>JAVMKO010000001.1:132063380-134463380 GCA_032164245.1 Sternotherus odoratus | reverse complement strand
GTTTGAATAACCTGACAGGCCAAGTCAATTTGCTAGATATTTAAATTCAGGAGCTGTTCCAGTTCTGACCCCTCATTTTCAATATTGCTCTACCCATCATTAGCTCTGCCCTTCTCCAGGATTGTATATGTTAACATAAACAGAGGCAATCAGATAAGCATGCTGCTGTTGCCAGAGAAATGAAATATCCATGTTGCACATTTTGAAATTGCCGCTGCCATACCCAGTTACCCAAAGGGTGTACAACAAGTCTATGGTTTATGGATACAAACACAAAATAAATGAGATGGGGGAAATGCTTCTTTTCCCATGCTTAAAAGCAGAGACATTTCTAGAACATTATGAGCAGGCACCTGTACTTACCACATGGTTTACAAGTCCCAACTACTCCTTTCCAGGGTTTGGCTTTGTTAGCCAAAGAAGTCAACTATCTGGGGGTAAAGTTTAGCTCAATCCTTCTTTCCAAGTTTTCTAGCATTCCTTTCTCAATATGCTCAAGCCCCAACCTAGATCCTCTTTCCCACCTCCATTATATCCAGGTGAGATAACAAGGCACTTGTACCAATGAATCTACCTTAATCCTTTCCCAGCAGCATCAACACCTGCTCATGGAGTATAGGTAAATGCTGCCCACCTGCTATCCAAGTCAATTCTTAAAGTTTCATACTTTAATAAAAAAAGATAATCTTTCACCTTTGCCTATTCATAGTATATCACACACACTAATCACCTTCCAATTTTATGCAAGAAAAAATAAATTAGTTCTATCTGGGGCTAGGTTCTTTTTTGTTATATTGTATACTTAACCTTAGAGATAATGAAATAATTCTGGGTACAAAATAAAGTTGCATCAAATACTGAACTCCCCGCCTGAGGGTTTTCTGGCAAAAACCTTAATTCCAAAAGAGTATCCCTCCAATACAAAGTATCATTGTTATGTATTGAATAAGGCTCTCGCTGCACTATCTGTGGCACTGACCTTCTATATTACACCTACATTCTATCGCCCTTAAAAGCTCAAAGTATTTTGCTCCCTTGCTGGGGCCAGCTAGTACCGTATTTTTCAGCATATAAGACGCCTTTTTAACCCCCCAAAATAGCTTCAAAATTAGGGGGGGCGTCTTATACGCCGAATATCGGCTGGAGCTGGGGCGGCTGCAGGTGGCCCGGCGGGCGGGGCGGGGCGGGGCTCCCCTCCCCCCCCCCAAGCCCACCCGCATGTGTTGGGGCCGGCGGGGAATGGGAGCAGCTCGGGCCCCGGGGCCCCTGGGAGCGCCCGCCCGCGCGGCGGGGACGGGAGAGTGGTGCGCTCCCAGCAGCCCGCCGCGCGGCGGGGACGGGAGAGCGGCGCGAAAAAAGCGGCGCTTTTTGTGTGGTGGTGTTTTTTTTTTGTTTGTTTGGTTTGGGTTTTTTTCCCGGCTTTTTTATTTAAAAACTCGGGGGCGTCTTATACGCCGGAGCGTCCTATAGGACGAAAAATACGGTAATGCCCTCAGAGGGAGGCATTCCTATGTGTTGTCTTAAACCACAGACTATTTTATTAATAAAGTGGCATGGGTCACTTGCTGGAAGATTCTCTGCACCTTGAAGTCCTTAAACCAAGATTTGAGAACTTCAATAGCTGAGATATATATGAGAGGTATATTGCAGGAATGGGTGGGTAAAATTCTGTGGCCTGTGTTGTGCAGGTCAGACTAGATGATCATAATGGTCCCTTCTGACCATATTCTGTACACTCATGGACTTTAAGAACAGTATCTTCACACAAATGAGCGCCATATTTCTCTCCCAGATCAAGACATCAGCTGAGAAACCTAGATATACTACTAGCAGATGTGGACACACCGTTTGACTTCAATGTCTATCTAGATCAAAGCCTCTCAAGATGCACATACTTCCTCTACAAACATTTGTGACCAGGAGACTCTAGGCTAAATTCATCAGCTTATCCAGGTGCAACTTCATGGACTTTAGCAGTTATGTCCACTTACACTAGCTGTGAATCTGACCCTGCTTCACGTCTCCACCACCATTTGAGATTTCCTTTTCCACTGGTTGATGCTTAGCCTCCTCCGACACTTGCCCCCATCATCAAGTGAAATATAAGAACATAAGAACGGCCATACTGGGTCAGACCAAAGATCCATCTAGTCCAGCATCCTGTCTACCGACAGTGGCCAATGCCAGGTGCCCCGGAGTGAGTGAACCTAACAGGTATGATCGAGCGATCTCTCTCCTGCCATCCATCACCCCCCTCTGACAGACAGAGGCTAGGGACACCATTCATTACCCATCCCGGCTAATAGCCATTTATGGACTTAGCCTCCATGAATTTATCCAGCTCTCTTTTAAACCCTGTTATAGTCCTAGCCTTCACAGCCTCCTCAGGTAAGGAGTTCCACAGGTTGACTGTGCGCTGTGTGAAGAAGAACTTCCTTTTATTTGTTTTAAACCTGCTGCATGCCAATTTCATTGAGTGGCCCCTAGTTCTTCTATTTTGGGAACAAGTAAATAACTTTTCCTTATTTACTTCCTCCACACCACTCATAATTTTATATACCTCGATCATATCCCCCCTTAGTCTCCTCTTTTCCAAGCTAAAAAGTCCTAGCCTCTTTAATCTCTCTTCATATGGAACCCATTCCAAACCCCTAATCATTTTAGTTGTCCTTCTCTGAACCTTTTCTACTGCCAGTATATCCTTTTTGAGATGAGACCACATTTGTACGCAGTATTCAAGATGTGGGCGCACCATGGATTTGTATAAGGGCAATAAGATATTCTCCGACTTATTCTCTATCCCTTTTTTAATGATTCCTAACATCCTGTTTGCTTTTTTGACTGCCGCTGCACACTGCGTGGATGCCTTCAGAGAACTATCCACAATGACTCCCAGGTCTTTTTCCTGATTGGTTGTAGCTAAATTAGCCCCCCCATCATATTGTATGTATAGTTGGGGTTATTTTTTCCAATGTGCATTACTTTACATTTATCCATATTAAATAGCATCTGCTTTGCAGGAGTAGTCCTGAAGAGGCCTCCATTCCTGAAGAAGGCACTGGCAGAGTATCTTGCCCCAACAGCACCCTGATGTAATTGGGACAAATCTGCTATAAACTTCTGATTATGGAGAGCACACCTGATGTCAGTGGAATCAAATCAAACTATGAACCAAGCAGACTACACAAGCCATAGGGAAGAAAGGGTGGAGCATCAGGAGAAAAGGTCCAGGGAAGGAGATAGGAGGTTGGCTAAGGTGCCAAAGTTTCACGGAGTATAAATGTAGAAGGAGAGAGAGCACTTTGCATGTGATGAAGGATTGGTCCAGTGAGTAACTATTGCAGTATTGCATTTGAACAACCTGCTAAATGGGTAGCCCTCCCAGATCCCAGCAATAGCAATACAGGAGTACCAGGAAGAAGGCAATATTTCATCAAAAATGAAGCTATTAGTAACAAATACACTACAACAGTTTTAGATGAACAGATTTATTTGAAACTGTACATGAGAATTTAGTGGATATGCATCACAGCTACATTTAAGGATACCAGATTTCTCCAATTAACTTGTCTACAAGACATACTTTATCAAACAATGGGATCAGATTATCCCAAGTTACATGTCTATGAAAGAGAATCACATGTGATGCAAGAACAGTTAGAGCAAGGAGTGCAAGAACAAACTGGATTATTGTACACACTGAATCACTTTGGATACATGAAATTATTTTGACAGCTTATCTATACAGCGTCATTAGCAAACTTTTTGCAGTAATAGTCAGAAGTATTCTTAAGAAACAAAAACAATGTGAGCTTCAAATATAACTTGGATATCTATTATGCTTATAAGGTAAAAACATAGGACTAACCGTTGAAAGTACTCTCCTTTAGCGGTAAATACATAGCAAAAATACTTAAAACTGAAATCAATGAGGGGTTTAACTGATATTTAAGTATTTCACCGACTAGGGATGGAGTTAACATATGTGCTTAAGTACTTTCCTGAATCAGAACCATATTCATTACAGCATGTTGAGGAAAATACATTCACTATATAAATAGGGATATTTCTCCCACATAATACACTGTTAAGATGAAAGAAAGTCATGTGCTGGATTTGATATTGTCCCCAATGAAATCCATGGAAGTAGGCTCAAGCTTATAGCTATTTAGTTATGGCATTTCATGTCCCATTAATAACTTTGATGGATGTATACAAGTGTCAGTGACAATTGATCTTCACTGTACTCTTTGCCCCCACAATCATACATATAATGAAATTCATCTATTTGTACAAGCATGATATTTGAATTCAATGTGCCATCCACAATACAAAATTCTACATTTGAAACGTCTCTCTTTTTAGCTCATTTCAAGCAAATTACAAAGAACTATGGAATAGCATGATAATGCTACTGGTTTATATACAGCAGTGGTCCCCAACCCCCGGGCTGCGGACCGGTACCGGTCCGTGGATCATTTGGTACCGGGCCGCGGCCACCTTCGCTTCAGCAGCGCCACGCGGTACTCGGCGCCGCGGGGCAACTTCCCGCCCTTGTATGTCCGCCGAAAAGCCGCCGCCGCGATAGCTTCCGTATCGGAAGTAATGTATTCGGCAGCTTTTCGGCGGACATACAAGGGTCCGCCGTGCCAAGGGGAAAAAAAAAAAAAAAAAAAAGGGGGTCGCGCTGCGCCCCGGGCCGCAGTAAAATTGTAAAAGTGTTGACCGGTCCGCAGTCATACAAGGGTTGGAGACCACTGATATACAGTACAGCATAAGACACTGGGGGAAAAAAAGCTACTGATAAATATAAATATTCTATTGGTCTCTAAAATTAATATTAGTTTTTCTCCATAAGTTAATATATGTGTGATTAAAAAAAGAACAAGTTTAACATTGTTGCCATTTATCTCATACCTATCTAAATACAAAAAAACCCTTCAATACAATCGTCCTTGCCTCAAAAACTAGTTAAACTGTTTAAGTAGGTCAGCTTGCCACAGCTATTAAATCCAGGTATTCAGACACCTGGATATGGAACATTCTCATCTGTCTAGAGGAATTTGAATTGTTAACATAACCCACTATATGATAGTGAACTAAATACTTTTGTTTCATAGAAACAACTCACATTTGCCTCCACAGGGCAAATGGTCTATTTACAGATACATTAGGACTGCCTAACTGACAGTGAGTGTACTGAACTCCAAGACACCTGGAGTTTAATATGGCGAAGCTCTTTGCTGAACTGCCTTCCCCTTCAGGATACGTCGTATCTGAAGAAAAGAAAGACAAATATTAATATGCACCCTTCCATACTGAAATCATTCTAAGGTCAGAAAAAATAACAAACCCAAACCTGTATCCCTTTTTCTCACTAACAGCCTAGAATCTGAGCCCATTCACTTCAGTGGTTTGCCCTAAAGTTAAATTTTTTATGCCAGGGTAATCAGATTGGGCTAAATCCTGGTCCTACTGAAACCACTATCCCATTGTATTGAAGATTCTAGAACTATACAAATTGGGTATAGCAAATCTGCTACATGATTCAGAGATAAGCAAACTGAACTGCTAGACTCAAAAAAAAAAATTCAATTCACATTTCTGAAGAGTCAACGACCATTCCTGAAACTAAAATCAGCCTATCACTATCTACATGACTAGCCTTGTGACTCTCCGAGCAACGTAACTTAATTGCTTCAAGCAATTAGAAGAGTGTTCCAATAGCCCTTTCCCCGCATTGCAATAGTCAACTGTCCCATTCAGAATGATCACACTATTCTACTCTCATAGGAAAGAAGATAGAGAGGGTCTCATCATGTCAACTCAAAACTGTGTTAATAGCGAAGTCCCCCATCCAAGAGCTCTAGAGAGGAAGTGCTTCTAAGGAACAGTCGTTGATTTGTATCAATTGTCAGCAACCCCAGGAAAAGGATTGAAAGAATGAATGGGGAGGGTTTTTTACCTGTTCTCCTACAGGGCCATCAGGAACCAGGTGAACGGGTTGCTCATTCTCCAAGTTTCTAGCACTTGGATCAGCTCCCTTTCGCATCAGCAGCCGAACGGCATCCAGCTGAGTCACCCGATACTGCAAGCTGGCAGCCACATGGAGTGCTGTGTTGCCATTGTAAGCCTAGTGAAGACAAGAGAGTAACACTATTAAACATAGGAACGTTTATGAACCACCATGCACACACAATGCTATTACCATACAACAACTTTCTATTCTACTGCTGAATTCAAGAAAGATACCATACCTTTGCGTTCACAAAAGAGAGGCAGCTGGGTAGATCCAAAAAGAAACGAATAAGCTCCAAATTGGCTTCTTCTGCTGCCAAATGCAGAGCTGAGCGACCACTTTTACCATCCTATCCAAAGAGAAAAGCAAACGTTCAGTATTACACAATGGATTTATGGTGGTTCCATTGTGAAAGAACAGACATACGTGGACATTTAAAACAAAGGGAAATAAAAGACATTTTCATGGGGAAAAAATACCTGCCTTTCCCACCCCACTGGTATTGTAATTCCCTGAACACACTGAAAATGAATCCAAATTAAAGCAGAGTTAATGCTTCTTAAAAGTAAATATTCTGATTTAACATACAATGCGCCAGACCCTCAGCTGGTGTTAACATTGGCATAGCTCTACTGAAGGCAGGGGAGATATGCCAAAATTTTCACCAGCTGACAAACTGGCCCACTATACACTTGAACTGGATACACGATCCACATTTAACTCAAATCCAAATGTCAAGAACAGAGCAAAACTAGTACCTAGTTATTATGGATATATTAGACTGCTTTCTGGAACTTTCCCTTTTCATAAAGGCAGAATTACAGCAGAGAAAAAAATTAGTTCATCTAAAAATTAAGCGGTCGCTCCCATCTCCTAATATGTATCATTTGCACTATCTGGCCTGAATAAATGTAATGTTCCTATTCCAATCACATAAATTAGATCCTGCTGTGCTTTGATGCATTCTTTCCACTTGGAGAGCTTTCTCCAAGACCAGTCAGTCCCCAGTTAAGGAATTATTGCTCTTACTTTTGCTTCAACAGAGGCTCCCATTTGGATCAGAGCTTTGATGGTGTCCACAAGGCTCTTGTTTTTCAACAGAAGCTCCTGGACTTCAGGAGAGTGCGGCGGCTGACTGTTCCGGAGTTCGTGCACCACAGCGTTATGGGCCAGTACTGCACAGTGCAAAGCTGTGAACCCTTAAAATCCAAAAAAAAAAAAAAAAAAAAAACCAAAAAAAAAAATTGATAAGCAAACTGTAAAAATGCTGAACAGGCGGTTTGTTTCAAACGGGGCTCCCGTCTACGGTTCCACTTTTCTGACTAACACCTGATGTCCCTGTGCTGCTCTGTGTTTGTGATGTCCAGGGTTAAACAGTAACCTGTTCTCAGCAGGTGAGTAATGGAAGAACTGAGTTTCAGAACACTGTTATAACATGTACTTTAGACTAAATTGAAATTTGCTCTGTTAACAGCTTAAACAGCTTTCAACTGAATTGATGGTTAATTCCTTTGCTCTGTATTCTTTATTCTTTCCTCAATGCTCAGATGCACCAGTAATTAGATTAAAACTAAACAGATGTACATATTAAAATTTTATCCCGAGTTAATTCTTTTCCTACAAAATGTGGAAATCATGCAGAATCCAAGAAAGTAAGTTCTTCATAGGAACGAACATAGATTCTACTTGCTTAGGAAAGCCTAGCTGATGTGACAATTGCAATTATCTTTAGTTGGGAAAGAAGCATTTGACATGTCTAGCTCAAAAACACAACAATACACAGCAACTCTGGATTTAAAAAAAAAAAAAAAAAAAAAAAAAAAACCCACACCACACACCTTCCCACCCCCCCCCCCCCAAAAAAAACCCACTTCATAGCAACTCACCCTCATAGTTTGTCGCCTCAAGGGCCACATACTGACTACTTCCAATGGCTCCCTTCTGGATTGCCTGTAAAAGTGGAAAAGAAGTACTCATTAGTTCAATCCAAAAGACATATTGGTAACTAAAGCATTTATGACAGCTTGCTAGAATAGTGTGTTGGGAATAAAAACAGAAACAATAATATTAAAGAAAAATACTCTCTCCTTTTTTAAATAAAGGTACTACAGGATTCTACAGTAATGGCCTAATGCTCCAAGATAATCTACAGTGTAAGTTGAAGGTTTTAGGCCATTCGTGTAAGATATCTATATAAAAAAAAAAAAAAAAAACTTGTTGATAATATTTTGGCAGCACAGAGGACTGTTTTCAGAATCTTCAGGGAAGGGTGATACAAGAATATAAAACCATTAGGTATAGCACGGAAGGCAAAGGAAAAAAGCTTCACAGCCTTTCTGCCTCTTACCTGAAGGACTTGGGAATGCCCCTTCTCAGCACAAACATGCAATGGCGTTCTACCCCAGCAGTCTGTGGTGTTCACTTGGGCCCCCAGGCTAACCAGGTCCTGGACAATAAGATGCTGATTGGCTGCTACAGCCACCTGAAAGGCACTCTGCAAACATTGAGAAACAAAGTTAACATATTAGTCAGCGGTTATCTACCAGGAAATGGGGACTTAAAATATCCCCAATACAAAAAACTATTAATAAAGCAATGCTTGTGAACACTGGGAAGCTGGGACAAACAACTCCAACAACATAATCTTACTGGTTTGGGGTAATCCACTGAACTGGTGACAGCCCCAGGCTGGCATGCAGGGCTCAACCTCAGGTTTAATATTAACAAGCATTCCACCGCACTTGGCTTAGGGTTTGATAATGGACAACATTTGGAAGCACATAAGGAGGGTGGGGCATGAAGAACCTCACCTGGCCATTGTGTTCTTTAATATCCAACATGTGCAGAGCAGCCATCTTTCTAGCAAGAACATAGGAAAGAGCCCGTCGGCCCTGGGCAACAGCAATGTGAAGGAACCTGCAGAGAGGGACACAAATACGGAGAGTTACAATTTAACTATGCAAATGGGGGACATACCATTAGAGAAATACAAGCGCAAGATATACTGCAAGCATTCCACATTCAATCATGGCATGCGATTTGTGCTTTTGTTTTAATTCACGTAAGCACTGATCTACACCAGACTAGCAGTGAAATCACACGGGAGTACTGGGTACCTGCAATATTACTAATATATGGAAGGAATCCCATTCCAACTGAACAATTCACAGCCAGCCAAGCATAAACAATCCACACATTTCTAATTTAGCAGTGGTAAAAAAAAAAAAACAAACAATACTCACGTGTCCCCATCTGAATCTTTTGCAAGGATTTGCTCTGGAGAGATGTTGGCCAGTTTGTTTTCTTCCTGTTCCACTTGCCACTGAAAGAATGACTTGCCCAGTTGTGCGGTGTTTCTGACAATACCTTGGTGTTGTAGAGAGACATTCAGGGTAGTCAGAGATGATTTGTGTCCATCAAGTGTACTACAGCTGTTCTTTGGTACTAGGCTGTAATTCTGAGTGTGGGCATTGACATCAGACTGCTGATGGGCAGTGGTTAGAGGATGGAGTATATTCTCTGAGCGTTCAGAATCATTCAAGAGAGATTCAAAACTTTGGGTCGGGCAATACTGCAGTTCATGGCTTTCAAAGACATTCTGTTGGTAGCTAGGGGACTGGTCATTGCCAGAAAATGGCCTGTATTCCAGTAACGAATCCCGAGCATATTTCTGTGGCAAATCCTGGGTCTGTGAGGAAGAAAACTGGTAATTCTGGGGTGGATCCAGCATTTGTTGGGGACTATTGGCTTGGCAGGCTTGGTACTTCTCAGATGGGGAGAAAGCCTGTGCCCCTTGGATATCCGGATATCGTTCCCCTGGGGAGTTATGGTTAGATAAGGTGTGCAGCCAGCTGACCTGCACGGTGTTCAGAGAAACAGGATTAGATTCATTCTTAATATTTATAATGTTTTGAAGCATGTCAGAATTGTTATCGTGTTTTGGTTCATTTTTATGTGCATCCTCCATGTTATCCATAGAGGTTGGTGTTTGTGGTGGTGTCTGGAGGAAAATTAAAAAAAAAGGAAGAATTAATTTAGCTGACCGTTTCCTATTACACAAATCAAGTGGAAAAATAATTTAATGTCAAAATATTATAGAAGTATTTACCAAGAGGTGAGAGTGGAAAGTAGCTGGTCTTTTGTAACTGTGTCCATCAGAGAGAGACTCATGAGCCTTTCTTTTACCACTATGAGCGAGTATGTTCTTCAACTCTGTTCAAAGAAAATGCATTTACGATCAGTTTTTAGGTTACTCTTGCAGTCTACTTGGCAAATATTGTAAAATATTTATATAGTTATTGCACAGAGGCATACAAAAGTAAGAACACTTGTACCTGTAAACTGTTCGTAGTTCATCAATCCTGCTTGCGCCTACGTAGAAAAATACATAAATTATTCTAAAATAACCAAAACCAATTTAAAAGCAGCTTTCAATAAAAAAAAAAAAGAAAGAAAGAAAAATGCAAATATTAACTATCCTCCTGTCCCTTAAAGTAGCCCTAATAGGGGATGGCCTGATCATATTTTCATTTTTTAATCCCCATCAGACTGGATGAAGAAAAAAAATCCTTTATTTTTAAGCCTTTTACTAAAGAGTTCTATGGAATTTGAGAGAAAATTATAACCTTTCTACAGGCTTTTTTAGCCATCTTATAGAATGTAACAATTATATACAGGCTACAGTGTGGTTCCAAAAAAAAAAATAAAAACAAAAACAAAAAACACACACCCTATAAATTCTGTTAAATTCCATAGGATCTTAGAGAAAATTCCATGGAACCATATCAGCTTCATCCCTAATAAATTCTAAAGGGCTTTTTTTTCCATAAGAGAATTACTCCTGAAGACTTCTGGGATGTCCACAAGAAACAAACAAAAATCAAGACACCCTTCTAAGGTATTCCTCTCTCTGAACTTCCCAACATGTCTCATTTCCCGTTTCTGTTTATTAGATTTCAGGCTCCTCAGGGAGCACACCACCAACCCACCTTCACTCTTGAATCCTGTATAGCACTGAGCAGGCTATCAGCTCTGACAATTAAATAATACTTCCCCTCTCAGAGGGCCCCACGCCTCAACCCTTTCCAGAACGATAGACTGCACAGTTTTCATAGTTTCAAATAAGTGTGTGTTATGTGCCCTCCATTTGAAAAATAAAGTAAAAAAGACTTTCAAATGAGTTTTTTAGTAAGCACAGTGAAACCACCTGCTAGCTTCTTCCCAATTACCTCCCAACCACAACCTCTTCCCTCCTCCTATTTTGGGAAAGAAAAATAACTCTGCTTATATGAACATCAGCAAGGAGGAAAATTTGATTTTACTGTTATCAAATGGTGCATCTCCTCATTCAGAGCTCAACTCACTTACGCTCAAGCTGAATTTCACCCATACCATCAAAAATACTGAATTACCTTGAATGCATCGGCAACATGGCCTGAGGACATCTGTTTGCTGCTTCTAATGTGCAATAGGAGCTCCTTCACTGAATTTTTCACACGAACCCCTTGGAAAGGTCCTCTGTGCTGCTTTCCTCCCCCCATGTGGTGTTCAGCTGTTGGCACACAAAACAAAATGAATGCATCGACACAATCCTGACCCAAGGAGGCAAATCAAGAAACGACTGTGGAAAAATAACTTGAAATTCTGCTTTCATCTGAAAATACAGACAGTCCTTTGACATCAAAATATATTGCACAGAACCTTGCCAGCCAGTGTTTCAAAAGAATAGAACCCGTTGGAATTTTATTTCATTTCTCAGGAATCTTCCACACCCCCAATTCTTATTGGTTACCAAGCTCAAAATAACAAACATCAGCATCATAGTGGCTAGACACCCTAGTCACAGAGCAGGAACCCTACTCATGGGCACTGTACAAACACAAGAAGAAAAAACAAAAAAACCTGTCCCAATCTATTAAATATATTTTAAAAAATTAAATGCTACAGGGGTTTGTATAATCATTTTCACAATTACTTGTGTTTGTTATCTCCATAGTGACAAACTGCTGTTTTCAAAAAGAAAACTTGCTTTGTTAGAAGTACAATACAACTGTGACACTCCCTGCCTGACCTCTTTGGTCTCACATCCTCTTTAAAATTAAATCACTTTTGAAGCTACAAAAACAGAAGTGGAAGACAGGAAATGATGACCTAAGGCATTCAACTTGCAAAAGGAAGCTATGTGACTTGCTAAGGAAAGTACAGAGTCTAGTATATAAAAATC
Organism: Sternotherus odoratus; assembly: GCA_032164245.1. NCBI lineage: Eukaryota > Metazoa > Chordata > Testudines > Kinosternidae > Sternotherus > Sternotherus odoratus. The sequence continues at coordinate 134,451,138 of JAVMKO010000001.1, read as the reverse complement.
TATATATATTGAAATCTAACTGGAAATCAGAGTTCAGGTTCCAAATTTCCCTGGCCAGCAGGAGCTGGGATTTCTGTATGGGGAAGAGGAAATAAAGACCACTGATGTCAAGTAGGAGACTCCCTGTGGTCTTCAAAGCACCTAACCCCAGCAAACAGTCCACCAGCCCCAGCTTTCCTTAGCCAGAGGATTAGCCAGAAGCAGGGCCTTTGAGTGGAGTGAAAAATAGGCTGCCAGGTCACCCCTATCCACAAAGAAGATTTTTCTTTGTTTAAAAAAGACAATACAAACAAGATTATTAAGATCATGCTTATATGGTTAAAAATGTTTTCAAGAAACAAAAATCTTATGGAAAATAAATCCAACAAATCAAACCTGTGGGGGGAGGGGAAAGTTTAAGATTATTTAGGGAGGGAGGGAAGGACCTATGCAAATATATCAAAGAGTTATAGAGTACTACATTAAAATGGAGGAGCAAACATTTTCAAGGATTTGTTTTAAATAAACCACTGTACACAATAGGCTGTTTCCAGATTGTACTGACATCCCAATACATAAAGCAATAGACAAGTCTCCGGTGCTAGCTACTGATACCCTTACTCCACAAGCAGTATTCCACTGAAATCAATGTGATTACTTGTGGAGTAAAGGGCTATTTACCGTGAGTAAAGTGTATTAGAGTCTGGCCCTACGGGCCTCATCGTCCAAGATGCTCAGCACCTATTCTGAAGTGCCAAGTGCCTCTGCACCCACTGAGCGAAGTCTGTTGAGGGTGCCCTGCTGAGCTCACAGGATTTTGTCCTATAAAAGATGCACTAGAGGAGAAATCCTTGGTCATTCAGTGCAAAATATAGTTTCTCCCGACTTGAAGGTTAGTTTCAAAAGGACAGTCTTTCTAAAGAACTTTCTCCCTAGCCTATATTCAGCTCTCAACCGGTTAGGACTTCACAGCCATTCTTTTTCAAAGTATCCCTTGTTGCAACCCACTTGCTTCATCCAGTGGTTGTGCAGATCCCTCCCCTCCTCGCTTCAATACGCGATTTAAAAATGATTAAGGGGCAAAAGGCAACCACAGCCCAAGCTCACACTTGCAAGTGGTGACACCTGGTCTTATACCCATCACACCTTCGTGCGTCTCTGGGCTCTAGGGGCTCTCGAGACACAAGGCATTTGGCCGGAGCATGAGCCTCTTTCACCAGAGGACGGAACAGGCCGCGGGGAGACGCCTGGGAGGGACGCGGGCGATCCACTGCAGCCACACAGCCGCGCGGCCAAGGCAGCCCCCGCCGGCCCAGCGCTGGCTCGGCTCATCGCAGAGGCGGAGGCTCGGCTCTGCCATCGCGGGGCCCCTGTTACGGGCTGGCGCTAAATCCCCAGGCTCGCAGGAGAACCCAGCCCCGGGGCCCGGCTTGCGCCCGGCCGGCGCGTACCTTGCAGGGCGTGGCGGGCGCCGTCCAGCGAGTCCCTCCTCCGGCCGCCGCTGCCGCAGCTGCTGACCGACAGCTCCGAGTCGGAGCCGGGCGAGCCGGGGGCGGAGTGCGCCGGCGAGCAGCTGCCATCGCTGGAGTAGGGGGAGGCGCTATAGAAATAGGCCAGGTTGAGGGGGCTGCTCATGGAGCCGGAGTCGCCGTCGGCCGGCGCCTCCCGGGTGCTGTCCACGATCATAGTCCTCGGCGCGCGGGGGACACGGGCGGGAAGCAGCAGCAGCAGCCACCACGGGGAGTGGGCGGCGGAGGTGGCGGCCGCGGCTCTAATAGCGGCCCCGCCCGGCGGGGGAGCAGCGGGCGCGGCGCGCAGGCCATTGGCCGGGGCCGGGCGTGATGCGCCGCCGGGGGCGGGAGTTCCCGTAAATGCCCGGGATTGGGCAACACCCCGCCGGCTCCCGGGCCCCGCCGGGGGAGCGAGACCCGCCTGGTTTCAGAGCTTTGGCGGGTGACTCATGAGCCCGAAGCGGCACAACCCACCCCCCGGCAAGCGTTTGTCCCTCTCTGGGACATTTCGTGCTAGGTGGAGACAACCCGGGCTGCTGGGTTGATGAGCGGTCCGAGGGGGAGGAGAGCCACATCCCGCCCCAGCACCCATCTTAACCCCATCAACACCCCCCCCCCCCCGCACCGGCTTGCGGGAACTGGGGCTTGGAGCAGAGAACAGGACATTAGGTCCCACATCCAGAGACACAAACAAACGGGGGGAGGAGGAGAAAATAATGTTTATTACCCCAGTTTTCTTGTAGATAGCAAGTGAAAGAGGAGGGTTGTTTGGAATGAACTATTTATTTCACTTGACAGAGAGGTAGCCCTGTTAATCTGGATCTGCAAAAGCGACAGAGTCTTATATAGCACCTTATAGACTAACAGATCTTAGGGATCATAAGCTTTCGTGGGCTAAAACCCACTTCATCAGCTGAAGTGAGTCTTAGCCCACGAACGCTTATGATCCCTAAGATCTGTTAGTCTAGGGCAGGGATGGGGAACCTTTTTTGTGCCAAGGGCCATATGGACATTTATAATGTCCTTCGTGGGCCGCTCCTCCCCCGCGGGCCACTCCCCCTCCCCAGGAAGCCCAGGCTGGCAACGGGAGCTGAGACCCCAGCTGGCAAGGGGGCCAGCGGGGGAAACCCCAAAGCAGTGGCAGGCAGAGTGCTTAGCCCTGCACTGCTTTGGGGTTTCCCCGCTGGCCCCTTGCCAGCCGGGGTCCTGCCGCCTGCCCCAGTCAGCTCCCACTGTCAGCCTGGGTGTAGGGGGTGATGTTGCTTTACCCCCGCCCAGCCTCCCATCTAACTGCTTTTCTTCCCCCACCCCTGCCTGGCCTGGCCCACCCCACCGAAGCTAACCTCCTCCCACTCCCAACCCAGCCTCCTGCCCCCCATGCCTGACCCACCCAGCCCAGCCTCCCCCCACCAAGCCTCCTTACCTCCTGCACCCACACCTCGCCCACCCGAGCCTCCCCCCCACACCCCATTGACTGTCAGCTCCCCACGGCGCCGGCGGCCCCCCCAGGTTCCAGCCGCTCCCACCTGGCGGCCCAGGCCAGCGGCTCCCCCAGGCGCTTGCCGGCCGGAGCGCAGAGCTGCCCCCCCGTTGAAGGCCCGCGGGCCGGAGGTTCCCCACCCCTGGTCTAGGGGCTGGTCTTCACTACCCGCTAGATCGGCGGGTAGCAATCGATCAGTTAGCGATCGATTTCTCGCATCTGGTGAAGATGTGAGAAATTGATCAGCCGTGGTGCCCCCATCAACTCCGGAACTCCAGCTTGCAGGGAGGCGCAAGCTGGAGTGGACGGGGGAGCGCGCCGCAGACTGCCACTGCCATGAGGACGGCAGGTAAGTCGGCTGGAGATACGCAGCTACCTGATTCACGTAGCTGAAGTTGCGTATTTCCAGTCGATTCCCCCCCCGCCCCCCCGTAGTGAAGACCAGCCCTATAAGGTGCTACAAGACTCTTTGTGTATTTATTTCACCTATACATTCAAATCTGACCACCCCTAGAAATGTGCACTGTAAACTAGGAAACAAAACCAGCTGCCATGCAAGCTTGTCACACCAACGTCAGAAACACAGGAGTGAAACAAAGCTTAAAATATACAGTCTTATATTTTATATACAGTCTTATCATGTCTGAGCATTTTTATTGCCTGTAGTAGGCCTTGGGTTTGCAAAATCAGATCATAGATTTTATAGACACAGTAAAATGATTTTTCTCCCTTCCCAAATCATTTACAATTCAACAGCACAGTCAATAAGGCTGTACTGATAGCAAAGTAGCTATTTCTTAGGCCTGGCCAACACTTAAACTTTAGGTCAACATAGCTATTGTGCTTAGAGGTGTGAAAAATCCACACACTTGAAGGATTTTTGTCATTGTAGACACAGCTTGTTCAATGAAAGAATGCTTTGCTTGACCTAGTTACCATAGCTCAGGAAGGTAGTGTTCCTACAGCAATGGAAAGGCCCTGTTTCCATAGGCTCCATCTACAGTTATGCCACTATAATCCCCATAGCATAGACATGACTTTTACTACAAAAGCGTGGGAGATCCTTTCACCCCACACTATTCTTTGCACACTTACAAACTGATGAATGACTCACTAAAGTAGTTTTCTGAAAACTGCTACATCTGATCAAACTTTGCATATCTATAGCTGCCCTAGACCAAAAGCTCAATCTTGTACCTAGTACTGGAGCGTTACCTAGTTCTTTAGTGGTGAGGTGTGTGTGGGTGTTTTAACTATTATCGTAAATGAGTTTCCCCTCTCTTAAACACACAGTAGTTTACATGTGAAGAGTATATAAGCCAAATAATTAGATCATGTTGCAATTATCAATAAAATTCTCATTAAAAAGTCAAGAAAAAAACCTTTCACACACAATCAAATTCACTGTATTGTGGAAGCTCCTAGTGGTCCCAGTCAAGATCATGGCCCCATTTTGCTAAGCACTATAAAAACACATAAGAGAAGAGCAGTGCCCTGAATATTACCTTGGGGAAGTGGTTCTCAACCCACAGGCCGCTTGTGGCCCAATCAGCAAACTGCTGCAGTCCATGTGACATCCTCAGGGCCATACAGGTAGCATATATACTGCATGGATGTGGCCCACATAACATACAGAGCTGCAGATGCAGCCCGCAATAGTAAATAGGTTAAGAAACCACTGTCTTGGGGTGATGACCTTTGGGTAAACTGAAGTGGAGAATGAGCTCTATGTCCTATAAAGAATATTGCATAAAAGTTAGCTTCAGTTTAATATGTTTTTCATTTTGATTTAACTAGGGTTTTCTGATTTTAATATTCTATTTTTAAGCTTTTCTAAAAATCTTATTTATTGGGCCCTTTGATAAAAACCTATCCTCAACTAGGGTAGATTAAGGTCTTTGTAACTCCACTGAGTTCTGTAAACAAAAACCTTGTCTATAACACATATCCCATTTATTGCACAGGATCCACTCGCTGGCTCGCAGCAACCTTATAAAGGGTGTTGTCATTTCCCAGTAACTTCCACATACACAAAATGATTGTTATGTTGCCACATTTAGGTATTAAAACCATAATACTAAAGATCTTGAACACTGGTGAAAACCCCAATAAACATGTCCAGTATTCGAAAGTCCTCCTCGGGTAGAGGACAAGATAGCAGCACAAAGAGGCTGGGAAATCTATTCCTGTGAGGGACCAACATAGAGGAAGCACAGCCAAAAATGAGAGGGGCACTGGCAAGAGCATGCCAGAGAGGTCCAGTGGATGCAATAAGTCAGCACATGCCACTACCATCCTCCCTTCGTGGGGCTATAACAGCACATTAATGCAAAAATACCCACAGCTACACAAGGCAGGTATAAATTAGGGTCAGAATATTAGACCCAGCTCAAATACAATCAAAATAAATTGTAGTGCTTCATTTTCTGTTACAGTGTGCAACAAACTCTCAGACAGTGGATAGCTTCCCCATTATAGAACCTCACATAGCTCATATACTCATCAGCTATAGGCTGTCAATATGAGGTGCTGATCAAAAAAAATGCCACTGACCCAGGACAGCGAGAACCAATGTTGTTTTTCTGAACAAGTCATACAGTTATGCAGTGTACCATTCACGCCAGCTAGTGGCCAAAGTTGGAAACAAACACTTTACTGAAACATTGCATTTCTATGCATCAGATGAAGTGAGCTATATAGCTCATGAAAACTTATGCTGAAATAAACTAGTTAGTCTCTAAGGTGCTACAAGTATTCCTGGCTTGCTTTAATAAACAAATTCACAAGTAAATATCTACACTTACTTCTATAATATTTGGGCACCCTACAAAATTAAGTTCATTATTATCCCCCCTTAAAATATATAACTCTTCTCCCCTCTCTCACTTTAAACTGCTGTCTTATACTGGTCAAATATTGGTAGACGTATCAGTCTGGTTTTACGTGACCAGATGTTCCTGCTCACTGAAACTACTTAGACATGTAACAATTAACCAGTCCGCTTAACCATAGTTACATGTCTCAGCACCACAGTACTCGTTAATAATGACAGTATGAATTCAGTTTAAGAGACATGATTTTGCCAGCCAGCTTTGAACCAGCGCTATTTTACTCTTCATAACACATTCGAAAACATCTGAAACACTATAGAGCAACAATGTAGAGCCAGAATCTGGCCCCTGCTCCCAGAAAGGGAATGTAAGGAGGCCACAACCGCCATCAGCGGAATATCCTCTGCAAGGAATGACATAGCACTGATGTATATGGGCCTATGCTGCCCGCAGGGTGGACAAATACAGGAGGTTATGGTAGGGGTTCATGGCGGAGTGGCTGGAGGGAGTGCTCTTTGCTCGGGCAAATCTAGGCTGCAGAGCAAAGTTAAAGTAGTAAGTTAGAGCAGTGTCTGGAGTTGCTCTAACTCACACTGGAAACTGCCCCAGACCCCAGAATCCAAGAGGGACAAAAACAGAGTCGAGGAACTTTGCCCTGTCCCTCCTGGCCATCATGCTCTGTGCTTTACCTCCCAAGAGCTTATAAATTTTAGATTCATATACACCAGTAAACTATGGACTGTTAGTGATAAGATTCCTTTATCAGCATATTTCTGGGATGGGATCACCAGAACATTGCCTAAGTTGTCCAAAGTGGAAATACAAATGTTACAATTGACAAACATATGCCATTAAATAGGCAAATATTTGCTGTACTAAGGCTCCTGCTGTTAATGCTCTTTACACTAAAATACGTATATTTAGCCTGGCACAGCAAGCTCTTGAGTCAATTTATACAAATACAGCTGCCACACCCTTGTGTGCTGGAAGGATTTCTAAATAGAACTCCAAAATATAGTCAAACATGTCTTTTGAATAGCATCACAGCATTTGGAAGCGACAGCATAATGATTATTTTCTCTTCAGAAACTACTCAGAAGCAGTAGATAAGTTCACTTTAAGTTTGAACAAGGAGACTGAACAGCTCCATGGATTGGAAATGGGATGCGACACCTTTTGCCTCTAAAATCCAGCATGGGGAACTTTGTATTGCTTCAGACTTCATTATCCTTGTTCTTTTCCTTTTTTGTGGGTGGTGGTTTCTGGAAGTGTCAGCCTAGGACTAAAATGACTTCAAAAGAGATTGTGTTTGTGTGTGTTGTATACTCATACATAATTCTTCATGTTAAAAGGAAAACTGGGAGTTCTCATACACAGTAACTAGTTTAGGGGCTGAACCTGTTAGGTACAGAATGCCCTTAATACCCCTTTTTCTTCATTGGGAGCTGAGGGTGCTCAGCACTTTGTGGGATCAGGCCCCTACTAAGGGCAAAAATGAAATAAGGTTGGTCTCTCAGACTGTGGGCAAAACCAAGCCAAGATCATTAGGGAGGAGAAACATCAGGGCTCCCATGCATTATGAAACTGCCACACAGCTGATCTGAATTCTTTATAAGTAATGCATTCCCATATGCAATTTCTCCATAACCCTTATTCGCTGTGGCACTCCTCCTCCACATACAAACTGCTGCAGGTGATCATCATTTTTCATTAGATTCCCGCTCTTATTTCTACTGTGAGGGCCTTGGGGCAGGGACTGGTCTCTAAAGCAACACACAGCCATGACACCATAATGTATAGATAACTAATAAGCAAAACACAGCTTTCCCCATAACAAAGAGCAATGTCACATCACCCAGAACGGATATCTTGTTCACTAGTGTGGGGCTGAATGTTTTGCTCACTGATTTTTACCATAACATTCCACTTGGAATGAACATTAAGGCTAGGATTTGTAAACACATCTTTGTTGTTCCAGAACACACATTTGTTACAGCCACATAGTGTCTTAGGAACACACAAACACTTCATAGGGTGACTTAATTTCATTGCTGAGTGGAGTGGGCTGCAGCAGCTGTTTAACAATGCACAGTATCACCATTCCGCTGGCTAGGACTGGAAGAAGGGAAAAAAATCTTTATCCAGTTGAAACAACATGGAGAATTTAGATAGACAGAATTAGCTACCCAAATTGGAATATGGCAAGGACCCTAAGTTTCCAGTCTCACAACACATATGCACTGCATTGCCTTGGTGTAAGGTGACCAGACAGCAAATGTGAAAAATCGGGAGAGGGGGTAGGAGGTAATAGAAGCCTATATAAGAAAAAGACCCCAAAATTATGACTGTCCCTATAAAATTGGGACATCTGATCACCCTACAAGGGCAAGTAAAGGAGGAAGTCTTTCTTCTATGGGCCTGATCCAAAACCTACTGAATTCAGGAATCTCCTGAGGTTCAGCTGGCCAGCTTTCATCTATTAGGGTATGTCTTCACTACCCGCCGAATCGGCGGGTAGCCATCGATCTTCTGGCGATCGATTTCTCACGTCTTATGAAGACGCGAGAAATCGATCGCTCGCGGTGCCCCTGTCGACTCCGGAACTCCAGCTTGCCGGAGTGATTCACGTAGCTGAAGTTGCGTATCTGCAGTCAATACCCCCCTGTAGTGGAGACCAGCCCTTAGTCAGCATGAAATTCAAGAAGCAGGAAATCTGATCATAACAAAGCACCTAAACCAATGCCAGTCATATGCTGGGGTTAGTCTCAGGAATTTGGGGTGGGGAGAGGATGATAGGAACACAGAATCAAGAGAACACTCCTCCTTTTATGCACTTCCTGTAAGCATGAGGCAAAATGTAATGCTGTCTGCAAAGAAAACTGGTAAACTAATAACCAAAAAGGAAAAGGGTGTCTGTCTTGCTTTATGAGTTTCAATTTGAGCAGACAGATGCCCTAATTTTAAGTGTTCCTACGTGACTTCTCTTATTTGGTTTTATGAAATGGTAACTGAAGACCTCAGGACATCAAGCTTGGTTTGCTCTGCCATACAGTGACAAGTAAGCTGTGACATACAGGAAGAATATCTCCTATCCATGCCTATCACCAAGATATCCAACCTCCAAACAACAACAAGAACTATGTCCAAAGAGGTATCAGCTCTCTCCAGCATCCAGACTATGTTTTGTCCTTTACAAGAGTCACTTTGCCCAATTCTGTAATGTATTACACCATATCAGAAGGTGAGGGAATGCAATTCATAACATCCTATTTCATTGTAAGAGTCAATAATTTACATTAAGTGATAAGCCAGAGAAGCTTCTACTGGCCAATAAATTTTGTTTCAGTCCTCCAAGTAATCAATACGTTCCCATTCATGATAAATATTTATTTCCCTTCTTTATATGTATTTGTCTACATTCTGTATTATGACTTGCTACTCACTCTAGACTGCAACTGTGTTGCTTCCGCTCTATTCTCCTGCACTTCATTGATAAATCACAAACGAAAATAAATTGTAGTGTAGCCAAAGCTACTTAAAACATCTGCTTCCTAAAACAGATACCTCATCTAATACTCTAAGCATCTCTGCTTCATCCATCATCCATTTCTACACAAGTCATGATAGTTACCAAAGGGGATTTCAGGCAGGAATTTCAAAAACATCTCAGAACAGGTATTTTAGAAACACGAGTCCCAGTGAAAATCAATGGGATTGTGCTCCTAAATTATTTATTAGGTGCTCTTTAAAATCCCACTCTTCACTTAAGCTCCTTCATTCCTGATTGTCATTTGTTAACATTAGCCAAAATCAAACATTTTAATATACCTGGTATTCTACTACAGAAATAACTGGACAATAATAGCACAAGCAATTTTCAAGGCTGTCCAAAGGGAGAAAAATACAGTGATATGCCTTCTATTATGATTTTTCAATAATAAAAGTAAATAATATAATAATATTGTACCTTCATGTCTGTAGAGCGATTTAGATATATACAAAATAAGCAATTACTTTGTTCCCCACTGGTAACCGATCCTCAATAAGTACCAAGTCTGAGAGAGAAAAGGATAAAGATGTAATAATGAGGAACTGAGAAGCAGCAGCAAGGAAACTCTCCCCCCCCCCCCCCCCCCCCCGCACACACACACAGAAGCCCTACTCACGTTAGTCAAAAGAGAAGAGACTGGACTCTATTTACATACAGATCTGGTGTAACATATGAGAATCTTTTTATGGCAGTGATTCAGACCACATTTATCTTTTGCGATGGTTAACTGGAGGTGGGAGATGGGGGAATGCTGTGACATGTGAGAGGAAGTTGGGGTGGAGAGGGTCGAGAGTGGTACTTGGACTTTCTGCACTGTGGAAATTCCCAGGCAGGGTGAGCATCTCAGGGACATTCCCCTGTCTGAAGGGCATGCTGGAAAACCCGAACTGGCACATTGCTGCTGAAGAGGATCAGAGGCTCCACAGCAGGGCCTCTCTCATTATTTATTGCTGTGGCAGGATCAGATTTACACTTCACTGGGAAATATTATTTTACAAGGTCAATTCAAAACATTGCAACTCAGAGAGCAGGATTTCTTTCGTGGTGCAAATTAAAGTCAGCTCGGTAGGCCACGCTCTGTTTTTAATGTTGCTTCTTCAGCATTTAGGTTGGGTTTGTTTAAAAAAAAAGTCTGGATGCTATCCCACAAGTAATCAAGAAACACTTTATGTTTCTTTCCTTTTCTTATAAGACCCTTTGCATCTCTGTTGCAAACGTGTTACAGTACTACTGCATAGTCCCCTGCCTTTTGGTAACACTACTGCTAAGCACTTACATCGCCACCACATACTGCTCGGTATACATTAATTAAGCTGTACAGCAGTGACACACATTGGTCATTTGCATACCGAGGGTCATTCCTTTGTCTGCAGAGAAATTACACCAGGGATGAATCTGCCCCTGTGGGTCCCAGCCTACCTTCTGTTCCACCTATCCATCCCACTGGCTTCAGTAGGGTGGTTTGGGTTTAACGGAGACTTGTAATTCTCAGCAAATGAAAGATTTGCATGTTGAGCAAGCTGCTAAATATACAAGAGAATGAAAATGTCAGTCCCCCATCATTAACCATAATGATTTTAATCAACTGTAAAATATCACCCACCAAAAGAGATGACTGTGATCTTCAGCACACTGTTGGCCTCCAGATTATCCTTAGAGCAGATTGGATCAATCTATAAACTCGCAAAGACACAAGCAGACAATCTATCCTTCCCCTGGTGATATATGCCAGGACTCGCTACACCTATCAAACACAGCAAGCAGGCCAGTGGCACCTGAAACTTAAATATCCTAGAGGTAGCATCCACTGCTTTCAGAACCCATCATTAACATCGCCCAAGCATGCTTATGATGAATATCAATGCTAGTTGCCAGCACCGAAAAGGTAAATGCACTGAACAACCTTCCCTTGGCCACTCCCTGTGCATTTGGTATCATCGCCGGTGGATGTGAAGAACATAGCAGTAACCTCCACCCCCGCCTGCCTGAACAAGCTGAAAGATATACGAGATTACCTTCCCTTCCCAAAGGTGATCATTTTGAAACCTCCCCCCTCTGCAGCCAGGAAGTGCTGCGTGGGTTCCGTTTTGCTGTTCTCAGAGATATTCTATCACTGGAAAACGGTCAACAGATAATCTTGACGCACTCAAACATTTTTCTTTGAAATAGGAGCTATTTGTTTCAAGAAGGTTCTAATATATTTTATTATTTATTAGCTGAATGGTGGGGAGGGTAGGCTCAGGCCTGTATAAATCACAGAAAAATGCATCCCTGCCCAAATTATAATCCTTTTCACTCCTATGGTACCTTTCCAGGGAGGATCTTGGGACACTTTCCAAACATTAATTACAATGGGCCTCTCAATACACCTATGAGGTATGTAAATTCTCTTTGCAAGCAGGGACAGCTGCAGCAAAGAGCATGGCAGACTTTCCCAAGTTCACAGATCAGGAGTCTGTGGCAGAAGAAGGAAGAGCACTCAGATCTGCTGGCCCCCAGATATCTGTTCTTACCATGAGTCCTGGCTCCTGCCTACGTATTTTAGTATTTGTTTCACGACTTCATGTGAAAGCGCTCAGTGTTTATGCCTTTTCTGAACCGAATTAATCCATCTAGAATGCCTGCCTCACATGGTGATGTGTCCTAATGATGGGGTTCTGTTGCACACAGTGTCTCTTGTCAGTGAGACAAGGCAGTCACCGAACACAGGCCTGCCTCCACCTCATTGCCAGGTTAGGTAGAGAGGAGACACCAGGACAAATCCTGATATTACCTAAAGTAACCCTGTAAATTCTGTCTCAGAAAACTCTGTACTTTCCCCAACCTGTGAAACAACAGTCATCATGAATCTTACCTCTGCTGTGAAAGGCTTCTAGAACTGTGATTTTTTTCCCACACCCCTCAAGCCATCTAGGGAATTAAATGATCATTTGTAACCTACAACTGAGACTGCGCAGCACCCAGAACAATAGGGTTCCAAACACACAGTAAGAGACAGTCCCTTCCACAAGAGTATACAATCTAAGTAGGTATAACCGGCAAAAGAGTGGGAGGGGAAACACAGAGAAGTGATGCAACTTGACCAAGGATATATAGTAAGTCAGTGGCAGAACAGAGAATAAAAGATCTATACCTATTTTGAGCCAGTCTCCTCTTTCTGTAAAGTAACTGCCACTTTGTACTGTTCTTTATTAAGCCAAAGGCAGAAATGAGACACAATAGGAACAGAAAACCAGATAAAAGCCAAGCGACAAAAGGAGTTAAAAGTTACAGAAAAGAGGGGGAAAGGGGTAAATTGAAATGGGAGAAAAGATGGATGGTAAGAGACAGCTAAGACAAAAATACCTTCTCACTATTGACAAGAGACACCTCCCTGACGAAAGCAGACAAATGTGGCAGAAGAGATTGGAGGTATGACTCAGCCTCTGAAGACAGGAAAACTGGGGGTGGACGGGACAGAGAAGAATAGAGATAAAGATGACAGGGTGGCAGGAGGATAAAGGAGCCCTAAACTCCACCTAGTTCCGGCAAATTCAGCTACTTTCTTTGGCATCATTGCTTCATCTCGATTTAATTCTGAATCACCTGCCCTCTTTTTGGCCCTAGGATCCAGTCCTTGACATACTGCTGTGCTCCCTGTTTTATGGGCTAGTTAACTTGGAACAGATCATCATATTGTGATGTTGGACCATTGTTCATGCACTATCCACAGACAAACCATGTCACTAATAACTAGTCCACTCCCTGCTCTACCAAGTGGTGGATAGACAAGCTGCAGTGCAGACTCAGGCAAAGTTAGCACATGAGGCTTGACAAAGCCCTGGCTGGGATGATTTAGTTGGGAATTGGTCCTGCTTTGAGCAGGGGGTTGGACTAGATGATCTCCTGAGGTCCCTTCCAACCCTGATATTCTATGATTCTAAAGCAGAGACACTTTCACTGAGCTGATCAGACAATACAGGATGCAGATTGACAGGCAGAGGACCCAGTCACAAGGGTGTTGGATGAAACATGCTTACATATTTTTAGGGCTCAGAAGGAAGAAGAAGAACAGAAGGTGGAAAAAAAGGGCAAGGAAGAATGCATATGGACTGGATGAATCATGGAGCAGTGAGATGCTAGTGAGGGCTCCTCCTATCCTGAACACACCAGGCTGTTGGGGTAGCCTCCAACACCTGTTCTATTGGGTTTCCCAAGAGCCCGATTTGACATCGGTCTCATTATTCAGGTTCCTTTATATGGCATCAGCAAAGATATGCTGAGTTGATCCGACTCAGGTGTAGGGGACGGATACAGTGTACCACACATCCAAAGTTACACAAAGAACTCCCCTTCCTTTATATACATTTACACTTACATTATATTCACTATACACTGCATCACATTTTGGGACTGGTTTGGTTACCTTGCAGGAACCAATCCCTGTACAGCATGTTCTGTCCATGTTTGACTTTACTCTTTACCTCAACTTTATGATCCCAACTTTTCTTATCCCTTGTTATCTTGTTCTTAGTAAATGGTTCCCAGATTTTTCCTCCTATTTCAGCTAGCTCAGAAATTCTGTCTTTCAGTTTACGGACCTATTTACTTATCTCAGCACAAACATTCTGTTTTCTGCCTGCTCATCTAGTTACCTCTGTAATCCAGTCTTCCAAGAATTGAGGGCTTCCCCATGTTTAATTACTCATGTCAAGTCAGGCCTATACACACTACCTGTTAAACTGCTTTCCCACGTGTTGAAAGAATTTTGAGTTGCTTTCTTTGCCCTTCCTCCCTCTTACCTTTGGCTATGTTGGCTCTGGGGTGGGAGAGACAGGGCAGAGAGAGGAAGAATGTGCCAGCGGTTAGGGTGCTAGCCTAGGACTTGAATGTACTGGGTTCATCTATCACATACTTCTTGTATGACTGTGGGCAGGTCACTTTGCTTCTCTATGCCTCACTTCCTTTCTGTGAAATGGTGCCGCTAAACAGCCTGTGGTTCAAACCATTTTGCCCTCAGAATGAGCCAGATTCAATAAAATCCCAGATGAGGATAATCCTGGATAATTTCTACCAGGATTTGACCCCAGCCCCATGTCAAATTACACAACGAGAACACAGTACTACACCCCCTCCAAATCTAGTCACAGGTTTCTACAATGCAGCCTTCTCTGCAGTATCTAGGCCCAGCATTTAAAAAATAATAATAACAAAATGTAAATAATCTCACCATTTATTCTATTTATTAAGGTTTTACCTCTAAAAAGCAGCTTCCCAGCAGAGGGTGCCTACCCAAAACTCTGGGTATTTTTGACATACATTTAAAAACACAACCACAGAGGCATTACACAACGTAAGTCAGCCCAGCACAGCTTTTTCCCCCTCCCACTCTGCTATGCATCATAGGGTATGTCTTCACGGCAGAGTTAGCCTTGACTCTTTCTCAGGCGTTGTCTTTAACATCAATCCTGCCCCACACAGAGCCCTCTCACCTGAATTTGGTGGTGCTTTCAAACCAAGTTCACTGGCCAGGCGGGGGATGCAGGTTAGAAGTTGGGTGCCACTTTCACTTGGGCTCATAAACTCACCCACTTTTCACTGAGGGCACAGACTGACTCACTCAAGCACCGATTATCCTCAAATGCCTTCCCATAATTCCCCCCATGTGTCTAGAACAGTGGGTGTCAAACTATTTTCCCCGTGGACCACTTGAAAATTTCTGAGGGTCTCAGCAGACCACTTAATGATCTTTTCAAATGTTGTTTGTACCATTTGCGAACTATTGTAAAGCACTTTTGATAAAAGCGCTATATAAAAAACCTTAATAAGTAACTTTTTTTGTTCTATAAATAAAAGCATACAACTCATATTTTTATATCAGTAGTCTGACCTTTCTAATGCGATAGATGTGCCCTCTCTCTCCTGCCATGGCAGCCCCCAGGCTGAGGCTGAGGCTGGGAAGGAGGGTCGTCTCTCCCCGGCAGCTGCAGCCCTGGAGCTGGGGAAAGTCACCGTTTGCTCTTTCTCTGCAAATTCCCTGACCTCCTCTTCTCACTCCATTGACCCCTCCCACTTACCCCCTATGGCCCCAAGGCCACCACCTCACCTTATATGTGCGTCTTCTCCAAGGTCAAGGCACCTAATTAGTGGAACCACACCTGTGCAGCTCCACTAATTAGGTGGGGGACCCTTTGCTCTCTCATATGCGGCTGCTCAGGTGCACATCTTAGAGGGAACTATCTGCCGACCACTTCAATGGAGCTTGCGGACCACTGTTGGTCCATGGACCACAGTGTGAGAAGCTCTGGTCTAGAAGGACAGAGAAATTCTTCCACAATTCACTGGGAAAGAATCATAGAGCAAATCAGTTTACTGCACTGTGGCACGCAGAACCTTGAGATGTGCTCCCAGCAATCCTGGCAAGCAGCAGTAAACACAGGTGAAGGCAGTAACTCAGGTAGGGCTTTGCAGCATAGCTTCTGGGCTAAGCTAACCTAGGTGCCAATCACCTGATTTAGCCCACAGAGATTGCCATTCAACAAGGTATTTAAACACGTGCCTAATTTTAAGCATGTGTTGTCCCCAATACAGTCAGTGGGGCTGCTCACATGCTCAAAAATAGGAAAATACCTTGCTGAATTGGCACCTTAATCACCACTCATGTGACCAAAACAACTAGGTCCAATGTAGGGTGACCAGATGTCCCAATTTTATAGGGACAGTCCTTTTTCATATATAGGCTCCTATTACCACCACCACCACCCCCCGCCCCGTCCTGATTTTTCACACTTGCTGTCTGGTCACCCTAGTCCCACCTCACCGTCCCACCAGCCAGAAATCCCACTCTTAACTGCATCACCTTTGTCCTGCTTAAATACTTGGCTATTTAGCCGTTTGACCAGAAAATGGACAAATTCAAGCTACGTTGGCTCTGGGGTGAGAGAGGCAGGGCAGAAAGAGGAAGGAAGTACCTGTGGTTAGGGTGCTAGCCTAGGACTTGAAAGTCCTGGGTTCATCTACCACATACTTCTTGCATGACCCTGGGCAAGTCACTTTGCTTCTCTATGCCTCACTTCCTCTCTGTGAAATTGGGATAATAGCTCTTCCCTACCCCACGGGGTGGAGCGAGGAGAAATGCAGGAGGCACTCATGCCAGCATGGCGATAGGTCCATTGACACAAGAGCATTCCCAGGGGAAAAGACTGACAGCAGCTGGCAGTCATTGAAAAAGTTGGACAAGTTGTGCCACCTCCCATGCTGGGTATGAGAAAGTGTTTGAGGGAGTTGTTTAATACATCAGTCCCCGCCTCTCTTACCCCTCACCTCTGAAGACCCATGAAACCCTGTGTGGCAGGGCAAGGGTAAAAACCCTGAGAATACCCTGCCCCTGCAAGCTAAACCCTGCTTGTGGATAGCAGGGCCAGGAGCCGATGCAGGGAGCAGCCTGCAAGAAGCCCAGCTGGAAGCCTTAATGAAGGGTAGCTCACGGCCCCTGGCTGGAGAGATTGACCACAGCTGGGGCGGGGAGCAGAAAGGGCTAGAAAAGCCCTGACTCAGGGGCAGTCAGGGAGGCTAGCCAGGCAGGAGGACAGGGGATACCTAGCTCTGTCTCTGCTGGGGGATACAAGCCTCAGGGGCCAGAGGACCTGGGGAGAGGTCTGCCATGAGGGGCCTGATGTTGGGGACGTGGGGACTTTGAAGGCACTGTAAATAAAAGAGCACGGGTGAAGCACCAGAGGAGTGTCTACAAGCCTTTCTTTGACCAGCCTAAGCACGGGGCACAGGGACAAGGGGAAGGAAGCCTGTGCCGCCCCGTGACACCCTGGTATACAGATTAAATGTGAGCACTTCTGTAAGCGCCCCTTGTAAAATATTGCTGTCTCAGCCCTGGCACGGCGGGAGGCGTGTCTGAGGAAGGGGAGTGGGACTGACAGGGGCAGAGCCTGTTCTTCATATTTTAAAGGTATTTGGTGTTTAAAAAATGTTTTTAGGGTGCCATTTCCCACAAGGACACCCTGTCTCATACAGTCGCCAACAGCGTTGCCCAAATCAATCTGCTCCCCTCTGGTCCTGTGGCATAGAGCAGGGCCTTGGTCTCAGACATTTGCAATCTCCTCCCTCCTCTGCCCCCTTTTCCTGTCCCATCTTTTCACCATAGTTGGAAGGCCTCGTGCGCTGCAAGTCAGGAACTGCTGGTGCTGAGCGCCCTCCTGCATAAGCTGGTAACCACTTGCTTCAGTTTCCTGGGCAAGAGCAGGCCTTAGGCAGGCTGCTGGTTGCTGCCTGTCACCTAGTGGCTGCTGGGAGGCACTGCAGACAGCAGCCATTCTGTGGGAGCTCCAAGCAACTTAGTATCCCCAGCACTGCAGAATACAGCAACACACCTGTTTATAGGGCAGAGCAGCTAGGAGCATATTGTGCCTTCCCTAGCTTCTTCACACTGGTTGCCTATAATAGGGCAAGCGGGCGTTCAGCTGGATGTGTACGTTTTAAAGCCTTCAGTACCTGAGTCCTATATTCTATTCAAAGCCCTCTGAGTCCACTTCCCAACTGGTGTTCACATTTAGACACTAGGCACCATGTGAGAGTGCTGGCGCTTGAAAGTGAGTGGTAAGTTTACTCCCTCCAGACAGATTTTCCCCCCCTTACCAATAACAAAAACTAAACTGTAAACACTATTCCCTAGGTTTTTTGGTTTTTTTCCTCATATTAATCTGCAGGCGCCTTCTGCAAGATATCTACACAACACAGTGTTTTAAATAAATTACTTTCCAGGAACAGAAAATATGACACAGTTACTTGCAGAGAAGCTATAAGAACACAAAAGAAAAATATGTGGGGTTACACCAAACAACATAATTGAAAAAGAAAGTAGGAGTTTTAATAATGAGTAAGATTACACTTCTATCATTCACAAAAATATACTTCTCTATCTTTTGGTGGTCTGAGGTATGCTTCACCCTACATGTGTAGGGTGAATGTTTGCTTTCAGTGACAGAGAGAGGTGGGGGACTGAGGGGGTTTGAATCATGCTGACACACTCAGCACCCCAAAAACCTACTCTCTCTCCCCCCCAGTATACACACAACATGTTCCCTGTCACACTCCATCCCCGCCCAGCCCCCATATTTGAAAAGCACGTTGCAGCCACTTACATGCTGGGATAGCTGCCCATAATGCACCACTCCCAATGCTGCTGCAAGTGCCACAAATGTGGTTACACCAGTGCGCTTGCAGCTGTCAGTGTGGACAAACTGCAGAGATTTCCCTACTGCGCTCTCCAAAGGCTGGTTTAACTGAAAGCGCTCTACATCTGCAAGTGTAACCAAGTCCAGTCAAAACAGGAAGCACAATGTGCAAATTTATTAACCCCCTTCTCTAAAAGTGCCACTCTGTAATAAATTGTCAGCTGTAACACTGGAAATTAAGGAGGGATTTACCAAGCATCTTGACACAGGGCAACACTGAAGGTATTTTGTACCCCATATAGCTGGCAGATTTGGCAGCTATGAAAATAGTGCAAAGAATGCCCAACATAAAAGTGGATGAACAAAGATCAGTCAGAGCAAGGAACTGATAGTGAAACTGTCAAGAGTTGTAGGCTCAAAATTTGACTCTCCCACCATATCTGTTTGTGAAGTCCATGTAATTGTGTGTGTTCCTCCCGCTCAAAACAAATATCTATCTATATATATAAAAGTCAAATGGTGTATGTATGTGTGTATGTATGTATGTTCCCTTACTACTTCCACACCGTTTCAGCTAGATAGATACTTGAAATTTGGTTCAGTTATAGGCTTTAGGGTCCTAATCAGGGTAAGAATCGGAAATTTTTAAAATCTCACCTCTTACACCCCCTAGGGGTGAAATCTTTAAAGCTCATTAACATCAACTACACAGCTCACATAACATCAGCTGGGCAGCAGGTTAACACCTGATGTTGTCTGTGGCATAGTTATGATGTAATCATACAGATACCCAGAGAGCTTAGTGTTGTGTTAAAGCTCAGTAACATCAACTACACAGCTCACATATCACCTGGGCAGCATGCCGTTAATACCGAACGATGTGCCTTTTAACTTTAAAAGATTGCAATTTCCAGTAAGACTTTCTTTCGCAATGACAACAAATAAATCTCAAGGACAATCTCTTAAAGTTGCTGGGGTAAATTTGGAATCACCTTGCTTTTCCCATGGTCAACTATATGTGGCTTGCTCTAGAGTGGGCACTCCCAAAGGATTATTCATTTTTACCCCAGACAACAAAACAAAAAATGTTGTTTATGATAAAGCATTACAATAGTAATTTATGGAATGGACTGATATACAATAAAAACAAAATTTGTATTAATAAAAAACATTGTAGTCTTTTTACATCCCAGTTTCCAATTACAAATAGTCTGAGCAATGCCGGGTATTTCAGCTAGTTATTTAATATAAACAGAAGCCCAGCTCTCATAAGCAGCAATGAAATAGTGCTCACTCTGTTTTACACAACAAGAGGGGAAAAATACATTTTAATATCAAACTTCCAGTGAATTATTGCAATTTTGTTGTTGCTTCTGAAGAAACTACCTAGTACTAGTGCTAGCTATTTCTATTATTTAGAAGCCATTCAGTAAACATTGTGGATGGTTGATTAATATGCTGGATCAATGCCGAAACATCCAATAAATATTCTGATAATTCTGCAGGCTTTTTAGGTTGTGCTTCCTGGACTGATCCAGTGGTTTTAGGACATCCCCCTTTAGATTCCTGATTAGGACTTTGGAAGAGGTATCCCCAGATTACTTCAGTCAAATAAGCACAATATGAAACGTCTTTGGTTGTTCCGGATACCCAGTACAACTTTGGAACAACCAAAGAAAGGCGGTTCCCAAACAATCCTTCCCAGGTTTCACACAGTACTCTGGATGGTGAGAAAGGACTTTGGGAACTGAATCAGTGCTGTATGAATATTCATGCAGTGCAGACAATTAATAAAGCTAATTATTTAAGTACTTCTGTAGTGACTCTTGTAGTTTTAAGGAGCACCCTAGTAATCAAAGACAAATTACAAGGTCAAGAGGATATAAAAGTGGTCAGAATTAGTCCATTCCTCCTTACTGCCATTCACAGTCATCTGTCTCCATGGCCAAGCAACTGAGATCACATGTGGGAACAGTAACCCCACAGTTTGCCTGTAGTTTCATTGTATAGCTCTGACAGAGGATGTCTTGGTTATGCTACAGCAAAACACAATATTATGTAATGGGGCTCCGCTCCACCAATTGTGCTAAGTCTCTGAAGGACAAACGAAAGAGAGGAATGCATCTATCTGATTCTTAACAATGATGTCCTGTGGATGCAAGTTGTGTGGCAAGTAATGGGCCAGAGACATCTCCCAGGCATCCACAAAAAACACAGCAATTCCTGAGAACATCTTCCGCATGATGGTGTCAAGCTGAAAGGAATACCAGTCACTGTTGAAGAGACTCACTTCTGGCCCAAGCTCCTGAACATTGGCTGTTCTGATGACCACCAGAGTTTTGGGGCTGCGATCCAGCAGTTGGATTATGGACCTGCGAATGTTCCTCAGTCTCCGGATGTACACCTCCACAGGGTAGGTGCTGAAGTGGGACCAAACGGTTATGGCTATCACAGTGTTTCTTCCTCCTACAATACCATTTAGCTCATTGGCAATGTAGTGTAGCTCACTACTGAAGACCGTGGTAAAGCGAATGGGCGGCCCATGACAGCGGAACTTCAGCAGGACATTGTGCTTCAGGTCCACAGACATAAAAGGACCTACATTTTTAGGACTCCCAAGGTTAAATTCCACTAGATCTGAAACACATGAAGAAGAAAGATTTCCTCACCTGCCATCTTTATTATCCATAAATCAGTATGAAAGTTCTGGTGCTAGAAAAGAGTGTTTGAATAGAATACTAATTGCAATTAAAAAAACACAGATAAATAAGCACATGGTCCACTTTCTGAACTCCGATGTTTGCTACGTGAGCACCGAAACATAGACCCACTAAGACTAGCATCTCTCTA
Source organism: Sternotherus odoratus (assembly GCA_032164245.1). Lineage (NCBI taxonomy): Eukaryota > Metazoa > Chordata > Testudines > Kinosternidae > Sternotherus > Sternotherus odoratus. Next base: position 134,429,770 of record JAVMKO010000001.1, on the reverse strand, counting down.
AAGCTGAAATGCTATCAATGAAAAGCAACATCTTTGATTAACTCCAGATACATTGTTTTTGCCCCACCACCTTAAAAATAAAGGGATTTTCTGAGCAGATTATTTCCATCATAAATACCCTCCCATATAAAGTGCCTGCAGAAAGGCTTCTCTGCCCACTTTTAACCCCCATTTAATGTAATTAGCACTTCAGGTGCTAAGTCAACTGTACTAAAATGATTTCTAAATAAAATTGATTCCTTTATGGAGTTATGATGGTTAATTCAATTAATGGCTACTAAATTACGCCATCTAACAAGGAAGGTCAAAATTCTGAGTGAAATGAAAGAAGAAAGAGTCCAACACTGACCCACAATAATTGTAAACGTTACATTACTGGGACATTGCTATTGCTACCAGGTCTTATATAAGCTACATCATGCCCCCTGGTGGTTATATATTAACATGCTCACTTATCTCAAAATAATAGAAATGGTCTTGAGACATAAGCAGAACACACCCCACGGTGCCAGTTTTGAGGGTGTATTGCATATATATTTGTTCACTGGAATTTGGACCCATATATTTACAATCTTTACTAAGGAATTTGGATGACTCATCCTGTCAATAGCTATTTATTGAAAATCCATTTGCCTTTCATTCTTCTTTTTATTTCTTCCGTTATTTTGATATTAGGATATAAAATCACTATGGAGTGAGAGACGTAAAGACTTTTTGAAAGCAATCTGCACAAAGCAAGAAAATAAATAACCTGGAACAACTGTGGTCAGATATTCAAACCACTGTCTTATTGTAGAATCTCCAAACAAGTGAACTACTTTTCCTTGTAAGCATTCACTCATATCAGCTGTCTTGTTAAAATGATGGATCGAACGTGTTCTTGGCCTCCACTCGTCTTGGTAATAGTAACCCAAAGGGAAAATATCTGGGCCTTGAGATTTGTCCAGATTGGCAGATTCTGGAAGAGGCAAATGATTCCAGATTAATACACAATTACAAAAATAATCTCTATAATTTTCATAGAAGTATATCCAACTGAGCAAAAGCATCAACCCTTATCCTGATGCAAAGTAGCATGACAAAGCAAACAGATTAAACATCCCAACCTAACACATTTTTTCCTTCTTCTGCAACAGAAAGACAGTTATAGGTATCTCTAATGCCACCTAAGTCAAATACGAAGAGGATGGGGAGACTGGGACAAGGAGGTGCTGAGATGTGGAAGGAGAGAGAGATTGGGACTGGCTGGGCAAGGAGCCTAGTACCGGGGCAAGGAGAGACTGAAGAGAACAGGAGCAAACAGGGTCAAGATTGGGGGAGGGGAGACATGGCAGAAAGATCTGTGCCCAGTACACCACACTCTCCTCCAGAGTGGAATAGAACAGAAGATTCCCGTCTCACCAATTCTCCTTTGTCAGCAAACACCTGTAAAACCCACTGGGCAAAGTCTCTCTCATATCTCTCCAGTGGATGGCAGGGACACAGCTAAGAAGGGGGTCCAGATTACTGGCCAGCAACACCAAGGGTATGTCTTCACTACAAGACTAGGTCGATTTCCCTTAATTCGATTTTCTAAACTCGACTTTAGAAAATCGAATCAGTGTGTCCCCACCAGGACAGCAGGTCGACAGTGGTCGAAACTGTCTGTCCTAGAACTTTTGTAGGGGTCGACATAGCCCGCAATGCACTGTGGGTAGGTAGCCCACAGTGCAATGCGTGCCGGACCCCACCCCCCCCCGCCTGCCCAAAGAGCCCCGCGAACCCCCCCACCCGCCCTAGCTGCCCCGCGCCGGACCCCCGCCTGCCCAAAGAGCCCCATGAACCCCCCCGCTTGCCCAAGCAGCCCCGCGCCGGACACCCGCCTGCCCAAAGAGCCCCGCGAACCCCCCCGCTCGCCCAAGCAGCCCCGCACCGGACACCCGCCTGCCTAAAGAGCCCCGCGAACCCCCCCGCTCGCCCAAGCAGCCCCGCGCCGGACACCCGCCTGCCCAAAGAGCCCCACGAACCCCCCCGCTCGCCCAAGCAGCCCCACGCCGGACCCCCCGCCCGCCCGGGTAGATTTTGGTTGGATTTTGGTAGATTTTGGCTCTTTGGGCAGGCAGGTGTCCGGCGCGGGGCTGCTTGGGCGAGCGGGGGGGTTCGCGGGGCTCTTTGGGCAGGTGGGTGTCTGGCGCGGGGCTGCTTGGGCGAGCGGGGGGGTTCGTGGGGCTCTTTGGGCAGGCGGGTGTCCGGCGCGGGGCTGCTTGGGCGAGCGGGGGGGTTCGCGGGGCTCTTTGGGCAGGCGGGTGTCCGGCGCGGGGCTGCTCAGAGGTCGGAGGCTTAACATCAGATGCCTCTTCACGTACTGACAATAGACATAGAGAAGTCGATTTTAGCCTTACTTCTCTCGTCAAGCAGGAGTTACAAAGTCAATTTTGAGTGCCCTTTAAATCGACTTTACGGGCATGCAGGTGAAGACAGGTACACGTTTAGTTCGACTTAACGTCGTTAAAGTCGACGTTAAGTCCTAGTGAAGACATGCCCCAAATTTAAGAGGTGCTGCAACCTGGTACATGAGGTCTCAGATTGGATCACAAATTCATTCCAATTGCCTTTCACCCCAAAGCACCTTCGTGGATGGTCCATATAAAGGATGACAACCTAATATTGCTGTCAGTTACTCCATCATCTTAAGTGGCAGAGGTCACTTCTGCAGTGGACATAAGGTTCCAACCCTGAAGACTCTGGGGGTGTCAATATTATGCCACATGATAGTACTGTTTTTTTTCAGTTTGTTTTTTCCAAAAAACTAGGAAGTTATATATGAAAACTGTTAAAACATCATTTAAGTTGCAAAGTTAAGCACTCAAAAGAGAGGAAATACCAAAAGTAAAGTTGCCCATGCAACAAAGTTGCAAGGGCAATGTTTATTCAGCCCTCCTGTTCATTATGCATTATGTTGCAGTTTTTAATTATATGATCACATAGTATTCTTTCCACAGGACCCCTGCCTCAGTCAGCACACAAGATAAACTATACTTCCAGATGAATCAAGGTTGTGTAGTGAAGGAAGATGCTTTCTGTAAGATCCCTGTATGATACTGGCAGACCAGCTCATATTTAGGTCCCTAGGCTTCACTGAACACTGACAAACGTATAGTTGGAAACCAACCTGGCTTACCTGTGAGTGTTATTAAAATAGTTATAAGAATGTGCTTAGACTTTATGGAATCCTTGTAGGATGCTGCATGGATTACAATGAATTGTAATATCTTCACGTTATTCAGTATGTTTGCTAAAGATTTGTCCACACAGGAACTTAGTTGGCAAAACTTTTGTTGTTTGGGTGTGTGTTTTTTCAACACCCCTGCACAACAAAAGTGTTACTCACGAAAAGCGTCGGTGTGAACAGGAACAGCGCTTGGTCAGCAAGAGTGCTCTCCTGCCAACAAAGCTGCTGCCGCTCATTGAGGGTGGAATTTTTTGCCTGTGGGAGAGCTCTCTCCTGCCGACAAACAGCGGCTACACCGCACACCTTTTAGCAGCACGGCCCATGTCACTAAAAGCTGCACAGTGTAGACATAGCCTAAGACTGGAAAATTAGTCAGAGGAGAAGCATTACCAAGTTTGAAATGTTAGTTCACCACAAGAGGTGTTATCTTCTCCCTGACAAACATCAGACAAGCTACTGTGAACAAAAGACTTTATAGATTACTTTCTTGCACCCCTGAGGAGGGTACATGGACAAGCCCACATCCCATCACAGCTTGAATGCTGAAGGAAATAAAAATGCCTGTTAAGAAGACCCTGTTATTCCTATACTGCTTGAAGTCTGAGGGGTGAGGATTTCTAAGCATAAGCAAGGAATCCTGGAGCGAAGTGCAGCGGCTCCTGCTGGTCATCCTGGGAAGTGGTGCTTTTCCAGCCCTCAGAATGCCCTCTGCTGGCAGGTGTCTCACCTGCCTCAGGCTCCCGTGTCCCTCCCAGACCCTGGTGCCCTTTACCTCAGGGTTCTTCCCCAGCAGTGCCCCCTTACTCTGGGTTTCCCCTCTGAGGGGAACACCCAACCCTCTAAACCCACTTTGCCTCAGTGGCTGCTGCCAGTTACCATTTAGCTCCCCTCACTGGGGCAGACTGTAGTCTATAATGGCCACCCATCATTGGCAAGGAGGTAAGTCGACCTAAGATGTGTCGACTTCAGCTACGTTACTCACATAGTGTAGACCAGGCCTCAGAGCCCTCCCCCCACTTAGCCATTCTCTGCCTACCAGCCTGCTGGAGGAGCCAGTAGGCAGAGCTTCAACTGCACAGGAGGTCCCCCAGTCTGTCCTCCCCTACTAGACCCTATGAGCTCCTGTCTGTGACTCCCCAGCAGCTCCACATTGTCTGTCTCCATCTCCTGACCTGGCCCGACAGGTCCTGTGAAGAAGGCACTAGAGGCTCTCTTTTCCCTAGCTGGCAGGAGAGTGGCTAATCTGTTCTACCACCATAGCACTCTCTGGTGGGCAAAAGGTGGAACTGTGGCAACTTTCTAGCGGAAGCTATTTTCTGGGGCTGGGGGGAATTAAAAGATGTGCAGCAGATGAAATATGTACGTGTGCAGTGGTGCAGAATTCCCCCAGGAGTAACAAACCCTAGTAAGAGACAGCGTGTGACAGAAGAGTGTATGATCAACTGATGACTCCATTCCTAGACAACGCCTCTTTTAAAAAACTCTCAGTTGTAATGGTTGTTTAGTTTCTATTTACATGGCAAGGATCTATAAACCTGTTAATATTTCCTAAATAAATAGGGTTTTTTTTTAAAAAAAAAGGGCGTTACCATCTAATTGTATTCAATGCATGAATTTAAAAAAATATTTTTGCCAAATAGCTGGGAAAACAAAGTTTCCAGTATTATTTAATCATGCCTATTTCCCTATCGTTGATTTCACTATGATTTACAAAACAATTATATTTAAAAACACACTTTACCTGTGAATCCTAAGGGCTCTACTGTCACTGAATCAGGGCCACTGGGAAGTATTGGCACTTTGATATTCACATCACTTGAAGAACAATAAGAAAAATATAAATGTAATAAAGCAATGCTGGATATTTCAAGTTCATTTTTAGCATCAGTTTCTCCTAACTTGTGTGCACACACTGTATATGTGATATATATTTTATTCTTAAGGCACACTCTACTTTCTAGAGCTCCAATCAGTAAGTATTATCTCCTTGAGACAACTCTCTTAATCCCACTTAGCCAAAGATGTAACATTTTGGTAGTCCTAGGATATTAGATTTTACTTTATAAATCTAATTTTACTTGCACAAAGACAGTGGGGTACACCACGTGTAGCAATCCGAAGTCTGTACAAGACACTAGGGGAGCTACCTCATAGATTCCATGGAGTCCGGCTTAAGCCATGGTGGGCTTTTCCTGGCTGAGACCCACACATTCTTGTATTTGGAATGCAGAGTCATAGATGCTACACAGTGACCTCCAGTTCTACTAGAATAATCCATAATTGAAGGCTGTCATGCACCCATTTTCTGTCATTTCAGGCCATGGTGATTGAGAAGGAGTGAAGAGCACAACAGGCAATCAATTTAGCAATAACATGATGATTTTCAAAGGAAAAATTACTGTGACTGAAATCACCCTTGTATTCACAGACTACTGTAATAATTTTTCTACAAAATATGCCATGTGGTATCATATGAAAACTAGTAACACTGATCATCAATATTCTTATGTAATGTATGTACCAAATGCATGTTAAGAGTTATAAACAAACTGAAATTATGACTGAAATAAATGAAGCAATAACAACAAAACACAACCACCACCACCTGTGGCAGTAACAATCATCAATGTCAGCAGACAAAGCCTAGTATTGATTTCAGGGCACAGACACTCAACTACCTCTCTCCTAGTTTCGTCAGTTTAAGACTCAAGCATGCAGGCTGAGCAGTGGGGAAAACTTTCGCTGCTGCTACTACTGAAGCAGTATCTGTTTCTGCAAATAACGAGAAGACTTTGATCTCCAGAAATGTCCATCCAGGACCTTTCATCAACATTACAACTAACTTGTTGCTTGATCTCGTCAACATAAAGACACAGATATAGATTAAGTAAGGACCATTAAAAAAAATAGTGTGCACGCTTATGCATATATTTACAAACATACATACGTTTGGAAAAAGAGACTCTCAGAAGGTGTCAGAAGGCCCTTTTGATATCCTCCCTTGGCATGGTTGATTCTGCTGGCACAGGACAGTTTTCTCGGCTTGTAGCAGAACCATGGCTCACCAGTGTAGAGGTCTGTGAAGTTACAGACAGGAAGCTCTCCAGGCAAACACACATTGCATACAGTAGTTTCTGAAGTACTACCAGACCTGAATAAGCTTTTAAAGAAGACTCTGTCTGGCCTTTCTTCCCGTAAGTGCTGCAGGACTTGTATCCCTTCACTAGGGTGGACCAGAGACACAGATACTCTGACCTCCCCTGGCCAAAGTAGAGTGAAAAAGACTTTGTAAAACCCGTTCTGATCATCTACAACCCTTCCTGTTGCTCCAGCTTTCAGTAGAGGAGAGTGAATTCTTGCCTGTATGTAATCTCCACCATACTGTTTTGGTTTGCCTTGAAAATCCTTCATGTGGACGAGCACCTCTAATTGATCTCCCACCTTGAAGTGCACATGGGAATTCAAAATCACAAAATTGCTGTGGGCAGGATCAGTGCTTCTTATAAATGGGATTTTGCCTGCAGGGGGGCTTGGCCACTGTATTGAAGCAAATAAGGATTCCTCCTCAGCTTGTTCTCTTTTGGACAAAGTTTGATGTTCATAATCACAGTAGTGCTTTTGGGTAGTTTTAGTTGTTGGCAATGAAGACTGCTGGTCACCAGTCTCTATTATCCAATTTAACCCCGAGACCGTGTTGTGATCCAAGTGCTGCAAAGGAAGAGGACTATTAGAAAATGGGCTATTAACATTACAAAGTGATCAATGTTTTGTCAGGATATAAAACCATAAAAATTGTGCTTTGTTTTGAATAGTGTAGGTGGTGATTAAATATCTTGGTTTCACAGGGACACAGAAGAAGATTATATTCACCCTGGGATTTCTGAGAACTAGGTGCCGGATGCTCATTTACACAATGCACTGAAAATTAGACCAAAAGATTGTATGGTTACCTTTTGAGCGTCCATGCAGCAAAATATCAGTAAGGTAATCATTATAAGGCATCCTTTGCTCAAGAAATAGAGGCTATCTAATGTTTTATTTTAAAAACCAAGGCAAAACAAGTCAAATTTATCACCAACATGAAGCAAGAGAAGTTGGTTACATTACTCCAGGTACAAAACGGATCCCGCACATTTACATGCTTTTTAGAGTGCTCACTGCCTTTAGCAATCATGCTGTATTTGTCTAGTCACCGCACATTATTTTTCATCAGCCTTGTGTAAACATACATCTCCATGGTTAAGGTCAAGAATTAAAAGAAATTACAGAAATTCAAAAAATGATTGTACGACATGAATGAATGCATGAACTGGTTATATGGGATACCCATTATCCTTCCCTGGCATTTGAACCAGCTATGAAAAAGGAATGTTAATGTAGTTATCCTGTTATGTTTTCAGCTCTGCCTCACTCCATGTACCAATAAATCAGGTTTACCAGAAGGAATCAGTCATCTCATTCCTGCAGAAGGGTTTCCTCCCCCCTTCCCCGACACTCCATTCACCACAAAATCTTTTTCAACAAGCTTAGTAAGGTTTGTTATTAATTTATATATAGTGTCCAGATGGACTTGACTTAATAGAGAACATTGTGAAAGTTTTGATACAGGGATCCTGCACTATCTAATTCATACAGATAGAACACTTGGTTCAACAGATCAAGTGACAGAGCACCACAGATGGTCATTGAGAAAAGCAATATATAATAGGAAGGCATTACAAAAGGTGTCACAGGAAATTGGGAGATATCCACACATAGTGGAGCACCGAAGGACATTCCTAGTCAATCCTGAAGTGGCTCTGTTGGTCCAAGTACAATTTGCTATGTAAATATTTGTTTGCATGCTATAAACGAGTCACCTTTTTGATGCAACAGCCTAATGCTCTGCAGAAGACCATTAAGAATATTCCTTTATTTTGTTATATCTTCAGGAACTGCACCACATCATTACTATAATGCTGCACTCAACCATGGACCTCAATATGGGAGCAGCTCAGCCTTAAGAAACAGTCTAACACTTGATAGGCAGCTCGAGGACTTAACTGAAGCTTAAAAGCTATCTGAAAGAGTTCAAAGAGAAGTGACATTTCTTAGCACTGTGACTAGACTATTAAACAGTAAGTGGTTTGCATCTGCATCCACATTTTAAACAGTAATCAATGGGAAAGGAGACTTCCAGAATAAACTGCATTCGGGCTATATCTGATTAGCAAAAAGCTCCCTCAAACCAGATCTTTTCTGAGAGCATTATTCATTTGAAAAATATCAACTTATAAACCTGTGCTAAACTGAAGCTATGCCACAAAAAAAGAAACAAAACAGCAGCAGAGGCATTTAGAGAAGTCAAGGACAATAAAATAATCAGAACCATTTGAATGTATATGACATTGGAGTGATTTAATAACAATATATAACTTGGTTGGGGAATGTGGGATTTATACAATGTGTTATATATGAGAACATACCTTCCCCCCAGAATGTATTTGTGAATTTGACTCCCCAAATATAAGAGTCAGAGCATATATTTCTAGGACTAGTAATGAAAAATTAAATGTGTTGCCAAGGACAAGAATACCCCAGTATCCTACTGTAAATTAAAAATCAGTAAGAGATAGCAACAGGAAACAAAGAGGGATCACCTGTTTTCACGAAGATCAAATGCCATACGAAAAGTACTTAACACTCCTAAGACAGTCTGCCTAACCCACTCTGTTGTAAAAATCAGTGGTGATGTCAAGTTCCCATTTGGTAGGTAACAGAACTAGTTGTGAAGAGCAGAAAAGGAAATCTCTGGTGTCCTCCTGAATGTCAGATTGGGTACTAAATGTCTAGTTAAAGATAATAGTTGAATTAGATGTATTCAGCATTTAGAAATTGCTGTTAGTGTATCTCCTCAACAAGATTTGGCTTTAGCATAATCAACTGAAACGGTGTTAATTTCTATGAGCCCTTCTTAAAGATGTATCGCTGCACATTATATGCCGTGCTTAGTAGAACACAATGGAATCCACAAAATGCAAGCCCAAAGGTTTGTTCTTGATTTTTGCAGCCGTTTGTGGGGAAGTTGTGAAACACAATCATCCAAATATCTGTGAAAACAGGAAGGCATCTGCCTTGTTCAGAGTCAAGATTAGGCTGCACAGTATCTAACTATGAAAAGCGGTGCAGCCTCCACGGACAGAAACTTTAAATGTGTCTGTTCAGAGACAGCTTTAATATGTGCTGACTTTCAAAGCTGGAATATTTAAAAAGCTTTTTATGATACTTTTTTTATTCTCCATATGTAACAAAATGTCTCCCAATATTTGATGCTCATAAGCATCCACCACGCTGGCAAGTAACAAAATATTTGCAACACAAAAATTCTGATGTAAAACAAAATGAACATATAACTTCAGAAATATAGCAAACATTTATTGCATGATGCTGTTCAGTTTATGTTTCTTGAGCAGAGTACTACATATGAAGCAATTCTGGATGAAAGGAAATTGGTCTAAATTTCTGTTTACATCCTAACCACTGTTCCCAAAACACAGATTCTCACTGTTTTTTGGGGCATTGGTCACAACACTCTGATAAGAAAGCGTTAACACACTTACGTACATTTTCTCTGGCTTTACAAGACCTAGATATACCACATGAAAAATGAGCAGTGCAACAGGAAATGGGGACATTGTCTTTTAGTGGGGACCAATTACACAGAAGGTCAAATCAGAAGTGCTGATGCTACAGGAAGAGCTTAGTGGCAAAGTGATAAACAATAAGAGCTGGCAGATAGGAAAGCACCACAGCAGGAAGCTGATACATAAAAGTAATTCAGTTAGTATTGTAAACTAAATTAAATAACTGGTTTAATTAACATTATTTCAAGTGTTATAGGTTAATGTACTTTGAAAGTATAGTTTGCCTCTTTCATTTAGTCCAAATGCAGATGGGGGGGGGGGGGAGGGAAGGGGAAGAGAAAGTATATATCAACTACTGTTAAGCCACAGTCACAAGCAGAATATTACTCCTTGGGGAATTCTGCACCAAAAAATTAAAAATTCTCTGCCAAAAAAATTAAAAATTATGCACACCATATTTTAAAATTCTACATATTTTATTTGTCAATACATAAATGTGGCTCCAGCATAGTAGTGGGGAGCACAGGCCATTGGTTGCTCTGAAGTGGGAGATCACCCTGAACCCCCACTTTCCCCGGTTCAGGGACTTGACAATGAGGCTGCACCTGACCCTGACACAGTACAAGGGCCGGGTCTCACACAGAAACACCCCGGGATCCTGACCCTCTGCGCCAGGAGCACCAGGTGTTGCTCAGGCAGGCTCAGCCCAGTAGGATCCAAGTGTGGAGGGGTTTAGTGTGCTGAGATAGGTTTGTGTGGGGCAATCTGGTCCGGACAACTCAGTGGGGGATCTGGCTGCACAGGGGCTTGGGTGGGGGGGAGAAATAGTTTCCGGGTGGAGAAGCAATGGGACTCTGCAGGGAATCCAGATGTAGGTGACTGGGGCTCAGCAGGGGGGTATGGGTGTGAGGAGATGGGGTTCAGCGAGGAGGGTTGGGTGCTGGAAGCTCAGTGGGGAAATCTGGGTGCTGGATGAGTGGGCTTGATGGGGTGAGGGTCCAGGCGCAGCTGGCTGGGGCACAGTGAGGTGGGGTTCTGGGTGTGTGGGGGGGCTGATGAGGGAGTCCAGATGTAGGGGGATAGGGCTGGTCAGGTTGAGGGTTTGATGGGCCTGCTTAATGGGAGAAACCCCAGCTGCTGCTGATGGGACACCTCATGTCGGGCTCCTGCTCCCCCCCCCCCCCCCCACGATTCCCCATCTCATCCCCCTCCCCCACTGCCCTATGCCCCCCCTTCACTCCCACATTCCCTTCCCCCGCCCTAATTCCACCTCTCCTTCTTTCCCCACTGCTTCTTCTCCCCACCCTCCCTTCCCTCATTTCCCCCCGTCCCCCTTACCCAGCCCCACAGCCAGCACTCACTGTTGCACAGAAAACAGGGAGCCTCCCAACACACAAAAGGGGAGCCCGACTGGCACTAGGACCCAGGAGGCGGCATTCAGCTGTAAAGTTAGGCTCGCCTCTGTTTGTAGGGGAGGACAATCCCCCCCCCCCCCCCAAAAAAAAAAAAAAAAAACCTGCACCTATGATCATGTCCCACACCCCTCCAGTTTCCCTTAGCTTCCCTGCTGTTTTCTGCAGATAAGCACAAGAATTCTGCAGGGATAAAGGGCATTTTCTGCGGCACGCAGTCCTGCAGAATTCTTCCATGAGTAGTATAAGCTAAACAAGAAGGCTGTTACTCAACCTCTTCCACTGTGAAATAAAACTGCTTGACTCACCTCTAACTGATGAAAGTTGTGGACCAAAACCAGAATAGCCAACACTGCCAGGATCATGCAGAAAACCTGTAGTCTATAGAAACTGCGCCACATCGTCCACTCATGTCTTTCTCAACCATGTTAGATGCTGTCGTGATTTCCATATCCCACAGGCACCAATGTCATTGTGTTTCAGAATTACACAAGAGATTCAGTTGACTTCTGCTAGATTAGTCTCTTCCTGTGAATGCATTTACAAGGATTTTAATATGTTTCTAGATGTATTCCAGAGAGTTGGGTTTAGGGTGACCCAGTGTGAAAAATCGGGATGGGGTGGAGGTAATAGGAACTTATATAAGACAAAGCCCCGAATATCAGGTCTGCCCCTATAAAATCGGGACATTTGGTAACGCTAGATGGGTTTAACATTGAATTAGGAATGCCTAAACATTGAACCAAGGAGAAAGGGGGAAAATAGACGAGAGCATATATTTTTATGGCACTATTATTTTACCTAGACCAAGCGTGGGCAAACTTTTTGGCCCGAGGGCCACATCGAGGTTGCAAAATTGTACGGAGGGCCGGGTAGGGAAGGCTGTGCCTCCCCAAACAGCCTGTCCCCGCCCCCTATCCAACCCCCACCCATTTTCCGCCTCCTGACTGCCACCTCAAAACCCCCAACCCATCCAACTCCCCCTGCTCCTTGTCCCCTGACTGCCTCCTCCCGAGACCCCCCCATCCTGACTGTCCCCCGAGGACCCTACCCAACTTCCATTGCTCCCTGTCCCCTGACTGCCCCGACCACTATCCACACCACCCATGGCAGACCCCTGGGACTCCCACACCTATCCAATCACTTGTTCCCTGTCCCTTGACTGCCACCCCCAGACCTTACACCCCATCCAACTGCCCCCAATCCCTGTCCCCTGCTGACCACCCCCTGGGACCTCCTGACCCTTATCCAACCCCCCGGTCCTGGCCCCCTTGCCCCATGCTGCTCAGAGCAGCGTGTCTGATTCCGCGCAACCCACCAGAGCCAGACACCCTGCCTTGCAGGAGCATGTATAGGAGTGGAGGAGGAGGAGTGCCTTCAGAGGCTGCAGGAGAGGGGGCTGGACAGGACGGGCGCAATGTGGCCCATGGGCCGTAGTTTGCCCACCTCTGACCTAGACAGTGCTCACAGTTATGTTACTAAAATTCTCCCTTCAGTGTTTAGACTCACTGCCTTACCATAAAATCAAATTTGGCCACCTATATTTAATTGCCTTACTCATGGAAGAGAATTGCACGATCTCGTCTGTAACTAACAATAGAAATGTACTCATAATGTAGGTTATCTCCACACTGTCACAATCCATCCCAAAGGGGCCAAGATTTTCAGCAGTGACTGGTGACTTAGGTTACCTCCATTTCTAGATGCCCAATCTGAGATACCTTCATAGGGCCTGATTGAGGCACCAAACAAGTTGCTTCTGCAAATCTGGAGCAGAATGACCAAGACAGACTGCTGTTCCAATCTTTCATCTGTTCTAAGACAAAATTCCCTCCAACTCTGCCAGAGTGCAAACTCTGAACCTGCATATTTCCCCACACAAACAGTGTAAGTTAGTTTTTTCCCCAAACATAAAAGCAACTATAAAAGCTAATAATTAGACAAGTGCCATCTGTATTAATTAGAACTTCATGTCTTAGCAGTAACTGAAAATTCATGAAACAAAGCACACCATTGTTTTTTAATGTTAAGCTGCATCATCTTAAAGTTTCTATACAAGAAGAACAGTCTCCATTCATAGGGACATGAAAAAAAAGATAGAAATATGTTTAGGGGATGCACTGAAGATATGAGAGGATTATTTTTAAAACCAATTACTGTCAATGTTTCTTTTATAATATTTCTTTTTAACATCACAGACACTCACCTTTTATGAAATGTAAAGAGCTTCCTTGAGGTTGTTGTGTATTTTTTTTTTAAATGTTATAGGGGCAGGGATTTATCAACAATTGTTGACAAATTGCTCACAGCCTGATGCATCCTCAGTTTTACATCATTCTTCCTCCTTTGGGATTAATTTTGGGCGTCATTTTTGCAGACAAGTTCATCAATCTTGTTGTACTGCAACTTGCCACTTGAAAACAGAGAGTAGTCATTAAAAAAAAGAGTCAAAAGACATTAGCTTCTATAAATAAAATATGTTCAGTGCAACTTTGCTACTATAATCAGCCACAAAGTATCTCAATAGAGTTATATGATTAGATCAACTTTGATTGAGAAGTCAGAATACTTGTAAAAAAATTATGTGAAGGATGCTGTACAAATTGAAGATTACATGCTAAATTGGATATCAGCTATACAGTTACGGTTTTTAAATAAATCACTACATGCACATAGAATAAAAGATTCCTGATTATATTGGTAATATTCTGTAACAATAAAATGGAATGCACATGGAATTGCTTTACAAGAACTCCTATCCAGATTATACTTTAATTGCTTTCCAAAGAGGGTTACAGAGATCACACAATATTTTTGGTTGATGAACTATGACTGCAAGGGCAAAGTATCCATTAAAAAAAAAAGGATTTAATAAAGTTGTAATGATTGAACATACAAAAAGCTGCAGCTTTGTTAGAACTATCTTTACAGTAATATAAAAAAACAGAGGTCAAAATATAATACAAATACAATACAAAGTACAATACAATATCGCAGAACGGTTTTTACAGCAGCAAGAAAATCAGCTTTGCATATTTAAATCAAATTACAGGGAGTCGCATCGTACTTGGGGGTTATGTTCTAAGGTCAGCGCATAAGAAGAAAATCGCGTATAGTCAAAATTACCCTTGAAAATACCTTAAATCGCCCATAAAGTACAGTATACACTAGAACAGGGGTCGGCAACCTATGGCACGTGTGCCAAAGGTGACACACAAGCCAATTTTTAATGGCATGCTCGGGTCCTGGCTACCAGCCCCGCTCAATCCCCTGCTGGCCTGGGTGAGCGGAACCCTAGGCTGGCAGTGGACTGAGCAGGGCTGGTGGCCAGGATCCCGGCTGCAAGGAGCCAGCGGACGGAACCCCAGACCAGCAGCTGGCTGACCCACTCAGCCCGCTGCCAGTCTGGGGTCCCAGCTGCCAGCCCCACTCAGCCCGCACTATTTAAATTGTTATTTTTCTCCCTTTTTTGGTTTTTGTTTTGCAGCGCATGTATAGTTGAATTCTCGCAAGTTAAATGCGCGTATGATGCGAATCTACCGTACAGCACCTGCTCTCTGCACTCTGACATGCTTTCAATGCAGTAGCAGAAAGCAATTTAAATTGACATGAGCAAACAAGGCTCCAAGCTACACCCCATAGTTTCCTTAAAAGTAAATACTGTGTAACATTCCTGAAGTATGCTTTCTATATATTTTCTAAACAAAACAAAGAGACACTTGATTGCTTTGATCCTGAAATCTTTTTTAAAAATACAAAGGCAAAACACACATACATGTACAATTGAAATGGTATATATAGCAGGCCACCAATGAGTCATACAATAAATTGATAAAGAGATTTATGATTCAATGTATTTGTCATGCACCTTTGAGTGTATTCTTCCATCCCAACCACCTGAGAAACTTCAAAGGACTGCTTTAAAATAAAATTCTCTTAGCGAACTGTCCTGCCAACAAATTCCAACTAGATTTCTCACTCACCCAAAGTTGTCACCATTTGAGGCCCAATACAGTTAACGTTCAACCCTTGGTCAATGATGGCTTTTCTAGTCATAAATACATGCTTAAGGCCCCATACCTTTCGAAACAAATGCATTATTATACCACAGAAAAGAGGATATTGCCAATATTCTAATGGATGAAAAAGTATCACTTCCAGTCACTGAAGGGCACATGTTTTGGTTTCAACCTCTTGTGATGGGCTTTTATTCAGGGAAGCATGACAGCTTTCACAAATATGACTCAGCTAGTGTTTAATCCCATATTTTAAGGACAAGGTCCATATGTTCAGTGGGTGTGAATTGGATGAAGAAGCCACTGCTGCTACCAATTTAATTAGGGCTTCAAGATTTATCTTCTGTTCTATCCCACTCATCATTCATGGAGCAAGGATATACATTCATTGCTCTAAGGATACACAGGTAGATTTGCATACATCTTGTGTGTTGGCAGGTTTCCTCGTTTGCACACAGAATAAAACCCTGCAAGAGGCTGCAAGTAAATCTCAACATCTGCGGCAACTGGAAGCACCTTCTAGTGGAAACTGGGACGAAAGTGACAGACACTCAAGTATATCTGCTAAAACACATCCTATATAATAAAAGGCCAGGGGATGTTTGTCTGAAGCCGTCATGCGCAGTAGAGACGGCCCGGACAAACAGCATGCTGGGCGTTGTAGTTCAGCGGCACAAAATGGCCGCTGCGCGTGCGCCGCCGCGAGCCGCAGAGACGGCCCGGACAAACATCTCCGCATGGTGCGGGGGTTACCTGGGCGCTGAGTCACTCGCGCGTGGAGGTGGGGCTGGGAGGAGCAGGCGCCGCGGCTCTAGCGCCCCTGTTATTGTTACACTGTAGTGGGGTCGGGGTTACACGGTGCCCGCCCTTCCCCCTCGGGCGGAGAAGCTGGGTGCGGACCGGAGCCCCTGGTGAGGCTCCAGACCCGGCCCACGGGCCCCGCTTTCCCCATCGCTACGGAGTGTTGTGCCGTTGTTAGGGCGGCGCGGGGTCTGGGCCGGCTGTGGGGGGTGGAGTGCGGGGTACAGGGGGGCCTTGGGCCGGGGAGGGGGGCCTGAGGTGAGGGGCTTGGCATGAGGGGTGGAGTGTGGGGTACAGGGGGGTCTTGGGCTGGGGAGGGGGGTCTGAAGTGAGGGGCCTGGCATGGGGGTGGAGTGTTTATATGGGGGGGAGGTTATACGGGGTGCTGTATGGCTGGGGGGGGGGGAGGAACAGGTTACATGGGGGGGGTTATACGGGGTGCTGTATGTCTGGGGGGGGGAATGAACAGGTTATATGGGGGGAGGTGCTGTATGGGGGGGGTGAACAGGTTATATGGGAGGGAGGTTATACGGGGTGCTGTATGGCTGGGGGGGGAATGAACAGGTTATATGGGAGGGAGGTTATACGGGGTGCTGTATGGCCGGGGGGGATGAACAGCTTGTATGGGGGGGGAGGTTATACGGGGTGCTGTGTGGCCGGGGGGGATGAACAGGTTATATGGGGGGGGGGGGGAGTTATACGGGGTGCTGTATGGCCAGGAGGGGATTAACATGTTATATGGGGGAAGGTTATACAGGGTGCTGTATGGTCGGGGGGGGGGGGGGGGAGATGAACAGGTTATATGGGGGGGTTATACAGGGTGCTGTATGGCCGGGGGGGGATGAACAGGTTATATGGGGGGGTTATACGGGGTGCTGTATGGCCGGGGGGGTGGGGGGATGCCGCCGCGAGCCATAGAGACAGCCCAGACAAACAGGATTAAGCACTTTGGCCTGTGTACACGGGCTTCTACACTAGTAGGCTTATAAATGGCAAGTCTGAGCTGAACAAGAGCTGAGCTCCAGAAGCAGATATAGACCCAGGAGGACCCTAGACACACAACCTCCAACCCCACAAACCCAATGCCAGATTTACAATGGCACCAGTGGCTCCATGGAGCCGGGCCCATGCTCAGAAAGGGCCCTGGCCTACTCCACTTGCACTGTGCCCTGAGACCCCGCTCTTCCACCCACCCACCTCTTGGCCGGCCTGCTGGCTGGCTGAGAACTCCTCCACATTCCCCTGGTGACACCCCTCTGCTCCTCCCTGCCCCTGGCATGAGCCCTGTGCACCTCTGGCTCCAGGCTTGCGGTGCCACGTCTGTCTCCCCAGAGCTGAATCGCCTGGGACTGGTGCAAAAGCCTGGTCAGTCTCAGCCTGCGGGGGTGGACATTGTGAGGGGCTTGGCTGGGTCCCTTCAGGCAAGTGCATTTTGAGGGAGCCCAGCCAGGGCAGGCCTTGGCCTGGCTGATCGCACCCCTCCTGAAGGGACAGAGCAATTCCCGGCCCCAGGACCAGTCCTGGCTGCACTGCCAGCTCAGCCCAGCAGACACAGTCACTTCCCATCAGGGCCGGTGAGTGCCGCCTGGAGGCAGGGCACGGGGAAGTGGGTCTCTGGGGACGGAGATACTGGGCTCTGAGGGGGCAGGGAAGATGTGTGTATTGGGGCAATATGGGGGTGCTGGGGGTAGGGGAGTGCTGGGCAGGGGTGGTGTTGTACAGGGCTCTGTGCATTTCTAGGGGAGGACTGGGGAGGGACCAGGAATAGTTGGTCTGGTGGGGCTCTGGTCATAAGGAGTTTCGGGGGGGGGGGGGGAGGGTTGTGAGGCATGGCATGGGCCTGCCTCCCTGAAGGGAAGAGGATGCTAGCATAACAGGACCAGTGTGCGTCTGGAAACTGCCCGTTTGCAAATACAGTAAAACCCTGATTTAACGGACCCCGATTTAACAGACTTCGGATGCAACGGACAAAATTTAGGAGCAAGTCCGATGCATCCAAAATCTGTTAAATCGGGGGCTGGCTGCCGGTTCCCGGCTGCCGCCGGGGTCCAGGCAGCGGGCGGGCTGCCTGCCGGCTCCCCGCTGCCAGCCCCCCGGGGTCCCGGCTGCTGGGACCGGGGCGGGAGCCGTCAGCCAGCCCGCCCGGGTCCCGGCTGCTAGCTGCCGCCGGGGTCCCAGCAGCCGGGAGCCGGGCGGGCGGGTTGACGGCTCCCGCCCGGGTCCCAGCAGCGGGGAGCCGGGATCCGGGCGGGCGGGTTGACGGCTCCCGCCCGGGTCCCAGCAACGGGGAGCCGGGATCCGGGCGGGCGGGTTGACGGCTCCCGCCCGGGTCCCAGCAGCGGGGAGCCGGGATCCGGGCGGGCGGGTTGACGGCTCCCGCCCGGGTCCCAGCAGCGGGGAGCCGGGATCCGGGCGGGCGGGTTGACGGCTCCCGCCCGGGTCCCAGCAGCGGGGAGCCGGGATCCGGGCGGGCGGGTTGACGGCTCCCGCCCGGGTCCCAGCAGCTTGGGTCCCGGGCGGGTGGGCTGCTGGCTGCCGCTGGGCGGGCTGACTCACGGCTCCCTGCCGTGATAAGTAAAACCTCTATATAACGGACTAATTCGGGTGAGGGGGTGTCCGTTAAAGCCAAAAGTCCTGTTATTTAATGATTTTAAAAAATTATTAAATAACGGACTTTCGGCTTTAACGGACACCCCCTCGCCCGAATTAGTCCGTTATATCGAGGTTTCACTGTAGTGCCCTCCCACTGGGCTGGGTGGCGCAGGGCCGCCCCTGCCATGCCCCTCAGTCTGGGGACTGACCCCCCCGTGCCATGCTCCACTGCCTCAACGGGAGCCCACAAAAGGTTCATTTGGCGCTGCTCAAACCCCACGCACTGGCACCTCAGCATGCACCCCACCAGCTCACCCACTGCTACCCCCCCCCCGCACCCCACTCCAGCCACCACCACCCCGCCCAGCTCAAGTCTTCCCAACACCAGCCTGTCTCCCTCCTGAACCCCACTAGCCCAGTCCCGCTAATCCCTCAACCGCCCCACAGCGTCCCCCCAAGACCGCTACATTCCCCCCTCCCCGCACGCAGGGAACGGGGGGGGGGGCGCTTCGTAGCGCCTCCGCCGCCAAGGGAGGCTGCGCTGGACCCTGCCCCGCTCACTCACTCACCGGTCCCCGGCCCGCATCCCAGCGCGCCACTGCCCGTGCCCGGCCCTCGCGCTGGGGGGAACCTTGCCGGGGGTGGGGGCGGCTGACCCTGGGCAGGAGGTAACTACGGAAAGCGCATCAGGCTGCCCTGCGCCCCCTTCCCCTATTACACTGCGCACCATGCAGCCCGGCGCTCCCCTATTGCGCAGCAGCCCCCGGGCCCACCCTAGCGAGCGCCCTCCCACATCGCTCCGCCTCCCCGCGCCCCGCACTGCGTCGGCAGCTCCTGCGCCCTGCACGGGCCGGGCTATTTCCGATTGCAGCCGCACGCTGCCTCCGGGCTGGCTACTAACTCTGCCTCTGGCCGCCGCCCGCTCGGCGTCTTCTCCCCGCCGCTTCCCGCAGGGGTCCCCAGCCACTCGCCTTCTGCTGCGCTGCATCCTTCGTAGCCTCTGGCTGCTAGTGCTGCCTGCATCTGCCCTTCCTGCAAGGGTTCTCCAACAGCCACAAAACAAAAAGCGCTTTTCTGGGGCCCTGGAAAGATGTCTCTTAGCCCAAGAGCGTAGGCTGGACCAGAGATCAAGCAGCACTGATAGCTGTCGCTACGTGCAGCCCTGTAATCCTTTTATCGTCTCTTTAGATTTCAACCAGGAATAAAAACAAGCCCATTTCCGGAGCCTGCAGGGCTCTTCGTGCATTTCTTTCCCATATCTTTCTGTTCTGCGACTTCAACTACAATGAAATACGCAGAGGCAACAGAAACTGGATAGTCCTATGATGTTTAGCTAACATACATCCACAGATGTAGTTCCAAATTTGCAAAATGAGCTAGAGGGTGGGGAGGAGGATGTATCTCAAACAAGATTTGGTAAAGGGCAATTCCTACATGCTGGAATAGAAAATCAAGAACAGAGATCCAGAACAGGAGTAAGTAGAGAGCTAAAACCATCCTCATAAGGCAAGTTAATTTTAAGTCTCATTCAATTATTTTTTCATTTAATAAGCAGGAGCTGAAGTCTCTGGGTCATATTTTCAAAAGAGCTCAAAGCCAGTTTCAGGTGCTCAGGATTCACAATTCAGGCCAGATTCTCCAAAACTGTTCAGCACTCAGTAGCTGCCTTTCTGCCTCAGGCTGGGACTCTTGGTATCTCTATCCTTCCTCACCCGTCAGGGACTCGAACCCCGACCGGCAAAGGTTCCTTATCCGACCGCAGAGACAGGCAACAACCAGCAAAGTCCAAACTCTTTATTGACAGGTGCACGCATCAATAGAGAGTGGCCCGTTTGCCCCCCCAACCAGCCAGCTCTCTTACACTGGATAGGTTTTTTATAAACAGTTCCATCTTCTGAGCCAAGATGGGAGGAGGGAAAAAGCCATCTCCGCCCTTTTCCCTCTTCGTTATGCTTAACCAACACTTATTATAACTTTAAACAATACCTAATACCTAATTTATATCTAACGGTTATCAGCTAGGTCAAAAGTATCACAGAGAAAAAGAAATGAATGCACTGTTAGCAGAAAAGAAAAAGTTTAGAACAGTCTGGTGCCAAATAACTGCAGAGAGAATGTTGATATTATTCCTTCTCAAGATCTTTCAAAACAGTCTGCTGTCTGGTTTTTTTTTTGTTTTTGTTTTTTTTGCTACAAGGATACAGAGTTCTCGGTGAAACATTTAACAGTTTAATTGCCAGAGGATACTTAAGTACCCTATAATTTTTGTCCCTCACACCCCGGAGAAGAAGGGTGGAAAAGACACACTGGTCAGGAGTTCTGGAGAGAGGTCTAGCCTCCCAAGCCATTTTGAGTTATCTGGCTCCCACTTAAGCTCCTTCCTCCACCTGGAGCTCCCCTACAAAAACTTTAGCAATACTCAATTTTTTCAGTATCAGGATAGACAAAAGGGCCATGGCTTTGGCTGGTGTAAATTAGCAAAGCCCCATTGAAGTCTATTATGATTTAAAGAGTTTTGAAGCCCTGGAACTATCCCTATTTACACCTGATAAAGATCTGGCTTAATTGCCCTAACCTCCCTCCCCAAAAATAATTTGGTTAGGACACTATTTGCATAATCTTATTTTAAAAATGAATACAAATTTCCTTACAACTGTTAATGTAAAATTCTCTCACTTTAATTTAAAGCTTTAAATGTTTTTTAAAAAATGCTCAATGTTTCTTATCTGGTGAATTTCAAGCAGCACAGTCAATAGAAATTAAACCAACCAGTATAACTTTTAGCTTCTAATCCATTTCACGTTCTGGCTCTTATGTGCTAAGAAAAGGGTTGTGATATCAGGACCAAATCTTTTTTCTCCTTTTCCCTATAGCGTTGGCAAAGAAAACAAAAACCTCACATTTTCACAAATATTTTAAATGATTTTTTAAAAAAATTTAAGGTTTTGTAACCACTTGCAATTCTATATGGCTCTGCACAGTCTGGAGCAGCTAGATTATTTTGAAGGAGGTGAGCTGGCTGGTTTGGAAAAATCCAAATTATCTTTAGAATTTTTTTTTTTAATTGCACGGCCATTTTACAGTATTAGAAGGAGGATTAATTTACCCTGTGTCTCCATTTCCTGGCAGGACTCTCATTCGTGGATCTTGTGTTCCCTAGCTCAAGGAAGTCTGAAATCCCCATCTCTGAAGGTTCTTGGTCACTAAAGGCTGCAGTAGTAAATCAAGAGACACTTCTCTGCTAATGCTCATGTTCCACGCTGAGTACAGCACTCTTAGATCTTAGAAATGGTCCCTTAACTGCACTAATTGAAAACTCCACACTGGAATTATAATTTTTCAACTGCCAGGCTGCCTCTTCAACCTAGTCAGAGTTGATCTTGCTCCTTTTCATTCAATTTATTTCTAGAACAGTGGTAGGATAGACTTCAAATAAATCTTGGCTGTGTGCCCCAGGACTTTGGTTGGGCACTAACCATCCCAGTGCTCTGCCCCTGTGCAATGGCAATTTCACACCTTATAGTCACTTTGCTTTTTTCATGTTGCTTTGACTCTTTGCACTTCTAAATTAATTCAGTTCAGCAGTTACTTGCTTCAGCTGTTTAAGCTCTCTGCTCTTTTTTCCCCAGGTTGTCATCAATTGCCTTAGTCCTTTGGGAGGAAAGAAGATTGGGCATGGGCATCATACAATATGTGAGGCAAAAGAAAATCTAAAAATGGAGGAGAAAATTTGTTGCATCCTCTGTCCGGAAATCACGGTTTTGTACAGAACACCTGTAAGCCCTCCTAATCTGATCATAAGACAACCTGAAAAACAAAAAGTTTGAAACAGGGAACTGGGAGTCAAGACCCCAAAAATTCTGACTGTCAACAACTTGATTCATAACTTTAGGCAAGTCACTTAAGACTGAGTCCTGCTCCAATTTTCATCAGTGGTAAGGTGGGTCTTTAAACTCTTTACCTCTCTGCATCCAAGCATAAAATCCAATACCTGCCTTACTGACTGTTATGACATAGATTTTCATATTTGTAAATCACTTAGGCTATGTCTTCACTACCCACCAAATCGGCGGGTAGCCATCGATCTTCTGGCGATTGATTTCTCACGCGAGAAATCGATCGCTCGGGGCACCCCCGTCGACTCTGGAACTCCAGCTTGCCCGGAGGCACAAGCTGGAGTCGACGGGGGAGCGCACCGCCAACCGCCGCCGCCATGAGGATGAGCAGTAAGTCGGCTGCAGTTACGCAAACTTCAGCTACGTGATTCACGGAGCGGAAGTCGCGTATCTGTAGTCGATCCTCCCCCTCCCCCCCCCCCCCCCCCGTAGTGAAGACCAGCCCTTAGCCTCACATTAAAGGCAATACAGAAAATTCTTAACTGAAAGAAACTATCAGACATAATATTTCTATAAACTTAGCACCAAGCTCAAACATATCCAATAAGTGTACAAATTTATTTAAGAATCAAATCTCAGAGGTACAAACTAAATATCAGAACCAATAAATTAGTAAGTGTAAACAATCATAGAAAATATATGAATTGTACCAGTTTAGTCACTCAACAGTCTTCACAGAAAATAGTGAGAAATATAAAGATAAATCAAGACCTAATTCTTTTTTAAGACTTGTTTAGAGGTAGAATACTACTGTGAAAGATTCAAACTTAACAAAATTGACTTCAGTGGAGTTACACTAAGGGTGAATTTAGCCCACTGTATTTATAATGTAATGAAGCCATAAAGTGATCTGCGATATCACTATTTACACCTATTAGTTCTGTAAGTTAAGATTTAGTATGGCACTTATTCACAGTTAAAGCACCTCTCATTGTAAATACTGTTAAATAGTTTAAGAGTTAAACGTCTTGGGTTTTACTTTTTGCTGAAGTGATGTGAACATTTAAGATAGCACAAGTCTTGGACACCAAGACAAACCATGGGACCCGAAAGAATATGTTGTGTGAAGCATTTCCTAGAAAGTTAAAGTAGGAAAGTGGTCTATTATTAAAAGGAGACTTTTTGAAAGGCTTTATTATACTTTAGGTTTACTTAATTGAGTGGCACAATTCTCAAGAAAAAATAAATAAATAGAAAAAATCTCTTTTCCACTAGTTAAAAGCAGAGGAACTGATCACCTTTATACTGCATTTTCATTCAAGGCATCTCCATTTCAAATTAGACATACATTCAACTCAAATAAAATGAACCAAAGTAAACTCAGAGGAATACATCTTCCATTTCTTGAGTTTGGCCAGTTCCCCAACTATCTGCCACAAGTGGAAATAAGGCTTGGAATTCTATACACATTATGTACAAAAAGGTCATAAAAATGTCAATATACCTTTAAAATAATATAGTAATGAACAATTTGCAAGCTCAATGGCATTCTACATTATTCAGAAAAATGAGCTGATTTACATACACACACACACACACAGATTGGCTGATAAGTACACTTTCTTATTAGGTGTAGCATGCATGTTATGGGGTCTCCTAGAAATAAATCTATAAAAGTTGTTACACCTGTACCATTTAACTTATCAAGGGCTTCCACAGCTATTTGTTTACTGGTACTTGTGTTTTAGAATGATCAAACCAAATTTGTAAATCTTAATGTTTTCCCTGCACTGTGGGAAAAGCATTTCTGTAAAGGTGATAAACTTCTAGGCTGGGATTTGCAAGAGGACTGTGTAAGCCTAACTCTGATTCCTTTGAAGTGACTTGGAGCAGTGTTAGACCACTGCTTCATGCTTTTGAAAAGCTCTCCCTTAAAGCACTTCATTTTGTTTACCAAACAGCAGGGGGGGGGGGGCGCGAGGGGTTGTAGAGGACAGAATAGTCACCACTCCAGTATCTAGAGCAACAGATCCTAAATTCCTTATATACTCAGAACTCCCATTCAGTGACAATTCTAGATACCAGAGGAATGCACTCATTACATAAGTTTCATACAAGAAAACAGAAATGGTGATCCATCTGTCTTCTCCAGTGGGGAATTTCCCCTCTTTTCCTTCTAAGGAAGGAAAAAGCTTACTTAATATATAAATCCATTGTTCCCTAAATGGATTTTTAAATGGTCTGCATTTTAAAATTATCTTTCAATTTTATTTATCCCAATTCTACTTGGTGAACATTCACAGTCTATCGCTTATTACATGGAGTGGAAATTAAAGTAAACTGCCTTCTTCAATCATAAAAATGTAGAAATACTGTAAGGAAACCAAATCAACACAGACCACAACTAGGACTTGTGTACACATATCCCAGAATTGACCAAATTACTATTTAAAAGTTTTATTCTAAGAAAAAGTAATTATTGAGCCAGAAATTAAAGTATGACACCACTACAAAAATCGCTCGTTTGAGAATCCATTAGCTCAAAAAAGCCTATTTTAGCATACATCATGTTATTTGATATTTTTCAGCTTTATCTTTCATTAGCTCTTTTCCTTTCCATATTTATGGTATTATTTAGCCTTTTATTTCATGCTACTCAACACAATACTTTTTAGCTTATGTACTGCTCATTACTTTTAATCCTGCAAAAACTATTAATCCAAATCTTTTTCTCTCTATAAAGTTTATATATGCTAAATTTAGGCTATTTATTTTCTACACATGCAAGATATACCGCACAACAACAGAAGAGATATTTTGTGCTTCAAAGCTTCTCAAAAAGTAACAAGATACAGCTGAATATATAAGTTGGTATATATTTTGCTATATCTTCACAAAATGAAAGATATTTGGATGTTATATAGAGAGTTGGATGTATAGGTTACAAGTAATAGTTGATATAGTTATCGGGTAAAATAAAAAGTCTTCATACATTTGTGTTTGCAAGTCCCACTACTACAGGGAATACCATGAATTTCTATGGCTTCCATGGAAAATTAGTTTTATGGAGGTATGATTTTTTGGCATTTACACAACATATGTTCACTCTTCTCGGCTTAGTTCCTGGCAGCAAATGAGGCACTTTTATATAAAATAGCAAAATTAAAGTCTTCAGTACTTGATACTGTTCTTATCCAAAGAAATTAAGAGAGCTCTAACTATTTTTCAACATGTGATCTATTACAGTTTCATTCTGTCACTAGAGAGAGAACTTGTAACTTCCACCCAATCATCACTTAGTGATTCCTTTCAAGATTTGGCAACTGCTCAGTGTACAGCAGAGAAATCTTCTCATACTTAAATGGTATGCTCCAAGTCCCTTTAAAGAGATACTTGAGAGTTCCACACCAGACTGATACAAAATCGCCAACCCCCCTAATGGCCCAATCCTGAAAGATGCAGATCCCGATCAACCATTGATTTCAATGAAGCAGAAATCTCACATCTCCTTAGATCATCTAAATGTCAACTCAATTACACTAGATATGTTTTAACTAGCATGAGCTGGCAAGATGTATATTTAATATACTTCAACCTCAATTATCTAAATATTATTCAAAACAGAGTCAAGTGCCCTAGGTTCTTAATTACAACAAGATTACCCAATACCTATATAACATCCCCCGTGACTTTGGGGGGGGGGGGGGAGGAAGGTTGTACTATATATAAAGATAAGCTTTATTCTTTCAAGGTGAATGTCATGCCTGTGCATCAGGCTGGTAAATGGCCCATACACTACTTGAGTTCCACTTCAGTTCTATTTTGGGGACTCAAGTGGTTCTCTGGCCTTCTGCCAGCTGTCTGCATAGGGCTGAATTCCATCCTCAGGACCTATTAGGGACCAGGAATCAAGGCTTTTAAAAAATAATAATCCTCAGAATTTAACAGGGTGACATAATTGGAAACATCACTTTACATTTAAAGAAACAATAGCTGACCTTGTGAAAACTACCTTTGTCCATGTGATTAGTTGCACTGACCTCAGAGAAATTCACACCAATAATTCAAAAAGCATCGATCTCTCATGTTGCAAAATGCAATACTAGTGATATGGAGGTTCAGCCTTACTCTTTTTTATTTTACTGATGACCTTTCCTGATTACATGGCACAGTAATTTTCTATTGCTACTTTTGGGCCATACTGAATATTATTTTATTTCCCTGAATGAGGTATAATAGGATAAAGTGGGGTTTGCATTATGCCTAACTGCCATTTATAATGTATCTGCTGTCACTGCTTCCCCAGAGTTTAAAAGGAAGGTGTAGCAAAAATAAATCAGCACATTCAGAGACACACAGGTTTACAATAATATTTAAAACCAATTAATGTCATATGTTTAATGCTCCTTTAAGTGGGGAAAAAAAACAACATGGGGCAGGAAACAGTTTCAACTCATGGAATTTCCTCCTAATATTTACACCTGAACACCAGCAGATAACAGGGCCATCCTTGTGGAGGTTCAATACTTCTAATCAGGTCATCAGGCCTCCCACTTTAACCACACCAGTATGGCTCCCTCCAAACCTATGTTTTCATCTTGTTCCTACCACACATTGCTGCGGTTCATTTGGCAGAGAGGGACACTGCATATGCTTATGTCACTAGGTCCTTTTGGAGCCCTTACTCACGAAATACTGCCATGGACTCTAGTATGAGTCTTACCTGAGAAAGGACAGCACAATTGGGTCATATGGGAGGCAAGGATCAAGACTTGTTTTAAAAATGCGTCCCTAAAGTTTGACTCCCCTAAGTCTTCTTTAGACTTCTAAAGAAATGGCCTATTTTCAAATGTGCATAGCACTCAGAAGCTTCAATTGTCTTTAAAAAAGAAGACAAAAGAATCTTGTTTTTCTGCTGATGCAGCTGTTTGTGGCCTACTGCCCCATAACTTGCAACTTGTCCTGACAGTGACTTGGGATTCAAGTTTTAGAGCACTTATTTTTGAAAATCTTGACAGATACCTAAGTTCAAGTCCACAGAAACTCTATTAAGTGATTTCTATTGTCCTTTTTCCTGTCAGTTTATATCAATACATGCACATTCTTCTTCTGTTCTGTCTTTCCCCGTGCTGCTTCCTTATTTTCACAGAACATAAACTCAACCTCTGACTTTTAGGAAAAATAAAAACGCACTAAAGCTTATCTACTTTAGCTGAATTGAGCCAATAGGAAAAAATCAAAACCTTTAAACTATACTTGATGAAAAACAGTCATACAGATAGAAAGAGTCATTAAGAAATAAAGTGTGTAATGTCCACCACAGAAAACTTCACTCATTTCAGTTTAGCATAGTTAGCATCAACATTCAATTAGAAGATTTAGCAAGATGCTATTAAAAGTTAAGCCTTTCCGGTAACATGGGTTTAGGAATCCAGAATAGAATATATGAAAAGAATACAAATTCGGTATAAATGGCAAAATAAAGTTAATTGTATTCCCTAAATTTCCATGAAGCTAAGACCACTACACTGCTAAGTCAACATGCAGAACCTGAAATGAAGCATCAGATTCTGTTTGCTTCCCTTCCACTACTTCTGAATTCAATTTGTAACTTTCTAGTGTCTGATTAATTTCATTTTGTACAGGTGAAGGTACCTCTTGAGAGACATTTATAGAAACAGTGTTAGACAAAGAATCCTGTTTTTCTGCGGATGCAGCTGTCTGTGGCCTACTCCTTTCTGTCCCATCACTGCAACTTGTCCTGTCATCAGCCTCTTCTAGCTGCTGAACTGACTTCAAGTATTGTTGGAGAAGACTACTGTCCTGCTCACTATTTGAGCTTTCTTTACTCCATTCCTCATGGTCTGCCTGGACATCCTCTGTATCTGAAATACATTCCAAGACAGGATTTCCACACAGTTTGACTGTTTCTATAGAATTCCCAATCAGAGAGCTCTCATTTCCTTCTGTGGAACTCTTTTCAGAGCCATGAGAGTCATTAACATTAGTTTGGTCAGTTATGGAGGAGTGAAATCCAGAGTCTGGGAACTCAGATGAAGTTTTCTCATGAAGAGCTTCAGTAGCTGAAACCAACCAGGTAGAACTACCAAGAGGAGGGGTTTCCTGATTGAGCCCAGATGACTGGACAGATAGCTTGGGTGGACACAAACTATTTGATGCAGAAACACCATGCTGCCAAGTGCTAAGGTTTTGGTTCACTGAAAGTTGCCACTGCTGAAGGGATCCAACCTGTAAACCATAGGGAAAAAAAGATTTTATGATGAAATAAGGCACTTTGTTTCTTAGGAATGTTTTGTAAATTGGCAGTCAATCTAATATTCAACGTAAGATACAAGGACTAAATAAAAAGTAAGTTCCCTTCTTTGAAGCAAAGTGCAAGATGAACTTCCCACTATTAAACAGAGGAGGGGAGGAGAGTGGGGGAAAAGGGGGAAAAAAATGAGAAAAGAAACCAAACCATTGAGGAAGATTTTAAGAAGGGACAACACATGTTTAAAAGAATATAAAGGTTTCACTGTCATGGTACTACAACCACAGGAGTACCCAACTTTTCAAAAGAGGTCCACCTATAACATGTAGCATCAACCTTTTAGCGTTAGAATTTAGTTAAAGAACAATGTGTAACCTCCAGAATTAGTATGGTTTTGTAGTCTTTGCAAGTCACTCAGAGAATACTGTGGCAACAGCCAGTTATTCTTTCACTAGACCAACTGTGGGTTTCTACAAGCATTTTCCAACTGCTAGTGGCAGACAATATAGCCATTAACAGAACTTTCTAGTAAGGGATCCACCATGCCAAGTCAGTTTTGTTTCCCATTTTCTACGACTTGACTCATTTACCTTCTCCTGTATTTTCTCCTT
Source organism: Sternotherus odoratus (assembly GCA_032164245.1). Lineage (NCBI taxonomy): Eukaryota > Metazoa > Chordata > Testudines > Kinosternidae > Sternotherus > Sternotherus odoratus. Next base: position 134,400,397 of record JAVMKO010000001.1, on the reverse strand, counting down.
AATTCTATTCCAAACTGAATTTATTTTTAGTTATTAAAACATAATTACGTTTCTAATTTTGCAGACAGTTCTGTGTACTTTTTCTAGAGTGCTAATGGCAGACAAAATAGCCAATTAGCAGATAACCTTCTAGTAAGGCATCTAGCATGCAAGGTCAGTTTTGCAAGGATGAGCTACACTTTGTATTATTAAAAATATGTATTTAGAAGCATGCTTTTTAGTTAATCTATAAATAGGAAAATGAGAGAGACAGACAGAAAGAAATAGGCTTACCTGGTTCCAAAGGTATCTGACAGCCTCCTCTTGTACAAGTTTTTGAACCCTCTCTTCTTCTCTTTCTTTTCTTAATCTACACCCCCCCCCCCAAGATATTTCAGTTTAAATATTGAAACAAAGCAGTGTTTTTTTGGTGGACACTACCAGTTCATTTGTATAAAAGCACAATTTAATATGAGGCTATTCTTAAAAGATATTACAGGGCGAACATTTAAATATTGCAACTTGACTTATCAGCTGCTGAACAGACTTCAAATACTGTTGGAGAAAACTACTATCCTCCTCACTGTTAAAGCTTTTTGTACTCCATTCTTCATGGTCTACTGAACATCTCTGTATCTGAAGGACATAGGGTCCTCATGCTGTTTAACTGTTTATCTGTTTCTATAGAACTCCCCATCAGAGAGAGCTCTCATGTCCTTCTGTGGAACTCTTTTCACAGACACATCCATCACTTTGGTCAGTCATGGTAAATAAAAAGTGAAACCCACTGTGGGTTTCTACACACATTTTTAAATCTGTTAGTGACAGACAGTATAACTATTAGCAGACAACTCTCTAATAAGGGATCCACCAGGCCAGGCCAATTTTGCTTCCCATCAGCTTTAAGACACGGGTAATTACAAACAAATGACTGTGAAGTGTGGTTCTCTTCTGTAAAATAACATAGTGAAAGTAGCATTATGAGGTTGTATTTTATTCTCTCTCACTAGTTTTGTATAAAATTTGCTCACCATTGTTCGGTGCTTTTCTAACTTCTAGCTCCATAACTCAAGCTGAGATGTTTCCCTTTTCATGCATCAGTAATAAGTGTTCTGCATGCACCTCTTTCAAACCCAACCATAGGTTAACTGATTGCACCTATTTAATCACAGGCATCATCCAAAAGCAATGGGATTTCACAGGTGTCACTGAGGGCCTAATTTGACTCACAGAACCTTTATTACTTGTGATGAGATGGAATGATCCTAGATCCTCACTCAGAGCCAGGTTGTGTTTGCAGGGCCGACTGAAAATAATCTTGTAAACTGAGCAACTTTGAGATGAAATCATACAAACGTAGACTCCTATGATGCCTTGTTACACAGCCACTTTTCAAAGAAGAATCTCACATTAAAAATAAAAAAAGCAAATACCCCAAACATTGATTTACTGTCATCTCAGCCCGGATCCCGGAACACCACCTTTCACATTCAGAATCATTCATGCTCTCGCTGAACTCTAAGAGAATATCATAAAGTATAGTTGCTTTATGCTCCCTTATTTTGTTTTAATATTAGAGTCTATTGTCCTGAGCGTGGGAGGATGAAGAAATAAAATTTCCCTTTAACTAAACGTGTGTAGAAAGAGCTATAGTGAAGAGAGGGGAATTGCATACATGCTAATAAGGGAGACAGAAGAGAAAGCTGACTCCTGCTGTGATCATAGTACTGTGTTAGCATCCCAAGAGCTACCATGCATAGAGTCACAGCCATAGAAATAGTTCCATAAGCCAAAATAAGTTTATACTCAATCTGAAATGCATTAGATTTAGAACAAGTTCTTTTTTCTGTTCTGCTTACATTAATTCAGTTTTGAGAATAAGAACATAAGACTACCGACTTACTTTCTTACTTCATCAGTTAAGAAAAGAATATGCTCTTGCATTCTCCTTAGCCGAATTTCATAACGCACTTCCTTGGCTCTGGGATGGTAGTTTCTTGTGTGAAATCCCCTCCAGTAGGCCTGGAGCTTGGTGGCCGCTTTGTTCATTCTTTGAAGGTCAGCATCTTGGTCAACAGCAGCTGATGCATCAGTCGACTCTCTCTCTATAGTTTGGTCAGTATAAAGATTTTTAATTAATGGTTCATCATCAGTTAATGGTGGCTTGAGGTGGCTACACAGAATTTGGTCAACAGAAGAGTCTAAATAGTCATTAATACTAGCAGTTGGGTTAGCAGTGACTGTTGCTGGACTAGGGGAAGGTAATATTCCATCCTCATTATTTTCCTTTTGAGTTTCCACAATTTCTGCTGCTTTGATGGAAGACTCTTTTGTAACCCAAGATGTCTTGTCCTGCTTGTTATCATCCTCATCTTTATTGACCTCTTTGACAAATACAATCACTGTATTATCATCATCTTCTAGGTTCAAATTGATTCCATGTAGCCTTAATTCTGTAGTGGGGGATACTGGAGACAGTCCTGAAGCAACTGGCATAAAAGTAGACTCTGAGGACAGAAGGCTGCAGTTCAGTTTGTCTTCGTCAGTCTGTATGTCCTCCAGGTACAGTTCCTTGCGACAGCTTCTTTCAGCTTGCACTGAAGCTGGAAAGACATTCTTAACTGCATAGGAATGGTCATCACTGGGGCCTGGCCCAACCCAAGAATTCTTTTGAATAACAGGTTCTAGATGAGCAGAAAGCCAAAATTTAGACTACACAGTATTTAAAGATAAACAAACTATATTTAAAGCAATCCAAGTACTTACTGATTAGTAATAGTATCTGAAGTGCTAACAATGTCAATCATATAACTATTTAACAGATATTGCAGTAGTGCCTAGGGAACCCCACTATATGCCAAGGTGCTGTATACTATACAAAAACAGTAAGAAATTGTCCCCCTCAAGAAGAAATGTCTAACTAGACAGAACAGTCAAAAAGTAGTTCACATATTACAGAAGTAACGAGCTAATAGAAGAGGTAACAGAGTCCTGTGGCACCTTAAGGACTCTCTGTTACCTCTGCTATTCCAGACTAACACGGCTACCTCTCTGATTCTTGAGCTAGTAGAAGGTATTATCATTACTTATTAATCTCTTGGTGACTGTTTTCAAGATCTGAATAAGTGATGAAAGTGGTATTAGAAAACAAAGTCTACCAATACCTGTATTACTTTAGTTAAACACAAACCAAACAAATTCAATAAAGATCTGAAGGATATGTTCCAGAGTAGGACTACATTGCTAATTTTCCCTTCACAAAGTTATTTGTGTGCAAACAGCTATTTTGTTCATTTCCACAGTGAACTCCCATCACCACTCAGACTAGATCACAGTGGCAGATTTGGATCTTACCACTTTCAGGAATTATCTGGGGCCCTTGAGTTGGACTGTTGTGTTCATATGTAGCATGCATCACTTTGTTGGGAGTAGAGGATGTGGGCGGCCCTTCATTTTGGCTTTGGTACATCAACTGCTTTTGGTGGAGCCTAAACACAAACAAAATCCAAGTAATTTTAAAATCTCTCTTTTGAAATAAGAATTAAACTAGTGGTGCAGAAAGGAACTATAACTACCAGCTACTCTGTGGAAAAAACAATTGGTTAAACCATTCTAAAACATGGGGCTGATTGTACAAATTCGTATGCATACAAGAAGTTTCACTGAAGCCACCTTACAACAGTTGGGGCTTGCAAGACCTGCTCCTAAACTGTCAAAATTAATTAGGTTATCCTTAAAACCCATCAGTTGAATATAATAGCACTTACCAAGTGCCATTGATAGTTCAAGCTAAAATGTACTCACCTCTGCTTACTCAGTATTTTTTCCAGTTTGGCATCCTCTTCAGTCTGGAGACCAAATGTAGAGGTAAGAGGACAAACAGTGGCCAGATACTGGGCTAACTGAACATGCTGGCTAGGTCGATATGATCGTCCTTTACCGTGACTGTAAAGCCATTCTGCTTTCAAACTGGGGGGAGAAAACACAGTCACTGTCTTGTATACAACTATGATTTTATGCCAAGTCATTTTCTTATTGCTAAGCTCTCTTTGTAACTTTTCTTTTACTGTGTGCCTTTGCCATATAAATTCAAAGCATGGTCCCCTGCACAAAGGCCAGAGAAACTGGGATCTTCAGAGGTGCTGAGAGATGAAGAATACCTCACAAAAAAGAAGCTGTGAAGAGAATATATATTCTGCAACTCATATTCTAGCCCATGGGCTGACAATGCTCTTCACCCATCCATTCCCTGTTCATATTTCTTTTAATAAATTTGCTTACCTGTGTTTATGCCCCTTTTTGTATTCTATAAACATATGAATGAACCAGTTTATTAGCAGGAAGGTTCACTGAAACAAACTTTATAAGCATATACTGCGGAATATTCACAGAAAGTACACCTAATTTAAAATTCACTGAGTATTCACACTGTAAACCTTATCAGAGTTATGCTCATCCAGTAAGGGAGCAGTAATATACTGACAGATACGTACCATGTCCAGAACAGCTTGTATTTTGAGCACTACCTATTCACAATGAAATGAATCATGACAAAGCAGAGACTGAGTATTTTTTCTTCAACACTCAAAACATATAGTAGCAAACAAAGACAGAATGGATAAGTGCAGTTGATCTGGAGGTACCTTTCCACTCAGACAAAAATAAAAACTACTTCACTTTATCCAAACATATTAACCAATTTAAAAAGAGCAATTAAAAAAATATTTCACCTCTCTTTCTGAGAAATCACATATCCATCCAGAACTTTAAGATTCAGACACCAGCTGACAATATATGGCCGATAGTCAAATCCAGGAATAGAAGGTGTGGCCATCACACAAGGGTTGTTCATAATTGACAACTGCTCCAACTCAGGAAAGGAAGCCAAGAAAGAAATCTGCAATGAAGGATGTCTTTGTTGACAGAAGAGAACTACTCCATGTTTATAAAACATAATGTATTTTCATTGGTTAGACATCTTAAGCAGAGTATCAGCAGTACAGATGCAGTAAGTTTTGCTTGCAACACATACTTCTTTCTTTTTTGAAGTAGTGTACTAACAATAATGTGAACACCACTGCCATCTAACCATCCAGTTTCCTGTAACACAGAAACCCCCATGACCTTTGGAAAGAATCACCTCCTTTCAGTGCCCACGTTTGTATGGGGTGATTAGATATTTGTGTTATTCTGCATCAGCACAGGAGAGGAGAATGTTTTACCATTGTCAGGCCAATCAGTAGAAACGATGGACTGTGACCATGTGATTCTCTGACCAAATTAAGGGGTCCATCCAACACAAAGGCTACACCGATAATTTGGCAGGAACAACTACTTTTATATTATTATTATTTTAAAATTATATAAATAACTATAGCCAGAATATTTGCCATCTGTTTCATGGTAAAAGAACAGAACAGAGATGCACCCAAACCAAAAATACAAATATAAAATTTAGAAAAGTTTAGGTCAGGGTGTACACTTCAGACCTATCCTTTGAGAACAAAAATTGTTTGACAGCTGAGAAATCCAATAAAACCAGCAGATGATCAGATTTGTTTTCACTCTGGAGATAGGGGAAGAGGAGCCAGGAGAAGTATTTTAGCAATTTGTAAGGAACATCTGACCCTTGGATTGGACTTTGGGTATCTTTGAGCAATTAAATAAGGAAGGGGAAAAATGACAGCTGAAAGTTAAAACTTCCATCTCAATACATTTCTTTTTGGTTTTAAGAAAAACATCCAAACCAGAGGATCAGCTGGTTTGTGTAGTTGTTTACTGCATGAATTAATCTTTACTACAGAAACAAATTAGTACAAATAAACCCCAGTAGTCTAGCATATTTGAAGAAAGCAAAGCCGGTTTTACTTACATTCTTGATACTTTGCTCTCAAAAGAACTATCCTCCACATTTCTTACCTCATTTAAGTCTCTGATTTCATTTTCTGCCAAAGAGAGAATAGTCAGACTTCGAGGTAGGCAAACAGGTGCCATACGAAGTGAGGTTATAATATTTCCATGCAGCAGCAGAGTCTATGAACAAAAATATTCTAATGAAATGTACGATTTTTTTTGTCAACACATGAATGTTGTGAACAGTAATAGCTGCAAAACACACACAGACAGTGAAATGACAATGTAACTATTTGCCAGTGCTTGCAAACAGATTATTGGTTGTTATAGTCAGGAAAATAGTAATACCTTGAAATAACCTCATATTTAAAAGCAAAATTTCCTTTTATAAAATGTATGGTTTTAAAGTTTCCAACTACCGATATTTTTAAAAGTACATTTGGAAACTTATCTTTTTCTTATGCAGATAATTCAGTGCAAAAGAGGTAGCAGAAATTGCTTTGTCCTGATCCAGAACTTAAGAGGAGGAGGAGGAGGAGGAGTTTATTCTGAGGGCAGGTCTGTACTATCTCGGGGATCGATGCTCTGAGATAAATCCCCCAATGGTCGATTTAGTGAATCTAGTAAAGCCCCGTCAAATGGATTGCAGATCGCTCTCCAGTTGACCCCTGTACTCTACCCCTGATGAGAAGAGTAACGTAAGTCAACAGATTTTCTCCTGTCAGCCTTTCGCAGTGTAGACCCCATAAGATAAGGTATGTCAACTCCAGCTAAGTTATTAACGTAGCTGGAGTAGCTTAGCATAGGTTGATTTACTGCCATAGTGTAGATATAGCCTGAGAAGAGAACTGGGAATCAGGAACTTAAGTTCTTATCACTACTCTCATACCAAATCACTATGTGGCCAGGCACAAAATTACAGATTGATCACAAGTGAATCCAAATTCTCTGCCTCAATCTCCTCATCTTTAAAACAGGGAAAATAAATGACTACATACCTTGTAGTACAGAAATTATGGTGATCACTTTTAAAATCATTTTAATTAAATGGATAATGAAAATGCTATCTGCTTAGAGTTACTCTCGCAACTGGTTTTTGCAAAGAATATTTCAAAGACAAAGGTAAGGGAGCATTTACCTTTAGAGACAAAAGCTTGGAGAGATCTCCTATTTGAGGTATATTGTTGTCTGACAAATCAAGATGTTGAAGAGATGTGCAACTATTGATCTGATCTATGGTCTACAATGAGAGAAATTATATTAGTTACTCTAAGACTTTCTTTTTCTATTAAATAAAAGTTTTATCAACATTCTGCAATCTTTTCTGAAGCTAATGGGACTGGACAAACTACCATTTGAAAACTATATTATTAATAAGAACATAAGAATGGCCGTACTGGGTCAGAACAACGGTCCATCTAGCCCAGTATCCTGTCTACCAACAGTGGCCAATGCCAGGTGCCCTGGAGTGAGTGAACCTAACAGGTAATGATCAAGTGATCTCTCTCCTGCCGTCCATCACCCCCCTCTGACAAACAGAGGCTAGGGACACCATTTCTTACCCATCCTGGCTAATAGCCATGAATGGACTTAACCTCCATTAATTTATCCAGTTCTCTTTTAAACCCTGTTATAGTCCTAGCCTTCACTGCCTCCTCTGGCAAGGAGTTCCACAGGTTGACTGTGCGCTGTGTGAAGAAGAACTTCCTTTTATTTGTTTTAAACCTGCTGCCCACTAATTTCATTGGGTGGCCCCTAGTTCTTATGGGAACAAGTAAATAACTTTTCCTTATTCACTTTCTCCTTACCACTCATAATTTTATATACCTCTACCATATATTATTTATATACCTCTATCATATATTATGAATATAACTATTAATACAACTATATTACAAATGAGATTATTTAAGTTTAATATATGACCTGCTTTTCAAAAGATTACCCAAATCGCTTTATATTTTGGGATTCAGTTTTTTAGGTCAGTTTTCTTAGGAGATCCCTTACACAAATACTGCCTTTCTCCATTTCAGTGACTGGAAAGACACAAAATGATCCATTTTTGCTCCCATTAAATTCCCATTTATTTTAATGAGAACAGAATCAGACTATATAGTGATGTTTTTTCAGTATTTTCCAATCTACCCACTACATTCTGAACTACAGATTCCAGAAAACTTACAAAGAATAAATATTTCACCTTCAGGTTATTTCCTGCCAGATTTAACCATTCCAAGTGCACCAGATCCTTCAGCCCTTCCACATAACCAATACTGTTGTGAGGCAAGTTTAGTACCCGGAGCGGAGTCAGTTTTGCCACACCCATCATCCTCACAAGTCGATTGTTGGCTACTGACAACTGTAGATTGATATAAGAAATATTTTATTTTTACTATTCAAAGTGTATGAAGCCACAGCCTATCAGAGACCTTGCTCTGATTTAACAGCTAAATAGTCTATCCAACAAAAATACCATGAATCTAGATTTTCCATTTTCACACAAAGGATAACATGGACAAGACAAATTGGAGAACCATACTTTTTCTTCATCAAACTCTTAAAATCTCATATAACAAACTGGGACAAATTCCTGGGCTTTTACCTGCTGAAACCAAAGGAACTGAAACCTGGAATTAATTTAGCAACTGGTAATCAGTATTTTAAATCAGCTTTTCAAAGTCACCATGAAAATGTACTATTTGACACAACTGTCAAAAATAGTTTTTATTCCCAGAAAAAGAGTAGTTTTTAATTATGTTTTAAATACAAAGCACTTATAATGACCACTTTCATCTCTAAGAATTTGTCAGCAAGGGTTAAGACCGAGGCAAATGTTCATCCTACAATCAAGAATTCACAGAAAACTTGAAACCATATTGGAAATACATTTACTGCCCTTTAACCATGGTGAAACTACCATGCACTGATACCAACATATATGTTTTAGTATGAAGCATCATGAGAAACTGACCCCATCATTTAGGGTTGACACCAAGTAGTAAAACCAATACTGTCTTAGGGCAGGTCCCCACTACGACTTAACGTCAACTTTAGCGATGTTAAGTCGACATAAACCTGTACCCGTCCTCACATGGACACCATTTGCGTTGATTTAATGGGCCCTCAAAATCGACTTCTGTACTCCTCCCTAACGAGAGGAGTAGCGCTGAAATCGACCTCTCTAGGTCGATTGAGGACTAGTGAGGACGCATGGGACGTTATTGGCCTCCAGAGGCTGTCCCACAATGCTCCATTCTGACCGCTCTGGACTGCCTCACTGCTCCACTGTGACCGCTCGGGACAGCACTCTCAACTCGCTGCTCTGGCCAGGTAGACAGGAAAAGACCCGGGAACATTTGAATAGCATTTCCTGTTTGGTCAGCTTGGCCAGCTCACCTGAACAGCTCAGTCGCCATTCAGAGAAATCAGCAGCACAAGCCGCCATGCAGACCTCAGCATCACAAGACTCCATGAAGAGCTCAGCTGCCCTGGAGACCAGCCAGAGGAAAAGAACTCCAGCATGGTCCAATAATGAGGTGTTGGATCTGGTCGCTATCTGGGGAGAGGAATCCGTGATGTTGGAACTCCGCAACAACAAACGGAATGCCAACACATTTGCCAGGGTCTCCAAGGCCGTGCTGGAATGAGGCCACAACAGGGACGCCACACAGTGCCGCGTAAAAATTAAGGAGCTGAGGCAAGTGTTCCAGAAAGCCAAGGAGGCAAACGGACGCTCAGGGGGCGTGCCAGTTCTACAATGAACTAAATCAGATAATGGGGGGCGCCCACAGAACTGAATCACCTGCATCTCTCTGTGTGGCTTGAAAGTTTGTCTCGTTCCCCAGCCCACAAGTACAAACACTTGTCTCTACCCGCTCTCCACCCCACTGAGAAGTCTTTGGGGTCACTTCTTGCTTTTAGGGGGCTGGAAGAAGCATAATTAACAGGTGCTCCAGTGGCGCAATGGGTTAGCGCACAGTACTTATAGAGCAGTGCTGAGGGAGGATATGCTGAGGTTGTGAGTTCAAGCCTCACCTGGAGCACTGGTTTTATGAACTAAATGGCTTCACCCCTCATTTGGCCCCTTGGAATGGAGAATTCCAGCCCCCAGCCATCGCAATTCGCACGGGGCGACTCCCTCGCACGTCGGCGCGTGCAGCCAGCGTGCGAGCACGTGCAAGATTCCCACCAAGCTCACTCCCGACCCGCAGCCCCTGCCCTGCCCCCGCCACACCTGGGCGGGTGCCCCTCACTCTCATTCTGGTATTCTTGCAACAGAGGGCCGGGGAAAGCAAGTCACAAAGTTCCATGAATGTGCCCTTATGCACGCGAAAGTTTCTGAGCCACTGGGAGACACCCCAGACCCGCAGCACTATGCGATCCCACCAGTCCGTGCTTTTTTCCCTGGCCCAGAATCGGCATTCCATGGCATGAGCCTGCCCCATTACCACCAAATTTGCCAGATTGTCAGTCGCCCTACTTTCAAAAACGTCAGTGTCCCTGTCCCTGCTGTGCACGTCCAGGTCCATCTCTTCCTCACTGTCGTCGGGTTCCAGAAAGCGCAGTTGTCTCCAGATCGCATTCCTCTGCAGACGGTACAGCATAAAATCCACAACCATGCGCGAGGTCTTCACAACGGCCATTACCGCAGCCGTGGCATCAGCGGGCTCCATGCTTGCAATGCTATGGCGTTAGCGCAGCACGGTGAGAGGGCACAAATAATGGGATGCCTACCCACAGTGCACCGCTCGAAATGGGGGTTGGCGGCGTGAAAAAAGGGCGCGAAATTATGAAATGCCTACCCATAGTGCAGCACTCGAAATGGTGCCTGCTGGGGACTCCAGGAACTGTGGGATAGGTACCCACGGTGCAACGCTCGCTATGTCGACGCTTGCAACAGTTGTGCGGACAGGCACTGTCGACTTGCTGTGCTTTGTGGGGACGCACAGAATCGACTCTATACAGTCTGCTTAAAGGCATGTCTTCACTACCACTTTAAATCGATGTTAACGACGTTAGGTCGAAGTAAACGTGTACCTGTCTTCACATACATGCCCTTAACGTCGATGTAAAGGGCCTTAAAGATCGATCTTGGCACTCCAGCCTAACCAGTGGCATAAGGCTAATCTCGACGTTCCAAGCTCGACCGTGGGCTAGTGAAGACGGAACCCGACATTAATAGCCTCCAGAGGCTGTCCCACAATGCTCCATTCTGACCGCTCTGGACTGCCTCACTACTGCTCCACTGTGACCGCTCTGCACTGCACTCTGAACTCGCTGCTCTGGCCAGGTAGATAAGACCCGGGAACATTTGAATGCCATTTCCTGTTTGGTCAGCGTGGCCAGCTCACCTGAACTGATCAGTCGCCATTCAGAGCAATCAGCACTAGCCGCCATGCAGAGCTCAGCATCACAGGAATCCATGATGAGCTCATCTACCCTGGAAACCAGCCAGAGGAGAAGAGCTCCAGCATGGTCCACTCGTGAGGTGCTGGATCTCATCGCTATCTGGGGAGAGGAATCCGTGATGTTGGAACTACGAAACAACAAACGGAATGCCAACACCTACGGAAGAGTCTCCAAGGCCATGCTGGAAAGGGGCCACAACAGGGACACCACACAGTGCCGCGTGAAAATTAAGGAGCTGCGGCAATCTTTCCAGAAAGCCAAGGAGGCAAACGGGCGATCAGGGGGCGCGCCACGGACATGCAGGTTCTACAATGAACTAAATGCCATAATGGGGGGCGCCCCCACCACCATCGCGCCGGTGTGCGTGGACTCCACCGATGGGATCGTCGTCAGGGAGGAGACTGATTCCGAGGAGGACGAGCATGAAGAAGAAAATCTCACGGAGCAGCAGGAGCCCAGCGGAGAACCCTTGTACCCAGAGAGCCAGGAGCTGTTTGTCACCCTGGAGCCAGTACCCTCCCAAGCCTCCCAGGGGGGTAAGTGTTTCTTTTTTAAGGGATTACATGACGCGTGATTTTGTAAAGGAAGCATTTATTAATGAGTAACTTGCCCTAAGGACTTAGCGTGCTTTCATTGCTGGTCAATTTCTACTCAAAGAGTTTGTCAATATACTCCGGGATTGACCATAAGTCCTCCGCGGACATTTCAATGAAGCTCTCCAGGAGGTAGCGATGAATCCAGCGCAGCAGATTTCTGGGGAGAGCTGCCTTATCTGGTCCCCCGTGATAGGACACCAACCCACGCCACGAAAGTAGTAGGTTGTCTGGTATCATTGAGCAGGCTAGCATTGCGGCGTATGGACCAGGACTTTGCATGGACTCAAGGAGCATGCGCTCCCTATCTCTCCGAGAAATTCTCAGCAAAGTGATGTCATTCAGGGTTGCCTGTTTGAGATACGGACTGCAATTAGTCGGGAGAGAAAGAGTCCCAGCTGCAAAGTTCTCTTTTCTGCTGAGGACCGACGAACCGAGCACCCCCCCCCCCCCACGAACGCTGACCGCCGCCCCCCCCCCCCAGCCCGTAGCGTTAGCTGGCAGGGAATCCGAGCCGTCTGCACGCGGTCTGAAGAGCCCCAAAAAGACCTTAGCCCTTAGCGAGAGATTTTTTGGCATTTGCTTTGCAGTTTGCGGTTTCAGTGGGAGCCAGCCACGCGGTGGGGGGAAGGGGGCGGGGTTACTCTACAGTATGCAAGCGCCACTTTTAACTTACCATGGCCGGCTGCACGGTGATTTCAGAAGCCGTCTTGGGCTGAGGCACGCATATGTGTCTGAGATGCTCTGAATTTTCTGAGAGCTTGTCAGTCAGTTTTAGGTGTACAACATGACCTTGTACAGAAATCATATCAGGCCTCTGAATACTGAGGTTGCAAATGGAATACTACTCCCATTGTGTACAGTCCGAGACTGCCTCCTAACCTTGAATGTATCTGTCTCATAACTTTCAAACTTTCTTTTCCCACACTTGCCCGCAGATGAACAACAAGTATCTCACAACCCCCCTGCCTCCTCATCACGCCGTGCACCGCAGATAAGAAAGCGTAAAAAGAAAACGCGAACGCGCGATGAGATGTTTACTGAACTCGTGGAGAACTCGCGCGCTGAGGCAGCCCGCCAGACGGACTGGAGGGAAAGAATGATAGAGGCAAGGGATCGAGAGATTCAGGCAAGGGATCGAGAGAGAGAGGCAAGGAAGCGAGAGAGAGAGGCAAGGGATCGAGAGAGAGAGGCAAAGGATCGAGAGAGAGAGGCAAGGGATCGAGAGAGAGAGGCAAGGGATCGAGAGAGAGAGGCAAGGGATCGAGAGAGGCAGGAATGGAGAGCCGCTGAACAAAAGAGGGTAGAACGTGAGGAAAGACGCATGGATGCTTTCCTCCGCATAATGGAGGACCAGAGCGACATGCTGCGATCTCTGGTGGAGCTGCAGCATGACCAAAGACCACCTCTGCAGCCCCTGTGTAACCACCTCCCCCCCTCCCCAACTCCCATAGCTTCCCCACCCAGACGCGGGTTGAGAACATGGGGGGGCAAGCTCCGTGGGCCGCTCCACTCCACCCCACAAGCCAGCAGAAGCAGCAGCAGCAGCAGGCTTACATTCTCGGAACACTTTTGAAAGCTGCTGAGTCTTGCCAACCCCTCCTCTCCACCCCCCCCTCCTTTGCCCGCTCCTCCCCACTGCGACTGCCGGTTTCCCTCCAGGATACCAGGACAGTGATCCCCTGTATTTGTATTTCCGAGTAACCAATAAAGGAACCATGATTTTTCAAACAGTGATTTTATTTTCTCTGCAAGCATGGGGATGGGGGAGGGAAAGCATGGGGAGGGGGGAGGTAAAGCATGGGGAGGGGGGAGGGAAAGAGGGTTCAAGGGCAGGAGGCTTACAGCACAGCAAGGGAGCAGATTCTCAAACGCCATCTTGGGCACTCATAAAACTGTCTTTCAAGGCGTCCCTGAGGCGCAGGGCCTCACGGTGGGCTCTTTTACTTTCCCTGCTGTGTGGCTGCTCATAAGTAGCAGAAAGTAAATTTGCCTCTGCCTCCCAGCCCGCCATAAACGTTTCCCCCTTGCTCTCACAGATATTGTGGAGCACAGAGCAAGCAGCAATAACAATGGGGATATTTCTCTCGCGGATGTCTGAGCGTATCAGTAAGGAACGCCATCTCCCTTTCAAGCGGCCAAATGCACATTCTACGGCCATTCTGCACTTGCTCAGCCTGTAGTTGAACAGCTCCTGACCCCTGTCCAGGGCTCCTGTGTAGGGCTTCATAAGCCAGGGCATTAGGGGGTAGGCTGGGTCCCCAATGATCACGATCGGCATTTCGACCCCCCCCCACGGAAATTTTCTGGTCGGGGAAGAAAGTGCCTTGCTGCAGCTGTCTAAAAACCCTAGAGTTCCTGAACACTCGAGCGTCATGAAGCTTTCCCGGCCACCCCACGTACAGGTCGGTGAAACGTCCCTTGTGGTCAACCACTGCTTGCATGACCATTGAGTAATATCCCTTCCGGTTTCTGTACTCGGCGGCCTCGTGGTCCGGTGCCAGGATAGGGATATGAGTCCCATCTATAGCCCCACCACAGTTAGGGAATCCCATGGCGGCAAAGCCATCTATTTGTGGCTTGCAGGTTTCCGAGGTTTATAACCCGGTGTAGCAGCCGCTCGACGATTGCCCTGCTTACTTGCATCACAGCAAAGCCCACTGTAGACCTACCCACCCCAAACTGATTCGCGACTGACCGGTAGCTGTCTGGCGTTGCAAGCTTCCAGAGGGCTATCGCCACTCGCTTCTCCACTGTAAGGGCCGCTCTCATTTTGGTATTCCTGCGCTGGAGGGCCGGGGACAGCAAGTCACAAAGTTCCATGAAGGTGCCCTTTCGCATGCGGAAGTTTCTGAGCCACTGGGAGTCATCCCAGACCTGCAGCACTATGCGGTCCCACCAGTCTGTGCTTGTTTCCCTGGCCCAGAATCGGCGTTCGATGGCATGAGCCTGCCCTATTGCCACCATTTTTGACAGATTGTCAGTCGTCCCCGCTGTGCACGTCAGTGTCCCTGTCGTCCCCGCTGTGCACGTCCGTGTCCCTGTCGTCCCCGCTGTGCACGTCCGTGTCCCTGTCGTCCCCGCTGTGCACGTCCGTGTCCCTGTCGTCCCCGCTGTGCACGTCCATCTCCTCCTCACTGTCATCGGGTTCCAGAAAGCGCGGTTCTCCCCGGATCGCATTCCTCCTCTGCAGACGGTGCAGCAGGAACTCAGCAACCGTGATCGAGGTCCTCACAACAGCCATTACTGCAGCCGTGGTGTCAGCGGGCTCCATGCTTGCAATGCTATGGCGTTAGTTCGGCGGAGAAAGGGCGCGAATTATGGGATGCCTACCCACAGGGCACCGCTTGTAATGGGGGTGGGCGGCGCGGAAAAAGGGCGCGAAATTTGGAAATGCCTACCCACAATGCTGCACTCGAAATGGTGCCTGCTGGGGGATCAGGGAACTGTGGGATAGGTACCCAGAGTGCAACGCATGTCATGTCGACGCCTGCAAAAGTTTTGCAGACAGACACTGTCGACTTGCTGTGCTTAGCTGTGCGTAGTGAAGACACACAACATCGACTGTATACCGTCGCGTTCACAAGATCGACATAAAGGAAATCGAACTAATGCTGTAGTGAAGACATACCCTTAAAAAAATCGACTTAAAGAAAATCGACCTACTGCTGTAGTGAAGAAATACCCTTAGTTATATTACTCTGATACAATAGGAACTCTGGTTCAGCTGTGAAAAGAATTAACTACTCTGTTTTTCTACTGTAATTTTAGCCTGAATTGAAATTTGCTTGTGTGAATCACAATATTCAAGTCTGCCTGGAAGTATGTCCAATGATAGTTAATGATAGACTTGGACTCGTTAGAGATGTCCTGTGGAGACATATGCAAGTGTTTAACTTTACTACCACTAATAGTCCTATTGATTTCAATAGACTACCCCTGGGACTAAAGTTAAGCATGGACATTCATATTTGCAGAATCAGGGCCTATGTGACTCAGGGCATTAGTGTCAGAATGTAAAACCTTTTAATTTTACAGTTAGCACTTTTGCTTCTTGTATTTTATCCTGTTTTACTTTTTTTTTTTCCCTTGACCTATACTTGTGTTAATACATTTTTATACCATATTCTGGGGGTTATTACCAGTCAATTCATTTTAGCAGTTGTATATTTTGTAACTTGGAAGTTTACATACATTAGCACAGGGCTCAGTTATGACTATGTGTAGTGAGGTCAAGGCACAGGACAGGAAGTATGCCTGAGGGCCTGAGCCACTGACTCTTTTGTTGCCCCCTCCCCACACCCAGGGCCCAAGGCCTGCATGTTATATAACAATTGCTCAGCTCCTGTCTGAGGACCTGAGCCTGTGACTCACTGCTACCTGCCAATTGGGTGTGAATAACTGATGTTTTGCCTCTACTGCTGATGGGGCCAGGCTAATTCCCTGACACAACTGAAAGGAAATAGCAAGGCAGTATGGTTCCCCGCTGCCCCGGAGAGGGATGAGCCCTGGCCAAACCCCTCTACACTATTGTCTTACATTTTATGTTACAAAGGCCTGGCTATTAGATGGATTGCCCTAAAAGTGAAAGTTGGAATTTGTGATAGTTTATTTTCATGCCTTTATAACTACTGCTAAGTACTTTTCTTTTTGAGTACCAATAAATTTTTTTTTGACAAAATGGAACAAAGATGAACTATAGGTCAAACTGAGAAGGGTCCTAATGAAGAGCATGCAAATGAAAGAAGGGCTGCATGGTCTGTTGACAAGGCACAGCTTTAACAGTCATGAGATAGGCATCCACATCTAGCCTGCCATTGTGTGTGATCTTTTGAGTCACTTACCCTCCTAGCACCTCAGTCACACCACATGTAAAATAAGGATAATGCTATACTCTCTTTGTAAACAGTTCTGAAATTCAAGGATGGAAAGTTCTATATACATACATATTTATTACACATGGAAAATCTATGTTAAAAGAACATTATTATGGTTGAGTCAAGCACTCAAAAGTAAGGAAATAACAGAATTAAGATTACTTTTGACTTCACTAGGAACTGTGTTAACTCAATATTTGAGTACCAGGCACCCAGTATTATTATTTTTTTAAAACAATGAAGTAAATTCTCTCTGAATTACATAGGTAACCAGAGAAACAATTTGTGTTACTATTAGATGCAGACCTGCACTGGACTTCACTGAAAAAAAAGTCTCTAATTTTTAGCTATCACCTCTTCTGTTCAGAAGAATATATGTAGGAAGTTGCATAATTAGTTTACTATGAAAAAGGAACTTTTTGAATATATGCAGGAAGTTGCATAATTAGTTTACTATGAAAAAGGAACTTTTTGAACTCATTTAATTAATTGTTGTGACAGAAATATTTTAACAAGCACAGTGTGGTTAAGTTATTTCATGGACAACTCGAATCATATAATACTGACCTGCATTAAGTTCTTGCATTTCTCCAAGTGTTCCAATTTAATTATTTGGTTTTTATCCAGAATTAGAGTATGAATGTTAGCATCACATGGTAATGTTGGATCCAACTTTTGCAGCCCCTGGCCTGACAAATTAACTACCAAACCTTGGAGAAAGAGGGGAGGGGAGGGGGAAATAAGTAAAGTATGAGCACGTGTGCTGCCAATTTGCAAGCAATATGAACAGACTTGTATTTGTGACTACAGAGAAATAAGCTTATACTAAAATAAACTGGTTAGTCTCTAAAGTGCTACATAGTCTTCCTTGTCTTTTTATGGATACAGACTAACACAACTGCTAATTTTAAACCAGAGAAATAACTGAATTCTACCATTTGCATCTCTAAGACTATGTCAAATTAATATTTCATACTGAATAAATGAGAAGGATGACCCAGTGATTAAGACACTACCTTGAGACTTGGGAGTCCATATTCCACTACAGACTTTCCTGTGTGATCTTCGGCAAGTCATTTACGTCTTCTATATCTCAGTTCCCCTTCTAAAGCATCAATAATTTTCTACCTCACAGGTATGTAGGGGTAGGTAAAACACTCAAGACTGTGATAATAAACTAAGGGATGCCATATAAGTATCTCAGACTGACAGATATAATGGTTCTACAAACAATATTATACTGCTTCAGCCTTGAAAAAATGCTGTTAAAATTTTCCATCCCAGTCCCCAAATCTACTCACTATCTTATACCATGTTTCTCGTAATGAAAACTTTAATACATCCCTTGCCTTTCAAATATTCCGATCACCTTTGTTGTAGTAGTCATCAGATAAATACTGCAAAAAAGGGATCACTATATTTAGTGGGAATAAGAGTTAACAAAGACTTGTAATTCTTTCTCAGTGAGCAATCCCAACAGGAAGTTGAGGAGATTCATGATACTAATCTGAATGGCAGTAACAAAACAGACCAGTCTTCTTAATTTCATTCTGCTGCTGCTTGGGAAAGCTATGAGCAGCAGAAGTACGGGGGCAGTCAATACATTCAGGAAAATGACACTGCATTGTTTTTTATCTGGAAGGTTGTCTATTTACACCAACTTAAAGACAAGGAGTTTTTTTCTTTTAAATGGCTTAAGTCCCGAGAGAGAAATATCTTCCCATTTGTCACTGGAAAGGTTTTCCCTACTCCCCACTTGCTAAACTGGTTATTAGACTGGTTGGAACTTTTTTGACAAAATCTTTTTTCTTTATTGTTTTTGAAAAATGCTCTTTCATCAAAGCTATAATGTTTTGAGGAGACACAGATTTCAACTAAGTTTCTGAAGGGAAGGTTTCTGATCTTTGAGTAGACTTTCTGGTGGAAAAGTGACCTTTTTGACATAATTCTGTTTCACAAAAAAGTCCAAAAGGTTATGTTTTCATTCCAATGTGAAACAAAAAATTTCAAAATCTTAAAAGTTGTCAGAATAGTTACTCTCTGGCCAAATGTAATGTATATTACAGCTCTACGCAGTATCAAACTAACATTCCCATAAGGATCAGAAATAGGGAAATTCTAATTGATGGGCTAAATGTTCCAGATTCCAGTACTGCTTCTAGTGGAAAGCCTGAGCAAATAGTACACACTAAAAGTATCCAGTGTTTGAGTCCACATATATTTTGGGCAAGACAAAATTCTGAAACTGAGACCCACCACTTAACTCTGGGAACAGAGTTAAAACATTCCAGACAAAAGCACTTTTAACAGAGAAGGAGGGGCAATCTCCAAAATAAGTGAAACTTAGACCACTAAAGCTTCATGATCTACAGTTTCCAGTTAACTCTTTCAGATATTAGCCCATCTTAGGAGGAGGTACTGACTGTATCCTATTTATAGCACATGTAAACCACTCTCCCATTCCTACCCACTGCTAGTTCCACTCCCATCATCAGCTCAGTAGCAGACCACTGCCCTCTAGTGTTACACTCTGTAGTACTAAAAAACAATCAGTTCTGACAATCAATATGGGTTCTATACGACTATATTCTGATACTCCTGCTGGAAGCAAAGAGACTGCTGGTGAAGAACAGTCTTCAATCGCTGAACCCATTGGCTAAATATAAAATTAACAGTTACATCTGATGGTCCCTTTCCCAAACAGAATCAGCGTTAACCACACCTTACTTGGGTTAATTTCACAATTGTCCACAGAATTCTGAATAGCAGCAGTGCTGCAGTGGCAATCCTACCTAAAAAAGCTATAATAGCAATAGAGACATAAAAGCTGTCTGGAAATTCAGGGGAACATAGTATATTTCTTATTTTTAAAGTTATCTTTCCAATAAGAAATAAAACAACTTCTGTTTAAGCTCTCTCACTCACAAAGGAAAGCCCCCCAAACAGTGAACAGGATATTTTAGGAACTGTTGGTTGTTATTTATATAGACCTGTGGGACTGGATGTCAGCTGCTTACTTGCAACTGAGCCTCCTCCGCCGCCTCCCACCGCCACCCGAAACTCAGTCACATCTCGTGGGGTGATTTCAGCACCACTGGGCTCTGGCAGCGGGAAGGTGGATGGTAACCAGCGCTATTGTCTCTCAGGGCTCACTTTTGTGGGGGAGGGGAGAAAAGGACAGATAACCACCCTCTATCTGACATGCCGTGAATGGGGAAGGGACCAGCTCGCCCAGCCTCCCGTTCCCGAGCTGCACCCCCATTAACGGGCTCGGAGCCCCCCCGACACCCGCTTTAGCTGCCTCCTCTGCGCCCCATTCACCAGCACTGTTGTGGGGGAGCGCAAAGCCCCCCGGGATTTGTAGTCCACTCCCCAGTTAACAGCCAGGCTGTGCGGCGGGAAAAACTACAATTCCCATGATACACCGCGCAACCAAGCAAATAAACGGGTGGGAGAAAATACACTAAATAAACCCCTAAGCCCCGCTACCAAGATTCCCCAGAAACCCCGCAACCCACCCGGCCGGTCCCCAGTGCCCCCGATACCTTCTCTGGCTCCCAGGGCCAACGTAGCCGCCTCGCTCCTTGCCGCCGCCATACTTCCCGCTTGCCAGCGACACCAGGCAACCGGGCGCCGCGCGCGCGCTGATTGGCTGCTTTAACCCGCGGGAAAAAAATAATTTCTGGGTATTTCAGTTGCGAACCCCCCGGACCAGGGGCCCCACGTCGCCCCCAACGGCCATTTTTAAGGCAGTTTTTTGCGGGGGAGGGGAGGAACGAACGCCCCCTCGGACTGAAACCGGGCCGCGTCCTCCCGTGATGCACCGCGCGGCAGGCGTTTCCCGGCATGCTCCGCGCCGGGTATAGAAGGCCGTTTCCCATGATCCTCTTTTTCTCTCTCCCGTGGGAGTCGTCGGAGCTGCCGGCGCCATCATGAAGTAAGTGCCGCCACCGGGCGAGACCATCCGGCCCCATCCTCCCGGCCGAGCCCCCCCGCGGGGCCGGGCTCCCGCGCGGCGCTAACCCGCTCTGCTTTCTCCCCCGCAGGGTCGAGCTGTGCAGCTTCAGCGGCTACAAGATCTACCCGGGTCACGGCCGCCGCTACGCCCGCACGGACGGCAAGGTGAGGGGCCGGGGCCGGGGGGGTGGGAGGTCGGTCGTGGCACCGGCTGAGTGTGAGCCCCGCCTGGCGGCTGAATGGAAGCGATGGGCGGCCCGAGGCCACGAGGAGAACAGGCCGGGCCCGGCTCCCCGATGGAGGGAGGCTGCGCTCCGGAGCCTCGTACCCGGCCGGCCTGGCGAGGGGTCTGGGTCTGTGGCCCGAGATGCTGAGGGCAAAGAGGGGTTCGCTCGTGCTTGGCGGGGAAAGGGTCTGAAATCACTAGGCTCTGCAGAAAGGGTTGAATCCCCGGTAGGTTGATTGTCACACACACACCCCGGTGTGTGCGGCCGAGGCCAATTCGCTGCGTGGAGCGGGGCGCACTGTGGCTCAGATTCAGCGGCAGAGATGCTCGTTCTTTGGAGACTGGAGCTCGTTTGTTCCGCTGTAACCAGTAGGGTTTGACACACACACATCCCATCCCACGAGGAGTAATGTAGTGAATCTCACTGCAAACTCTGACCTAAATATACGGACTTTTTTTAAATCTTGGCATTTTTTCCCTGGGAAGGCGGGGTTGTCTTTCTTTTAAAGCCTAGATTGTATTACACAATTGGTGCCACATCGTCTTGCCTAGTCTTGAGATCATAGCTTGACATGGTGAACATTATGAGAGGAGGGATTTTGGTGAAATTTTGACGTTAAGCATTCCTTATCGTGTGGTCAGGGATCAGTATTCAAGTGTTAATTGTTAGTTTTATCAAATAACTGCCTTCTTCGAGTTCCTATGTATTCTAAAATTGTTTGTACTTAGTGGAGGAGTCAGACATTTAGCCTGATACACAGTATAACCATCCACTCAAGTCTTTAAATTTTTGTCTAATGTTTATGCTTTCATTAGTCACCCAGATGGTTAGATGGAAAGCAGGGATATTTCTGCCTTGAAAAGATTAGCGTGTAGCTTATCAAACATAAACCTAAAAATTAGTCTTAATTTGCACGGGGATGTTGCGTTCCATAGAAGAATGTCTTCCTGTACTATAACAAACTGTTCTTCTTAACCGTGTATACTTTAGTTTAGTTTAATTTCAAAAGATGCTTTAAAAGATATTTGAATATGATGCCATGGCACACTTATTTTAATTTTTTTTAGAAGAGGTCATACTTTAACAAAAGAATGAGTCTAATGTATCAGTGAGGTGGAAAGGATACCTAACAGAAAACATAAGGTGTGTGTGTTGCTATTTTACTAGAAACAAAGTTGCCTTAAAATATATATATACTACTTCCCAGGTTTTCCAGTTTTTGAATGCAAAATGTGAGTCTGCATTTCTTTCCAAGAGAAACCCCCGTCAGATCAACTGGACTGTTCTGTACAGGCGCAAACACAAGAAAGGGCAGTCTGTAAGTATGCTTCATATGTTGAGACTAACACTGCTTCAAACTCTCAAGTGAAGAATGGTTTAGCAGGTAAGTGAAAGGTTTCTCTAGACAATGTAGGGATCCTAAACTATTGAGTTAATGTAGAAGAATGTAAACCTTCATGTTTGTAAAGAGGTTGTTCAAGCCCTCATGACAGTGAAGACATTCCCACACATGACGTTCCAATGCTTTTTAGACCATGGCTTTGCTAATGACAAGCACATTGAAATGAAGACTGGTTAATCTGATCCCATGGGTGCAGTCTTGGGGAGATAGTATTATGTTGGTTCACATTTGAAAGGTGGATATTTGTTGATCACAAACTACTAATGTATGTTTCAGTTGTATCTTGAGGCCTCAGTCAGGGCCATGCTGGGCTAGAGACTGACTGACTGAGTTCATGAGTTAAAAATCTGTAAACAGTGGGGTGCTGGTTAATATGTAGGTGGTAACTTTTGATTATTTTGTTTTGTTTTTCTAAAAGTTAAATTTTATAAATGCACCACTTACAGTAGCATGGAAACTGGTTTTAGAATGTTATCTTTGCAAAAGGCTGGCATAAAAAATGCTCCCATCTGTCTGAAAATGTTGTCTGTGAAGTTGAAATCTTTGGAAGTACAAATGTATTTTCATCAGGGCTTACAGTATGGCATTTCTTCTGTATGTATTTCCAGTGGCCTTATTTGTGTTTCAGGTGCATGGGCTTTTAAAGATCTTAGCCATATAATGGGAAGTGTTCTGTAAAATCATAGTAAGTAAGGTTTCTAGCATTTGGTTTGATTGGAGCAGAGAAGTATGGCAAGGGTATGTCTACAACCAGGGATTATCAACCTCTTTCTGAGCCCCCACAGCCTCCCAACATGCTATTTAAAAAAAAAAAAAAAAAAAAAAAAAACATCCTCCACAGCCCACCTGCCACAACCATTTTTCTGTTTAATAAAAGCCAGGGCCCCTGTTAAGGGATAGCAAACAGGGCAATTGCCTGGGGCCCCATTTCACAGGGGGTCCTGCAAAGCTAAGGTGCTCAGGCTTTGGCTTCAGCCCCAGGTTTGGGGCCCTGGGCTTCAGCCCCTTGTGCTGGAGTTTGGCTTTTTGCCCTGTGCCATCAGCAAGTATAATGCTGGCCCTGCTTGGCAGACCCCCTGAAACCTGCTTGCCTCAGACCCATGGCTGAGAACCCCTGGTCTACATACTCTTGGGGTTTTTTTGTTTTTGTTCTTTTTAAAAATCTGATTTAAAAGTTTAATTTTTAGCTAGCTATTTTCTATACTATGTAGTGGTTTGTGAATTCAGTGATTATTATACTATTGGATTCATTTGTCTGCACATGAAATAGAGATAGTGGTTGCCATTAGTCAATATTTGCCAAGACAGAGTAATCCGGTTTGAAGTATCTGACATACCACAGTAATTCTGTATACTACTGTTTGATAGCTTCAAATAAATTTGGACTTCACAGCAACCACTTTGCTAATTGCCCCTTGTGGGGTTTTTTGTTTGTATTTTTGTTTGTTTGTATTTTTGTATTTTTGTTTGTATTTTTTTTTTGTATTTTTGTTAAAATTTTTTGTAGCACTATTTTAAACCTCTCCCATTTTAGGAAGAAATACAAAAGAAGCGCAGTCGCCGTGCAGTCAAGTTCCAGAGGGCTATCACTGGTGCGTCTTTGGCTGAAATAATGGCCAAGAGAAATCAGAAGCCTGAAGTGCGAAAGGCCCAGCGGGAACAAGCCATTAGGTGGGAATCTCTAGTCAGTTGCAACAATTATTATTTCCTTTACAAATCCCTAAAATGTAGAGGAGCTCTCTCTGCTTTGCATGCTGCAGGATGTTGAAAACAAACCTAGAGAGAGAAGCTACTTATTGCTTAGGACTGTAAAATACGAAATCACATAACATTTGTTAATACTGCTTTAGCTTTTAAAAATTTAGCATTATCCCAGTACTTGGGTTTGATGTCAGGGTATCTTAATGAGACTTGTCATTTTACTAATATTTAATTAAAATTTGTGAGGAAATAGAGACAAGGTGGGTGAGGTAATAATTTCTGAAATACTGAGGAAATACAGTTCAGGATATGGGAAATGTAGTTTGTCATGATACTCAAGCATCTTGTTATAACTAATCTGTGGGCCTTGGTGAACCTTTTGGGATGCTTCATGTGGCTGAAGACAGGAAAGATGTTAATATCTTAAGTATATCTTAATTTTTAGTCTCATGGGAACTTTTAAATTACTTTACCTATTTTATTAGAACTTGCTTCACTTTTGAAAGGGAGCGATCAGAATGAGTGGGAGAAATAAGTAGCTGTTAATTTGTTCATTATAGTTCTTGCTATAAATATAATTAACAGGGCTGCCAAAGAAGCCAAGAAGGCTAAGCAGGCAACCAAGAAGCCTACACCCTCTACAACAAAGGTAACATTCATTAGGCAATGAATTGGTGCTGTTTTGAGTGCATCCTGAAATAGTCATATGGTAGTGCAAAATGTTTTAACTGGAAACTTGGGATTTCCTTTAGCAGAATTGAGCTTCAGCAGTCTGTGATATTGAAACCACATTGTCCAGTCTTTGGGTTAACGCTCAACACAGGTTATTCAGAGTGAACAATATTTGAAAGAGTAGTCTTATGCTTAAAATACTGCTATCTTCTCAGGATTGCCTCAGTTGTGAACTGCCTCAGAGAAGATTTTGATTAAATAATTAGTCCAATAGCCCAATAAGTGACACTGTTGATGTATGCCTACTTTGGGAAGCAATAGCATGTACTTTGTCCTCCATGTAATTAGCAGCATTATGCTCTCTATTATATAAATACTGGAGCTTAAACTGTGATTGGGCCATACTGAAGTGAGTAATGGTAATGCAGCATGTATATATATATATATATATATATATATATTAGTGTTGACCATATTATGCAGTGTCAGTCAATTCTTTGGTGTCTTATCTGTAGTAGACTTGACATAATTGTCCTAATTAAATAATTATTTGGCAAAGCTTTTCAAAGCCAAAAATGGAAACATTTGTTTGAGGGGAGGATGAAATTTAGTTCCCTAATCATGTTTAATGTCTCGTTACAGGCTCCCACAAAGGCTGCACCTAAACAAAAGATTATGAAGCCAGTGAAAGTTTCTGCTCCTCGTGTTGGTGGAAAGCGCTAACTTGGCAAACAGTAGCTGGTTGCATTAAATAAACATCTGACTGACTTTCATAACTTGTGCAATGTTTTATTAGGTTTAAATATATGGGCTCATTTAAAGAGTGATAAAGGCTGTTTTGGCTGACTTGGTAATAAAAATATACCCACTCCCTGTATAAAAATTTACCTTTCCTATTGGAAGGCAACAGGATCAAATGTAACCACAATTACATTCAGTAATAACTGGCTAAGTTCCAGCTGTAACTGTTAAACATACAGGAATCCAATAAGGCACTTTTAGGATGTCTGCACAGCAACTTGTCACCCATAGCTAACCCATGCCAGCCTATTCGGGCTGCAGAGCTGTTTCATTGCTATATGGACATCTGGGCTCATGCTAGAGCCCATGCAATACGACCCTGCGAGGTAGGGGAGTCCCAGAGCTTGGGCTCCCAGTCTGAGCACAGAAGTCTACACAGCAAAGAAACAGTCCCGCAGCTGGAGCCTCCTGAGGCTGAGAGCAGACACAGGCCAGCCCTGGGTTTTTCTTTGCTATCTATATATACCCTTAGAAGTTAGATTTTGCTTTCTGTGTTGGTGGGGATTGTAGTTGCTGAAGGGGTCTGCCCTACAGTACAAGCAGGGTTCTCTAGAGACTTGGAAATAGGATGCTATGTCTGCATTGTGCAGTGGTATGAATAAAGCTGATTTATTTCAGGAGACTGTCTGCTGGGGGGTCAAAATACCACCACACTAAGTATAAACCCCACTCAAATGGTGTGAGGTGAGTGGCATAAGGGAGACCTTTAAGAAGGGTCTAGGGCAGTGGTTCTCAAATTTTTGTACTGGTAACCCCTTTTACATAGAAAGCTGCTGAGTGTGACCCCTCCTTAAATATATAAAAGGTGTTTTTTAAATTTATAACACCATTATAAATGCTGGAGGCAAAGCAGGGTGGAGGCTGACAACTTGTGACCCCCGTTTGAAAACCTTGTGACCCCCTGAGGGGTCCTGACCTCCAGTTTGAGAACCCCTGGTCTAGGGTTTAAAATAGGGCTGTCAAGAGATTTTAAAAAGTAACCAGAATCACACTGTTAATTATAGAATACCATTTATTTAAACATTTTTGGATGCTTTCCACATTTTCAAATATCTATTTCAATTACAACACAGAATACAAAGTGTGTGGATGGTGCTCACTTTAAATTTTTTTTATTACAAATATTTGTACTGTACAAAAAATAATTGCACTCAAAAACAAAACAATGTAAAACTTTAGAATTAACAAATCCACTCAGTCCTACTTTAGCCAATCACTGTCTTAGACAAACAAGTTTGGTTACAATTTGCAGGAGATAATGCTACCCACGTCTTGTTTACGTCCCCTAAAAGCGAGAACAGGTGTTCACATGGCACTTTTGTAGCCGGCATTGCAAGGTATTTATGTGCCAGTTATGCTAAACATTTGTATGCCCCTTCATGCTTCACCCACCATTCCAAAATACATCTGTATATGCTGATGGTGGGTTCTGCTTGATAACGGTCCAAAGTATAGCAGACAGACACATGTTCATTTTCATCATTGAGTCAGATACCACCAGCAGAAGGTTGATTTTTCTTTTTTGGTGGTTCAGGTTCTGTAGTTTCTACATTGGTGTGTTGCTCTTTTAAGAAATCTGAAAGCATTCTCCCCAAATCATCCCCCTCAGATTTTGGAAGGCAATTCAGATTCTTTAACCTTGGATCGAGTGATGTAGTTATGGTTAGAAATCTCACTTTGGTATCTACTTTGCATTTTGTCAAATCTGCTGTAAAAGTGTTATTAAAATGAACATGTGTTGAGTCATTATCTGAGATTGCTGTAACATTAGCTATATTGCAGAATGTGGGTAAAATAGAAGAGGAGACATAAAATTCTTCCCAAAGTTCATTGACAAATTTAATTAACACTTTTTTTTAGCGAGCATCGTCAATGGGAACATGTCCTCTGGCATGGTGGCCGAAGCATGAAGGGGCATACAAATGTTTAGCATATCTGGCACATAAATATCTTGCAACACAGGCTACAAAAGTGCCATGTTTATGCCTGATCTCGCTTTTTAGGTGACATTGTAAACAAGATATGGATAGCATTATCTCCTGCAAATTGTAACCAAACTTATTTGTTTTAGCAATTGGCTGAAGAAGTAGGACTGAGTAGACTTGTAGGCTCTAAAGTTTTACATTGTTTTGGTTTTGAGTGCAGTTATGTAACAAAAAAAAATCTACATTTGTAAGTTACACTGTCATAATAAAGAGATTGCACTACAGTACTTCTGAGGTGTATTGAAAAATACTATATCATTTTTACAGTGCAAATATTTCCTCCAAAATAATATAAAGCGAGTGTACACTGTATTCTGGTGTAATATAAATATTTTTGAGAATATAGAAAAACATCCAACATATTTAATTTTCAATTGTATTGTTCAATACTGAGTAACTGATTTTTTAAAAAATAGTTAATTTGAGTTAATCGCATGAGTTAACTGTGATTCAGCAGCAGCCCTAATTTAAAACTTAAGACCTTCAGTTTCAATTTCAGCCAATTATGTTTCCTGCAGTTATCCACAAAGGAAGATCAAAACACATGCTATTGGGATTAAGTACTTAAAATTTAGTTGACAACTTCAAACTGCTAACTATTCCCAAATCAACAGCTATAAAGCTGTTTTTAGGGCTATGAATTCTTATTAGAATGTTGTAGTATTAAAAATACAAAAGCCAGAAGTTTTTTGTCATTAAAATGGAGAGTATGGAAATGCAGGCTTAAGGACATAATTTTGTTAAAATTAAAGAGGGAAACATTACCACACTAGCTGATGGGTAATACAAAGATGTATTTACCGTAATTCACTATCTGCAGTGTTTCCCATCATTTTAGGCTCCAGAGCCAGAAAGGTGTAACACAGTGGGCACAGAATCAATGGGGTGCAAGTTATTATGTGGGACTGTCCCCTGGCAGGAACTTTAGATGCAATTTGACTTATAAAAATTACAGCCTGGCCTGTACCATGTCTTTGCCACCTTCCATGCAATGCACACAGCAAAGTCCATAAACAAGTCTTTGTTTCCGCACTGAACAAGGATGAAGAGCACATTACAGCTCTTACTAAGTATATCTTTAACAATATTACAAATGTAGTTGACCCTAAATCAGACCCGGGGTATTTATCAGTATATCTACTGCATGCAACGTCAGATGTACAAGAATCTCTATTGAAAATATCCAATCGTGGTGAAGAATAAACTGAGAGATTTGTGAAAGGTGTATATGATCCTGATGCGAGAGAGCTTTGTCAGCCCACTCAAGAAATCTGACATCAAAACATTTGGTGACGTCCAAAAAGACCAAATTGATCAGTCCTGAAACCGTTTTCTGCAAAGCCCTGTCCTTAGCAAAATGCAGAAATTATGTTTCAAAGCACTTAAAAGAACCTGTACCTATGTCCCTCTTCCATGCTGACAGAAAAATGAGAAGAACAGATAAAGCCGAATTGGGCTTCAGCTGGAAGCTCAAGCTGTAAGATTCCATGAGCTACAAGTCTGTAACAAAGAAACCACAATGTGCATCAGAGATGCCATGGCAGTCATACAAATGATGGTTGGAGACAAATTCCACACATTTGATTACTTGGCTGCTGAGGACTTCAGGCAGATCTTAAAGGATTTGACAAAGCTAATTCTGTAGTCTCTGACGGATATGACAACATTAATTCTGTAAAAATGACGGAAAGACTGCAATGGATAGGATCTAAGGTTGAATTTAAAAAATTCCAGATGATTGGTGGATGTGCTCTGTGCCTCCAAAGGAAAAAGTTTCTAAAGGTGGCATCCAATAAGCAGTTGCTTGTAAAACTTCTTTAAATACATGGTTAAAATACCACTCAAGCACTGCATGATGGGGACTTTTCCCAGTGCTTATTTGTAATGAAAGGTGCCAGTGCTTAAGCCATTTTTTTTTTACTTTCATAACTGAAGTACCAAATCTAGAGGTGCCAGCGCTAGAAACCGCCAAGCCTAGAGGTGCCTGGGATTCAATTCTGGCACAAATTAACCACTGACTTTTCCAACTGTGGCACCTTAGAGACTAACCAATTTATTTCAACACTAGTCTAAAAGCCCGTGTACACGGGCCAATGGTAACGGCTCGCGCCCCCCCCCCCTCGCTCAGCTCTCTCCCCACTCCAAGGCCCCCCCCTCCACTCAGCCCCCTCTCCCCCCACTCCAAGGGCCCCCTCCGCTCGCTCAGCCCCCCTCCCCCCACTCCAAGGTCCCCCTGCCTGCACCCAGCCACCCTCCTGCCTGCGCTCCCTAGTCTCTGATCCAGACCCTGCTTCAAACTACACCTCCCAGCATGCCCTTCCTCTGGGCCGTCTCTGCTGCGCATGACGGCTTCACACACGCTTCTCTAGCCGATTATTATATAGGATAAGCTTTCGTGGGCGATAGCCCACTTCATCGGATGCATAGAATGGAACAGAAGTAAGATGCATTTATATACATGGAAGGCATCAAAAGTTGTACATTACCATACCAATTCTAAGAGGGTGTTTAATTTGGATGAGTCATTATCAGCAGGAGAAAAAGACCTTTTGTAGTCATAATCAAGTAGCTTTAGGTCTGACAGTGGACAAGGTGTGAAGGTTTTTCCCTAGTTCAAGATGGCGGCAGCCCGACCTCACTTCGGCGCTTTTTGCCCTGTTCCAAGACACTACCAACCGGAACTCAGTGGCGCACTCATTGCCCTGTTCTAAGATGGCGACGTCCCGACCTCAGCCCTTTACGCTTTCGTCCGATTCCAAGATGGCGCCCCGCAATGCACGTTGCGCTCTCGAAGCGCCCTGCCCCAGCTATCTCCTTGAGCCCCGCCCCTGCGCTCGAGCTCCTGACCTCACTTCCGCTTGTGCAGCAGCCATTTTGTCTTTCCGTTGCTGCTGCCCGAGCTTCTCCCTCCCGCCGCCGCTGGCTGGGAAACTCCAGTTCCCCCCCGGGCCCAGCTCCCTCCGGACCCGCTGCCCAGGGGGGGCCGCTGCCTTCAGCCTCCCTCCTCCTGCCTAACGACCGGCCAGGTTGCCTCGCAGCTCGTACCCGCGGATCGGCGCCTCTCGCCCCCCCTCCCCCCAGCGGCGCATGCTCTGCCGGGCCCCCGTCCGCGCGGACGCCTGGTAGCGCCCCCCCCCCGTCCTAGGGCCGGGGCGCCCCCACCCCAGTGACGAGTCACGGGATCCCCCCCTCTCTGGGGAGAGACGCCCCAGGGGCCTCCCCGCGCTGAGCGCCGGAGACGCCCCACAGCCCCCTAGGGGCTGGGCGCGGAGGGGGGAGCCCGGACCCCGCTGCCCCTACCTGGGGTGAACGGCTGAGACGCCTCGTGGAGGAAGGGGGGGGGGGACTGGCTCAGCAGGGGGCCCCGCGGAACCGGTGCCGGTCCCGCCCCGCCCGGCGGCGCCATGTCCAGCGAGGAGAGCTACCTGGCCATCCTGCGCTACCTGACCAACGAGCGGGAGCCCTACGCGCCGGGCACCGAGGGGAACGTCAAGCGCAAGATCCGCAAGGCGGCCGCTTGCTACGTGGTGCGCGACGGGACCCTCTACTACCAGCGGCGGCAGCGGGACCAGCAGCGCTTCGCCGAGCTCGAGGTGGTGCTGCAGGCCGAGCGCCGCGCCCGCCTCATCCGCGCCGCCCACCTCGGCCCGGACGGCGCCCACCGCACCCGCCTGCAGACCTGGCAGGGGCTCTCGCAGCGATACTGGTGGAGAGGTGAGGCGGGGTCGGGGTCGCGTGGTGGGAGGCGCCCGGACGGGGCCGATCGCCCGCCGCGGCGCGCTGAGCCCGCTCGGGGAGAAGGGCCAGGGGAGAAGAGCGCCTGGGAACTGTCCTCAGCGGCCCTCTCGCTGCAGCCGCACGTGGAGCCCGCCCAGGGGGGTAGGTGGGGCGCGACGTGCAGTTGTCTGCTGCCAGCCAGCGTGTCTGGGCGGGGCTCTGGTCTGGAGCTCGCCAATCCCTGGAGGGTGTGTGCGAAACCCAGCGGTGCTCCCCAGCCCAAGTAGCTTAGCTCCCTGGTAAGCTGTGTCACAAGGGATGTCCAGATGTCCCGATTTTATAGGGATAGATCCGATTTGGGGGTCTCATAGGTGCCTATTACCCCACATCCTCCGTCATGATTTTTCACATTTGCTGTCTGGTCACCCTGTGTGTGAGCCTGAGCCATCTGTTAGGCAGGGGGCGAGGATTTGGCTACACCTTGACCAGCATGTTAACTACATTCCAAGCAGGATGCTTGTCAAACAGTCAGTGGGGCCAATGGATGATCGAGGTATTACAGGGGGACTCAAGAAAGACAAGGCCACTGTTGAGAAGCAAAACACATTTTTGCGTTGGATTTCACTGCAGAGGATGGGAGGGAGATTCCCATGACAGAGCCGTTCTTTTTAGGTGACTGATCTGATGAATTGACCTAGAGTTGAGGTGTCAATAAAAAAGGTTTCAGAACAAATTGGTAAATAGTCATAGGTCCCGAACCTGATGATATTCAATAAAGAGCTCCAATGGAACTCTCATATGAAACTGCAGAACAATGAACTGTGGCATATAAGCTATTACTTAAATGAGCCTCTACACCAGATGACCTGAGACTAGCTAATGTAACTCCAACCCCCTGCCTTGTGTCTCCTGCTGCACCCCAACATTCTGGTCTGAGCCCCATACCCCAACCCCTGCCTCACCTTTCACCCCACCTGCACCACTGCACTGAGCCCCCTCCCACACTGCACCCCAGCCCCCTTCCCTGAGCCTGCTCATACACCCAGCACACCTGCTGTGCCCCATCCCCATGCCCTGAGACCCTTCCTGCCCACCACACCCCAACCCCCTAGCCCATCTCTACAGTCATGGCCCTGCAAGAAATTTCCCCTCCCCGATGTGGCCCTCGGCCCAAAAAGTTTGCCCTAAACTCACATGGAGCCTCGTGAATTTCAACAAGTCTCTATGTGGACATGGGTCTACATGCATAGACCTAGTTGCAGGATCAGTGTCATAGATTGTAAAGCCAGGTTCCTTTGGAATTAAATGATATATAAATGTAAGATTGGAAGTAGCAATCATGCACAAGTCCTTCTGGAATGATATTTAACCTAATAAGTCTAATAATCTTCAGTACTTCCACTAAGAATGAACTGTTAATCAATTGATTAAATGGAAAGAACATTGACTCGCTCAAGCCCTTAAAAGCAATGAAAAAGGCCACTTACACAGTTCTCTTTTAACATACCTTGAACCTCATACATCACATTAATCATTTCACTGGCCATCTCCACTTCTAAATAAATTCCATATACCTTCAACATTTTGACAGTTATACAATTCAGGCGCTATATTGACAGTTATACAATTCACACTGCAATAAAATCTTAACTTTGACATCAGCAACATATATGTCAGGCATCTGCATATTTGTGAGCTGTCTAATGTGGGATTCTATCACATGAACAGTGAGTTGCAGACAGGTGAAAGTATAATTCAGGAATCGTTGAATGCTAGTGTGCTGTTCTAACCAATGGCAATTTTTTTCTTTAAATTAATCTGAGATAAAGGCTATAAAAGCCAGGGTTCTGAAAAAGTGTTTAAGGCTGTTCTTGTCCCAGTGAAAACTGTGAGGTAGGGAGTAAACTTCTTTACATATGATTTGTGATTCAGTAGACTCTCGATTATCCAGGATTGGATTAACCAGGATGTCAAAAAAAAAAAAAAGAAATGCGTAACTCGCAGGTCCGATTCTAGCTATGTTGCCACTCCAAGCACAAAAAAACAACAACCCACCAGGGTGCAGGGCAGCCAGTGAACCAATACCCCCTCTCCCCGGTGCAGGGTGGCTAGTGAACCAACCCCCATATTCCTATGGATGGTGATTATCCGGGATTTTATTAACCAGGATTAATTGTTTCCCTATCATCCTGGATAATCGAGAGTCTACTGTATTTTATTAGAGCTGGCTGAAATTTTGCAAATTCACTTTGCAAATTCAGATGGAAACCAAAAAACGTGACAAAATTTTAATGAATTTCCATCTCCACCTCTTTAAATTTTTAGGCCAGCTCTCTAGATATTTTCCCTTGGGGAAAGTTGAATTTAAATGTCTTTAGATTACAAAGATTTTTTTTTTTTTTTTTTTTTTGTATTTTGGGCTATTTCTGGCTTTACAAACTGGATTGAGCTAGTCTGGTAGTATGGCAACAGAAAGGAGCACTGGTGGAGGTAATGAATGGTTTAGGAATGACTTGGTGATTGATTCATTTTCCTGGTTTAATGGAATTTGGCTGTGTGCTTCAGTATGGTGTTGAGCTGTGTTTATAAGGTATGCCTCTATTGAATAGCTAATAATACAGGCAGTCCTGGAGTGTGGTGTACACCTCAGTCTCCTGATAACAGCTGGAATACAATAATGGTTGTCATGTATATTTAGATAGGGAAAACCTGAGCAAATGGGAGCCAGAGAATGAAAGTGTAGAAAAACATTTGGCCCTATTTCTCCCAGTAAATACACAATAGTATGAATGTAATACATCAGTAAAATGACAGATTGCCCTTTCTCATGTGTGTAATGTAAAAAGATGACTAGCTTAAACTAACAAAGTTTTCATTAATACTTTTCCTTAGGTATTCTTAAGCAAGTTAAAGATTACATTAAAGAATGTAGCAAGTGCCAGGAAAAGCTAGATCGTTCTAGATCCCTCTCAGATCCTTCTGAAATGCTGGAGGAACTAGGACTGGACACAAGATCTCATGAAGACAGTAATGAAACAGATGATGAATTAAGTAACACTGCATCAGTCCCAGCTTCATCACCAAAACCTGTGAAAAAGAAACCAATAGCAAAACATGAGCTTGTATTTGTAAGTGGCATTTTATCTACTTGTAAAATTATAAAATGTAAAATTAACTTAGTCAAATTATTATTTACCATAGCTCTTACAAGCGCAATATGATCTGATACTAAATTTCACTGAATGTTTAAGTAGAATAGAGCATATTGCAGTGTTTAGAAACTGGATCAAATGAGTGCCCAAATATCTCTGTTTCTGTCAGCCTACTCTTAATTTTTGTTTCACAAATGATTGTGTTTATAGTATTTAAAAAAAAAAAAAAAAGTTCCACAGTTTTTTTAAATTTCTATACGTTTTTATTTGTTTCTATCATTTTGTCTGTTTTCACATTGTGCAAGTATAATTTTAAATGCCTAAAAGGGACAGTGTTAGCAAACCAAAACCATTTATTAAGTCTTGCTTTTTTCGGATGAGCTGATCTTTTTTCAAGGTGGACTCGATTTAATCATGGTTTTCTACATAAAAGTGCATTTTTGTTGGTTGTTACAACCTTAATACATATTCGTCACAATTCAGCGTTAGATGTAGGTTTCATATTTAGAAGGTACACACTATACATTTTTAAACAATTATTTATTTTGAAAACTTTTCAGATTAGTTTTATAGCTATATCAGAAAATGAATGCTTGTTTGGTTATTTCATTTATCAAAGGCAATTGAAGCAGATATTTGAGGTCATTGGGAGATGAACTATAATGTATCTTAATTAAAACTCTCTTTAGATAAGTTTTTTCTTCATAAAGCATTTTGTAAAAAAAATCTGTTTTTTAAAAAAATCATTGATTTTTATCTGCCCTTTTTTCCCCCAGAAAATAAGAAATGTCTAGTGCGCAATATGAATGCTTAAAAACATAAATGTAAAGTAGCTCTTTGTAATGAATTTGTTTATGGCAGGTTGATAGTAAAGGCCTTGTGAAGCAGTCTTCTTCAAAACATTCTCTGTCAGTTTTAAACCAACTGAACCAGCAGAGGCTTTCCAATCAGTTCTGTGATGTTACTCTGTTGATT
The DNA here is from genome assembly GCA_032164245.1 of Sternotherus odoratus. Lineage (NCBI taxonomy): Eukaryota > Metazoa > Chordata > Testudines > Kinosternidae > Sternotherus > Sternotherus odoratus. The sequence goes on along the minus strand of JAVMKO010000001.1, from coordinate 134,365,097 downwards.
GAGGGAGAAGAGTATAAAGCGCACAAATCTGTCTTGGCAGCCAACAGTGAGTACTTCCGGGAGCTTTTCATTGAAAAGGGAGCTGTCTCCAGTCATGAAGCAGTAGTGGATCTTTCAGGTAAATAGAGTCTAACTTCAAAAGATTTTAACCAGAAAATGTTAAGTAAGGTTTAGTGAATGTGGTGTAGTAGCTTCTGAATATTTAAGAAGACTGATCATTTGAGTTCATTTCTTGATTTAAAAATGTTGTGGGTTTTTTGGATTTTATACTACAAGAAACCACTGTGGTCATATAGTCTGACCTTATGCATAACACTGGCCATAGAATATCAGCCAGTAATTCTTGTGTAGCCTTTGAATAGCTATTTTTTAATCTATTTAGTTGTGTTCAGGTTTCATATTGGTTTATTGACTTTAAAAGCAGGCAAATACCTGAATATATAAAGGAATGTTCATTATCTTCTGGAAGAGTTCTTTTGCCTAAGCAAACACTTTTGGTCAAGTGGTCATATTATACAACTATAGGGTCAGAAAACTTGACCTTTCAAGTTTCTCAAAGCCAGGAGAATGTTGTTAAAGCTTCAAAAACTGTGTTTTCATGACAGAAGTTATTGTACGTAGGACATGGGTGAATGCTTGGTAAGTTGCTCTACTAGTACTGACCTTTCTTCTTGCTTCCGCTCCAATACCTGTCCTGTAGTTTAAATGGATGAACGAATTGACGTTTAGCATGATAGTCCAGAAGCCGTCCAAAGCTGTCCATGGTTCTCATAATTGTGTGTGGAAAAATACACATTTTAAATGTGATTCACTATAACTCTCTTGAACCCCCTCACCTTTTCTCTCTCTTCTCTTCTCTTTCTCTAGTCCTCTACTACAGAGGTAGGCAGCCTATGGTACGTGTGCTGAGGCGGCACGCGAGCTGATTTTCAGCGGCACTCCCACTGCCTGGGTCCTGGCCACCAGTCTGGGGGGGCTCTGCATTTTAATTTAATTTTAAATGAAGCTTCTTAAACATTTAAAAAACCTTATTTACTTTACATACAACAATTTAGTTATGTATTATAGACTTATAGAAAGAGACTTTCTGAAAAAGTTAAAATGTTTACTGGCATGTAAAACTTTAAATTAGAGTGAATAAATGAAGATTCAGCACACTACTTCTGAAAGGTTGCCAGCCCCTGCTCTACAACATCAATTTTAACCTTACTCCTCCTACACTTTTTCCTTAATGCAAGAAGATATCAAGTAATTTAGGGTTTCTATTTCATAAAGGGTAGCAGTACCAAGCTTTATTTAGAAGCAGTTTTTTAAAAACTTAGTTGAGCCTCAGTTGTATTAAATATTGTGATCCTAGTGTGTTTGAATTTGCAGGCTTCCATGCTGGGAGAACACTTCTGTTCATGAGTGAGATTCTAATTTAAACCATATGCAGCTGATAGACATTACTCTAAAGCAGACACCTGTCCAAATTAAGGGGTGTCCATTATGGATTAGTTTGGAACAATTTGGTGATCGCTGTTTGTTTTCTATAATCTCACTTCTTCTATTACTCCATGCAGGTTTTTGCAAGACAAGTTTCCTCCCTTTACTGGAATTTGCGTATACCTCAGTGTTAACTTTTGACTTCTGTAGCATGGCAGAGGTTGCCATGCTAGCCCGGCATCTCTTCATGTCAGAGGTCTTGGAAATCTGTGAAAATGTGCACAAACAGATGGAAGACAAACAAATCACAGTGTACCAAAAGGGAGATATTCACACTGTAGAGTCTACACAGAGTTTACTGGAGCAGAATGCAGTTGAAACACAGCCTGTGGATAGAGTTGAACAGCCTTTACCTACGGAAGTGGTAAATAGTGAAGTAGTAGCAACTATGAATGGAGCATCTCCTAGCACTGGAGAAGAGGAGGCAATAGCACTGCAGTCTGACACTCAGACTTCAGAGCCTTCAGGGGATATAACTGATAGTCCTTCAGCGCCTACAGTACAGTCTGTTCATACTGAAACAACTGGAAATGAAATAAAAATAGAAATGGGACAGAGCATTGCAAATAACATTGTTTCTGTCATGCAGTCTGAGACTCCAGTGGCAGAGGAAATGGAAATGTGCCCTCCAACAAAAGTTGAGGCCGATCAAAATGAGAACAGCACAGCAAATGCAGAAATCCCTTCCGAAGAGTCTTTAGAAGCACTTAAGCAAAAACATGGCAGGCCATGTAATGCGGAGGGCACTCCAGTGTCTCAACCTGAGAGCATTGCCTGCAGCCAAGATGATACTTATAAAAGCAAACTTCGTCAGCGTTCTGTTACTGAGGGTGGATATATCAGATTGCACAGGGGAATTGAGAAAAAGCTACAGAATAGGAAGACCAACCCCAAATCAGCAATACAGCAGGTATGATAAATATCTTTTCTTAGAACCATAATCTAGTTTTCGGTGGAAGAAAATCTCCTTTGTTTTCAAAATTATGTAGAAAGACCACTTTCACTTCTAAGCAACACCTTAAACAAATAAATGTTAATGTTAATGCAACGTAAAAATAATTGCTAATGCATGTGATACTTATGTGAAAATAACCAATATCCAAATTTCTTGCAGTCTGGCATTTCTCAAATGTGACCACAGCCTCCTGGGGAGGAAAGGGGCAAAGCATTCACCCTTTCCCTGGGGCCATCAGTAGGGATTGGGTCCTGCCCCCCTGGAGCCACAAACACCAGGAGAGCAGACAGCCAGTGTGAGGTTTCCCCCCTTTCCCAAAGGCATTTGGGGCTTGGGATTCTGGCTTTAGCCCTGGGGCATTGGGCGGCAGGTTCTGGCCATGGTGCTTCGGATTTCGGCCCCAGGCTCACCCTCCACACCTATTGCCCATGGTCCCCCGCAGCCTCCCATTGCCCCAACCCCTGTTGCCTCCCTATGCAGACCTCCATTCTGAGCTTAATTTCCCCCCTCCCCCCTCCCCGCTTGCCAGGGCTGAGTAAGTCTACTGTGAAAAGTGATATTAACAATCCTACAAATATCAGTTTTCACAGGAGCAGACTTACTAGCTAGCAAGCCTAACAATAAAAAAGAGAAAAATGTTCAAAGCACCTTATTTTGTTTCTATTCTAAGGTCCAGTAAAGAATAGAGACAATTCTACATTATTTTTATTACTGAGTCAGAAAAAAAACAACCCTATATAAATAAATTACAATGATTTGGACATGGTTATGTGCATATTTATTTGCTTTTCATGAAGTTAATTAAGTATTTTAGGAAAAATTGTTAGTGGCCACCAGCAAGACTTGGTGGCCACATTCTAAGGCCACCTCAAAATTTCTTGTGAGAACCCCTGTCTTAGATTTACTGTTGCTCCAGCACATAGAAAATATTCAGCTCAGTTTCAGTAATTTTTGGTGCCTTTTTATGCTATAATTGCAGGTGTGTATGCTCCCCTAAGAGTTTCAAAACCGAGATATTTTAGGTGGGATGTGTATATGTGGGTGAGGAAACTCAGCTATTTAAATGCATCTGATCATTTTACCAATGATTCTCCAAATTCTGGAGGCTTGAAAATAAAGTATATTTTAGGAGGAAAAAAGTCTGAGACTTCAGTCACATCACTGTATAGTTCCTTAAATGTGGCCTTAAATCAGAGCATTGCCAACCTCACTATTAAGCTTGCAGATTCGGGCAATTCTACTTATAGATTTAAATAAGAAACTGAGTGAAGAATTTCTAAGGTTGCAAAGTTGAGCACTCATATTAGGAAATGGAAAAAAAAAAGGTTGGGCAACCTTTATGTGTATGTATTATGGTACAGTCTTCAATTATATAGTCACGTGCATTTTTTTTCCACAGGACCCTCTGCTCTCTTAAAGAGCACATGATGGACGGCTTTCACTGAATGCAATATTTCTTTTAATAAAATTTGCATCCCAAGATCTTATTTACCAGACACCATCTGAATGCTGCATTGGATACAGAATTATTAATTTCTCTTGGGACTTTTCTGTAGAAGCGCTCACTGTAGAATCTAAGTGCTTCACAAACGCTAATGAATTTATCTTAACATCTCTGTGAAGTGATAGTATGATTCCCATATAACAGTTGGGGAACTAAGGCACAGAGGTTAAAGCCTACAAAATCAAAAGTGTCCCCTACTTTTGAATGCCATGAGACACTTGAGGACTGATAAAAATTTTTCTAGTGTTTTCAGTTTTCAAGCATAGTTGCCATTTACTTCTGTTGCAACTGTGAATGCTAAGCTCTTTTGCAAAGCTGGCCTCATTTGTGTCAAGTTAAGCACCCAGAAAATGAGACCGTGAAAACCTGACACATTTGGTTTAAGTGACTTAGCTAGCATCACATAGAAACTGTGGCAGAAGCAGGGATAGATGCTAATTCTCCTGGAATCTGTTGCCTAATCATTACACTGTCCTCTCTCTTCCTTCAGTCCCTTCCATATTCACTATTCAGCATTTTCAAGTTCTGCAACAAATGGGGAGTCATACAGACAACAGTTTCGTTCACTACACAGCTCTGATTATTTTTCTGAGCCGACTGTCTCTTACACTGAATAAGACAGGGTCTTGGTGAAAAAAAATAGTATGTGATCATGTAATTAGACTATCAAAAATGCATATGCACAAGGGGGCCAAATGAAGATTGTATGTGCAACCGTAATTCTGGTATTTCTTAACTTGAGTGTTTTAATTTGCAGGTTTTTAAGTATACTTTTAATATATATTTTTTGTATCAGTGCTAAGTGTTTAAGAAGAGCAAACTGAAAAAAAAATAAATCATCAGATGGAACCATAGTCCACCCCCACAAGAGTCATCAGTAGGATTGAAACCTTAAGATCTACAGCCCAGTCCTCTGCCACTTGAGCTAGTAGAATAACTGTGGTGGTAGCAGTAGGGAGTTGTTATCCTTCTTGTGCAGCAACCAAACTTTGCTAGTGGATTTCACAGATATTTACTGACAGCAGAGGAAATCTGCATTTTGGGAAATCTGCAGCAAAATTGTTCTTAAAATGAGCATGTGCTGGGTCATCATCCAAGACTGCTATAACATGAAATATATGGCAGAATGAAGGTAAAACAGAAGAGGAGACACAATTCTCCCCCAAGGAGTTCAGGGCCTAAATTTAATACATTTTTTTTTAACGAGCATCATCAGCATGGAAGCTTCCTTTGGAACGGTAGCCAAAGCATGAAGAGACATACGAATGTTTAGCATACCCGGCATGTAAATACCTTGAACGCCAGCTACAAGAGTCCAGTGCAGACACCTATTCTCACTTTAAAGTAACAGTGTAAATAAGAAATGGGCAGCATTATCTCCTGTAAATATAAACAAACTTGTTTACCTTAGCGCTTGGCTGAACAAGAAGTAGGACTGAGTGGACTTAGAGGCTCTAAAGTTTTCCATTGTTTTCAGTTATGTAACAGAAAAATCTACATTTGTAAGTTCCACTTTCACGATAAAGAGATCTCATACAGATATTGTAGTGCAGTGAATTGGAAAATACCATTTCATTTTTACAGTGCAAATATTTGTAATAAAAATAATATAAAATGGCACTGTACTTTTTACACTTCTATGTTTTAATTAAAATCAATATATTTGAAAATGTAGAAAAACTCCAAAATGGTAATCAATTTCAATTGCTATTCTATTGTTTAACAATGTGATTAAAACTGTGATTAATTGCAATTCATTTTTTTTAATTGCGTGAGTTAACTGCAATTAATTGACGGTCCTGTTTTCTCTACCCTCTTTGCTCCAGTTTGCTTTATCCTCACTACTCCAAATATGTTTGTCATGGACTACAGACTGTCTTCGTACACCTGACCTATTGATCTGTGACCCATCTCTAGCAGGCATAGACTTAACTTCTTCTATTCCACATGTCTCTTGTCCAGAGATTATCAGCATGTTGCATTGCCATATTTTTAATTAATTCTGACCCTCTGTCAGTCCACCCATCCACTGTGGTCCAGCAGTTTATGCATTCTATTATACTAGGCATTCTTAAGTATTAAACATATATTTCATATAACTATTTGTGAATCAAGCAATTTGTCCTCACCCAAAAACTAACCAGCTGAAAGACTTGTAGAGAGTCTACCTTCGTCACATTGCTATTCTCCTTCTCAAAAGCCAGAGACAATACATAGACTCCAATCACACTTTCTCATAAGACACAGCTTGTGCCGGAGTTTCATTCCTGAGACTTGTCTAAAGAATGTAATCGCTCCTGTTGAGCAATTGATAGCTAGTATTTAGTGTAGCTGCACTGGGCTGACTCCTCAAGTATAGACCTAGACATGAAGGGGTTTGCACCATTGAGATAACTGCTAATCTGCTTCAGGCTGAAATTGAACTAGGAGGATTGAGGGTCTCAGCCATGGAATGTGCCCCATATTGATGTGGGGATGTGGATTTGCATAGACAGCAAAGAGTTCAGGAGAAGAAATGAGAGCACAGTCTGTCCTGAGACAGTCTCTCAGCTTGTTTACTAGTGATATTTACCTAGACTTGATACTTTACTACTACTGGGAGGGTAAGAATAATTTCAGGGGCTGTCTTGTATATCTTACTATCTTTCAAACCGAGAGATTTTCTTTAAGTGATTGGTAAAAATAAACTAGCCCATCTGGTTTAGCTGGGCTATTTTTTCAGAAAAGCAAACAAAAATACTGAGACGGGAACTCGAGTGAAGAACATAACTTAGCAGACTCAATCTGAAACAGAGGAGGCGGTCACTCAGAGAGTGGAGGAAGCTGTGTTCTCTGTCTCCTAGTTTTCCTAAAACAAAGGATTTTTTATTTGTAATAATCACTACTTCAAAGCAGGCATATGGACTGAAAACTCAGATATTGATCCTTCACTCTAGCTGCTACTAAGATGGCATTCTGTTTATGGTAAAACGTTTGTCTTAACATATGATCTGCTATATCATTGTGGGTTCAGTTTTCTTTTAAGCGGTTACTAGAAACTTAGTGCAATTTGTTAACATTAAAGTAATTACTGACTAATAACATCTAGCTGTTATATAGTAACATTAAAAGTAATATAGTAATGAAGGTTAATGCTGAAAAACAAGCATAAGACAGAACATAGTTCTTTTTATTAGAAACTATCATTGTTTTTCAATTAGGTTGCCATGAAGTTAGTGCAAAGAGGAAAGAAGATGAAGCAGCCCAAAAGAGATACCACCGAGAACAATGAGGTGGAAGCTCAGATCAAATGCACTGAATGTGGGATGGTTTTTCAGAGGCGTTATTCGCTTATAATGCATACACTGAAACATGAAAGAACTAAAGATTACAAATGCCCAGTAAGTTTCTTTGTAAATTTTTCAAAAATTCCTCTGAGTTGGTAATTGCTCCTAATGTTGCTGTTAGCACATACATTTATTTTTGTCTTACGGATTTAGAAAAGTCTGGAAGTGAATGCTATTGGGAATTGATCCAGTGCAAAGCTGCTTCTGCCAGTAGTTGCCTCTGCTACTATTTTAATATTTACAACTAATAAATTAAGAACCTTACCTGAAAGTAAGTTGAGATGGAATGCATATTTATAGTTTTAATAGCTGGAGTTATAGAGTAGCTAATAATATTACTGTGATTTCATGTTTATTTACAAATTGTGTAGCTTTTATTCAAAGGTTTTTTAAACTAGATAAGTGAACAGTTTGGAAATAATTTAACAAAATTTTGCACATTATAGCTCCATGTTTTTCTTTCCTAGCTATGTAAAAAAGAGTTCCAGTATGGTGCCTCTTTACGTGCCCACCTTGTTCGACACACCCGAAAAAATGAAGTGAGCACTGCAACTGCTAGTATAGAAGAGTCAGGAGCATCAGTAGTGAAAGGCAGAACTAAGCGGGAGTTTATATGTGATATATGTGGAAGAACTCTACCCAAACTCTACGCTCTCAGAATACATATGCTCAAACACACAGGTGTAAAGCCACATGCATGTAAGGTAAAGAAAATACATCCTTTCCTGATGTCTTAGAAATATGAAATGACTTCTTGATTCACTAGAAACTACCCTGCACCTTACAACCTACGTTAATCTTAATCACTTCACAGTGCTTGTGTGAAAAATAAGCACAGGAACTCCTCACTGAAATTCGTCCTGGTTAATGTTGTTTTGTTATGTTGCTGATCAATTAGGGAACATGCTCATTTAAAGTTGTGCAGTGCTCCCTTCTAATGTTGTTTAGCAGCTGCCTGCTTTGTCCACTGCTTGCAGGAAGAGTCCCTGTTGCGGCTAGCTGGTGGGTGGTTGGAACCAGGGTGGCCCGGCAGTCCCCCCATCAGCTCCCCACTCCCCAATGTTCCCTGTGCAGCAGCTGCCCAGCAGGCTATCAGTTGCTGGCAGTTCAGCTATCCCTCCCCCCCCATGTGCTGCTCCTGCCTTCTGCCTTGAAGCTGCTCCCCGAGACTCCTGCTTGCTGAGTGGGGGGAAAGGGAAAAATATAATTTGAGATTGAAGGGGAATTAGAGGGAATGTAATTTCCCAAATTGGAATTTGGCTGGAACACTAGAGTTAATATCCCTTCTCCCAAGAAGATGTTTTGGGATTTCTCATTACAACTGGTCAGGATCTCTGTTTTTATGATGTATCCAAAGATGATATCTCCAGCAGTACAGTGCCCTGTAACCCCAGGCTTGGAAAGCGGTCTGTGTTGATTCAAAGTGATTTACTAGCAGTAGTCTTGGGTTTTCGTTTGTTCTCCCTTTGATATGCTAACCCAGCCTGACTGCTTAGATGGAACAGCATTCTATGCTACCAACATTTCATATGGTGTGATGGTCATTTGAATAACAACTACTTCAATGTTCCATACTTATCTGGGAAAGTGGTCTTTGCCCAAATATGCCCCTGGCTACCTCTGCAACAAGAAATAAGGCAAAATAACCACAATGTTAAGGACAAACATTTTTTTCCAGTTTGTATAGTGGTTTCCTGCCAACACAAAGCCACAAACACATTTAGCTTGGTATCCCAATTAGTGTACTTTTTTTACATTTCATTTGAAGAGAAGGTAACATTTATGCTCTGAAAAATCGATGATGAGATGCAGTATTGTCTTTGGCTCAATGACTTGTAAATTTTAAGATTTATTTGATCTTGTATACTGTAGCCAATTGAGTTTTTTCTTCATAGATCTGTGGAAAGGCATTTACCTACAAGCATGGATTAAAAATGCACCTGGCTCTCCATGAGACACAGAAGCAGTTCAAATGTGACTTGTGTGAAAAATCTTTTGTCACAAAACGGAGTCTTCAGGAACATATGAGCATTCACACAGGTAAACAATGGGCAAGAGTGGGAATGAGAACCATGACATGTTGGAAAATATAAAAGTTAATCCATTAACTCTGTTGACTTCAGTAGATAGGATCCAAAGAATTCATAAAAATATTCTTATTTTCATTGGGCACCCATTCAAGAAAAACATTTACATTCATTTTAAATTTCTGTTTGGACTCTAATACAGATAATACATCTACAGATTTATTATTTTATTTTTGATGCCCAAAATGTGTTGGGCTCTTTACAGATATAGAGTATAACAGGTTCTTGCCTTGAGCTACCTATTTAAATGTAGGGAGAGAGGGTCAGTCCACTTTTTGTATTTATACCTGTAGCGTTTGCATATCAGAAATAGAGAAGTTTCTGAAAAGCCCGGGGGAAAGGATGGAAAAGGCTTTACACTTAGTTTTCTCCCTAAACCGGATAAATAGTAAGTTGAATCTCCTGCCTCTTGGATTTCAAGTGTCCTAGATTTAATATTTTCTTAGATTTGTTATACTGTAAAAATGCTAAGATAACCAGCATTTAATATTTGTAGCTGCACTAATCAGGTTGGTATTTGTGTAGAAAGATGTTCTGTTTTTCTTAAATGTATTCATTTGATGTGATTCAGTGGCTTAATTGAAGTGTAAATTATTTTCTAGCACTTCATTCTTTACTCATTGTGATTTACACTAGTTTTCCCAATGTTTTGGCTGTGTTTCAGTCTGCATGTGACTTGGTGCCTTTTCAAAAAAAGGCTATTTTCTTTCCAATGGAGCTGAGGCTCTTTCCCCAACTTAAATATTCTCTCCAGCCTCACTCCACAGGGAGCAAACATATTGCAATAGCCATCCCCTTTCATAAGGAATTAGAGGACTTGTATAAGAACTTGGGAAATTAATGAGTTCTCGGCTATTAGGATAGGAAAGCTTGAGGTGAAAAGAGAATGTGAGATATGACAATATAATAGTTTGGTGTGAATTTTAGGTATTTTAAGGTAGCTTAATATCTTGAAGTCCTGTGCATTTTTATTTCCTGGAGTGTGATGTATGAAGAATGGGGTACAAAAGATAGTTTTCCTTTACAGTGCCGATTTAAGTTCCAGAAAATAGAAGAGTTTCTACATTTCTTAAAAATATCCTTTTGGCAGTCTAGTATTCAAGAAAAGCCTGATAGGATCTAGGAATTTCCTGTTAAGGTAGCTTCCCATGCGCCCCATTCATGTGTGCTGAACTATTACTGAAGTTGCTACAGTTGCTGCACTCTGTTTGCAGTTTATTTCTTCAGCAGTAAATTGTTTGGGTTTTTTTGTTTTTAAGATGTTCAGAGTTAAGATAAGAACAAATTATCATTAAAAGCTATGAAATTTTTGTCTGAACCATTTTAAGTATCTTATGATACAGAAGTTTAAAGTTGTTACTCAGCTGCTTCTTCAAAAATGTACAACAATATTATCCAAGATTATACCAGCATGTAAAGAACATTTTTGAAAAGCCCAACTAGATTCCAAGTGTATATAATGAAACTTCCCTCTTCCTGTAGTAATAAAGCTCTGAGTACTTCAGATGAATTCTGTAAAAATTGTATACTCCTGTTAAAGCACTGCAGAGATGGGGCTCAGATGGGAGACCTGGCCTTGTAAAGTACTTTTGTTATTCTTGTTTGTTTACAGGAGAATCCAAGTATCTTTGCTCTATTTGTGGGAAGTCTTTTCATAGAGCCTCAGGACTTAGTAAGCACATAAAGAAACACCAGCCAAAGCCTGAAATTCGTGGATATCAGTGTACTCAGTGAGTATAATTTGACTTTTAAGTCCTTAGGATTATTAAAGACCGTTTCATTTGTCTCTCATGCTACAGTTGGTCACATGGAATTATTTAGAATAAAATATGTTAAGCACTGGAGTGGAAAATGCACTTGTGAAGTTCATGTGAGGACAAATACAAAGTACTCCTCTTAGGAAAAAATAATCAATTTGTACACATGCAAAATGGGAAAAGACGGTGCAGGAAGGACTACTGCAGAAAGGTGTCTGGGGTCATAATAGATCATAAGCTAAATATGAGTGAACAGTGTAACACTGTTGCAAAAAAAGAACACATCATTCTGGGATGTAGTAACAGGAGCATTGTAAGCAAGACCTGAGAAGTAATTCTTCCACATTACTCTTCACTGATACAGCCTCTACTGGAGTATTGTGTCTATGGGTATGTCTTCACTACAGCAGTAGGTCGATTTCCCTTAAGTTGATTTTCTAAAGTCTACTTTAGAAAATCGACTTAGTGTGTCTCCACAAAGGACAGCAGGTCGACACTGTCTGTCCTTCAACTTTTGCAGGGGTCGACATAGCCAGCATTGCACTGTGGGTAGATATCCCACAGTGCCGGGAGTCCCCAGCTGGCACCACCTTTCGGGGCAGCCAGGCACGCTCCCCAGGGGACCAGCCCCAGTCCAAGCAGCACCGCGAAACACCCCCCCTCCCCCGCCTGAGCAGCCCCGCGCCGGACCCCCCCGCCCGCCCGAGCAGCTCTGCGGAACCCCCGCCCACCCGAACAGCCCCGCGCCGGACACCCCCCCCTGCCCGCCCGAGCAAGCCCGCCCGAGCAGCTCCACGGACACACACACCCCACCCCACCCCCCGCCCAGGCGGGCGGGGGGAGCCGGCGCAGGGCTGCTCGGGCGGGCGGGGGGGGGGGGTTCGCGGAGCTGGTCGGAGGCTTAAAGTCCTTTGCCTCCTCACTAGATCACAATCGACCTAGAGAGGTCGATTTCAGTGCTACTCCTCTCGTTAGGGAGGAGTACAAAAGTCGATTTTGAGGGCCCCTTAAATCGACTTTAATGGCATGGATGTGAGGACGGGTACATGTTTATTTCGACTTAACGTCGTTAAAGTCGACGTTAAATCGTAGTGGGGACCTGCCCTAAATCTGAGAGCTGGGGGCCCATGGCTGCGAGCGCGCGATTGCGGCCCAAGCTGGGGACGGAGCAGAGCTCCGGGAAAAGCAGGCTGGGTGGCGCTCCCTCGTTGGCCTGGGCCCTGCTTGCACCCCCCTAATGGAGAGCCTCCCACAGTTTGGGGACCAATGACATAAAAGTTACAAGGAAGAGAGAGAAAAAATGTTTTCTTTCTTGTTTGAGGATAGGATAAGAAGCAATGAGCTAAAATTGCAGTAAGGGCAGCTTAGGTTGGACATTAGGAAAAACTTCCAATCTCTCGTAGTAGTTAAGCACTGGAATAAATTGTCTAGGGACATTGTGGAATCTCCATTATTGGAGATTTTTAAGAGCAAGTTAGACAAATGCCTGCCAGGGTGGTCTAGATAATACTTCTTCCTGCCATGAGGTTCCTTCCAGTCCTATGATTCTATATATTGGAGATGAAAGGCTTGATTAATACTACCTTGATCATGCTTGTCCTCACCCCAGATACTATTAAGATAAGGTTGTTTGGGGGTTTTGTTTTTATATTTTTTTTAACATTGCCTTGTTAATTAAATCAGCAAGCTGAGCCGCAGCTGCTACCAACTCTATGGAGCTGCCTGCTCTATGGAAGATGGGGTAAGTGGGGTGCAGGAGTAGGGGGGAGACCCTGACATTAGCCTCCCTTTTCTCTAACAATTTTGAAAGCAATTTTAAAGCTGTATTGTGTAGAGATAAGAATGGTAATCTCTACAGCAGTGAGGGGTCTTCTGTCTGCTCCTGGTCTTATTTTACTGTGCCACTAATCTCAGTTAAATCGGCACATGACTTTACATAGCCTCATACGGTACAGAGTACACTGTGCTTAGCGTATACAGGAACTCCTCGCTTAACGTTGTAGTTATGTTCCTGAAAATTCGACGTTAAGCGAAATGATGTTAAGCGAATCCAATTTCCCCATAAGAATTAATGTAAACTCATATATATATATATATATATATATATATATAAAATACACACACAGGCAGTATAAGTTTTAAACAAATAATTTAATACTGGTACACAGTGATGATGATTGTGAAGCTTGGTTGAGATGGAGGAGTCAGAGGGTGGGATATTTCCCAGGGAATGCCTTAGTTCATTTAGCAGTAACAGTTGTCTAAGCCCTCAATGGTTAACTGTCAGTCTACAAGGAGCAGGGAGGGCAGACAGAGACTCCCATTTCCTCTTTAAGTACACTGCCTTGTTAATTAAATCAGCAAGCTGAGCCACAGCTGTTGCCAGCTCTGTGGGGCTGCCTGCTCTATGGAAGATGAGGTGAGTGGGGGGGGGGGGGGGGGAGACCCTGACATTAGCCCCCCCCCCCCCCCCCAGCAAGCATGAGTCTCAGGGAGCGGCTCCAAGGCAGAGGGCAGGAGCAGCACATGGCAGTGGAGGAAGGGACAGCTGAACTGCTGGCAGTTGATAGCCTGCTGGGTGGCTGCTGCACAGGGAACTTAGGGGAGCCAGGAGCTGATGGGGGGGCTGCCAGTCCACCCTGGTTCCAACTAGCTAGCTGCAACACACTGCTCTTCCTGCAAGCAGTGAACAAAGCAGGCAGCTGCCAAATGATGTTAGAATGACATTGCACAACTTTAAATGAGCATGTTCCCTAACTGATCAACAATGTACAACGAAACAATGTTAAGTGGGACAACTTTAAGTGAGGAGTTTGTGTACTCAATTAACAATTATAATGATTAAATGGAAAAACATTTAATTAACTCAAAGTTAAGGCTGCCTGGTGATAGCTTGTGACCTCCCTGAACACTGAGTTCAGCAAAACAGAAATTTCCAAAAGAGTTAAGGTAAACACCCATATAACCTTAACTCTGCCTCCCTGGACTTAAGATCATAAGAATGGCCGTATTGAATCCGATCAAAGATCCCTCCATACCAGTATCCTGCCCCTAATCCTAACCCTGTTCTCATTAGATTTGATATGCTGCTGTGGCTAGATAATAATCAAAAGACTTAGCTTGTATGTAGTACTTTTCATCAGTTGATCTCAAATAACTTCTACATCTGTAGCCCCATTTTACAGATAGGAAACTGAGTCTCAGAGGGGTGAAGTTATTTACCCAAGGTCAATCAGGAGGCCAGTGGCGAAGCTAGGAATAGTCCCAGCCCAGTGGTCTTTCCATTTAATTCTCATGGTTGTGTGAGATTCGTCAATGCTCCTCCCTCCTTTGTACATTTTGTTATAGTAGAGTGGGGATAATTGTAGTGCTTTGAAATGTTTGCAGTGAAGAATAACTCTGTGTAACCCCAGAAGCTTGTGTGTCTCACAAACAGAAGTTGGTGCAACAAAATATATTTCCGCACACACCTTTTGTCTCTAGCTGCTAACGAGGCTCATGAGAGAAATCTCCTCCATGGCCTGTGACCCAAATCCTTGACAGTTTTATTACATGGGCTACAGTAACTTTAAGCATGTGAAAGAAAACTGGTGTGTGTGTGTATGTCTTTTTCCACCCCATTTCCATCTCATTAAGCCATTAGTTGGCACTGTAGAAGCCATAAACACATAAGAAGTTGCTCTTTATTATATCCTGCCCTATCCTGCTGTGTACACATGAGCAACAGTTTACTGGAGGACCATACACTACCTTGGTTATGTGTCCCAAGCTGCACACTGAACTCGGCTCTTCACTAGCACTATTCACCCCCAGCTGGTGTTTAAATTTGTTCCCTTCATTCCCTTCACCCCAGATCCCTCCTCACATGAAGGGGCAGGAAAGAGGCCAGATCCCTGGAGAGGTCCCAGCACATAAACAGAAGAGGATAATTCAGAGCTGACAAGTGCCTCCCAACACTTGGAGCCACAACTTCCTTTGCTACCCTTGCATACCTGACAGCTGCATTGACCTAACTTGGAAATAGTCAAATGCAATCACCTGAAAAATATTGTTGCCTTAATACATTTAGGTTCACAGGTATATTTAAATTCCTGGTGTGTTAGAACAAACGATTGAGAATCTTCCCCCAAACAAGAAGATTTTATTTTAAGGAGATTTTTTTCAAATTTATTTTCAAAAGCATAAATGACAGTTGATACTTAATTGGAGTTTATGCTTTTGAAAATCTTCCTTTTATTATATACACATGTAAAATTATTTACTACCTACATTGCAGACATGGATGTAATGAGAAGGAATATGCATCTGTAACACTTTGAAAAGTGTCTAATGTGGTGCTATCATATATTAATAAGCACATGCGGTTTTCCTAACTATAGAAAAGAACTCACTTTAACTCCATGGCATTTTATTAGTTTCTTAATTGCTTGTAACATGGACAGAGATTTTTTTTTTTTTTTTTTTTGCTCTGGGTTTCCAAAGGAGGACTATAAAGTGGCCAATTAAATAGATTGGAGGGGAGAAAATATGTATTTTTTGGCAGGGAAATAATTGAAACCAGTTTACATTCTCTCATCCATGACTATACTGCACTGTCTAGGTTAGATGATTGAGAAACATGTAGATATCCCAAGTTCTTCAGAATTGGTACAATGCTTTGTCCTCCACAATGAAGACTTGTACTAAGTATGTGTGAGGGGATGGTATTATTCACGTTTGTCATAAAAGAATTGATCTTAACCAACTAAAGCTGACAGTCATCAGCATTTTGTCACAAACTTCTGTTCTTAGCTGGCTGTTTAGCTCAGCTCAGTTCCTCAGATAGACTTCCATCCAGCCTCTCTTCTGAGCTTTTGTTTTTGTCAGGCCAAACCTTTACATGTCTGGGGATCCTCTCTGGCACAACCTAGGAGGTTTGCCAGATGAAGAAGGCAGCTTCTCCCTAGAAGGTCATCTTCTCTGACAACTTTGCCGAAGAGCTTCTCTCTTTACTATATATTCCCTGTTGCTAAGTGGCTTGGATAAAGGGACATTATGTCAGGGAGGGGAGTAGGCTTTTCGGGCAAAGATGCCTGAGAAGCAGAGTTTATTGGTCCACTAGAGAAGAAGCACCTTCTTGGTCATGCATATTGGGCTTGCTAAAGAGGATCTGGTGAACTGGGACCTCCCATGGAGCTGTTATGGGGTGGCATGGATGAGGGGAGGCATTAGGGACATTTGGGTTGAGGGATTGGCGGGGGAAGTGTCTTTGAGAAGTAGAGCTAGCAGTTGTGATGAATGTGTTTGAGCAACCTTAACAGTAAAGCAATTTAATGTCTGCTTTCCTAGTTAATCCTCCATGGTTCCAGAAAAAGAGATGCCAGTTCCTTCATAAGCATGGCTCTTCTAGCTTATAGAACAACACTTTGTGATGTTCTAACTCCCCATAACTCTCTCTCTTTGGGTACTGGATAGGAGTTGTGCAAACTTTTTTTCCCCTACAAAGGAGCAATTAAAGGAAAAAAGTTTCCTAACCGATAACGGGAAAATATGCCTGAAGCACATAACATATATTCCAGATCTTTAAATTAGCTGCTATTTCTTTTAATCTCCCTTAATGTAGAAGAGGATTACATTGTTAATATAATGGTTGATACTGTAAAGTTAAACCTTATCTGCTTCATGAAGTCTTCCAGTCTCTTAAAATCACCAATATATACTGGGCTTTCGGCAACATTAAATGATAAAGTACAGTGTTTTTGTGCCATTGAAATCATAGTCCAGGATCCTCATTTTAGAACAATCCTCCCTCCATAGTTATCTTCATCTGATTATGATCCTGTCTTATTTGGGAGTCTGAAACCTTTATTGTTACAGATGTGAAAAAAGTTTCTATGAAGCTCGTGATCTCCGGCAGCACATGAACAAGCATCTTGGTGTGAAGCCTTTCCAGTGTGAGTTCTGTGGGAAGTGTTACAGTTGGAAGAAAGATTGGTATTCGCATGTGAAGTCCCATTCTGTCACAGATCCTTACAGGTGAGCGACGATCAGTTCACAACTGATGTAAGCTGAGCATGCTAAGGTGACGCAGTCCCACAGCTCTATTTAGACCAAGCAGGATTTGCTTCTGAAGACATTGCCAAGAGCTATCCATAGTTAGAGGCATGTATCTTTCAGCAACAGATATAAAATAACAACTTCATATGATGATCTCCGTTGAAGAAGATCTTGAATGTTTATGGATCAGTTTCCTAACAGATAAAGCACAGGATGGGGTGCTAGTTGGTGTCTACCACCTACTTCAGATCACACTGGAGAAAAGAACTGGCTGCTTAATAATATATAGGAGGGGAAAAGCTGCGTGATCTTGGGAGACTTCAATCTGAGTGACATGCTGGCGCTCCCAGGCTGCCAGTAGTAAAATATCCTTGGAATTTCTAAAACTGGTAAAGGACAATTTCCCAATTCAGCAAATGTTGCTTCTAACATAGGCGGAATTCTATATTAGACCTCATCTTGACAGATAAAGGTATTGATCACACCACTGAAAATTAGTGGTTGCTGGGTGATACAAGTGATCATGACTTGATTACATTTATTGTGTGCAAACAGAATGAAGTGCAAGCCAGTAATACATACACACACACACACACACACACACACACACACACACACACACACACACACACACACACTTGGTGCTTTAAAAGAGCTAATTTCATAAAGCTGAAAACAATGAGTCAAATTAGCTAGGAGAAAGTGTTTTTGCCCCCAAAACAACAATCCCAGAATTCAGAGAGAGAAGTTGGTTGGCCTAAAAAACCAAGTGTGGCCTAAAGGGGAAGTAAAAGGAGCTCACATGTTCTCTTTTGTGTAAGGAAGACTAGTTTTCTCTCTGTTATGGAATTGTTTCTTTTTGGCAGAATTCCTTTCCCCAGCTGATTTGACTTACAGTTTATCAGCTTTGTGAAAATGTTACTTTTAAAGAACTGTGTGTGTTACTGGTCTGGACTTTATTCTGTTTGCAGACAACAAATGTGGTCAAGTCATGATCATTTGCGTCTCTAAGCAACCATTAAATTTCAGTTGTGTGATGAATATATAGAGAAAGAGGAGGATCCTTGGAAAGATTAAATTTAGTGAGACACATCTGGTTTCACTTTCCCTCTAAGGTATTTACTGATTTATAAAAAAAAAATCCTTCCAAGTCTAAATATTAGAAGCTATCAACTTCCCCTTTTTTCTGTTGGTTTTGTTGTCTGTCTCTTGTTGAATGATTAAATTTTTATCAGTATATGTTGGTAAATGTTGATTTCACTGTACACACAAAAACTGACAAATATTTCTAATACTAGTAATCAAAATTTACTGATAGGCAAAGTAAGAAAAATTTTGCTTGAGATCTTACTAGAATCAAAATTCAGTGATTTGGACTTTTGAATTAGACTTGTTACAAATAGACTAGTGAATGAATAGTACAAACAGTGGGATTTGGAGTTTAAGGATATTTACATTGTCAACATGACAGGTCAAAATACACAGTTTGTGTTTGAATGGTTGTAAAACTTTAATTGTCTGATCATCCTCCAATAATTTCCCGCAACTGTGAATATTTAAATAGATAAAAATCTAAAATAATCCTTAAAAATAAACATCAATATCTGTTGAAATTCTGGGGAAAAAACTCAAATTCTGTAAAGCCTATTTATATTAATTGCTAGAAATTGTAGAAAATTGATGAGAAGCAAAATTAAAGACAATAAGGAAGAGGTTTTTTTAAATATGTGAGGAACAAAAGGAATCCTAACACTGGTATAGGTCCGTTGCTTGATAGAAATAGTACAGTTGTCAATAATAATGCAGAAAAGGCAGTGTTCAATAAATATCTTCTGTGTTTGGGACAAGGTCAGATGATTTCATAATCAAAATTACAGAAGAGTGGTATAATGCCAATCAACATGGATTTATGGCAAATAGATCCTGTCAAACTAACGTCTTCTTTTTCTGATGAGATTAGATTCTAAGGCCAGAAGAGACCATTGTGATCATCTAGTCTGATCTCCTGCATAACATAGGCTATAGAACCACCCCAGAATAATTCATATTTGAACTGGAGCATCTTATCTATATCAAAAGTGGAGTTTTTTCCAAGAGATTCTCCACAACCTTTGGCAAATTGTTCCGATTGTTGATTACCCTCACTGTTACAAATGTATGCCTTATTTCCAATGAGAAATTGTCTAGCTTCAACTTCCAATCACTGGACCTTGTGATACTTTTCTCTCCTAGATTGAAGAGCTCATTATCAAATATTTACTCCCATGTTAAGAACTCGTAGACTGTGTTCATGTCACCCTTTAACCTTCATTTTGTTAAGCTAAATAGAGCAAGCTCCTCGAGTCTGTGGTCTGGTCTACATTTAAAAATTAGATCAATGAAGTTGTGTTGCTCAGGGCTGTTGAAATTTTTTTCTCCCTGAACACCGTAGTTAGGTTGACCTAACCCTCACTGTCAACCTAGCTATCCCATCTTGGAACGGTGCATTAACTACATTGATGGAAACACCCCTTCTGTCAGTGTAGAAGTGTCTGTACTACAGCAGCATAGCTGCAGCTGTTTTGCTATAGCGCTTGTAGTGTAAACGTAGCCTGTCACTATAAGGCATGCTGTCTAATCCTTTAATCATTCTCGTGGCTCTTCCAATCCCTTTCCAATATATCAACATCCTTCTTGAATTGTGGACAACAGAACTGGAGACAGTATTCCAGCAATGGTCACACCAGTAACAAATATAGAGGTAAAATAACCTCTTTATTCCTACAAGTTTTGATTTATGAAGATACTAATGTTGATGTAGTATACTTAAACTTCTGCAAGGAATTTGGCATAGTGCTGCAAAATATTTTGATTAAGAAACTAGAACTATATCAAATTAACATGGCACACATTAAATATGCTGACTGATATGTCTCAAATGTAATTATAAATGGGAAATAATCATTGAGCAGATGTTTGCAAACAACACAGATTCACAGAGCAGTAAGTAATGAAGATGATGGATCACTGACACAGATGGATCTGGAGCTGCATCCAATTCCCCTCAGTATCTTCAGGGAAAACTGAAGATTGGTATAAAGTTCCCCATGGAATGCTTTCAGGAAAGAAAATGGGGATACATCAGAATTACTGGACATCACTAGCATACTCTTCAGGATCCCGAGCCCCATCTGTTCATCAGTAAACCTTGTTTAGGTTTTTATAAAAGATGCAACACATGGTTAACATTTTAGTCCATGTCCATGAGCCCTTTCCTGTTGGTGGCAAATTAATAATTGTACATGGAGGAGTCATGGTTACGTTCATTGGTTGAATACGTGCATTTCTTAAAACATTTTTCCCCCTAATGTGCAAATAGCACAAACTAGGTCCCTAAAGCCAGAAGCAAACTTATTAGTACGAAGAATATAAGCTATACTATGTCAAAACATTTTCTTTGCATTAATAGTGTACAAATAAAACTCTTTGATGTAGCCAGTACTTCCAAATTCAAATATAATCTAGAAAATAGCATTGAGAGGATTCTGCAGGCTATTCCCTAAAGTGTATGAGGGAAAATGGGTAATACAACAAACTTAGTAACTTGGAGTACCTTTCATCTGCCCTCACACCTCCATCATACTCCACATATGCCTGCATAGTATGCATCCTCAAAGATAACACTATGAGCCACAAGTAATAATGCATGTGAAACTTTCGGGGGATTAGTATGTTTTGGGCAAAGTAACAAATATTTGTTAATCTGGTTTTGCTAATGTGGAATGGTGAGTGGAAGCTTGCATCCAGGATTGAGAGAGCACGTGGGTGTAGTCTCATGGCACAGTAATATTTTAAAATCTGAAACTATTTCTCTTGCATTGGAGAATCAAAATCTAACATCTTTAATTACAAAACTGCCATTTCTTTAAACTTTCCCTATTTGATTTAAAAAGCATTTTAAAGGCTTAACCTGAAGTAGGCATGGGATAATGGTTTCAAGCATATTTTCTGCATCTAACATATTTTTTTCACATTTTAGATGTAATGTGTGTGGCAAAGAATTCTACGAGAAAGCTTTGTATAGAAGACATGTAAAGAAAGCCACTCATGGGAAGAAAGGGAGAGCAAAGCAAAATCTGGAACGTGTGTGTGAGCACTGTGGAAGAAAATTTACCCAACTGCGAGAATACAGACGACACATGAATAATCATGAGGGTACACAGAAAACAAGTGATTGTGTCCTTTCTGTAAAAAATACTAGTATTTTCACCAATAATACATTTAGGGTCCCCAGGAGTGGGGAGCCACAAGGAAGTAGTTATAGATCAGGGGTAAGCAACCTATGGCATGTGTGCCGAAGGCGGTACACAAGCTGATTTTCAGTGACACTCTCACTGCCCAGTGTGACCGGTTGGGATCACAGAAACCCCTTAGGAGCTGCCACCTGATGTGCCAAGTCTACTCCTGCCTCAGTTTTCCTGCCCCAACAGCTTAGGACCTCAGTACCCTGCCTGGTCTGAGCCACGTCCCCTAACAGCTGTGGGCTTTCCTGGAAACAGGCAGGAGGTATCCTTACCTCTGGAACTCAGATGCTCAACTCCCAATGGGGTCAAACCCTGAATAAATTTGTTTTACCCTGTATAAAGCTTATACAGGGCAAACTCATAGATTGTTCGCCCTCTATAACAATGATAAGAGAGAAATGCACAGCTGTTTGCCCCCCCCCCCCCCAGGTACCAACATGTACTCCAGATTAATTAATAAGTAAAAAGTGATTTTAATAAAGATAGGAAATAGGATTTAAGTGGTTCAAAGTAGTAACAGACAGAATAAAGTGAATTACCAAACAAAATAAATGCAAATCTAACACTATTGCAGCAAAAAGTCTCACGCTCAGTGAATTCCTTCTTTCAGGCTAAACTCTCTTAGCCTGGGTCCAGCAATCACTCGCACCCCCCCTGCAGTCACAGTCCTCTGTTCCAGTTTCTTCCAGGAATCATTGCGGGGTGGAGGGCTGTTGTTTGAGCCAGCTGAGAACAAAATGGAGAGGTCTCTCCCAGGTTTATATAGACTTCCTTCTGTGGGTGGAGAGCCCCTCCTCCTTCCTATGCAGAGTCCACATGGACTCTCAGAGCACATGGCTCACTTGCAGGCCCGAACCAGACTCCCCTCACCACCAGCCAGGCTGCATTCCTGAGGAAGCTTGGGTGTGGACGGGCGTCTACAAAGTTCATTGTTTGCTTGATTGGTTCTCAATTGGGCTTAACTGAGAATAGTTTTTTCTCAGAGAGCTGCTCAGCTGCTTTCCAAAGTCCACATACAACCAACCAAGCACATAGCCAATATTCATAACTTTGACTACAAAACAGACACATACATACAAATAGGATGAACAGATCCAGTGGATCATTACCTTCACAGAGATGTTACATGGCATATGTAGCAAAACCATATTCCAGTAATATCGTACATATATTTACAGGCACTCCCCCATAAAGCCTTATGGGGTACACTGTCACACCCAGGTCCTGGCAACTCGGCATTTTAATTTAATTTTAAATGAAACTTCATAAACATTTTAAAAACCTTATTTTCTTTACATACAACAATAGTTTAGTCATCTATTAAAGACTTATAGAAAGAGACCTTCTAAAAATGTTAAAATGTATTACTGGCACGTGAAACCTTAAATTAGAGTTAATAAATGAAGACATGGCACACCACTTCTGAAAGGTTGCCCACCCTTGTTATAGATCAAGTCACCAGAAAGTAGGTTTACACTCGTTCTGTTGTTTAACATGTTTCTAGTGACTTCCAGAAGTAGACATCAGAATCCTTCTAAAACCTTATAGCACTGGCCATGCAAATGGTGGACACAAGAGGTGTATTCTCAGTACTCTGTGAAGGGTTGTAGTAACACATTTTCAGGAGTTTCTGAGAGACTCCATTAGTTTTGTGGGGGGGGGAGGGGGGCAAGGAATTAATATTGTATAAAAAATTATAAAATATTCAACTTCTGAATAAGTGCACCCTCACCTCTTCCCTTCCCAATCTCCTCCCCTCCCCCCCCCCCAAGAAAGAGAACAAAAGTGTGAAATCAGAACTTGGTTAGGAGATGTTTTGTTGGAGATGTTCAAAAGCGGACTAAAAGTAACATCCTATTAAGGGAAAATCCTGTCCAGCAATGGAATAGTTTAGATAGGGCACAAGGTTTTTGCCAAGCCTCTTTTCTTCTGATACTCTGTAACTTACAGCAAAGCACAATTTAGTAATGATTATGTTGTAACTCTTGACCTCTATCTATGAGGTTCAGCAGTACTTCTAGGTTGGGATTTCCTAACCCACTCAGCATTGGCCTTCAAAGTACAAAGCCATGCTGAGACTTTGTGAAAATAGCCACTGCAATGTTCTATTCATTTGTATTACAGTAGGCCCCAGTGAACTACAAACATATAGTAGGATGCTCTTCCCTCCGAGAATTCAGTCTGATATAATAGTGGATCCTTCCCTCTAGTAGACTCTTGATTTGGGTTGAGGGGTTTTGCAGCGCTCTTTAAATATATAATGCACTCAAAATTTGTAAATAAGATTTTATTCACGTTTCTTTTGCTCAGTGATATGTGACTAGCACTTGTACCTCACGGTTACCTATGAGAACACTGGTTTTCAACATCTTTCAAATGGAGTTGCCGGACCCCTTTGGAAATCTTAGACATAGTCTGTGGACTCCTAGGGGTCCATGAACCATAGGTTAAAAAACACTGTTCTATGGTCTTTCACTGACCCCTTCGACATAGTCGGAGGACCTCCTGGCGCCCACGGACCAGTTGAAAACCACAGTTTGTTGAATGTTGTCTTTTGTGCCTGAATTTCACATTCTTATTAACACAGATTTACAAAACCTAATAATCTTCCTTCTCTTGTTTTGGTGATCAGGTGTTAAGCCTTTTGAATGTCTGACTTGTGGAGTAGCCTGGGCTGATGCACGTTCCTTGAAGCGTCACGTGAGGACACATACTGGCGAACGACCATATGTCTGTCCAGTATGCAATGAAGCTTACATAGATGCCCGGACGCTACGGAAGCATATGACCAAGTTCCACAGGGATTATGTACCTTGCAAAATTATGCTGGAAAAGGATACCCTTCAGTTTCATAACCAGGGGACGCAGGTGGAACATGCCATCAGTATTTTAACAGCAGACATGCAAGAACAAGAAACCGAGATTAGCATTGGCAATGAGGAGATTGAGACTGTGGTAGTTGCAGGCGAAACAATTGAAGCTATTGAAGCTGTTGCAGCTACTGAGGAATGCACATCAGTATCCACTCTTTCTGACCAAAGCATCATGCAAGTGGTGAATTACGTGTTGGCACAACAGCAAGGACAGAAAATAACTGAAGTTACACAAGCCATTGAAACTGTGAAAGTAGAAGTGGCCCACGTTTCAGAAACAGAGTGAACACCATCTCTAACAGAGAGCAAGAAGAGTGCAGTATTGTCATGTAACAAGCTAAGTATTAACTGTGAGTATTTTAGACTTACAGTAATACTGACTTTCAGATACTGAATTTCCTATAGTGAGTTTCTTGGCTGCAGAATGATATTGCACAATGCACTGGTTTATTTAAAAAAAAAAAAAAAAAAGTAAAAGTGCAGCTACTTCAGTACAGAGCAAGAGTTTGGAAGACTGATTTCTGCAACAATAATCAATTAGTACAGAAAGGTCTAAAAATAAAAATTTCCTGTGTAATGACAGTAAGTATCATGTTGTAAATTTTTTTATGAACTTTTATAAGAAAGCTGTGCTAAAATTGTACAGCTGTTTCAGTAGCATTTGGCCTTTGTTTTAATATGTATTTCAGGGTCAGTGAATGAAGTTTGTGATGGGTTCTGTCCTCTTTTCTTTCACTCCCCGGATCAGGGGATGTTGGACTGCTGTGGAGTGCTTGTTGCCTTGTGAGGGGCTGGATACCTGTGATGTGGGGTCTTTTGCCCGTAGGTAGATTTGCTAATTGTATATAAATCTACAAAGTGTGCTCCAGGAATTTTGCAAAATTAGCTTAAACGTCTCAGGACCGTGTGGCAGGTCAGTACACTTAAGGATTCTGCAAACCATTGTAAAATGACTTGCATAACCATGTAACTGTAACTGAATTTACTCAGTGAGGTCCATTGGAATCTGGGGCAGAAACTCTATCACTGGTGAGCAGTTGCCTCCATAAGTACAATGGGATCAATACAACTCAAATAAGTAACTGCTCTTCAGTGTGAATAAGGGGTTTAGTCCTGCCCTATATGTGCAACTCTGTTTAATTTATTTTGCTAATTGTTCAGTTGTGTAAACAAAGCTTTACACTGCTTTGTTATACGTACCCAAGGCAGGCAAACTAATGATGGATGTAGAACTCTTCTAATTTTATATTAAATTTATGTGGAAATTTCCACATGAAAAAAAGTTGAGTAATTAGGTGCAGTTCTTTGGGAATGGGACACTGTAGAAATCATCTGGTTTTCCAACTGCTGTATCATGGAGAATTGTTATTGAGAGGCGGGATGATAAGAGTTGTTCATTCCAAAATGGGATAGACATTAGCATTAGGAGTGAATAGTATGAATGTCATAATATCATGTTAAAAATTAAATCAGCAACAAACCTGCTGGAACTCTCCAAAGGCCTATTCCACCACAGCTACATGAAAACACTTGTAAGGAAGGCTGTTAACCCTGTTGCATCTTCTCATCTTTGTGGAAGAACTTTGTCTCTGGAGGTTAATGTGTTAAAATAAAATGAAGCGGAAATATTTGTTCTAATATTAAAGAAATCCTATGCAATGAAGTTGCTAGTATCTTTTTCAGTAAATGTATAATTCCTCTGGCTTTTGCTGGAAGCTGAAGCCCCATCTCTGTCTTTCCCAGCCCTGCCAATCTCTCATACTTGATAAAATCATTGTATCATAGCCATACTGTTGTATATGTATTGAGAGACCTGCCAAACCACTTTTGTGTGTATTAAAGCAACATATATATTTGGCATATTTGAAATTCGTTATCTTTCAGTAAGATACAGCTCCAAATTGAAGCCAACAGAACTGTAGCAATGAATGAGAGAGACCATGTCATCCAATCTTATATGCGCAACAGGTGAAAAATGAACGATTTAAGCACGTACACACATGAGGATAGCTGAGACCACATTTGAATAAGTATCCTTACATTAGTTTCAACCTGTGTGGTGATATCTGCTCTCATTCTTCAATATGCATACTGAGAGTGTTTAGTTCAGGGACTAAGAAGATGTAGCTGTAGTTTTGAGTTCAAGTTCTGAAAGGATATAGCATAAAAGCTTGTACTGCAAAAGTATTCAACAGGGATAATACCACTGGCCCCTGCTAGATAAACTTAAATTTGGTTATATTACAGTTTTCTTGTGCAGCCTGTGAAACTGGCTTGCTTTACAAATTAACAAAATGTGGGGCAAAATCCCTGACAAAGTACATCGCTTATTTGAATTAACATTTCTGTAAATGTTCCATCACTTAGCTGAAAGATCTCAGTTTAGTAGGCTGTAAAACCGACCACTTCTGTGTATTTTGCATGCATGTAGATAAGCTGTTGAAAATCTTTTTTTAAAAGCAATAACTAATGTAATTACATTGAGTTACTGCCTTGGGTCTGAACTGAGCTGTAGGTTACTGTATTCCAAAGATCAAAATGTCTTCTGTGAGAACCAAACATGATAAATTTCATATTATTCACATACACCTTGTAACCTCTTATAATTGTGCTAGTCTCTAAATATTGCAATGGAGTAAAATTGCACAAAACATACACTTGAAAAAACAGTGCTATTGTATTTTCCTGGACACTTGTATACCCAAAAACATTATGGACAAGCACCCTGGAAAGATCAGGCCATCATAATATAAATTAAGAACAGAGGTAAGTGCAACAGTTCTTATAGCCATTATAATGTGAAAAGATTTTAATAGATTGTTAGGTAAATTTCCAGATTTTCTGAGTACTAGTAATTTATGCATAAGTATATATTGATAAAGTTGTGAGGAAACATGTTCAGGACAACTATTTGTAAATATTGTTTCAACTTCAATTGTATATTCAGTCTGCTACCTTACAACACAATACTTGTTAGCATCTTAATTAATCCTTAGGTACCTTTATTTATCCATCCCTCTGGACATAAAGGAGTCTGAATTTAAAAGAAAAAAGTATACTGCCTTCTGTAAGAACGAAAATATTTCTTTAATTAATTATGACCTGCCACTCAAGAAAATTGCAGAAAGGTTGTTACATAAGCAAAAAATCAAGCCAGCAATATGAAGGTTAAAGGCTACAGCACCTCTTCCTTAACGTACAGTTGTGCCTTAATTTTTTTCAGAATGGCATACGGTAAGTAGGGGAGTATCATTTAGCCTTGCTGTTCCTGGATTTGTGAGGTTGCCTTTATTTTTTTAAAATACGCTTCTTAAATTACTAGTTTGAGAGGTTACTACCCTACCACAATTTGTGAAAGGCCATAAACTTGAGCATTTAGATTGTTGAAGCTAGATTTTTTGTTTATGAAAACTCATGAGAAACTCTATTTCTGAAATATTCCTACTAAATTCCTGGACATGGTGAATTAAATGTCTTTGGTTTGTACATTCTGCTGTTTTGTTTGGTGTTAGATGTATAAAGTTCTGGTTATTTCTGTCATTAAATAAACTGATCTTTGCCATTAGTTATTCTTTTAAGCAACTTTCTTTTCAGAAAAGCGCACTTCAGAATTATATTTTTTGTGGTGTGTAGCCATGGAATTCATGTTTAATGGCAAGGTACTGAAGGGGCTCAGTTACGGATTGCAGTGGACTGCTCCATTTTTACAATTCTGGATGGCCAGACTAACTAGAGAATTAGATGTGAAGAACATTAATCATAGTAATTTCTCATGCATTTGCATTGAAGTCTAATGAGACCTTGAGGTCACTAGCTTTTTGCTATGATGTGGTGGTCCCTTTTAAATGAAAGGTGGGAGCAGTATGGGAACTCCTTTATGTTCAAGACCTTTGCATATTTTAATTCCAGGCTTTCCACTATATAATTTGTGAGGCAGGACCAAGGCCTGCTGTGTCCCACCAGTTGATTTCTCAGTTTCTTACGGATGTTGATACACATCTGGTGTGTTGGTAATTTTTGTTCTTCTTCGAGTGATTGCTCACATGCATTCCACTATAGGTCAGGCACGCGCTGCGGGCCTGGTTGCCGGGTAGATTTTTCCCCTAGCTGCAGACTGGGCGAGCAGGGAGCCCCCTGGAGTGGCGCCACTGAGGCACTCTATAAGTACCCCTGCGACACAGTCTGGCCCTCAGTTCCTTCTTCACCGCTCGCGCTGGTAGTCGGAACAGGAGTACTGCTCTTGAGCGTCCTCCTTATCTCCTAGCTGTTATTCCTATTGTTCTCACTAATCGTTGTTGTTAAGTAGTTGTTAAATAGTTTATAGTGTAAATAGTTAGGTGCAGGGGATTTCCCTGCCACCGGAGCCATGTCATCCAAGGCTCCGGGATTCAAGCCATGTGCGGAGTGTGGGAAGCCCATGCCTGCGGGGGACCCACACTCCAAGTGCCTGAAGTGCCTCGGGGAAGCGCACTTGGCAGACTCCTGCAAAATATGCAGGGCTTTCAAACCCAGGACCCGCAAGGACAGAGAATCCCGCCTGCGGCAGATCCTGTTAGAGGCGGCTCTCACTCCGGACTCGAGTGCGGCACCGGGCCCCGCACCCAAGCCGGCCAAAGCAAAGCCTCGGCACCGGTCGCGCTCCCCCAGCGCTAAGCGCAGAAAAGACTCGGAGCCGCGCCCAGCATCGGCACCGGACCGAGTGCAGCCTCCGGCGCCGCTCACGCGCCCACGGTCGCCGCCGGGGAGCCGACCAGAGGCACAGCCGCCTGCACCCGCACCGACGACTCCGGCGCCGCAGGAGGCCCCGTCGAGTCCGGTGCCAGTGGTCTCGCCACTCAGGGTGCCGATTCCGCAGCAGCTTCCCTCCACGCCGGAGGCGTTCGCTGCTGCGAGGAGGTTGCTTGCGGAGGATACCCCTCAGCAACCTGTCCGGTCTAGGGGCAAGCCGCCCATGACCGTGACTGAGATCGCGGCTCGAAGCCCGGCTGGGCACGGACGCCGATCGATCTCGCGGCGCCGATCGAACTCCCGGTACCGGTCAGCTTCCCGGCACCGGTCGCAGTCTCGGCGCCGCACTGAGTTGAGACCATGCTCCGGGTCTCCTCATGGCCGGTCGCGCAGATCGCGCTCCGGCCGCCGGTCCGAGTCCTGGCGCCGATCGGAGTCCCGGCACTCCCGCACGGACAGACGCCGGTCGTACTCTCGGCACCGGTCGCACTCCCGGCACCGGTCCGTCAGCTGCCACAGGGGCCGCTCTGGACGCCGATCACCGAGCCGCTCGTCTTCCCGGCACCGTTCGTCGTCGCGGCACCGATCACGCTCCACACGGCACCGATCACCTCGGCACCGTTCGTCGTCACGGCACCGCAGACATCGGCGCTCCACATCTAGGCGGCACCGCCGCTCGCCCCGGCACCGGACCTCGTCGCGGCACCGGCGATCAGCCCGACACCGGTCGTCATCGCGGCACCGTGGATCACGCAGGAGCGAATCCAGCGGCAGCCGCTCTTCAGGGGGCAGTCACTTCTCCCGGCACCGGTCGAGAAGCCCTCGGCACCGGAGGCGTAGAGAGTCTGCTGGCACACAAACCCGGCATGACTCTCCGCCTAAGGCCCTCCAGTCGGCCACTACGGCGGCTCCATGGCACTCCTCTGCCTCAGCGTCCCCTCCAGTAATGGGACCAGCCCCAGCCACCCAAAACCCGGCTTGGCCAGAATGGGTGGCATGGGAGCATGATCAGCCTGGGGAAACCCAATCTGAGCCAGGGTTCCCAGTGTGTGCGAGGGCTGCTCGGCAGGACCTACCGGGGCCGTCCCCGGCCAGCCAGCCGTCGGCGATACACAGCCCCCGAGAGCCAGGTCCTTACGCCTCCCCAGCGGGGGTAGAGGCGGTGGCGGGCACCTCTTCCAACAGCCCGCCCGCCCTGGAACTCTCCAATTACCAGCACCTCCTCCAGGCAGTTGCGAAAAATATGAACCTGCCCCTTGAGGAGATCCAGATGGTGGATGACCCTGTCACCACCATGCTAACAAAGGGCACCCCGGCACGTGTGGCTGTGCCATTCATCAATACGATTAAAGCGCACACCACGTCGGTCTGGAAGACCCCCGCCTCCATCCCCCCCACCGCCCGGGGGGTAGAGAAGCGCTACTTTGTCCCGGCCACGGGCTATGAGTATTTGTATGTTCACCCTACGCCCTCCTCCCTGGTGGTGGAGTCGGTGAACAATAAAGAGCGCAATGGACAGGAGGCCCAGGTACCTAAGGCCAAAGAAGCCAAGAGGCTGGACCACTTTGGCAGGAAGGTTTACTCCTCCGGGGGCCTCCAACTCAGGGTGGCTAACCATCAGGCCCTAATGAGTAGGCACCACTTTGATACAGTGGAGGCCCTCAACAAATTCGAGACCGCTCTCCCCCAGGAGAGCAGACAGGAGTTTAGGGCCCTTCTAACTCAGAGCAGGGATATCTCAAGGCACACCCTGCAAGCGGCCCTGGACTCAGCAGACTCAGCGGCCAGGACAATGGCCTCGGGCATAGCCCTTCGCCGGGCAGCATGGCTCTGCTCATCCAGCCTTGCCCCGGCGATGCAGTACAAAATCCAGGACCTCCCGTTTGAGGGACAGGCCCTCTTTTCGGAGGACACAGACGCGCGGCTCCAGGCCCTCAATGACAGAGGGGTGACCCTCAAGGGCCTCGGCATGCACACCCCGGGGCCGCAAAGGCGCCCCTTCATCCCTCCGCGCCGGAAGTTCTTCCCACCCGCCCACCAGCCACAGGACTCCTCCAGCAGGAGAAACCGCCCCTTCCGCAAGCGTCAGGGGCCTAGGCAGGGCGGGAAACAGCGGGGACCTAAGCCTTCCCAGGGGCCTAGGTCCAACTTTTGATGGTGCGCCCGGGGGCAGCTTAATAACTACAGTCCTGGATCCTCCCTTCGGAGACCGTTTGTCTCACTTCCACCGTGCATGGTCGGACATCACATCAGACCAGTGGGTCCTCCGCACGGTGGAGGTGGGATACTCCCTCCAACTCTCCTCCACTCCTCCAACCCACCCACCTCCCTCGTCCCTCTTCAGGGACCCATCTCACGAGCAACTGCTTGTACAGGAGGTCAGGTCGCTCCTCGCACTGGGAGCCATCGAACCTGTACCACAGGAGTTCAGGGGAAAGGGGTTCTACTCCCGCTACTTCCTAATCCCCAAGGCGAAAGGGGGCCTCCGGCCCATCCTGGACCTGCGCGAACTCAACACCTACATGATCAAGTTCAAGTTCCGCATGGTCACCTTGGGCACTATTATTCCCTCTCTGGATCCGGGAGATTGGTTCGCTGCCCTCGACATGAAGGATGCCTACTTCCACGTGAGCATCAAACCTTCTCACAGGCGCTACCTCCGCTTTCTAATAGCGGAAGAACATTATCAATTCGCAGTCCTGCCCTTCGGCCTGTCCACCGCGCCCAGGGTATTCACGAAGTGCATGGCAGTAGTGGCGGCGTTCCTGCGGCGCCGCGGGGTACAGGTATATCCGTACCTAGACGACTGGCTGATCCGGGGCACCTCCAGGGTCCAAGTGTCAGAACACGTGCGTCTGGTCATCAACACCTTCGACCGCCTGGGAATCCTCCTCAACGAGGGGAAGTCCACCCTGGAGCCCACCCAGAGCATAGAGTTCATTGGGGCCCTACTAGACTCCAGGGTGGCAAGGGCATCTTTGCCCCAGCCCCGGTTTCTCGCCATCCAGTCGGCCATCAGACAGCTTCGCAGCTGTCCAATGACCACGGCCAGAGTCTTCCTCAGCCTGTTAGGCCACATGGCGTCGTGCACCTACGTGATACAGCACGCCAGACTGCGACTACGCCCACTGCAATCGTGGCTCGCAGTGGCCTACCGGCCAAGAAGGGACAGTTTGGACACCCTCCTTTCTATCCCCAACGCCACCCTATCCGCTCTGACTTGGTGGGAAGACCAGAGCAATGCGTGCCGAGGGGTCCCCTTCCTCCCCCCCAGCCCGTCCATGTCCCTAGTGACGGACGCCTCGTCGATGGGTTGGG
Organism: Sternotherus odoratus; assembly: GCA_032164245.1. NCBI lineage: Eukaryota > Metazoa > Chordata > Testudines > Kinosternidae > Sternotherus > Sternotherus odoratus. The sequence goes on along the minus strand of JAVMKO010000001.1, from coordinate 134,332,745 downwards.
GAGCTCACCTAGGGGATCTCAGGACACAAGGCCGCTGGTCGGAGTCAGACCTCTGCCTCCATATCAATGTCCGGGAGCTGAGGGCCGTCAGACTTGCGTGCCAAGCGTTCCGGGACACGCTACAGGGTCACTGTGTGGCAGTGTTGACGGACAACACCACTGCCCAATACTACATAAACAAGCAGGGCGGGGCCCGATCCAGTCCCCTGTGTCAAGAGGCGATTCTCCTATGGGAGTTTTGTATAGCCCACGACGTTCACCCGGTGGCCTCTTTCCTCCCCGGGATTCAGAACACGCTGGCGGACCACCTCAGCAGGTCATTCATGTCCCACGAGTGGTCCCTTCGGCCGGATGTCATCCGACCGATCTTCCTGAGGTGGGGATTTCCCCACATCGACCTCTTCGCCTCCAGGCAGAACAGGAAGTGCCTCCAGTTCTGCTCCTTTCGAGGCGGCTCCCGGGGATCCCTGACAGATGCCTTCCTCCTACCCTGGACGGGGCACCTGCTCTACGCGTTCCCTCCGATCCCGCTTCTCCACAAGGTGATCCTGAAGATCAGACGGGACAGGGCACAGGTCATCCTCATAGCCCCGGCCTGGCCCAGGCAATGCTGGTATGCGTCCCTCCTCCGGCTGTCCAGGGCCCCTCCCATCAGCCTCCCGCTGTGGCCCAACCTGATCTCGCAGGACCACGGTCGCCTCCTGCATCCGGACTTGCAGTCCCTCCACCTCACAGCGTGGCTACTCCATGGCTGAGAGGTCCCGAGCTCTTATGCTCGACTGAGGTACAGAATGTCCTTCTGGGTAGTAGAAAACCATCCACCAGAAGTACCTATACAGCCAAGTGGACCCGCTTTTCTGCATGGTGCAGACAACATGATGTAGTCCCAAGTGAGGCGGCTATCCCGCGCATATTGGACTACCTCTTAGGCCTTAGAAACCAGGGCCTTTCTACTTCTACTATACGCGTCCACCTCGCTGCCATATCAGCTTTTCATCCGGACCAGGGGAACCACTCAGTCTTTTCAGATCCTGTGGTATACCGTTTCCTCAGGGGCCTGGATAAAATGTACCCGAACGTCAAGTGTCCCGTTCCACCCTGGGACCTCAACCTGGTGCTCTCACGCCTTATGATGCCCCCGTTCGAGCCCCTCGCCACGTGTTCCTTACTCCACCTTTCCTGGAAGGTGGCATTCCTAGTAGCCATCACCTCGGCTCGTAGAGTGTCGGAGATCCGTGCACTGACCTCCGAGCCGCCCTACACTATCTTCCACAATGACAAGGTGCAGCTACGTCCCCACCCGGCCTTCCTGCCTAAGGTGGTCTCCCCCTTCCATGTGAACCAAGACATTTGTCTCCCAGTCTTTTATCCTAGGCCACACACCTCTGGAAGGGAACAACAATTGCACACGTTGGACGTTAGGAGGGCTCTTGCTTTTTATTTAGACAGAACAAAGCAATTCAGGAAAACAACGCAACTCTTCGTGGCCGTTGCAGAGAGAATGAAGGGCCAACCAGTTTCCGCCCAAAGGCTCTCCTCCTGGATCACCTCGTGCATTCACACCTGTTATGAACTCGCGGGCAAGCCGCTTGAGAAAGTAACAGCACATTCCACGAGAGCGCAGGCGTCCTCTGCGGCCTTCCGGGAAGGAGTCCCTATCACGGACGTTTGCAGGGCGGCTACCTGGTCCTCCGTCCACACCTTCGCCGCCCACTACGCCATAGTCCAACAAACCAGGGACGATGCGGCGTTTGGGTCAGCGGTCTTACGATCAGCAATGGGTCCACCCGACCCCACCTCCTAGGTATTGCTTGTAGTCACCTATAGTGGAATGCATGTGAGCAATCACTCGAAGAAGAAAACAGGGTTACTTACCTGTAACTGTTGTTCTTCGAGATGTGTTGCTCACATCCATTCCAGACCCGCCCTCCTTCCCCACTGTCGGGTTAGCCGGCAAAGAAGGAACTGAGGGCCAGACTGTGTCGCAGGGGTACTTATAGAGTGCCTCAGTGGCGCCACTCCAGGGGGCTCCCTGCTCGCCCAGTCTGCAGCTAGGGGAAAAATCTACCCGGCAACCAGGCCCGCAGCGCGTGCCTGACCTATAGTGGAATGGATGTGAGCAACACATCTCGAAGAACAACAGTTACAGGTAAGTAACCCTGTTTTTTGACTAGTAACTGCAATTGTGGAAGTTGGTTGGGTAAAAGCTGGAAGTTTCCACTGTTGGGAACTGGCCCCCCAGTGAAGATGCAATAATGGCAGTGAATTTGGCTATCCAGCAAGTACTGAAGGGCTTTGGTTCTGAGGCCGAAAGGAACAATCTGTTAGGCAGCAGCGGAGATTACTCCTGATTTGGAATGGGGGGTGGGGGGGAATAGTGTTAATGGAGGTTTGAATCTTTTTTACCCATGACACCAATTAACTGTACACTCCCTTTCACCCTGACATGCCAGTATGTCCAACAATAGTTAATACTTATATCATCTTGTTAAAATGATCAGTGATGAACTAGTTAAGACTGACATTTAAATTATCACCTACAGGGCAAAAACCCAATTGAGAGCGTACTTCTCTGTTGTATTATTTGTTTTCCTGCAGGCCTCAAGCAGACATTGCTGCATCAGTTTATTTGCAGTTCATATTTTGGTTTTCTTTGAACTCTGTTGCTTGCACTATTTTATGGTTTGTCCATTATTATTAATAATAAAAGGCTAAGGAAGTTTGTCCGAAGCCATCATGCACAGTAGACACGGCCCGGATGAACAGCATGCTGGGAGCTGTAGTTCAGCAGCAGAATATGGCTGCGCGTGCGCCGCTGTGAGGGAAGCAGAGTCTGGATCGGGGGCTCGGGGAGCATGGGCAGGAGGGTGACTGGGCGCAGGAGGCACAGGCAGGGGGCTCTGGCAGGGCGCGGGAAGGGGGCGCCAGGGCAGAGGGGTCCAGGCACGGCACGGCCAGCTGCACCCAGCCTAGCTGGAGCGGGCCACCTTCTCCGTGCTGCTGGGGGGATGGGAGGGAGCGGGCTGGGCTGTCGGGTGCATGACGAGAGGTTGAGGGGCCGTTGGAGTGGGGGAGGGGGAGAGAGCTGAGCGAGTGGGGGGGCCGTTGGGGGGAGAGGGAGAGAGCTGAGCGAGTCGGGGGGCCGTTGGAGGGGGAAGGGGGAGAGAGCTGAGTGAGTGGGGGGGACTGTTGGAGGGAGGGGAAGGGGGAGAGCTGAGTGAGTGGGGGGGGACTGTTGGAGGGAGGGGAAGGGGGAGAGCTGAGTGAGTGGGGGGGGACTGTTGGAGGGAGGGGAAGGGGGAGAGAGCTGAGTGAGTGGGGGGGGACCGTTGGAGGGAGGGGAAGGGGGAGAGAGCTGAGCGAGTGGGGGGGACCGTTGGAGGGAGGGTAAGGGGGAGAGAGCTGAGCGAGTGGGGGGACCATTGGAGGGGGGAGGGGGCAGAGCTGAGCGAGTGGGGGGGGTGTTGGAGGGGGGGAGAGAGCTGAGCGAGTGGGGAGGGGCCGTTGGAGGGGGGGAGAGAGCTGAGCGAGTGGGGAGGGGCCGTTGGAGGGGGGGAGAGAGCTGAGCGAGTGGGGAGGGGCCGTTGGAGGGGGGGGAGAGAGCTGAGCGAGTGGGGAGGGGCCGTTGGAGGGGGGGGAGCTGAGCGAGTGGGGAGGGGCCGCGAGCCGTTACCGTTGGCCCATGTACACGGGCTTTTACACTAGTTTATTAATAACATTTATACCGCAGTAGGACTTGAGATCACTGTGCAATTTGTTAGTTCGGTGGCAGAACACTGAATTACAGATTACAATCAGTATTACTTGCTAGTTTTACAATGACCTTAACATGAGGATGCCAGTATCCTTTTCATACAACTGTTTGCACAAGGAAATAACATCTACAGTGGGATTTGATCACAGATGGATATACATGTTCAGACTTGTACTACACAAAGCTGAGTACAGACTCTTTGTAAATGAAACAGCCCCTTTACTCCCCTACCTATTTAGCTGATCCCCCCTCATAAGCAAACCCACCCAAAATAAATTTAAAAATTGTGGAACTAACATGTTTACCATCATCACATTATTCACTCTGCTTGTGTATTTTATGCCTTCTCTCCTCCTGGGTCTGTCTTGTCTATTTAGAGAATATTGTCACAGTGTGAGAATAATCACTGGAATGATTTACCAAGGGTCATGGTGAGTTCTCTATCACTGACCATTTTAAAATAAAGATTGGATGTTTTTCTTAAAGATACACTCTAGGAATTATTTATGGGGATGTCTATGGCCTGAGTTATATAGTGGGTCAGATTAGATGATCACAATGGTCCGTTCTGGCCTTGGACTACACAAAATTATGAATTGTTTCATTGTACAGTAGACTCTCGGTTATTCAGGATTGGGTTAACCAGGATGTCAAAAAATATCCATTACTCGCAGGGCCAGCTCTGGCTTTGTTGCCGCCCCAAGCGCACACACAAAAACCCCACCAGGGTGCAAGGGCAGCCAGTGAACCAACACCCCCTCCCCCGGCGCAGGGTAGCTGGTGAACCAACCCTCCCCCCCCCCCCCCCATTTCCTATGGATGGTGATTATCTGGGATTTTATTAACCAGGATTATTTTTTTCCCTATCATCCTGGATAATCGAGAGTCTACTGTACTTGCCTATCTGATGTCTCCTGTCTTGGATTGTCTTTCTGTGATGTCTGTTCAGCGCCTAGCACAATAGGGTCCTGGTCAATGACTGGAGCTCCTATGTGCTACAGTAATACAAATAGTCCAGCCTTATCTTCCAGGGGTAGAGAGAGAAGAATTCATAGAGAAGAATTTGAAATCACTTCATAGAGAAGAATTTCATAGAGATCAGTTCATAGAGAAGAAGAATTTGAGATCAGGAAAGGAGTGAAGGATCCTGGGCAGGTTCCTGCTTTGGGGCAGAATAGAGTAGGTGTGTGATGGTGTCAAACAAGTCAATCATGGAATAACCCCCTCTGCAGAATTTAGGCATGAGAACGGAGTTCTTAACTCATAGTTGGCTAATTACTACTGAGGAAATTTGCTAGATGAAGAATTCTCAACCTTAGGAAGGCAGGGAGAGCAGGCCAAATTTGAGCAAAAGGGGCGTTGCAAAGTTGGCACTACTGTAGAAGGGTGGATCTAATTTTTTTTAACGCAGCTTAAGTGAGGCATAATTCAAATAAGGTTGAGAATCTCTGCGCTAGATCATTTGCTCCTACTAGGTGAAGGGCCATGGGAGTTGCACCGAGAAGATGGCATCATTTCAACAGCATGATTTCTTCCTGCCTGAGGGGAGGGAAAGGCACCCTTTGCCTCTTGATAGAAACAGTGTGGAGATGTTCTTTGTCAGGACCTGGACTGTGCCTCCTTCCACTAGTCCAAGGAATGAAATAAGCACTGTGGATAAGGTTCTGGAAATGTCCTTGGGGGATTCCCCTTTCAGAAGCCATTCATCCAATTGCAGGTACATGTGTATTCCTTGCCATTTCAGGTGGGCAGCCGCTACTGCCAGGCACTTTGTGAATACTCTCGGCAGGACTGTACACAAGATGAAATGGTAGTCTGTATGGGTAGTGGTTGTAGCTCACTGTAATTGTCCTGAAGATTGAGAGCTGCAAATCAATGCTAAACGTCTATAGAGAATTGATGATGGAGGCTAGTGTTGCTAATCTATTTGAATTGGTACATAAACTTTAGTCATCTCAAGTCCAGTAGACTAGTTTCCTCTCTCTCTTGGGGTGGGGGGGAGGGTATAAGGAATTAGCAAGCATAGAAACCCCTCCCCCTGAAATCCTGAGGTGGTACTACGATTATTCTTAATTTACCTATAATATCCACTTTTCCTTCAGTTGTTTCATGAGCTGGATCTATGAAGAGGGACAGTGAAGTAGGGGTGAGGAGCAAGAACTGGATTTGTATAGAGTAGGCTATATATGTTGCCTATACTCCTTAGGTTACATAATAGTTCATCTGTTCAAGAACTTCATAGGTCTGGCCCTCGGAAGGGTGATCTTCACTAGTTGTTCAACTGAACAGATGTAACAGAGCTGCCCTCCTCATGGTGATGGATGTGGCTATTAAATAGACTGCTGTATCGGGTTTCCAAGGACTGCCTGGATGGAACTACCTAGTGATCAGTTCTGCCAAAATGATGGCTTTCAGGCCAGTTCTCACTTCCTTTGGAAGCTTGTCTATGAATGGGTATATTCTATCCAAGCTGAGTCATTTTAGGTAAATATGGCTTGATTGTTGATTATGTGGACTTAGAAACACCTAGAAATAAGGCTTTCTGCCTAAGAGGTTAAGGATCTTTGTTTTTAGAGTAGCTTTAGGGGGTCCTGTTTGTTTGGAAATCCTTTTTGAAGTAGTTGGTATCTTTTGTTTTTGAGAGAGAGAGGCTGGAGTCTGCTACAAGTCATCTGCAGGCTCTGGTACTCCATTTACTGGTATTATCAATCTGCCTGGGAGACTGGAATGTAGAATGTTCAGTTTTATGTGCTCTCTTCTACCACCAATAATCCAATGTCCATAATGTCTACCTTCCTTATAATTCTTGAAAGGAGTGTATTAGCAGGAAGTTGTATTGGAGAGGATGCCACTGTCCCTTCGTCCAGGGCGGATGAAGAATAAATCCTGAGTAGTTAGCTATAAAGGGGTTACGAAGAATTTCCTGTGGTCCATGACATCTTTTGATCCCCTCCATTCTGGGAAGAAGCTCAGTAGTATAAGTTGCTAGGTCCTGTCTCAATGTAGTACTGGGATTCAGGGACAAGCTCCCATTCAGTGCTTAACTAAGTCTGAAGATTGGAGACAGTTGCCTGAAGGGATAATAGACCTGTTCTCAGTACTAAAGCCAGGAACCTTGATCAGCATCTTTATTACAGAAGTGCTAAAAGAGGAGGGATCTCTTACAAGAGAAGCTAGAGGAGGATGGAAGTCTACACTAACAAATCCATATGTGCCAAGTTAGTTAATGTAAATGTCAGTTTTCTTTAAGATGTGAAACTAAAAGATTTCACTAAAGTGGTGGAAGCTATTAGGCAAAACAGATGGAATTCAACTGGGCCTGTGTTGTATTCAGTAGTACCATTTCATTGTATCAAAGTGCTAAGGATTGGTTCCTAAAATAAACTACTACAATTAAAATCTAGAGGCTGAGGGCAGCCTTTTTTCTTGCTTTACATTTTTTAGCTGACCTTGCAAGATCTGACCACCAGCTCCATCCCCTTTCTTTGTAACAACTTTTGAACACCATCTGATCTTTCTAAAATTTCAAGAAATGATCTAGGTATCAGTTACTATACCCCTATTGATTTTTGGGGACAACTGCCCCCTTAAAAGCTGGAAATGAGGGACACATGGACCTGCTGTTCTCTATTAGCACCTATTAACACCTTGCACTATTACCTTATGTCAAAGGGAAAGAAAACTGCTTTCTTTGCTGGGAGTTGAGCGGAGAGGTTGCTTCTTTCGTAACAGCCTACTATGTCAAACGCTGGTTCAGGTGGGGAAAGTGCACTAGCCATCCGATTTTCAAAGTAGGGCTCAGGTGGAGAACACTGCTGTGGGGGAAAGGAGCCTGGTAGGAAGAATAGGACCAGGGGAAAAACTCCTGCTATGAAGGAAAGGATGAGGGGCTGTTTGAATGGAGGGAGGGATGCAAGACAATCCGGCTGTGCATAATAAGCTATATCTATGAACTATACACCTTGTTTAATTTTAGTGCCAGCATATACTGTGCCTAAAGACTGAACCTAAACCCTCTAAGTTTGAGTCATGCCTATTATGAAACATCTTCCACTAACTGACAGACACAAGCAACATCCTTTCTGGTTGGGCATAAGCCATGAGAAGTCCAGGTAGGAATCTGAGCTATGTAGCCCAAGACATTTGAAGGGAGGGCTGAATGGAAATACAGGAAACTGGGAATTGTTTGAGGAAGCAGCAGATGAAAGTCTTCAGCCAAGCAGACGAACTTCCATGATGCTGGGGGAAAGCTTTTGGGTAAAGTGCTAGCTGGAAAGAGGCTTGCAACCATGAGCAAAGAAAGTGTCTCCTCCCATGTTCAGGGAAACAGGATTTTATGTACATTCTTTGTAAACAAATAGGATTGCACCAAAGAAACAGCTGATACTATCAATTTTGCCTAAAAGACAATGCACAAGACCCCACATATTGACTAACCACTCAGGTCAAAAGGGGTAACAACATCAACAAGGTAGCAATTCTATACACATTTCCATTGCTTTAGCAGAGGAGTTATTCTAGACAAGTGTAACCATGCATTAAATCTATTGAAAGGATAAAGTAGGTGGTACAATTTAAGTGTCCCATTGTGTCTCCACTGCAGTCAAGAGTTTGTCACTAACTTCAATGAGGGGTAAGAGGCAAACAGTTTAGAAGCATTTTTTTTTTTTAAGTCCTTACATTCAGCCTTAAGTTTTATAAAACAATTTTTGCTATGAAAAAAGTATACTTTTTATGTTACATTTATAACAAAGCTTTTCAAGAAAATAATAGATACATGTATTCAATTGCATCAAACTTCAAAGGAAAAGACTACACAATACAAAAATTTTAGAACTTACAAATGCAGGAGTCGAATTGGTCAGTACTTTTCTAACCAATAAAGATGCACTTTCCTCTCCACCAATTTTCCTCAACTTTAGCATATGGAAAGGATTTAAGGGGAAAAGTAGTTAAGGTGGATTCTGTTCATGAATATTCAATAGACACGTTTTACAACCCATTGCAAACATGAAGGACAACTTTACTAGCAGACACTATCGGGTAGCCTGGGCTCCCAAAAATGCATGTTTTTTTTTAAAAAATGTACAGACATCTCAATTTTTGAAATTAAATTAAAATAGCTTAATGGAATTTAGATAACCCCCACCATGTTTAAAATCCTAACAGAGCATTGTACTAGTATATGAAATCCTGAAAATGAAGCTGATCAATGTCATTGCTCAAATTAGGTGCAAAAATTAACAGCCTAGTGAAAAGTAATTTTTTTTTAAGAACTGTTAGAAATATTAGTAATGCAGGTAACAAAAATGTTTTAAGCCTGATAGTATTCTTTGAAGCCACAAACATATTTTAGCAGCTAGAGGAGTATTTAAAAATGTCAAAATAAAGGATGCGCATCTTACTGCTTGTAAGTACAAAAATTAAATTTCTGAATTTTTGGTGTGGCTTTTATTCCTTTTAGGCATAATAAGGAAGACATTTACACCAAAATATGATGTCTGAATGAATTATACTTTCATATTTTTGGTGGTGGCTTTTCTATATTAATAATTGCCTTAATATTTGCTTATTCATTTAATTCACCAGGAAATGCTAACAAGCACTACTTATCCTACTGACTAAGGAGCACGCTGTAGTGAATATTCTTTAGAGACTGTATCTACTATACAGCTAAGACCCCTTCCGTAGAACGAACTAGACAACAGATAGACTATTACATACTTTACGTAAAGTTTCAAAGGAAGATTAGAGCTAAAGCTGTCATAGCACTCAGAGCAACACAATTCTTAGTTTGTGAAAAACAAAAAGTGACCCGAGAGGAAAAAAAATCAGGTTGTTAAGATTTCTACTCTGTGTAAATTTATGTTCAAATTAATAGCCCAATAACACTAACACAAGTCACTGCTCCCACTCTGTAACAGTGATCTTAGGATCCAAATATTTCATCTGATATAAAGAGGGAGCTAGAACCCAGAGTGCAGTAGTATTCAACATTAACCTGATTAAAGAGACAGTAACCTTTTTTGTCCACCTTAGTGTATGAGTTGCTGTGACCCCCCAAAAAATTAAAAAAGTACCACTTCCAATCTCTTTATTTGTAACCTTTTGAAACTAATCACATAGAACTACAAAATTAGCAAATGCCTTGAAATCTGTATACAAAACATAAATTACCTCTAATTTCAAACTCAATTATTGTACCACTCAATCCTTAGAAAAAGTGGCTCCAAAGGTAAATCTCAGACCATTCTTAAAAAAGGAAACTGTTCCTTTAATGTCACACCCTGCCCTCCCCCCACACCCAAATCTCAACAGATCTCATTTAGTCGTCATCTTCCTCAGGGACATTTCCAAGATGAGATTTTATGTTCCGTTCCCATAACTTCTGGTTGTCAGAAAACCCATGCTTTCCTTTATTGAAAGAATTTGGTCCTGCTGAGGTTGGGGTATCTCTGCAAAAAGAAAAACAACAATTAGATGTGGAGATTAGTTTAATAAAATAGTTGGGAGAACTGGATGTTGACTAGAGTGTTTCAGCTTCACTTTCATATCCAGCTTGTAGCAGGAGTGATTAAAAGTTACAATTGTTGGTATGGATCTTCAGGGGCTTATTAGGGGAAGTGAGTTTAGTTCCCTCAGGTTGGTTTCCAGTGAATAGGTTTCTAGCACAAGAAGTCAGGACAAGTGGCAATGTTGTTACCTGTCCCCAGAACTGATCCCTCTGAAATCAGCCTGAGACACTCAGGGGGAGGAGGGTGAAGGGAGACACAGAAGGGGTAAGCTGCACTGCTGCAGCCTGTGAAATACTGACACTGGATAAAAAAAACGACACACAGGATCCAGGCCTGTCAATTTTGCATCTTTCAATAATAAGCCTACACACAATTTTTCTTTAAAAAAAGAAAAAAAAAAGAAGTTAAACTGGTTTTAAAGTCTGAGACCCAAACTCAGCCCTCATCTGTGGGTGCAACTTCACTGAAGACACCTCTTTATATTCGAGCCTAACTTGGCCCTCTCTCTCTCTCAAAATTGTATCAGCCAGAAAAATAAGTTTACAGTTGCATCCACAGAATGTAAAAACCATTATATACTCGTATTATTTTCAGTAAGAGTTAAGTCCCCATATGGAGAGATTATGCTGGTGTCTTAACACTATACTAAACTATTTATGGGGCAAAATTCATTTTAAAAACCCCTCATTCAACCCAAGCCCTTTTTTCCACATGCAGATAGGCAAGTTCTGAACAGAATACACCAGTCTAGGAATATTTATACTGTGAAGGTAAAACCAGGCGGGGTTTGGGGCTGGGAAAATTGGGAGTTCAATAGGGAAAAAAAAAAAAAAAAAGACCCAGGAAGAACTGAAGTAATCTGCTGCTTCTTTTGGTAGCAACCACAAACTGCACCCAAATTTCCATCCTGTGTGAGAAAGTAGAACCTTTCTTTCCACTCTGGCAAAGCTGAAGGGCTATTTAAATGGGAGCATATCTGCAGGCCTGCATTTAGCCACAGAACTTAATCTGAGCTGTAGAAGGTCCATCCTCCCACCCTCCTTTAGAAAAATGAGATTAAAACTGATCTACCTTCCAATATTCTTCATGCGCATCTTTGCTTCTGGAGGCATTTCTTCTGGTTCACTCTAATTAAGGAGAAAGAACGTGGATGTTAGGGCATATTTACACATTTATTCTTCTCTGTTGAACATTGTTAGCGCCATTTCATGTCTGGCTTCTGAATCTCTCAGGAAAGTAATACATTTTAGAGCACACAGTGCCTCTAGTCTATAAAGCATCCAATGCCCCCCCCCCCACACACACACACAACTTGTCCCCTGACTGCCTCTTCTAGAGACCCCTAACCATCCGCGAGGACCCTATCCCTACTAAATTCCCCTGCTCCCTGTCCCCTGGCTGCCCCAACCCCTATCCATCCTCCCACCCTCTAATCACCACCCCCATCCCACTCCGACGGCCCCCTCCAAATCCCCCCCCAACCACCACCTCAGAACCCTGCCTAGCCCCCCCTTACCATAGCTGCTCAGCGGGGTTCCAGGGGAGGGGAGGAACATGCTGCCCAAGCCCCCAGAGCGCTCCCCTCCTGGCATGGCTCTGGGGGAGCAGGAAATGCGCAGCCCCGGCCCCACCCCAGCGCTCCCCACATGGCTTAGGGGAAGTGCAAGCGCTGCCCCAGCCCCCAGAGTGCTCCCCAGCCAAGCACCCCAGGTCAAGTCCTGTTGTAAAGTATCTGACCAGTGCTTATTACTGTTGCATGTTACTATATGGGTGTGATAATTGCTTAGGCATTTAAAGCCCAGTTGAAGTGTCCCTATAAACACCATTCAACCTTTAGATTTAATAAAGGAATTTATGGTTGACTTGGTTATGTGATGGCATTCTGTATTACTGATAACATCAAAATAAAAAAAAAATACATTCCCACATGTTTAAGGGAAACACTGGATCAGTTCTAATTTCTAGCACATTGGCATTTTTGTGGAGATGCTTGGAGTATCTACTCACACTGCCTAACTCTAACTAGCACTAACTGTTCCCCTCTTTAGTGAGTGCCAGCCTTCAAGTGTAAGTATTTACTTACATCATCATCTTCATTGAAAACTGCTGCTACAGAAAGGGTTTTTGGAGCAAGGATGGGAGCAGGCTCTTTAGGTTTCTGAAATAGATTGAAAACATACCAAATGAAATCAGACAAGTCTGCTTACTTGACTAGGGTCCATTTAACCTTTCAAAATACTTTTAAAAATGGAATTCATTAAACATCTTCACTGAAATTGAAGTAATTTTTTAAAGACATGATTTCTACCTGCCTAAACTAAAAGTCAAGATAGTTCTCTGAACCAGGCAGAAAATAGTTTTCCAGTAACAGGTCAAGGGAGCATATGTCCATTTGGGCAAGATGTTTTCTGATGAACTAGCCCGGTCTCTATTCCCTAGAAGCAAATATTAGTTTCTTGCAAATAGGCACATTACAGGGACATGTGGCTGCTAGTGCACGACATAGGAAATTAAATCAGAATCTGAGCTGCTTGTGACAACTATGTCCCAAAAATAACACACTCGGGATTTGGCCATACCCCATCTGTTCTTTATTCCTGAGGCCGCACTGGAGTATTTAAGTCTGTCAACCACAAGAGGCTGACATGCTCATATTTCTGTACTTTAATAGGTCTTAGTAGTTTTCTTAACTGAACAATCAAATGTTAACAAATGTTTCCAATTCAGAAACAGAAGATTGCACCAGACTGTTTCACACAGGGGGTCTTTGTTGGGAAAATCTCAATTTACAATTCCCAACAGACACCTTTCTCTATTCAAAGCATATCCAGACATCAAAATCTAGATATTTTTGTAGTCTAGATAATGCAGAAAGAATCAAAATGAATGACTCCAAAGAAAAATAGGATGAGAAAGTGAAATGTGCTGGTAATAACCGATTCGCATAGCCTCATCCTGCTCTGTAGTATTATTGGGACATTCTGCATACCTTTACACTCTGTGGTCATACATACAGTATTGGGGAGGGACAGGATTAGGTTCAATGTGTAGATGCATCCACATCATTATCCTACTTGTAAGGAACAATGGCGCCTAAGTTTATCTTCCCTAGAGGCATCAGCACAGACCGCTAAGATAGGCCAGAGGGCAGGAGGGAAAAATGATCCCAAATTTGGATGCAAACGTAGTTGAATCAGTGAGCTAGAAATCTTATGAGCCAACTGAACTTGTTAGTGACTCAAAAGGCATCTTAGAGAATTTTTCACGGATTGAGTTTACCTTATTGTGTATGTTCTAAAATGTTTTTTGTTTTGTTTTTCTAATTTGAAAGCAACATGCTCGTAGAAAAACATCCAACTGAGCAATCTTTTTACCTTCCGCTGGTTTTTAAAATGCTGACACTGCACCTACAGAGTTCTTGAGGAATACAGATATTAAACTGAAGATATTTAGAGATTTATAATGCACACTTCAGTGTTGTATTTGAGAACTGTGAGCAGATGCTTGCCTGTCCTAGATTAGTGAACAATGAAGCAGGCTAGTCAATGGGGAAAGTAAAGATCCATTTAATTGGTAACAAACTGGAAACCTCTTCAATTTAATTAATATGTCCATGTAAACAAGCAGGAGAAGGAATTATCAAATCTGTCCCAAACAGAGGATTAGGATTCTTGGAAATGTAGCATGGCAATGAACCCCATTTTCTGTACATTCTGCAGATACTGATCTCAACACCTATTACATTCTAGTATCTTTAAATCAAGCCAAAGAGACATTTGTATAAAATAGACTAATTGGCCTTGTGACAGAAGAAGCAAAAATGAAAGATACTTTTGCATTGGAAAAGTAATATATTTGTGTGTATGTATGTGTAGATATCTTCATACTGTATGTTCCACTCTATGCATCTAATGAAGTGGGTTTTAGCCCAAATAAATTTGTTAATATTTAAGGTGCCGCAAGTACTCTTCGTTCTTTTTTTAAAAGAATTGCCAGTCTACCCTCAGGTGTTAGTGCAAGATATAGTGCTTTCCCCCCATCTCGTTGTAAGAGTCCTGAGCATTGAAGCTTCCAGCACTCCTTCAGGAAGCTATTCCAGGCTTAGATCTTCTTAGAGAATTATTTCAGATATTCAGGGACAATTTAGAGTTCATTATTGTCCCATTACTCCTGCTCTCTCTTGGACAACTATAAACAATTCTCATTGGTGTTATATCCTTAAAATACTTACTAGAACAAAAGGATAGGCTCTACAACACTTCCCCACAGGTCAACGTCAATATTTTTAGTCAACCTACTCACACTAAGTTTAATTAGCTTTCTCTCCAAGTTGGTCCCTCAAGAATAAAATACTCTCTTGGTCTTATGTTTCCTTTAAAAATAAACCAAACATTCAAACAACTTACATTTGCTCCAAGTTTGATGGAAATCACAGGTGCCTTCTTTGTTGTCTGACTGCCTATGGCAAACCCAAACTTTGACATTTTGGCAGGAGCAGGCTTTGTGGTGAAATCTTCAGCTTCTTCATCAGCTACCCGTTTCTCTGCGCTGCGACTCGAACTTTCCCCTCCATTACTGGAAGAAACAGTCTTAGTTTTCACAGGTTTTTCTGCCTCTTCTTCAGGTCCTGGTGAAGTCGAAACAACTTACCAAGATGAGCTATTTTTACTGAGCAGATGGTTGGGAGCAGCAACCTCATAAAGCATTGTTATGGGGAGGGTACTTACAGTGCTAGCAGTCTCCACCACTGCCGCATATACAGCAAACAGTGAAAGAAACTGCAAGCACTTAACTAAAGTAGTACAAAAAAGTATTTATATACACAAAAGTCTGAAAAAGCATTGAACCATCAGGTCACTATTAATATGGGACTGAAAGTTTATCTAGACAGTTACATTTAATTTTATAAACAGTCTTCTGGGGTCTAGGTTGCACAAATTAACATCTCACATTTGGAGTCCCAGTTGCAAACCGACTGTACACAATGTAATTTAAGACTAGATACATTAGATTTATTTACATAAAAAATGCCCATGTCAGTCTATAGGCTCCCTTGGGAGAGCATTAAAGCCATAGAAGTAGTTGAGATTTGTAGTCTTAACCTAATTTCTAATCACTGCTTGTCTACAATTCAATATAACGGAGGGATTCTATTTCAGGAGATCAGCACCAGAAGCGCTAACTGAAGCAAAGTGCTTCTGAGAAGCTTGCATCACCCCCAAGGTTTGCACAAACTCATGGGAAATGCCCTTTTCCTGTGAAAGTGACCCATCCAGCAAGAGCTCCCTCATCTACACCAAGTGAATAAATGGAACTTGGAAGTTTCATTATGCTCCTGGAATTGGTGGAACAGTACACACATGGGCACAGCTTGAGCCTCTGCTGCTGCAAGAGCAGGAGGAAGAGGAAAAACAGATGGAGAATGGACAGAAAAGAAGGGAGTTCACATCAGTGGTCTGAGGACAATATAGCCCCGTTTGGGATTGAGCTAGATCCCTTGCTACAAGGGAAAGCAGGAGATGGGAGCACCACACAGGCAGAAAATTCAGACCTTGAGAGAAGGGACGGCCTTAATATAATATAAATAATATAAATGGAGATATACCAATCTCCTAGAACTGGAAAGACCTTGAAGGTCATCGAGTCCAGTCCCCTGCCTACACTAGCAGGATTGAGTACTGTCCCCTGACAGATTTTTTGCCCCAGATCCCTAAATGGCCCCCTCAAGGATTGAAGGATTTGGCCTGCTAAACAACCCTGGGTTTAGCAGGCCAATGCTCAAACCACTGAGCTATCCCTCCCCCCAACCACTGAGCTATCCCTCCCCCCAGTTGCTAGTGAGCCTTCCACTGCTCACTAGCAACTGTCAACAAGCGCGTGAAAAAAACAGCAGTTCAAAATGGGGGATGATTTACCAAAATTGTAGCCTTAGGGGAAAGAGAAGCAAAATCTGGAGAAACAGAGGGGCTAGGGAAACAGGGGAATCTGTGAAAGGGAAAGTCATCCTCCGTTTTAGCATAAAAGAAGTCTTTAAATGGTATTCATCTTCAGATCTTAAATATGATGCCTCCATAATACAGCACCATTTTTTTTTTTTAAAGAGCTGATGCATGGTGCCCCCTCTACCCATCCTCAAACTAGGTATAATTTCCTGCCATGCTTTCCAAGTCATACAAACTGCCTGTCCATGATGTTTCTTGACTGGGAAGCAAAATATATGGTTAGCTCACTGTTTCAGTCAGCAAAACAACTCTAACTAGATGAAACCAACTTAGAACAGTTATTTACCCTTGAGAGCATAATAGACAGTGAAACTGACTAGGAGCTCAATGCTAATTAGTTTAATTATCCATGAGCAATACTAGTCTGTGCTGCTACCCAACCTGATTTAGGAAGAGAGAAATAAAAGCAAAAGGGTGGGGGAGGGGGGATAAGTACAGGAGACAGCATCAAGAGGAAGGAGACATGCAAAAGTGACTTAGGAACAGCAATGTTCATAGTTCTAGTGCTAGCATTCCCTCTGACATTTCTGAATGCACATTACAGGGCAATTTTTCTAAGTGTGTCTTAAAGCAACCCTAAGTGCAAGACCAGTCTTTCATGTAATCAACCAAAGTTTTCATTCCTAACTTCAGAAAATGATAGTTTAGGATAGAGCATATTATATTAATCAAAAATGTTTCAGGCAGAGAAACACCACTGTACTTGGAGTATGTTACCTTGCCAAAGGAACATAAATAACTATTAAAATGCTGAAAGAAATATTTCTCACTAATGATCACAGCAACAAGATCTTGTCACAAAGCTTACTTTAGAGCCAGTTTTAGCCACTACACTCAGCTGTCCAAACTGAACTTGGAGGAAGAGAAGGCCTGGGAATCTTAAAATGTAAACTCAAAACTAGGTTATTCTGGAGAGAAAACTCTTGCTGGCTTGCAGGCTAGGGAAGGAATGAGTGTAATGAGCCAGCAGGATTTTATATTATTGCTTTTTTAAAAAAGACATTTTCCCATTCAGCAGTCTGGCCAACTCATTCTCTGCTTTTTGATACTTTATTCTCTTCTTTCTTTCCTCATTTTGGAATTTTTCTTGTTTATCTGAAGGAACAAAAACTGAGGCAGTGTGTTTATTGCTGGCATGCAGCGTGCAAATTTTGACTACAAGAGCAAACAGAGTGATGTGCGTAGTCATGGAAAAGCCTGAGGAACAACTGAAGTGATTATGCAGATCGGACACCCTCAACAAGTGCTGGGAAGTACACAACTCAAAAACAAACAAACCACGTACTTATGCATCAGCAAGTACAACATGCCTGCACTCAGACTGGCTGAGAATTTAATTTCTGGCAATTATGTATTTGAATTGATAATGCTGTGTTTAAGGTGTTGGCTAAAATTGGATTCTAGTTTTATTAATATTTCAAGATTAGCCAAAAAAATTAATTACCCAAACTGGACATTTAGCCACTACTGACAAGCCTTCTCTGAATTTATTCATGGAACAGTATATTGTTCTTTGGCAAGGAAACAAGTGAACTGGAATCTCAACCACTTCAAGAGACCTTCTTGCAGGTGCCCATATATAACAAGTTTCAAGTAACTGATAAATGAACCAAGTCGAGATGGGTTTAGAGCTTAGTTCCTGTTCTGAAATTGTGTGCACCTCCCTTTGTTCAGAATCTAGGACTTGATTCTACTGAAAATCTTGCAGAAGTCAGATGATGGCCTTCCATAAGCATGCAAAATAATCAATTTTCCAAGAGATGCAGCAATTTGTGCTGAATATCAGAACAAGATAAAGCCCTTTATTGTCTAACCTCACTGCATAAATAATTTTAATGCAGCACTTGCCTATAAATGGATCTCAAGGCTAGAACCACTATAACATTACACACATGCACTATACAACATTGAGTATATATGATGATCTTCTGGATTCTAAAGCCTGTGTCTTCTACATTCTCCTATGCTCTCTCCCACCTTTCTCCTTCTGACAATCACCAGCCTCTATCACCACCGTTCTTTATACCTCTTACTCCACTGCCACTCTGAACTAAGCAAGAAAGATTATAACTAAATCATTATTGTAACAATTAATGATTTTTAAAGATAATGATTTAGATTAATGGCAAACCTGGAATACTGATAACTAAAAGCAGAACTCTAACTACTGCACTTAAGGAACAGATTAATTTTTTGTCCTCTTTTTACTTTCCCAAAAGTGGCTTCCAGGACAGCCTATCGAGGTGATGTGAATGCTAGTCCTATTAGCTTCATTTAAGAGCAGTAGTGGATTGTTAGCAGCAAGAGCTTCCCTCCAGAAACTTCACTTGCATGACAAGCTGCAAAATGTTTAAAGCAGCCCAGTTAAAACTTCCCTTAAATACTCTGTTTCTGTAGGTAACATAAGAAATCTAGATACCAGTCTTCTTGCTGCTAAGCTGTTCTTGAAGTAGGTTTACCAACTGTTCTCAAATGGAATTTTTTAGTTTTTCTGTAAGCCCCACAGTGCATTTGGGTTTTTGTGCTATTCTATTCTTTTTTCTAATGTCGGCCAGATCATATTCTACCTCTATTTTCTTCCTCCCACAAGCATCACTGCTATTTTCATAACTACCCAGACCTGTGCTCTGTATTTAAGTCACAGCTAGAGAGAGGAGTGTTGCTTCAAGGAAGAATTACTCACTTGTAAGTCAGCAACAAGGGCATATAAGTGAGAAGTTTTCACTTTCTTTTCTGTGTAGGTTGTATATCTGATAAACAGGACTGGCAATTATGCTAATTTTATAGCTATCTTAAGAGTCTACATTACTCATCCAATAGATCTCTTGCCTCTGGGCAAGGTTGAGAGTTCCAGATCCCAGTGTGGGACTATTAAGAGTCACATCAGAACAAGAGCACTTCCCACCTATGTTAATTTTGGAAGGCCTTCAGCAACTCAGGAAAAAATTAAAGATTTCGCATCAGTTTCTAAAGAGCAAGGAATAACTCCAGTTTCTTGGCCAACCTTCCACTTCTAATTAAAATACTGTTCTACTATCTGAGGTTATGTGTGAGCCACTGAAGACTGTATTTCTGCAAAACTATTCAGGGCTTGGCTACACTTGCAAGTTATACTGCAATAAAGCCACCCAGAGCGCTCTACCTCACTCCCCATCCACACTGGCAAGGCAGGTAGCGTGCTCTGACTCCACAGCTAGAGCGCTCCTAGTAATCCACCTCAGCAAGAGGAATAATGTTTGATGCGCCCCCGCTGGAGTGCCATAGCACTTCATCGGATGCATAGAATGGAACACACAGAGGTAAGAGGCATTTATATACACAGTTTATCCAACTTTTTATGCTGTGTGTATAAATGCATCTTACTTCTGTGTGTTCCATTCTATGCATCCGATGAAGTGGGCTATACCCCACGAAAGCTTATGCTGAAATAAACTGGTTAGTCTCTAAGGTGCCACAAGGATTCCTCATTTTCTTTAAAGATTAAGTTTAACTACTAGTTACAACCCAGTAAGAGTGGACCACACAGGGTTAATGACTAGACTGCCATTTTTCCTCTGATTCAAGTAGCAAAAAAAACCCCATGCCATAAGACAATTTCAAAGATATGAGTACCATCAGGCTAGTCTAGTGGCCTTAACTTGGCAAAAGAACATGACCCCTCCCCAGCCCAGGTGCTAGAACTCGGGATGCGGGGGTGGGGGTGCTGCTGCAACACTCCCTGCCTTGAAGTGATTCCCGTCACGTGCAGGGTTTACAGCGTGGTTCAATAGTTCTCAGCACCCCCCCTATAAAACTTGTGTTCCCCGCCATACAGCCCCAGGTCAGTCCCCTCAGCGCGGGTGACCCCCCCCCCTTGCAGCCCAGGGGCCACCACGCCCCGGCCCCGCATCCCTCTCGCTGGGGATGAAACCATCCGGCCAGGGCGGGCCGGTAACTCACCCCCAGCGCCCAGTCGCCCGCGGGCCGCCGCACTGAAGCCACCCGGAGCCAGACGCGGCTCCCTGGGAGAGTGACGGGGCCGGGCGCCCAGCAGCCGGAGACCGCGCCCGCCCGGGCCCTTTCCCCCGACACACACCGGGCCCTCCACCCCCAGGGGGCCCGACCCGGACCCCTCCCCCTTCCCGCCCTCGGGTCCCCTCCCCCTTCCCGCCCTCGGGTCCCTCATGCGCGGGGAAGGGGGGATAAGGGGTGATCGGCGCTGCGTGTTCACCTCCGTCTGCCTGCGGCTGCTTCGGCTTCTCCTCTCCCGCTTCACTGTCCGCCATTTTCCCCCACCGCCTCCCCCCGCGCTCTGAGCATGCGCGTTAGCCTGCTTTAGTTCTCCCGCTCCCTCCCTGCCAGAGAGGAGAGGCGGCCCCAGAACCTCCGAAAAGAGCTCGCCCCCTGTGGCTGGGAGTGACGAAGGCGGAAACGGTCAGCGCGTCACATGACTCAGGGCAGCGGATGCTACCAGACTCAGGCCAAACTGATTTCCGCTGCGCAGGTCGGCGCCGCAGAGGAACAAAGATGGCAATAAACCGCGCTCTGATTGGTCAGAAGGAATGGCTCCGTCCTACCCAATCAGGATGCCACTTGGACGTGGTTGGGGATTAGCCCTGGACATTTAAAGGGCCAGGAGAGGAGGCAACCTCGCCTCCCCCTCAACATAGGTTTTTGTGCCCCAATGGGCTGGAAGGTGGGGGACTGACTGTGAGTGACATGCACGGTGACCCCACCTAATGGTAGGAGAACGTGGAGCGAATACACATCATATGGGAGCTTGGCTACTGCACTATGAGCAGCCCTCCATTCAAGACTAATCTCTACCACAGATTTACATATGGGTCAGTTCCTGGATCCCCAGAGCCACCTGGTACAGACACAGGTCAGGGCGGGCCTGGCCTGAGCAGCCGCTGCTCCAGAGTGAGCTGACCCAAAGCCCAGTGAAATCAATGGACACACCATGGGTTTGCGATCAGGCCCACCAGCTGATGTTGAACCTCCGACCCCTGAGAGAGGAGAGTCCTTTCACTCAGACAGGAACAAGTTCACAGCTTTAAAACCAGATGTTGAGGTTCAGTCTCTAATAATGACACAGCCAGGAGCATGCAGTTTCAAGGGCTGTCAAACAAGAAGAACTGAATTGTTGTGTGTTATAGCTACATTGGTCCCAGGATATTACAGAGATAATCTTCATATTACCTCATCCACTTTCCCTCTCTATGAATCTTTGAAAGTTGAGACAAGCTTCCATATCCCCACTCGACCCAGATCCCACTGCTGGTGGTTAACCCACATATACAGTTTCATGAGCTAACTGAATCTTTTATCTCAGGCAGAAGGTCCAGAATCCAGAGGTCCCAGATTTGATCCCTGGTAATAAGGTGACCAGACAGCAAGTGTGAAAAATCAAAACAAGGGTGTGGGGGGTAATAGGAGCCTATATAAGACCTAAAAATCATGACTGTCCCTATAAAATCCAGACATCTGGTCACCCTGCCTGATGATTTCCTAGGGTGCCAACGGTAGCATGAAAGCTGATTTTCAGTGGCACTCACACTGTTTGGGTCCTGGCCACAGGTCTGGGAGGCTCTGCATTCTAAATGAATTTTAAATTAAGCTTCTTAACCATTTTAAAAATCTTATTTTCTTTACATACAACAACATTAGTTTAGTTATACATTATAAACTTATAGAAAGGGGCCTTCTAAAAACATTAAAATGTATTACTGGCACGCAAAACCTTAAATTAGAGTGAATAAATGAAGACTTGGCACACCACTTTTGAAAGGTTGCCGACCCCTGGCCTAGGACCAGGTGAGGTATTTCTGCTTGTATATATTTTATTCCTGTTTTCATTTTTAAATATAGAGCTAAACTAAAAGGACTATCAAGTTTTAAAAGCTTTAAAAAATGAGTTTATAGTTCCACACTTAGCCTAATCATTCCACCACTGTTTATTGTTTTAAAACTATTTTCCTATTTTTTAAAAATGGTTCTCTTTCCTCTGTTACTGTATAAAAGATAAGACAAGGAATAGATAATAGTAAAGGTGAGGTTGATTGTACACCAACTGCTCTCCTGCTCACAGTAAACTCACTGAAAACAAAATAGTTATTTTAACTGGAAAAGATTAATCTTACATCATTTTAAAAATACACTTTTAGATACAAGTGAATTTAAGTTGATGGGACAGGAGTATTGTAGCTGTGTTGGTCACAGGATATTAAAGAGACAAGGTGGGTGAGATATCTTTTATTGGACCAACTTTTTTGTTGGTGAAAGAGAAGCTTACACGGGGCTCTTCTGCAGAGGGGGATACATTTGAAAGGATTTCAAGAAGAGCCTCTCACTGCTCTCTGGCCAAATGACTGTTCTGCTGTGGATAAATACATAGTCGGGGGGGGGGGGGGGGGAAGTGAGAGGGGAGAGAGAGAAATAAAAGGTGTAGTGCAATGATAAGGGCAGCCATGTTGGAAATCCTAGGACACCCCCCTGCTCTAAACACTTATTAGTTATTCAGAGTGCAATAGCTTCAACAGGAGAAATTGAGGGACACCCTACATCTGAATATTCCATAGCTCAGTTTAGGTTAAGAGTACATTCTGTACAAATACTTTCTCCCCTGCTGGCAGAGAGGTGGGGAAATGAACCTAGGTTTCTCACATCCATGGTGAGTGATCTACCTAATGGGTAGACAACCCCAGCCCTTTTATGTAGAGCAAAGCATGTGCCTAACTCTTTCCCTCAAGAAGCAGTTTACGGGGCTCTGCCACATACTTCCAGTCAGTACATTTCTGTTTGTGGATTGCTAAACTGACACAGGTGCTCTCAGAGGGGGTGGGGCTTAGCATACACTAGTCTAGTCTGCATCTCCCACTGGCTAGATTAGGTGGCACCTCCCTTAGTCTATAGCAGATTGCACTTTTAGGCCTCTCTCTACCCCCTTCATTGTAAAGGGAGGGTAGATGTTCAACTTAACTTTGGGGATCACAGCATTGTTCTTGTGCCTAAGATTGGCACCATGATGCTCAGTATTGCAACACTTACAACCCTTCAAAGATTCCACCTGACATAGCTTCTCAAAAGGAAGACAGATTCTAATTGGTCCCTGTATCTTTAAAAGTACAAATCAGATGTTTCTTTTGATCAGCAATATTTTTTTCAGTCACATCTAGCAAGATATCCCGTTTAACATATAAATGTAAATAGGCCTGTCATTTCACTTTTCACCTTGTTCCTGTGTAAAAAGTCTACTCAGCCCCTCATTAAAGTCATAACAGATTTCTGTTGAAATTTTTGTAGGAAAGATAGGGAAATTGTTCTATTCTCACTGCTCTTGGGCAAAGGGCAACTAGAACTGTGACACAAAAAAGACTTTTTCAAAAGGTAGGGAAAAAAACTAATTGCAGCTTGAACAGCCGTTTCCACTAAATCAGTGATTTAACTCAATGCATAATTGAGAAGTGTTGTGTATTTCAGTACTGCCACATTTAAAAAGAGACACTGTGCCCCATAGAATATTACTATTATCAGCATTTAGTCTTTTCAAAAGCTGTAGAGGATTGGAAAACTCTGTATGGTAAAGGGACAAAAACTCATATTAAAAAGAGGTCTTTCACAGGCGCACATAGCTCTCTTCCACAAGGTAAGTAAATTTTAGAAACACATGTCAGATTGTTTTATGTTTACATTCATAAGGTATCACAACAGATACCAAAATACTTTGAATGACTAAATCATGCAACATCATAATGAGATCTTGCTAAAACACCATGGAGCAACTCTCACCCCCCACCAAAACAAAAAACCCACCAACAACAACCAGGAAAACATAACCACAACTTAGTCACTGGGGTCAGAGCCAGTGGGCAAATCAGCTAATTCTAAGATCAATATTCAAGGCATTATTAGAGAGTTGTAAACAAATAGAAAGGCTAAGTCCGCAAATATTTACTAAGGCATTTGCAGTACATCCACTAGATTATTGGTATCCAACTGGCCTCTAAGAATTCCTATATTTACCATATTTCAGTCCATGAACTAATCAAGCACATTACAGCATTTGGTGTTGAACAAGTAAGGGTTTAAATGTAGCTATATCCCCCACCGTTTTATTAAATTTAATTACATTCTCTCTTATGGTGCAATCTGTAGATTTAATTATGAGAGGTTTTCCTCACATGGATTTTTTCCCCCCACAATCCTGTTAAGCTTGCTTAAATAACTGCAATAGAAAGGTTATACAAACGCATATCAGGCAGCAGTTCTAGTTACGCTGTTACCCTTCAGATTTTCACCAAATTCCCCACAGAAGTCAATAGAAATTTAAACCTATTAACAGTATAATTTTCCCTTAAGATTCTTCAGCTTCCCACCATTTTTTCTCTGTTTGCTTCCTGAAGGAATTATTTGCCAAGGGCTTCTTTACCTTTTTCTGACTATTGCCAAATTCAAACACCTTTGTTCTTCTCTCTGTATCAGTTTCACACTTTGAATATAATGATGTATCTACAAAAGCTTCGTATTTTCTTTTTGGAACAAATTTCAGCGCCTCAAGCCAATCTCCAGTATCTTTCAAAGTTAATAAAATACGAATCATTTGGTCCAATGTGAGATTTTTGGCACCAGTGTCCCACTTCAAGTACCTCTCTAGTGGAAGACGTTCAGTTGTTAATTTCAAGCGTTTTGCATGTGCAAGAGAGAGTCCCTTCTGTATATTCTTGTCAACCACTGATCCAACTATATAAACTTTATCATGTTCAAACTTCTTCATTACATTGGGAGAGTCAGCAGTTAAGTAGATAAGCTTGTCTCTTGGAAAGACATCGGTGTGGGACTGTTCTGTCACAGTCACAAGTAAATTGTTCCATGCCTCTCCATAGCGCTTCGCAAATTCTTTATGATATGGGCCATCTACTTTGAGATTACAGAAATGTAAGTGAAAAGGATCCACTGATCTTCGATTCCACCCTTCGGACTCCATTAGTTGAGTCACTGCGTTCTCCATTTCTCTACGTGACATGTAATTTTCATAAGCCATGTCAAATACTAGAGGCTGGCCAAAGAGCATAGCCTGAGCAGTCCTCCAATTATACATCTTATCCAGAGACCTGGACCAAAAGTGCAATAAGAAAGTATTCTTTGGCTCACGAGTATCATTTTCTTTAGGCTTTTCCAGACTTTCCCTTCTTGCTTCCTTTTTCTTTTCCTGCTTTACTTTATTAGCTTTCTTCACTTTTTCTTTGATAGCTAAATATTTTAAATACTTATTTTTGGATGACTTAGTGGAACATTCCATAAGGGTCTTTAACTCTTCTTCACTGATATTTTCTGGAACATTTCTGCCAGCAAGCCTCCACATCTCCACAAGTTCCCTTGTGGCAGCTAAAGTAGAATCCTCCTCATCCTCAGATGTCTCACTGACTTCCTCTTGGATTCCAGATCTCATGACATTTTTCCACCCATCCAAATCTAGCTTCTCAGTGGGACTGGATGAAATCTCCTTCTTCGTGGCAGGAGACAAAATCAGTGTTCTACATGGAAATGACCTCTGGGGAGTTGTTAAAAACAAATCTTTTTTGGTCCCATTCTGCATAGTAAATGGAAAAACAGAATGTCTCACAATGCTTCTCAGGAGCATATTAAAAAACTTCATATTTAGGAGAGTGTTGTGTCCAAGCAGTTATCTGCAAAAATGCTAACAAGACAAAAGAAAAACAAAATCAGTAGTCACAGATGTGAGAAAAACTCAGTCTGCTTCTAACCCTAACTCCTCAGATGAGCAGAAAGTTACTTCTTAGCACTTAATATCAAGAGTCTAATTAAATTTTTACTTTTTTACTGTCTCTAAAAGAAAATAATGTTGATGTTTCTACTAGCGGAAACAACAGTTAGCAGTCTTGCTTAAATCAGCTGTATTATTCCATGTCAAGTCAAAGAACACTTAAATATGTTTCAACCCTCCCACTTCAATCACTTTTATATGTCATTTGTAGATAGGAAGCTTTGTGATGAAAGCATGCCACTGCACAGAGATGCCATGAATGCTTTCACAGAAGCACAACTCATTCTACTTGTGGTGTGACAATGTGGGGGTTGATTTCTTTTTGAGTATTTTCCCAGAAAATTTTCACATCACTAATGCTTATCTTTTGAAATGTAACTGTAAAGCAGGGAAGCGCCCTTGGCAAACTCATGCAGGCTTACATAGCTTTACTCATATGAGTAGTCCCATTCATTTCAACAGGACTCATCACACAAGTAAAGTTTAAGTGTTTGAAGAACTGGGACTAAAACAGAACTAAGCTGTTTTTTCATATCTTTTCTCCACATGGTCAACCCCAGGTAGAGCCAATGAACAAATTACAGAGTTCAATTTACAAATATTAAACAAATTAAAAGCTAAATAAGTTACACATTTAAAAAACTGTTTATGCTATAATCTTTATTTACTATATCACCTGGAACTTAAAGTGCCCTTATTTGAAAAAGAACAAGTTAAACCTATTTAATTTAAAAAAAGTATAAACAGGCAACAGATTAATAAAACAATATATTCTGTAAATATGCCATTGTTTTGAGATGCTCTGACTGCAGCAAAAGTTAATTGACTAATGTAATGAAAAAGATAGACTGTATAAAGCTGATGGACAACTCACAATAAAATTGTAAATATGAATCATCAACATTGAAACAAAAGACAGTTCAATTTACAGGACAGGAACATCAAAATCTTTCATTCTGTGGAACAGGACAAAAACAAATCACTGAGACTTCAACAAATTATCTACTTCAAATATGACGTTAAAGTACTAAAATCAAAAATTCACATGAGAGAATGCACATAAAAGAAAAACATATAGTGCCCAACCTCAAGTAATCTAATGTGGCATAGCTCTAATGAAGTAAATGGATCTATGCCTATTTAAATAAAGTAAGGATTTAGCCCAAGTTTGCCAATAAAGCCACTTACTTCTACTACTTGTCCAATACGGAGTGTATTTGCTACAGATTCGTTTTTGCTGAACGTTTTTAAAATCCCTTCAGAAAAACCTGGATATGGAACACAGAAAAAACAGCTTATTTTGTATTTAAAAAACACAGGAAACATACCCGTCATTTAAACGCAGGTTTACTGCTAGGTCTCTTAGAAGCTAAACTATCTTAGTCGAACAAATAATTCTGCTATGTTTGCTATAACATCGTCATAGAATCTTCAAGCTGTAAGCAGGTCTGTTACGAGGTGATCATTTGAATTAAGGAAGTTTCTTGTTCCATCTACTGAAATCCACAGAAAGAGATGATTTTAAAACTATCTTAAAATTAACCCATAAGGCTCTTAGCCATTACATATAAATTTAACGTTTCAAAGCACTTATACACTATTGTTCAATCTTCAGTGAACATTATTTCTACTGCACAGATAGGTGGGTGGGTGGCATGCGCGCACACACACAGGGCCCAGTTATCCAGAAGAGGCTTCCCCCATCCCACCTGTGACACCTGGCCCAGTATCAGGAACAACTGCAGGCGCAGCCAGGCCGCAGAGGCCAGGTCAGGGGAGGGTGGAGCTCAGTAGTTTTGAGCTCCGTGGTTTGAGCATTGGCCTGCTAAACCCAGGGTTGTGAAATCAACCCTTGAGGGGGCCATTTACAGATCTGGGACAGAAATCTGACAGGGACAGTGGGACTGGCCCTGCTTTGAAATCTGACAGGGACAGTTGGACTAGATCAGTGGTCAGCAAACTGGGGTGCATGCACCCCAAGGGGTGCGCAAGACTACCCAGAGGGGGGTCCAGGGACCAGCCCCAGGAGCCGGGCACCATGGCTGGGGACTGGACCCGGGCGCCACGGCTGCAGCCCTGGCTGGAAGAGCCCGGCGCCACAGCGGGGACCAGCGGGGGGGGGGGGGTCAGTTAGGGGGAAAGCCAGGGGGCAAGGAAGAAGGGTTCTGAGGGGAACAGGAAGTTGGGGGTAGTGGATGGGGC
Source organism: Sternotherus odoratus (assembly GCA_032164245.1). NCBI lineage: Eukaryota > Metazoa > Chordata > Testudines > Kinosternidae > Sternotherus > Sternotherus odoratus. Next base: position 134,304,506 of record JAVMKO010000001.1, on the reverse strand, counting down.
AGGGCTACCCCCATGGGAGTGGATGCTCAAAAATAACTCTGCTAGGGGTGCGGGATCAAAAAAGTTTGGAGATCTCTGGACGAGATGATCCCCTGAGGTCCCTTCCAACCCTGATATTCTGTGGTGTCTGCCCTGCCCCCCACTCCCACGGCCCAGAGCCGCCGCCCCAGCAGGGGAGGACCAGAGGACCCCAGTGGAGCGGGGAGTCCCGCTGCAGGACCCCGGGGAGCCAGGGCCTCCCTCTTCCGCCTGCGCGGGAAACTCGGCGCCCTGCATCCGCCCCTGGACACCCACCTGCGGGGCACCGATCCCCACGTGCCTCTCGCTCCGACCTACCCAGTCCCACCTCGAGAACCCCCCGTCTCACCGCGCTTCCCCTCCCACCCGGAGGATTCTCGGCGTCGGACCCCCTCCCTCGGAAGGAAAAAGACTCCGGCAGCCGCGTTGCTGGGCGGGCCCTGCGTTTCAGCTTGTGACCAATCGGAGGGTAGAATATGCGCGTGCGCGATGAGTGGTTCCGTCCGCCAGACGGGCCTGGCGGTTCGATCCTTGGGTCCGACGCCTCTATTCCCCCCCTCCCCCAGGTGCGCGTGTCCTGTTCCCCGGGGTTCTGCGGCTGCACATCTAGGTTCCTATGTCCCCCCGGGTCCTAGTGCGCTGCCAGCATCCGGGGTTCTGCGGCAAGGGCCGGGGGCAGCTGGAGGCCGGGGCAGGTTCCAGGATCCCGACAGGCTGGGACGAGTCGGGGGAGCCCAGTGGTGGCGAGGGTAGGCGGGAGTTTGCAGTGGCATATGGCGGCCAGAAGAAGCCAGTGTGATTGAGGGATGCAATAGCAGCAGGGCCCTCGTGTCCCAAGGTGGGGCAGGGTGTCTGTGTCAGAGCCGCTTTCTATGGCTCCCAGGAGGCGCTAGGCTCAGTTCTCTCCTCAAAAGGCTCCCCGCGCCGCAGGACCGTTGACACAGCCCCTTTCTCCGCGGTGTCTGCAGCTGGGAGATCCGCCCATGCGTTGCTCGGAACCAGAACAACGTTGGAAGGAGTTCAGAGCAGAGTAACAGAAATTATCAGGAAAGCCTGACATGAGGAAGAGTTTAAAGGAGCAAAATATTAGAGCTTGGCTAAACGAAGACTAGGGAGGAGGTTGAAGAAGATGCAATAACAGTAAAGAAATATTGACCGATGTAAACATTTGTGATGTAGAGGAATTATGTAGTGTGGTATATGAGGATATAGTGGATAAATAAAGAAAAAGAAACTTCGAGCTGCTTATCCAGGGAAATAACTTCCCGAGGGTGAGCTGTACTGTGGTGTGTAGATCAGTTTCCCAAAGGAAGTGATTGCAGCTCCATTGCATAAATTATTCTAGACTAGACAAAGTGGAAGAAAATGTGCTGAAGGAGGCAGTTCTTCTTTGGCAGGGAGATGTGCTGAATGATCTAATAGGTCTCTTAAATCTCAAACACATTTTATTTGGTGGCTGGTACAGCTGAGGTCTCAATCTGGTGAAAGTGGACAGCCTCCCCAAAAGATTGGGGACAATTGATTTAGACTGTGCATGTAAAGTGCACATAGGGTGACCAGATAGCAAGGGTGAGACTTTGGGACACTTTTGGAGGTGGAAGGAGTTGCCCATAATATTGGGACATATTGCATCCGACGAAGTGAGTATTAGCCCACAAAAGCTTATGCTTCAATACTTTAGTTAGTCTTTAAGGTGCCACAGGACTCTTTGTAACTTCAAAATTGGGACATATGGTCACCCTAAGTGGACATGTTGTGGCATAGGTTTGGTTTTCTGAGTGCATCATATCTTATATTTACTGTCAACAATGTATGTTCTTCAACGGGTCTTCTGTTATACCCTTCCTGATATTTTTAATATAATTGAACTAACTAGATAGAATTGCAGGGGCTGGACAACCAAGTGTTTGTACAAAATGTAAATTGATAGCCCCCCTCTTGTCTTTAGGGACCTGCTTTTTCTCTAGCTGCTCACACTATCCATTTTTTTCCTCTCACATCTTTATATCCAATATATTACCTTCTTTGACAGTAGTCCCATATTTAAATAATTTACACAGCCTTTTTAAAATGTTTTTAAAATTATCTTTAAATCTGGGTGCAACTCTCTCTGAAGCCCATGATGTATGTAAGTAAGATGGTCTTTCTTTTGCAAAAAGGTGCACTGTGTAGTAATATTTAATTTTTAGTATTTGGAGCAGTATGTTTCTCTATCGCCCCTTAAAAAAATAAATCCTAATAGATTAGACTGTCTTCAGCAAACACTTCAAGATGGGCTCATTATCTAATCAACAACATTTTTTGTGTGTGATATGGAAGCAGGTCTACTAATTTTGACAGTGTCTCTTTTAATAATTAGATACAGTGTTTGATAGCTGGAGCCATTTTCAGTCAACATGAGCTTCCTGCTGCCCAAACTGACCAGTAAAAAGGAAGTGGATGAGGCAATAAAAAGTGTAGCAGAGAAAGTTTTGGTTCTTCGATTTGGGAAAGATGATGATCCTGTTTGTCTGCAATTGGATGATATAGTAAGAGCCATTTTTAAAAACCTTTTATTGATGCCATGCCAATCATTAGATACAGATTTGATGCAACAGAATGAAATGACATGTGATACTATCAAATAATATAGCAGGAGTCAGATTACTATTAAGTTATTAGTGCACTGGGAATGAAATGTAAAGTGGAGTAATTAGAGAATACTTCACTCCCTTCATAAGAGTGTGGTAAAAATGAATCATTGTTAGGGCTCCATGTCTGTAACAGAGGTCCCGGATTCCACGATCTCGGTGACTTCTGCAGGGGCCAGTGTGGTTGACCCTAAGGCTGCCCAAGCTGCCCTGGGCAGTGGTTTCCGGCAGGCCAGAGCAGCCACAGTCCACGGCCCTGGGTAGCACTCTCCAGCCAGTCGGCTTGGAGCATCCATGACCCCAGGCAGCAGTCCCTGGACAGCTGGCTGGAGCAGCTGCAGTCTGTGGCCCGCAGCAGCTGGAGCCGCTGGCCCCAGGCACCCTCCCCAGCAGTGCCCCTCCTCCCCCTGATGTGCCCTCCAGCAGAATCCCCCCCCCCCCCCATACACACACAGCATGCACCTTCCCCATTTAAACAAGTATTTTTAGTATAAGTCATGGACAGGTCACATCCACGCTCTGAATTTTTATTTATTGCCCGTGACCTGTCCATGACTTTTACTAAAAATAGCCATGATTGAATTGTAGCTTTAATCATTGTTTGCGAAGTACTCTGAAACTGAAAAGTTCTATATAAACTTTTCTTTGTAGCATTTGTATATAGTACAATTAGAGGTGCAGGGCAACTCACAGAGAGAATAAAGACATGGAGTGATATCCTAGCCCCACTGAAGTCAGTGGGAGTTTTGCCATTGACTTCAGTGGAGCCAGGTTTTCATCTGGATTCCTTCACCTGAGCAGTTAGACTACACAGTAGTAAAAACAGGTGTACCCTTTCTACAATATAGCTTCCACCATTGCTACCAATGGTGGAGGTGCACTCATGGAAAATTACAAGATAGATTTTTTTCCCCTGTGTAAATGAACACAAAAGGAATTTAAATGACTTGCCCATGGCCATAGAGCAAGTGGTAGAAGTGGTCGTACAAATCAGGCATTTCTGTTTCCAGGTCTCATGCTATAAACATTCATCCATGCTGCTTATGTTTGGAACAAGATGGACTAATATTTATATTTAAAATTCAGTAATGCTAAAATATCCATGATATCTTCTCATAAGACATATATTTCTCCATCTGATAATGAATTGCCATGACAGCGATCTTTGCTTCCTGATGCGTGCACAACTGATTCTTTACAGTGATCAAAACATGATATTGGAAAAAAGCATGTGCTCAACACAGCAACCCGATTATGAATTAATTATAAAATAAAGTTTTTAAAGATAAAGATCAGTCTTTCACTAATTCTGACTCCCTTATTTAAAAAACAAGGTTAGCAATTACAGCTATGTTTTTAAACTTGGCATGTTAAAATCTGTTTTTATTATGTCTTTCTCAATTTCTAAAGCTTGCAAAGACATCTCATGACTTAAGTAAAATGGCAACCATTTACTTGGTGGATGTGAACAAGGTGCCAGTGTACACCCAGTATTTTGACATCAGTTATATTCCATCTACTGTCTTTTTCTTCAATGGACAGCACATGAAAGTGGATTATGGGTAAGTCAATTTGCATGAGGTTCTCCTCTGTTTACCATACTTAGCTTAGTCTCTGCCTGTGTTATCTTATGAGCCGGCTTGAGGGAACTGTACTTTTCTTTGCTAGTAGTTGCATGAATATTGAAAAAGAGAAGGCCAAATAACTAATGGGTAGAGATACTGAACTATGCCTTCCATTTTGAAATATACTCTTGTTTAGTACTGTGTAAAAAAACTTTTGATATATTTCACAGATGATGTGCTGTATAATGTCATACATGACTCCACTCTCCATGTTAAACATACCACAGCATTTTTCTAGGTTTTTGAGGTCTGGGTACAAGAATTCCTATATTGCCTTGTCTTCTTACTTCATATCAGCGTGATTCAAACCATAAGAATGACTAAATCAAAATCCTTCTTTCTGTTGTGTAAGTTTTCATGTCTTTAAAAAGTTTGTTTCATACACTTTACCGGACATTTACATTTCTACTGTCTTTATCTGCTACATAGGTCTCCAGATCACACTAAATTTGTGGGAAGCTTTAAAACAAAGCAAGACTTCATAGATTTGATTGAAGTGATTTACCGTGGAGCAATGCGCGGAAAGCTCATTGTACGAAGTCCTATTGATCCAAAAAATGTTCCCAAATATGACCTTCTCTATCAAGGAATTTAAAATATTGTTTTGAGATGAGCAAAATTTGTGAATTCATCTTGAAGATCATATTGGTCAGCCTTTGAAGACGGACATTCTGTCATTTTCTTATAAATAAAGATACATGTTTAATTGTATGAGCCATAAATTATTCTCTGAGATGCATACTATCTAATGGTTATGATATGGTGCTTTGAGTGAAAGTATCTCTAATGTGGCATTGGTGAGTGAACAAATCACATTAAAGCATGAGCCTGTACTGCTTTGTGATCACTTAATACTATTCTCAATAGGAACAACATAGCAAACAATTGAAGTTTTTCATTTTTGTTTTAAAATAACCCTTCCATTTTGCACATTTCACTAATTACCGCCGTCCTATGTAAATAAATAATTCTGTACCTTATTGCTAGCAGCGAAGTGGGAATTCCTAGAACCAGCAGCAGAGCATGGTTAAATCTACCATTGAGCAAAAGGATAGAGGGAAACCGTTACTCATTCTTCAGGCACAACCATACCCTCAAAAGAACCTGGCCAAAATGGAAACTGAGGCCACACCTAAACATTAATGTTCTGTCATCTTTTAAGGCTGAATCTTGCAAGGACTTGAGCATCCTTAACTCCCACTGATGTGAATGGGAGCCAAGAATAGACATTTTGTTTTCATTTATTATACAACTAACTGGGGGTTATTTTACTTTCCAACATGCTGACATTCAATCACTTTGCACCATCTGACTGTTGAGGTGAAAAGAGCTCTCTCTCTACTACCAAATCCAGTTTGAAATGAGACAGCGGAGGAAAGAGGCAAAACAGTAATATAATTTTTCATATATGGTCATTTTTTAATTACAGGTTGCTTTTTTATGCCAAGTTTTTATTTTGTTACTTCATCCAGGTAACAACACTGCAATATTCCACAGGAGTCATTCAGTCCTGAAAAGGAAACTAGCGTAATCTCAATGGTTTCATTGGAGTGACACTGAGGATAAATTTGGTCCACTGTATCTTATGTTTAGACTATCTCATTTCTCTGACTGGAGGAAGGTGGTAGTGTATGGTTCAGTGAAGAATCTTTAGATGACAGACTAGTGTCCAAAGGGAAGCAGTAGAAGCCCCCCCATGCTTGAGACATCCATAACAAGACTGGAAAAAATATTGGAGAATATTTAAGGAACAGCTGGGCACTGCCAGGTGAATGGATAGGCTAATGTTAGATTTGTAGGGTCTTTAGCATTAATCTCATATGCCAAATTGCCCTTTATAGTGAAATGTACAGATTTTTGGTTGACAATCAATTTAGCTCAGATATTCACAAACTCCACAACATAAATTTCCAGAATCAACATAGGTAAACTCTGGTATGCCTTAACACTGTTACTATGTACCATTTTAAAGTACAGGAATAACAGAAGAGCTCAAGTTTAAGGCTCGCATAATTTTTTTTTTAATTGCAAGGATTAGCTTCCAAAAACAAAAGACCAAACTTTTCTAATGTTTGGTGATAACTTTATTTGTTCAATCAATTCATTTTTCAACAACAATAAAAATCAAAGACCCAATACCACCCATATGGTCATAAATCACTCTGCAATGCAAGGAAACTAACATGGCAGCTTCAGTTTCAAGCTTTCAGGGAGTGGTTTTAAAGAGGGAGAGAGTCCTGAAAAATACTTCAGCATTCTTTTTATGTATTGCCTCTCTTCTTATTTTTACTGCTCCTTGTTACAATAGGAGAACGTGATAAAGCTACTGCGTTCCTAGCTTTCAGTGTGCTCTTCAGGTACTTGAAAATGGCCTGTAAGGTGGAGGATGGTGCTAAACTGTATTTTTCAGTCCCAGCAGAGACTGTAGGACAGTCCACTTTCACAAGGGAACCTGTGGGTCTGTCTAGAGGTTTACTGTTTGTTACCCATTCACGGCAGTGTTTCTGAATCCATTCTTGCACTTGTGGATTATTTTTTGCCTGGTGTAAAGTATGGTGCATGGAGTCAATAAGTGCTACAGAATACACTTTGTTCATTACTTCCCATGTTCTCTGCATGAGCAGGTTGATGAAAACCAAGCCTCCGTAGCCATGGGCAATGAAGGCCACATTCTTGGCTGTGCTCTTTGAAATAAAATGATCCCAAACGTAAATGGCGTGTTCTTCGGGGCTGCTGCTGCCCCTCTTTGGGATCCACCAGGAGGAATTTACAGTGGAAGATTCTTCTTTTGTAGCTAAACTTAACCACTCATCTTCCATCTTCAAATCAATGAAATTGTCATTGGGATTTAAAACAATCACTCCATAGCACTGAAGGGCCGTTTTAATGAATGGTATTTGAGTTCCATGGTCCAGGCCCTCGTGGATTACGGTCTTCAGCCCCCATTGACCAGCCCGAAAGACTCCACGGTCTTGTAAGAGCACAATTAGGCTTGAGGAATTAGTTAATGCTTTCTCACTGATGAAAAAGAAACTCCTGGGTTCATCCTCCATAGCATCGGTTGGGATGTGGACTTTCTGAAGCTTGCAGACTCTTTCCAAGAGCTCATAAACATACTGTGTAATGAGATGCCCCAGAACTTGATATCGTTTATGGTTACTCTCATGTGCATTTTTGTAATAATTAAAGACAAAGGGCTCATTGGTATCTAGATGCTTCAGTTCACCATTTTTGTTGAAGTCGTATTTCAGTTGCTCTGGACATTCTGAACTCTCTACTAGTTTCCTGAAGCTTAACTCCTGCTCTGTTTGCAACTGCTACAAATAAAACAGATTATGCCATTACAACTGTGGAGGTGGTTTATTTTTTGAAACATTAATCTCTCAGGCCACTTAGTCTGAAATTGTGGCATATGGACTACACATGGAACACAGAACACTTGCTAGTCTTCAAGAAACTGGCTACTCCCTGCCTTCTAATTGCTAAATCACATTAAAAGAGGCTAAAAACCCCACTAAGTACTTTACTAACTCTATTTTGCCGAAAATAATTGCTATAGTTGCCAAAAGAAAGTTATAGGATCAAGAATGGGAGACAAAGTAATCCACACAATCATGGGGAGAAGATCCACAAGAAAATCTGTCTTGTGAGATTGATTTGATTAATCTTTTAAGGTTAAAAAAAATGAAAACCTCTGTTTTAGGCAGTGTACTTTTTTGATTGCCTTCTATTGTAACTGATCAAAATTGCAGCAGCAAAAGTTTGGTATACTTTTAGGCTTTGTGTATAGCTTAACATTTTTAAGCTCTATATTGTTTCCCATTTTTCTATCCACGCCCTCTCCCCACCCCTTTAGTGTAGGATAGAGAGTAAGCTAGCCTTTCATGCAGCTGCGATACTGCTTTGACATGAGTACTGTGCTAGCAGCAGGGAGAGCTGCTGGCATGGAACTCCCATGATCATAGATAATTTATTTCAGTGTTGTATGTCTCTGTACACTAATTTTAAATTTGAGAAATGGTTTGAATTAAGCCAGGGTACTTGAATAAAATTGTGCATGGTGGACTGATTTAAATCAAAGTGAGAGGTTTTTAAGAACAGGGTAGACAAATCCTTGTCGAGATACTCTAGATCAGTGGTACTCAGACTGAGGCTTGCCAGCTGCAAGTGGCTCTTTAATGTATCTCCTGCCGCTTTTTGCAGCCCATGGTATTAAAACACTGTGATTTAATTATTAACCAATCTAAGTTATTAACTAGTCAGGATGCTTTTACTACATTATTTACCAATTGTAGTTGATAAAATAATACTACTTGGTCAGTCATTTTTCTGTGACTGTTTGTGTGTATGTATATATTTATATAGTAAATGAAACAATGAATTCACACTACTGTGGCTCTTTTGGATAACATTGATGGCTAATTTGGCTTCTGAACCACTGAGGTCTGATTATCACCAGTCTAGGTATACTTGGTCCTGCATCAGCATGGAGAAAGGGACTAGATGACCTCTTGAGGTCTATTCATGCTACATTTCTCTGATTCTATAAATCACAAATTTTAACTATGATTTCAATCTGCAAACAGAATACCTTAATTTAAATAATTGATTTTAATTTTGTTTCATATTTGTGTTTAATTATTTTCCTAAAGAAAGGTTGATTCTCATTGATTGGTGACCACTAAAACATATTGATTTGCACATAACTATAGCCTTTACACTAAATTTGGTACTCCTTATAGATAGTAATAGATTCACTATATCTGTACACATTTATTTAAGCAATTATATAGTTTAACATACATTTACTAACTGTCTTAACTTCCACATTATTTTAAAATGGTAAATGACATTTTGTTATTTACTAGATAATTAATTTTTTCTTGGGATTTGTGTCAACCTGCACTTGGAGGAAATTTGGAATTCAATTACAAACGCACAAAAATAGCATTTAAATTTTTTTGTATTAAAATAAAACTATCTTAAATATGCTCACTACATAAGGGGGAGAAAAATAAGTTTATCAAAACATGTTTTGCATTTATAACTAACTGGTTTATTAAACAAATTAAGTATTAACTACAGATGGTCACCTATGATTCTCCCAATCTGTGGGAAAGTGGGTGGAGAGAAGAGAATTAATGTGCATTTCAGGAAGGGAAGTATACAAAGACCACAGTATGTTCAATGCAGCACTGAAGTGAGGACAATTCATATGGTGGAGAGAACGTTTCATAGAGGAGGAGTTGCATATATGGATGTTTCTCAAAACGATACAGTGGGAGGTGGTTGAAGGCAAATGTCAGGGTAAGAGACTACACAGAGTAAGGTGATGACAGTCTGGAAAAAGAAAGAAGCTATTCTCTAGCAGACTGTCTCCCAACCAAAATATCCCCAAGATCATAGGCTAGTGGTACGTGGCACCTCACTTCGTCTATTCCAGACTACATTATTATTCTTTAAATTTCCACAAAAAGAATAATTTGTGATACCAAATTAAATCCTGTAAGTGTAACAGAATACATACTTACATCCATGTTTACTTTAGGGCACTGGGAAGGACTGCTGGTGATTTCATTCAGCTCTGTCTTGGGATTCTGTTTTTATGGATGAAACAGTAACATATTCATGTAAATGAGTCTTTTTTTGTTGTGGCTACACATCTGCACAAGGCCCCCTACTCAAAAACATAAGTACAGCTAGGTGACAACTATAAAGTTTTGAAGCAATTTACAGTTGTTTATACTGAAGACTTTTTGATTAAAACCAATTATAAATTATAACCTTATTAGTTGGGAAGAGGGATTTTATTGCAGCAGTATCAGCTCCAGATTTTAAAAGCAGTAGTGCAGTCTCACTGTATTAACCCCTGTGTGCCAGAATTAAAATCCAGTCTGTGCTGCATTGTTCTGTGGATATAAAGAACTAGGAATGCAGTATTCAGAGCTGTCAATCTGGTACCTTTTACAAATACTAAAATCATGTCAAAGTATATATTCAAGTGACAAATTAACTGTTCCCCTGCTGTATATAACAAGTCTCAACTGTAAGGCCTTCTGGGCTGAAATTTTGTCTTGTGTTTGTATAGCACTTGACATGTTTGGAGCACTACTGCAAAAATTAAATAAACACAGACAATAAAAAATACTGTTTTTTATGAGGCTTAAAATCCAAGTTTACCTCCATCCCAGCAAGACCCACTTATCTCACTGCTTCTTGTAAATTTCGTGATCAGACAAGCAAAACCTTGACTCTGAGGTTGGAGAAAACTTCACTATTTTAAAGAAAAGAAACCTATGTTATTTCAAGCTTTCAACTTCACTGATTTGTTATGTACCTCCTTTGAAGGATGTAAAAGATGTTAGACACTATTGTGTCAGGTCATACATCTGGGGTTCAAAAGTCTGCAAGTTATGATCTAAATTCTAAAGTATCATTTTCAGACTTTGACTATACTCTTTGACAGTGTCAAGATTAAAGCCTTTTTTACAATACTGAGTTGAGTTGCCAACACCCATTTTCAGCAAATACTTCCCCCCCACACCTGATACAAAAATGGTTTAAGAGCTACTGAAGAGAAGAAAAAAATATTTTCAATACCATATCAAAAGGTGCTTGTGACATTGCTTTCTGAAACAGTACTGAAAACATTTCTCTCTCATCTGTACTAACACTTACAAAGTTCACAGTGGGAGCAATTGCTAAAAGCTAGCACCAGAAATGCAATTTATGATGTTCTGATCCTGCACACTGATCCATAAGGGGTTGTCTCCAAACAGCCCCAGTGACTTTAATAGGGCTCCACAAACAAGCAGGCCTCTGCACTTACCGATCTTACTGGAGGACCAGATAAATAAGACTATGAATTCAAATACAATTAAGATCGGATTCCCAACCTCATTATAACCTCTCCATCTTCACCAGGATTGGGGATTAAATCTCAGTGTGGAAAAATGTGAGAAATTTTGATAGCAAGTATATATTTAGGTGTGTGTTTTCTTGATCAATTCCCAGTGTTGTTTCAATTCTCTATACAGGAGGACTTTTTCTTGATACCACATGCCTCCTCAGCCCACATTTCAGTAATATAAAATGAGAATTATTCACTTTTATAGGGAAATCTGTATGAAAGTGGCAGGCCCAACTGCTACCCTTTAATTTGCTCGCTTTCCTCTGGTCATGTGGGGTGTTTGTTTCAGGGTGTTGGGGTTTTTTTGAAAATCCAGTCAAAACAAGATTTTTATTTCATTGGTGTGTTAGTAATATTGGGGATTAAAACGAAAAGAGGGTTAGATGCTGGGGGAAATAGGGTATTTAATTGAAAGACTCAGGAACAGAGGTGTGGGGCCATTGATGTGATAGGGTTACCACTGATGTGTCAGGGACATGGAAAGAAAGACTAGTGAGATAGGAGTCAAGACAAGCTTTCAGAGAAACAGTGATTAGATACATACAGGAGCAGTATCAGGAAGTGGTATTCAGTGGAGCTACTGGGTGTGTGAGAGGACTTGGGGGCAAAAGGCATGATCTGGTGGGGCCACCGGCTGTGGAGAGGGCAGGATCTGATGGGACTCTAGGGTGACGGGAGGAGGTGGAGACTGGTGGAGCTATGGTATGGTGTGCGACCCCGCGTTTTGTGGGGCTATGGAGTTGTGGGGAGCTGGGAGGAGAGGGATCCGGGGGGGCTGTGGGATTGTGGAGCGGGACTGGGGAACACAAGGTTGGTGTATGGTGGGAGGAACGGCTGGGGGAGCAGTGAGAGAGCGGACTCCGATGGGGTGGGGGGGGGTTATATGCTGAGGCGGGTGGTTGGGGGCTGTGGGGCGAGGGAGGGGGCTGGGGCAGTAGGACGGTGGAAGGGGTTGGGTTTGGGGCGATGTTGCGGGGTCCCACAACCGAGGGCAGCGGGTCTCCGTGAGGACCCTGCGCGCACAGACCCGGGAGGGGGCAGCAGCGGCGACTCCCGGGCCAGGCCACTGGGTGGGGGCGGTGCCTGGCCCCGGCCCGGAAGTAGCCGGGGAAGCTGCGCCGGGGAGCGGCGGCGGCGGCGGCAGCGAGCGGAGCTGGGAGGCCGCGCGGCCCGGTCCGGCGCGGGCGGGTGAGTTGGGGGGACCCGTAACCCCGGGCGCAGCACAGGCCCGGTCAGTCCCCTCTGCAGCCTCCCGCTGCGCCTCAGGCGCCATTCCAGGGTCCATCCCCCTCCCTTCCCCCGGCTTGGGGGGCAGAGACGCCGTCCCGGGGGGGGGGGGGGGGACACTGCCGCCCCCCCCCCCCCGGCTTTTGTGTGGAGCTGGGGGTTGGGTCGGCACTTACCAGCAAAGCGACAGTCCGGTCTGCCCGCCCCCGCTGTGGTGCAGCAAGTACCCCAGTGCTGTAGGGCCGGGACACAACCCGCCCGGTGTGGCCGCAGTGCCGCGCTATCAACGTGCTCGGGGGACGAGCTGGTCTGGTGTGAGGTGCTTTTATACCGGGCTGACCCCGTCCGGCCGAGGCGTGATGTTCCCCCAGTAGAGCAACGTCCCTCTGTTCAGAGCCAGACCCCAGCTTTTCAGGGGATCTCTTGGATCCGGGAGCGAGGGCTCAATGTATGGCGAGAGCTGGTAACTCTGCTAAGCCTTTCTGTGATGCGGAGCTACCCTCCCTCCTGTCCCCCTGCCTCGGAAATGTCACTTGTGTGTATCCATCCTTGTGACACCCCTGGGAGAGAAGGAAGTTTTATTATTCTCACTTCTCAGATGGGGATTGGAGAGCCAGAGGAGGGTAGCGGGGAAAGGGAGACTGGGACTGGGGTGGGTGAAGGTGGGGGGTGAACTAAGACCAGGTGGGAAGGAGAGAGCCAGATCAGACAGGGAAGGGAACTGGGCTTGACTGGACAAAAGAGACTTTCATTGGGACTACAAATATAAGGATTGGAGAATGAAATTGCGTAGGTTGATTTCTGCCTGTAAATCCCCTCTCATGAAGATTTTATGGTTCCTTTTTTAGCACTGAGCTCAGAGTGTACATAGGCATCCTTTGTGAAGCATATCATACAAAAATTACATATAGCCAGTTAAACATCATTTGCCTGAAAGAAACCTGTTTGTTACCTGGTGACAAGTCACAATTCTCCAGAATGTAATTTTCAGTATGTATAAATAACTCCATACATATTATCCATACATACATTTTGCAAGGATTATGATGACTAGAGTGACGCAGGCTGCCAGTAGAGATCTTACCTGATCCACCTTGACAAACTAGTAGGAAGATTCCAGAACTTTATGTACCCCTGTGCCCTCAAACAGTTGGTACCAGGAGGTCCCTGGGTCACAATGATTTAATGGTTAAGACAGTTGAATGCTTCCCTGGGAAACTAGATTCTATCCTGGGCTCTGCCTAAGAGTTCTTATGTGATGCTGGGGAAGTCACTGAACCAAGCATTTCACAAGTACTCCTGAGGGCATTCTTCATCAAAAAATTAAAAGTTATGCACACAATATTTTAAAATTCTGCAGATTTTATTTCTCAAATAAGTGTGGTGGCATCAGCGTGGCATTGGGGAGCACAGGCCTCTGGCTGCACAGAGGTGGGAGATCACTGTGAAGCCCCTTGCCTCACCCCACCCCCTGAGGACACAGACTCCGTGGTGAGGCTGCACCCAACCCTGACACAGTGCAAGGACTGGGCCTGCCCCAGAAACATCCCAGTGCCCTTCCCTTCTGTACCAGGTGTGAGCAGGCAGGCTCAGCAAGGCAGGATCCAAGTGTGGAGAGGCTTAGTGTGGGGGGAGTCCAGGTGTGGGTTGAGAGAGTTCTGTGCGGGGCAATCTGAGTGCGTGCGGGATCTGGATGCAACTGTAATGGGACTCTGCAGGGGAGTCCAGGTGAAGGTGGTTGGGGCTCAGGAGGGGGGCATCTGGGTGTTGGGGGGGATAGAGCTTGGCAGGGGGGACTGGGTGTGTGGAGCTTAGTTGGGGGATCCAGATGCTGGGGGAGTGGGGCTCAGTGGGGTCAGGATCCAGGTGCAGCTGGTTGGGGCTCAGTTGGGTGGGGATCCAGCTCTTGGCTCATTGGGGTGGTACAAGTGTAGGGAGAGTGGGGCTCATGGGTGGGGGGATTGTGCGTGGAGCGGGTGAGGCTCGGCGGAAGGGTCTGGGTATGAGGGGGTGGATGCATAAGGGTTGGGCGAACGGGGAACAGCCTGTACAATGATCCCTGCCCCTGCAGCTGAGGAGTACAGAAAGCATAGGGGAGGGAGAAAGTTTGCAGAGCTTTCTATGGCCAGGGAAGACATCTGTGGGAGGGTCTGACGTGGCCCTGGATGCCATGCAGGGGAAGAGGAAGTCTTGTTCTCCCCAGCCCAACCGGGACTGGCAGCTGAGTCCAGCACGGGGAAGGAGCCACCAGCCTAGATCAGGGATGGGCAAACTCTTTGGCTTGAGGGCCACATTGGGGAATAGAAATTGTATGGCGAGCCATGAATTCTAACAAAACTGGGGTTAGGGGGTAGGAGTGGATCAGGGCTCTGTTTGGGGGTGCAGGGTGGGGATGGGAATGAGGAGTTTAGGATGTAGGAGGGGGCTCTGGGCTGGGACAGAAGGGTTCAGAGCGTGGGAGGGGGATCAGGTCTGGGACAGGAGTGCGGGAAGGGGTGCAGGTTCCAGCTGGGGGTGCTGGCTCTGTGTTGGGGCTGAAGATGAGAGGTTTGGGGTAGAGGAGGGTGCTCTGGGCTGGGATTGAGAGGTTTGGAGAGTGGGAGGGGGATCAGGGCTGTGGCAGGGGGTTGGGATGTGGGGAGAGGCTCAGGAGTGCAGGCTCCAAGCAGCATTTACCTCAGGTGGCTGCCAGAAGCAGTGGCATGTCCCTTCTCGGGCTCCTACACAGAGGCATGGCTGGGTGGCTCTGCACACTGCCCCATCCACAGGCACCGCCCCTGCAGTCCCATTGGAGCGCCAGAGGGGACCATTGGAGCATAAAGGAGCCAGATTGGGGCTATGCCGCGGCTTCTGGGAGCTGTGTGGTGCAGCCCTCGACCCTGCATCCTCAGCTGGAGCAGGGCCGAGCCACGTGCTGCAGCCTCCAACCCAGCACCCCGGCTGGAGCAACTGCAGTATAAGGTGAAGTGACTTTTCTCAAGACCATACAGTAGAAATCAGAGCAGGCATTAGAGTTTTGGAGCTACTAGTCTTATTTTTAGTCTACCAGGCCACACTGTCCTTGCAAGGAAAACATGAGCAACAACAAAAATCAGTTAGAAAATTCTTAGGTTGTAATACCCTTCTAAAAGATGGAATATGAAAGGTCTCAGTAGACTTATGAATCAGCAGGGCCGGCGACAGAAATTTTGGGGCCCCCTACTCTGATCATTTGGGGGCCCCCTACTCTGATCGTTTGGGCCCCCCCAGCCCATTCTCCTTCCCGCCCTGCCTGACCCGGGCCACCCAACCAAATCTCCTCCCCCAGCCTAACCTCCTCCCCTCCCCGCCCACCCAGCCTGGCCTCCCCGCCGGCTACCAGATATCCCTGGGGTGGGGGTGGGGGTGCGACCCAGTGGCGGCCGCAGCATCGCTGCCGGCTCCGGTGGGCTCGGCGCTCCGCGGCTGCCCCGCCTCCCCCGGCGGGGCTGCCATTGGCTCCCGGCCCCGGGTCTCCCCAGCCCGCTCGCTGGCCCCTCGCCCCCACGGAGCGCTCTCTGATTGCTCTCCCCGCGCTGTCCCGAACTGCACCCTACCCCGGCGGCTAAGGGAAAAGGGCCCCGCGGGACGTTACTTAGCAGCGAAGTGCCAGGGTGGTGCGAGCCAAGCCCGTGGAGGAAATGCGATTTCCAATGTGAGAGGCGGCAGCGGCTGCTCCCCATTCCCACCCCCGCCACGCCAGGCCTTTCCGCCTCCACTCCGCACAACTCCCCAGCGGGGAGCGTGTCCTGCGCCCGGCCTCGCCTTTCCCCCCTTGAGGTGCCTATTGTCTGGTGCTGCGCCGCGGCGAGCCCCGAGGGGCGGGCGAGCTCTGCCAGCGGGGGGCTCGTGGCTGTTCCAGCCCGGGGCACTCCACGGGAAGGAGGAGGAGGAGGTGGTGGTGGGCAGGGCGCGCCTCTTCCCTCCGCAAAGGCCTGGCGTGGCGGGGGTGGGAAAGGAGAGTAGCCGCTGCCGCCTCTCGCATTGGAAATCGCATTTCCTCTGCGGGCTTGGCTCGCACCGCCCTGGCACTTCGCTGCTAAGTAACATCCCGCGGGCCCCTTTTCCCTTAGCCGCTGGGGTAGGGTGCAGCTCGGGGCAGCGCGGGGAAGTTGCCACCTGGGCATCATTCAGGCCCCGCGACAAGGGGGGACGACTACGGGTTGTACCGGGCCCCGGACTTAAGGGGGCCCCCCTTAAGTCCGGGGCCCGGTACAGTTGTCCCCCTTGTCCCCCCCTGTCGCCGGCCCTGTGAATCAGAGAGGTAGCCGTGTTAGTCTGGATCTGCAGAAGTGACAGAGTCCTGTTTAAGATTAGCAGCCGTGTTAGTCTGTATCCATAAATAAGACGAGGAACACTTTGTAGCACCTTAGAGACTAGCCAGTTTATTTCAGCTTAAGCTTTCATGGGCTATAGCATCTGATGAAGTGGGTGATTGCCCACTAAAGCTTATGCTGAAATAAACTGGTTAGTCTCTAAGGTGCTATAAAGTCTTCCTCGTCTTCTTTGAAGAGTCCTGTGGCACCTTAAAGACTAACAAAAGTATTGAAGCATAGACTTTCGTGGGCTAATACCCACTTTGTTGGACTGCATGCATCTGACGAAGTGGGTATTAGCCCACGAAAGCTTATGCTTCAATACTTTTGTTAGTCTTTAAGGTGCCACAGGACTCTTTGTTACTTCAGTAGACTTATGGTGCAATTAATTTATTAAGTAGAACTAGGACTTAAATAAACTTCTCATAGAGAGGAAAACAGACTATAGTGCTAGTGAGCAGAGTAGCTTCCCCATCAATTAAAACTGCCATTTGCCAGCCACACTTTCACATTAAAAAAAGCCTGTTCGATCAGGAGAATTTGTGTGTGTTTGGGGCGGGGGGAGAGACTTCATGCTGAATATAAATCATTAAGGTGTTTCATAGGAGATGTGCAGAATATGTATAAAATAATTATTTCCCACTGAGTCCGGTGAGATCTTAAGTTATATTCTTCCCCATGAGGAAAGAGTTTTGTAGAAGTTCTTTCTGCCAGAAATTCTTAAGTTACAATCTTAGTTCTGCCACTCAACTCCCTCATAGTCTTGGGTAGGTTGCTTTCTGTGTCTCATTTTCGCAGTCTGTTAAATGGGGATAATTGTTAGAGAGCTTGTTCCTTCACTCTCCCATTTCCCTGGTCCTTCTCTCATGAACAGAGAGCAACAATACCTGGAAGTCCAAAGGTGCAAACAATTAGATGTTTATTGGGGTGAACTTCCTGCAAGCTTAAATCCAAGTTCCTTTTTCCTTATTTTCGAATCCCATCTTACTTCCTGTTTGCCCCTAATTTATATAGTAATATTCTTAGCTATACCTTAACCCAGTGGTCGCCAACCTTTTAGAGGTCACGGACCACTAAAGTCCCCCCCCCCGAGCGGCGCGGCACCGCAGCCCCGCCCCCCCCCTCCAGCGGGGGGGGGGCTGCGATGCCGTGCTGCTCGAGCGGGAGGGGGGAGGGGCGCAGGAGCGGCCGCGGTAGCCGGAGGCTCTCTCTCTCTGGGGGGGGGGGGCTCCCGCCGCTTCCCTCACCCCCCCGCCCCATAGGGGCACAGTCTCGCGGCGCCGCGCCCCTCACCCCCCCGCCCCATAGGGGCACAGTCTTGCCGCGCCGCGACGCTGCACCCTGCTCTGGGCAGGCGGGGGATGGGGGCTCCCGCCGCTTCCCTCACCCCCCTGCCCCATAGGGGCACAGTCTTGCCGCGCCGCGCCGCTGCACCCTGCTCTGGGCAGGCGGGGGATGGGGGCTCCCGCCGCTTCCCTCACCCCCCTGCCCCATAGGGGCACAGTCTTGCCGCGCCGCGCCGCTGCACCCTGCTCTGGGCAGGCGGGGGATGGGGGCTCCCGCCGCTTCCCTCACCCCCTGCCCCATAGGGGCACAGTCTTGCCGCGCCGCTGCACCCTGCTCTGGGCAGGCGTGGGGGGGCTCCCGCCGCTTCCCTCACCCCCCCGCCCCATACACTCTCGCGGCGCCGCGCCGCTGCACCCTGCTCTGAGTAGGCCGGGGGGGCCTCCCGCCGCTTCCCTCACCCCCCCGCCCCATACACTCTTGCGGCGCCGCGCCGCTGCACCCTGCTCTGAGTAGGCGGGGGGGGGCCTCCCGCCGCTTCCCTCACCCCCCCGCCCCATACACTCTTGCGGCGCCGCGCCGCTGCACCCTGCTCTGAGTAGGCGGGGGGGGGCCTCCCGCCGCTTCCCTCACCCCCCCACCCCATAGGGGCACAGTCTCGCGGCGCCGCGCCCCTCACCCCCCCGCCCCATAGGGGCACAGTCTTGCCGCGCCGCGCCGCTGCACCCTGCTCTGGGCAGGCGGGGGATGGGGGCTCCCGCCGCTTCCCTCACCCCCCTGCCCCATAGGGGCACAGTCTTGCCGCGCCGCGCCGCTGCACCCTGCTCTGGGCAGGCGGGGGATGGGGGCTCCCGCCGCTTCCCTCACCCCCCTGCCCCATAGGGGCACAGTCTTGCCGCGCCGCTGCACCCTGCTCTGGGCAGGCGTGGGGGGGCTCCCGCCGCTTCCCTCACCCCCCCGCCCCATACACTCTCGCGGCGCCGCGCCGCTGCACCCTGCTCTGAGTAGGCGGGGGGGGGCCTCCCGCCGCTTCCCTCACCTCCCCGCCCCATACACTCTCGCGGCGCCGCGCCGCTGCACCACGGTCCGTGCAGGCAGGGGGCGGGAGCTCCAGCCGCTTGCCTCCCCGCCCCACAGGGGCACACTCTCGCGGCGCCGCGCCGCAGCACACTGCTCCTGCCGCTTGCCTCCCTTCCCCTCCCCCCCGCCCCAAAATTTCCCCACGGACCACCCAAATTTTCTGACGGACCACCAGTGGTCCGCGGACCACTGGTTGGCGACCGCTGCCTTAACCAGTCATTCTACTGATTTACCTAACCAATCCTAACATACCGTAACATGATTAGTTAACCAATTATATCCCCCTACCTTAATTTGTTTATACCCAGCAAAATTAATTATACAGCAGATAGAAACAATCACAGAACCAGACAGAGACCATGCAAATAAACAATAGTAAAGTGGGAACTATAATGACAAAACAATACGGAAGTGAGGATTTCACAACTACATCTATAAAGACATAAGGGTTTCCCAGCTGTGTCTATTGATAAGTGAATCCTTACCAAATAGAAAACTATCAAAGCAAATTTCCTTTTATTTCTTCTAGGCTTTTCCTTTTCTCTGGAGGTGATGGATCAGATCACCTTTCTAACAGCGAGGATGTGACTGACCGTAGTCTTCCCAGCTTATGGCTACCTCTGCTGCTTAGCCAGAGGCATTGGCCTAAGAACAGGGCTTCAGACTGTCACAGTGAAAGAAGGCCCTTACACAGATTCTTTCTTTTACACAGATTCTTTCTTTTACATCTCTTGAACTAGCTAAATGATAAACATATACTGAAATTCTTGAAGTATAGGCCTTTACAGACAGGCCTGAATATCTATATCCTAACAATAATCAGAACGCAAAGGCTTATGAAATCTCCTCCTCTGGGTAGAAGGTATAAAACGGGATGCTTTGCTGTCTGGGCCCAACTAGTGGTGAGAACTCCAGTTTCCAAGAAGCTGCTAGGATTCCTGCTAGGGCACAGTCCTTGGTCCGTGCCTGAGTGGTGCTCTGTGTCTCATATCTGCCTTGGTTAGTAGGTGTCTAGAAAGGAGAAAGAGCTTCCTCTCTGTTAGTCCTCCCAGAGCTTCTTTCAGCATGTAGGTGTCTGCAATGATTAAGTGCAGTGCCTGTTTCTCCTGTTGCTCAAAGCAATTGCAAGCAACAGCAGAATGGTACACCTGATTTTGATCAGTTTCAGAGCTGCAAAATAGCAGCCATGAAAATAAGACTTTGAATTTGAGAAGGTTCTAAACTTCAGCAAGCAGTGGTGAGCACTTAGGAAAACTGCACTCAATAAGTTTACATTAGCAACTCTAAAGACTAGAAAGTTGTATTTAATGAAATCTCAGGTTCTGGAGCGGTTAATATCATTGACTTTCCCCCCACCTCCTGGGCAGGGAAAGCTTTAAACTCATTAGAGGCGAGTAGGTTATTTTAAGTCCTAGGAATGCTTATCTCCATCTGCCCCAAGGGTGTTGAGAGAATTAATTGGTTAATGTTTATAAACTCTGAGCAAGTCAAGTACAATTTACTAAGTTGATTTTGTATCTGTTTACAGTAGTGACAGTTATGGAAGGAAATGGAAAAACTGCAGCATCAAGTAATCTGAAAGTAAGTTTTTTATTGTTTATAAGAAAATTCTGCAGCCCTGGCATTATGTACATGCAAAAATTCCAGAAACTGCAAATATACTCATGAATTCTGCAAGCTTCACTTTATTGGCTTGCCATCCCCAGGGAGCCAATTTAGTCTAGTCTTAGGATCATGTTCCTATGTATAAATATATGTTGCTTAATGGAGGTATATTTGGGTAGGGTTAGGTGATGTATAGCCAAGTGTTCCGTTCAAAGTTCAAAGCTAATATAGAAGTTACTACATAGGCAAAATAATTAAGTACTGATGGATTTTTTTTTTTTTTTTGCATTTAATCAGTACACTGTTCTGTAATAAGGTCCTGAGACTACTCATGTCTTCTTTTTAGGGCTGGGTTCTATAATTGTTATGCAAAAGAACAGCTGTATATTTAGAAGAATGGTCCACAAAGGTGCTCCAGAAACTAACTGTTAGCCTTTATTCCTCCTTAAATTTCCTTGTTACTACCACTAGCACAATTCAACTACCGGTAGTACAGCAACACTGGATACACTGTTGAAGGCAAAGAACCTATAGCAGTCAGCTTTTTAACCACCTTGTCTAGCCCTGTTCAGAGCAGGGCTAGGTAGTGCAGTGGTTAAAAATGTAGCTGCTGCTACCACTTGTTCACACTAGCTTTCCCACTCTTGCTACCATAAGTGGCAAATTTTAGAGAAACAAAGCTAGTGTAGACAAAGTTAAAATGAGTATTCTATAATGTATATACGCACATACCCAAATCCAATTGCTTATCTCAGTGGGAGGCTGAAATGGGACTTTAAATTCTACTCCTGTTAAATAAAATTTGTGATGATTTTAAACTTCGATTACTCATTTGCTTTTTTCATGTTCATCTTATCATAAGTTTAATTGTAAATGTTTGGAGCTCACTTTTTTTTGTTTTGTTATAAATGTGCTTGAAGATTGGAAAAGTATCTTATCACGAGTCTTGCAGGGTGGGAGAGCGAGGTAGAGGTTCATCTTAATATCCTGTGCCCTTTTTTATCCCTATTCCAACTTTCTTTCCTTTTCTTCTTTCCTTCCTTTGAAGTTAGTAATTAAAAAAAAAAAAAGTTCTTTCTCCCTGTTGCAGTGTTTTTTGTCATCTTTCACTTCCCAGCTGCTCCCAAGCTTTGATCACACCAAACTGATGTTAAAATTTAAATCAGATAATTACCAAATTATGGGGAAGTCTTATAGAAACCTGTGATCAAACACCACTCTGAATTTTTAAATATGAAACTCTCTGTAGACAATATCCAGATAAAAAATAAATTTCAACTGTTATTAAAGCATGTGTACCAGTGTGAACTCTTCCCAAAAAATATTTTCAAATGATGAACATCATATAATACTTCAGCACAAAAAAGTCAAAATGTTCCCCCTCCCCCTATAATACTGGTTAATAAGTACATAGAACAGAAATGACTGGATTACTGTGGGTGGATTAAGTTTGCCATCTTTAATTTGATGGTATTACCAGTGAAGATATATTATTTATTGAATCAGAGAGGTAGCCGTGTTAGTCTGGAATAGCAGAGGTAACAAAGTCCTGCGGTACCTTAAAGACTAACTATAAAGTTTTGAAGCATAAGCTTTCGTGGGCTAATACCCACTTCGTCGGATGCTTATAGTTAGTCTTTAAGGTGCCACAGGACTTTGTTACCTCCATTATTTATTGAGAGATCCTTTGGTTGTCAAAAGCAGAGTCTGATGCAGTGTGACAGTGCACAACAGACACTTGACTAGACAACATCCTGTCATAATACAGCTGCACGAGTTCAGAGACCAGGTTTGATTCTCTACATACCCTGTTTCCCCGAAAGTAAGACATCCCCCGAAAATAAGACGTACTTCAAGTTTTGCCTCTTGCTGTAATATAATGTAATGTAATTTTGGGAGCAAAAATTAATATAAGACACTGTCTTATTTTCGGGGAAACACGGTAGCTAGGAAGTGGAAAGAAATAGGAGTGGAGAGTAACTGAGCCCTCCTCCTATTAAAACTATTCTATAGATGGACAGAGCAAAAGGACTGAATTTACAGAAGTCTTTAAACAGCTCCATGGGAAAAAACTTGGATTTGCATTGATTTTTTCCAACAATCCCGAATATATATCAAATGGGTCAAACTTCACACTTTCTATACACCAGGAGAAGCACAAAAATTGCTGAGCTCAGTCCCAAACCCAAATATACGTGACCAAGAAGAAATGGGAACTGATTAAAGTTCAACTTAATCAAGAGTTCTTCCAAGTATCAAAGAGAAATGTTAATGACATAGCAAGATATTGGCAATATGTTGCTACTTATTGTTATAGGTGTCAAGACAGTGTAATTGTAATGTTGTCTTGTTAATGACCCAAAATTTCAAGTAGATGGGTTAACATAATCTGATTGAAAAGGATACTCCTTGCCCGTCAAAACATGCCCATAAGGATTTAATTGACCAGTTTTTGTTCTGAGCTTCAGATATTTATTGAGAGCTGTGTTATTTCCTAAATGATGCTTTTAAAATGTCAGATAAGGAAATTGACACAATGTTTTCATTATGTTAAGGCTAGGAATGTTAATGCATGCTAGCATGTGTTCCATGTATCCTTTTTGATATGTAGATGTTGGGTGTCAACTCTGAAATACTGTTTTGGGATTTAATTGTTCTTGAGAGGGGATTAAAAAAATTCTTTTGAGAAAATGTAGGTTGATTTCTTTGAAAGTTGTATTCTTTCTGTGTTCTCTTTACCTTTCTGTGAAACTAGATTGGTAAGATTAGAATTGGATATAAGTGAATCAGAAAAGAAAGGAGGAAGTTACAAGTGAAGGGTGGATCTATTTTTATCCTTAATGCATATGCATGGAGTAGTTAACTTAACTCGATTCCCACCCCCAAGTCTATTGAGATTTAAAATTAATTTTCAAGGGCCCAATGTGATAGGAAAGACAAACCAGGAATAGGAAACCATAAATATTACCTTCAAATTCAAGTTACAGTCGGTATTTCTCTCTTTCCGTATTCTTAACTTGGCCTGAGGGGTGAGAATACATGAAGTCACAGTGCTAGGGGAGAGCTGAATCATTTAATTTTAACAGATGATTAATGTAAAAGTAACATTCTCTACTTTCAGTTTCGCATACCAAAGAAGAAACCAAACACAAAGTCAGAGGATGTCCATGTTCAGTCCCCTTTATCAAGGCTCACAGACTCCCACCAGTGGGACTGCCCTTTACAAGAGGTAAATAGAAGCTACTTAAAATCTGTTTAATTTGAAAATGAAATGTGTTGGGAACATATTATATGTTTCTTGTTTGTTCTGAAATTGAGCATGGTCTTCCATCTATCAAAACGAGGTCTCAACTGCAGGAGAGTGGGTGGGGATGTCATTGACTTCACAAAGACTCAGGTCTATGCACATACCAATGACTGCAGTATGAGGACCTGATTGCAATATTGCCAACCTCACATGTTCAAAAATCATGAGCCTGTTCTCAACACCCCACCGTGAGATTATTTTAAAAATAATGAATTTTCTAAAAAAAAGTATGCATTTGGGGTTAATTTTGTCTTCTGGTTTCTGAGTTTTCAGGTTAAATTGATGTCATTTTATGAAGCTTTCCTCTGCAACTATGTGGGTTAGAAACTTAAAAAAAAAAAAAAGAAAACTGAGATTCTGGACTCCCAGAGATAGGACTTAAAGAAAAACATGAAATATTGTGAGCCTTGAGATAAAATTGTAAGAGTTGGCAACATTGTAATTAGAAATTAAGATTCATGCATGCGTAGATAATCCTCTTTTGCTGAAAAGATACCTTATTAAAGACTGTTTTAATCTTCTCAGTCATTTGGAGAAACAAATAATTACCAAGTAATTTACTTTTACAATTAATGAGATGTAAAGATGCCCCATGTTGAGTGTATTATGGTACTATTAAGTAGTATTACAACTCAGCTCTGAAACTTTGCTTCTGATCATGCCCACAGTATGCTAGCTGCTGTGCAAACTGAAATGATGGCACGGGCTCTGCCCCAAAGAGCTTAGGATGAAGCTTTCAGAAGAACATAAAGGACTTTTGAGCACAAGTCCCATTTAAAGTCACTGCTCCTGAATCCCTTAGGTGCTTGTAAATACCTTCCCTTCACATTCTTAAAGACAACACAGATGAAGGGGAAGGCACAGAGGAACATACAGTGTAGGTCAGAGGTAGGCAGACTATGGCCCGCAGGCCACATCCAGTCCCTCTCCTGCTGTCCCCCCTCCCCGGCAGCCTCAGCTCGCCATGCCGCCAGTCCTCTGGATGGCGGGGCTGCTAGCTCCTGCTGGGGAATGTGGTGGCATGGCTGGTTCTGGCTGGGCGGCGGGGCTTCCAGACATGCTGCTCTGAGCGAGCGGCAAGGTACAGGGATGGGGAGCAGAGGAGGGGAGGCGGGGTTTGGATAAGGGGCATGAGGTCCCAGGGGGCAGTCAGGGGACAGGAGACAGTTGGATGGGGTGGAGGTTCTGTGGGGGAGCGGTCAGGGGACAGGGAGCAGGGAGGGCTGGGAGGAGGTGAGTCAGGGGACAAAGAGCGGGGGGGTTGGATGGGTCATGAGTTCTGAGGGGGCACACGGGGCGGGAAGTGGGAGGGGGCAGAGGCCAGGCTGTTTGGGGAGGCACAGCCTTCCCTACTCTATCCTGCATACAGTTTCACAACCCCGATGTGGCACTCAGGCCAAAAAGTTTGTTCACCCCTGGGTTTAGGTGGTCACATGATGATGGTCTATTTCCTAAAAAGGTATTTTATATTCGGTATTTTTTGGTTTGGTAAAAAATACAGATTTTCTTCAGGTGACCCACAATCTTGTAGAATCAGCTACGTAAATTTTTTTTACAAGTTTCTTGTCAGAAGAGTATGTTCAGGAAGGATTTGACTATGAAGAGGGTGGTGGTCTGCAGAGCAGCTCTGGAAGGATGTTTCTTAGCCCACTTTCTGAATGTATAAAGTGAGGAATACTAAGCCTAACCTCCTTCTAATTACTATCATGTTTATCTATGCAGCAATTAAAAATAAATCTTGAAGAGCCTCTCCTCCCCCTTTGATGTGTGTAACTGGGATCAGAGTGCTCAGAACCAACAGGCTTTCCACTAGTAAACTGCCTTGTCACTCTGTGATGCACATCAGTGTCCTTGGCTCCTTGATCTCTGTATTTAGCACATAATTTTGAGTGCTGCTGAGTCTGAAGTTGCACTATATATACATTTATGGACTAATCTTTAAACATCACTGATCTGTCAGCATCTTGTTCTTGTATGTATTTATGGTTTGTGAATCCTCATTATCTTCCACTCTGTTGCTGTAGGTATAACCTCTGCATTTAGTTGGTCCTAGGTTTTGCCCTTGTTCGCCTGTGCATAATACCATTTAGTACTTTTCTCTGGGGAGTTTCAATACTGCTCAGAAGCTAGGATGTTATTTTCTTCAGCTAGCTCCCTCTCTCATGGCTCCACTTCCCAATACCCTCACAGTTGTGGAAAATATTTGTAGCAGGACTTGCTCTCTCATTGCAGTTTGGGTGTTGGATTATCTCCTCCTTGATGTTCATCTAGCTCTACCTTCTAAGAAACCCCTCAGCTTCTAAAGGGGTCGCCTCTTAGCTTTCTGCAACTTCCCCATGCTCCTTTCAGCCTATACATGAGAGAGCTTCATTCTGGGCCTTGCAGCCATTTGGGAGTTTTTTCCCTCTAATAACAACACTGTTTAACCTTAAGGGAGTGCAATGCACAAGATTACTTCAAAATGTTTTACAAACTGAGTAAATACCAGCCACATTCTACAGATGGAAATGCATTTGTAAAATGCCTTGTCCAAGGTCACTTGGCAGGTCACAGTGCGGGAGCTAGGAATAGAACTCAAGTGTCTTGACCTTCGGTCCAGTGCTCCACCCACTGGATCATGCTAAAGCACTTCAATTCATAGTACAGCGGAACCCCGCTATAACGTGACAGTTGGGATCCAAAAAATCCTATCGCCTTAAAAGCGGAGTTGCCTTATAGCAGGGTTTCTCAGAATTTTTTAAAAAAAGTTTCTGGGCTCTCTGGACAGAGAACTCAGGGGCTGCAGGCTGCGGACACCGGTGTTTTCTGTCCCCAGCAGGTGCAGGGCCGTGTCTTCTTTCCGCGCTGCCCAGCAGGGAAGAGAAGCCATGGCCCGCGCCTGCCAGGGACAGAGAACAGCGGTTTCATCCGACGAAGTGGGTATTAGCCCACAAAAGCTTATGCTTCAATACTTTAGTCAGTCTTTAAGGTGCCACAGGACTCTTTGTCACTTCTGCAATTCCAGACTAACATGGCTACCTCTCTGATTCATGATTAAATAGGTTTATGTTTCATCTGCATGTAGGAGCCAATGTCCATTTTGGAGATGTACATCATAGTGTTGCCTGATAGTTTTGTTCCTTATTGTGTGAAGAGATATCATCCTTGAAGTATTCAGTGGAATTCTATTAATTAGACAGATCTGTACTACACTGATGACGAATAATGTCCCATTGTTCCTGACGGTGGTAGGGACAGAATTATCTGCTGTGTTTGGCAGAGCCAGCCTTACTATTTTGGGGTGGGCCTGCAGAACAATTTTTTTCCGCCAGCCTTTCACAGTTTTGGGGGCAGTCCACCACGATCCACACCACTATGCATAGGGCAAGCCCTCAAGATTTTGGAGTTGGGGTGGATACTTTATTTGGGGCACAACCCAGCCTTAGTTGATTCATTAGTCATTGTGTGTGTGTGTGAGAGAGAGAAATCTGCAGATTTCCCTTTGTCTCCCCATCCAAGACTTCTACTGCAGAAGTGAGTGAGGCCCAGTTTGTTTGTGTGCTTTCAACCGTATTGATCCATTGGCATCAATTTATGTGTTTCGATCTCTCTCTGAAAGCTGATATATGCTCCTTTATATTTTCAGCTCTTCCAAAAATGGAGGGGACAAGGAAGACATACAGACTGTCTCTGGCTTTGGAGAACTCGTGTTTTTCTGTACTTTCTCATTACTAATTACTGGTCAAAAAGGAACTGATGGTTTAGGACATTAGTAACAATTGTGTCTCACCATTGTGTTGTGAAACAGGGCTCTGCCATGCCATCCGTCATGGAGGCAGTCTAACAGCTTTAGTTTTTGACATTACAGAGCATTTAGATCTCTGTCTTGCATAGAAGCATGAATCCTAAAGTGGAGATTTGGTTGATTCACTTAGATGAGTGATACTCAGACCCTAATGTATTTCCCCAATACTAATTTCTCCGTACTGTTACTCTCACCGTCATGTCAACTGTCTGAAATGGGCCATTCTCATTACCACTTTAAAGGTTATTTTTCCTCCCTTGGTGTCCTGCTGTTAATTGAATTGTCTCCTTAGACTGACCTCACACTTGTTAAGGCAACTTCCATCCTTTCATGTATTTATACCTGCTCCTGTATTTTCCTCTCCATGCATCTGATGAAGTGGATTCTAGCCCAAGAAAGCTTATGCTCAAATAAATGTGCTAGTTTCTTGGGTGCCACAAGGACTCATCATTGTTTTTGCTGATACAGACTAACATGGCTGCCACTCTCAAACCTATCAAACCTCAGTCATTTAGGAGCCAATTTAGTGATCAGCATTACCTAAAAGAGCCACAGTAGTATGAATGACAGAGAAATTTTTAGTTTTTATTTATATTATTCTCAGAGCAAATAAGTTAACTTGGTGAAAGTTAATAATTGGTTAATTGCCTAGTAAAAAGCATCCTGATTGGTTAATAACTTAGGTTAATAATTAAATCATACAGTATTTTAATATCATGTGCTGCAAAGAACAGCAGGTGATACATTAAAGAGCCATTTGTGGTTTGAGTGCCACAGACTGAGTATCATTGACATAAAGATGCTCCCCGTGTTATGCAAGTGTTCTGCCTTGTGTAACTCAGATTTTGCATAAGTCGGAAGCATATCTCTAACCATTATGCAAAAACAAAGAGAGAGCCCCTGCTATTTCTAGCTTACGGAACTTTTTCCTTAAGCTTGAAATTGCACAACTCGGCTTTGCATAACTCAAGGAGCATCTGTACATCAAATCAGGGCGGCGACAGGGGGGTACAACGGGTACAGCTGTACCGGGCCCCGGACTTAAGGGGGGGCCCCTTAAATCCAGGGCGGGCCCGGTACGCAGCTGTACCCCCTTGTCGCCGGGCCTTTAAGCAAGGCGCGGATCCGGGCAGCCGCTGCAGCGCTCGTCAGCCCCCTCCCCCGGCACCCAGCAGCCTCCCCCCGCCCCCCTTTGCTTCTCCCAGCCAGGCCACACGGCCAGAGTGCATGTGGGGGCCACGCGGCCAGAGCGCATGCGGGGGTTGGGCCCCGCGGGCGGCGGGAGACTGGCCGGGGGGGGGGGGCGCGGGTGGCGGGAGACCGGCCGGGGGGGGGGGTGAGCCCGCACAATCTGCGTACGGGGCCCCAAAATTCCTGTCGCCGGCCCTGCATCAAATTAAGTCACTTGTTAAGGGAATTAAAGTAGCAGGTGCCTTACTGGCTTATGATTAATATTGAACAAACCCACTACAAAAGCAAATGTGCTTTTTCTTAAGTAAAAGTTTACAATCTGGTTGTCCTGCACAAACAGTCAAATTTCTTAGGGAAAAGGCAGATGGGAGACCTGCTTGGTGGTATTCATAAAAATGCTGGAAATTTACTGGTTTCAATACTTTATTTCTTTGAACTGAATGTCTAGTTTTCTTGGCTGATGGTGTTTTTATACTACATAAGCTGTTATGTTGTTTCAAGCTCTTCTCACTTTCCATCTATTCTTACCTCTTCCCCGTACATTAACCATCATTTCATTTTTAAAACTTCTTCATTATTAGACCTTTTTTTAAATTCCAGTGGAAATTAACTGCAAGAAATCAAGAACATTATCCAAAGTGGAAAAGACAAAGGGACTTTGACAGACCCAGCTTCTTTGGCGAAGGCTCAACAATTGGGTAAGATGTCTCATATCAAAACTATCTCATTTTACAGTATCGTGTTCTACATATTCTGAGTGTTATAAACCTTTCTTGAAGACAGGTATCTTTATTTTTCACACAATTGTTAGGGTCATGGAAATGCTACTTTCATAGCTGTTTAAAAAGCCCAAATTGAGATTAATGGCTAGGGATGTATTTATATAGTAATCGTAGGGTATTATAAATTCACAAATAAATTACAAATAGGGCTGCCAATTAGTTGCAGTTTACTCACACAATTAACTAAAAAAAATTGTGATTTAAAAAAAGTTCATTGTGATTAATCGTACTGTTAAACAATAGAATACCAACTGAAATTTATTAAATATTTTTTTATATTTTTCTAAATTTTCAAATTGGCTTCAATTACAACACAGAATAAAGTGTATAGTGCTCACTTTATATTATTTTTTATTACAAATATTTGCACTGTAAAAATGATACAATAGTATTTTTCAATGCACTTCATACAAGTATTGTAGTGCAATCTCTTTATTGCGAAAGTGCAACTTAAAATTTAGATTTGTTTTTGTTATATAATTGCATTGAAAAACAAAACAATGCAAGCTCTAAAGTTTTACAAGTCCACTCGGTCCTACTTCAGCCAGTTGCTCAGACAAAGAAGTTTGTTTACATTTATGGGAGATACAGCTGTCTGCTTCTTTCTTACAGTGTCACCTGAACGTGAGAACAGGCATTCACATGGCTTGTTGTAGCCGATGTTGCAAGGTATTTACGTGCCAGACATGCTAAACATTCAAATGCTCCTTCATGCTTCAGTCACCATTCCAGAGGGCATGCTGATGATGCTCTTTAAAAAAAACAAAACTGGATTAATTAAATTTGTGACTGAACTCCAAGGGGGAGAATTGTATGTCGCCTGTTCTGTTTTATCCGCATTCTCCCATATATTTCATGTTATAGTAGTCTTGGATGGTGGATCAGCATATGCTTGTTTTAAGAACACTTTCACAGCAGATTTGACAAAACACAAAGAAGGTACTAATGTGAGATTTTTAAAGACGGCTGCAGCACTTGACCCAAGGCTTACGAATCTGAAGTGCTGTCCAAAATCTGAGAGGGACAAGATGTGGAGCATGCTTTCAGACCCGTCATCAGTATGGATGCATGTCCTCTGGAATGGTGGTTAAAGCAAGAAGGGACATATGAATCTTTAGCACATCTGGCACGTAAATATTTTGTGATGCCGGCAATAACAGTGCCATGCAAATGCCTGTTCTCACTTTCAGGTGACATTGAAACAAGAAGGTGGGTAGCATTATCTCCTGCAAAATACAACCAAACTTGTTTTCTGAGTGATTGGCTGAAGTAGGACTGAGTGAACTTGTAGGCTCTAAAGTTTTATGTTGTTTTGTTTTTGAATGCTGTTATTTTTTTCTTCATAATTCTACATTTGTAAGTTCAATTCTCATGATAGATATTGTACTACAGTACTTGTATTATGTGAATTGAAAAAATGCTATTTTCTTTTGTTTTTATAGCGTAAATATTTGTAGTAAATATAGTGAGCACTGTACACATTGTATTCTATGCTGCAATTAAATCAATTTATTTGAAAATGTAGAAAACATCCAAAAATATTTAAATAAATGGTATTCTATTAAAGTTTAACGGATGTATTAATCACAATTAATTTTTTTAAGTAACAGCCCAAATTACAAGCTTTTCTTTGTTGTAAGATTTCTCACAAGGTTGGATGGCAGAATCAAACTAGGAATATAAATCAAACTGATAAATGAGGTGAATAATGTTGCTGGAGTCACCGTAGCTTAGATTGATTTACTGCGGTGTCACCACCACCTGCGTCAACGGGAAACACTCTCCCGTTGACTTACCTTATGCTTCTCATTCTGGAGGAGTACCAGAGTCAACTGTAGAGTGCTCTGCAGTTGATTTAGCAGGTCTTCACTGCCTGGTGAATGTAGACATGGCCCTAAGTCAGGAAGTTCTATGACCTATGTTATGCAGGAGGTTAGACTGGATGATCACAGTAGTTCTTTCTGGCTTTATAATCTGTGAATCTGTGCTAGTTAAATTCTTTGAGATCCTTAGATGAAGACTGTTACTCTTTAAGTATAAATTATGTCAGTACCTGCTGCTCTTGTGGGGTTTTTTTTTTTCCAAACTGGTTTCCAGATCATCTTTCATATATATACAGCTGACAAAACCAACTTGTTTTCATATATATTGTGACAGAGTCAGACCAGAAGGGTATAGGAGAGTGCTGGAAGGGAAGTATATCATCCTCAGGATGAGCAGGTCCCTGTTCCCTGGCTAGCCAAACAAAGGAGAAGGTTCTAGAAAGCAGCAGAAACAGCTAGCCTGATTGGGACACCTGAAGCCAATCAGGGGCTGGCTGAAACCACTTAAAAACCCTCCCATTTAGTCAGGTGGGTGTGCGTGTCAGGAGCTGTGAGAGGAGGTTGTGCTGTTGGTGAGACTGAGTGGTTAAGACAACATATCATACACGAAGAAGGAGGCCCTGAGGGAAGGGTGAAGTGGAGTGTGAAGAAGCAGGGACTGCTGTGGGGAAGTAGCCCAGGGAATTGTATTGTGTTTGGTGGTTAAAAGGTCAGCCATCTTAGCTGATACTATTAGGGTCCCTGGGCTGGAGCCCGGAGTAGAAGCTCCCCTCTTCCTACCTTCCCCAATTAATCACTGAGACTAGGGAGACAACAGAGACTGTGCCAGGAAGGATAACTTCTCCTCACTGACTTATGATGAAAATGGCTCAATAGGCTGTGACCTTGTCTCTAGAGAGAGAAGGGCTATGTGGATGGTCACAGTGAGCCTCTGAGGCTAGTGAAATCCACCAGGAAACGCAGGACCCGCAAGCATAGACTTGGAGCTTTGTCACAATATAGATATAGATATAGATAGATATAGGATCTCTGATATATCATAAACAGGTACTTTTTAGTCTTGGTATGTTTTGGTTTGCCTCAGAGGTTTGTCCTGAATTGCATAGAAAACATCTACTCTGTAGAAGCGGGATAGTTATTTATATTAAATGACATGCAGAAGGGATAAGAATATTTGAGAACACTAAATGTTAAGAGTTCTTAAAGTCAGTCTTGGTGACAGAAATTAGAATTTTGATTTCATGGTGCGATTAAATCTACATAATTTAAAGAATTAGATAATTCCAGTTGTTTCTAGTTTGTGAATAACAGAATTAGGATAATTCTCTATCTCATGGTTGGTATTTAGAATAAACTCATTTTTGAAGTGGTTTCTTGGAAGGAAAAGGTTCTAGAAGTGCAAATTTTTGAAGAAGAATCTACAGTTTAAGGAAATACTTAATGTCAAAATGTCAGATGATTCTGCACCTTATACTCAATGTGTAAGTGACCACAAAGGTTTCTTTGGTGATCAGTTAGTTCTGCATTTATGTATTGAGTGCTGGAAACTGTTGCAGGTAAGAGGTATGCTTAACAGAAATTCTAACTTAACTTTCCTGCTTCTCCAAACACAAATATCTGCTGTGGCTTTGGTGCCCCGGAATGTGTCCTTCTTTAATATTAGATACAAGGGAGCAACTGGCAGGCAATGACGCTTTTCTACTCCACCCCATCCAACTTAAAAACTGGAGTTATTGCAACTCTTGTGTTGTGACTCAGTACTCCAGTGGGGATCACTTGCTTCTCTGTGATGCCAGATAACATTATTAGGGTGTTGCAGTAGACCTTGAACTGGCCATTGTGACTTTGGGAAACTTAAAGAAAATAGATATATTTGGAATCCATTTCACGAATTACTTTCACTTGATATTTAAGGTAGATGTGCATACTCATAGGGTTAAATACTTTCCCAAAAACTCATTGCAGACACTAATCACTCTTTTTTTATTAGTGTAATGTAGTGAGGCATCAAATGTTCAGAAGTTAATTTATGCTTTTCCAGAATTTTTTTTTAAGGTAGGGTTTGTACAGAAAATTGAGATGTTGAGAACAAAATTAATCAAGTGATACAATAAGAAATTCTTCAATTGCATATTCACCATCACAAGGAGGCTGGGTAATAAATGAAAGGATATTTATTGTATATTTAAGAGTATAATCTCTACCTAGTTGGTGGTATATAAACCTGTTGGGAAGATTCTGATAATTGAAATGTTAAAATAAATGGAATTTAGGAAGGATGAGGTGGGCAAAAGGGGAGGTGAAATAGCACTCCATGTCAAAAATGGCATTATCTATTTCCTGAGTGACACATCAGACCTCCAGCATGCTGGCAATACTAACATATTCTTGGACTTTTAAAAAATTATAGAGGACAATTTCCTAACTCAACAAGTTCCTCCAATCCAGAGGAATTCTGTATTAGACCTCATTGTGACAGACAGATATTGATCGCAGAATTGGTGGTTGCTTAGTGATGCAAGTGATTTATGACTTAATTACATTTGTTGTGTGCAAACAGAATAAAGTCCAAGGTAGTAATATATATTTGGTTCTTTAAAGGGCCAGTTTGATAAAACTGATAGCAATTATGGGCCAAATCAGCTGGAGAAAGAATTTAAATAGAAAGTTGTAATAAAAAACAAAAACCACCACCACAGAAACCAACCTGGCTTAAAGGAAAAGTTTGGGGGGACAGATTCCAATCCTGGTCTTGGGGGGAGGGGGGGGAAGGAGTGGTAAAAAGCTCCTCTGGGCTCAGTTAGCCCTGACCTGGCACACACATCCTGTTGCACACGGAGAGAAATGTCTCCTTAAAAGGGAGGACCAAGCCCAGCTGAGTGTGGCACTCAGAAGGAAGTGGAGCTAAAGAACAGAGGTCCCTAGCCCCACAGAACAGAGGCTGCTTACTCAGAAAGCTGCTGAAAATCCTCTGTGCCTTGATCCTCTGACTTAACTTTGCTTTGCTTTGCTTTAGAGCCTAGGAAGCTCAACTTGGGCTCCTCAGATACCCAAGAATATAGAAACCCAGACTCCTTCATATAAATTATTTGCTTTTTTCCTTTCGAGGAACATCAGGGTGAGCCCAGACTGTTGTGTAGGTTGCAGGATTATTTTGGTGCCTTTTCCTTTCTTTTGGAGTGCGGTTATACTCAGAAAGTGGGGAGCTGTCTTGCTAAGATTTACAGCTGGGAGACTGCATCCTTTACTCCACACTGGTGCTACAGTGAGATCTACAGCCAGAGAGGGATGTCTGGGATGAGAAAGACCCCGTGGCCTCGAGGTACAACTCATGACAGGAAGTGAAAGCAGATTTTACATAAAACAAATGGAAGAAAGGGGAAGTTGACAGCAATGAATATAAATTAGTATAAATAAATGAAGCTAGAAATGTAGAAATTTGATAAGGGAAGCAACAGGACACGAGAAAACTCTGGCTAGCGGAGTTAAGGACAGTAAGCAGTTTTTAAAGTATATTAGGAACAAAAGGAATCTTAACAATAGTATAGGTCCATTGTTAAATGGAAATGGCGGAATTGTCAGTAATTATGCCGATAAGGCAGAAGTGTTAAATAAATATTTCTGTATTGTACAGTGGAGCCCCGCTATAACGCGACCGATGGGATCCAAGAAATTCCATCGCGCTAAATGCAGGGTTGCATTATAGTGGGGCCCCACTCCCCGGCAGGCGTGGGCTGCGGCTTCTCTCCCCACTGCCCAGCAGGGAGAGAAGTTGCAGCCCCGCGCCTGCCGGGGACAGAGAACTCAGGGGCTGCAGGCGCTGGTGGTCCCCGCCCCCAGCAGGTGCGGGGGCAGTGGCTTCCAGAGAAACCTGCTAGACGCCGCTACCCCACGCGTGCCAGAACAGCGGGACTCCAGCAGCTACGGAGTCCCCGTGTCCCGGTGGGCATGGGGGCAGCGGTTTCCAGGGAAGCCGCGGCTCCGCACCTGCTGGGACCGGGGGAGTCCGGCAGCCCCAGAGTCCCTTGGTTTCCGCAGTTGTGGACACAGCGGCTTCCAGGGAAGCCTCGGCTCTGCGCTTGCCGAGATAGGGGGCTGCAGCCCCAGTCCCCTGTCCCGGCAGGTGCGGAGCCGCGGCTTCCACAGGGAACTCCTGGGCTGCAGTCTGCAGCCCCGGAGTTCTCTGTCCCAGGCAGGTGGGGGCCGCAGCTTCTCTCCCCTGCTGGGCAGCGGGGAGGAAAGCCATGGCCCTCGCCTGCAGTCCTGAGTTCTCTGTCCCTTGCAGGGGAGGCTGCAGCTTCTCTCCACACTGCCCAGCAGGGGAGAGAAGCCGTGGCCCCCGCACCTGCCAGGGACAGAGAACAAGGACTTGGGAGCCATGGTGTAATCGTGCTATAACTGAACTCGCGTTATACCGGGGCACATTATACCAGGGCTCCACTGTATTTAGGGAAAAAAGCCAGAAAATGTAGTCCTGTCTTATGATGATAATACAATGTCTTCAATTCCAGTAGTAACTCAGGAGGCTGTTAAACAGCAGCTACTAAAGTTAGATATCTTTAAATCAGCAGATCCAGATAACTTTCATCCAAATTTTTTAAAAGCTGACGAAGGAGCTCTTGGGGCTCTTAATGTTGATTTTTCAATAAGTCTGGGAACACTGGGGAAATTCCAGAAAACTAGAAGAAAGCTAATATTGTGCCAATGTTTAAAAAAGGTAAGCAGGATGACCTGGATAATTATAAACTTATCAGCCTGACATCGATCCAAGGCAAAATAGTGGAATGCTGATATGGGACTTGATTAATAAAGAATTCAGGAGGGTAATTATAAATACCAGTTACCATGGGTTTATGGGAAATTGATCCTGTCAAGATAACTTGATATATTTTTTGGTGAGTTTACAAGATTGGCTCATATAATATAATTAGACGTATGTAGGGCATTTGATTTGGTATCACATGACATTTTGATTAAGAACTAGAACAGTAAAAATCAACATGACACACATTAAATGGGATTAAAAACTTAACCTCCCTATGCCTCAGTTTATTCATCTATAAAATGGGGAAAATACTAATTTAATAAGAGCGCTGTGGTTTAATACAGAAACTCCTCAAACTACTTTCCTCTCTTTCGTTATTAATTGTCATAAACCACTTTTAGATCCTGTGATGAAATAGCACAATTGATTTTTTTCTATCTGTGCTGTAAAGTTCACTTTACTATTTATATACCAGATCAATTAACTTAATTTTTCCTTAAAGCATATATGAGGCTATTAAAAATAGATTTTTACAGAACGGATACAACTCCTTCAGAGGCAGATATCAGGACCTGGAACCAGATTTCACTGGCATCCATTTAGCAGCACTTGCTCTGGAGTACATAGAGTGGGCATTTTTATTGTTCAAGATGTTGATTCTTGTCTGCCTAGTTCTCTTTTTGGAATTTTTTTTGTAGAAATACCTGAGTTTCTTGAAAAAGGTGTGTAATGTTTTCCTGTTAATCTGGAATTGTGAGCATTTCACTGAAATACATGTCAGAATTGGGTGAAGTAATGACTGCTTTATCACAAAGAGTTAATTCCTGTAATCGATTACTGACAAGCTTACTTGGGAATGATTCCTTGCTTCTGGTCTGCAAGATTAGTATGTATGCTTGTTTGCTGCTAAAGTTTAGGAATATAGTTTTGGTTATTTGCATCCTCACGGGGAGGAAATACATAGGCTCTTTTTATATCAGCAGAATGGTGTCCCGAGCCTCTGTTTGCCAGAAGCTTGGAATGGGCGACAGGGGAGGAATCACTTGATGATTGCCTGTTCTGTTTGTTCCCTCTAAAGAACCTGGCATTGGCCATTGTCAAGAGACAGGATACTGGGCTAGATGGACCTTTGGTCTGACTCAGTATGGTTTCTTATGATCACATCTTTTCTCAGCCTCATAGTATCTGCCTGCCACATACCTCTCACTCACACAAAGATGTTTCTTTTTATATAAAAGCAATTCCTCCCATTCTTTATTCTTCATCTTTCTCACTTTATGTATACAGTCTCCATAGGAAGCAATTTCTGCCATGCAAGTCTCTCAAAATCAGGATGTGTATTTCACCATCATCTCAAGAGCAACCTCTTTGTACAACCAAGCTTAATTGTTATCCAGTAAAAAAATGTATAGTTCCACCTATTCATGACAAATCATATAGCAAGTATATCATTAAAGCAGCTTAAGTGAAGTTGCTGTTTTGCATTCCTTGCTGCAGAACCAATTCAATGCAAAAGAGACTCCAGTCTCATCTAGCAGAACAAATGCAGCACATAAGAATGGCCATACTGGGTCAGACCAAAGGTCCATCAAGCTCACTAGTCTGTCTACTGACAGGGGCTGATGCCAGGTGCTTCAGAGGGAATGAACAGAACAGGCAATTATCAAGTGATTGATCCCTCATCTGTTCCCAGCTTCTGGCAAACAGAGGCTAGGGACATTCAGAGCATGGCATTGCATCCCTGACCATCCTGGCTAATAGCCATTGACAGACCTATCCTCAATGGACTTATCTTGTGTTTGTTTTTTTTTAATCCCTGTTATAGTTTTGGCTTTCACATCTCCTGATGGAGTTCCACAGGTTGACTGTGTGTTGTGTGAACAACTACTGCCTTTTTTTTTTTTTAACCTGCTGTCTATTAATTTAATTGGGTGATTCCTATTTCTTGCGTTATGTGTAGGTCTAAATAACACTTCCTTATTCACTTTCTTCACAGCAGTCAAGATTTTATAGATCTCCATCATATCCCCTTGTGTCACCTTTTTTTCCAAACTGAAAAGTCCCAGTCTTTTTAATCTCTCCTCATACAGAAGCTGTTCCATATCCGTTATCATTTTTGATTTCCTTCTCTGTACCTTTCCAATTCCAATATATCTTTTTTGAGCTGGGTGACCAGATCTGCACACAGTATTCCAGATGTGAGCATACCATAGATTTATATAGAGGCATTATGATATTTTCTATCTTATCTATCCCTTTCCTAATGGCTCCTAACATTCTGTTAACCTTTTTTGACCGCTGCTGCATACTGAGTGGATGTTTTCAGAGAACTTTCCTTAATCTTTCTTGAGTCAGAACAGCTAATTTAGACCCCCATCATTTTGTACGTATAGTTGGGATTGTTTTCCAATGTGCATTACTTTGCATTTATCAACATTGATTTTCATCTGCCATTTTGTTGCCCAGTAACCCGGTTTTGTGATATCCCATTGTAACTCTTCACAGTCTGCTTTGGACTTAACTATCTTGAGTAGTTTTGTATCATCTGCAAATTTTGCCACCCCACTGTTTACCCCTTTTTCCAGATAATTTATTACTATGTTGAACACTACTGGTCCAAGTACAGACCCAGTGGGACACCATATTTACCTCTCTCCATTGTAAAAACTGGCCATTTATTCCTACTCTGTCCTCTCCATTTTTTTCCTATCAGGTAAACCATTATTGATCCATGACCTTCCCTCTCACCCCATGACTGCTTACTTTGCTTTAAGAGCCGTTGGTTAGGGACATTGTCCAAGGCTTTCTGAAAATCCAAGTAGACTACATCCATTGGATCATTCTTGTCAATATGTTTGTTGACCCCCTCAAAGACTCTAGTAGATTAGTGAAGCATGATTTTCCTTTGCAAAAGCCATGTTGACTTCTCCCCAACATATGTTCATCTACATGTTTGGTAATTCGGTTCTTTACTGTTGTTTCAACCAAGTTGCCTCGTACTGAAGTTAGGCTGACTGGCTTATAATTGCACGATTGCCTTTGGAGCCTTTTTAAAAAATAAATTGGTGTTACATTTGCTATCTGCCAGTCGTCTGGCATATAAGTTGATTTAAGTGATAGGTTACATACCTCAGTTAGTACTTCTGCAATTTCATTATTTGAGTTCCTTCAAAACTCTTGGGTGAATACCATCTGGTTCTGGAGACTTATTGATGTTTAATTTTTCTTAATTAACTTATTGCTGTTTAATTTGTTCCAAAACCTCTGGCACCTCAATCTTGGACAGTTGCTCAGATTTGTCACCTAAAAAGAATAGTTCAGGTGTGGGAATCTCTCGTACATCCTCTGCAGTGAAGACTGATCCAAAGAATTCTTTTAGTTTCTCCACAATGGCCTTATCTTCCTTGAGTGCTCCTTTAGCACCTTGATCGTCCAGTGGCCCAAATGATTGTTTAGCAGGCTTCCTGTTTCTGATCCTTAAAACATTTTTTGCTGTTACATTTTAAGTCTTCAAATTCTTTTTTTGGAGTAATTATACTTCTTTGCTTGATTTTGACAGAGTTTATGTTCCTTTCTATTTTCCTCAATAGGATTTAACTTCCAGTTTTCAAAGAACGCTTTTCTTTGCCTCTAATGGCTTCTTTTAATTTGTTTAGCCATGGTGGCACTTTTTTGGTCCTCTTGCTACAGTATGTTCTTTGATTTGGGGATATACATTTAATTTGAGCTTCTATTATGGTGTTTCCATGCAGCTTGCAGGCATTTCACTTTTGGGTCTGTACCTTTTAATTTCTGTTTAACTCGCTTCCTCATTTTTGTCTAGTTCCCCTTTCTGAAATTAAATGCTATTGAGGTGGGTTGCTGTAGTGCCCTCCAACCCCCAGGGATATTTAAAATTAATTATATTATGGTTGCTGTTACCGAGTGGTTCAGCTATATTCACCCATATTCAGATCCTGTGCTCCACTTAGAACTAAATCAAGAATTGCCTCTTCTCTTGTGGGCTGCAGGACTAGCTGCTCCAAAAAATAGTCATTTATCATGTAGCACAGCGCAACTTTAATAGTAACTTGAACTGACCTTGTAATTTATAATTACATACAATTTCTCAAACGTAGATAACCAGGAACTTTTAATCTTGGGACATAAAACTCAGGTTGTGATAATCTGACAAAATATTTGACTATGGTAATAGCATATTTTTCTTGCAAAACCTCCTTTGAATCAGTGCATTAGCTGTTAAATGCTTTATTGTCCTTAAAGTGTTGCCACAGTATGACCCCCTGTTTTCGCCCTTTGGTACAGTCTGTCTTGAAGATGCTCATATCTGCAGTTTCGGTGCAGTTTGAGGCTCTGATAGCACCAGTTCTGTGAACTTTAATAGAGTTGATACAGCACGTGTAGAGATTTTGCTTCACTAAAAATTTACCCCTGTACCTCCACATGTTTGGGCTAGTCACTGATGCCAGAATGCAAAATCGTGAAAGGGATGCTGTGACCCAAGAGAATCAGTCTTGACTCTCCATCTGTACAAAGAGCAGTTTTGCAAGTCATCAGCTGAGCAAATATACCTCGAGCCGAGATGAAAAGTGTTATTGTAGGGATTACAAAGTCCTTAAAGAAACTTTGTTGAATTCATGTACCTTCGGTAGACTTCAGCACTATATTTATTATGTCTTATTGTCTGTATGGCAGGCAACCCAAAGTTATGTTGACGAATGTCCTGAGGACAGAAATAGGAAGAAAATACACAAAGAGCCAGCTTATAACTGATGCTAATTTATCTGATGTTGACAAGTTGCAATCAGATCGACCACCCTCATCATCCGTTGCCAGCCTAGAGATATTCCAAATATTAAATCCTCCTCTCCAAAGCCTTTTTATATCCAAAAGGTATGTTGTTCAATACTGATTAAGTCTTAACGTCTTGGACCTTTGCTTCATTTGACTAAAAATCATAATCGTTTGCTTGCAATTGTTTTTTATGGAAAAGTATTCCTTATTGCATTGTAGATATTATGTGTTGTCTTGATCCCAAGCCTTACACTTGTGACTGTCACTTTGGATCATCTAATCTGAGTGTGCCTGTACCAATCGCAGTCTTGTGGGATTTCTGATGAGTTGGTGTCTAAAACTTGATTAATTCTGGTCCAGCTTTTTGAACTCTCTGAGATGGGGGTTTTTCATCGCTCCGGCAAAAAGAAAACATCTAACTGTCTCCTTAGAAGAAGAAATCTACAGTTCTTTCCTCTTATGATTGTTCTTCTGGATCTGATTTTGACTCTGTTCCAAGTCATACTTCTCATCACAGGCCACTTGTGCGCCAACTCTGGCAACTTAACAGCTGCTCTGCAAACACCAAGGCTCCCTTGAAAAGGACTTTGTACCTCTCAGCAGAACAGAAGTGGAAAGAAAGACATTGGACACCACAACATGCTGTGCTGGAAAGTGACCGAGGTGGATCAATTCGCAGAGAGAGAACACAGAGGGAGGTGTTTGCAGGGCATAGCTAGGAGACCACATCATTCATACCAAATTCAGAAAAGGATATGGCTGTACATCATCATCATCTGAAAGAAATCACAGTGGGAACTGCCGAGCATAAGCACCAGAGATTGAGGGAAGAGAGCTATTAGCCACACACATTAAATACTTTGATAGTCTTGTACATTTGAACCACTGATAAAATGCATTCTGTCATCTCTTGATGTTTTTGATTGACCTAATTTTGGTGCTCATCTCTTCTGACACATGCAGATGTTCTTCTCAGCCTTGCAATCACCTGATGTATGGCAGAGTGACACCTGGGATTTGTGACACAGGGTCAGAATTAATTACAGAATTTGTTACATGCTTTACATATATACTGTTTGCCAGCTGATGGCGTGAGTGAATCAGACTAATTGACAATAAGATTTGTTTTATTGGAGACTTCCTGTTCCTAGGAATTTTTTTAAGATCACTCTGCAATCAGTGTTGAGATTTTGCATGGAAGTTATTCTGAGATAAATTTTATGTGAACAGAGAATGATAAATCCTCAGTTGAGATGTCAAAAGCAACAATATGCTAACATACTGTAGTTGAGCTGAAGTTACGTTGGTTTCCCTCTTGTCTCCTCTTGACTACCCAACTTCCTACCCATGGTCTGTTGTCATTGTTCTTTGTGTTCGCTGCCTGACATAGATTGTAAGCTTCTTGGTGGAGAGGTCTTGTCTTATGTCTGTAAAGGACCATGAACAAAATGGTACTTTGTTAGTAGTGATATTTGGTGTTACTAAGCCACTAAGTTACATGAATTCAACCAGAAGTGTCTTTATCCAGATTTCAGTTTAGCATTTATCATTTATTGTTATATGTATGGCAGGCAACCCAAAGTTATTTTGAAGAATGTCCTGAGGATGAAAATTGGACGAAAATACATAAAGAGACCGCTTATAACAGATGCAAATTTATCTGATGCTGACATGTTGCTATCAGGTCAACCACCCTCATCATCTGTTGCCAACCTGCAGACATGTAGCATATTAAGTCCTCACCAAAGACCTTTTATATCTAAAAGGTATGTTCTTCATTATTGATTTTACTAGCCTTTATTCTCTCTGAAACAACATATCTTGTCATGGAAAAAGATAACTTCTGTGAAACTATTTTTATGAGAATCTGACTTGAATCAATAGTTGAATTGCCTCAGTGCAAACTAACATACAATATTTTCAACAGCCCATCATTTTAACATTGCATTATTTTCATTCTTGCTACATCTGACATTACTTGGTCACCCTTTGTTGATAAAAGAACTCAGATTTGGAATAGATCAATGTTTGATGTGTAGATTTGATTACAAAGTTCTAATATGACTGTTGGTTTGAAATTTTGTCCAAAACTAATCATAATGCCACTTGCCTGTTGCTGTGATATTTGCTAGCTTGATTCTAGGTTTTTTTTTTTTTCATATGCTCAAAGCAATTGTATATGCTAGTCCTAAATCCATAACTGGCCTCAACCCCATCATCAGTGCGCAGCAAGGACTGCCTCTCACATTGCTTTAGCTCTCTCTTTTTCCTATTTCCATGTTTACATGGACTTCAATATAATAGAAATTATTTCTGTGTGGAATTAATTGTAGAAATGAAGCTGCCTAGGATTGCAAATTCAGGTGAAACTTACATTATGTAAAGTGAACTATTCCGTCTCTTCTCCTCCTATGCTCATCTCTCTGCTTGAAAGAAAGTCAGCACCAAGAACAAAAGAAAATAAGGGAAGGGTGAAAATAAAGAAACAAACGTTAAGACTACACAGCCGCTGGGAGGTGCGATTGCCAGCTCAAATAGACATAGGTGCACTAGCTCCACAAAAGTTGGCGTCTGAAAATAGCAGTGTGGTGACGGCAGCTCAGGCTAGCCACCACATTCTTACGTGACCCCCTGAGTATGTACTTGGGTGGCTAGCTCAAGCTGCCACCAGTGCCACTGCAGTTACACTGACGACTCTCCTCCCCATCCTTAAAATCCTGATGCAAACATGAGCATTTTGCAAGTTAGTATGTAGTACAAACCCTTGATTTGAGCTTACAGGATATATTGTAATGGTATTAGGCAGATGCATCCCATTATTCCTTTATTGAGGTGCTTCTTTTTTTCAGTCTTCACTGTCTCTTTATAGCAGGGTCATTTCAAGAAACAATGTGAAGTGCTGACTCAGTCGAGGCTTGACACAAGCTAGTATTTGGCTCTGAATCCACTCTGCTGCTACTTACCCCAGGACGAGACTTAAGAAAAATCTGGGTGTGTTGGCTATTAACGACATAGTTTGAAGGTGACATACTTGGCAATATAAATCAGCTCATGCATGTTTTACAACAGTGTTTTTAGGGAGTGTGACGCTGAATGGAAATGGTGGGA
Organism: Sternotherus odoratus; assembly: GCA_032164245.1. Taxonomy (NCBI): domain Eukaryota; kingdom Metazoa; phylum Chordata; order Testudines; family Kinosternidae; genus Sternotherus; species Sternotherus odoratus. The sequence continues at coordinate 134,260,239 of JAVMKO010000001.1, read as the reverse complement.
TTTTTGTTCTGGTGTGACTGGATATAATTTTGGAATGAGAGAACAGACTGTGAAATTGGGTAGATAGTTCATTGTATTTATAACTGAGAGATGACAGGTAAATTATACATCTGGAATAGTGAGCATGGATTCTCTCTATCCACTGATAAATATCTAAGTGGCAGCTGCTGATTTGTGGGTATAATCAGGTATGTACTTGTCTAAGTGACTTAAAATTATTGGTGTAGAAATTGATACCATCTTCTGAAAATCTTCCTCCTCCAATGTCTGCAGTAGGGAAGCATAATTTTTTAGTGGCAGGAGAAATTTTAATCCACTGTGGGTAGAAAGGCCAGAGCTGTCCATTGCACGTGGTGATACAGCCTGATCCCGCACCCCTTGAGAAGTTAATGGGATTTCTCATGTGAGTAGGTGATGCGGGATCAGGTCCCATTTGATGAAAATACATCAGTACTTTTCAAATGCTTGGTATTAGAGAATTGCTTGTAGCACTCGGGGGGAAAAGCAGAAACCGAGGTACTCGTATTAAATCACTTCTTGCCTTCTGAATACACAGCTTTCCCCACACTGAAACTGTATAAAGAACTTATTTTGTCTTGTTACCTGTCTAGGGTGAATGCTTTAAGGTGCAAAGCAATGGAGAATTAAGCCCAGTAGCCTTCTAGTCTAGTGGTTCTGAGGCTCAGATTAGTGCTGCTTTTCACTCCATTTCTGACATGTAATTTAAACTGCAACTTCTTGTCATTTGTATACACAGGATACTACATAGGTAACTGAATGTGTGTGTGTGTATTATAGGGGGAGCTGGGAACAACCCTTATGTTAGTTTCATAATACTATCTATGATAAAATATTCTCGCAACTCATTTTTGAGAAACAGCTGCAGCAGTTCACTCTGTGCTGGGACCCCTATAAATGGTCCCTCTATGAAGGGGGATCAGAGTTAGGCTGAGCTCCCCACAACAACCCCTGTATCTAGGCCCAGCACATGACTCTAGTGGCCTATCCCCATGTGGAGAGGTATCACATGGTGATGAGCAAACCCAGAGTGACTTCTTATGTAATCAGAATGCATCAATCAGAGTGTGTTTGTAAAGCGGTATTCAGAGTTCTGTTTCCTATTTTAGATGTGTGGTGACCATGTGTGTATTTAACAAGGAAAATTTTGGAGTACATTTGAATACACAATGCTCTTCATTCTTTCCTGCATGTCTATTTACATTCACGATCCTGTGTTTTAAATTTGATTTTTCTGACTTGGACTATCTGCCTGCCAGAATGGATGGTCTTCCTGCCTCTTTAAGGTTGTCACCTTGAATCTTTCATATCAGTTAGATGCTGTTACAGTAAGATGCATCTCAGAATTTTTTCTGAAGTACCTTTTTATCAGACCTCTGTCAGTGTTGTAAGTAGCATTACTTCTGATGTTAACACACACACCTCACCATTCTAAAAACAGATTTGAAACTTTTCTGGAAAATGGGAAATCTATTCACGGAATATTTACAATAACAAAATAAGATGTTTATGAATGTGCAGGTAACCTTAACAAGAAGTTACAGATAAGAATTAAAAGGAAATGGCTCAAACCTCCTGTTCTACTATACTTGAATTAATCACTAGTCTGCAGCAGTATTACATAGGGCTGGTCTTCACTAGGGGGGTAGATCGTCTGTAGATACGCAAATTCAGCTACGTTAACAACATACCTGAATTCGGCGTATCTACAACCGACTTACCTGCCGTCCTCACAGCGGCGGCAGTTGGCAGCACGCTCCCCCGTCGACTCCAGCTTGCGCCTTTTGGCAGGCTGGAGTTCCGGAGTCGACGGGGGTGCCACTGGCAATCGATTTATCGCATCTTAACGAGATGCGATAAATCGATCACCAAAATATGGATCCCTGCCAGCTTTAGTGAAGACAAGCCCATAGACATAGACAGCACTCCGATCACAGGCATCTGTCTTGTTTTATTCCCATTACAGCCAGCTGAAAAAACCTGGTTAGGATTTTAAATGTAGTAAATTTAGACTAGAAGATGAAAACATTAGTAAATAGTGCTAGATGTTGAGCCCTTTGAATTGATTCAGGGTGTGTCTACACTGCAGTCAGAGTTGTGACTGAAACTCCTGCATACATACCCAAGCTAGCTTTAATTTAGTCAGTGCGAGCACAAATAGCACTAAAGTATTACATGCTTCAGTGTGAACTGTGCAAGCCTACCCAGGATCCTGAGTACTTACTGGAGCAGCTAGCCTGCAATGAAGTCAGCGACTAGTAATAGTTCTCAAGCTAGCTAGATCAAAGCTAGATTGTATGTGTCTATACTTGCTTCAATCACATCTCTGAGTGCAGTGTAGACCAGTGGTCCCCAACCCCCGATCCGCGGACCGGTACCGGTCTGTGGAGCATTTGGTACCGGTCCGCGGCCGCGTTCCCCTCCGGCCCGCCCCTTCCGCATCCGGCTGCCTTCCCTTCCGCATCCGGCCGCCTTCCCTTCTGGTCCTCCAAGACTTCCGCATTTTGCGGCTTTCCCGCCCCGTTTTCCTGCGGCTTTTCGGCGGACATACAAGATCCCGCCTCGCCGAAATTAAAAAAAGGAAGATGAGCTACTGAATTCTGCGGGTTTTCGGCGGACATACAATGGTCCGCCGCACCGCACAGAGCCCCCGGGCCGCAAGCATTACTCGCCCGCGTTGACCGGTCCCCGGTGATCAAAAGGTTGGGGACCACTGGTGTAGACATTCCCTTGGAGACCTGATGGGTGCGGCAGAGGCACCCAGAATTCATCAAATCACAGAGTTTCTTTTGTGAACCACTTGTAATATTCCCAGATTATCTGATAGCCCGGAGCTGAACAATTAACTGTTCCCTCACTCTAGCATTTGTTACACAAAATAATTTGGGAAGAGGGACAGTAGGGGTGTGAAACTTCCAAGCATATTATAAATTCAGGGACTCCCATTATAAAAGGTAGATAAGGTAATTGTTAATTTGTTTGTTTTTCCATGTGTTAATCCCCATCCAACAATGTGAAAATCTCATTTTTAAGTGCATACCACACTTGGAAAATTATTATGAACTACTAGCTAATCAGGTTTTACAATTCGTAAACAGGAAAAAGAAGTGAGAAATTAAGCCCCATTAGTGCCCACCAATTTGTCTTGAAAGTAACTGTATTTTTTATTTGTAATTCTAGCACTATATTAGGAATCTCATTTATTTTCCACAGGATATAAGAATATTTTAAAAAATATTCCTTGAGACAGCTTTGCAGTGTGTTCAAAAACAAACCCATGAATCCTCCCCTTTGAATTACCTTACACCTTGAGACCATCTCCAGAGGTGACCCATCACCATGGTGATCCTGGGCAGATCATAGCTGTATAGAAACCTGGGGGAAAGTAAGTTGTGTGTGTAGGGATACCAGCCCTCCTGGCTATTTGAAGGATTCACCACACTTTCACAGCTGTTTGATTATTCATATATCCGTACAGGTCACCTTTTAAAGTAATATTCACTATCAGTACTAAAGGGTGAAAATAAGATGACCTGATTTTATCTGTATTTATGTAAAGGGGGAAAGGTCTGTGTTTGGATATATATTTGCTGAAACATTCCCCAAGAAATGTTTGATTTATGGTATATGTCGAATGTCTGGGGAAGATTGATTAGTGGTATTAAACTAAATGCCAGAAACTCCTGAAGACTTGTGGGGTCTCTTAAAATGGGAAACTGTATGATTGAAAGACAGACTACATACAGATACAGGTTAAAATAACATTATTTAAGATGGGAAAGTCAAGCCCTCAAAAGTTAGGAAATGCCAGAATTAAGTTGCCTGTGCAACCTTTTTTTGGCTCCCTTGTATGTATGCATTACGATATAGTCTTCGATTATGTGATCATGTACTATTTTCTTCCACAGACCCCCTGTTAATTCGACATACATTACTTATTCAGCGAGCTGCTATTCAATATTTTGTTTTATCCTGATAGTTCACTGTGTAGCCCTTGCATGCCTTAATTACTGCATGGTATTCCAATTCTGCTCTGAAGACAGAATTATTTTCTCCATTAGATTTTTATTGCAGTCACTGATATAGTATGAAAGTGCTTCACAAACATTACTTTATCTTCACAACACACTGGGGAGACGAGGGAGTGGTATCCCCATTTTACAGATACGGGGAAGATAGAGAGATTAAGGTAAAAAATATCTACTAACTCTGTGTGCCCAGTTTGAGACTACTAGGATTTTTAGAGTACTTAGCATTACAGGGTGATATATACGTTCAAAGCACAGCTCCCATTGACTTCAGTTGCAGCTGAGAGTGCTTGAGATCAGGCATCCAGAAAATGAGGAATGTGCAACTTATGACCACCTGTAAAACCCTTGCTTTAAAATTGCATAGGAACTCTGTGGCAGAGGCAAGGATAGAATCCATTTCTCCAAGGCAGCATTCAACTGCCTTTACCATGAAACCTTCCTCTCTTTTCCGGCAGTGCATTGCATCATTCACTCTACACCTTCCCACATCTACAGCAAATGAAGCAATGATCCTCCAGACAACAGTCTTCTTCACTACCCTGATTCATTGCCAGAGCAGATCCATCCTGTGCACTAAAGGAGGCAGGGGCCCTGTGGAAAAAACATTGTAATCATGTAATGAAAGGCTAGCATAATGCATGTGCACAAGGAAGCGAAATAAGATTGCACAGGCAACCTTAACTCTGATATTCACCTGTAGCGTAAAGAAGCCCTGAGGTATGTTGGTATAATTTATGTTTTTCAGGGTTATGAATAAGCCGCCTGCCTGAGCAACATATGCTACACCTACCTAAGTATCGGTGTGGACAATGCTATATCGGTGGGAGACTTTTGAGGGCTTTTTCTTATCTAGGCACCTATTACCACCCACCCTGTCCCGATTTTTCACACTTTCCCTCTGGTCACCCTAATCCCAGTTCTCTCCACTTCATGGCTCCTCATCCCATGTTTCTCTTCCCCCTTCCTCTAGTCATGACCTCAGTGACCCCGATCTTTCCTGTTCCCACTAGCTCCTAGGCCCAGTCACCCTCTGGGCTCTCATCCAGTTTGTATCTCCTCTGACTTATTGTTCCAGTCTCTTGAGGAAATCCTGGTTATCCCCTACCCTGAAGCTCCTCATCCAATATGTTGCCCTTATGCCTATGTGTCCACATTGTATCCTATCTGCATTCGAATCAGAGCTTCATCCTCAGTCCTGCCTTCCAGGAGGAAGGTCATTGAGAGCAGGGAGGGTACGTCTACACTGCTCACTTCTTACAGCAGCACGTAGAATACATAAACTGCATGCCCCCTGATCCGGGTATAAATAGAAGTGTTGATGGTGAGGCACTGCCTAGGTGATTAAAGTAAACACATTCCCAAATCCGGTGGGTATATATCCTTCACAGTTCTCTGCACACCCAAACAATGCCTCCTCTGTCTACAATGCTGTTTATTAGCAGTGTAATGTCCTACTGCCAAACCCTTTCCCCGATGTAGGTAAAGGCTCTGGAAGAGGGGAGGCAGCAAGGAAGGGCTCCAGCGGCTCCTTGTTGCTTGAGCCGTTTGTTGCCACAAAGAAAAACTCCAGTAGCTAGGAGGCACCAGGAAAAGTAACGGGCTCCCCGCTGCCAGATCTCTTTCCCGTTGCCTCCCCCTTGCCAGAGCCTTTCACTGATACTTGTAGCTACACATTGCACTGAGCACAGCCTGGCATGTATCTACGCATTCCCTACGTGCTGCCGCCAGAGGTACGCAGTGTAGACGTAACCAGAGATACTCTCCCTGTTCTCAGTTCGGGTACCTGAACCCTGAGCTGGCGCAGCTTGCAGCAATCAGGTTGATGCAGACAACTGGCATGGAAAATATAAATGAGATTAATATGGCTTATTGTCCAAAGTGACCATCCTTTTTGCTGGTGTCGGAAATGCATTTAAGCACCCACTTCTGGCAGGTCCCAATCTTACTAGGTGGTATCTCCTTTTTTTGCTACGGTACTAAGCTTTGTCAACTCCCATTAACTTCAATAGGAGTTGAGGACCATCGGCAACTCACAAGATCGGACCCTCAGAATTGAAGTGTGACATCAGTTTGTAGTTAGTACATTTTATACAGGAAAAAAGAGTTGTAGAGGGGAGTAAAAGCCTTGGTTCTGCTATTGTTGCTCCCATTTTTAAAATAAAACCAACAGCTTGAGAAATAGGCACAGACTAAGACCTTTAGTTTTCCTTTTATCAGTTTCCCATAATCTTCCCTAAGCCCCTCTCACCAAAGCACGTCCTTTTCAAGACCCTTTTAGCTGGAATTCTTGGTTTAAAACCTTTTCTCTTGTGAACAACTCATACTTTGGAATCTTGTGCCCATTTAGAGTCTCAAATAGTTTGATATGTGCTATATTGCCCCCTATAGCCAATATCATTGACAAAGGGAATGAGATATTTAATTGACTATGGCTTTTCTCTTTGCAGTCAGTGCTTCTGATCATTGTCTCAACAGTGCTTCACAGGCAAAACAATATTTAAATTACTAACCCTTACCAGTGAATCAGATTCTCGTGTTGTGCACCTTCTTAGAAGCATCCTTTTCACTAGTCATCAACACTGCTAGTGTCAACACATCTAGTGGTGTATTTCCATGGAGGAAACTAAATTAGTCTGCATTGTATTTTGCTATGCTTCAGAGTACTTACTAGAGTGAAGCAATATTCTGTAGTGTGATCCTACTCTAAAATCCATAGCGAGAGTTAGTCAGTACTCTTGCAGGATTAAGGAGAATTCATAATTGTTGTTTCTACAGGAATGAATGGCGCCAGAAGAAGACAGATGACAGTCTGCTGAAATTGTCTGAATCTTCTAAAGAAGCAGAAAGCAATAATGCTCTGTTTACTGTAAGAAGATATGACCAGCAGAAGAAAGGTTGGTGATGAAGAGCAGTTCTCTTTTGTATTTAAATATTTGGATATTACAGTTGAATAACTGGATATTTGCCTTAGATTTGCAGAGAGTGTAAGAAAAAGAAGGTAATACAAAGGTTTTGCTTTGTAAACTGTATGTGCGTTTTGTCAAAAGTATGTGGGGTAAAATATCCATACACTATCAAATTTTAAATAATGTTAAGGCAATAGCTTAAACTTGCAAACAGAAGGAAATTGATAGAGAAGCCTCAGGCTCTACCTTCAGTTATAATAATTAGGGCTGTCAAATGACTAAAAAAATAATTGCTATTAATCGTGAGATTTTAAAAAGTCATTAATTGCAGTTTTAATTGCACTGTTAAAAATAGAATACTAATTTAAGTTTATTATAAATATTTTGGATGTTTTTCTACATTTTCACATATATTGGTTTTAATTTAGAACCGAGACTACAAAGTGTACAGTGCTCACTTTATATTATTATTTTTATTACAAATATTTGCACTGTAAAAAAGACAAACAAAAGAAGTTATATTTTTCAGTTCCCCTCATACAAGTACTGTAGTGTAATCTCTTTATCACGAAAGTACAATTTACAAATGTAGAAATTTTTGTTACATAACTGCACTCAAAAACAAAAGAATGTAAAACTTTAGACCCTACAGGTTGAAGCATGAAGGGGCATATGAATGTTTAGCATATCTGGCATGTAAATACCTTGCAATGATGGTTACAACAGTGCCATGTGAATGCCTGTTCTCACTTTCAGGTGACATTGTAAATAAGAAGCGGGCAGCATTATCTTCTGTAAATGTAAATAAACTTGTTTGCCTTAGTGATTGGCCAAACAAGCAATAGCACTAAGTGAACTTGTATGAGATTAATTGAAAAAGAATATTTATTTTATCTTTTTTACAGTGCAAATATTTATAATAAATAATATAAAGCAAGCACTGTACACTTAGTATTCTGTAACTTTGTAACTGAAATCAATGTAGAAAAATGTAAAAAAATCAATGTAGAAAACATCAAAAATATGTAAATTGATATTCTGTTTAACAGTGTAATTAAAACTCCAATTAATCGCAACTATTTTTTAATCTAGTTAATTTTTGCGTTAATTGCATGCATTAACTGTGATTGCTTGACAACCCTAACAAAATAACATCTTTCTACAAAGCCTTTTGTCTCAAAGGATGTTAAAATGTTATATGAACTTACTGATGTACAAAATGCTACACAATGATTTTGTTCACTACTGCAAGACAGGCAATGGGTTATGTAGCATGCAAGTATAACACTGACGGACCCCAATTGTCGGCAGGCAGGATGGAACTTTGTACCTCGGAAGTTAAAGGCATGAGCCTGTGCTGCATGAGCTAAAAGCCACGTGGACCTTAGTTAAGGCTGTAATAGATTCATTAATCTGTAAGTGGTCTGGGTGCCACTAGAGGGGATAGAGCACCACACCCAGGAGGTGTGAGAGTCACACAAGCTTTTTAACATTTCTTAGCAATATTTACAAGAGGGGCAGAATACTATATCCAGCTGAAACTGCAAGAGGGATTTAGGAGGACAGAATGTTAATTACCAAAATTAGAATTGGCTCAGGTACTGAGGATTACATTCCTACTCTGAGGTGAGCTATGAGTTCAGTTGCATCCTTTTCTTGGTCCTGTAGATTGCAGATTTGTTCAGATTTCGGATTGGTTTTGAATTTAAAATATTTTTTCATTGTGTACCACCATTTCCCCTGAGGTTTCAAATTAGCTAGTAAACATATATACAAGAAAGAGAGAGAAAAATCTGGTGTGGATGCAAAAATGGTAATCAATACCTCTTTTTTATTTTTGTCACTGCGACCACAATTTGAAAACAGTGAAAATGTTTAAGGATGACTACCAGCAATTTTAATAGAAAAGTTACAGTATTGTGCCATATTAAGTCACTCTTCTTTTTTGTTGTTTTTATTAAAATCTTTGGTATAGAAAATAAGGAAAGCGATCGACAAGATGAAAGCAAAAGCTCTCTTGCTTTGAGAGAAACAAGTTGTTTGAATTCTGAGAAGAGGAAAAGAAGGTTTAGTGGCCATTTTCCTGATCAGTGTAATGCACATTCCCCTGGAAAAGTACCATTGTCATATGTAAGTAACAGTTTTGTTGTGTTACAGTATTTTCTTGCTTTAATAGGAGCAACTAAATCCAAAGATTATACCAGTAGTTGGTAAATTGTTTTTAAAAGACATTACGTATCACCTGTTGACTAAATAGTGATGTATCGAATCTTGATATCTTTCCTTCCATTCCCTTACAGCAACACACTAAGACCTTGGCCCTGCAACATTTACATGAGTAGCTCTACATATACGAGTAGGTTTTTAGATTCAAGGACTAGAAGGGACAATTGTGATCATCTAGTCTGATCTTCTATATAACACAAACAATAGAACTTCCCCAAAAATAATTCCTAGAGCATGTCTTTAAAAAAACAACAACCCACTTTTGATTTAAACAATGCCAATGATGAAGAATCCACTGTGACCCTTGTTAAATGGTTTCAGTGGTTAATTTCTCGCTGTTAAAACTGTGTGCCTTATTTCCAGTCTGAACTTGTTTAACATCAACTTTCAGCAATTGGATTGTGTTATACCTTTATTGGCTAGATTGATGATCCCATTATCAAATATTTATTCCCCGTGTAGATATTTATAAACTGTGTGATCAAGCCCCTTTTAGCCTTCTTGTTGTTTAGTTAAAGAGAGAGAAGGATCTCAATCCTTATAAGGCATGTTTTCCAATCATTCTTGTTGCTGTTCTCTGAATCCTCTCCAATTTATCAATATCCATCTTGAATTATGAACACCAGAATACCAGGAAAAGTCGCACCAGTGCCAAACACTGTTCCCTCTAAGCTGTGTGTGTGTATGTGCGCACACAGATCTTAAACCCTGCGCACATGGTGAAACACTGCATGTACAAACGTGTGCACAGATGCACAAAAGTTTGCACAGAAGAAATTTTTTGTGCACATGGCCGGTCAAAAATTAGAGGGAACCTTGGTGCCAAATACATAGGTAAAATAATGTCTGTGCTCCTACTTGAGATTCCCCTATTTATGCATACAAGGATTTTATTAGCCTAAGACTGCTGAGTGCTCATGTTCAGTTAATTATCCACCATGCCCAAATCTTACTCACTACTTTCCAGGATAGTCTCTCATCCTGTATGTATGGCCTACATTCTTTGTTCCCACCATGTATAAATTGACACTTAGACTTGTTAAAATGCATATTGTTTGCTTGCACCCAGCTTGCCAAGTGATTCAGATCTCTGTCAGTGACCTGTCCTGTTCATTATTTGCCATGCCTCCATTTTTGTGTTGTCAGCAATCTTTATCAGTGATTAATTTTTCTTCTTCCACCTCACGGATAAACATTGTAGGGTCGGGCCAAGAACTAATCCCTGTGGGACCACATTAGACATATATGCTCAATAATGATTCCTTGTTTACAGTCTAATTTTGAGACCTATCAGTGAGCCAGCTTTTAGTCCATCTAATGTGTGCCTGTAATGGGGGTTCACTCATTAGAAGAGCACTTTCTTGTGACCAGGTGTGATATAGCGGGTTTTCTTCCCTTTGAGCACCCCCTGCAGTTGGTCACTCCATCAGTGTGGAGAGAGAGCACTGTGGAAGTCTTTCCCCTTCCCGTAATTCACAGTGCTCTCTCTTCACACACCACCCCTCTGACTAGTCACTATATAATGCCCTTTTCTGGAGTATTAAGTTTCACCAGACCAGCTGCCGGATTGTACCTCCAACAGTCCTGTGCCACTTTCCTGTGGCTGGTAGGGGAACCCAGGCCCTCCCTCTACACTGCATTCCAGCGCTGGAACCCTATGAACAACAGCCAAGGTCTAAAACAGTCCCCATCCTTGCTACTGTTTTCACTAGGCTTCTTCCTGCCTGGGCTTCTCAGGCTCTCTTTCCCCACAACTTCTCTGGGATTGTTTTCAGGGCTAGGATCCCAGGCCTTGGAGTCCTGCATGGACACAAAATTTATATCAATGGATATAAATCGATATCCGCTGATCAAGCATGGGTGTACTACCCCCAACCCTGCCCACTGGGTCAGGCACCAGGCTCACCAGCAGTTGTCCCTGGTTGCGCTGGTGTGTGCAAGTGGTTCACAGGCTTCCGGACAGGAGTCCCTTCCATACAATGTTCTGCATCTCCTGTCTGGGGGTGTATGAGCTGTTGGCACACACTAGCAGTACCAGGGAAAGCTGCCAGTGAGCCTGGTTGCCTTATCCTCCCACCTCCCCTCCTCGAGGGCAGGGCAGGGGGCAGAACATCCATGCCAGAGGAGCTGCCAGTGTGGGGCACTATCTCCTGGGAGAGTTAACAAAGTCCTGTGGCACCTTAAAGACTAACTATAAAGTTTTGAAGCATGAGCTTTCGTGGGCTAATACCCACTTCGTCGGATGCAAGCAGTAGAAGTGTTCACAAACAGGCAGTTATAGAAAAGTAGGTAAGAGCCAGGTGGGAGGTGAAAAGGTTAGTCCAATTAAGCTGAGCCAGCTTGTTATCTCCGATCAGGGAGTGTGGATTATTCGTCTAGCATTTGAATGGGGTCTGTGGACATGGAGAGATGAGAAACAATGCCTGTAATGAGCCAACCATTGTAGATCCCGGTTCAATCCCAAAGTGTGTGTGCCGAATTTGCAAATGAATTGAAGCTCTGCAGTCTCTCTTTGCAGTCTGGATCTGAAGTTCCCTTTCTGCAGAATGGTGACCTTTAACTGCCTGTTTGTGAACACTTCTACTGCTTGCATCCGACGAAGTGGGTATTAGCCCACGAAAGCTCATGCTTCAAAACTTTATAGTTAGTCTTTAAGGTGCCACAGGACTTTGTTAACTCTGCTATTCCAGACTAACACGGCTACCACCCTGATTCTTGACATCCTGGGAGAGGTGTCCTGACATGCTGCTGCTTTCACCACGCAATTCCTGCAGCTCCATGGATACGTATTTATATCCTCGGATATCCGCAGCCGTGGATATATATTTTGTATCGGTGCAGGGCTCTACTTATTCTCCACCCTGGGTTTCCTCCTTCTTACCTCTCTGCTCCTAGAGAATGACTACAGTCTCTCTCAGTGCCACCCTCCAGCTACTACAAATTTCCTGTCTTTACAATCCTTTCCCAGCTTCTCCCCCTTCTGGACTTCATCAGCAATTACTCCTTATAAATCCCTGGGCCTCTCAAGAGATGCAACTGTGTAGGTTAATTAGCCCTTTTGGGGCCACCTTAACCCCTTCAGGGCTGGTGGGAATTGGGCACCCCTTCATAGTGCCATGTTGATTTTATATCATTCTAATTTTTTAATCAGTCATGTTGCCACCAAGTCAAATGGCTTGCAAAAAGTCTAAGTATATTATATCCATATTACTGTCTATCAGTCAAGCTTGTAATCTCATCAAAAAAGGTATCAAGGTAGTTTGGCAGGATCTATTTTCCGTAAACCCATGGTGATTGCTATTAATTATATTACCCTGAATTCTTTATTAATCGAGTCTTGTATGAGCCTCTCCATAATCTTGCCTAGGATCGATGTCAGAGTGACAGGCCTGTAATTACCTGAGTCATCCTGTTTACTGTTTTTAAACACTGACACAACCATAGTTTTTCCCAGTCCGCTGGGATTGCTCATGTGTTCAAGACTAACTGAAAATCAATATTAATGGGCCTGTGAACTCTTCAGCCAGCTCCTTTAAAACTCTTAAGATGCAAGTTATCCAGACCTGTTTTGACTTTAAAAATGTCTAACTTCTAGTAGCTGATATTTAACTAGATATTAGTGAAATGGAAAGAGATCGTCATATCATTTTCCCCAAATACAGAGCAGAAATATTTATTGAACGTTTTTAACTTTTGTGCATTATTATTGATTTCCCCCGTTTTTGTCTCATAATGGGCCAATACTTTTAGGATTTTTTATGTTTCTGATATACTTTAAATATCACCTCCCTATTGTCTAGTTTGAGCTTGTGTGACTACTCAGGTATGTAGAGTTACTTGTTTGTGTTTCCAGCATTGGTGCCTAAGTAGCAGAACGTATAGGTTTGCTAATTTTCCTCTTTCACTGTTTTTTCCATTTCCAAAATTACTTCTTATTATTTTTTTACTCACTTCAGTTTTATTGTAATTTAAAAATGCTAAATCATGGCTTAAAGTGTGCGTTGGAACACTAGTTATTATTACATGGCAAACGAACGATTCCGGGGAGAAAATTTATTTCAAAGCACTAAGCTAATTATAGCATAAATTCAGTAGCATAGCTTTCTTCACTGATAGAAGAGAATAAACCATAACCTTCATAAATTTTAAAATTATGAACTACAAGTTGGTTATTGGACTCCTGGAGACGATAAATAGTTTATGCTGATCAGTTGTTAAGCAAGGAAAAAAAGGGGTAAAGGGAATTCAAGTTTGCAGAAAGTAAGAGCAGTCGAATACAAGTCATCTGTGTTCAAGCACCTGAATGCTCTGAGGGTGGATGCTCTCTAAACACTTAATCTAAAACTCCTTGCAGTCAATCAGTGGCCTCCCATTGACTTCAATGGGCTTTGGATCAGGCCCTGAACTCCCAATGGGCTGAATCTGAGAGCTGTTCAATGCCCCAACTCTACTTTTGATGAGAGTTAAAGTGCTCATTGCCTATCTGTGGCACTTCTCGGGCAGCTGCCAAAAGATTAGACACTGGTGTCTTGTTCAGTTTGAAAATAATCATGGTCAGAAAGGTTGTTCTCTGCTTGTTGTATGTTAAGTAAACGTTCTGCATTGTCATAAGGCGGGGGAAGAAGAATTAACCCCAGTCTGAGTCCTAAACTTAGCTCCATCTGAAATGTTAATCTAGCTTTGTAAATCAGTGGTCACAGAGCTCAGTCATCTCAGCAAAGTCAGGAAATAAATGTGTATTTTGTACCCCAGAAAAGATTAAATCTTTGATTTTTGTTTTCTAGAAAGAACGAAGGATAATTCCAACCCGGGGCCACAGATCTGACCTGATTCAAGAAAATATTTCCCTGGTTGTAGAGGCAGAATGTAAAGAAACATCCATCCATGACGATTTGGAACCAGCTGTCAGCTGTGAAAAGGAACACTGCTCAGAGGCACTTCCCAAGAGTTTATTGCAGAAGCAGCATTCGGCCACCAGTGAGGATGTGAGGATTTCCCCATTAGTTGGAACTGCTGGTAAACCAAAGATGAACATGTCAGAGTATCTGAGCAAGTTGCGCAACAGAATCTGCGAGGGCAATCAGTCATTTGTTTCAGCTGAGCCAAGTATGTAGTATATCTGTGTAGGCAATAGTTATATTTATTGATCTTTTTAGAAACTTAGAAGTGGCAGGCATGATGTACTAATGTAAATACTTGAAGTAGAATGTATGGATCAGAGATCACATTATCACTAAAGCATTGCACAAATCTCAGAACAGTGCATGATGAGTACTATTGGAATGGATGGTCTTGTAGTTAAGGAACAGCATTAGGGAAGACAGAATATTTTGGTTCTGTTCCTTGTTCTGCAACTGACTCATTGTGTGACATTGGGAAGTTACTCTGCGTGTTTCTGATCTTTAAAATGAGGAAATACTACCTTAAGGAGATATGTTGTGGCTTAATATGTCTGAAAATTGCTTTGAAATCTTTTGGTTAAAGATTCTATATAAATGTAAAATCATGTAAATGTAAGACTGGAAGGGACCTTAAGAGTCACCTAATCTAGCCCCCTGCACAGAGGCAAGACCAAATATATCTAGACCATCCCTGAGAGAAGTTTGTCTAACATGCTAATAAAAACTTAATTTTCCTAATATATTAACCTTAATATCTTAGCTTCTTAATATTTGTATTTTACCTAAATCTATCTTAATGCAAATTATGCCTGTTGCTTCTTGTTCTACCTTCAGTGGACATGGAGTACAATTGATCACCTTCCTTTTTATTACAGCCATTAACATATTTGAAGATTGTGATCAGGTCCCCCATCAGTCTTCCTTTCTCATGATAAAGCATGCCCAGTTTTTTAACCTTTCCTCATAGGTCAGATTTTCTAAAGCTCTTATCATTTTTGTAGCTCTCCTCTGGACTCTCTCTCCAATTTATCCACATCTTTCCTAAAATGTGGTGCCCAGCACTGGACACAGTACTTCAGCTATGTAGAGCTAGATAAGCTTTGATATTTCTGTTAATACACCTCAAAATTATATTAGCCTTTTTCTCATCACATTGCTAACTCATACTAAGTTTGTGATCCCCAATACCCAGATCCTTTTCAGTAGTACTACTGCCTGGCCAGTTATTCATCATTTATTTTTTTCATTCCTACCTCTAGTATTTTGCACTTGTCTTTATTTAATTTCATCTTGTTAATTTCACACCAATTCTCCAATTTGTCAAGGTCATTTTGAATACTAATCCTTTCCTCCAAAGAGCTTGCAGTGCTTCCCAGCTTGGTGGTATTCACAAATTTTATAAGCGTACTCTCCACTCCATTAGCCAAGTCATTAATGAAAATATTGAATAGTACCCCATGCAGAACAGACCCCCGTGCAGCCGTACTAAATAAATCCTTCCAGTTTAACAGCAAACCATTGATAACTACTCTTTGAGTATGGTTTTTCAGCCAGTTATGCACCCACCTTCTAGTACTTTCACACAGATCACATTTTGCTAGTTTGCTTATGAGAATGTCATGTGGGACTGTGTCAGAAACCTTACTAAAATCAAGATATATTACATCTACAACTTCACTATCTACTAGGCCAATCATCTTGTTGTGTGTGTGTGTGTTTGTGTGTGTATATAAAAATCATATTGGCACGAGTAAAGGATACAATGTCAACCTTAATTTTAAATCTCCTTGATGTTGTGATCATTTAAGCCAGAACTATAGTGTTTATTTAGTCTTATTTTATTCAGTGTCCTTTTTGGTTTTTCACTCTCCTGGCTCTCCAGTATCCCTGCAGCTGTACATTAACAGCTTTTTAGCTGAAGACTGGGTGGAACTCTTAGGAGCCTCTTAAATTAGCCAGTAGGGACTGCGGAGAGAAGTAGAGATCAGTCTGCATTGTAGTAGTTTCTTCGTAGTCTTCTCTGCCCCTTTCAAGCCAATGAGAAAGACTGATACATGAATGTATGTAACTTAGATTGCTTACATGGTAGTGCATAGTTCAACCCCAGGTCTACCAAGTCAGCATAACATCCTACTTAATGGGATTTAATTAAACCCCAATCTCCATTGCAGACCATCATTTTTCTTACCAAAAATCTGTGATTTGATAGGAGTTACTATTTATTGTTAAATCCGAGTCTTATACAAAATTGATTTTCCTCTTCAGTTGTTCTTTCCAGCGACGATGAAGGATCTTCTGAACCAAAAGACCCAGAAGAGCTGGATCTGAGGCCTGTGCATGACGACACAACTGACAACAAAGAAACAGAGCAAGAACCTGAGTTACCTTTGGCAGAAGAGCTATTGCAAGATATAACTGAAGATGAAGAGCAGCTCTGTGTAAGCTCAAAAGCTTCTCTATCTCACCAACACAAGATGGTCCAACAAATGATATTACCGCACCTACCTTGTCTTTCTAATATCCAGGGATTGATACGGCTACAATAATGTAGGCTAAAACTGCTCATTTCCCTATGCCTAAAAATGGGATTTGAATCTAAAACTCATAATTAAAACAAGTTCATTAACTCACTGACCAATCTTATACCATTGGGTTTTGTGTTGCTGTACTCAGTCTAAATTTGGAGCATCCCTGCATGTAGTCTTTCACCGAGTTAGAAGAGAAATTGCTGTCTTTTCCTATAGATGAAGTATTGCAACATGTCTGGAAGGTTGGTTTTAAATTGGATTGGGTTAGGGCTAAAACACTCGCTGTATTATAATTAGAAATATTTTATAGGTTTCAACTGAACCACTTGAAGATAACTCTTCCACAGACTTACCTTCCAGTGAACAGATGGGGCCAGCATTAGATATTAAGATTACTACACTGTATATAGGAAACATAAAAGGAACATCAACAGATTGTGTTACGGTAAGTTGACTTATTATTGTAATGGATTTTTGGCTTTAAAAATAAAAACAAAACTTCTTCCAAGTTCCACATGTTATGAATAGACTTCAAAGGATGAAAAGTCCTGAAAGAAGACAGATAACTCTGAAATTAGACCTGCCCCCCTTCTACCGGTTGTTTTGATCAGGAGGTGTCCATGTAACTCTTCACCTCCTATCTGTTGTACTGATGTGTTCCATTCAGTGAGCTGGAAGGCTGTTGATTTTTGTTTTCCAAGGAATCTATGCTCTGAGGTTTTCAGAAAGCAAGATTCATATGCGTAGGCAGGGTACTTACATTCTTAATCATAAAGCAAACTGGGACAATTTTTTAAAATCACAGCGGGAAAGCAAAAACTGGCCTGGTCAGATGTAACATCTCTTGAAACCAAGAGCAATGGTGCTTACTGGAATACTGCAGATCTTACCACAAAGTAGTAACCCTTAATGTTTTTATTCCAGATGGACAATGTGCACCAAAACTTCTCATTTAAAGATATGCGCTCTATATTGTAATTTTAAAACTCAGAGCATTAAAACGGCACCAAAATGATGAGATGTTAGGATTTCTGCATCTCCCAGACCAGACTCTGTATACATACTGCAATTTAAAAAAATCAGAGTGTTTGTTTGGACAAAATTTTCAATTCTGGTTTATAGATTCATACTTCAGGGCATTCCTTAGTAATAATTCAGCTGTTCCAGTTGCTAGTGTGGCCTGTGAAACAGATTCTGTGTATACAGTAATAAAATGTATCATAAAAGTCTAATACAATAAAGACTTGCCAAAATCATTTGAACCATAATTTGTGACTTCCGTAGAATCAGTATCGACAGCCAGAATATAAAATTTTTATCTTAACAATTTAATTCTGAGCCTTTAGATTGGTAAGAAGGGAGAAAACTGAATACTAAGTACAGTAAACCCTCGATTTTACGGACCCCGATTTAACGGACTTCGGATGCAACGGACAAAATTTCCGATGCATCCGAAATCCGTTTTGAGGGCTGCCGGCTCCCGCCCCAGGGAGCCGGCTGGGTTGACAGCTCCCGCCCGGCTCCCCGCAGCGGGGACCCCGGCGGGAGCTGTCAAACCCCCCCCCCCCCCACCGGCTCCCCGCAACGGGGAGCCGGGCGGGGGGGGGGGGCGTTTGAGAGCCCCCGCTCGGCTCCCCGCAGCGGGAAGCCGGGCAGGGGGGGATTGACAGCCCCCGCCGGGCTTCCCGCTGGGGGGAGCCGAGCGGGAGTTGTCAACCCCCCCGCCCGGCTCCTCGCAGCGGGGAGCCGGGCGGGGGGGGGGGGGGCGTTTGAGAGCCCCCGCTCGGCTCCCCCCAGCTGGAAGCCAGGCGGGAGCTGTCAACCCCCCGCCCGGCTCCCCGCAGCGGGGAGCCGGGCGGGGGGAGGGGGTGGGGTGGGCTGACTCACGGCTGGCTCCATATAACGGACTAATTCGGGCGGGGGGTGTCCGTTGTCACCCGAAAGTCCGTTATTTAATGATTTAAAAAAATTATTAAGTAACGGACTTTCGGTTTTAACGGACACCCCCCCGCCCGAATTAGTCCGTTATATCGAGGTTTCACTGTATAGAGGATAATCTTAGTTTAAAATGACTGTAGGAGTAGTATTTCTTCAAGTAGAATTTTTTATCTATAAAGGTTCTACATATTCTGTCAGTAGATTTAGAACTTTTTTCCCTAAGCAAGTAAGATGCAGAACTATACCACCATGCAATTGCTAATACAAAAGTTTTTAAATTATTTGTATAAGAGAGCTGCCAAAATGGTTAAGTTTCATTAGGCTCCTCTATTCATATTTAGGTTCCTCCTTAAAAGTGACCAGGTTTTTACGGGAGCTGGTCCTCTTGCTAGTTATCGTTGACCCCATAGAGATTTGAGATGCTGAAGCAACTCTGATAATGAGATAGGAGTTATTTAGATGCCTTCGTATGGATTAAGGATCCTAAGATTAGGCACCCTGATCAAATTTTTTTTGCCTAAGTTCTCAAATCAAATATTTTTTCTTTCAGCTGAGCAGAAAGAGGAATGTAAAGAAAATAAATGTTTGCTGTTTAATTGTTTTGAGCAATAATGTTGAAAAATAAACTAATTTTTCCTGTTTTAATTTTTCCTTTAAGTTTACTACAAGGTATATTAAGATCCCATTTCAAGGTAAGATACTGTATCGCATCATGGCCTTCTCTTAACAAAACCATGTGCAAAACACTAACACCTTTTCTATGAAAACAGTTTGTATAACTTACTGTTCTGCCAGCACTTTCCCTCCTTAATTGTTTTTAATATGGCATTTAGACCAAAGTGAGGGAGTTCTTCTGATACAATAATTAATAGCTTAGTAGCTTTCAGCTATTTCAATAGCATCTGTGGTATTTGAGTCCCTCACTGTTCTTTCTCAGGCCTTGATCTTGCAAAGACTTAAGCAGCATGTGCTTAATTTTAAAAGCAAGTAGTTTCATTGAAGTAAAAGAGACTAGTCATGTACATGAAGTTAAGCACATACCTAATTTTTTGCCATCCAAGTGAAATGTTACATGTTAGAGTTAAAGGAAAATTCCTTAATCGACTAAAGATAAGGAAGTGTATAAACAAGTATTTTAATGTTAAGTCAACCATGCATAGTATTATAACATAATGAGAGTATAACCACTGCTCACAGGAAAGTGTTACTCTGCAATTCTTAATTGACAGATGAATTGACTGAAAGAAGGGGAGTGGGGTCTCTGACAAATGAATTTAAATTTAATAGCTAGGGAATTAATATAACTACAATTACTCTTAGGGAAAATGAGTTAGAACTTTTATGAACAATCCAGCTTTTGTGCAGTTGTGTTTTCGTATTACAAACTTTGTAACTTTCTGTTTAGGGTGGAAATCTTAGAAAAGTAGGTGTCTTCACGTACTACTCATGCTGAAGAAGTTTGATAAAATGGCATTTGACTTTCATTGTGTGTGTCTTCATATGCAATATATTTGTGTGTGTATCTCGGTGGTAAGATATGCTTATTTTAAACCCTGTTTCCTACAGTGGCTCCTAATAAGAATATAGAGTTGTCAGTGGATACTATACACCTAAGAAAATTTGGCCTGTGGGGGAATTTCGAAGATTGTCACTCTTCATGGAATAGCACTTTCATTTTCCTTTGGCTGTCTGCAGACTACGTAGAAAAGATTGAAACCCAATTAGAAAAGTCTGTTTTAAGCAAACCATGTGAGTATATGATAGGGATATTCACTGGCCCCTTTAAGACATTATGAAATTTTTTTGCTTGCTATATGTAAGTATGCAATCAGGTGGCTATTTCAGCTTTAAACAATTGAGAAACAGGAGACATTCATTATTTAAAGGTAAAAGGTGGTCAGTTTTGCTTTCTCAAAATTCGTCTGTTTAACTTCCCCTTTTAAAGAGAGCCAACTAATCTATTGTAATGCAAAATTTCAACAAATTAATGGCATAGTCTAAAGCTCAGTGAAGTTGATGGGAAGTCATGTGAAAAGTACAGAAATAAATGTGCTCCGTTGAACTGTGTAACATTGTATTCTGCATATGGATGGTGTGATAGTGTGCTCAGAAAGCCGGGCAGCCAACTGGTTAACAACCTGACTTTTGGTCACTTTCTTCTCTGACCAGGTGGCAGAGGTGTCTGGGTCTCTCACCTTAGACTGAGTCTTCAGTCTAACTTCTGGCCTCCGCTTGCATCTGGGTCTCAGCCTGTAAGGGAGTGTGGTAGGGGATCCTGAGCTGTTTGTGGAGCAATATGAGCAGGGTCCCCCAGCAGAGACCAAGTCTTCCTTGAGCTACTCCTTACTTATGTCCCTTCAGTTTGGGGCATGGCCTCTATAGTCCAAACAATTTGTGGTGGCTCACTCCAAGAAGCACCCCCCTGTGGACATTTTGGGGCATCAATTTCTTCTGAGTGGGGGCAGATGTAAGGCTGGAGTGTCCTGCCACAATGTCTTTTACAGTCAAATCCTAACCTTTCACTCACTGCTAGATGCTCCCCCAGTCTCCTCAACAGTCTCTCTTGATCAGGGACATAGTGCTTCTCCACCAGTAGCTGTCAGGGCTCTCAGGCTTGTATTGAAGCTCCCCTCATGAAGAGAGGCAGACTTACCGCCGCCTCTCTTTGCTGATCAGCCCTGAACTGAGCCAGGTTCTCTCTCTCCTCCCCCATCTAGGCCTTTCATGGCTTTAGGTGCAGGGGATACCTGGACCTATACACTCTCTTTAACCCCTTTTCTGCTGGTGGGAGGTTTCTCTGATCTATCATAGATGGCTTTCAAAATCAGGCTGACTATAATAAGTATCTCTTTAAGAGCAGGTATGGTGTTCTCCAGGAATTCTGTTTGCTAGTGGTGAGTGTGCAAGAAGAATATCTTGGAAGACAGCAGGAGATGTATTAAATCTTCAAAAATGATGATGTAAAACTGTGGTGCAGTCTTGTTGGATAAAATAGAAAAATCCCACAAGGTCAAATGCAGATAGATTATTTGTTTATACCGTCTTTTGGGTGGAGATTGTCTGTTTTGTAAAACACTGAACACATCATGTAAGAAATAATGTGGGGATATAATTCTCCTTCATACATTGAGACCCTATAAATTAGGCATGAATGAGGGAATAATTTGTCTGATGTACCAACCCTGACTTGGAGATGATGAACCACATTACTGCTACTGTTACTAAAAGAGAGAAAATAGGAAACAGAATGGAAGTCAATAACTGAAGTGAGACGGAGAATCTCTCACGACTGGTCTGAGCCTACAATATTTTGACTCATAAAAGAGCAACTGCATGACCATTATTGAAACTGTAGTGTCAGTATTGCTTAAGATTCAGTAGTACTTCTAACCCGTAAATGTGCTTCCTTCTATTTAAAGAGAGAATTTAGGGTAAGCATTAGCTTTTATGCATGGGATAGGAGTTTTGTAAAGTGAGAGATTGAGTGAGGCCTAGTTTACACGAGGGAAGTAGGTCGGTTTAACAATGTTACTTGGGTGTGTGGAAAATCCATACTCCTGAGTGACGCATTTTTCAAACTGACATAACCACAGTCATAAACGGCAGTAGAATTCTCCCGTTGGCCTACCTGCCGCCTCTTAGGGAGGTAGATTACCTATGCTGATGGGAGGGGTTGCCTGAAGTCCTAAAGCGGAGCAGCTGCAGCAGTGCCACTGTGTTGCCTACAAGGTGGGAGGGTCCCAGAGTTCAGGCTCCAGCCCAAGCCCAGAAGCCTACACTGCAGTTAAACAGCCCTGCAGTCCAAGTCCCCTGAGCCTGAGTCAGTTGCCACGGATTTTTAATTGCAGAGTAGACATACCCTTGCAGAGACAAGTTGGGTGAGATAATGTCTTTTACTGGACCGGTGTCTTAGAGCTCTTCTAGGAAACAGCTAATAGAAAGTGGAACAGATTGTTTAGCATAAGTGGTTAACACCTATTTCAAGGAGCCTTTCTAGGTGAAGTGGCCCAATAACATCCCTCCGGTCATAGGAGGAGGGAAAACAAAGGGGTAGGGGAAGCATCATGGGAGTAGAGGTTGTTAGTGGGATAGATTGTTGTAATAAACCATAAATCCAGTTTCTCCCTTCAGTTCATAATTTTTAGTATCCAGTAAAGTTATGAATTTACGCTCCCAGGCTCATCTTTTGAAGATGTTGTACAGGTTTCCTTTGAGAATGAAGTTTGAGAGGTCAGATATATAGCAATCAGTGAGATATGGTGTTCTTGTCTCTTATTGTTTTCCTGTGTGAGTTCATTTGAGAGCATAGTGATTGTCTGGTTTCACCCATATAAGTGGTGTTGAGGCATTTAGTGCACTGGATGAGGTGTATACCACATTTTGTGATAGGCATGGGTAGGACCCATGGATCTTGAAAGATGTGTTATGTGGGGTGTTGATCATCGTAACAGTGGTGATATGTCTGCAGGATTTGCATTTGTTCTGGCAAGGTCTGGTGCTGCTTTGAGTTGGTGTGTCCTGTTCTGTGGGTAGCTTGCTTCTGATGATGAGGGTGGGGGGTTGTTTGAAGGCCAGAAGAGGGGACTCGGGAAAGATTTCTTTCAGGATGTGGTCCTGATCGAGTACGGGTTGTAACTGAGTTAGGCATTCGTGATGACCAGATCTAGAAATTAAGACTAAATCACTTAAGGAATTCAGATGCATTGAAATTAGTGGTAATTGTAAATCTAATTCAGTAGGCAGTTGTGACTATCAATTATTTTGAGGCATTATTGTTTAATGGGAAACCTTAAAGGGGGGGGAGGGGGGCTATTGGGTTTTTTATGCTTGGCTGTTTTGTGCCTGTTAAATTTAATTTAAAACATTTGAAATGTAAATAGTAACTTGTTTCAACAAATCAGTTCTGTGATCTGACAATTAGTCTATGCAACTGTTGCTGAAGTTCTGCCATGTCTCATCCGTCTCCGTTAATCCTCTGCCTTTTTTCTTCTTGCAGCCAAATCTAGCGAATTTGTTTTCCTTGAACTCTTCCAACCTCTCACAGAAAGAGAGCAGATTAAGCTGAATGAGGTGATTGCAGAAGTGAGCAAGAAAAACAGGTCACCAGATCTCTCTGACTTCTTGCCTTGGAAGCAGGCATTACCTATGTTTAAGGACTTTTCACCTGAGGAAAGCTCCTTTATGAATTTTTGCCAGGCTTCGTTTCAGCAACAGATGCAGAAGGGCAGTGCTCCTGTTCTTGTGAACCCCCTACCTCAGGTTAATAAATGACTCTCAAAAGATTCATTGGAGTCAAGTCACTTACGGACAGTAGAGAAATCAAGCCATTTTCACTTTCCCTCAGAAAATAAAAGTATCTGTATCCATAGTTAAGAATTGATAACGTTTGTTAGTTTATCCTTCATAATGAGGCAATAGTTACATTCCGCATTAAGTGCTAGATTGTCCCCTATTAGGGTGCACAGGAGGAGGGTTTAAGGGGCCTTTTGCCATGGTATAAAACCTGTGCAAGAGCCAGCCAGAACCGTGGTTCTTGCATTCAGAGAAGCACAAGGATCCCATTCCCACCTTCTGCTTCTAGGTGTGCAAGCCATTGTAGTCTGGCCCTGGTATGTGTCTCTTTGAGGGAAAAATTGGATGCTGAAAGTATGGAACTGACCAATTCCCAAATGTCAAAAATCAGACACATTTGTTCTATTCGGTAACAGTATTGGTATAGGAAGTGTGGGTTGGTCTGATTACAAAATTAGAGGCCAAGAATTTATCTGTTTTGCTCCCTGACTTTGTGATACTGTAGTTTTGCCAAGTCGCTAAAGGCTTGCTGTGCCCAATAACTGTAGCTCCCATTAAAGCCAATGGGGTACTCAGCATCTCTGACATTCTAGTCTTATCCTTTCTGCTTTTATTTCCTTTTTGCAAAGTTGGGGATAATACTGCCCAACTCACATGGCTGACTAGTGTTTGTAAACCATTTTAAAGAGAAAAATGCTATAGAGGTGTCACCTATTGTTGTTGTCTATATGTGTGCTTTGGCTCACAGGTGCATTACTACTGAACTGCTTATGTTGCATGTATAAGTGTTAAGTTCTGTTTTTTGCTAGCCAGCAGGTAGGTTTTGTTAGGAGGCGAAAGGGGACAAAATATGAAGATTTAATGAATAATGAATGAATTGAATAATAAATGAAGATTTATAGTAGATAGCAAAATGTACTTAGGTTTGTTTTACTTCTAACCTTTGCTGTGTGTTCACTTGTGTATAAAGATAATATTTTTGTTTAGTTTTTTTTTTTCCTCTTCACCAGCAGGAACCAAAAGCAAATGTCACCAAGCCAAGTTATGCTCTATTGCAGAAGCAAAATGGTGGTTGTTATTCCATTTCTCTGTCATCTAAGTCAGATGATGAGTGGAAAGAAATAAGAGAAACTGGACCAGTTCAGAAGTATGTATGCTTTATTTAAATAAGCAGTTAAGAAAAAATCCCATTGGAATAAATTAATGACTTAATTAATGTTTGTAAATCACTTTTGAGATTTTTGGGTGAAAGGTGCATGTGGTACCCAGTTAACAGTATTTTATTTTGATTTCTTTAGTGCAAACGTTAAATAAGATAACACTGGTATTTCAAAGAGTTACTATAAATCTTAAAACAATTCTTCTTTTTCATGATTTCATCCATTTTCTTCACAGGCTCTCGGCCTGTGACTCATGCTAATATCCCAACTCAATTTAAAACCACAGTTCACCTCCATCTAACATGGGCCAGTATTCCTACACACATTGCATTTCAGCTGAAAGTTTTAAACTGTTTTATTTTAGTATGAGAGATTAAAAGTGGAAATACTTAGTATGCAGTTCAAATCAGGTAGCATGAGTATTGGCCTGGAAATGAATTTTTACATTGTAAATGTTAACTGCAGAGCTAAACCTTCAGCTGATGTAAACAAAGATGTAAATTATATTAGTGCTGATTTAAATCATCTGAAAATCTCTCTGGTATCTTCCCCACTTAACACAGTCAAATATTATCAAATATTTTTAACAGATATTTATTTAAAAATAATGTCCTTAGGCTATCAGTGTATCATGTCCTTAGGTAGAAGAAATGTTTATTATTATTATTATTACAGTTGAACCCCACAATACCGCGACAATCGGGATCCAGAAAAACCCAATCGTGATAAGCGTGGGGTCGCAGTATTGCGGGGTTCCGCTGCATCAAAGCAGCACCTGCCGCCAACAGATATAGCGCCAACCTGCCGCTATAAACAGATTCGCGCTATCGCGGGGTGCGGTATTCTGGGGTCTGGCTGTATTATTATTTGAGAGAGTAATGGCGGAATGTTTCAAGTTCAGACCATACATTATACATCTGGGTTAATGGCGAGTTTAGAAAGCCACTGTTTTAACAGCTTTTATAGAAAGCTGCTGAAATCTGAGATGTCTGCCTGACATATACTTTTACGAGGGACACATAAAGGACAAGATTTTATAGATGGCTTTAGTTGCATACAAAACCAGAATACTGATACTACTTTTCCCCTGATTTTTTGAAACTGTCACTTTCAGTCATTTCTGTGTATTATTGACTCAGGTTTTGCAGTATTTCGTTATGTGCAATATTACTGTAGTAGTGTAAATACTCAATTTTACACATGTATGAGTGTGTTAGGAATAGAGAACCAATATAATTTCAAGTGTTTAATTAGATTATTGTGAAAGTACATAGTCTGAGCAAAAGTGCTCTCATTCTTTTAGAACATTTCCATAGCTGTGATCATTCTAATGACACATTTCCTATTCCTATAATTCCCTTTCAAAACATGTATTAGTTTAAGTTCTTTGTAATTTTCTGCCAAATGCTGCACACTTTGTGTCGATGACAAAGATCTTGGATGCGTTTATTGGAATCCTTAGCAATGGTTAATATGTCAGACTCAAACAGTGAAGAAAAGGTGGTGGTTTGTCAGGTCTTCATGAAGTGGGAACTTGATTGTAGCTGTGTGAAGAAATGAGAGCAAGGATAACTAGACAAGTAGAATCATTTATATCTATGATTCTCCCTAGCATTGTTTCACCACCTTCTGAAGCATAATTTCATGGGGTGTAGGAATTTTTTGTAAGTGGTTTATTAAGTTAAACTACAGCTCATCTTGTTATAACAATACTTTTGCTTTCTAGTTTGATTGTTTATCCTGCCCCACCCACAAAAGGAGGACTGGGTGTCACAAGAGAGGATCTAGAGTGTCTAGAGTATGGAGAATTCCTCAATGATGTCATCATTGACTTCTATCTTAAGTAAGTAATGAAAGGGAGGAATAAGAATAATTTTGATGTTAATCTATTTTTGAATGAAACCTAAAATGGTGATCTCTAAACAGTCTGTGGTGGTTACAATAGAGCAAAGACTTGGCCTGGTTCCAATTTTGGCTGTTATTTTTAGCCTATCTATATTCCCCTGCAGTTAAAGTTGGCTGGATTTCATTCTTCACTTCTCCCCAAAGATACTGTTGAATACTCTAGATAGAGCAGAATAGCTGCAGTCTTTCCACTTCAGAAATTAATGTACTTTAATTGTGAGTGAAGTAGGGTTGCCAGGTGACTGATCGGCTACAAGAAAGTCTGGTTGAAAGGGGAACGTGATGACTCCGGTCAGCACTGCTGACTAGGCCATTAAAAGTCCGGTCATCTGCACAGCAGGGCCTATCTTGGCTACTTGCGACTCTTGGGCCTGGTCCCCAACAGGGCTTAACGTCGACTTTAGCAAGCTAAAGTCGATTTAAGCCTGCATCCGTCCTCACATGCATGCCCTTAAAGTCGATTTAAAAAGACCTTAAAATCGACTTCTGTACTCCTCCCTAACGAGAGGAGTAGCTGAAATCGACCTCTCTCTGGGTCGATTGTGAGCTAGTGAAGATGCATGTGACATTAAGCCTCCGACCTTCCAAGCAGCTCCGCGGACCCCCACCTCCCCGGCCAAGCAGCTCCGCGGACCCCCCGTGCCCGCCCGAGCAGGTCCACGGACCCCCCCCCCGCCCGAGCAGCCCCGCGCCGGCTCCCCCTGCCCGAGCAGCTCTGCAGACCCCCCGTGCCCGCCCGAGCAGCTCCCCGGACCACCCCCCCCGCCCGAGCAGCTCCGCAGACACCCCCCCCCCGCCCGCCCGAGCAGCCCCGCACCGGGCCGCCCGAGCAGCTCAGTGCCAGCTCCCCCCCAGCCTGCCCGAGTGTGTGTGTGTGTGGGGGAGCCAGCACAGAGCTGCTCCGGCGGGCACGGGGGTCTGCGGAGCTGCTCGGGCGGGGGGGTGGTCCGGGGAGCTGCTAGGGTGGGCACGGGGGGTTCGCAGAGCTGCTCGGGCAGGGGGAGCCGGCGCGGGGCTGCTCGGGCGGGGGGGGGGGGGTCCCCTGGGGAGCGTGCCCGGCTGCCCCGAAAGGTGGTGCCTGCTGGGAACTCCTGGCACTGTGGGATATCTACCCACAGTGCAATGCTGGCTACGTCGACCCTTGCAAAAGTTCTAGGACAGACACTGTCGACCTGCTGTGTTTTGTGGGGACGCACTAAGTCGAGTTTATAAAGTCTACTTTAGAAAATCGACTTAAGGGAAATCGACCTACTGCTGTAGTGAAGACATACCCTTGGAAGCAGCAGCATGTCCCTGCTCTGGCTCCTAGGTATAGGGCAAGCCCCCACCCCAAGCATCAGCTCCACAGCTCCCATTGGCTGGGAACCACCCCCACCGGCCCAGCCCTGATCCCCCTCTCACTCTGAACTTCTCAGTCCCAGCCTGGAGCATCCTCCTGCACCCCATAAACCTCATTCCCAGCCCCACTCCGGAGCCTGCACTCCCAGCTGGAGGTTCCAGCTTCCAGGAATTGCTAATGGGAGTGTAGGCTTTTATGTATCCTGCCACCTTTAAGGAGCTGTCTGAAATGGAGCAATGCTCTACAAAGCCCACGTTGCCTTCTGCAATTTTTTATGGAGTACCCCAAAGTGCTGACTCAAACCCGAGCAGAATCCTGATCATCTGCAGAGCATGTTCAAGACTCGCCTTTGTTTGTTTTGCAAAAGTCTTGCTGCAGTAACTGTAAGCGAGAGCAAAAATTTCTTACCTGGGGAGGAAGCAAAGTGTAGAATCCACATGAATATATTGATACATAGAGTTTTGCTGAAGAATAGTATTCTCTGATTAACTAAAAATAAATTCTGCAGCAGGGTACCTGGATTCTATAGGAGCTTCATTTTAATTTAAAAAATTGAAGGGTTTTACTTAATGAATTAACTATGAAATTGAATAATACAATTGTATGATTGAATGAGACACTACATACCTGTAACCTGTTGTTTCATACTCTTTGCAGGCTTGTTTTACAGTTGGTTCATGTTTTCAAGTTTCATGTTTGGGGGGAGGGATAGCTCAGTGGTTTGAGCATTGGCCTCATAAACCCAGGGTTGTCAGTTCAATCCTTGAGGGGGCCATTGAGGGATCTGGGGCAAAAAATCTGTCAGGGGACAGTACGTGGTCCTGCTAGTGTAGGCAGGGGGCTGGACTCGATGATCTTACAAGGTCCTTCCAGCTCTATGAGATCGGTATATCTCCATATATTATAGTAATTAACAAGGTTTCCTTTAGTAGAAACGTAATTATTTAAATTTGAAAGCATTGATTCTGGAGCAAAAATCTCAGGCAGAAGGTGGATTCAGTGGGGCTGTGCTCTTAATAACTGTGTTTGGCACTTCGATACTAAAGTGATAACCATCCCTGTACAATTAAAATAGGTTAGATAGAAATTTTGACATGGCTAGCAGCTATGAAGATAACTGATTACAAAATGTAAGGTAATCTGATGTATCTTGATATTTTTATGAAGATTATGTTGTTGCGGGGAAGGTAATTTCCACATAATGAGTAAAAAGCTGCAATTGTTGTTTCTTTGGTAGATATCTCTTGTTGGAGAAAGCACCAAAGCAGCTTGCTGAGCGGTCGCATATTTTTAGCAGCTTCTTCTATAAGTGCCTGACCAGGACAGGAAAAAACTCCGAAGAAGATCCTAAATTGTCGTAAGTTCACTTCCAGATGCCATAGTGTCGCTGTTTACAAGTAAAGGATTTGTTGCTTTAACAGAGTAGTACAGACAGTCATGGTTTTAATTAGAAGGGGTAAGAAACAAAATTAGTAATATACAGTGTTATCCAGTTATGAATGTTCTCCATGGATCACTCATAATCTTCAATAAAGTGTCCTTTGGCATGTAGTATTCTGAGTGTTCTCAGCTCTCCCAGATATGCTTCAAGTCACAGTTTAGATTTGCAGTCATAGGATGGTAATGGTGGATTTTATTGAAGTTTGTCTGTGATGGACATTTGATTATAAATACAAACAGTGTTTTCGCTTTCCTCCAGATTCTTTTTCTGAGTCTGGAATTTAACATGTCTTCACTTAGGCCTTGTCTACACTACCGGCTGGATTGACGCCTAGAAATCAATCTATTGGGGATCGATGTATCGCGTCTCATCAGGATGTGATAAATCAATCCCCAGAGGCACTCCCATCGACTCCGGAAATTCAGCTCGCCAAAAGGCGCAAGGCAGAGTCGACAGGGGAGTCTGTTGTCGACAGCTGCCACCATAAGGATGGCAGGTAAGTCGACCTAAGATGCGTCAACTTCAGGTACGCTATTCACGTAGTTGAAGTTGGGTATTTTAGGTCGACCCTCCCCGCTAATGTAGACCAGGCCTTAGTTTGATTGCCTCTCTGTTGAAGATTCATGCAGTTTTGTAATACTGTTTTTAAGCATAGCACATATAGCTACTTCCTTTATTTATTAAGTTAACATGGTAATCACATGTTTTTGTGTGAGACAAGATTTTATATTGTTTGTCAGGTTCCCCCCACTCTGAACTCGGAGGTAAAGATGTGGGGACCTGCATTAAAGACCCCCCTAAGCTTATATTCTACCATTTTAGATTAAAACTTCCCCAAGGCACAAATTCCTTTCCTTGTCCTTGGACGGTATTGCTGCCACCACCAAGTGATTTACACAAAATTTCAGGGAAGGGTAACTTGGAATCCTTATCCCCACAAATTATCTCACCAAGCCCTTTCACCGCTTTCCTGGGGAGGCTTGAGAATAATATATCAGCCAGTTACCTTAGCAATGTGAGTACAGACCAGACCCTTTGTCTTCAGGACACTGAAAATCAATCTGCTTCTTAAAAAAAGCACTTTAATTATAAGGAAAAAAATAAAAGAATCACACCTGCAAAATCAGAATGGAAGGTAGCTTTACAAGGTAAATAAAAAGATTTAAAACACAGAAGATTCCCCTCTGGCTCAGCTTCATAGTTACTAAAATAGGAATAAAACTCTCTCTCTAGCATAGGAAAATTCACAAGCTAAACCAAAAGATAACCTAATGCATTTCCCTGCCCAACTTACAATTTCTGTAATTTTAGATAGATTATTCCACGTATATTTTCAGGAAATGATGTGCTTTCTTGGCTTCTCTCTCCCCCAAGAGAGGGAACAACAAAAGAGAGCAACAAACCAATTCCTCCTCCTTCCCCCCTCCCCCCCACTCTCCCTCTCTCCCACCCAGATTTGAAAGTATCTTCTTTTCCCATTGGTCCTTCTGGTCAGGTGCCAACTAAGTTATTTGAACTACTTAACCCCTTATAGGTAAAGCAATCCAGTATAGCTGCCAAGGAGGGATTTTATGCTACTGCATACATAAAGGTTGCTAGCCTTCCCCTATATCAGGAGTGGGGAACCTTTTTTGTGCCAAGGGCCATTTGGACATTTAGAATGTCATTCGCGGGCTGCAAGGAAGCCCAGTCTGGCAATGGGAGCTGAGACCCCAGCTGGCAAGGGGCCAGCGGGGGAAACCCCAAAGCAGTGGCAGGCGGAGTGCTTAGCCCTGCACTGCTTTGGGGTTTCCCCGCTGGCCCCTTGCCAGCCGGGGTTCTGCTGCCTGCCCCAGTCAGCTCCCGCTATCAGCCTGGGTGTAGGGGGTGATGTTCCTTTACCCCCGCCCGGCGTCCCATCTAACTGCTTTTCTCCCCCCACCCCTGCCTGGCCTGGCCTGGCCTGGCCCACCCCACTGAAGCTAACCTCCTCCCCCCTCCCAACCCAACCTCCTACCCTCCATGCCTGACCCACCCAGCCCAGCCTCCCCCCACCAAACCTCCTTCCCTCCTGCACCCACACCTCGCCCACCCCAGCCTCCCCCCCATTGACCGTCGGCTCCCCGCAGCACCGGCGGCCCCCTCCAGGTTCGAGCCGCCCCCGCCTGGCGGCCCATGTGCATCCCTGGCCGGAGGCTCCCCCAGGCGCTTGCCGGCCCCAGTGCGGAGCCACGCCCGCCTGCCGGCCGGAGCGCAGACCCGCCCCCGGCCGGCGGGTCCCCGAGGCACTTCCGGCCTCTTCGATGAGCGCGGAGCCGCCCTGAGCCGCCAGGCAGGGGCAGCTCCGCGTTCAGCGAAGGGGCCAGGAAGTGCCTGGGGGAGCCGCCGGCCAGGGGCGCGCGCGGGCCGGACGGAAGGCTTTGGCGGGCCGTATAAGGCCCGCGGGCCGGAGGTTCCCCACCCCGCCCTATATTCATGATATTGTGTATGGGGAATTCTCTGATATGGAGTCAGATTTTTTCCTGAGAAGTCAAGTTTTCTGAAATTTGCTGTACCTGGGTGAGGAAATTGTCCTCTATCTGCGTTCTATTCCTGGCTTTTCCAAAATATGTGATCTTGCGCAATTCTGTTCCTTAGATTTTTGCCTTTATAAAATGGGGTTAGTCCAATAATAATGGTCTTCAAAAGGGGTGTTGTGAGGTTTAGTTCATGAATGTTTGTTTGTAAATCATTAAAGATCCTTGGTTAGAAATTGTTACAGAAGCCCATAATATCACCATCTTCCATGGCTGATTGCTTGGTGCAAGAGTCAGGGGATGAGGTTCTGTTGTTTGTGGAATGCAGGAGGTCAGATGAGAAGATCATAAAGGTCCTTTCTGGCCTTAAAAGCTATGGATAACCTAGCTCAAATAAGTTTAACTGAAAAGACTCAGAAAATTACTCAGTATAGAGATCAGTCCACATGTTCTGTAAGTGACTTCACATAGATTCTTGATGAGGTGTTTTGCCAGCCTCTGCATCTCCCTTCTCTAACTGCTCTTGAGGTGTTTTTTTTTTAAATGCACTTGTTTAGGGTGGAAAGCAATAGAATTTATCGGGGAGCTAATTTCCAGCCTGCCACTTTTGTAGACTCATTAATGTTCAGTGTATTTAAAAGACGTTCTCTTTAAAGATGTTTAAATTGGCAGAGCCCTTCTTTTTGAACACAGAAAAAGAAATTGTTCCAAAATATGTGCTTTGATTTGGTTTTAAGTTAACACAGCTGTATTGTCAACCCTAAGCATTCAGAAATAATGAGTCTGGCCCCAAAAATCATGACACTTAAAAAGACAGAGTTCATTTTATTTACATTGTGTTTTTTGACCTTGAGCATACAGTGAGGGTGGGGGGTTACATGTTCAGAAATTTCTCTGCAACAGGGAAGTCTGGAAACCTTTTTTCAATGTCAGCTGAGAGTCTCACATAATTGCATGACTCCAGTACCTGCAGCTTTAAGAGGAATACCATGTATTGCAAGACTTGTGATCAGTGCTGCCAATGTTCATTAACTTAAGTTCTTCAGCAGAAAAGCCCAAAGAAACAAACCAACAGTAATTGTTGTATTTGTATTCACAGAGTGGCACAAAGAAGACATAAAAGAGTAAGAACATGGACTCGACATATAAACATCTTTAATAAAGATTATATCTTTGTGCCTGTTAATGAGGAGTAAGTATGACACGCACACACTTTTTGAAAGTTTTTTGTGGGGCCGTTTTCTGAATCTTAAAATTTCAAAGATTTGAAATTTACTCTCAAAGGAGCAGCGAAATACGCGTGGTCCAATATTTTATGATCCATTAGCAGTAGAAATAAGTGCCACTAGAAAAGTAGGGATTCCTGATCCTAGATAGATATCATAGAATCATAGAATATTACGGTTGGAAGGGACCTCTGGAGGTCATCTAGTCCAACCCCCTGCTTAAAGCAAGACCAATTCCCAACTAAATCATCCCAGCCAGAGCTTTGTCAAGCCTGATCTTAAAAACCTCTAAGGAAGGTGATTCTACCACCTCCCTAGGCAACCCATTCCAATGCTTGACCACCCTCCTAGTGAAAAAAGATTTTCCTAATATCCAATCTAAACCTTCCCAACTGCAACTTGAGACAACATTACTCCTTGTTCGGTCATCTGCTACCACTGAGAACAGTGTAGATCCATCCACCTTAGAACCCCCTTTCAGGTAGTTGAAAGCAGCTATCAAATCTTTCTTCAGTCTTCTCTTCTGTTGACTAAACAGTCCCAGTTCTCTCAGCCTCTCCTCATAAGTCATGCGCTCCAGGCCCCTAATAATTTTTGTTGCCCTTCTCTGGACTCTTTCCAATTTTTCCACATCCTTCTTGTAGTGTGGGCCTCAAAATTGGACACAGTACTCCAGATGAGGCCTCACCAATGTTGAATAGAGGGGAATAATCACGTCCCTCGATCTGCTGGCAATGCCCCTACTTATACAACCCAAAATGCCATTAGCTTTCTTGGCAACAAGGGCACACTGTTGATTCATATCCAGCTTCTCATTCACTGTAATCCCTAGGTCCTTTTCTGCAGAACTGCTGCCTAGCCATTCGTTCCCTAGTCTATAGCAGTGCATGGAATTCTTCCGTCCTAAGTGCAGGACTCTGCACTTGTCGTTGTTGAACCTCATCAAATTTCTTTTGGCGCAGTCCTCTAATTTGTCTAGGTCCCTCTGTATCCTATGCCTACCCTCCAGTGTATCTACCACTCCTCCCAGTTTAGTGTCAAAGCATTGATATAGCATATAAAGCATTGATCACCATTCTGTCTGCCTGGATCGGGGTGGGCAAATATTTTGGCCTGAGGGCCACATCGCAGAATAGAAATTGTATGGTGGGCCATGAATGCTCACAAAATTGGGGTTGGGGTGCAGAAGGGGGTGAGATCTCTGATTGGGGGTGAGGGTCTGGAGTAGGACGGGATGAGGAGTGTGGGGTTTAGGAGGGTGCTCTAGGCTGGGACTGAAGGGTGGGAGGGGGATCAGGGCTGTGGCAGGGGGTTGGGCTGCAGGGATGCAGGCTCTGAGGTCACTGCTCCATTTGAGGTAAGTGCCCATGTCCCTTCTCCAGCTCCTACGCAGAGACACGGCCAGGTGGCTCTGCATGCTGTGCCGTTCGCAGCCACTGCCCCTGTAGCTTCCATTGGAGTGCTGGGAGGAGGCTATTGGAGCATGTAGGAGCTGGGGGAGGCCATGCTGCAGCTTCCGGGACCCACAAGGATCGCCCCCCTCCCCAGCGCCCGGCTGGAGCGCCAGTGCAGGGCGGAGCTGTGTGGTGCAGTCCCCGACCCAGTGTCCCAGCTGGAGCACCGGAGCAGGGCAAGGCTCAGACCCAGGCTGGCTTAAAATGGCTCTGGCCTGCGGGCAGTAGTTTGTTGAATTCTGATCTGGTTTAAGAGCCCACATTTCTAGTAGTGTAACAAATTAGTCTCCAACTCTAGCAATTTAGGAGATTTGTCTAAAATGTCAGAATTGAAGTGGGGTAGTAATCTAAATAGTTTTAGGGCAGTGGTTCCCAACCTTTTTTTGGCCATGCCCCACCTAAGCATCTCTAAAATCCTGGTTTCCCCCCCCCCCCCCCGACATATAATTATTATTCAAAAAGTGAACTCCTATTCACGTGGAGGAAGCGTAAAAGACCATTAACTTGGTCTAAACAAGCTTCCAAAGAACATGGCATCCATTAAAGAGAAAAATAAAAGAATGAAAGGACAGTTGAAGTACTGAGGAAGAAATCACTAAGAAACTGTTAAAAAAAAAATAATAATATGAAGTGATATGAAAAAATAGCAAATAAAGTTTCAAAACATATAATAGAGAACTGAAATGCATAAATATAAAATAATTTTAATGGAAGCTTTTTCTGTAATACTTTGATCATTTTAATTACTATACAATAAAATAAAGGTACCTAACAAATTCAAAATACAATTTGAGCTCACCTCAAGATAAGTAGACTAAAGTTAGTGAGATCCTTGTGCTTGATGCCTGCTGCAGAGAGATTTTATATTAGGCACCAATTTAATCAGCTTCAGTCTCAAGTCTCCTCGTTTAGTGATATCCAGTCGATTTCTTTTCTTCAGTAGCAAATCATTTACAGCACTAAAGCCACATTCAGCTAAATATGAAGGTGGGAACGGTAACAACAGTTTTCTTGCAAAGTTGGTTGAATTTGGGTATTTGGTTTCTGTCTCATCACAAAGCCCCATCACAAAGCCTCATTCTCGAATTGCCCCCCTTAAAAATCAAATTGCCCCCCTGTGGGGCGTGTGCCCCACGTTGGGAACCTTGGTTTTAGGGTGTGTTCTCATTATGTACTAGGGTGAGAAATGCTTTAGTGTATCAATTCAACCACTCTTAAGACTGTTAAGCTTTTCCATGTACGGATACTGGCTCATTGGTTAGCAAGAAAATAATTACATAGACTCTGAGTTTAAAAGTAAAATAAAGATCAATCCTGTTGTGCGAAAATATAATCAGTTAAAATAAAGTTCCTCCAAATTTTGTATTTCATATACATCCGGTTTGAAGAAAAGATATTTCCTTTCCTTCAGTAAGCTTTGCTTCGTGGGTCTTTATTGCAGGAAGGGTTTTATTTTTAGGGGTTTTTTTTTTAGTTGTCATTATATACTCTATGAACTTGGGTACTTTCCTGTGAGCAGCTCCCTGTAACACAATACATAGTACTGCAGTACTGGTACCAATATATGGGCCTGATTCTACACTGCCCCACATGTAGAAGTCCCATTTAAGTTGGTAAGGGATGACAATGGAAGTTGTGTATACAGAAGTACAGCTGCAGAGTGAGGTCATGTAAATGTGTTCAGGTGGCAGAATATATTATAGACTATAATCCTTGTTTTCATACCGGGCACTGATCATTTGATGAAGGTATCCTCTGGTTTTTGTTTGGTTGGTTGTTTTGTTTGTTTGCAGGGGAGTATGTGTTGAGAACCAGGAAAGTGAGAATTATCAACAAAATGATTAGGGGCCTGGAGCGCATGATTTATGAGGAGAGGCTGAGAGAACTGGGATTGTTTAGTCAACAGAAGAGAAGACTGAAGGGAGATTTGATAGCTGCTTTCAAGTACCTGAAAGGGGGTTCTAAAGAGGATGGATCTAGACTGTTCTCAGTGGTAGCAGATGACCGAATAAGGAGTAATGGTCTCAAGCTGCAGTTGGGAAGGTTTAGATTGGATATTAGGAAAATCTTTTTCACTAGGAGGGTGGTCAAGCATTGGAATGGGTTACCTAGGGAGGTGGTAGAATCACCTTCCTTAGAGGTTTTTAAGATCAGGCTTGATAACGCCCTGGCTGGGTTGATTTAGTTGGGGCTTGGTTCTGCTTTAAGCAGGGGGTTGGACTAGATGACCTCCAGAGGTCCCTTCCAACCCTAATATTCTATGATTCTATCTTTGCAACAGTTTCCTGCTGCAGAAGTGAACGTGAGTAGAAGATATTTGTGTCATTGTATCCTTCTAAACGAGCATCGTAAAGGTCAGAACTGATCGACGCTACAGTGGAGCAACAATGCATTAGTTCCATTAGCTCACTAGTGCCCAAGGTTTTCCACAGCTTTTAAAGGACTCTTGAATACTGAGTGCTGACCTCTATTTTTTGGTTTTTTTCTCATCCCCATGGCAGGTCTCATTGGTACATTGCAGTTATTTGCTTTCCTTGGCTAGATGAAGCAGTATATGAGGACTGTCCAAATCAGGGGTCACTACAGTCCCAGAACCAGCAATCTCCACTTCAGTCAGAAAAGAAAAGAGAAACTGTGAGAAACAACACAGTGCTGGTCTTCAATGATAATTTGAAGAATGAAGAAGAACTGGATGTAAAGAGCAATCTGCAGTCAGAAGGTAATGATTTTTTAAGAGAAAATGATGATAAACTGTTAGCTTCAGTAATACCTGAATACTTTAATGAGGCAGTTATCAAAACTTAATTCTTTGCAATACCGATGTAGTGGATTTTTTAGGTTACCCTATATAGTAAAATTTTCTGATTTATATTAGGGCTGTATTGTGTTCTTGATGCCTGCGTGCAACTTTCTTAGATACGAGTGGAAGTGACGTGCAGATCCAGTGCATGATATAGTCCTAGGTGAGGATTCCATACTAGGATCCTGACAAACTCTCATCAAAGTCAATGAAAAATCTCTCGTTGATTTTAGTGCAAGTTGGATCAGGACCCTAGTGAGGTTCTTCAGCAATATTCACCCATTCAGACATGCTTGTCCCAAAGGGAACTAAAGCTAGCTTTATGTTCATGCCATCTTTTTTACAATGCGGATAGAGCCATTGATCAAGAAATGCAAATATTTCAGCCAAAAAATAGAAAATAATTGTTCTTATTTTCAATTTACTGTCTCACACTAGGTCAAGATCATCATGCTTCATCTCCAAATTTGGAGTCAAATCATTATGAAGTAAGTACTTTTCTGTACTGACAAGGGAGAAACTGTAAAGTCTTTCATGGAAATCTGACATTGTCAGATTAAAAATTGCATTTAAAAATAAAATGTAGTACAAATTCTATATGCTAATGTCCCTTTAGATAAACAATAACAAGTAGCAGTGTATTTTTGGCTGTATTGGACAAGGACATGCTTAGGGTTTTTTGGGGTTTTTTTTTCTTGGCATAACTAGACTACTTGAATGTTGCCGCTTTAAAATAAAATTACATTTTTGTGAAACTGACTTGACCCCTGCAATCCTACTTGATATTTGCCATCAAGATCTTCATTAGAAAAGTAGGTTGACTCCCAAGAGAAGTGAATTACATGTGGTGGGGAGGGTAATAATTTCCATTAATGTTTTTAACAGCTCAACTTTGTAAACTTTTACTCTCTCAGAGCAAGTTTTTTTTAAATATTGAATAAACTGATAAGGAAATAAATCATTATAATATCTAGTGAAGAGCAGAGGGGAGTATGTTATCATCTCTGGACTGGTAAATTTGTATGACTGTTTGCAAGGTTTACTATCTATATCCAAACCACTATTGTTTTTAGGCTGGGTTACTGCTTTCATAGTATCTGAGACATGTTTCTTAGTTCTGCATTTTCTGAGCCTAATCTTGAGCTGATGGGCTCTGCTTGTTCTTTTAAAGATTGACAGAGGGGTAATGGAAGATGAGCTGCTTTATGAATCAGAAGTATCTTTAGGATGGTTGGGTTCTACAGAACTCTCACCTCTGGGACTGGCAGGAAGAGCAAACTCTGAGTGGGGGAAAAATGCAGGCAGGCAGATGTTTGTTGATTTTAAGAAAGGGTATGGGCTAGAGTGTGGCCCAGTCTAATGCAGCTGCAGAAAGGTTTGAAAGGGTGTGAACTCCAATCCCCCAGATGTGATTGCATAGGACGTGGTCAGAACTTGAGTCTGGGCACAAGATGGAAAGCAGAGGCAGAATGCCTGGTACTCCCACTTTGAAAGCAAGTGGATGAGAAGGGCAAGGGAGTAGTAGTCATGTCTGTGCACCTCCCCCAGGCACCAGCAATAGAACTGGTTGGATGCCAGGGATGGGAATATGATGTGTGGCTATTAATGGGCTGATGCAGTATATTCCCCCAAACCTGAAACAGGAGCTCTAGAGAAATTGACCCAGAGAGGTGCGACTGAGTCCTAGTTCCATTTCGCCGCTTCTTTGGGCCATTCACTCCCTCTTTGAGAGTAAACTCTCCATCTAGTCCTTAGTGCTTCTTCCAGTGACGGTCCCTGTGTGTATTCCACACATGGATGTACATGTGCATCAGACTCCCGAGACTGGACAATTTCAGTAAGCAGTGGCCATTGATCTGCACACATCCAGTGGAATTCCTCATGCTTTGAACCAAGGGCGTACAGGGCAGTGAGAACTGATGCCTCTCCAGTTCCTTCTCACTGCTGCATGGCTTGAGTCAGAATCCCACATTTGCTTCGACCTTCCTCTTCTCTAAACCTGTGAATACGATTTGTAAATTGTTTAATGGCATAATATTTTAGTGTTTTTATAGTTTAGTTTAGTTACTCCCCACCTCAGTGAGCTTCTTCCTCCAAAGAGGGTTTAAACTAGTTAGTCTCTAAGGTGCTACAAGTATTCCTGGCTTTCTTTATGGGTTAAAGAACTGTCTCCTACCCACAGCCACCAGTTCTGATTCATATCGTCATCAAGTGCAGCATCTGCCTCTCTGCGCCTCCCTGAACAGGGGAGGAATTAATTTGCCATCTGCAGAGGTACTTACCTATTGCTGAAGGTTCTTTGAGATGTGTGGTCCCTATTTGTATTGTACTTCTGCCCTTCATCCCTGCTGCTGCAGATCATATCTAGGTTCACAGTACAGAAAGGAGCTGGAGAGGCATTGGTCCACACTGCCCTTTATGCCCTTGGTTCAGAACATGAGGAGTTCCACTACATAGGGGCAGACCAAAGGACACTGCTTACTAAAAATGTCCAGAGTCAGGCGCATGGTGCACAAGTATACCCATGTGTAGAATGCAGATAAGGGACCACACATCTCGAAGAACTTCCAGTTACAGGTGAGTAACCTTCATTGCTTGTTGGTGGCAGTTAGAGTAGAAATATTTTAAAAGGATATAGTTACCTTGAAAATCTCACTTATTTGAGAGAGATTTCCGTATTATAGTACCTAAGATTAGTAGAAAAGAAGTGAGTGGGGAGAAAAAGTTTCTCTAAAGTTTCTCTATTTTTTCAGTGTTTACTTTGTGCATTTGACAGATCTTAATGGGGTTTCATTGATTCCCCAATATATTACTTAGCTAGTCAGTTTCTCTCTTTATGAAATGATGGCTATAAACATCAACAGGGGAGCAGCAAAAACATTGGTGGTGTTTTTTTTAAGGATTTTTTAAAAATAAGAAATACTATTTAATGAATCCTCTTAGAATTTTATCATTTCTAAGTTCATGTTGAAGTACCTTTTTTTTCACCTCCTCAGTGAAATTCATTAATATTTTATTGCTTTGAATATATCATAGATATTTGTTTCTTGATCACTGTTACATATTAACTTATTCCATCAGGTGTCACTTAATAAAAATATGAAGTCATTTTGTGCTTTTTCTGGATATAGCTTATAAAATTTATTTTATGTTTTTCAGAGCTCTTTAAATACTTCCAAATTAAAGAAAGTTTGTAAAAGGTAGGTTTATGCTTTCATTATAATGTGACAACACTTAAGTGTTCATATTCAGCAATTTGGCAGCAACATTGAGCACTTGATTCAACTTTACACATAATAAGGGTTACCTTTAAGGGTGCTTTGTTCAGGTTTCTCTGTTGATTCCTTGACCTTTCTACTCATATTACCACTGAAATTAAGTCACAAAATAAAAACCTCTTTTTGCCAGTCAACTAATATGCATAATGAAAGATTAAGCTGATTTTTGTTTTTGATGTCAACAGGCCTTGTATACTCATCTTGGATTCTTTGAAAGCCAGTTCACTGAAGAACACAGTTCAGATCCTGAGAGAGTAAGTAAAATTTTTATTCTTATGTTACACAGGGACATTGTCAAAGCAGATTTTAGACCCAAAATTTATGATTTACATTCTTTCAAGGAATTGTACAAAACCTAAGGGTAGTAGAAAAGTTTTTCCATGATTTATTTAAAAACAAAATAGCAGTCTGCAATGCAAACTTCTGTGTTTCAGTTGTAAACATCTCTCTTTAGGATGGACACAATTATAGGCTTCCTTCAATATCCCAACTAAACATAGGGCAAAAAAAGGGGGGGGGAAAGTGAGAGGTATGCTAGACATTAAAAAAAAAAAAAAAAGAATCTTAATTTCAGTTATCTAAGGTGTTGTGATGTGTAATTCTTTTAAACCTGAAAGTGTTCTTTTTAAATGGCCAGTTTTTCAAAGAGTAGCCTTCAGTTTTGTGAGTGTACAATTATAACATTTGAGTAGCATGCAGTTACTGCATTTTTGGACACAGATGAAATATGATATCTGATTGAGGGTGGCTAAAAATTTGGTATTACTGATTTAGTCAGCTTAAAATAGTAGTAGTTTTCTTGGAAGGCAAGAATAAGAACAGCCCTGAAATGTGTGCAAACTCAATGCCCTTATATAAAAGAACTTGGGGGAAATAGAAATGTATATAATTTTTAAAATTATCCTATTCTCAAGTTGCTGTCTTGAGTAGTAACTTTAGCACTACTGTAAGTATATGTATGGAAGGGAACTCCATGATGAATCCTTGGTGTCACCCTTTCACCCAACATCATTCTTTGACTGATGTTGCACAGAGCAAATGACTTTAACATAGCATACAAAAAATCTTTTTTGAATCAGTGCCCCACTGACAATATTAACTATTTGGGCCTGAACTGGAATGTTGTTCGTGTTCTTTGTGTTTAATGAAAAGAGCAAAATGCAGAAGACCTAATAAAAATGGTCAGTGATGGAGACTCCACCAGGATCCTTAGTAAATTGTTCGGGTGGTTAAAAACAGCAATTAACTGTTGCAACAATTTACGAAGGATTGTGGTGGATTCTCCATCACTGACCCTTTATAAGTCAAGTTTGGATGTTTTCTAAGATCTGCTTTAGACATTATTTTGGGATATTTTTACAGCCTTTTTCTGTGGGTTTTTTGATAGGAGAGGGCACTCGTGCCCATGATAAATTAGCTTTAAACTGGATGAAAATATGAGCACACAGATCTTTGTATTACATAGGGAATGGGCTTCATTTGAACTCTGAAGCCCTTACGTTCAATTGGGTGTGTACCTTACACTTCTCAGTGGCCTGGCTACCTTTTCAGGAGCGGTATGGGTTTTGGATGCTCATTTCTGAGAGGTCTCAGAAGCACTGAATGCTTGCAGCTCTAACTGAAGTCCAGCAAAAGCTGTGGGTGCCTGGTACGTCTGAAAATCAGACCTAGCAGGTCTCAAGGAATCCAAAATGAGTGGGCATTTTTGCACATTTGGCTCAATGTGTAGCTGTTGCAGTCAGAGGGGAGCCTTCTGGTGGCTAATCAAATACCTGTAAATTCCAGTGAATGGTAAGAACAGTCCCTGAAGTCCAGTGGATGCCCGGCATCATCTTGTTAGAAAGGTGGTAACTGAAGACTGCCATTTCATCTTTACCATTGATAGGGTGCACTGTCGAGATGAAATTACTGTAATCTAACTTCAAGAGGTTCAATTTGTTCCTAGTTTAAATTCTGACATTAGTTTTATGGTTTGCTTAGCATGAGCAAGATGCTTTTTATTTATTTTTGTATGTGTGAAATGTTTGACAACATGAACCTAATTCACAAACTTTATACACAAACTGTGCATAATAATCATGCAGCTCCTTCACGTGTTCAAGTTTAAGAAGCGCCGTT
The DNA here is from genome assembly GCA_032164245.1 of Sternotherus odoratus. Lineage (NCBI taxonomy): Eukaryota > Metazoa > Chordata > Testudines > Kinosternidae > Sternotherus > Sternotherus odoratus. The sequence goes on along the minus strand of JAVMKO010000001.1, from coordinate 134,217,183 downwards.
GTGTCTCTCTGGTGGCTTGAGGAAAGCCTGCACAGATGGCTGGTCAGAATTGCCTTCTTATTAAAACTGTACTTTGGCTATCTCATGCATGTTATGAATTATTTGGTATGGACTCGTGTGGCTATAACACAATATTGAACCACGGAACTATCTGTACATTTTCAAGTGAGTTTTTGTGAGAGGTTGTGGAAGCAAGTTAGTTAGAAAATTGTGGTGTTTACTCAGGACTGTCCTAGAACAGGCAATGCCCAAAAAAGGTCAGAGTTTAGCATGCCACTTCTTGAGTATTTAACTTTGTTTTATTTCAGGTACCTGGAAATAGAGTGGGAAGCTAAACGAAAAACACACAGGGAATTCAGCAAATCAACAATGCTGGATTTCTGTCCCAGAGTCCCGAAACAGGATAACAGCAGTGATTGTGGGGTATATTTATTGCAGTATGTGGAAACCTTCTTCCAGGTACAGTATAGAAATATTACAAATGTCTGCTTATAACAGAGGTGGGCAAACTACAGCCCGCGGACCACGTCTGGCCCACAGGACTGTCTGCCCAGCCCCTGAGTTTCCAGCCGGGGAGGCTAGCCCCCGTCCCTCCCCCACCGCACCGCACCGCCAGCACTCTGGCCTGCTGCTCTTGGGCAGCGCGGCAGCGTGGCTGGCTCTATCTGGGCAGTGGGGGCCGGGAAGTGGGAGGGGGCAGATAGGGGCCCGGCTGTTTGAGGAGGCACAGCACTCCCTCCCCGGCCATCCATACAGTTTCACAGTGCCAATGTCGCCCTCAGGCAAAGAAGTTTGCCCACCCCGACTTATAACCTTATTTTGGGGGAAATCCTCAAATCCGTCTGAGCGTCTAATGGTGAGGCATAATATATAGTTTGATTTGAGGAAGGGGAGAGAACATTTGCCCTTAGCTGGAGGGTAGGCAACTTGTGTGTAATTTTCCGGCCACCTGATCCCAATGTGGCTTCTACCTTCAGACTCCCATCCCTGCTGGTGTATTAAAAGTCTGTGCAGAGCATGTTTTTTTTGGCATATTGGGGCAGGAGAAGAGGGATCCCTTGCATGTTTTTACAGCCCCTTTTCTACACCCCTGAACTGAACCAAAGTGGAATGTTGTGTGTGGGTCCTCAGCCCATAGGCAAATTTCTCATTGACTCTAAGGTCAGAAGGGACCATTATGATCATCTAGTCTGACCTCCTGCACAATCTCACCCACAGGCCACAATCTCATCCACAGATTTCTGCCCCAGATCCCTAAATGGCCCCCTCAAGGATTGAACTCACAACCCTGGGTTTAGCAGGCCAATGCTCAAACCACTGAGCTATCCCTCCCTCTCTGCTCTATGCACTATGAATTAAGATACATTCCCAAAGGGCCTTGGTTCTACAAATGCAATCCTTTGAGATGAGAATTCCTCCCTTTCTCTGCCTATGTGAATGTTGGGCATAAGAGATGTCAGAATGTATCTCCCAAAACTGACCATTTAAAAGGGTTGTATCCAGTTTCCTGAGGCAAATTGCTAAGTTGTGTAGCTTATGCCTTATTGTACGTTTCTAATCTTCAATATTGTATGGTGTGTAAGACAGGATAGTGCTGTCCAGTCTCAGCAATAGTGTGTGTGGAAAGAAGAAAAGTTGGTTTATAGTACTATAGAAAGTGGGAATGATCACAATGATATGGAGAAATAGAAGGAAGAAGAAAGATTGAAAAAACATAGGGGAAAAATGGAGCAAGTAGAACTTGGAGGGAGAAAACAATAATTTTATCATAGCCGAGAAGCTAGTCTGAGGAGAAAATGATTCCAGCATCTCTAGCATAAAAAGAAAGGAAACAAAACCAGAGATGAATATGATGTACTGGGAAGTAAAAAGAGAGGCTCTGACCTTGAAATGGGAGGGAGAAATCAGCAGAGAAGAAAGATGTTTCAGGACACAGTTTATACTTCTTTGTAGAAGGACAAGTTGGGCAAGGCATACAGTGAAATTGGGAAGAAGGGAGAGCACCAGAGGAGGTGAGGCAAAGGGAATGATGCAGTCTACCTGGGACTCAGTTCTGCAATCAAGGACACATGATGCCCTCCAGATGCAGCATTCATGCCGTGGATGGGCAAGACTGAGACAAGACCAGTTGCTTTGGGAGAGGAGAGAAAGGAAACAACCATCAATCCAAAAAAGGCCGTTCAGTCAACAACCATTTTTTCAGGACTGCAAATTACATATGCGTGGTACATTGCATAAAGTAGGACAAGTCTGGATTTAGTTCCCCTCCTCCAATCCCCCCTTCAAAACTATACAATCTCAAGCTTTAGCTTTTAAATGTACATATCTGTAAAACTATTCCTAAGGATAGTGGCTGTTTCGTACCAGCAAGTGTTCGGCAGGAGACAAGGACTTTGTGTTCTCTTTTTCCTCCTCACTGAGCCAGTTTCTCTGTCTGTTTAAAAAAAAAAAAAAAACAACAACCTGCAAATTAGACCCCATTTACCCACCTCACAGGTGGCTGACATTTAATTATTGACGTTTAAAGGACTTTTGAGGTCCTCGAAAGAAAGGTGCTATAGCTACACCCAGTACTATCTACAGGAAGAATAATCTGCATCAGCATAACGAGGGCAGTCTAGTGCCAATATTTTTCTGCCGTAAATTTAGCTTTCTTTCTAAATTGGCTTTAGCTGTGAAGAGCTGTTCCTAATGTAAACGAATATACATTCCTAGAGTGAAAGACAAATGCTAAAAGCAGACCCTACCTTAACAGTGTGAGGAGGAATCAGTGCGAGGCTGCAACAAGCAATCAAGAAAGTAATATCCTAGTGTGACCAGCTCTTGCACCACATGGACGGCGTCCAGAAATGCTGATGGAATATATGAAAGCTAGGACATCTTTAGCACCGAGGTTCAATGGTAACAACGGGAGTGGTGCAGTATATAGATTTTACCACCTCCATCCATCATGATGTGAGCCAGGGGACTAGGCCTCTGTAAAAACTGACATTTGAAATACTGCTGGAGAACACTGGGAAAGTTGGGATTTAATTCAAAAAGGGAAGTTTTTTAATAGACAGTCCAAAACTTGAGCTCTCTCTTCCCTGACTGTGCTCAATCCACACCATTTTTAAGGGATATTCCTTCCTCACTTAAAATACAACACCGAAGTATGTTCATGTTATATAAAACAGTGCCAGCAAGTGATGGGCATATTGCTAAGGAAAGTGTACAAAAGCTGAAAGAAATGTAAGAATTTTTAAATACGTTGCAGGATAATTTTAAAGATGAGGAGTACAGATTCAACCCAAAGGTGATGGTGGCTCAGCAATTCAGATGGTTTTTGATGACATAATAAAATTGATGGGGAAGCCAAAAATAGTGTGCATGGAATTCTAGCAAAAAAGCCGAAAGTGCAAAGATGTCTTTTAAAAACTCCTTTTTTTGCCACCAGGATCCTGTTGTTAATTTTGATCTGCCAATGCACTTGGAGCGGTGGTTCCCTCGTCGAGTGGTGAGGAGCAAACGGGAAGAAATTCGAGACCTGATCTTGCAGCTGCACTTGCAACAGCAAAGCGGCAGCAGCAGCTAATGAATCTGTTCTGCCAAATCTGGCACAAACATTTACTGAATAAAATTGCTGGAAAGCTGCTTAGAAGCATTTAGACTCTCCCTTATGAGAAAGAAAAAATGCCACATAGTATTTTTGTTAATTTGTTGTACATTTATTCTGAGGCTTTATATTTGAATTGTATGGTTAGAGGATGCAGGGAGGGATGCGGGTAGAGTGTAGATAAAGTGTAAATATGTAATTTAAAGTTAATATTTGTTGGCTAACTGAATTTTCACTTGGAATCTGCAAGCAGCATACAGGTATGTGCCGCAAAGATGTGAAAATATTTTAATTCTAAGGAGTGTGTGTTCCTCACCATTTGTTACATTCATGTAACTCTGGGAGCTAAGCATATAGGTGTCATATGTGATGCCTCCTTGTTTAACTTGACAATATGATCTCAGACCTATTATTGTAACTTTCCCCGTTTTGCAATTCTCGTGTATAGTATGAATACTATGTATTTTTTAGTTTGAGAATATAGTACTGAATCTCTTTAGAGATGCTTTCTGTGGTATATTTTGTAATAAACTGAATCAAGAGTAACCTGCACCCAACAGGAGAGCAGCCTGTTGAGAGTTGAAATTGCTTTTTAAGTATTTCCGTCATAAAACTTATTTCCAAAGGAGTTGAAAAGATTTGCTGCAGGGTGAAGCTTGAAGCCTTGCAAGGTGAAAAGTGAATTTTCTTCTATATTTGTAGATCCTTTTTTTCCTTAACCAAATTTTTAGAAAATGATCTTGATTTTAAAATATAAATACATGGTGGTTGCAAAGACAGTAAATTAAATCCTACTCATCTTACTCTTGTGGGTTGTCCTATTGACTCTGATAGGATGACTTGCATGTGTATAAGACAAGGTTTGGCCCAGTATGTTGGTTTTAGGGGCTCTAATGTGAAATATATGCACATGCCTGCACTCAAAAAAGCCCATTATATACATGTAACGTGTCTTAAGAGACTGCATACATATTCAGTGTCCATTTCTGCAGGCAATTAGGTCTGTACATAACTTTACTGATGAGAATTAGTCCTGTTGAATCCTATTGAGTAAAGATACTCGGATGTTTAAGTGTTTGAATTGGGCCTTTATTTGATAAGCTAGAACAAGTGAGTGTGTATATATTTAGCCAGTTTTTCAAAGAGACATTAGTCACAGAAAGGTTTAATGACCTTTTAATATATGTATATTTCTCTCATGGTCCGTAATGGGAGTTAGGTGGCTGTGTTGAGAAGGTGCTTTCTTCTGCTCTCTATGTATGGTAAGTCAAAGCATGTTTCAGAGCTGCCTTTGAAATAATTGTATTTCAGTTACACACACACACACACACACACACACACACACACACACACACACACACACACACACACACACACACACACACACACACACACACACACACACACACACTGTTTAAAAGCAGCATTACAGCTGAGAACCAGAAAAAGTTCGAGCCTTCAAAGCTGAAAGCGAATTGCAAAACGAAAATGGAGGGAAGAAATGTGTTGAATGCCCCTAGAACTGAGGCTTTGGACCAGATCCTCAGCTGGTGTAAACCACTGCAACTCCTTTGACTTAATTTACATTATCTGGAGGATCTGGCCTTCGCTAGAGGAGTGCACGCAGCACAGAAATGCTTTCTGTCTACACCAGGAAGTGCTGGATGATTTACAGGGCGAGAGAATATTTTTAAACCAAATTTCTTTGTTGAATGCCATTACCTTCTGCTTGTCTTCAGCCAGTTTAGTGGGGGCAGCCATTTTGCATTTCTGGGCTTAACATCATTTCCTTTTTAGTTTTGCAGTTGACCTTTTCAAGCTGAAATATAGCAACTTCATTTCTTATTTGCATGGGTTAAGAGCATCAGTCTCTGCCTCCATGAGCATGTGTTTCTTTCTTTACCTTAACCACAGCATCAGAATTATTATAGACGTAAGTTTTTGTATTTATTGTAGACATGGATAAAAGACTAAGTAAATAAATGTATGTGGTCACACTAAGCTTTCTCAGTTTATGGGTATTTTTTCTCGTGAGCCTGTTAGAGTTGTATTATAAATTGTTTTTTTTTTTTACTATGGTAAAATTGGTTTTAATCATAAAATGGTACTAGTGTTCTTTTAGATGGGCTTGTTTGTACATTAAAAAATAAATAAAAGAAGGGGCAATCTTTTAAAATCATTTTTATGACATTGAAACCGTCCTTACAAATTGATGATGGAAATGTGTTTTGAGAATGCCAATGTTTAATATTAAAAATCTTTAAAAGTTGTTGGACCTGATTGTTCCCTTTCTTTATAATCAATGAGTTAAATATACGCTGGAGTATTTTATCAACTTGTCACTTACCTACCATATCTGTTGTTAACCCATGTGGGGTTTTTTGATTTTGTTTGGTTTTGTTTTTTTGAATACTGTAATTTACCTAATTTAATTTTGAACACGGCTATTCTCGTTGTTGCTATTCAATCCTTCAAAAGACATTTGAGTAGTTCACAACTCCTTCAGTGAAAAGCATTTAGTTCTTTTTGAACCAGATTGTTGACCCAAACAAGTCCATTTTCTACCTGGCTCAACCAACCATATTTCCTCCTCCTCTTAGTCTTCCCTGTGTGATGGATGTATTGTGAGTGATACGAGGTGTGGCTGGAAAGCATTGAGCTCTGGAGATCCCTGCTTTCTGCAGTGGTACTTTGGGGGTCATTGAAGGCCACATAAATTAGAACCACCCTGAGACTGCTCTGACTTGCGTCATGGGCCAAACCAGTTCAAACAACTTTGCCCACATGTTCCCTACCGTTCCAAGTCCCGTGTCAAGCACAGTATAGTAGATTAGGGGATTGAGAGCATAGAGTTCAACACGAGTTCCAAAGCTACAATTCATAGGAAAGATTTATATTCTGCATGTATAATTTTGGCATCAGGCTGCTTTCTTCTATTTAAAAACCTATAGTTTACAAAATACTGGTCTTTTAAAACTGAAAGTCGCAGTGCCAGGCCAGCCGTGAAGGCAGGTTTCAGAAGATTGGTCTCTACAGAGAATGTTTTGGCACCAAGTCACAGAAAGGTCAATTCCAGAAACTCACCGCAAGAGCAACCCAGCAGAAACAAAGATGAAGATATGAAGAGGAATTATTTAAGCTCAGTACCAATATGAACACAAGAATAACTGGATATAAAGTGGCCATCAGGGAGTTTAGACTTGAGATTAGACGAAGGTTTCTAACCATCAGAGGAGTGGAAGTTTTGGAACAGCCTTCTAAGAGGAGCAGTGGGGGCAAAAGACATATCTGACTTCAAGATTAAGCTTGATAAGTTTATGGAGGGGATGGTATGATGGGATAGCCTAATTTTGGCAATTAATTAATCTTTGACTGTTAGTGGTAAATATCTCGAATGGTCTGTGATGGGATGCTAGATGGTGTGGGATCTGAGTTACTAAAGAGAATTCTGGTGTCTGGCTGATGAGTCTTGCCCACATGCTATGGGTTTAGGTGATCGCCATATTTGGGGTCGGGAAGGAATTTTCCTCCAGGGCAGATTGGCAGAGGCCCTGGGGAGTTTTCGCCTTCCTCTGCAGCATGGGGCACAGGTCACTTTCTGGAGGATTCTCTGCACCTTGAAGTCTTTAAACCATGATTTGAGGACTTCAGTAGCTCAGACATAGGTGAGAGGTTTATTACAGGAGTGGGTGGATGAGATTCTGTGGCCTGTGTTGTGCAGGAGGTCAGACTAGATGATCATAATGGTAGTCCCTTCCGACCTTAAAGTCTGAGAAGGCTGTAGGAAGTAAATCCTTGATTAAAATGTCTAAATAACTAGTCATTAGCAAACTTCAAAGGATTGAAGTAGTCGTACATCATGTGTGTTTTAAAAAGTATTTGTGGGCTGCTGGATTTGTCCATTGGAATGGAAGACTTAGACCTCTTGTAATTCGCCTATCGTATCTGAAATTGAACTTCCAGGTCTCGACCCTGAAATTAACTCATTTTAGTCGACACATGCTATACCTCACAAGTGAAAAAGGTGAGGGAAAATCAGACAGACAGACCTTGATAATGGCAGAGGCAGTGGATGCTGCATTAGGCAACCAGGGATCCAAATCCCACTGTTTCCAGATTTAAGTTCAGCAGCCTAGAGTCAGAAGAAAAGGCCTCACAGGGATTGTCAAAATTTTCTTAAAGAAACTATACAACCATACTGGTGCTGAAAATATTGTGAAAGGATAAGTACAGGCATCCTGGCATCATGATTTCACTCAAATTACTGAGCAAGGTAAAATATGTGCTCTAGATCAACAGCTCCAAAGAGGAAGAAGACTAAGACTACTAGACTGGAAAGCTTGTGAGCAGATTACATGTAGAAGTGTAAGGTTAATTTAGTTTACTTTAATTTCTGAGTTGCTGCTTACTCAAATAATGTACAAGAATATGTTGCTGAGGAGATTGTCGTATGATTAAGACGTTGCTTAAAGTGTAATCAGATTCCTAGCAATACAATCATAAGAGACTATTTAGAAGCTTGATATTTGAACCATGGAAGAGGGGAAAAGACAAGACAAAACAGACACCCAAGTCTTTCTTAGAACTATTAATTGGTGACGTTGCCTTGAACATATCTTTATTTTGCATTGTTTCTTTTCTGCTAAATGATCTTCCCTGTTACACTCAGCAGAGATTGTGTTTGAAACTTTTCTATGTTTCTGTGGTCTGTTTAATTCAGAAAATATATTTGTTTTCTATATGCACAACAAATACCAATAAAGTAATTATTTTAATACTGTGTTTGCACAATAAAATTATGCATTCGACAGGTTTCTGTTGCCCTACAGAAAAATTGTAACAAGTGTGTGTGTGTGTGTGTGTATATATGTGTGTATGTATATATGTATATATATATGTATATATATGCATATAAAATGCCTTTCAAATCTTAGCCTCTAATTCCTTTTGGGCTGTGTTTTTCAGCTAATAGCTGTTGGAGTTCTAAAGTTGCTTTTTTCAAAATGCAGAACACTACTTGAGAGGTTTTAGATTATTGGAGGCATGCCTTCATTTGACTCAAGTGACTTCAAGTTTTATTATCACAGAAGAGGTTTTTTGGCAACTCAGTTGCTTTGCCTGGTGTAAGATATTTAAATGGTACATTCTAAATAATGCATTTTGCTATTATAACCACTTAGGAGCAGATCCTCAATGGGTAGCATTGCAATATTGAAGTGAATATTGATATGTTGACTTATGCCAGATGAAGATCTGACCTTTCAAATACAGTACAAAGTTTCTGGCATGAGCTAGTATTACTATAGCCACATTTAAATGTTTGAAAGGCCTTTGTCTTTCTCAGAAAAGCTTAAATGGCCATCAGAAATGCTAAAGCAGGCTGTGGCGAAAGGTAGTCAGGCTTCGTAACATCCAAATTTTGTAAGTGGGGCTGAGTACCTGATGCTCCTCAACACCAGTCAGAATTTGCCCCTCTACTGTTGTATCTATGCAAGAAAACTTTGTATCCATTTTCCAGCCAGAGTGCAAGCTCTAAGACAGGGCTCAGGCATTTTTGCCACTGTCATAAACGAAATGTGCTCAGACTAGGTTTTGTTGGGATGCTCGTAATGGCAGTAGTACATGGGCCATTGTCTGCATTAACATTTGTAGCACTGATCGTCTAGGACCAACTGCACAGTGGTGGATAATGAGAACAATATTTTCTTGTGTAGATAAGGTATTTATGGGAGCCACCAAAAAACAGTGTTGTCACAAAAAGAGAAAATGTCTAATATCCTCAGGAAACTATAGTTCGAAAATTTCAAATCACTTTTAAAGGAAGATGTGAGGAAAATCTCACTGCTTTGTAATATCATGACCTCTGTTACTTAGCACAAGGAACAGACAAAAACAAAAGTGACTTATTTGACCAACAAGAAGTTACTACAATCCTAGCATTCATTTGTGTCAAAAATCACTCTGCCTTTTTTAAAAAAACAACTCTAAGGATTGAAGGACTAACCAACCTACTTTTTTGTTTTCTGGTGTCATTTGGTGTGTGTTGGCTATATATCCCTAGTAGAAGCCATCTGTTCCCCTCCCTATATGCTGTTCTTGGTCCCTTTCTGCCTGTATAATATGTTCTTAGGACAGGATTTCTCAAATTTGGTCATAATGTGGACGATGTAACAATGAGGTTGCCTTATGGGCAACTCCCTTCCCATTTGCTATTATGCAGATGATCTTCCATTCAGGATTGCATAACATCCTTGTGGTGATCACAGCAATTTCCTTATGTGAAAAAATAACATTTGGAACCTATGTACAGTAAACCCTCGATTTAACGGACCTCGATTTAACGGACTTCGGATGCAACGGACAAAATTTCTAAGCAAGTCTGATGCATCCGAAATCCATTTGTCGTGGGCTGGCTGCCGGCTCCCGGCTGCCGCCCGGGTCCAGCCAGCGGGCGGGCTGGCTGCCGGCTCCCGGCTGCCGCCTGGGTCCAGGCAGCCGGCGGGCTGGCTGCCGGCTCCCGGCTGCCGCCTGGGTCCAGGCAGCCAGCGGGCTGCCTGCCGGCTTCCCCTGCCGCCCGGGTCCAGCCAGCGGGCGGGCTGGCTCCCGCCCGAGTCCCGCCTGTGGGCGGGTGGGCTGGCTGGCTCCCACCCGGCTCCCGCATGCGGGCGGGCTGCCGACTCCCGCTCGAGTCCCGCCAGCAGGCGGGCTGCCGGCTCCCGCCCGAGTCCCACAAGCGGGCGGGCTGGCTGCTGGCTCCCGCTTGCGGGTGGGCTGGCTGCCGGCTCCCGGCTGCCACCCGGCTCCCAGCAGCAGGAGGGCTGGTTGACAGCTCCCGGCTGCCGCCCGGGTCCCATCAGCCGGGACCCGGGCGGGCTGGCTGATGGCTCCCGGCTGCTGCCCGGCTCCCAGCAGCCGGGACCCCGGCGGGCTGGCTGCCGGCTCCCGGCTGCCGCCCGGGTCCAGGCAGCGCGCGGGCTGCGGAGCTGCCGCCCCGACCCTGTGGCGGTCGGGCTGCTGCTCCGACAGCTCGTTTTTTTTAATTATTATTATTAAATAACGGACTTTTTCATTTAACGGACACCCCCTCGCCCGAATTAGTCCATTAAATGGAGGTTTTACTGTAATGTCTTTTTAGTGGCTTTAATGAAGGGTAGAAGCTGTAAACAAAGAGAACCAGCACAGTGGGACCAGCCAACTCTTTGGACCATGAGCAAGTGCTCCCCAGTTTGGGAGCTTATGTGTTAGGAGCAATTGATATTGTGGTCAGGATACTTGGATTTGTGGTGAGATTGTGGTCAGGATACTTGGATTTGTAGTAAGTCTCCCCAGTGAATCGTGTCATTCCATGACAAATTTATCCCTGAAATCAGTCTCAGACAGCTTCTGTTGCTGGGTCTCTCTCATTGCACCATGCTATGGTAGCTTCCCAATTTGCTCTACTCTATTTCCTTATTATATTTAAAATTGTTGACTAGTTAACCAAACAGCAGTTTAGACTTGGGGTCTATACAGATGCCTTGTATATAATAATCCTAGGTTGGTTAATGTTTAAAAAGAGATGAGAGAATCTGGGAGCAAGCTGCCGTTCTGCCCTGCTATGGACAGGGTATTAGAGTAAGGTCTGTACATTGCTATAATCTGATGTAGCAGTACTTTGCTAACTCTGTCACCTGAAAAAAGACATGAGCAGATATTGCTTCATTGCTGCCAATGCGGAGGGTGAGGATCTAAGTCAATCAGCACGTTCTTTTAATGCTTCACAAATATTTATAACTAATACAAGTGGAGGAGGAGCAAAGATGTCAATGACAAAGACCTTCCAATGAAGGATTGATGTTTAGCCAGCATGTGTAAAAGGGGGAAGGAAATTGAAGAGCCAATGAAAAATGTGCTTAATTAAGTGTGAAAGGTACTGTCCTTGTTAACGACATGACAAGATCCGGTAAAGAGCTTAGCTGGCCAGATTAAAACTAAAAAATTGTCTCCTCAGTCCATCTGCTAACGCCAAGGAGCTTGCTTTCAGCGCTTTTTGTTATTTCTGAAATGACGTGGAATACTGTACTTCCTTTGCAAAGAAAATAATCTCAGGGACATTTTGGCTGACTTTTGTTATGGTTTAATAATAATCCTTTTGTTAAAGACAATTACATGTGACGTCAGTAAATTTTCAAGAAGGGAAGGCAACTGACTGTTAAAAAGGGTTTTTTTTTCCTCCTTGCCTTTTTTTAGCCAAAATAAATATGCTGAACTTTTCCTGGAAAATCCATCTGGGTGTCTTGATTTTTGTGTTGTTCGAAGGGGATCTTCAAGTATTTACAGGTAACATACTGTTATCTTCATTCTCAGGTCCTTGTTTTCAGTGCTTTAATGATAGCATTCTATGAACTTTTAAAACCTCTTTAGTTTAAAGTATGATCAGATGGAGAACTACAGGTAACCAGATTCTGTTCTGTATCACCAGAGTAAATTGTAAGTAATTTCATTGTCTTCCATGGAGTTACTCTAGATTTACATAGTAGTAACAGAGTAGATGTAGCTACAGGGTGTTACATTTTGATGTGTGACCCTTTCTAGGTTTTGACTGGCATGAAATATCAATGAATGCCTATTTTATTTGTTGCTTTTTCTTAATAACTTACAATGGAAGATCTTAATATCAGAGATCCTGCAGCTTTGCATAGATGCTTAAGATGTTATTGTCGTTTAGGAAGAATAGGGGTTTACCCCAGTGAGCCTAGCCAACATTTTCTGATGGTTATGCACAATCTGGCTGTGGCTTTCCACCCCAGCGAAGGCTGACTTTTGGTGGGTATGTACAGCATGTGGGGCCTCCTCCTACATTCATTGAAATAAAAAGCAAAGTTCCTGTTAACTTTAACGGTGCAGAGTCAGGGCCACGGTTTTAATAGGACTTTGGATGGAAAGTACTATATCTATCAGTACTGTTCCTTTAGTGAATGCTTCTGATACCCTATTATTCTTCCTCTACCTCACTTTGTCTGCTAACGATATTCCCCTGTACTTGTAGAATTGGATTGTTTGGGTCATCTGACTATATTATAGAAAACTTTGCTGACTATGGTTACTAGGCAGGTCATTTCCACCCCACCCCCCCTTATGAAGTGGGCTTTTTGTGTTTGAGGGCTAATTAAAGATAAAGGTGAAACAAGTTAAAGTCTTTAGGATAATCTTTTTCTTTCTTTACTGTGCCTTGTGGTGATGAACTACATGGGGGAAGGAGATATAATGGCTGACTGTTGACAGGCTTCACAATTCAATCCAGAGATATGAAGATCAAAGGGAGCATGCAATGGAGAACTCATCTCCACCCCTTAGCTTTATTGTTCTCTTTCCTTATTTAGAATCAGCAAGCCTTTAAGCACAGGTCAGTTTTCTCAGAGGCGTAGTTCCGCTGACTTCAATGGGCCAACTCGTATATGTGTATATATAAGGTTAAACGTGTGCATTGGTGTTGCAAGATCAAGGTGATAGTGCTGATAGTTCATTATCATGATGCTGTGAAGAAGTTAAAATTATTTAAAACAAAGACAGGTCCAACCAGCCATTGTCAGGACCGAATATTTGGGGCAGATGATTTGTAGTGTGTCAGAAAACCACTGGGCATAAAAAGTTGCCAGCTCCAGTGGTAGCTTTTCTGAAGATGCCTACCTATTTGGAACTAGATTTAGGCCTTCATTGGCAACATGAGAGAGGCCAATGACTGAATGGGCCATAAAGACAGAACTCTCCCCGCCACCCCACCCAGTCTCTCCAGGTGAGGAATGAAGTATGTTGCAGCAGCAATGTGGGGGAAGCGCTGCTATGGCTTGTGCTGTTGCCTGTGTTGTGTGTAAATGGAGTACTTGAGTCTCCATGGTGGTCAATACAGCACTTTTCACAAAGCCAGCATTAAATTCACATTTAAATACAAGTTTGTAAGCAGTTTGTTGAGACCACTCCCTCAGGAGGTGAAACCAGTCTCATTTTGATTTAAACTTTTGCCAAGTGATCACGTGAAACTAATTGCACGATGAACCAGACAAATGAAAGTTCAGCTAGAAGGCATACATTTATTTGATAATATGGTAAATTCAGAGAGGTTGGGGAAATCACAAACAACTTTGCTATGATAAATGCAGCTCTTTCTCTGCTACCCTGCCTGCTTGCACCAGTGCATCTAAGAGGAGAATTGGGCCCTTTTGAAATGACTAATGAAAAACCCAATTCCTTTTGGCCAAATTCTATGGTTCTTAGTCAAAACTCCCACTGAAGTCAGCTAGAGGTTTGCCCAAGTTAAGGACTCCAGGATATCAACTATAGGAGTACTGTCCAGAAATCCAGGGCAGTGGTGTTCGGATCTATAGAATGATGTAACTCTGTCAGCTAAGTCTTGCATATGCTTTAATTTTACAGCAGAAACTTACTCAGCTGCAGAGGAAATCGAGGCTAAGGATGCTAGACCAGTAACTCAACCGAGCGGCTGGCAATCAGTACACCCTTCGCTGTCCCCTGAGTCAAGACAACATACTGACTTCACGAGAAACGAACAACTCAACAGGCGCATGTTGTTTCGAAGGAAGAGGTCCATCCTGTTTCCCAGTGGAGTTAAAATTTGTCCAGATGAGACTGGTGAGCAGGCCATTGCGAACCATCTGAAATACTTCAAACTCCGAGGTAAGTGAGTGCAGGGAAGCTGACACATTGCTCTGTAGCAGTGTCACCGTAAGTAAGGATGCAACCATTGCGTGCTTAATAGATAATTGATTTTAAACATTCATTAAAAAGTGTGGTATTTGTTATAAACATTAGTACTTATCATATAAAGAGGCCCTAGGTTAAATATATTACCTATGAAATGTTGCTTTGGTTCCTTGATAACTTATTATGTATGAGCTAACAACCCCAGCTAGCCACACTCGTCTTGCAGAGATCTCTCATGCCCTGCAGTCAAAGTTCCTCCATAATAACCAATACAACTATACCAGTATGACTTCCTGCATGGCCATTCTTATTCCAGAATAGAAGGGGCTTTTTCAATTGAGTTTATGTTGCTTTGAAAGAGGTTTAAACTTAACTTGGAAAAACCAGCACTTTTTTCTGGATAAGGGTCCATATGGGAAGTTATAACAGTAAAACAGGTATAACTTACCAATGTAGGTAGGGAAAGCTAGACTTCTCAGTTACATAGGCCTGGTCTACACTCTGGGAAATTAGGTTAGGATATCCATATGTCACTCAGGGTGTGAAAAATCCATTCCCTTGAGTGACACAGTTAAACTGAGCTAACCCTGGGCGACTTCCCCCAGCAACCTAGCTCCTGCCTCTCAGGAGGTAGAAAACTCAAGCTGACGGGAGAATCCCTCCTGTCGGTGTAGATAGTGTCTCGACTTAAAATGCTGCAGTGATGCAGCTGCAGCACTTCATTGGAGACAAGGCCTTATACATTTCTGGAAATTCTGTCCTAAGCCACTTGCCTAAGTTGCACACAGTCTGTGGTAGAAGAGGCATCGGATCCTGGGTCTCCCCAGTCCCAGGCTAACTCTAACCACTGGACCATTCTTTTTTTCTATTCTTAAGTCTCTCATCGCCACCCCAGTTTTTGAAGTAGTAGCCTGATGAAGGACTTCCTGTAGTGTAGCCCTATTGGAATCAGAATCTCTTTCTCACAGAGTCAGTAGTGGTGCTAGTCTGTAATGTAAACTCTCTCAATAAAATTCCTGAGGCCTAAATGTGTGCCAAACTTCCAGCATGAAAAAACCAGCACTGGAACCATTGAACAATGATGGGATGATTTCTGCAGCATAAATGATATACACTATCCATTCAGATTCATGATACAGCATTGCCAATATAAGCAAATTAGGCTGGATCATGTCAGGTTCCTATTGTTTAAATCTGGGTCTAAAATGAGTTTGTCCCTGTAGCAGGGTGCTGCTGCAGAAGGCACCTAATCAGCCCCTGCTCAGCCAGCCCCAATCAGGGGAGACAGGTTGGGGTTGAGGAGAGCCTGATGCCTGGCCTGTGGATTGGCTACACCTGCTGACCTGAAGGCTATAAAGGCTGGAAGGAGCCAGAAGGTGGGCGGAATGGCCAGGGTAAGGTCAGTCTCCTGGCTGAGGGCCGGGGTGTTAAATTGTGCCCTAGTAGGCAAGAGGAATTTTAAAGATCACGTTAGCAGTGTGCCAAACATCATGAACTTTCCATTTACATCCCTCTAGAAACATTTTATTGGTTTTCATAAAAATATTCATATCTGTATGTTTTGACCATTTTATTTTGTCAGTGCTGTGAAGCACCTTCTTTCTCAACATATCTGTCCCCTGGGTATTGGGAGTGACCATAGTCATCCTGGTATTCTTTCCTCCTATATTTTTTATCTAAAGGGGTATTCCAATAAAGGTCATTCTTTAGTTACACATGGACCACCATAAAAGTCAATACTGCTACAATGGAGGAAGAAGTCAATTGTCACTCTAACATCTTTTCTTTTTTAAAGTTGTAGTCAAACAATCTTTCTTTTAAAGCCATAGTCAAACAGTTAGTGCTGATGTGACTGTTTTCCAGATCATACTCATTCTATCTGTATCTACTTTAGAAGGGAACAGGTAGGAATATATTGAGCATTTTCTTTTAATTTTATAAAGGCATCTTCCAACCAGGATTCCTTATTTGTTTGCCTAATGCAGTCTTATGGCTTCCAGCTTTACTGGCTTCTGAGAGTTTGTGAAGCTGCTGAGGTTACTGCTGCCTGAAGTAGAGGCTGCCTCTTGGGTGTTTCTGATATACACTGCAAGCTGAGTGTTCATCTCTTGTGACTATATCACTCCATAGAGATTTTTAAACAGAACTTCCCCATTACTTTTTATGGGGAAATTCTACTTACAAATCAAATGCATGATGTGGCACCTGGTATCAGACCTCCTGTAATTCACATAGAGAACAATACAAGAGGTGCTAAAATATATGATGAAACATGAAAAATTCACAGTGAAACTAAACGGGGCATATAGAAAATCAGTGTTCTCTAAACTTAATTATGTCGGCATTTTCAGATCTGTTATTATTAGCAGTCTATAATATTGAGAAGTCCATCTAAGATTTCAGGATCATTGTACTATGTGGTACCTCTCCATAGTAAGAGACCAAGGAATTGACAGTCTAAAAAGGAAGGATGCACAACGTGGGAGAGGCAGTCTAGGTTCAGGGAGGAAATGACTTGTTCAAGGTCATCCGAGCAGCTCAGTGGCAGAGCCAGAAATACATGCCAGGTCTTCTCTCTCTCAGTGCTGTTGTCATTCTAATCACACACCTAAATTGCAAAACAACCCACTACTTGCAATAGGATTAGCATTTTTTTTACTTTTATTAGCATCACTGACCAATCTACGGTTCTCACTGCCTCTACCCTCCTTAGTGCTTTATAGCCCTCTGTGCTCTTTGTTATGATAGTCATAAAGAGACTTTTTTTTAAAAAAAAGCATATTTACAGATGGAAGCCAGTCTATCTAGACACTTATATCATGTTTATCACTGTGATATCTGAACATGTAACAGAAGAGTTAGGTTCATGGTCAAGTAGATACCTATGAATACTTGGAGAGTTGATATGGATACACAGTTTGGGTTTGATCCTGCCAACTGCTGAGGATAAAGGTTGGTTGTGAAATCAAAATGCAACAGGTGCTGACATAGGCGTTAAAGGCACCTGGCATATCATACGATCAGGCCCTATATGAATGGGATTAATAACACATGCCCTTTTAAGATTAACTTCTTTGCTGCTGAAAGGTTAATGTGATCTGGCACTAGTTTGCGATCAAATTATTGTTTAAAGGAACAGAAGATCAGTGTCCACTGGGCAGCAATGGGGCACACCTTGACAAGACTGACTTGGTGGAAGCCTCAGAGTGTAGAAGTTCAAATCATGAATGTACTGTGAAACATATTGAAAATAATGTGCTTGTAGTTCAGGGGATTGGTAATGAGAGCGAGCCCTGGTTAGTGCTAACTGAAAATTATTGCCATCTGTTGGATGTTGCATGGTCTCTCTCCACTTCCTCACAAAACTCACCACAACCAGCACAAATGGGCAGCCTTGTTGGCCAGTCTCAATAGAGAGGCTGAGGATTAGATCAGCCAAATTGAACTACCCTCCCAGTGATTGCTGTAAATGGAATTAGGATTAAGGCATCATGGGGAAGTTTACACTGCTATGCCCTGTGCTGTACCTGCACAGTGGGTAAATAGAAGTCTGGTTGCCAGCACTGTCAGCTTGGCACCATTCATCAGTACCACATTTTTTCTCTCTCGTTAGGGTGTCTGAATTTAAACACTGTAATGGCTGCCTTTCCCATGCAGGCTCCAAAGTTCTTTGTGACCCTCTACTTCCCACATTTGTGTTGGTTCAGATCCAAAATTATTTGGGATTGGTGCTATAAAATTTGAATCACAGTTTGGATTTTGAAAAACCTTCCACCCTCAAATTTTGGGATGATCAAGTTTTGATTCAGGATGATCTCTTATTAAAACAAGAGGATTTAATGATGAAATATCAGTAATAATTATCAGTATTGAACCACAAAAGTAAAACTTTGAGCTTTTTTCATTGAAATACCCTAACAGAAAGGCTGAAGTTTCCACTTGTTACTCAAACCTTAACTAAAGGTGAACAGAAGTAGCTTTGGTTTTGTTTTGTTTTTAATCAACGTTACTGAATGGCCAAAGGTAAAAGGCATTTTAATTAAAGAAAAGGGACTAATTTAGTAAATCTGTGCATCATTAATTAACTGCTCAGCCCTTTTCTGCATTGTTTCCAGCCAAGCAAATTTTCATGCCTGATTTAAGACCACACATTCTAGGGTTTCTGATGGAAACACTGGTTCAGCCTCTCCTTTATCTGAGATCTGAGGTGTTAGCATGTGTAGCTAAAAAGCTCCATTTTCTCCAGGGAGATTTTTTGAAATGCTGTTTGGAGGTGGGGTGTGTGCTGTTTAAAGACTTAGTGCTGCAGTTGTTATGAATTCTATCTTTAATTGTTGCTGTGTGCTGTTTAAAGGTTGCCATGCTCAACCTCATATGCATTTCAACAGCAGAGGAAGGGATGTGTGTGTGTATGCATGCATATATATAAAACAATCTGTTTGGCAAGTGTTAATGAAACCTTTGGATGAGAAGTACCTTAGAAGTGTCAGTCATTCTTTTTATTACTATGACCCTGAGTCTCGCATCATTACAGACTGAGCCATGCAGTTCCACAGAAGCAACAAGAGACGATATTGGCATCCTGCTGCTTCAGAATAGACTATCCTGCCTGATTCAGAACTACTAGCCATCCGTACACGATTCAACTCTTAAGAAGCACTAATGGGATTAACTGGGGATAAAACTCCAGCACTGCCCACTTACACAAATGACCAGCAAGCTACCCCACCCCCTACTAGGTGTCCAGTACTGTCATATGTTGTCCCTCCTGTTAACCTCACAAATCCCTGCATATCAAGTGACATGTAATAGGCTAAGTGACTCTTTCTCTTCAGAAAGATAAATGCTAAAACCAGAGCCAGAGAGACAGTTTCTTGGGAATTAGTGTGTCCCATACAGATGGGTGAAGGGCATGTTACAGGCAAAGTTTCGACACAGGATTTCGGACAGAGGGTCACATGGAAGACTTAAATGGTTGTTTTCAAAAGAGCAGGGAAGCCTGCAGGGAAGGGAATTTTAAACAAGGACTTTTTTCCTCTCCAAAAGATTTGGCTGTGTCCCTGCCCTCTCAAACTGGAGGTAAAACTTCTCAGGAGAAATATTTTCCATCAAAGAAATTGAGGGGAGGAAGATTAGGAAGTAGCTTTATCTTTATTAGTTATAAATTTCTTTTTTTGCTTGTAAATACTATTAGGCAGCTATGCAGCTTGGTGGATTGCCATGCGATATGTTTCAGTGAATAGGGCCATGGCTGAAAGCCAAGGTTTCTGGCTCTACCACTGACGAACTGCATTGCCTTGTGCCTTAGTTTTCCCCTGTGAAATGGAGATAGTAACATTTAACTGCCTTTGTTAGGGGGCTTTGAGTTCTACAGGTGAAACGTATTGTAAAAATGCTAAATTTTATATACATATGCACAGTGGTGTAAGCATTGGGTTTAAAACATCCGGACTCCTTCATCCCAGGTTAGAATCCTGGCAGTTTTGCTTCCTCCTTCCGCAACAGATCAGTTGAGTTTCACCTGGTTTTCTGACGCAACCTTTAAAACCAAGGCCCTGTTGCCTCCGTGTGGATGTTAAGAGGGATGCACAATTCGCTTGTAAAACTTCATTCCTGACTAAACTTTTCATTCCCGGCCTTGGTGTGTGGGCAGACGTCTCTTTATTTTACTTCACTTTTGAAAAGGTGTCTTGGCAACTGGAGTTGGCAACAACTAAGAAGTTCAGCCATCTGAGCTGCTTTTTGCATTTAAATCTCTAAAATGGCTTTGATTTCAACAATGAATGATGGCATAACATTGTCCCAGAAAGTCTTGAGAATGTGGATGGAAAGGAGGAATCTTGGGGTTAAGGCACAGGACTGGGATTTACGGTATGTTCAGTTCCTAGCTCTGCCACAGACTTCTTGTGGGACCTTGGGCAAGTCACTGAATCTCTCTGAACCTCAATTCCCCTTCTGTAAAATGGGGATGGTAGGATTAATGCATGAATGTTTATGAGGTGCTCAGATACTCTGATAATGTAGGCCATACAGTATCTTAGGTAGATGGAACATACAGGAAGGGGACGATATCAAATGGTTGTGATGCTGCATTTTGCAGAGTGATTGTAATGCATGGATAGTGGCTGCTTTTCATAAAGGATGACATTCTGGGAGGTGCTCAACAGCTGCAGCTTCCACGGATTTCACTGGGAATTTGCAGGTGCTTGGCACCTGTTAGGATTTGGTTCAAGATTTGTACAAAGAAGGTAGTGTCCAGAGTGGGGGGAGAGGGAACCCTTTTGTAAATGTAAAGAAATTAAAACAGAATGCTCAGTTAACGTGTACTAAATTGGTATTTTTTCTAATCATCTGTTCACATCACCTCAGATCTTGTCTCTGGCCCCAAGTGAACAAGAAGGGAAGCCTTCCTCATGAAGTGTCAAATTAAAGATTTAATGAGGGAAGCTTCCCTTCGTTATGGTCCTCTGAGTGAGGGAATTTCTGCTTTGGAATCTTTTAACCCAGAG
Organism: Sternotherus odoratus; assembly: GCA_032164245.1. Lineage (NCBI taxonomy): Eukaryota > Metazoa > Chordata > Testudines > Kinosternidae > Sternotherus > Sternotherus odoratus. Next base: position 134,196,378 of record JAVMKO010000001.1, on the reverse strand, counting down.
CAGAATTTCTCAATGACTGGACCATGGACCAGCACGGGTCTCTGAGATCTCCCTGACACAGTTTAGGAAGGCAGCAAGCCAGTCCCTGGTATCAAAAAGATTGAGAAACACTGACTGCTGTTATAGTCTTTCATTGTGGTCTTCCATTCAGTTTACAGTTTAATCAGTGGTGTTTTAATGGCAGCTAACATCTCCTTGTTGAAGGCCTGAATTAATTCAATTGCTTGATCAGTGCCCCTGTTTGCCTATTTCAGTGGTTCTCAAACTTTTTTTACTGGTGACCCCTTTCATACAGCAGGCCTCCGAGTATGACCCTCCTCATCAATTAAAGACACTTTTAAATATATTTAACACCATTATAAATGCTGGAGGCAAAGCGGGGTTTAGGGTGGAGGCTGGCAGCTTGTCACACCCCATCTAATAACCTTGCGACCCCAGTTTTAGAACCCTGGCCTATTTCTTCCCTAGGATATGCATGGGCAACGCCCACTGAAGCGATCTGAAGTTGGGCTTGCACATGTGAGAGAAGAATGTGGCCCTGGGTAAAGAGCTGTAAGCGAGACAAAACCTTTGGGAAGGCTGTGTCTACACTAGCACTTTTGTTGGTAAAGCTTTTGTTGATCAGGGGTGTGAAAAAATACACCCCTGAGTGACATAAGTTATACCAGCAGAAGCATTGGTGTGGACAGCATTATGTTAGCGGGAGATGCTCTCCTGCCAGCATAGCTATTGCCACTCGTTGGGAGTGGTTTCATTATGCCAACAGGTCTCTCGCATTGAGAGAGCGGCTAAGCAGGAGACCTTACAACAGTGCAGCTGCATCGACATAGCTGTATTGCTCTGAGGTCTCTAGTGTAGACATGGCCTAAGTGAGTTAAACGTTTTGATAGGAAACTGAGAGCACAGTGGGGTCATGAGGCTCACGAAGCAAGATGAAGTCATAGGAGCTGACTGAACAGTGCATGATGCTTGTTGACTGTGTGTCTCTTCAAGGCCACCTTACAGCTGAAAGCTGAATAACCAGGCATTATGCTACTGTTTGTGGAAGGGAATTGCCATGCTTGGCTTTGAAAATGTAGCTCAGGATGGATTTTGTCTTGATAGCTTTGAAGGAGGACCCCCAAAGTGGAGACCCAGGGTCAGACTGGAGCAAAAAAAGACCGAGGAGCAAGGAGCCTCTCCACCATATCTCCCTGTGCAGGGGGCAGTCATAGTTGAGTTGGGGAATTAACCTACCCAAAGGAGGTTCTCTCTGCCCTTCCTCCAGTATGGGCTATGACTATTTAAAGGACGGAAAGTATGGGTGTTCTGGTGTATTCTGCCCTCATAAGCCAAGGAATTAGCTAGAATGCCTCTGTGGATTCCCACTGAAGTACAGTCCTCCTTCACCCTTCCCTCTCCGCAGTGTGATCAGTGGCTAACAGTCATAGTCCTACCTTTAGAACCAGAAGTTGTCATCTTCAGAAAAGGACATGGGCTTTTCTAACAGAGTGTAAAGCCTCTAAACACTTGGGAATCTCTCATGCCATCATCTTGCATACACTTCACCAAGAAAGGGTTCTGATTTCCCTTTCTGTCTATGAAAACAAAAGCTATGTGTATTAACAACTGTGTAAAATAACAAGGGCCTGATTTACACATGCCACATGGGCCTATTGAGGAGCAACAAGTCTACATTTTGTACCAAAATATTAGCCATTTTTCTCAATTCATCCCTTCAAAAAACAACAACAATCCATACTCAATGCATTTCAATAGAGTTAAAAGGTGTGTCTGTATTTTTCTCCCCCTGAAAGTCACTATTGTCTGCCAACGCTGGCATGGATGGTCTGAGTTAGTGTCAAAAGGCATGAAAAACACCATGTTAAGACCTTAAGTCTGTCATTAAATTGTCCTGTGGTGCTTGCTGAAGTCACTGCATGTGTCACAGAGCAAACAGGAAGGGGACTTTGAAACTTCCTGAGGAACTTACAGGTGGGGATGACCCTTGGTCACCTGAGGGCAGGGCAGTAGAGTTTAAACTGATGACCAGAGAGGTGAGAACAGGCATTTTGGGGCACCTCTGGGAGGCCGATTGCACGCTCTAATTGACCACGGTGTCTATCCTGGCACAGAAAGCTGTACGCTTTTCGGGGTGTGTTTTTTTTAAAGCGCTGCAACTGTGCAGTTTCTGTGCCCTAGGTGGGTTGGCAGTGTGTACACCTCAGGAGTTACAATGCAGAAAGCTGCTTTACTGCACAGAAACTTGTCAGTGTAGACAGGGCCCAAGTCTTTTGCTTTAAAGGTGGGTTTTTAATTATGAAGACTGTTGGCCATATCTTTATCTTTTCCTAAACCCATTTTCCCTTTTTTTTTTTTTTTTGGTCTCCTATCTCATTTGCTTTTATCTCCTTTGAATTAAAAAGGGTAGTTTTTTTTAGGTTTGATTATATTTTAATTTTTTTCATAAGTTGTGCAGTGTACAGAATACTGAGGGCAAGGGAAAGGTAGAATGAAGGGATACTTATACATAAAAATGATTTTGTACTTTTTGGGGCAGTTTTTGGGGAGGGGCAAGAGGGGGGGTCTCAGGGATCCAGTTACCAGGAATTAGAAAGTAGCCCCTTATTTGCAATTTGACCCATTGAAATAAATAGACTAATTTGCAGAATAAGGTACTACTCAGTGGGAATGTGGGTGGCTGAATGACTAGTTTGTTTAGGTTGGCAGTCAGCAAACTGAGTTGTAGTGTTGGAATGAACACCAATGGAAATTGCAGTACAAGTTTGTCCAAGACTTCTATGCTTCCCCAAATCCACAGGCTCATGAGTGAATTCTTATCTGACTATTTAGGAGCCAGAAATAATTTCTTGTCAAGAGACCTATGGCTTCTAAATAGTGTCAGCAAAGTGAGGCTCTTCTCTGCCTCATTAGATAAGTATTAGTTAATGTGTAACAAATCAAGATAGGCAATAGCGTTTTTCAACAAGAGGCTAAATTTCCCACACACACAGTTACCCCCACACACATATCCTTGATTTCATTGGAGGAGACGTGGTGTAAATGAGGGGAGAATTTGACTCCCCATCCCTTTCACTCCTCCATGAAATAATGTGATCATATTTTTCCAGCTAAGTTTGGTTAATGGCATCAGAACCCACAGATGGTGCAGCTCTTGTGAGATTTGGATTCAGGGTTGGGGGTAGGACAGGACTAATTATAATTGAAGGGACACGCAACAAATCCCTAATCTAACAGGAGCGGATTGGGAGCAAATGTGCATGGGGAGCAACAGGGGAAATGCTGTTGCTCAAATTAATTCAAAAAATGAGATTAAACATATTTAAGACTGTTAAAGAAAACTGCCTGGGATTATTACTGATAGTTATTACTTGCATCTGGGCAGCCAGTACTTGATCTGTTGCTGCTTGAAAACCTTATGGGATCAGACAGAGCCTCTGTAAAGATTTGCAAGAGATGTGTCATTGCACTTCAGTTTGCATCTGTTTCGTGTCACAATTACAGCCAGCTTGAAAACTCATCCCAATCATTTGGAATCCGAGTAGGATAGATACTGTAGCGGGATGTTCGCTAGGCTATTGAGGGAGACCAGTAATAAGTTCAAGGAGACCAATGAGACTCAAAACAAAACGTGTTTATTCGGCCGAGGTGGCAGCCGCCCAAAAGCGTGAAGAAACTGCCACACCAACCACACTCAACTTACAGTTTTATAATCTTGGTTAACTACGCAGTTTCTTTATGTGTTACATGATTGGCTATCCCATATTGCTAGGCAGACTTAGACTACTCACGTGGAACGGGCACGTGGTAGGAATAGCGTGATTGGACAGAATTTCGCGCCCTTTTTGCAGGATTGTTGCATTGCTTGTGCACAGAACATGCAATAGCAGCATATTGCTTTTGATGAGGTAGTGATTGTATAAATGTGCAAAAACCATTTGTTACATGATTGATTCAAAACATTTTCATAACCTTATTAAAACATTGACATCAAACAATAATTATAACTATCTATCATTTTCCTAATGGAGATCTTATGTTTTGATCTTTACATATCTGCATCAACATTTATCATTATTTGCTTTCTTCAACCCTCACATTCCCTCCTTTTTCTTGTTGCTAGTTATTGCAAACTAGCAACACTCTAAACATCATTATTACCAGTTATTGATGAATTTTAAACATTAACATTATTCTTCTGGACCATAACAAATTACAGGATCTAAACTACTTTTCAGACATACAGAATATATAACACATTAAGATAAGGTTGAATAGGAGAACTTATTATAAACAAAAATATTAAAAATAGTATACTTCACACAACATTAAACAAACCCACCTCTGCCCCTTTTTCCTGAGAAACATTACAGTAACAATTTGGGGCAACAGGTGAATAAGATTTTCTAAGGAATACATTATAACAAATGTTCATACAGTAGTGCAGGTTTTCAGAGTGGTGCTTGGTCACCTGACTCACAAGAGGTAGGTTGAGCATCTTGCTGACTAGGTGGTTGGGCTGGTTTGCGGAAGACGATTTGCAGAGGGTTGGAGCTCTTTACAGAGACTTGCCAGTTAGGTGGAGGCGATGTGTGATCAGACTTAACACGGGTATAATGAATTCAAGGCTCAACACTGGCTAATTTAACAGCAGTGGGAGTGGTAAGGAGAATAATATAGGGACCCTTCCATTTAGGTCCCAAAGGATTAATTTTCCAATCCTTGAGCCATACAGTATCACCCGGGGAAAAAGGGTGCGAAGCAGTGACAGGGAAGGGGAACTTGAGCTCACTAACGTAGGTGGATAATTGAGTTAACACTTTGCTTAGGAGCTGAACTTCTCTGATAAGATCCTGTTTTCCCAGAAGGTAAGTATCCCCTTTCAAGTGGCGGACCCCTAGCGGTGGTCGGCCAAACACTAGCTCATAGGGTGAGAGCTTTAGGGATCGAGTGGGAGTGCATCGAACTCTGAGCAGTACCATGGGCAAGGCTACAGTCCATGATAGGTCAGTCTCCTGGCAAATTTTACCTAGGGCATCTTTTAAAGTCCTATTCATTCTTTCAACCTTTCCTGATGATTGTGGATGGTATGCACAATGGAGTTTCCAAGTGATGCCTAGGAGTACTGACAAAGAGCGGATGACTCTGTGAACGAAAGCGGGACCATTGTCACTTCCAATGTGTAATGGGAGTCCAAATCGGGGGATTACATCTCGGAGCAGGGCCTTAGTAACTTGCTCAGCCTTTTCATTAGTGGTAGGCCATGCCTCAACCCAGCCGGAATATGTGCAAACCGCTACAAGCAGGTACTTAAATTTTCCAGACTTTGGCATTTCAGTGAAGTCCACAACTAGTGATTCCATTGGACTATATCCTATATGCTGGACTCCAGGTGGTCGAAGAGGTCCTACACGAGGATTATGTTTTGCACAGGTTTGACAACGTAGGGCAGCACGTCTGGTGAGTGAATGTAGACCATTTATGTACAGTTCACGGTCTAGGAGTTCAGTTAGATTAGTGCTACCTAAATGGGTCTGTTGATGTAATTCCTGGATCAATTCCCAAGCTATTACTGCGGGCAGAAAAATTTTATTATTTGGCAAGACATATAAACCTGACCGCTTTACTCCTTTTTCCTGTTCAGCCCAAAGTTGTTCTTGTGCAGTGTAGTGTACTTCAGCAGGAATCATTTCAGCCACGTTGAGGTGCTGGATATGAATAGCTGGAGATTGCTGACGCGCTGCATTCCTTGCTTCTTCATCTGCCTGTCGGTTTCCTTTTGCGACAGGATCCTCACCATGTTGGTGTCCTTTGCAATGCATTACAGCAACTTGTTTGGGCATCCAAACAGCATTAAGAAGGGCTAGGATTTCGTCTGCATGCTTTATTTTCTGTCCGTTTGAAGTCAGAAGTCCTCTTTCCCTGTATATGGCACCATGGGCATGGAGTGTTAGGAAGGCGTATTTTGAGTTAGTGTAAATGTTAATCTTTTGTTCTGTTGCTAGCTCAAGTGCCCGACGGAGGGCGACCAGTTCAGCCTTTTGAGCGGAGGTGCCAGGAGGAAGTGCCTTTGCTTCACAGACAGTACCTTGACCATCAATTATGGCATATCCTGCCAATCGTTGACCCTGGTCAATAAAACTACTACCATCGGTGAAAAGGACAGAGTTAGGTGTGGCTAAAGGTGTATCCAGTAAGTTAGGTCGGCTAGAATAAACTTCTTCCATGACTTGAAGGCAATCATGTTTTTCTGTGGGATCTTCTTCTATAGGTAGCAGAGTTGTAGGATTGAGAGTGGAACAGACAGAGATAGTAACATAGGGATTGTCAACCAATATACTTTTGTACTTGGAGAGCTTTGTTTTTGTTATCCAATGATGGCCCCTATGTTCCATTAGGGTGACCACAGCATGTGGGCACTTTAAGGAGATTGGTTGTCCTAGGGTGAGTTTACTTGCCTCTTCAGCAAGAAGGGCAGCTGCAGCTACGGCACGTAGGCAGGGTGGCCATCCTTGTATTACAGTGTCTAGTTGCTTAGAGAGGTATGCTACTGGTCGCGGCCAGCTACCGATGGTCTGGGTTAAGACACCAATTGCAACACCTTCTCCTACTCCTACATACAGTGTAGAAGATTGGTTCAAGTCGGGGAAGCCTAATTTTGGTTTTTGTTCTATTACTACATCTAAGGTCACCTGAGCTTCAGGAATACCTTCAGACTGAGAACCAATGGGACTATTATCCATCAGTGACTTTGGATTATTATTACAGGTGACTGTTAAAGACCCACGAATATCCAATGATGAAGACTCCAGCATTCTAATAGAAATCAGATATTTAGTATTAGAATTTACTATTATTTTACATACTGGTTCTTTGATATTTTCTGCCTCCAACATTTTTAGATCTAATTGCCTGGTGTTAGGAGGTGAAACCATCTCTCTTACAGCTTCAGTATTGTCTTCATGTGAGCATTCTTGAAAACCAGAAGTTGAAGTCTTGTCTTCTAGGGCAGACACATGATTTTTATGACACCATTCAGAGGTTCTAGCACATGATTTATAATGCCAAACATTTTTACCAGACATTGGTACTATTCTTTGACAGCTGTATAGCTGTAATTTCTGAACATTACTTATTAGTTCTTCATCTGACTCTATCCTCTTTCTCTTCTGGCAGCTATAATCATTATGATAATTAGAAATATTGTTCACCAAAGTAATGACTTCTGGACTTTTTGAAGTATTTGAGCGGCCTTCTTCTACACTTTCTGAATCAAGACCACCCTTTTCTTTCTTTGCAATTTCAGATAACTCAAATCTTTTCTTAGAACTATTTTTTGTTTCACAGGGTTTTAAGTGCGTTTTTCTATTATCTTGATTAGAATTATGATCCTTAGTTTTTCTTTCGGGAGTTAAAAGTGGCTGAAGTTTCACCATACTTTCTTTAAGCTGCTGTAAGCTTAACCGACCGGAGTTAGTTGGTGAGTTTGAGACAGACATGCCTGCTACGCTTGGCGGCGGGGCTGTTGGTGCTTGCGGTACAGGCATAGGCCCGAGCGGGGCGGCCGGGACTACGGGTAGCGGCATGTAAGGGGGTGGGGCTTGTGGCTTATTGTCTGGAGGGCTTGTAACTATAGGTTTTAATTCCTCCCTAGTTCTTTCGGACCTTTTTTTCGGACGCGCACGCAGGGCCGGGCGTTTAGTATATTTTTGTAACCAAGATGGATTCTCCTCTACTATATCAAACCATGCAGCTATGTAAGGATACTGATCGGAGTGTTTTTGTCCTGTGTATCTGAGGACATCTCTAATAATGTTCATGTCCAAAGTTCCTATGGCCGGCCACGAGGGCTGGATGGGAAATGCCGGCCAATCCTTTTCACAGAACCCTTTTAATAAACCGGCCTCACGACTGCCGGTGGAGATGTGCTTCTTAAATTCTCCAAAATGCTCTAACATGCAAGTTAGAGGTGTTTTGCGGTCTTCCTTAGATCCGCTTCCTTCCATTCTGCAGACTAGGTCTTGGGGCACCCTCACTAGCCTGACTTTACAGCTGTCTTTACTTTTCCTATTTACCTCTCCACCCAGATAGAACAGATAAAACAGACACAATAGGGAAGACGGGTTCCCAACCGACTATAGAGGATGGGGGAGTCGGTTGGTGGGAGGGTTGAGGTTTACTCTCAATCGCCACTAGCCTGAGTCACCGGATGTTCCAACGGCTGACAACAGGAACCGTAATGGCCATTCACTCAGTCACACACACAATCAGTCACTCCAACGAGAAGATCCCTCCCAGAGACCCTCTTATACTTGCCTTTCCGGAGACTGGCTGGAGTTTCCCTCCCTTTCCCCACGGTTGTTTTCAAAGCCTCTCCGTTGGCGCAAAAAGGCAATCTGAACGGTGAGCCGGCCCACGAGCGGCCACCGGTCAAAAACGGGGCCCCTCTCGATGCACCGCTTCTGAGCCGGCCTCCGAAGCAGACTCACCCCTGCAAGTCCCCAATGGACTTATCCCTGAACCTGCTCCTGATCGTCCCTCGACATCCCGGACGAGCCCCCAGAAGATGTAGCGGGATGTTCGCTAGGCTATTGAGGGAGACCAGTAATAAGTTCAAGGAGACCAATGAGACTCAAAACAAAACGTGTTTATTCGGCCGAGGTGGCAGCCGCCCAAAAGCGTGAAGAAACTGCCACACCAACCACACTCAACTTACAGTTTTATAATCTTGGTTAACTACGCAGTTTCTTTATGTGTTACATGATTGGCTATCCCATATTGCTAGGCAGACTTAGACTACTCACGTGGAACGGGCACGTGGTAGGAACAGCGTGATTGGACAGAATTTCGCGCCCTTTTTGCAGGATTGTTGCATTGCTTGTGCACAGAACATGCAATAGCAGCATATTACTTTTGATGAGGTAGTGATTGTATAAATGTGCAAAAACCATTTGTTACATGATTGATTCAAAACATTTTCATAACCTTATTAAAACATTGACATCAAACAATAATTATAACTATCTATCATTTTCCTAATGGAGATCTTATGTTTTGATCTTTACATATCTGCATCAACATTTATCATTATTTGCTTTCTTCAACCCTCACAATACTACACTGCACTGGATACCTGGGAGGACCCTATACTCCCCCATAGGATACAAATAAGTTATAACTCTCAGTGAAATCAATTAGAGTTACTTCTGTCCTGTGATATTGGAATAGTGTTCTGGATTTGAGGCTGATCTTAGGCCTTTCCTAAACCCTCACATCTGAGGGAGAGCGGGAGGAAACATTGAAGAGTGTGTGGTGATGGTTTGAACTGGGTTAGTGCCCAGAGATCCCATTTGGGATCCAGGCCCTATGATGGTCTTTACCCACTGAAGACTTTGCTGAAGGCAAGTGACACACAAAATCAAATATATACAATTTTCAGAATATATATATAGGAAAATTTTACTTATGAATAGATAAAATTAAGTGCCACTTCTCTCAACTTGCCCTTCAACCTATTGACTGATTTTTGCATAGGCATCACAACAGATATGAGGCAGTCTTCAGTAGTCATTACCCAGTTTTTATAGTGCTCTACAGACCAAAGTCTAACTGGAAGCTGCTAAGATATCAGTGCAACAACCAGAAAACTGGTATATATTTTATTCAGCTAACACTGCATATACAGTATATACAATACAGTAACTCCTCACTTAACGTAGTTATGTTCCTGAAAAATGCGACTTTAAGCAAAACGGTGTTAAGTTAATCCAATTTCCCCATAATAATTAATGTAAATGGCAGGGTTAGGTTCCAGGGAAATTCTTTTCACCAGACAAAAGACTATATATTTATATGCGCACGCACACACATGCACACACAGTATAAGTTTTAAACAAATAATTTAATACTGGTACATAGTAATGATGATTGTGAAGCTTGGTTGAGGTGGAGGAGTCCAAGGGTGGGATACAGTATTTCCCAGGGAATTGCCTTACTGCTAAATGGTGAACTAGTAATTGGCTGAGCCCTCAAGGGTTAACTCTCTGTTGTTACTGTAGCCTCACACTCTACAAGGCAGAAGGAACGAAGGGAGGGGAGACAGCATAGCAGACAGAGACATACACTCTGCGTGTGTGTATGAGAGAGAGATGTGCATTTCCCCTTTAAGTATGCTGATCCCTGTCTTAAGTATACTGCCTTGTTAATTAGATCAGCAAGCTGAGACCCATGCAGCTGCTGTCATGAAGCTCCCGCCATCCTGAGCCCTGTTGTGTGTCTCCCCCGTTCTATGGAAGATGGGGTAAATGGGGTGCAGGAATGAGGGGGGACACCCTGACATTAGCCCCCTTCTTCCCCCCCTTCACAGCAAGCAGGAGGCTTGGGAGCAGCACATGGCAGTGGAAGGAAGGATAGCTGAACTGCCAGCAATTGATAACCTGCTGGGCAGTTGCTACACAGGGAACTTAGGGGAGCGGGAAGCTGATGGGGGGGGGGGGGGGGGCTGCCAGTCCACTCTAGTTCCAACCACCCACCAGCTAGCTGCAATGGGCTGCTCTTCCTGCAAGCCGTGAACAAAGCAGGCGGCTGTTAAATGAACATGTTCCCTAATTGATCAGCAATTTAACAACGAAACAACATTAACTGGGACGGCTTTAAGTGAAGAGTTGCCATACTGTATTTTGCACAACATGTAGCTTCTGAATGATCTTCAAAACTATTTCTCTGTAGAGTGTACTGCAACATTCCAGCCTGGAAGTCACAAAAATCTGGATAACTGGCAAGATCCACAACAGAGAGAAATAGCTAAAGGTGCCTTACCAGACAACAACAGAAAAAGATGCTCTTACTTACCAGTGTGATCTGGGACTCCATGATCAGTCAGATGTCTAAGAGCACCATTAAATTGTGAAAGTTTCAAAAGGTTATAATTTATAAACCTTTTACATCCAGGAAATGCCCATTCCTTGCAGGTATGGAGAGACATAATATGCATATAAAAATTTCACAACAATATCTCTGAAAGACAACAGACCTTTTAAATTCTTAGTTAAACCAACGCAATGTGTTTAACCCAAAGAGAATCTGACACCCAGAAGTAATCGTAATCAAGTTTGGGATTTTGGCAGCACAGAGAGGTGTGTTGTGTTTTTTGTTTTAAGCTGCTTGAAGAAAATTACTTTCTTAAGATTCAAGGTCAGTTCCCTATAGGATCTGGCTGAGTATGTCAGACTTTCCCTGAAAGCAAAGCATTCCTCTGCCAAACTACTGTATATAGCTAGTGGAGGAAAATCCCATAAATCTCTCTCCTTCATTTATCCTGGGTCAAAGAGAGGTACTTTCATGAGCATTATGTGACCAACTGCTCTGACTGGAAAACAGAGAGAGATTAGAGCACGTACAGTACAGGAAGAGAATTTAACCTTGCGGTCACAAACCTCCTCAGCTTACAGCTCAGAGCCAGTCATTTGTAAATACATAGATACAGTAATGTTAGAATAGCTCTTTATTTTTTTAAGCACATCACATTTTGGTCTCATGATTCTAGCCCTGGTTTCAGTAGCCATTAACACAGTGATAGCTTCCAATATGTATTTTTAGTCAGTCGCACAATTGACTTCAAAGGAATGGTATTGAGGTTTGAACCTCTAGAAACTTTTTCAGTACAAACTAACCATAATACTGGTAAATTTAAATGCTGGCTGCACCTTACCTTTGGTACCACAATACTTCGGTTAACGTTTATCTTCTGTGTAGGTGTTCACTTTTTAAAATTAGGAACACATGGTACAAGGGATAACTTTACCCACAATTGAAATTCAATTACTTCTGCGGTGCAACATGGTAGCTATTTAGCAGAACAATAGTTTATGGGTGAGAAAATGAAGATTGATGACTTCAAATTAAATTTCAACTGGTAAAGATGAAAGTAGAATGTAATTATCCCAGTAGGAATTTGAGTAGGACACTGGGGTTAACATATTCTTGGAAAAAAGAGACATAGAGTCTTCACGATTTCAAGTGACCTGAACCTCTATTGTACTAGTACTTAAATGGCTTACATTACCATATAGCAGGCCTCCACAACTTGGAAAGCAGCGAGGCCCATATTACTGCAAAAAACCCAGCTCTGGGCCGAAAAGCCCTGCCCTCGGTTTCTGGGGTCTAACTCTTGATTTTTGAATACTTGGAGTTGGTAGTACTAGAGATGTTTATATTTTCCAGAACACAGCACATCAATGTGACTTTTATTTTAGATTAAGGAGAACAGCAAGCAAAATAAGAACAAATATAAAGCCTCTAATAGGGAGGGAACAATGTGTATCTTTTAATACGCAAGATCTTCCATTCTGAATCCCCCTCAAAGCCCTGCCCACTCACATACAGGCAGACATACTTCATACATATTAAAGTGTGCAGTACTCAGAAAATAGAGCAATAGCTATCCACACCCACAGAGACCCTCCACCTTGTATTTATATTGTGTATTTCTACTTCTCTAGTGTGCCAGGAAGCAGTCTGGGAGGTCTTCAAGATATTCTGGGATAGACTTCCAGCACGTGAAGAATATCAGTACTGGATGAGTTTGTGTGAGGAAGGAACTATGAGCATATTTGAAATGGGCACAAATTTCAGTCAGTCCGAAGAGCACCAGAGCCTGATTCAGAAGGTAAGTGCAGTAGGTTGGGGTCTGGTTATCAAATCTTTTTCAGGAAACCAGCATGCATTGTTATGCTCCAGTATGTGACTTGAAATGACAATGAAAAAGATGGCTATTTATTTTTTTAAAAGTACATGTCTGAGTTTTGTTGTGCCTGGATTATTAATTTAGAGGCACAGTGTTCTGAAAGTAAGGCACTATGCTCACTTGAGGGAGAGAAAAACATTACAATGCAGAGGATGTTGCATTGAGTACCTCAGTGCCATTCACTGCAATGACCTGGCTAGTGTGTGTGTGGGACCATTGTCTTCTATTGGATGGAATCAGATTTGTTCAGCTGTATATCATAGGCTGTCTACAGCTAATAGAGGTTTTATTTCAGCTCAAATGGTCGGCACTTGGGACTTCAGACCAGGAGCCTCAGTTGAATTCTTGCTCTTACTAAGCTGAACAGCATAATGACTATACTGACATTCTGATCACCATGTATTTGCTACTTGGACATGCATGTGCGCATGATTTGGAAATGTGTGTTTGTAGACATTAGACTCAATATCCTTCCTTGAAAGTCTGTGGCCTTGTCTATATGGAGAGTTTACACAGATTTAACTAAGAGTGTGGCTATAAACCACTGTAGCTAAACTGGTGCAAACCCCTGCATGAACACTCATTATTTTGGTTTAAACCAGGCTTATTTTATCTTAAATCAGTTTGGCACAGCTTTAAACTCACCTGCAAAAAGCTACTCGTAAACTAAATTAGCATGTCATCCCAAGGGTTTGCACTGGTTTAACTAAACTATTGCAAGTTTGTATGTATATGACATCTGTCTCTGTAACAATATTTGTTTTAAATGATTTTGCAGTCCAGGCGCACATTTCTTATTTGAAGGGATGTTGATGGTGGAATGTAAGAGTCCATTTTTCTTTAATACAGAACAGTTGTTCCTTAAAGATGAAGGCTTTTCTAAGATTATGATGGATTCTATGATCTTTTTAAAGCCAAAAATCTCCATTACTTTTGAAGATTGGAGATTTGTATGTGCTAACGAGTAAGTTAATGGCTGTATAGACTTTAAGGAATCTAAAGAACACAAGCCTATAAGATGTGTAACGTATTGGTTAGTGTGTATGTGTTCCTCTGCTAGTCAGAATATGAGACCGGCTCAAGTATTTGTCATGGTCACTTGCTAGTGACTGACCCAGAGGGTCTAAACAGCACTACAGCTAATGGTGCTTCTATCTGTGCTCATGTGTTGGTTTTTGTAGATGGATGCTGGCAAAGTCCTGTTGTTAACTTTCAGAAATATATAAGGAATCTGGTAGTGTTGCAGTTATCCTTGGAAAAGTTTGCAACTAGAAAATGAATGAAGTTTTAATTGAAAATTTTAAGGGAATTACATTTTGAATGTATTATTGAGCTACCTAAAGTATTATAGTGGTATGGGTGGCGTAGAGTTGAAGGTTGTTGTTCTAACCTTTACATATAAAGGCAGGCACATTCTGATGCATCTTAGTGCCCACTGTTGCTTCAATGTTTTGGACAGTGTGTTTAATATTACATGTGAAATCATTAAACAGTTAAGTGCTTTAAATCCAGCAATTAATTTAGGTTGAATTGTTTGTTGTCCATTCTCCTATACAAGGATGATTCTCTCTCTCTTGGGTATGCATTCACATAGTGTTTCTATTCCCATTGCTGCCTTCTACCACTTACTTCTGAGCTCTTGGACTACTTTACACCACCCTGAAATTTCCTCATGGCTCCCCACTACCTCCGACCTTCCCAATACATCCAAATGGCGCCCTCCTGAGCATTTGATCTAGAAATGATTGCGATTAAAATAAACCTGGAACCCTACCCTACGATTTTCAATCAGTTTTCAGAGAATGCATGCATTTTAAGGCATCTCTGAGGACTTTAGTCTGTATACACACACGCCTTATGAGCCTCTTTACTTTCAAGAACATTTTTCCTTCTAATTGTTGCTGCTTCAATGGATAGTGTGGCTTTCATGAGTCATTGGCCAGCTAAGTCTACATGGCTCCTAGATGACTTTCCACAGCACTGGGTTGTGTTTTGTTTCTCCTGTCCTTTTCTCCAGCTGAGATGATGATGGAGGTTGTGTATGGAATCCTTAGTATATTTGTGGAAATCTGCTTTCGCTTGCTACTCTTGTCCATTTTTTGCTCCCCTAATGGCCTATGTCTTTAATCTTTTATGTTCATAAAACTTGTGACATACCCAGGCTACAGTCTGGACTGATGAACAGCTGTGTCCCTTCAGTTCTCTAACCTGGGACGGCCTTGTGAGAGCAACGCTTCCTGGTCTGCTCACACCCGGTCTCCAGCATGCAGATTACTCCCAGTTCCACTGTATGAGGTGCCAGTCACTCTTGAATTACACTGCAGAGCGATACCAGCAAACTCCCAGTCCCAGACTTTCCCCCCTGAAATGTGTGTCTTGTACTGCCCCGCTCCCTCCTGGACAATACAAGCTCATAAAAAGTCCATCATTTTATTACTAGAAAATGATAAGCACAAATCGTGTTATCCCAAATGGAGTTTCCCAAACACTTCAACCCAAACACACTGGTTTAGATAAAACAAGTTTATTAACTACAAAAGGATAGATTTGAATTGACTACGAGTAATGAGGCATGAAAGTCAGAATTGGTTATCAGAAAAATAAAAGTAAAATGCAGCTAATGCCTAACTGAACAACCTAGAGTGAATTCAAAGCAAAGGTCTTTCTCACCACATGCTTCAGCAGCCTTACTGGATGAACTTCTTTCAGTCAAGATCCTTCTCCCAGTCCAATGCCACTTCCTTTGTTCTTCAACTGTTGTGGATGCCATGAGGAAAGAGAAATGGAGGAATAATTTGGGACTTTTGCTCTCCCTTCTTATAGTTCTTCTTCTTTGAGAAATATCTCCAGCTGGGCTTCAGGTGACAGACAATTTGTGTGCATCAGAACCTCAAGGTTTTTTTTGTCAAAAATGTAGATTTTTTTGGGTCACACCCTCTTTCTTGCTGACAGTTAACCAGGTGATGGTCCATTTGATTTTGTTTGTCTCTAGGAAACTGGTTTATGGATTCTCCCCAGACTTGGAACGTGTCTTACTAATACCATACAGAGGAATCTTATAACTTTACATACACTGTTACCACGCATATTTTACCAGGACAATAATGATCCATCAGTTTTGAGTTTTGAAATGATATCTCACCAGGCATACTTGGTACAAAAGTTTTATAATCCTGTGAAAGGGATGAACACAGGAGTAGACTGTCACAACTTCTTCCTGCAAGATGCTGAGCACCTTAATACCCCCCCCTTGACTTCCTCTGATGGTGTTCAGCATTTCACAGGAGCTCACCAGCTTGCAGGATGAAGTGTGTGAATGGTCCCATACTCAGTTGTTTAACAGAAAGAATCTCACTCTGTCTTTGCACTGTAGTAAACAGCAAAGCCGCACACACTTTGTTGGTAATTCTGCAGTCTATCAGTTTGTGTTTCAACCGCTTAGCCCAGGGGTGGGGAAACGTTTTGGCCCGAGGGCCACATCTGGCTATAGAAATTGTATGGCAACCCATGAATGATCATGAAATTGGGGCTGGAGTCTGGGAGGGGGTGAGGGCTCTGGCTGGGGATGCGGGCTCCAGAGTGGGTGTGGGAGAAGGCTCCAGGCTAGGGCAGGAGGGTATGGGGGAGGTAGGGCTCCAGATGGGAGTGAAGGCCCTGGTGTGGGGCTTGGCATGAGGTGTTTGGGGCATAGGAGGGTGCTATGGGCAGGACTGAGGGGTTTGGAGGGTGGGAGGGAGATCAGGGCTGGGGCAGGGGATTGGGGCACAGAGGGTGTGAGGATCTGGCTGGATGAAGATGCTGGGGTGGGGCTGGGGATGAGGGTTTTGGAGTACACGAGTGGGCTCTGGGCTGGGACTGAAGGGTTTGGAGGGCACGAGGGGAATCAGGGCTGGGGTAAGAGGTTGGGGCAAGGTGGGTGGTGGCTCAGGGGTGCAGGCTTTGGGCGGCACTTACCTCAAGCAGTTCCCAGAAGCAGCAACATGTCCCCCCTCAGGCTCCTATGTGGAGGCACAGCCAAGTGGCTCTGCTGCACACTTTCCTGCCCACAGGCGCCACCCCTGCAGCTCCCATTGGCTGAGGTTCCCCCCCTGCCCCACAAAGCCCATTGAAGTCAAAGGGAGTTTTTCTATTAATTTCAAAGGCCTTTTGATCAGGTTTATATCACACTCCACATTTCAGCTTCTCAGCAAGTTTAAATCTGTGTAGTTCCATTGAAGTCAACAGAATTATACAGACTTACGCCAGTTCTGGAACTGGCCCTAATTTGTCACTATGGCATTCATTAGTGGCACTTTCTGTATTTGACTGTGCCATCATCACCCAGCTCAGTAAATACACAATTCAGTGCATTGACAACTGGCTTCCAGACAGATTTTGTTTTCTCTGGAGTTCCATGCCCCTACTTATAGAGCAGGGCGGCCAGCATAACCCTTACCCTGCGCCGCTTCCCTCAGCCCCCATTGGCCTGGCACGGCGAACCGCAGCCAGTGGGAGCTTCAGTTGGCCAAACCTGCAGGTAAACAAACTGGCCCGGCCTGCCAACGGCTTTCCCTAGTGGGCCACGTGTCAAAGGTTGCCGATCCCTGCTATAGAGCCTGCAAAATTTTAAAAGTCGACTTTTCCTCCTCCAAATTTTCATAGAATTATAAAAATTGGAAATTGAATAAATTTAATCTAATCCATCCTCTGCCAAAGCAGGAGAGTTTCCTACAATATAGTTTCTCTTCCATCCACATTGTATTCTAAATACATTATCGGCTTTTAGGTCCTTGCTAACCTTTTGTAGTTGAATTCCATTGAGTTCTCTATACAGCCTTCCTCTTTCCCCACTGCATAGTCCCACAAGCTCTCATTTTAACTATTGACGTAGGAAGGCCTAGAGGTCCTGGATTGCTAGAATTTGCCACTACACATGTTCACTGCTGCATGAGCTCTCTTACCAGATCATTTTTGCAGCGAATGAGAGAGTAAATATAGTTGTGATCACCTACATTTACCGCAGGAGGACTACACTTCTATTACTCTAAAATTACAACACTGCTAATAAGCCAGCATTGTCTTTGCTGTCCAGCTGTACATTTAAAGTTGTCTGCTTAAACTTTTTGGTGACATTGATTGTACTGAGTAGTTGACACTGCTCTGGAGACTTGTTTTAGCTGTTTTAATTGCCAAAACAACTAAGCATGAATTGTTGGTTTAGCTACTTGTTGTGACCCTTCTTACCTCTCTGGCTCATTTTTCTCATTTAAAGGTGAAATTTCTTATTTCACATAAATGCTGCAATTTGGAATCTTCAGATTTTTTTTTTCATTCTAAAAAGATGATGTAGTGTCTCTTCTACATTTATTCCTCAATTCCCTATGATTTGCAAATCACATGCAAAGGAATCTGGATTGCAAATCACATGCAAAGGAATCTCTGAATTAACATCAGACCTCTCTCTCTCTCTCTCTCTCTCTCTCTCTCTCTCTCTCTCTCTCTCTCTAGTCCTATACTAAGAAGATTAGAGGTGAGCTAATTGCCAGTACTTCCCTTGTTTCTCCTTTTAACTCTTGGAACATGCTTATATGACATGCAACTAGGAGACCAGGCGATAGGCAGTCAGCTTCTGAACTAACTTCAATTTAGGTTCTAGGTTCAAACTAGGTTGTAACTAGGGTTGCCAACATTGTATTTCAAAAATAAGGGACTGTTCTCTTAGCACCCCCGACCCACTCCTCTTTCTGATGTAATAATAACCTTCATCCTTCCCTTCATAGCTCAATAATAATAAATAAATACACAGTACTTGCCTACATTCACCAAGGGTATTTCTTGCTGCCTTTTGCAGTACTCAGCAACTCATGATCTTGTACAGAGATGAAAATATAAAGGACGTCTCTTCTAATAAGGGACTGATGGCAACCCTAATTGTAACTGTGCCTACTCAGAATTTATAAGATTCACAACTGACGTTATTTTATAGATATAGTATAGGATTGAGTGAACTGGGTCAGAAAAAAATGACTCTCTTCCCTCTCCTTCTCTCCTTGCTTGTACTGTATTATAAAACATTTGTAGGATCTGGAAACCCTCATGTTTCAGGCCAGAAGCTAATTAGAGTACAACGTCAGAGTTCCGAACATCTCAGGAATGGAGGTTGTTCAGAATTCCGAAATGCTTGCAACTCTGAACAAAATTTAATGGTGGTTCTGCAAAAGTTTAAAACTGAAGATTGACTTAATGCAGTTTTATAACTTTACTATGCAGAAGAAAAATGCTGCCTTTACCCATCTTAATTTAAATAAAACAAGCACAGGAACAGTTTCCTTACATTGTCAAATCTTTTTTTTTTTTTTGGTAGTTTACATTTAACACAGCACTGTACCGTATTTGCTTCTTTTTTTGGTCTCCACTGCTGCCTGATCTCATACTTCCAGTTCCAAATGAGATGTGTGGTTTATTGGTCAGTTCATAACTTTGAGGTTCTACTGTACTAGCTACAAGTTGGGAAGGCACTTCCTTTGTGGGCTGGCTGCCGTAACTGTCCCTGATGGAGGTTCTCGCTCCTTCCTTTGAAGAAGCTTATGCCATTGCCAGAGATGGGAAAGTGGACTAGATGAAAACCAGTGGTCTTAATCCCATGTCGCAATTCCTATGTTCTTTCTTTCCATTCTCACTTTTTCTTATTTCTCCCCCTTTCCAAATGTCTCAGCTCTCCTCTCCTTTTCCCACTTTAAGAGCAGCTTCTTCAACTGGAACTGCTGCAATACTGGTCAGATATCCAACCAAAGTTTGCATATTTAAGAGTTGTGAAGAGTTCAAATAAGCAATATGGATAGGCTTTTGTGATACTTTTCTGAACTGAAATCATACATTTTGAGACCCCCCCCCCCATCTCTAGCCTGTACAGTGCAACTAATACAGTATTTTGTAATTGGGTTTTTTTGTACAAATTCAACAGAGAGTCTTGTAGTACCTTATAGACTAACAGCCCACGAAAGCTCATGATTCCTAAAATCTAAGACCCACTTCATCAGATGAATGTTGTGGAAATCTCCAGAGGCAGGTATAAATATGTAGGCAAGAAAGCAAGTAAATTCAATTGGGGGATGTGTGTGAAGCCCACTTCCAGGTGATCTGGAGGTGTGAATGCCCAGAGAGGAGAAACTGCTTTTGTAATTGGTGAGCCATTCACAGCTAATATTAAGTCCAGACCTAATGGTGTCGAATTTGCAGATGAACTGGAGCTCAGCAGTTTCTCTTTGAAGTCTGGTCTTGAAGTTTTTTTGCTGCAATATAGCTGTCTTGAGGTCTGCAATTGTATGTCCAGGCAGGTTGAAGTGTTCTCCTACAGGTTTTTGTATATTGTCATTCCTAATATCTGATTTATGTCCATTTATCCTTTTATGTAGGGATTGTCCAGTTTGGCCGATGTACATAGCAGAGGGGCATTGCTGGCACATGATGGCATATATTATATTGGTAAATGTGCAGGTGAATGAACCAGTGATGGTGTGGCTGATCTGGTTAGGTCCTGTGATGGTGTTGCTGGTGCAGATATGTGGGCAGAGTTGGCAGTTTGTACAAATTGTATCCTAAGATGCTTTGCAGAAGTGTTAATATATAGTTGCAGAGTTAAAGGGACATAGAGGGAGAGAAATGTAATAAAGTTACATGCAAGGGGAAAAAGATGTTTCCAAATGAGATTCAAAATAGATGTAGATTCAATTATATCCACAATTACTTTACAATGCTTTGACAACAACAAGATGAGACCATGTAAAAGCTATAGAATAAACACTAGAAATCTGTGCAAAGATTCTATCTTCATGACTACAGTATAGTATCAGTTTTTCAAACCATCACGTAAGACTAATATTTGGTGGCACTTTAGGATTGCACATTCCAGACTCAGACACTGAATGAATATTAGTATATTATATCCATGATAATATCATAAATAACATGACTGGCTCTGATCACAAGAATACAGACTATAATTGTATGGTGGTTAGATTTTAAAAAATGCCCTTCTAGGAGAAGAAATAATTTGTTTTAAATAATGTTTATAAAACATTTTGTGACCTTCAGTTTTTCAAGTGTCCTCTGCATATTCCTACTTGTGGGATGCAGCAACCGGTGTAGCTTGGACAGTGGAACCTTTAATTAGCAGTGCCTGTTAGAGTATTCATACACCCCATCTTCCCCTTCCTTAGTGTTTGAGCACATGCTGAGGATGTGTCTATAAAAGAATCAGAGAGGTAGCCGTGTTACTCTTGAATAGCAGAGGTAACAGAGTCCTGTGGCACCTTAAAGACTAACTAAAGTATTGAAGCATAAGCTTTCGTGGGCTAATACTCACTTCGTCGGATGCAGCAGTCCGACGAAGTGGGTGTTAGCCCACGAAAGCTTATGCTTCAATACTTTAGTTAGTCTTTAAGGTGCCACAGGACTCTTTGTTACCTCTATACAAGAAAGCATGGTGTTGGTTGCCACCACAAGTCCTTCCCTGGCTAATGCAGAGTCTAGTGTATTTGTTAGTTATGATTCTGTGGATTGGGAGTGTAAATATGCAAAGTGCATCTCAAAGAACTCCAGCGACGAGTAAGTAACCTTCTTCATTTTTTTCCCCATTGGTCCAATATTGTGTCATGGCAAGTGTGGAAAGGGGTAGATGTATGACTTCTATGGAGAAATGCAGGAGTAATGAAATGGGCACCAGACTTGCTGCTGTTACATTGCTGCAGCATCCAGATAATGTCCACTTATCTGAAATTGGAAGTGGCATTTGGATAGTAAGGTGCAGATTTTGTTGCCTGTAATTCTCTCATCCTTACACCCCTGATCCAGACCTATGATTACACACAATAGGCATTGTTTGCTTGATCCAGCAAAGCACAGATATGGAGCATTTCACGTATAAAGCTAGGATAAAGCAGATTGATGAGCAGGACACAGAGCACAGGGGAGACTGATCCTGCATTAATGAGAGCACTTCTGGGCAGCTGCCAAGTTACTGCCGCCCTGTGGCAGGAAGCAGGCCAAGGAGGGTATTTGCAAGATGAGATTTGCAAGGGAGACCAGGAGATGGCATGGGATAGAGTAGCTAGATAGGGTATGCCTCATTAGCAGATTGAGAATCTCTTAAGCCCTTGACTTCTCAGACATGATCATTAACTGTCTATGCCCGGCCCTGATCTTTTCAGAGTAAGAAACCTGGAGGGACAGGAGGTGCGAGTCTCATTTCCATGAAGAGCGGAGCCTGGCACTTAACCGTACTTGTGACTGTGTGGCACCTCTGCTCACGCTCATGATGAAGCATAACAATTTAGGAATGTGGACAATTTTAATGTCCAATTAAAAATAAATAAAAAGTACACTCTTGCCACAATATAGGTAGATGATAAGAATTTTAAAATAATATGGCATGGGTTGTCATGGCATGTGTGTGGTGGCCCCGACTTTTTTTAAATATGGAGATATACCTATCTCATAGAACTGGAAGGACCTTGAAAGGTCATCGAGTCCAGTCCCCTGCCTACACTAGCAGGACCAAGTACTGTCCCCTGACAGATTTTTTTGCCCCAGATCCCTAAATGGCCCCCTCAAGGATTGAACTCACAACTCTGGGTTTAGCAGGCCAATGCTCATGTAGAAGGCAAGGGTCCGAGCATCTTTAGCTGTGAAGATGACTCTACCTTTCTTCTTATAATTCTAATTAGCTGTACTGTAAGTATAACCTTTTGATTCTTTATGAGCCTGTGCCTTTTGGGGTGTCTCTTTCCGTTTCAGAAGGGAGTTAGAGAACCCCAAATTGTGAAGTGTACTGTATCTCTGTTTATTCTCTTTCTGTATTAAATCTCGTTAGTTATAAGGCGTTTGGTTTTATTCCCTAAGGTTTTCTCTGCTTCCAGTCTGGGAAGGGAGAAGGGAAGGGAGTAGGTAAGCAGATCAGCTCAGGTTATCAGCTGAGGAACGGTGCCTGACTCTTCAACTAGAAGGGGGGGGGGAGGTGAATAGTCCCCAGGTGTCTGGCTCTGGCTCTCCGGGAGGGAGACAGGGTTAAGGGAAGTCTGCCTCTGCCTTCAGCCGGGAAGGGGAAAGGGGGGGAAGCAGCCTTCAGGTGTCTAACTTTGGCTCCCAGGAAGGGGGACAAAGTTAGGGTAAAGGGGAAGTCCGGGGGCCCCTCCAAGGTTTTGGGAAGTACACCCGGATGGTGGCAGCCGTGAGACCCCAAGAACCCCACTGGTAAAAAGGGGGGTGTCTTGGGGTGTAGGACTTAATTTGGGCTGGGAAGCAGCTAAGTTAAGTGGGTTTTGGCTAGTTAAGAGTCCTTTTCTCGGTGCTCAAGAGCACAGGGATCAGGGTACCCCTCTTACAGCAGGCAATGAAAAATAAAATCTACCACAGTACACACATTCCCTTTTACCACACCCAGAGATGCACACCTCACAACTAGCACAACCACTATCCACCACCAAAAATGCACCACAACTGTAACTATGTCCCAGTAAGGACACCAGCCTTCCAGGATCCCTTTCCTCAAATTCCACCCATCCACCTCCATCACAAACCAAACCAAACATCCCCCTCTGTTGTCCCTTCACTTCACAGTTTTGTCAAGTGATGCAGGTTTGGGAAGTTTCATGCAGTTCCTGGTCTCTGTCAAGTTCCTGGTTGTTGTAAACCTCCTGCTCTCCTAGCACATATGATTCAGATGATGAACAGTGCTGACCATTTTTTCATTCCTTTGAAACAAAACAGGTTACAGAACTGACGAAAGGCCCCAAACCTCTCATAACATATGCATTTTTTTGTAGCTTTGGGACTAGAGGGGACCAAAATATCATGGCACTCAGAGTGTGAATTTATTTGTGGCGTTTTAGTTGAAACTGAAACTAACCAACTGATGATTTTTTTTTAAACCCCTCAGAAAACTGAAGTATATTTCTCACTCCATTATCCAAGTTGTTAATGAAAATACTGAACGGTATTGGAAGCAAGACAGATCCCTATGGACCCCACTAGATGTGTCCTTCCAGTCTGTCAGCGAACCATTAGTAACTACTCATTGAGTACATTTTTTTTCCAACCACTTTTGCACCCAGAGTAATTTCATCTACTTTACATTTTCCTAATTTACTTATGAAAATGTCATGTGGGACTGTCAAAATCCTTACTAAAATCAAGATATAACATGTCTGCTGCCTCTCTCGACTTACAAGGCCTTCAGCCTTGTCAAAGAAGGAAATTAGGTTGTTTTTGACAAATCCGTGCTGTCTATTACTTATCCTGTTTCTCCTTTAGGTGCTTGCACAGGTTGATTGTTTCAAATTTTTTCCAGTATCTTTCCAGGAATCAAAGTTAGGCTGACTGGTCTATAATTCCCTGGGTCCCCTTTGTTCCCATTTTTAAAGATAGGTACTATGATTGCTCTTCTCCAGTTCTCTGGTACCTCATCTGTTTTCCATAAGTTCTCAAAGATAATCACTAATGGTTCTGAGATTGCTTTAGTTAGTTCCTCAAGTATCTGAGGGAAATTTCCATCAGACCTTACCAAGGCTTCACAAGTTTGATTCAAAATTGAATGAGAAGTTGATGGCTTAAATTGCATTTTAAAATGTAAACATGAAGGTGGGATTTGTCACAGTATGCTTCTAATTTCAGATTCTGACATTTATGAGCCAT
This sequence comes from Sternotherus odoratus, assembly GCA_032164245.1. NCBI lineage: Eukaryota > Metazoa > Chordata > Testudines > Kinosternidae > Sternotherus > Sternotherus odoratus. The sequence goes on along the minus strand of JAVMKO010000001.1, from coordinate 134,171,963 downwards.
GAATGATGATTATATTTTGTAAGGAAGAAAATTTTTTTGAAATGGCAAGCCCAGGAAAACTCCTGAGAGATCAATATTAAAAGGTCATTTGCCAGTAGTTACTACACAGTGGTATCTGGCATGCTGCAGTTATTTACTGTTCTAAATTTAGAAAACATATGTAGCATCTTAAACAGCATGTTAGCTGCATAATTGGGTTGGGTGTTGACCATGCTGGCAGTGGTTTTCTGAATTGCTTTGCCTTGTTAGAATATGTTGATCCTGCTGGGAAAGAGTTAAGTGGGTTCTGCTGACTCCCTAAGACAGGGGGCTTGTTTCTCCACCTGGATATAAGAGGAGTGAGAGTGGCTTTCTAGAACAGTGGTCGCGGGCCCCACTGCTTTATTTACCTACTGGCTCGCCGGGCACCGCTTCCCGCAGCTCCCACTGGCTGTGGTTTGCCATCCCGGTCCAATGGAGGCTGTGGGAAGCGGTGCGCGGTGAGCCAGCAGGTAAATAAAGCAGAGGGGCCAGCTAAGGGTATTTACCCTGCGGTCCCGTGTGCTGATGTTGAAGATCACTGTTCAAGAGCAATTAAAGAAGCAAGGATATAGGGACTGGGCAGTCTCTCTGTGCCAACTGTTTTCAGCCTTTTTTTCATTTGCAGACCCCATTTCAAATGGAAGTGTGGAAAATCTTACACACAAGGTATGGACCCTCAGAGGTCTGCAGAACACAGGTTGAAAACCACTGTTCTATGGTAATGCCAACTTTCATGGACCCCTTAGACATAGGGAGGAAGAATAGCTTAGTGGTTTGAGCATTGGCCTCCTAAAGTGAAGGTTGTGAGTTCAATCCTTAAGGGGGCCATATAGGGATATGGGGCAAAAATCTGTTGGATGATTTAATTGGGGATTGGTCCTGCTTTGAGCAGGGGGTTGGACTAGATGATCTCCTGAGGTCCCTTCCAACCCTGATATTCTGTGATTCTATAGAGTGTGGACCCTGAGGGGTCTGCGGACCCCAGTTGAAAACCACTGCTCTAAGCTTTTATTGTTTTCATTATCTTATTCCTCAATTTTTTGTTCATAAGCCATATCACAGGAAAGGGTTGAGTTTTTGACTCTAAACAATATGTTTTAGAGCCGGTTGGGAGAGCGACCTGCTCACAGTCCTATATCAGAAAGAATGTGAGAGAGAGAGATCATAACCTGCTCTATCCAGAGTGACCGCATATAGCGCATGTTCCTTCACATCAAAATACTGCTGGTAGGTGTGATTTTAAGCTTGCTGGGCCTTGACCGTATCAGCTGTTCAAGCAATTTAAAGAGAGAAGCATTTTGGTAAAATACATTTTTGTGATACAGCATTCATGTGTCATGTTATAATAATCAATTAAATCAGAGAATGGGGAGAGGGATTATTAATACGCTACTGAAAATTATTAGTTCTGTGAATTTATGAAATATTAATGTTCAGAGTCGTCTTGTCTGATCTCAGACAATCTCCCCACATCAGAGTTTACAAATAGTCCATGTAGGAATGGGAAATTAGCATTAGTTATGTAGGTGTGATGGGGAGGCATGTGTGCAGAGTATAAGCTGTCCTTGTTCGCAGATGCTGCGCTTCTGCCATGTGCTACTTACTCAGTGTACACCTGCCATTCCCTGGTGCTACCAAAGGTACAGGAAGTGCATGTGGGAGCTGTGACCCTGCTTCTCCCTCGGCATTAGCTCAAAGAATGAAAGGGATGGTCCCCCTCAAGGGTCTCTGAACCTGAGGAAGAAATGGAGGGTGGGGTGGAGGAGGAGAGCAAAATAGCTAAAATGGCCTAGTGCAACTTGACTTTTTAAACAGCTAGCTAACCCTTCTCTAACTTTGCTGTTTCTAGAGATGTCACTTCTTTGTGGCTGAAGTATATCTCACCTTTTTCAAAACCTGGCTCTTTTTAAACACATGAAATGTACTGGATCAATACATAGTGACATTAGTAAAAATTCAGTTTTCTTTGCACAAGGTTCCTAATGTACTGCACCAACCCCAGAGTGGCAAGTTCTCCATCTTTAAAATGTTCTTTGTACCTTTAAAATCTACTAACGTTCATGTTTGCATGCCAGAAGGTTGCAAAGATACCTTAAAAGATGCCAGAAACACAGTTTAAATATAAAAAATAGCCAAGGCTGTGAAAAAAACTAACAAAGACCAGAAATGATTTGGTCTACCTAATACTTTTTTTAAATAAGTAATTTAGTAAAAAGATTCTATAAAGGTAAAGTTAAAACCTAAAAAATGTTATTTCCGGTATTCAACATGTGGTTACTCAGCACCAAGTTAAGCTGCGCTTATTGGGGATAGAGTTAGGAGTGGATCTGTTCTCTGGAGTCATGCTGTAGCATTGGTTAAGTTGTATTTAATCCACTGCTGGGAAGCTAAGTCCTTTGCATAGAATGTGCACAGTATTCTGTTTAGATCCTATATCACTTTTATTTGTAATAAATTTACTTTATTATATATCCTATTTTAATACTTTCTTTGCTAATACTTCCCCTGCTGCGGTGTTGCCATTCATTAATATTCCATTAGAATCAATAGAACATCATCATCATTGATGTATTTGGTTTCAGCCATGCCCACAGTGTGCTAGACACTTCTAAACACAAAATAAGACACAGTGTCCCTGTTCTAAAAGACAGACAGCCAAAGGGTCCCACACTAAGTAGAATGGTCATGGTGATAGTTGGTCATATTTGATAATACATTTTAATAATAAAATGAACTATTTTTTAGAATATAAAATCTCCAAGTACTCACAACCTAGCTATAACCAACCTCGGAAACCCTTGCACATCCTAGTACATTGTACAGTGTAACCTGCACTGAATACCACTGCAGAGTAAAGAATGATAGCATAGTGTAGCAGGGTGATTACCCGCTCCAGCCCTAAAAGGGTTAAAACCAGGCTGGGAAAGGGCTGACCCTGGAGAGCCTAGAAGCAAAGGCTGATTGGGAAGGTGACCACAGCTGAGGCCAGGCCCAATTAGGATGCAGCTGGCCCTGATAAATGTGCTGAAAGGCAGGAGCTAGGCAGTCTCTCTCCAGTCTGGGAGGGAGCAGGGTCTGGTTGCCTGAGGGACAGGGTACTGCTGCAGGAATAGGCAAGGGAGCTGGGGAGCTCCAGCCTAACAACTCCCCAGGCTGCATGCCTGTGGTGAGGCCTAAGCAAAGTGCTGGGGTTAGGCAGAGGCTACTGGTCCCAAACCCCCTTGCCTATGATGACTGGCTTTTACACTGCAGTCTGCCCCAGGGAGTGGGGGCTTGAGGATGACTGACAGTAGCCCTAGACTGAGGAAAGGTGGAGAGAGAGGGTTGGGGGTTCCCCGGGGGAGGGGAGGCCAGGGAAAGTCTGGAGGTATTGCCACGGAGCAGTACCCCAGATAAAATGGCACCGGAGTCTGGGAGGGACACGGGGGCCAGAGAACGGCAAGACACTGACCAGCAGGGGGTGCTCCGATGGCTGGTGAGCTAATTCCCTGGACAACCAGCAGGAGGCGCTGCAGGGGTGAGTCGACGTGTTGCTACACATACCTTTTTAATTGAAAAGTGTAATTGTTCATATTTACACTGATAATGAAAGAAGAAACTCCACATTTTTAGGTGAAGTTCTCATACAGGTAATTGCGTTCTAATCTGCCCAGCTAAATACCATACCAAGAAGGTCCACTGGGATACCCCATTGCTCCAAAACTGCTGTCTGGTGTTGCTTGTTTGAACTTTTACGTGGACAACTTGTCCCACCACACTACTATGTGAGGGTCCTTCCATGGTTTGCTTTCCATTTCTACAAACCTTCAGAGCTGAGTGAAGAAACTCCTGTGACTACATCACAGAAGCAAATGTTGCTAATACCCATGGTTTTCCATTCAAAAATCTGAAAAATACTCAGGGGAGCTGCTTGTGGGGTGCAGATACCCCATTACCTCCAATATGATACAAGTAGAGTATTTCGCCCCACCCCATTCAGTCACTCATACAAACCAGCTAAGAATTGCAATCTAATCAGTATCAAATGAATGTAACCTTTAATTGTATTTAAAAGACACATGCATTTTTTAATTTACAAACTCAGCAGAATTAGCACTTTATTTCCTGAGATGTGAGAGTGAAAAGGGAAAGGTCAGTTATAACCCTCATCTGATCTCTAGCAAGCACTTGGTAGGATATCAGAGATTGAATGTGTGTGTGTTTTTTTGGATTCACTTTTGTTAGTGTATATATATATATATGTGTGTGTGTGTATATGTGTATCTCTCTCTCTATATATATATATCTATATATCTATAGATCTATATATCCATATATCTATATCTATATCTATATATCCATATCTATATCTATATTTCCATATATCTATATCTATATCTATATATCTATCTATATATATAATCTATCCTTGGGAGCCCTTAAAAGGTCTTGATTTTCAGAAAGTGCTGAACATCTATCTGAAAATCAGTCCCCTTTAAGGTGATTAATAAGAACATAACATAAGAACATAAGAACGGCCATACTGGGTCAGACCAAGGGTCCATCTAGCCCAGCATCCTGTCTACCGACAGTGGCCAATGCCAGGTGCCCCGGAGTGAGTGAACCTAACAGGTATGATCGAGCGATCTCTCTCCTGCCATCCATCACCCCCCTCTGACAGACAGAGGCTAGGGACACCATTCATTACCCATCCCGGCTAATAGCCATTTATGGACTTAGCCTCCATGAATTTATCCAGCTCTCTTTTAAACCCTGTTATAGTCCTAGCCTTCACAGCCTCCTCAGGTAAGGAGTTCCACAGGTTGACTGTGCGCTGTGTGAAGAAGAACTTCCTTTTATTTGTTTTAAACCTGCTGCACGCCAATTTCATTGAGTGGCCCCTAGTTCTTCTATTTTGGGAGCAAGTAAATAACTTTTCCTTATCTACTTCCTCCACACCACTCATAATTTTATATACCTCTATCAAATTCAAATTGAACACCAAAAATCACTATTCACTCTTGTAAATTTTGGCTAGTTTATTTTCATCGGTTGCTTTAATAATAAATATACAGCTTGCTGTCTATGTTATCAATGTTAAAATATTTGTGGGAGAAAATTTTTGGATATTAATTAAATTCCATTTTAATTCTCCCTTCAACTTATTTGGAATATTCTTATTTTTTTCAGAAACTGTCGTATATGAAAGAAGCAATGGACGGGTGAGTATTTACATTGCCCCTGCACTTTATTACACAATCCGGTAACAGCTATAAAGCTGAGTCGTGACATTTTGTAAATCTTTCTCTTGTTCTGGTTTCTCGCCAGCGCCTGCAGCGATTGGTCCTGTGGGTAAGTCATTTTTACTCATTAAAGCTTGTGGCCAGACCCTGCTTAATTTAGTTTACACATTGTAGATTTTGTTTTTAGCCTTAAGTGTTAAAGGGTGAAATTCACCCTAGTGCAGAGGACTGAAGTAGTATGGGGATCGCTTGTGAAAACAACAGGCAGAGTGTCCCAGCATAGTTGCATGTTCAGAGCGCCTCAGCCTTCCTAGTAAAGGGCCTGTATTTTTGCTTGACTGAGCACAATACTTAGTTGTGTACAGCCAGGCAAATATACAGTCTTTACCAGAGAGGTGAAGAGATTAGTGCAGGATCTGAACTGGGGAAAGAGCAATTTCAGTGTTTCCTGTGAAAAGAACAAGAGTACTTGTGGCACCTTAGAGACTAACAAATTTATTTCAGCATAAGCTTTCGTAGGCTACAGCCCACTTCTGAAAGCTTATGCTATAATAAATTTGTTAGTCTCTGAGGTGCCACAAGTACTCCTGTTCTTTTTACGGATACAGACTAACACAGCTGCTACTCTGAAACGTGTCACTGTGGCCTGTGTTTGTAGAATAGTACTCTGGCCTGTAACACAATCAGTTTGTACTTGGTGAGCCCATCATGCTGTGAGACTTGAAACTCTAGAGATGGCTTTGGGCACCCTTGAAAATTGGACCCATTAACATTCTCACAGTGCATGTTTCTGAGGGCAGAAAGGAATGCACAATGTTATGTTTAATGTGAACTTTACACTAACAGCTGCCGAAAGTAGCACTCCGTGACATAGGCATTGTAAAGGACACTGACAACCAGCTGGCTAGCTAATACAATTGAGTGCATCAGATGGATTTACTGTGTCTCATTTAAAGGAGGTGTACCAAACATGTTGTAGTCAACCCAGTGTAAATTACCCTGAGGCTGTTCACAGCAGAAAATTAGAGTTGACTTTCTTATGACTCTTATTGGAATCAATGGAGTGTTCTCCTTTTGCCCTTTTACTTTTTTCATTTAATATTTTTAAAAACATTTTAACTCTGTAACATTCCACCCCTCTCTCAAATCTGTACTTTACTTTGCATTTGGAGATGATGCAATGTATTGAAACTTAGTCTGGCGGAACAAAAATGTGATGTAAGAATTAAGTCAACAAACTGCTAGATGATAACATAAAGGGGAACATATACATTTGAATTTGAATTTAGAATTTGTCTTAGACCTGGTGACCAGATTTTCTGTGGACCCCAGGTGTCAGCAAGAAGAGATTCACTATAATATACCTCAGTATATTCAAAATACACAAAATCTTTATTAAGCACTAGCATAAGTGCCCGGTGCTGCTCGGGTCAGTCAGAGGTGGGGAGGGGACAGACAGCTGACACCCCCTGACCAACCCCAACACCCCCCGGCTCACTTACCCCCCCGACCAAACCCGACACCCCCACCTGACCCCCCCCAACCAAACACAACACCCCCACCTCACCCCCCGACCGAACCCAGCACCCGCACCTAACCCCCCGACCGAACAGTGTATTTAATAATCTGTGTGCTGCACAGTGCGCCGGGGGGGAGTGTCGGGTTTGGTCTGGGGGGGTGGGAAGTTGTCGGGGTGGGTGAGGGGTGAGGTGTGGGTGTTGGGGTTGGTCAGAGGGTTTTGCGGTTGTTGGGGGGGTGAGGTGGGGGTGTCGGGTTCGGTTGGGGGCTAAGTGAGCCAGGGGGTTGTCGGGTTTGGTCTGGGGGGGTGGGAGGTGTCGGGGTGGGTGAGGGTGTTGCGGTTGGTCAGGGGGTGTTGCGGTTGGTGGGGGGTGAGGTGGGGGTGTCGGGTTTGCTTGGGGGGATGAGGTTGGGGTGTCAGGTTCGGTCGGGGGTAAGTGAGCCGGGGGGTGTCGGGTTTGGTCTGGGGGGGTGGGAAGGTGTCGGGGTGGGTGAGGGGTGAGGTGTGGGTGTTGGGGTTGGTCAGGGGGTGTTGCGGTTGGTGGGGGTGTCGGGTTTGGTCGGGGGGTAAGTGAGCCGGGGGGTGTTGGGTTTGGTCTGGGGGTGTTGCGATTGGTGGGGGGTTGAGGTGGGGGTGTCGGGTTCGGTCGGGGGGTAAGTGAGCCGGGGGGTGTCGGGTTTGGTCTGGGCACCCACCCCGACACCTTCCCCCCCCAGACCAATCCTAACACCCACCCCTCACCCCTCACCCACCCCGACACCTTCCCACCCCCCCAGGCCAACCCCGACACCCCCCGGCTCACTTACCCCCCGACCAAACCCGACACCCCCACCTGACCCCCCCGACCAAACCCGACACCCCCACCTCACTTACCGTCCCACCAAACCCAACTCGGATCCGTCGCAGGCGGGGGGGGGGGGCAGAGCCGAGGGATTTCGGGGACCTTCGCAGGTGGGGGTGGGGCACAGGGCTGATGGATTCCGGGGTTCCGTTGGGAGGGGGGAGGGGCAGAGAACTGAGGGATCTCCAGGGTTCCGTTGGAGGAGGGAGGGGCAGTGAGCTGAGCGAGTGCGGTGTCTGTTGGAGGGGGTATTATGACATCATCACCACCTAACCGCCCAGCCGATGTGATTGGCCCTGAAAGACTTTCACCCCTGGGGGGCGTCAGAGGTGAGATCCGAAAATTTTTCGACCCTTACGACCATCTAGACCCCAAGACCCCTCACTGTACCAAATTTCAAGTCTCTGGCTCAAATGGTGCGGGAGGAGTTCGCTAGCATACATAAATACACCACTTGACTTTTATATATATAGATTAGAGAACCAAGTCCAGAATGTGGCACCTGAAGCCTTCACTGGATCAGAACTTTGATGGGGGCTTACTTTTGTAAGAGCCAGAACCAGAAGACCAATTCTAAATACCCCTGAATTAGGAATTGGATTTGTCCCATCTCAAAACGCACAATTTCTTTTCACTTTCTCCATTCATGTAGATATTCAGTTGGTCACAAGACAAAAAATTGCTTTTGTTGTTGACCTCTGAAGAGGGCCATGATTTAGCCTGGACACTCACTGACATTTGATGTGGACAGTCAGACGAAGAGGCAGGATAGCATGATATCCAGCTCCCATAAGCATCTAACAAGAAGTATTGATCACCTCCCTCTGTGCTGAAGGCACAAGCTGGCTGGCTTTCCTGATGACTTATGCACAAAAGGACGTAAGTGGTTATCTTGGAAGTCCTGAGTGGCCCTTTAGGAAGAGCAGATGCCCCAACCCTCTCCAGCCTTCTGAAGGAGTCAGCTGGCAGACTCAATTTCGCCTGTTGAGGGGAACTGTTGCTTTCTGCTCAAGTCCTTTATGCACATAAGGGCTTTGGTGCATAACTAGGGGCCTACCAAATTCACTGCCATGAAAAACTCATCACAGACCATGAAATCTGGTCTCTCTCTGTGAAATCTGGTCTTTTGTGTGCTTTCATATTTTATGGGGAAAACCAGTGTTTCCCAAATTGAGAGTCCTCGGCCAAAAGGGAGTTGTGGGGGGTGGGGGTGGGTTGCAAGGTTATTTTACGGGGGGTCGCGGTATTCCACCCTTTCTTCTGTGTTGCTTTCAGAGCCAGGCACCCAGATCTGAAGGCAACTCCCTTCCAGCAGCAGCACAGAGGTAAGGGTGGAAATACCACACCATGCCGTCCTTTCTTCTGCACTGATGCTGGAGGCAGTGCTGCCTTCAGAGCTGGGCTCCCAGCCAGCAGCCACCACTCTCCAGCTGCCCAGCTCGGAAGGCAGCGCTGCCACCGGCAGCAGTGCAGAAGTAAGGGTAGCAATGCCGCAACCCCACCTACAACAATCTTGTGCCCCTCCCCCCAACTCCTTTTTGGGTCAAGACTCCTACAGTTTCAAGACCATGACATTACAGATTAAAATAGTGTGCACTGACTTTTGGATGCGGCTTCCTGCCAAGATACACTTGTATATATTATGACAGAAGCAGCACCTCGTTTTGCATGACGCTTTGGGAAAAATAAGTGGTGGTATTCTCTCTACTGACTTTTGATAGGACTTTGTTCATGGCTGGGGGGAGAAGGGAAGCAGACAGGCTGGCATCCGCTGTAACCTGTCTGATGTGTTCCTTCCCTCCATGTACATCATCTTTGGTACAGGAATAGGCTGTGCACTTCCTTTTCCAACCTGGGTAGTCTAGGATGAAGGTATGTGGTGTAACAAGTATCCTGTATTGAATAAACAGCTCAGTGTGCCTGGCTCTATTTTACTCTAGAATATCATAGACTCATAGACTTCAAGGCCAGAAGCAACCATCATGATCATCTAGTCTGACCTCTTGCACATTGCAGGTCACAGAACCTCACCTACCCCATCCTGTAATAGACCCCAACCTCTGGCTGAGTTACTCAGAGAATTCACTATTTACACTTGTTTAAACCTGCAATTCACAGGTGCCCCATGCTGGAGAGGAAGGTGAACCCCAGCATCTCTGTCAATATGAGCTGGGGGAACGTTCCTTCCTGACCTCAAATCTCTATCTGTCTTGATACTTACATGGCCTTTGTTATGGTTGTATCAGAGCAGCTTGCAATATTTAATGTATTTATCCTCTCAACACCTCTGTAAGTCTGGGAAATACTATTATCCCCATTTTACAGATGGGAAGCTGAGATACTAAGTGGCTTGCCTGAGGTCACATAGGTAATCTGTAGCATAGCAGGGAATTGACCCTGGGTCTCTTGAGTCCTCAGCTAGGACTCTAATCACTGGGCCATTCTTCTTCTTTGTCACGTAGTATCACTTAGGGTACGTTTTACTACCGGCTGGATCGGGTCTTGCAATTTTTGCAATCTGGTCTTTTTTGCTCATGGCAAAGAATGTAAGGAGATTTTCTATTGGTTCCCAATCTTCTGATTGTGACTTCCAAAGCATTGTTCAGTATTACGTTTTTGTGAATTTTGATCAGTCTTCCCTCCACTAAACAAAAAGCTACTGTGTTTGTGGCTTTACATTAATATTTATATTTTGGGAGAAAAATGGACTTCAAATCAGAATCTCGTTAATCCTACAGTAATTTCTATAAATCTAATCCCAACCACATTCAATACTAATATATATATATATACTTTCATAGAAAATTTTAAACAAAGCTGTAACATTGAAGCGTACTAAATTTCCAAATACACTTCATATAATGTCATGTAAATGCAAAAAAAGTGTGTGTATATGGGTGGGAAAAAAAACCTGGTTTCAGCAAGTTGTTAAGTGCTTGGGTAGTTTAGTGGAGCCAACAGAAAAGGTGGCTTATGGTTGTTGTATAACTTATTTCCAGGAATAGCTCACAGTCCGGCATTACACACAATTAAGTAACGGCAGAATGAAAGTTGGTTCCAGTAAAACTACCACTTGCAGTCATATAAGATTAACCGTCAATGGTGGTAGCAATGGTTCATGGTGTAGAATGAATAGGGTATGAGTCCACCCTATCATGTAACCATGGTGTAAAAATGCCCAAGTCCTTTCTACACTAGCACTCCACCATTGCTGTTTCCCTGTGTTTAGCTGCATGACTCTTACATTTATTAATGGGGAGTCCTGTGGCTAAATCCCTTATGTCATTACAAAAATATGTAACCCTTCCAAATTGAAACTCAGAAGGGAACTTTTGTTCTTCTTTTCAAATTTATTGTCTATTTTCTTTTACATGAAAGTATTTTTTAGTGGTTCATTCACCTTTTTTGCTGACTAGATCAGCAACCCTTAATAGAATGATCAAAAGTTGTCGGATTCATTTTAAGCCTCATAATTTAAAAAAGTTAAGAAAAGAAGTGTATATTATGAACAGTTGTAAAATATATGTAACTTATGCAATAACCGTAAGCAATATACATATTCATATATATATATATTACAATTGTTCATAATATGCACATTTTTAATTAACTTTTTAAAATTATGAGGTTCAAAATAAGTCAGAAAATTTGTGATCATTCTATCAAGGGATACACACACCTGTGTGTTAAAATATATGCATACAGACAAAATATTTAGGTCCTCATCCTTTTCTCATACCAATTTTACATTAGTGTAATTCTATTGGAGTTACCCCTGATGCTCATCAACTTAAGTGAGAAGAGAATCGCTATCTTAATACTTCAACAGTACCTTGAAATGTCTCTTGCTATGCAGCGCATCTGTTTAATGTGGTGACGGTGTTACTTAGAGCTGATCAAAAAATGGCAATTTTTTTGAAAAGTTATATTTCCCCCTTTTTAACATCTTTTAAAAAATTTAATGTGAAACTCTGAATTTCAAAAAAATGACTTTTTTTTATTTAAATCGGCTGTAGGGATACTAGTCATCAGTTTCTTTCTTTCAGCCCAATCAGACCAGCCGTCTTCTACACTTTAGGTACCCCAGGGCCAGGGTTCTAGAAACTCTTAAGCATGTGCATAATTTTACTCAGGTGAGGAATTCTGTACTCCTCACTTGTGTAAAGTTATACGTCTGTTTAAGTGTTTACAGGATCAAAGCTGAAATGTGCAGAGAACTTCCTACTGAAATTTAGAACAAAACAGTAAATCATTAAGAGGATACAAAATTAAAAGAAATGATCATACATTTTACAAAGAAATCTAAGCATTGGGTCCAGTCCTGCACTCCTTGTTCAGAGAAATGTCTGCTTGGAATGATGTATTCAGTTAATCCAGAATCACAAATCAATGGGGTTTAAAGAGTGCAGTTCAGGTCCATAAATATGATCTTCCCTTATTTGGGAAAGAGGAGGGAGTTCTTCAATGTGAGCAATAATTAACACTTAAGAAAAAAGTGCTTATCTCATGGTGGCATTACCTTTAGGATACTTGAATTTAAGCACAGCTAATAGACTTCCAGTGCTGATGGAGCTTGTGATGGTGTGTACAAACCACACACTGAGCAACTAGAGTTTAATGGTTCATTTTAGGGCTGGTCCTCACTGGGGGGGGGGGGGGGATTGACTGCAGATACGCAACTTCAGCTACATGAATCACGTAGCTGAAGTTTGCGTATCTGCAGCCGACTTACCGCTCGTCCTCATGGTGGCGGCGGTCGGCGGCGCGCTCCCTCGTCGACTCCAGCTTGCGCCTCCCGGCAAGCTGGAGTTCCGGCGTCGACGGGGGCGCCGCGCGCGATCGATTTCTCGCGTCTTCATAAGACGCGAGAAATCGATCGCCAGAAGATCGATGGCTACCCACCGATTCGGCGGGTAGTGAAGACGTACCCTTAGGCTCAGCCAGCCCCGTCCTGCCACTCCTGCAGCAAATGCTCCATCTGCTGGAGGAATTAAAAGGCAGCGAATTAGCTCAGTTGGCAAGTGATGCTGAAGGTGAGCCAACCTGTATTATGTACATTCTGAATGTCTTCATCAGAAGCATCTGGAAATATCTCCACTGTAGTCAGGAGTTTGAGTGCCCATTTTTGTTAAATTAACATTTTAACATAGGAGTCCAGAAATAAGTATTGAGTACTGGCAGATCAATCAGGAAACACAAGTTTTCACATGCAATATGGTTGCTTAACACTGCTCCTAAAACCAGTGTTGTAGGCCTCAGATGTGGAAAACTGCATTAGTTAACTGGGTCAAATTCATCCCTGGTGTTACTTCATTGATTTCAGTAGGGTCAAACCAGAGATATACTTGGACCCTGACTTGTGTGTTCAGCCAGTTGTGAGTGAAAATTGTGCGTGTGAGAATACCATTTATTTCCTATTACAATAATCAAATCTCCCTGTTTGTCAATATGCATGTCTAGGTCATGGGCAACTGAATTTAAAAATTCATCATAAACTAGATTGTTATTGCTGTAAATGTTGGTCTTGACATTACAGAGTCTGTTTGGTCCTCATTTTATGAATTGTCCAGTCTTGGAAAGAGAGTTGTCCAGTTAGCGTTTATATTTCAACAGAGAGGGGCCTTTTCTGCACTGGTGAGCTGCATGAGTGCATGCACCTTGTGTAGATGTGCTGCTCCAGTATAAACCGTGGCTTATTTAGGTGATTGTGTGAGCATTTAGAAGCCTAATTTTAGGCAATTGGAATTTTGGAAATGTTGGCCACTGAAAAATAAAAGTAGAGTTTATACTGTAGCATTCTCTTCATTTTTCTAGTCTCCCCTGAGAACAGAGTCTTCAAAAACTTCAGCAAATCAGCTAAAAATAATCTTCCAATAAATCATGGGGATTAAAGGAATAAAATAGTCTTATTTCCTTGCTCTGTCACTGACTTGCCTTGTCACTATATGCAAGTCACTTCACCACTCTGTGCCCCTGCTTCCTTTATGTAAAAGGAGGTTAATGTGAAGCTTAATTAAGATTTGTTCATGAACAGAAAAAGAAGTAAAATGTAGTGACTAACTTACGTTATATATTATTCTTTCAGCTCTAATCATCACTTATCTTATAGTCTTTGTTTGAATAGTTTTGGTTTGCTAACAAGGTGCAGCTTTTGAGATCTCAGGAATCTTGCCACTTATTTTCTTGAGATTCTAAATGTATCCAAAAGAAGTCACAAATTATCTGACCTTAAGACTTTTAAAATCCATAGATTATGTAGACCTGGGCCTTTGTCCACATTAAGAACAAGAATATTCAGTCTTTAATCATTGCCTGTGTTACATGCAGGCCATTTATAGTAACACCTCTTCTACACTACAATGTTCTCTAGTCTGGGCATCTGTCCAACCTTTCCCTATGTAAAGACCAGTCAAAATCAACAGATCCACAAATCACTGTACTTACTGCTGTCATCACCAGACTATATTTCTTTCAACAAACTTCATCTCTTTGTTAGATCACTTTGTGGGCTGGTGTCCACAGCTCTGGACTATGCATTGATTTAATCCCCTTAAACGTTTCACAATCTATATATATAAAAGTCAAATGGTGTATGCGTGCGTGTATGTATGTGTGTATGTATGCTTACTCCTTCCACACCGTTTGAGCTAGAGACTTGAAATTTGGTACAGTTAGAGGTCTTGGGGTCCTAATGACCGTAAGAGTCGAAAATTTTTCAAATCTCACCTCTGACGCCCCCCAGGGGTGAAATTCTTTAAAGGCCAATCACATCAGCTGGGCAGCTGCTGTTCTCTGTGACATAGTTATGATGTCATAATACCCCCTCCAACAGACACCGCACTCGCTCAGCTCTCTGCCCCTCCCCCCTCCAACAGACCCCGGAATCCCTCAGCTCTCTGCCCCCTCCCCACCTCCGATGGACCCGAGTTGGGTTTAGTCGGAGGGTAAGTGAGGTGGGGGTGTCGGGTTTGGTCGGGGGGATGAGGTGGGGGTGTCGGGTTTGGTCTGGGGGGGTGGGAAGGTGTCTGGGGGGGTGAGGGGTGAGGTGTGGGGGTTGGGGTTGGTCAGGGGGGGTTGGGTTTGGGGGGGTAAGGTGGGGGTGTTGGGTTTGGTTGGGGGGGTGAGGAGGGGGGTCGGGGTTGGTCGAGGGGTAAGTGAGGTGTGGGTGTCGGGTTTGTTTGTGGTGGTAGGTAGGGGTGTTGGGTTTGGTTGGGGGGGGAAAGTGAGGTGGGTGTGTCAGGTTTGGTCTATGGGGGGTGAGGTGTGGGTGTTGGTCAGGGGGTGTTGGGGTTGGTAAGGGGGAGAAGTGGGGGTGTTGGGTTTGGGTGGGGGGATGAAAATGTGAGTTGGGGTTGGTCGAGGGGTAAGTGAGGTGGGGGTGTTGGGTGGGTGAGGTGGGGGTGTCAGGTTTGCTCTCTGCCCCCATCCAACGGACCCCGCACTCGCTCAGCTGTCTGCCCCCTCCCCACCTCCAACTGACCTGAGCAACGCCGGGTACTTTCGCTAGTCCTATATAATAAAAGGATAAGGACGTTTGTCCGAAGCCGTCATGCGCAGTAGAGACGGCCCGGACGAATGGCATGCTGGGAGATGTAGTTCGGCAGCACAACATGGCCGCCGCAAGGGAAGCAGGGTCTGGATCAGGGGGCTCGGGGAGCGCGGGCAGGAGGGTGGCTGGGTGCAGGAGGCGCAGGCAGGGGGCTCTGGCCAGGCAGAGCCTGGGAAGGGGGCGCTGGACCGGCGGGGTGGAGGCGCCTGGGCACGCCATGGCCAGCTGCGCCCAGCTTAGCCAGAGCGGGACGCCTTCCCCATGCTGCTGGGGGGATGGGAGGGAGCGGGCTGGGCTGTCGGGCACATGACGAGGGGTTGAGGGGCCGTTGGAGTGGGGGAGGGTGAGAGAGCTGAGTGAGTGGGGGGGCCATTGGGGGGAGAGAGCAGAGCGAGTGGGGGGCCGTTGGAGGGGGGAGAGAGCTGAGCGAGTGGGGGGGCGAGAGCAGAGCGAGTGGGGGGCCGTTGGAGGGGGGAGAGAGATGAGCGAGTGGGGGGGCTGTTGGAGGAGGGGAGGGGGGGAGAGAGCTGAGCAAGTGGGGGGGCCACGAGCCGTTACCATTGGCCCGTGTACACGGGCTTTTATACTAGTATTTCCATAATATGATTAATAATCATTTCAGTGATCATGTCTACTATATTTGTAGCTAGTGGGGATGGTTCCTCTGCCTGCTGCTGAAATAGGTGACAGATACCAGGACTTGGAAGCAAATATAAACAGCTGTATCTCATGTCCGTATCCTGCACTTTTGAGGGCTTTTCTGAGACTCATTGGCTTACGGCTCAGGAAAATATTTTGAAGTCTTGTTTAATTAATATTTTCTGCTTTTCTAACCAGGAATTTTTTAAGAAGTGCAATCCAAAGACAGCATAGATATTACTGAACAGGCATGAGAAACAATCAGTTTGCCACTCCCCACACTTAATGTTTCCTGGGCTAACATTATCACAACCACTGCACAGAGCTGGCATAAGGATACTGGGAAGCTTCAGCGAGATAAGGCCTTGGGATAATTAGCAAACTCAACGTACTCATTTTACATCATTGCGCATGTGTTTGTGTGCGCACGCACGTCTATCTTTAGGTAATTCCAGTCTCCTGCTGCAGAGGTGAAGCCCAGCTGCTTTTAGCATTAGCAACCTGTTCACATCAGTTTTATGTTTTCAAGGGATTTTCTCCAGGAAAAGGATTAGACACCTTGAAAATTAAAGGAAGAAGGCCGAGGATTTTTCACTTTCTAGTTTTTCCTTTATTAGTGTGAGTGGACCCAGGGGCTTCTCAGGACCCAGAGGTCAACAGTGTTGGCAACGGAGACATGTTTGAGCTTAATAAAGTTCAGCTTAGGGTACAGCTACATAATTTGAAGTATTTAGTCAGGTTGTGTGTGTGTGTGAGAGAGAGAATTTTCAGCATTGTCTCTAATGTCACAAGACTATTCCCAGTTCAGGGGCAGCAGATGCCCCAGCCACGTAAATGATATTAAATGAAACCAATGGGTAATGGTGTTCCAGGCAGGCTATTGCAAAGAAGACCAATTCTTTTTCAAGTACTTGAGCCCACTATTGTTCTGACTCCCCTAAATGTAAAGAGTATATTATTGTTGTGATTTAAAAAAAAAAACACCTTATCGGAACTCAATTTGTTTCTTGTCAAATGTTTGAAAGATGAATGAACAATGAAGAGGGTTGGCATGGAGAAAAATCACAGGTTTTATGATTGTCCTTTATGGCCTCAAGTTAGCAAAATATTTCAATATACACATTTAACATAAACTTAAAGGATGGGAGGAGTCTTAATGACTTCACTGGGACTACTCATGTTCTTAAGAATCTTGCTGAATAAGGGCCTATGTGGAATCATGACTTAGTGTAGAGCAGGGGTAGGCAACCTATGACACGGGTGCCAAAGACGGCATGCGTGCTGATTTTCAGTGGCACTCACACTGCCTGGGTCCTGGCCACCAGTCCAGAGGGCTCTGCATTTTAATTTAATTTTAAATGAAACTTCTAAACATTTTAAAAAACGTATTGACTTTATAGACAACAATAGTTTAGTTCTATATTATAAACTTATAGAAAGAGACCTTCTAAAAATGTTAAGTTGTCTGACTGGCATGCACAACCTTAAATGAGAGTGAATAAATGAAGACTTGGCACACCACTTCTGAAAGGTTGCTGACCCCTGGTGTAGACTCCTGCCGTTCTTTGAGGAGTGATCTAAGGTCCAGTATTTTGTCTTTATTCAGGCAAACACCCAGTGACTCGAGGGAATTTTGCCTGAGTAAAGACTGCAGGATAAAGCCCCAAGTTAGTCACAGAATCTTTGGGGTTAAAACCAATATGGGGGGGGGGGGGGAAGGATGTTCTCAAACATTAAAATGCATTAAAATTCACAATTTTAAACTTTAGCATGTTCTTCTGGAAGGAAATTTTCTCAATTGAAAATTGTAAAACAGCAAGACGATCAAGAAAAAATGTCTCAGGTAGCATCTTGTGTCTTCGAAGTACATCAGGATAAACTCTTCCTGCTGCAATGTTCATTTTATGGTACAGCTATTACAACCGATGAAATAAGAATTTTCCCTTCAGTAGAAAGAAATGTTTCAATCCAATAAATACTCCTTTTCCTAAATTGATGACTGAATTAGAAGCTCTCTTCGGAGCTTATAGCCCAATCTTAAAGATTTTCTGTATTTATCCAAGAAAGTACCTTACCTGCAAATCAAGTATTGTTGTGTTCCCTAAGAGCCTGGTCCTGTGTGAGGCTGCACATATCCTGAACTCTCATTAACTTCAGTACAGATTAAGCAGCTTGCAGCATTGGACCCCAAATCACTCAGGCTTACAACCAGAGCCATGCAAAACTTGCCGGTTCCCTTTCACATTGAGAAATTTCATCTCATTTTGTTTGGGGTGGTTTTTGTTTTTCCTGTTAAGCCAAAATTTTGGGTTTGAAACACCCCCAGTAATCTGAATATGAAACTCAGCTGCATCTGATGAATTTTACATCATTTTGACCGCAAACGACTGGGGCAGAAGACATACGATCAACTTCCTTTTCGCTCCATGTCTTTAATCCAGTTCTGATCTTTGTGATAAACTTCAGTGAGTTTTAAATTAAACATGGTCTCTCCAGCAGAATTCCTCTGTCTTTGGCTGATTTGTATAATTTATATATTCATTAAATAAACCAGCCACACACACCCACCAACACACCTCGCCCCAGCTCCCTAGTGTCAATGGATTACCTAAAGTTTCATCTTTTGTAAGTTTTATGTATAATGGGTGTATGAAACAGAGCAAAACTTGTACTTGTTCCCATTGGCTTTAGTGGGAGTGGCTAGTGCTCAGCACCTCTTGGGTTTTGGCCTCTCTTTGGACTCTGTCTATACCTGAAAGGTTTTGAGTATCCTCAAATCCCCCTGACATCATTGGTGCATTCTTCTCCTTGCAATCTGAGACAGATTCTAAGACTTGTGGGCATAGACATCTTTGCCCTTTACAGCTCTCAACACACAGTAAATATGCAACGTTATTTCAATCATCTATTTATTTCCTCAGCTCTGGTAGAAAAGAGAACACTTTCCCAAGCCTCACTGTTAGCTTTCTTGTGAGAGGCATTTTTTTAAGTTTGCAGACCCTCACAGGCGTGTTGCTGGTGTCTTCAGATTGTCTGTGTGCTGTTCTCATTTGTTTCTCCTGCAAAGACATTCAAAGGCTAGATGCAATTAATTTTGTAAATCAAATAAGCTGAAATGAAGGGAATTTAGCTTCTCTCCAGAGGATCTTTGCATCTTGCAGGATCAGGCTCAAAGTCTGAGTAACAAGACTTGATCATTAGGACTCGTAAGGACCCATAGCTCCATTTCAAATCAATAGGAACTTCAAGTGTTCTGCTCTTCTGAATGGTCAAACAGTTCTGATCAGGCAATATTCTGAGGCTGCATCATCACTGTAAGGGCACAGTTGACTCCTCCAACCATAACTGACTGTCGTAAGGTGGCATGGGTGCAACTGAGGCCAGAAATTGATTTCTGGTATATTTATTCACTCATCTTTGGCTAAATTCAGCTTTAAAGTCAATAGGTACGTCTGTACTGCAGCTGGGAGGTGTGATTCCCAGTGCAGATAGAAAGACTTGAACTAGCTCTGCTTGAGCTAACATGTTAAAAATAGCCATGTGGGTGGCAGCTCAGGTTAGCTACCTAATTCCAAGCATTCCTGACCCCTGGGTCCAAATTTGGGTGGCTAGTCTAAGCCACCACCTATGGCACAATGTTTTCGCTGCTGTCTTTAGCATGCTACTCGCCCCTCCTGGCTGCAGTGTAAACATACCCAATGAGACTTTGAGTAAGGCAAGGAGTTTTGGCCCATGATACAAAGGTTTGTGTTGCTAACATTTCTAAGATGATGTGTGATAGGTGTTGTGAAGAAGCAAGTGACTCATTACCAAATTGCTACTGATGATTAAAATGTAAAATCTGCTTTTTATGAAGTTGTCAGCAAAGTAATACATGGAGAATTTACTCTGCAAATGTGCCTTTTGATTTGGTGATAGATACTCAGGTAAAACTGGGTGACAGAACCTTAACTAGATTTAAAAAATAACTCACATTCTCTCCCTTAATTTCATATTTTTATTCCAGTTTCTGTTTTTGTTTTTCAGCTCTGGAATTCCAACACCTTCTCCAGCCACTGATGCTACCACATTAAGAGGTCTTGTTCTCATCTGCTTATATTTAGCTCGATCCATCGAAGTGCTTGTATAAACTGATGTTTTAAATGTATTGCAACATTCACCTTGGGGAACTTGATGGTTTGGGATTAGTAATTAGACATGGATCATTTAATCTCTAGGTCACTGCTGATCCTGATTGTGTCCTGTAGATGCTACTGTAATACAAATAATGATGCTGTCAATGCCTAATGTGCAATTGCATGCATCTTGAAAGATCCTAATTTTAAAATTGGCTTGGGACACTTTTAAGTATCTTTGGTTTTATACTTTCAAAAGTATCACATCCTTGTTAGGCAGATCACATTTTTGGTTTAGTCCTGAATAATATATTTGATTTATTTTTTCTGTGCCCCATCAAATGATTCACCTGCTTTGTTCTTTTCAGGATGGTGGCAGCAGGAATAATTGGAAACATATTTTAGCGTGTTGAACTGTCTAGCAGGAAGTGTGCACTGGTGCTTGTATTTTTTAAAAAAAGTTTCTTCTCATTCTCAGATGCAGCTGCCAATGTCCCACCCCCTCATGAGATCTCCATTGAGAATCCATCAGATTATATCTTCAACAAGAATGAGGACTCAGATGCTAGCGTAAGTAGTTCTTCATTTGTCCTTCATAACTGCTCTTACCTTGATTTGCATTGCTGCTTAATCCAGCCTGTCACTCTCTTTTACCTCTGTTTTCTGATCCTGCCACAGGATTTTCAATGGTTTCAAACAAAAAATAGTAATTACTAAGGACTGGAAGGATTTAAGAAATTTACTGGAGGCACTTGATAAAGCACTGCCTTGATGAGAGTCATGGCTGAACCAATGGGATGAATTACATAAAGTTTTTAGTTCACCACCGAAAGAGATTCTCCCAGTCACAGAGGGTTCATAGCAAATCTTCCACACAGTGCTAAACATGGACTCAACCCAGAAGTCAATGTGTGTTTTTCTAGTACTGCAGGACTGGACACTGGATGAGATTTTCCAAAGCACCTGTATGACTTAGGAGCACAGTTCCTATTGGAAGACGATGTGTGACTTGTGCTCCAGTGTCACTCAGGTACTTTTGAATATCCTACTCCCTATTTAATAGGTGGTGGTATTTACAAGCATCCATTACCGTGGTATCTGTCTAAGGCAAAAATTTCCAAACTTGAATACCTAAAGTTAGATATCCAAATTAGTGCTTAAGCACCCATGTAAAAGTGAACTAGCTTTCAGAGATGCTGGACGCCCACAACTCACTGGGAGCTGTGGTTCCCTCAGATCTTCTGGAAAACAGGCCACTGTTAATTAGGTACCTAAAATGGATTAGGGCCAAACTTTAGGCACCTACTTTGGAAATTGTTGGTCTGCATGATAAGAGAAGAAAATTGTTCAAAACTTTTTTTTTTTTTATTTCAACTGTGAGGTGAAATTGCTTGTTTTGGGTTTTTGTATAAGCTTAAAACTCTCATTAGAGTGACTGAAAGGTTCATGAAACTGGGCTAATTTATGGTAGTGGGCTAAAATCATGCAAAGCTCAGTAGTTTAGCATAATTGTGATCCAAACAAGGCCAAACTCTCTAGCTTCTCTTGGAGTTTTCAGGTCTGTTTGAATATGAAACTCCCTGGGCCCAAAACAAACACTGAATATGAAGTTTACATGACCTCTTGTAACCTGCTTCCCCTGAGTTTATCACAGCTGTACCTGTAAATCACTGACTGACAGAGTCTCTGGTTTGGTCCCATCTTCACCACTGTTCTTTTTATAAAAGAATTGCAGGGATTGTGTTACACATGTAGCTGAGCAGAGATGGGGACTATTCAGTAATTCAGAGGACAATGTAAAATTAGATTACTGCTGCTACAGGACTTACTCTATTTTATAAAGTAACATTATTCAGTGCAGCCCACCTGTATTGTAAGTTACAAGAACAAAAGCCAGCATTTCTTATCTTATACATTCACATGCTGGGTGTGACTGGTCAGGGGTTCAAACCCCACAGAACCACAAACAGGCAGTAATAGCCGTCCACTACATGTAAATTTGCCTTCGGATGCCAGCTAGTTTTAGGTTTATTGCCAATGAACCTGACCACTGATGATTACCCAGGGATACAAGAACCCTTCTTACCAGGATAAGTCCAACTTCAGAACTCTGAGCCTCAAGGGAATGGAAATTTTCTCCTCTCAAGTTGTAACCACTGATATCTGCACAATTGAGACAGGAGGGGGGACATTGTAGAACTCTAAAGAGCCACTCACCCCAAGCTAGATTACAAGATCTCTCTCTCTCTCTCTCTTTCTCTTTTCCTCTTTAACCATCAGCAGCCTGTGAATGTGGGGGAAGGGGAGTTGATGGGGAGAGAATTAAACTAAAAAATAATTACAAGTTCTAAACTGTATAGAAGGAACTTACTGGTGACAGTGAAGCTTTTGGAGAAGAAGGTGTGATGGACTAGATGACCTCCAAAGGTCCCTTCCAACCCTAATATTCTATGATTCTATGGGGGGAAGGTTTCTGTCCCTCATGTCAGATATAGCAAAGGCCGCTCTTTAGTTTAAACAAAAGTCTCTCTTGGTTTTTTTATTATTATTTTAATCTGCCTTGGGGAAAAATTAGTTTAAATAGCAGCAAAAAGATTTTAAGTTATACAAACCTAAGAAAAGTAACCCTAGAGGTTTGTAAATAAAAAACAAAAAAGCCTCCAAATCCACTGGATTCCTCACCTGGTGAGTTTCACTTATCTGATTATCTGTTTCCATCAGCAGAGGGGGGCCACAGCAGGCTAATGCAATCTTAGGAAGCATCAGGTGAGGTATTTCCAGTAGAGACAGCAACGCGATAGTACTATTATTCAAGGCAATGGTGAGACCTCATCTGGGTGTAGTTCTGTTCTCCTGTTTGTAAGAAAGATGAATTGAAGCTAGAACAGGTGCAGAGAAGGGCTAAGAGGATGATCAGAGGAATGGAAAACCTACCTTAGGAGAGGAAACTCAAAGAGCTTGACTTGTTTAGTCTAACCAAGTGAAGGCTGAGGGGAGATATGACTGCTCTCTATAAATACATCAGAGGGATACATACCAGGGAGGGAAAGGAGTTACTTAAGCACCAATGTGGACACAAGACCAAATGGATATCAACTGGTCATCAGCAAGTTTAGGCTTGAAATTAGAGGACGGTTTCTAAGCATCATAGGAGTGGAGTGCTGGAACAGCTTTCCAAGGGGAGCACTAGGGGAAAAAAACCTAACTGGCTTCAAGATTGAGCTCAATAAGTTTATGGAGGGGATGGTATGATGGGACTGCCCACAATGGTGTATCACCCATCTGCGACCCCTAGTAGAAAAGCTCTACAGCTGGTGATGGGACACCAGATGTGGAGGGTTCTGAGTTACTATAGAGAATTCTTTCCCAGCTGTCTGGCTAGCTGGGTCTTGCCCATGTACTCAGGTCTAACTGATCCCCATATTTGGGGCTGGTAAGGAGTTTTCTCTGGGTCAAATTGGCAGAGATCCTGGGAGGTTAGGGGAGAGTTTCACCTTCTTCTGTAGCATGGGACATGGGTTTAAATGGGACTCGCAGGTTTAAATTAGAATAATCTGTGCATTCTCTGTAACTTGACATCTTAAACCATGATTTGAGGACTTCAGTAACTCAAGAACCAGAGGTTAGGGGTTTGTTACAGCAGTGGGTGGGTTAAGTCTTGTGGCCTGCAATGAGCAGGAGGTCAGTCTACCTGATCATGATGGTCCCTTCTAGCCTTAATGCCTAAGTTGACCTTGGCTGGGGAGTATGAAAGGGAGGGAACACCTGTAGCATGTTCCCTTGGGACCCTGTGTGAAGCCTGATATTACAACACCAAAAACTTGTTTTCTGTGGCTGGTAGGTAGGATCACAGTGAGACGGAGCTGAGAAGCAATTGTTCTTCATGGCACACTGCCCTGCTGACCCTATATACAGTATTTTCAGTTGAGGTTTGATTGGACCTTACTCAGCAGTAATGGCCGCAAATTCCCTTGCAGCCCAGCCTTCTGAGGCATCAGCCACTGGCTACAGGATTGCTTCAGAAATTACAGTGCAGCTCCCCAGATCAAAGGGGATACAATTGGGTATTTCCGAAGAGGCCTCTGCAGATCACCCAATATCCATGCATAGGTCATGAGATCCTTTGGTTACAGAAGCTGAATCCCATCCTATTTCACTGAGTGAAAATGACACAGTAAACAAATAGAAAACTTGTGTGTTTCCTGCCCTTTGAATGAATAAAACCCCACAAAGTGTAGAATGGGCCAAGGTTTGATGTTCATATAAACAAATAACCCCAGAGCAAATCATACAGGTTACTAAATCCCATTGTTTTCTTTTTTTCTAGATCAACAATGAGATAAAGAAGGAGGATGGGAAGCTGATGAAACCTGTTCCTGACCAGATGGTTGAGTTCAGCATCCTTATTTTGGGAGAGAAATACACTGAGGAATTGAGTGACCCATCCACCATGCAGCATCAGCTCCTCTCGGAACAGTTTATTTCCCAGGTAATTTACCTTCTCTGATCTTTTCCCCAGAAGGTCCTGATGGCATGGATAGAACGTGAAAGCCGTGTTAGGGACAGCTTTTCCTTATGCGGCTCTCCTGAGCTAGCTAGGGATTTTGCTGCCTGAGGCGTGTTGGAAAGCGCTCCTCATCTCACTGTCCAGTCATTAAAAACGTGATACCTCAAATATCCTTGCTGTCCTGATCTACGACTGCCTCCTCTGCTCTGAATGGTAAACCAGTGCTGCTGCTGCACTGAGATCCAGACTCTAGCTCAGTGAGAATGCTGGGACATACACTCACCATATGTTATCAGCATAGCACTGTGGGATTTTCCCTTTACACGAGAACTCCTCAAAATTATGCTTTATGAAATGCCCGAGAGAATACCGTCCCAACAGCTCCTGCAGTGGTGGAGTGGTCCTATGGACAGTGTGCAGGAACACAGCCTGGTTCTTGTTGACCAGGGATTAATCTAGCTGAGCCTCTCCATCTCTTTGTACAGGACTATCCTTTGGCTTTTTTGCAGGTAGAGCTTGGAGGGTTCTTTTGGGAAGGCTGGGCTCTATACATTGGGGCAAAGGGACTCAATTGAAGCCTGAGTTGGGAAATTCTCTGTTTCCTTTTCTGCTTTTACTAATGTATTTTGCTTTAATATTATTAAAACATTATTGCGTGGTGGAAAAGGCTTGGCTTAAAGCAACTACATTTTGTTCTGTTGCATCATTCTGCCAGTTTATACACCTAATTATTCCAGGATTAGTTTTGGCCCCATTCTTCCTGAGTATTTCAGTGACTCACGGATAGGGCTGTGGAGACAGGGCTTCTAGAAGTGTCAAGATTCTCATTGTCTTGTGATGGAATTCTATTTGCTCTTAATAAAACTTCAGGGCTTGGAAAGGCTGTTTAAAATGTTAATGCGTCCTTATTAGTGAATGGCCTGCCTAAATTCACCCCAGAGCTCTCTAAATTTTGGCCAGATTTGAGCTCCTGTACAACCTAGCCAGTTTTAAGATCCAAAATACGTGAGAAGGACAACACTGAGTCCTAACTGCTAAAGCAGAAAGACTTCCCAGCTTAGTTTCAATAATCTTAAGGAGTGGAATGAACCTTCAAATGACTGTAAATCAACTACCTTCAGCACAGTGAATTCTTCCAAAGAGAGTGAATGATACATTAGTTTACAAAGGTCACAAAACAACAGAGCACTGCTCAGTATCATCTGGGAGCTGCGACATTTCCTGAATGGGTGGACACCCCTTATATGTAATACACCATTTGTAACCTGAGCCACCAAGCCCATACTAACTGCTCACTTAGGCCCCAACTCAGCAGAGCATTTAAGAACCTGCCTAAATCTATTCCTCTTCATCAAGGTAGTCAAGCACATGTTTAAATCCCATTGAAGTAAATGGAAATTAAGCACGAAAGTGTTTTACTGAATAAGGAAGGGCTGTTGAATCAGGCCCTGAAATCCTTCTGAAAATGTACCTCTTCAGCAATTCCCACAACTAGTGAGTCCATAATATTTGCTGTCCTAGAGCTGTATTTTTATCAATTCTTTTTAAAGAAAAAATTGTTACTGGGCCACCGATATGTGTGCACCGACACTGAGCATCTGTGAGATCATATCACTGTAACTCTGGACCCTCCCTCGCCCCATCTCTGTTTCTCACCCATACTCATTGACATGTCCACATTTTGACCATAAGCCCTTTGGAGCAGGGACCATGTCTTTCTTTTGTATTAGGTAAGACACCCTGAACAACTTTAGGTGCTAAAAATTAATAATGGCATTCTTTTCTCTAGCTTTATTCCCTTTTCAGTCTTATTAGTTGGAACTCTTCTTGGCAACGTCTGTTGAATCCATTATACTGGGGCTAACTCTATGCCAGATTCTGAGTTAGGTGGGAAATAGATGTACTCTATCCTTAAGCCAAAGGGTGTCACCACAACCGTCACGTATGGCTGGTTTAGGTCAGACGTCTTAATTTCCTAGCTGTGTGGCCAAACAGTAGTGCCCTAGTGCATGTGGAAGAAATGTCAGATGGAATAGGGGCCACCTGGCGTCTGCATGTTCCCTTCCTTTGATCCCCTGCCTATTTCTCTCTCTGCTTGGACAAAGAAGCTTTTGAAAATCAGCAGCACTTGGGATAGTTTAAATCTCACCAGAGTGTGGGGGTGGAATCTGGGGAGTAAAACATCTTGTGATGACAGATCACAGGGACTTTCTGTTCCAACATGAACACAGTTACTAGTGGTTTCTCCTGTTTGTGGCCCACTATTGCAGCCCGGTCCCCTATTTAATTAGGCCTGGATACACCAGCACTTTACCATCTGCACATTTGTCGTTCTAGCTGCACCCTCACCTGATGGATTGTTATCTTTCTTCCACTCCTGAACCCCCCTTGATAATTCCACCCCGTTAAAGCAATCTAGCAAACCCAGTAGCAATCAGCCGTGTTCTGCACTAGCACCTGGTACACTGACTCATTGCTCTGTCTTGGGATCTGCTAAAATGTGGCCTAGATCCTAAGACTTTTGTCTTAATCTGTCCTACATTTAATCCAAAGAATTTGAGGCAATCGTAAACTTTGGGGGGGAAATTTGAGTTGGATAAGCAGGATAGTAGTGTATGGGTGCATTGCTGTCAGGAGACATGGAGACCTTCAGTTACATGGGCTCATATAAAATCTGACTGTGTGTTAAACTCATGCATGTTTGTTGAAAGGCCACTACAGAATTAAGATGGCAGAGTGCTCTAATAAAATAACGAGGAGTCCGGTGGCATCTAAAAGACAGATTTTATTTGGGTGTAAGCCACCATTGGTAAAAAAAATGACTTCTTCAGATGCATGGAAAGCTCTACTGTGACTATTGAGATTTATAGTTCCCTTCTCTCAGCGTACAGTCAAATGTCTGTTGATTTCCTATAGGTGCTGGGTGTACTCAGAATTTCCTTCCGTTTCTGTAACAACAAAGCGATGCCATCTCAGTTCATTTTATATATACAGATAGGGCATCATTGAATGTTTTACGTCCTTTTCTATCATAAATACATCATTTTATACAATACCGCAAATATTTACTAAACATTTTTTCCATTTCTATCTAATGCTATAAGTCAATAGGAAAAAAAATAACTATTATTTTTCGTAAATTGTATTTTTCTCTCTATTTTTCTCAAATAGGTAAAAAATGCATTTGCAGGATTACCTGGATACAATAATATCCATGTGCTGGAATTCAGGTAAATAGATTAATAAAGGCATACAACCTAAGACTAGTGCTCTCATAATTGACCTGCACAACTTTTATTGATCACTGCGACAGAGGACAAATTTGATCAGACGTTCTTTCTTCTGCCACTGAAGTCAGTCAGAGCCTCTCTCATGATCTCAGCCCGTTTCTTTGTCCTAGGATATAAATACAATAAACATGTCTTTTTTGCCATTTGATAACCCTCCAAGAGTCTCAAATGTTCATAATTTCATACAGGTTAGTATTAAATGCAGAGGAATCCAAACACTCTTGGAAAAACTTTGAGTATACTTAACTTTTTATCTTATCTATTAGGGAAGACTGAATGGCTCAGAAGGTTAATGATGAAATATATAACATTTCACTTCTATGTCATAAAGAAAACTAGATGAATAATGTGTAACAAATTGTTTATTTGATGAATTATGCCTGTCTTTCTGTTCATGAATATTCTGTGAAAAGACTGAGTTTCTCCAATTTATTTGTTCTTCAGAATGATTCACCGAGTCACTTTTTTTTGTAACGATTGTTTCCAAGTAATTTGTAGAAGCAACAAAGAGTCCTGTGACACCTTAGAGACTAACAAAAGTATTGACGCATAAGCTTTCAGGGGCTAGTACCTACTTTGTCAGATGCATGTGGGTACGAGCCCACGAAAGCTTATGCTTCAATACTTTTAAGTCTTTAAGGTGCCACAGGACTCTTACTCTGGATTTGCAGAAGCAACAAACAAGGCTGCCTCTCTGATTCTTGAAGTAATTTGTAGCAAGTACTTGAAATTGAGATTTGAGCTGATTTGATTGGATGCACAGGTCACATGACATGTTTCTGTTTCCTGATTGGAGTAAGTATAACTTTTAGGATTAGGTTTCTGATGTGAATATTCAGGAGTATGAATCTGAAATTTATCTGCCATTAACATTTTGCGATTTATTTGATTTATAAGTCAATGTTTCTCTGAATATTCCTGCCAGTAAACTCAGCGGCTACAATACTCACCGGAAGCAAAAATGGCAAGGGACACAGGATACTTTTGTGGTTGGAGCACCAGGTTGGGAATCAGGAAAATCTGGATTAAATTCTCAGCTCTGCCACAGACTTGTGATTATTTTGAGCCAAGTCACTCACCCTCTCCGAGCTTCAGTTCCCTGTGTGTACAAGGCTAATACTACTTTTCCTCGGGGGGGGGGGGGGGAGGGAGGGGAGTTTATGATGATGATCAGATGTTATGGTTATGAGTGCCATAGAAAAGCTAATACAGAATGAATAATAAAACTTTCAGAAGGTTATTTGTGGGCCTGTTTTTGGTAGGATTTGCCCGTTTGGGTAGTGACATTCTAATCTAGCCAGTGTGCAGTGGCTTGTTGTTAATTGGCAACTATTAGTTGATCTTTAGGTGTGTAAAATGAAGTGGTGGTCTCATAAAATGGTTTGTAGTTGATAAATGGCCACATTGCATTCTCCCTAATATTTATCCTTGTCCACAGTCTCTGCAAGGGAAACTAAGCTTTGCAGGAGCATGGAAACAGCTCTTTCAGTTCTCACTTTTAGCAGAAGTCAGAATTAAAACACATGGGTGTGGCAGTGTCGAAAAGCCTGCACGGTCTTAGCGTATGAAATACCAGTTCTGTGGAGAAATGGCTTCCATCTCCATTAATGCCATTCCAATACTTCCTCTCAGCCCCAGCAGCGTACAGAGTATGTGCATTGCACACACCCCTAGCACGGGTATAAGCAGCAGTGTGCACTGCTTAGGCGTGTAGAGAAAAGACATGCCAGAAGCCTAGAGTATATGCCCTGCCTACACAGCTGTCTGTTTACATGCCCAAGCAGTGCTTCCATTGTCTACACTGTCTCACTGCCTTCCCCATCACAGAGAAAGACTCCAGCAGTGAGGAGAGGCTCTTGCCCTGGAGAGGCAGCAGGGAAAGGCTCGGGGAGCTGCAAGGGCCTTTCCCCTGCCAGAGGCTGTCACTGCTGCATGTGGCTAATGCCGCACTGTAGACACTATTTGCCTTTCACTGTGACAGTAGCTACACATGCACTACGTGCTGCTGCACCTGTGGAGAAGACTGAAAAGGCTGCTGGTTCTGGCAAAATATTCCAGCAAGGATATCCTACTACTTTTTGATGAGTAAACGTGTTTGTAAACTATCCCAAAGTAACATTATTGTGCCTGGTTTTTTTCCTGATATATGCTAGTACAACTGGACTGACTTGGTAGAACAACTTTTAGTCTCATTGAAGCCAGTAATGAATCTTCCATTAAATTGACTGACACCAGAATTTTTTTTTTACTTGTAAGCTATTTAATTTGATATATTTTCAAATGTGCCTGTTCCGTAGCATGTCAGAGCGGTCACTGTGAGGAATAAACTAGAACGTGGGTTCTGAAACTTTCTTGCACCATGACCCCCTTTCTGACAACAAAAATGACCCCAAGAGGGGAGCGAAACCTAAGCCTGCTCGAGCACCACTGCCCCAGCTGGGGGTGCAGACTCCAGGGGCTTCAGGCCGAGGGCCTATCACCTGAGCCCCACCACCCAGGGCTGAAGTCCTTGCGCTTTGGCTTTAGCCCCAGGCCTAGGCACGTCTACCTCCAGCCTTGGTGACCCCATTAAAATGGGGTCGGGACCCACTTTGTGGTCCCGACCCAGTTTGAGAACCGCTGAACTAGAAGACTTAAATCGAACGACAAAACTGTTTCTCATTTAACATATTTATTTCTTTTTTTAATGTTTAGGTCTCCAGACGATGACAGGTAAAGGCAACATATGTATACGTAGTGTCATAGTGTAAATTTAGACAGGCTTGCTAATTGCATGAGACTACCAGTTATTATGGCAGCGTGGTTATGGCTCCAGAATTAAGGATACAGCCAGTAAAAATATTATCCCTTGCTGCAGATTTACTTAAAACTACATCTGATCTGTTGTAGGCTATAGATAGTCTAATCCAATGTTCTTATTTAATTGGTAATCAGAAAGAGTTACATAGGAAACGCTGCCTAAACATGAATCAGTTAGTGAGCTGTTTTTTGTAGGGATCTCTAGTTAAAAGCAAATAAAATTGCATAACTGCGGTTTACTGTTTTTGCATTGCAATTTGTGACAGGGCACCTAGAGCCATTCATAGCTACCTCTTTTTTATTACTGTATAAAGCCACATTAATTAAGACAATGGTACATCTCAAGCAAGCCCCATTTTGCTGTTTGAAGGCCAATGTGGATGTGAACCTCAGTGGAAGTTGTAATCAACCTTCTTCAGCTGGAAGGAGAGATTAGATGGGGCCTATTTGGGGAATGTTTATGATCTCAAAGAGAGTGCTCTTTGAAGACGATATTAATTACCTCAAAATCTCTTGAGGTTCCTGGTGTATGTGTACATGTTAGAGGGAATTAGTACCTGACCTTTGATGGATTAGAAGCCCACAGTTTATTGACCTTTTGTTAGAAATTTCCTAAAATGCAATCAGAGGGAGCACTCTTTGAAGTCCTTATTCAGTTGAAGAAATCTGAAGTAATTTCCAATTAATATGGGCTTCAAAGAGCGCTCTCTTTGATACCTTTTTGGGAACTTACCTGACAAAAAGTCAATGAACTTGATCCATTAAAGGTCAAGTATAAATTCCCTCTAATACACATCTTAACATAAAATCTGGTTTCCAAAAACAATCTTATAGAGAAGCAGCATTTGATTTTAGAAGGGATTGAAAAGAAAAAATCTCTGTAAAAACAGCAGTTTTAAAGCCACCCCCTTCCTCCGATGCACTTCTGCAAGAAAGGATGCACGAGAATCTATTCAGAGAAACTGTGCTCCAAGGAACAGATGCTTGGGCCCATTTCAGTTGGATGACCCTAGTAATTAATTGCAGTTAATAGCTGCAATTGACAGCGTGGCTTTATTAAATCCAGATGATATTCTCATCCAGCACATTGGGGTCTGATTTTTTCCCTGTCTTTTCATCGTTGTGCTGTTTCCATTCCCCATAGCGATACTTAGTGCCCATGATGTGCCTACAATGGGTGAAATTCAGCCAAGGTGGCAACAGCAAAACTCCAGCAGAGTTGTGGTTTTAGTGCAGCTGCATTTGCTGCTTACATCTGCAGGCCTCACTCAGCCCAGCCATTGATTCAGAATGCCTTCCAGCTCTACAGCAGGAGGAAAACCTATCTCTGGAGCAGGGTTTCCTGATACTCCATAGACAACCCCATTTTCTCATTGTGCACTTTGTACAGTTGAAATGGGGCACACTAACTAAAGCTCCCTAGTGCTTACGCTCTGTGTATGGTAACTCTCATTACTCCACTGTCTTGTGGGAAGTAAATCCAAGTGTGCTCATGAGAAGAAAATAGAGTAGGATTGGCACAAATAATTCAGCTGTACAAATTTACAAAACAAAAATTTCTTAATAAAAATAAATGAGAGCAACTGTATTCTTATCAATAGGCACTTTTCTGGGCATATAATATAAACACATCTTTAGATCTATCAAAAGCACCATTTAAAGCAGGTTTAAATTGCACAACCTGCGTACCAGGGATGATCAAACAATCTCAAATTTGTATATTTTGTGTTTATTTACATGTTCCCAGACTGATTCCATATCTCAAAGCCATTCCTGGGGTTGACAAGGTCTGGTAAAAACGTGGTCTCCTCGCACATAGTATTTCCACTTCTGGATATTGGTTGGCCCTATTAATGACTGTGATATAAAGCCAAATACTTGGGCTTGTCATGGTGTTGGAAATATGAGATTTTGAATTTGGGTGGCGCTCTCTGAAGATTTTGCTATAACTGTGATACATTTTACAGAGATAGACAAACACAAAAACAATTAAATATAATTTTACCAAAGACCCCTTTAAATTGTTGTATCTTTTCTAAGTGAGAGACCTGGCTCCTCAAACAACCAGAATGCAGGATCTAGCTGGTCAGCTGTTTAGCTCTGATCTATTTTTTTCTTTTTTCTTTATAAAACCACAGTGGTGTGGAGGTTCACTACGCTGTCACATTTGTTGGGGAAGCCATCAGCAATGCAACCTGGGATCTTATTAACCTTCATTCCAACAAAGTGGAAGACAACTCCTTCCTAGAACTGGAGGATAACCCAACTGTTGTTTACACAATCAGTGACTTCAGAACTTATATTGCTGAAATCCTTCAGAAGAGCTCTTTCCTTGAAAACGTCTCTTTGACCTTGGACCCTGACTCTCTCCAGCTCATTAACGGTGTGTATTACTTAAGAAATGCTGTAGTCTGTTAATCAGAATTTATGTTTAAAAAAGATGAAGGATGTGGTGTGGGGGATTAGAAGCTGAGCTCCTCAAAAGGAGGAAGTTTATATGCAGTGGAATGGTCCACAGGGTCCATCAGTCCTTTTCTTCTGATTTTATCAAAATCAAAACAGATCAGCAGTGGTAGGATCCTATCCCTAACCCACCAGATTAGCCTCTCTTCAATTAATTTAAGAGTGTGATGTATTATTTTTAAGGTATGCATTGACGGGTTCAACCACGTCAGTAACAAAAAGGAAATACAAATTCCATCCACAATGTATACTTTGTATGGTATTGCACATCCTCTTACAGCAGGATGATGCTGATGACATTCTTTGTGAGTGAAATTCAGCTGAGTGCAGAAGGCCCTATGTGCCACTTAAATGGAGCTCAAGTGATGCATAGGGCCCTCTTTACTAGGATGAATTTCAGCCTAGTAGTGCTGAGTTGAACCCTGGCAGCACAGACCAGCCCCTGGTAAGTGCTGTCTTCTCAATGTCCTCCCTGTCAGTGGAAATGATCTATTTACAGTCGTTATCCTTCCTCTACTCTTGCTTCAAGTGTGACTGATAAAGGGCATCCCAGACTCGCAATCATTCTGGTGAGCACTTTGAGAAGATCCTAGAAGCAAATAGGAGATGGAGAGAGGAAAAATGAGTGAGGATTTTAGTCCAGAGTACCCTGTTGTTTCTACAAACAACTTCCTTCCAGAGCTAGTGCAACCTTTCACAGGATTCTCTAAGTGCAGACTGGGATGATAAATTGGACAGTGTACACCTTCAAATTCTGAATGTTTTCTTATCCTCTGCTTTTAATTATTTTCAGGCACCCCCAGCTATAACAGCATTGGGGGGGGGGGGGGGAGACAAAATGCACTTGGCATCATATAAACTACAATAAACATTCCATATGAACTGTGATTAAACAACTTATATTTTATTTCCACAGTAAAAGAAGTTCTCTCCCTTGCACCAGAAGACACATCTAGGATTACTGAAAATCCAATTGAGTCTCCAGAAGTTGATGATGATGTAAGTACATTTCCTCCCTGCATTCTCATTCTAGTGATTCTGATTTGTCCTCCAGCTGCCTACTTACAAGCACAACCAAATAGTTTAACTCTACAAGGTGGAAGTATAGTCAGAATCCAACACCACAGTTCCCTGCCATGTTTGAAATACAGAATGAATGCTCAGAAATACACACAATATAGAGACATACAGTCTAATGAGAGAGCTCTGTTTTGAAAATCTTCCCTTTGGGAAATATTTGGTTTTAGGAGAGTGGCATGCCTCCTGCAATAGACCTGATCTGTTCTTTTCAGTACAAACCAGTACTGTGTACCTGAGAGAGCCTGTCTAACCACGTCTTCATTTTAGGATTCCCTTTTGGTTTCTTTTAATGTTTTGATTATATCTGACTTCATAGGGAAATGATGGTCCTCACCACTGAGGAGTATCATTTGGGCCTTTTCTTGTAACAGAAGTGGTAGATGTGAGAGGAAATTTTGCCCATGGAAGAGATTAGATTAAAACAGAACTCCTGTTCCTCCTTTGCAGCAGTACTGCTATCACTGAGAAGTGCAGTGCTCAGTTCTTATAAAAACAAAAACAACCACCCCAAACCTACATCTCAGTAACAGCAAAGGAAATCTAGAAAAATATTGACCAGTACTTTCATTTTTATATGTCCAAGTTTGCTCCAAAGCTGAAGGCATTTAAGACAACACCTGACTATATAGGTATTGAGATAAGCTGAAATTAAGCCACAAAATTCAGACCCGGCTTCTGAACATCCCTAAATTTGGTGGTGATCTGATCTAGGGTTTTATCTGGCCCATTGTGCAGATAATTTTGTTAGCCTGGAGATGCTTAATTTCAGGCCAAGTCCCGTAAGTAAAATTCCCATTGACTTCATATGAGTTATGTTATGATGTATTTTATATTAATATACAGTATATTAACATGTGTAGTATCACTGACTTGAGTGGGAATCTTTGGCTGAATAAAAGCTTCATAAATAAACCTATGCAACCTAGATATTTTATATGGAATTGCCATAACAGATTGATTATAACGAACAGCATGAATGCATTGGCTAATTTGTAGAGATTGGTTTTCTATATTGTATATTTAATAGAGATGTGTGAATAATTTACAAAAAAATTCATACATGCATTAATGAAAGAAATAACTTTAGCTGTGCTTACATCCCTTCTATGTTCACTTTCTGTAGATATTCTAGCAAATGAATTTATTACAGGTTTGTAGCAATTCACTTTAGCTGGATTTTTGAGAATATTTTCTGGAAGTGAGTTATGAACTTGTAAAAGCAAGTATTTTCACCAGAAAAATGATTCCAATAGCTCTGTTGTTTATCCAGTCAAGGAATAGAAACACTGGCATATGACCTACATTTCCACTCAAGAGTTTCAATTTTAGATATTGAATAGTTGCAGCACGCTGCTCTGTGCAATCAACAAAACCAAAATTATTTGGGAAACAATTTCTATAAGAAAATCAAACTGCTTATGAACAGTTTAGACACAGAAAACAAGGCTGAATTTTTTTAATTGTCTAGTTTCCATATTTGTTCTTCACAGCTAAAGCAATACGGGAGAAATAAGTACCAGTGAGAAACTGACTCCTGCTATATTTTGTATTAGCCCCTCTGTAGAAAGTGTTAAAATTTTAGGACTCTATTTTAATTTCATTATATTTTTGTGAGACTATCCTGACTTCACAAACTGATCAGTAGCAGATATCAATTAACTCTAGATTCACCTGTCTTTACAATTTACAAATCCGAATCACTTTATCTCTCTCAAATCCCGCAGATAGGATTTAAACCAGGCTTGGTTGTTGTAACCAGCTGATAATTGAATGTAATGTCTTTCTGGCAGCAAGAAATGGAAAATTGTTTTTTTGTGTGTTTTTTGTAGTGATCTGTTATATTAGTAAGACATTCAAATGATATTGGCAAAAAAGAAAATTTGCCATTCTAATATTAAACTTAATAGAACAAGAATCTTTGAAACGTATTAGTTGTCATAGGAACACCTATCCACATTAAATAAATGATGAAGTGAAATTCTTGGCACCTGTGTGCTAACATGTAAAAATTCTGCATTGAAAAGTTATTGACACTAGTTTTTATATTTGTTCTTTTTAATACTTATTTCACTCATCTTGCAAACAAAAAAACAAACAAACAAACAAAAACCACGCCCTGATAGTTTTTGGTCCTGACAAACATAACTCATATATATTAATTTTCAATTAATTGCTAGTTTGCAATTGCTAAAATGAAAACCGCCTACAAAGATATCATGAGTGGAATAACGGCTAGTCATAAAAATAGGAAAGCCAACTACTTGTTAAAGGGCTGAACAAATAAGTCACAAGAAAACAGCTTATGCTGTGAAATTCACATTTTTTGCCCTGTTCACAAATTGGTCAAACACAGATAATTAAATTCTCAGATGTAGTCATCATTTGCAAATTACTTCAGAATAATTCCTAGGTGTAGATTGAAGAGTCCATTGTGAGTGTTTACAATTCACACTCCTGTAGATTCATTGCATAAATCGTGTGGTATTGTTTCTGTTCTCTTATTGGATGAACTACATAGCTAATGTGTCCCGCAATTTGCTAACACAGACCCCTCTCCTTGGTAGGGTCTCCTTGACTAGTGAATCACGTTGCAGGGCAGAGGCGCACACACACCACAGATTGCAAGTTTTACAACCAAAGATGCAATTTGAAATTGACAATTTGAGCTTAAATCAGTCTTTGAAGACTATTCATGCTAGGGGAATGAGCATTGGTGTGCACACTGCTCACCTGGTTTATTTTTCTGTGCCAAGGACTTAAAGGCAGGCTCCTCAATTCTAGTCACAGGGCTGGTCTTCACTAGGGGGGATTGACTGAAGATATGCAACTTCAGCTACATTAATAACGTAGCTGAAGTCGGCGTCCTTGTGGCAAACTGGAGTTATGGAGTCAATGGGGGAACCGCTGGCGATCGATTTCTCACGTATTAACAAGATGTGAGAAATCGATCGCTAAAAGATCAATTGCTACCCGCTGATCCAGTGCATAGCGAAGACATACCCACAGTTATGACATGCTGACCCCCTCTTTGGTGTTGCTTAAGTTAATCTCTCTGCATGGGTTTCTCCGAGTGCAAAATGGAGACAATACCTACCCTGTCTCGCAGAGGTACGGTGTGGATAGATTAACCTTTGAGGATGAAAAGTACTAAGCATTATGTTTGTTATGATGCCCACATGCTAGTGTAGTGTAGGAAAGAAAGAGAGAAGTTTTGAAATCAAATTTGCTTTTCACCATGTTTGTTGTTTGTTTACTTTCTGCATTTCACTCAGCTTGGAGATGAAAAGCACTCTGTAAGTCCTAAGCATTCTTCCTCTTATTATAGATTCCACTCTTTTAATAGGCTTTTTTAAAAAGTTTGTGTTGTTACCCAGATATGTCTATGAACTACAAGGAGACAAATGCACTTCTAGAGTTAGGGGCACTTGTCAGCCGATGGGCAGCTTATAACATTGTTCTTTAATTAGCAGCCCCTGGGCCAACCCAACCCATTTGGCCCGCCACTGAGCATCAGCTGATCCTTTGTGCCTGCTGGGAAGCAGTAGCAGAGCTTTTTCCCTACTCCTCAGGAGCGTAGCCTATTCTTGTAGGAAGGGTGGGGGAGCAACAGGGGAGCCCTCCCAGCTTGCAGGAGGGGCAGGGGAAGGAGGGAGCAGAAAGAGCCTTGCAGCTCAGGGCAACTCCACTCCCTATTCTCTCCCTGTAATGCCCAACATGAGAAAGGGGAGGAAGGTGAAGAATCCCAGGAGCCTTCCCCCAATGCCTTAGAATGGGGAGGGGGACTCTGCTGCAGCCTCCCCCCAACCTAGGCTGAAAGAGTTAGGTGAACCTGGTAAGAGCAGAGATGAGACTGGGAAGGCCACAGGTTTTTTTCCCTCTATTACCATAGCACGTGTTGAATTTATAAACTTTTAATTTATATTTAAACAAACCGAAGCTAGATTTTGTTGATACATTTTGATTTCCAGGGGTACACTTTTAAGCAGGTGCTTATGTTACATATAGTAATCAGTAACTGACGTGCTTTCATCAGTTAACTTGATTGTGTCCTGCACAGAAATTTTTCAGAAAAAGAAAAAAAAACCCAAAAAACCTAGAGCAGCTGTCAAAATATCAGGCTATAAGAAAGGAAAATTAGATGTCCATTCATTTAATTTCTTCTGAGTTTAACTTCCAGTTTTAATTTAACAGTATTAATAGAATTAATATGAATAGCATACTGTTTTAATAGCATTGCAACATATTTCTTTATGCTTAGCCTGTTGTTTTGAGATTAATAAGTACAATCCAGCACACCACTTTTAAACGGCTGCAATACCTGACAGCAGGGCCGGCGACGGGGGTACAACGGGTACAGATGTACCGGACCCCGGACTTAAGGGGGGGCCCCCCTTAAATCCGGGGCGGGCCCGGTACACAGCTGTACCCCTTTGTCACCGGGCCTGTGAGCAAGGCGCGGCGCCGGGCAGCCGCTGCAGCGCTCGTCAGCCCCCTCCCCCGGCACCCAGCAGCCTCCCCCCGCCCCCCCTTTGCTTCTCCTGGCTGAGCCATGCGGCCAGAGCGCATGCGGTGGCCACGCGGCCAGAGCGCATGCGGGGGTTGGGGCCCGTGGGCGGCGGGAGACCGGGGGGGGGGGGGCGCACGATCTGCGTACGGGGCCCCAAAATGCCTGTCGCCAGCCCTGCCTGACAGGCTCCCTGGAGAGCAAACACCTGGAGAGCCCTGTGATGCTAGAGATCGGGTGTTAGCCTGCTAAGATACGCAAGTTGCTTTCAGATTAATAACTAAGGATAAGATTGTGTCATGAAAGTCATTGATTCTGTGACTTCCAGAGACTTCTGAGACATTTTCCACTTCAGGCTTGGGGCAGCGGGACTGGAGCTCCCAGCTGCCACGGGGCCCCCACCCCTCATGCAGCAGGGCTTGGGCTCTCATCCCTCGTCTGGCCCATTTTGTCAGTTATTTTTAGTAAAAGCAGGGCGAGGGTCATGGGCTTCTGTGCATTTTTGTTTGTTGCCCATAACCTGACTCTGACTTTTACTAAAAATAACCGTGACAAAATCATCATCGTATTACATAGTAAATTCTTTCAGTTGGTAAAAGGAAAACACATGGGCATAAGTGGTGTGCATTCTAATCCACAGGATCCCACTGGTATTGAATATAATTTCAAAGGAATGCTGCTGTTCTCCTCTAAAGAATCTGTCTATGATCCTGTCCTTGGAATGAACATGGGCTGACTTAAAACATAGGTCATATGCATGATGAGGCACCTGCAGCCATGCGCCTGTAACTTACTAACAGAGGCACCCGTTGCTAATCCCTTCAGTTTGGAACCTCTTGATACTGCACATTATCCCCTAATCAGGGAAACAGAAGCCCATCAAGTAGAAGCTGCTACTAGTTAACAATTACTGTACTACTTAGCATGTTGTGGGCAGTCCATACGCAGACACAAGTCACACAATAACAGGTTATTATGGATTTGTGTTTCAGGATAATGCCCTTTTAGCTGAGTGGCCCTCTGCAGACGCAACAACTGCAAGCAATATCTTGCCACTTGATTTCACCAAATCAGGTTTCACCTTTGATAGTGAACAGTCCAATGGCAATGAAATCTGGTTAAAATCAGAAAACCTGGACTCTGAGAACAACTTGAATTCAACAGCAAAGGCTATCCTCACTTCTTCTCCTGGTGGGATGGGCCTAGAGGAAGGGAGCCAGACTCTTCATTCTGTCACTCCCTCAGAATTAGAAAATGGCTCTCCTGTGGACTCTCAGGAATGGCTGGCTGTCCCTGCTTCTTTAGAAGATGGTAAGTTACCTCACTTCTTTTACTAAAGTTGAAGTCTGGGTGACAATGTTACCTTGTGCTCAGGAGCCAGGGCCCTCCAAAACAACTTCCTAGAAACTCCTATGTATTCAGTCAGTTCCACCTTCAGAGTGTGCATGTGTGATTTAAAAAGAACCATCTTCTAAATGTAAATGTTTATAGCAACTAATAAGGCCTGTTTGTCCCTAAAGAGATTAATGGTATATGCATGATCCCCATGATTCCATTTCACAGAAATGCTGCAAAGTAGTCTTAGCTGGATACAGCAGGAGATAAATCTGCAATAGTTACTTCTAACTTTGGCATGTAAGGAGATCAAGGTATTTAATGGGGAAAAATGAGTTATTGATCGTTGGGGAGATAAGAGAAATAGAGTCTGACAAGCTAAAATTGCATAAGCCACAACTAAATGAAAATTGTTGATATTTTGTTTGAAGATGCTGGAGTGTCAGAAGGCTTTCTTCTGCCTTCCAGTCTACACCCTCATCTTGCACCAAAAGAAATGCCATCCACAGACACTTCTGTTGTTCCTCCGACTTCTATACCAATAATGGCCTCTACATCAGAAACTGAGCCTAATAATGAGGGAGTGATCTCTACCGAGAAGGCAAGAGAAGCCATGCCCATTGACATAGACTCTATATCCCATAACAGTCTGGAGGACGGAGAAGTATATCTAGAGGTGAACCCTCTGCAACCCGATCTGTATCCAGGAGGAGAAATTATATATGAGGATGGATCTGGATCAGCATTTGATGCTTCAGGTCAAGAGGCGTGGCCATGGGGCATAGCAACATTAGAGCCAGTTTTCTACCGTTTTCCTGAAAGTTTGCTGAAAGAGAATGATTCTCTGTTAATCAGAGCACAGGATACTCCTGAGGGACAGATCCTGGATTATATCATTGACTCTAAAGAGAAATTAAATGATAATCCTGAGGATGGAGACATGACCAATGCAAGAGGGGAATTCACTGATGACTCTGAATCAAATGTAACTGGACTTTCAGAAACTGCAACTCAGCAGGTGCCTATGTTGTGGACACAAGAAACCTTGAATGTGGAACTATCCATGCAAACATCAGAGGCATCAGGAATGTCTGATTATTCTTCATCCTTTGCATATGAGCCCTCAGTGGACTATTCTTCTTTAGATATGGCAGATGAACAAACCTCCATCTCACCCCATGAAAAAGATTTCTCTATAGAAGGTCATCTCCTTACATCTACAGAGACATTCAGCGTAAAACAAGGTGAAGATTCCAGTGAGGATCATCAAATCATTGATGAAGCAGTAGGAAACCAAAATAAGGAAGGGACAAAGCCAGAAGAACTATCCACAATAGTCCAATCAGGTGTAGCTGTTACGATAGGACCCCAAGACATGGATTCCTCATGGACAGGGCTCCTCAAGCCAGAAATAGTCCTGACAGCAACTCTTACAATGGAAAAAGACATTTTCATGGAGGAGCAGCAAACTCCAGATTTGCGCTTGACAACTCAACAAGCTTCTGGATCACTTGCTGTGAAACCAATAAATATTTGGCCTACTCACAACACCGAGAGGGCATCTGAGAAACCTGCAGATCAAAACATGCAATCTGAAGCACCGACTAAGGTTGAAGTTTCAACTATAGCTCCTTATTTACTGGAGCTGGCCACTGGTTCAGAGGATTTCACTGGACAGTCTAGTACAGACCATGACACTAGTACCCCAAGTAGCTTAAATACGGCAGTGGGTTCTTTTGCAGCAGTGACTATAACAAAGAATCCTGTTGGTTCTCTGTCTAGTTTCCCTACTACACAATATACAGTATCTCAGGCTACTGTTAGCTCAACAAAATTGGGGAAGGACATGACTACAAGAGTACAGGATACTTCAGTGGAGCTGGATCATGTGGGCACAATGTTGTATCCTCACGAGATGAGCCTGGAAGAACGAAGTATGACTGATAGTCACATGGAGGTATCTACTAATGTCCACTCCACAGAGATGGCCAGCGTAGCTTGGCCCACGCATGCAAATCGCAACACCACCACGTCCTCACGAGCTTTAGTGGTGTTCTTTAGCCTCCGTGTTACCAACATGATGTTTTCAGAGGACCTATTCAATAAAAATTCCCCAGAATATAAGGCACTGGAGCAACGATTCTTAGAACTGGTAAGATTAACTTAATAATATATTACTAGCAGCTACTATAAGCTTACGATGTATGTGAGCAAAGTCTGGGGCAGGGATAAAATTGTTTGCAACAAAATTACAACAGCCTAGTACATCCCACAGGCTGTGAGTGACTCATATATGATAGTGGATGTTATTTTTATCCTGTATTGGGAGAATTTGGCTGGAAAATTTAACTTTTATTTGACTATTTGCATCTCCAACATTTCACTTGTGTGGGACAGATTTACCAAGGCAAAAATAAGTTTCTTAAATACTTAGGAACATTGGGACAGACATTTGGCTGCTGTAAATCATGTCTTTTAATAGGCTCCACTGGCCCCTTATGTTGACACATTTCCAAACAGCTCCATCAGTGGGTGAAAAGTGAAATAATTGGGAGTGCAGAGTGATCCGTTACAGGACGCTCTCACCTGTTCTAAGATGCTTTTTATTTAAAGCAACTGTTTTGCTTTGTGTCACAAGAGTAATTATCAGGTTTTAAGTTGAAAATCATATAGTTTGGCTTGAGTAGCCAAATGTACGAAGGGTGATACCCAACACAATAAGTCCTGGTATGCAGTGTGAGCTTGGTTGGATCAAGACAGAGCACTGCATCCATTGGGATGCACTTCCGTTATAGAACAGAGAGCCTGTTGTGATTTGCTCTATAGTATGGAAATTGTGTGAATCTCTCAGGCTCCAGATAAGCTGCCAGCAGAGCCTCAGGTGGGTAAGGTTTTGATACCTTTTTTTTTTTTAATGTAACTGGGACAGAATATCTAGTCTCTGTGTGATGTAATAGCATTACAATTGGCCTGGACAGTAGATTCAGAAATAGTTCTTCTATCATTGTATTTATCTATCAGTACAGATACTATGTTTCCTACATTGCAGCTGGTTCCCTACCTCCAGTCCAATCTAACAGGTTTCCAGAATCTCGAAATCCTGAACTTCAGGAATGGCAGTATTGTGGTGAACAGCCGCATGAAGTTTGAGAAACCTGTGCCTCGGAATGTCACGAATGCGGTGTATATAATTCTGGAAGACTTTTGCAACACTGCCTACCAGACCATGAACCTGGCCATTGACAAATACTCCCTGGATGTGGAATCAGGTAATGACATCATGGCAGTGAGTAGCATCTGCCAAGTCAAATATGCTTGGGGTTCAGAAACTGAGCAGACTTTCTCAGAGCCTTAGAGAAGAGCACTGTCACTCTTCTCAGTCTTAGGGCTGGTCTTCACTGGGGGGGGGGGGGGGGGGGATCGGCTGTAGATACGCCGACTTCAGCTATGTTATTATCTACAGCCAACTTACCTGCCGTCCTCACGGCAGTGGCGGTCGGTGGCACGCGCTCCCCCGTCGACTCCAGCTTGTGCCTCTTGACGAGCTGGAGTTCCGGAGTCAACAGGGGCACTGCTGGTGATAGATTTTCGCGTCTTGATGAGACACGATAAGTCGACCGCCAAAACATCAATCCTTCCCTGCCGTAGTGAAGACAAGCCCTTGGTGTCAGCAGAGTTTTTAAACCTTTGAAAACCAATCTATTTAGCAGGGCAGATTAAGGCAAAGTGGGACCAACATCCACCAAAACTTTACAGCCTCCTAGAGAAATTCGGGGCCATGTTTCGTGTTGACTTACATCCTATGCGACTCCACCAACTTCACTGTGGTTGGAGGCAGAGAATTTGGCCCCTATTTTTCCTAGCCTCCCTCCCCCCTCCAGTATGCTCATGTTCCTGGCTCCCTCATTGGGCTGGATTCTTCCAGGCAGTTCTTCCTCGGCAGGAAGATCCTTCCTCCCAGAAATGACTCATTCAAGGGTGTATATATACTAGGA
Source organism: Sternotherus odoratus (assembly GCA_032164245.1). Classification (NCBI taxonomy): domain Eukaryota; kingdom Metazoa; phylum Chordata; order Testudines; family Kinosternidae; genus Sternotherus; species Sternotherus odoratus. The sequence goes on along the minus strand of JAVMKO010000001.1, from coordinate 134,128,084 downwards.
AATTGCTTCCTGTTGGAAGATTAAGGCATGACCTCAACACACTGTGTAGATGAAGTTAATGTCCTGGCAGGTGCTCCTGGTTCACTATAACATGTTAATGATCATGATTCCTCAGGTCACTTTCTAATATAACATAACTTATCACTGTAGACTGACTCCAAGATGGACTTCTATCTTCTGGCCATTCTTGAGTCTTTAATTCCCAAAGGAGGGTGAATATTTAATCTGGAATTCTGGGTCTGATCTCAGTAACATTGAAAAAGACCTTCCCTTAATCATTTCCTCTGGTTAAGGGCGATATAGGGGGGTGAAATCTGTTTTCTATATTTCTCTTCCTCTATTTCCAGAGATATTTGTCGAAAAACAGGATTTCCAGGAGATACCTCACCATAATACAATGCTTGCAATTAAGGAGTCAGCATTTGCCAACAGTTTCATAGATTAGTAACAGAGAAATATTTTCCCCTATACTAAAAACAGGAAATAACTGTGCTATGTATTGGCAAATGGTGACTACGGCGTTGAAGTAGCTTGTCTCCCAGCAGAGGGGGAGAGATGATCTAATTTGGTTAGAAAATATTTAATATTGATTTTTAAACTGTCCTTAACAATGAAGGTCATTTTATGGTTCAGATTTCAGTGGGATGTGGCCATAGATAAGGGATCAGAGAAGTGCAGGCTCTTCCTCTGTGTGCACACATTGTCTGCCACACTGTGTGTACTGCAAGGATACATACAAACCTCACTACGCTCTTTTCAGGACTGTAATACAGCTCTTCTATTATGGATAGTGCTGGCGTTCAGCTGTATTTTAAGCAGAGAATAACTTTGAGAAATGGCAAAAGTTTGAGTGATGGAAAGCATGAACGAGGCAGCATAGTCCAGTGGCTAGAGAACTAAAATGGGGGGCAGGAGATCTAAGGTCTATGGTCTAAGCTCTTCCACTCACTGTCTAGCCTTGGGCAAGTCACTTATCCTTATGGTATAGAGGGGAAAGTGGGGTACAAAGAAGTTAATACCACATATGCTCTTTGGCAAAGCTCTTTCAGATCTATGCATTAGAAATGCTATGTTTGTACTAAGAATGACCAGGAGTCTTGAATTATCTCCTTGGTTGATTTCAGTGTGGAGGGTAACAATGCTTACTGATGTAGAGCAGACCAGGTAGCTAAAAACTATCCAATCTATCGTCTCCATTCTCTGTCTCTCTCTGTTCTCAGGAGATCAAGCTGATCCTTGCAAGTTCCAGGCTTGCAATGAGTTCTCTGAATGCTTAGTAAATCGCTGGAGTGGTGAGGCAGAGTGTGTTTGTTATCCTGGCTATCTAAGCATTGAAGGATTGCCCTGCAATAGCATCTGTGACCTGCAACCAGATTTTTGCCAAAACGATGGGAAGTGCGACATAATCCCAGGACAAGGGGCCATATGTAGGTATGTTATCCCTTTGTCTTAGTGGCTTTCAGAAACAGGAAGTACAAACCTTGTTTCCTTATTCTATATGCCCGTTCCCCAAAAATACAGAAACAAAAACACCCCACCAACAAGGCATAATGTTGAGTGTAATGACAGAGGTCCCTAATGATTGACACTCAATCTAGTGTTTAATGTATTCATGTGGTAAAATGCTACAAATCATCATAAAAGGTCACTTTGTTGATTCTTTTATAAAATTCAGATTTGTAAGGCAAATCCAATATCCCCACTAGAGGAGAAACCAATCTGAACACATAAAAATGGGGTGTGAGGGAGGGGGAATCCTGTACAAGTTATCAAAGACCAGAACAAATGGAGCCATCTGTGGTTCAAGCATTTATTTTCAGAGAGGTGTTAGTCTGGAATTGCAGAAGTGAATTGCATATGCTTCAACACTTTAGTTAGTCTTTAAGGTGCCACAGGACTCTTTGTCTACTCTGACAGGCAGTCTATGCTGGTCTGATAACCTACACCATTATCCAGGCAATTGAGAGTGGCTAGAAAAATGAACAATAGGACGATGAAGGCTAGATATTTAGTACATTTTTGTTACCAGAGGCTTGAGGCCTGATTCTGGTGAAAGTCTAATTACTCTGATTTATACAATTGTAGGAGGAGAACTAGGCCCACCATGATTTTTGCTCCTCAGCCAAATTCCAGTGTTCTTGCTACATATTAAAAATATGTAATTTTCTTTTGGGAAATCATGACTATTAAAAAACCCACCACCAACTGAATTTCAAAGCAGAGGGTTGGGTAGGGAGACCTGATGCAAGAAAGGAAATTAACATACTAATAATTATTTGACTAGAAAAAAAATCGCCTGTAGTGTAAGTATTAAGGTCTTAGCAATTAAGATCCATACTTTACTCACATAAGAGTTACAACAGCTAACAGAGAAATTAAATACACATTTTAAAACTACAAAAAGAAATATTTTAAAGCTATCTTTTAACCACAGATGTGTATTATAGATTTAATGAGATCATCTGTAATATATACACATACCACACTTTTTTGTCAAATAATAAACATTTAAAATTCCCTACAAAATCTATCCCACTATATTTGCTAAATGGTGTTCCTGTAAAACTCTTAAACAACCTTAACTGGCATGTCAGCAACAGGAAGTTTAATGCTTAGTAAATATTGAAGAAGGCTAGAGTAGTAAAGTGATTTTTTCCCATTGATCTCTTGGTATTAGTATTTAGCTTTCTTGTTTCCTTGTTTTTTTGCTGGTGTGGGGGATTACAGATGTCGTGTAGGTGAGAACTGGTGGTACAGAGGAGAGCACTGTGAAGAGTATGTCTCAGAGCCCTTGGTTGTGGGTATCGCAATTGCTTCAGTGGCTGGCTTCCTTCTTGTGGCATCTGCTGTCATTTTCTTCCTGGCCAGGACACTTCGAGACCAGTACTCAAAAAGTGACACTGAGGACTCATTAGGGTATGTAGAGCATCTAAAGTTGTAGAGCACGATTGGCCAGCAGCTACAGCTCTAATGTGAACCCCAAATTACAAACCTGAGTAACAAAAGGTGGATGAACTCCAGGGTTGCAGGGATAATCTCCACCATTCCTTCCAGTTGATTTTCTGCCCTGCTAACATTAAAACAAGTGAGGATTTAACTTTAGCCAGCTAGCTTTCCTCCAAGCCCAGTTTGCATGCAAACACTGGGTAAGTGTGTGAAAGCACCAGTGAGGTCAGATGAGGCAGAGGATATGGAGCTGGATGTCTTGAGTATATTGCAGAGATCAAATACTGAATCACCTCACTTACCCTTCTAACTGCTTCATCCACACAAGAGGGATGGGTTTGCCATGAACTTGTATGAGCAAACCCAAAGATCCTGTGAGCAACTGTCCAAAAAACACACTGTGGGATTTCTTGTAGAGAAGGAAATGTAACCACTCATGGCCATCTGCTCCTGCTAGGGACTGCAGATGTGTCAACAGCATCAAAGAGCATGAAAAGCTGATCTTCATTCATTCCTAAGCTAAGCTAAACCATCATCACCTCCTACATAGGTTTTTTTTGACGTTCAGGCCTGAAATTAGATTAACTGAGGTCAAAAAAAATCCCAAAACTTCCAAGTTACAATGGATGCAGGTCATTAGCTGACAAGGTTGTCAAAACACTTTTTTGAGCAAAGGCCTTACAATAGCTTTAAGGATAGCTAGCAGCCTACTCCCAAAAGAAGGCAGTCACAATCTACACACACACAAGCCCACTTCTTCCATGGCCTCAGTAGTCCAGAGGGACATGGGTTGAACTCCACAGCTGTTGCCTAGCATGCCCTGAAGATCTACTGATCTGTGTTTTGAAGAGCACTCTGAAAGACTACAATACTTGACCCCTGTCTTTTGCTTTTCTCTCTCTCAGGCAGGGTGATAGCCTCTCCTCCATTGAGAATGCAGTGAAGTACAACCCTATGTATGAGAGTGATACCACTGGGTACAGCCACTATTATCGGAGATACCCACAGCTCACCTCATACAGCTCTACCAGTGCAGAGACATCCACAGACTACAGCAGTGAAGAGATACGGCACATTTATGAGCACAGCGAGCTCACAAAGGAGGTGGGTGACTTTTTGTAGCTGTGCTCCCCACAGTGCCAGGTGGTGGGACAATGACTGAGGCTCGTGAGGGATCTTAAAACTGCTGGTAACAATACAACTCCTCCCAGCACTTGTGCTTCGAATACAAGTATCAGACTTGTGGCTGCACCCTGTGCAGATGTTTGAGAGGGAGATGGCTTTTTGCCTCCCTTGCGTACACACAGGTAGAGTTAGATTCTGGCTTGGATATTTTTTTGGAGCGTCAATTAAAACTATTTCTGTCCTGGCAGGGCACGCAACTTGACAGTTTTTTTTTAGTTGGTGTCCCACTAAAAAGTTACTTGTCTTGGCTGCCAGCTCCATCCCTGGAGGAAGCAGTGCCGCCTTTTCAGCTACTTGACAGCTCTGAATCGCTCTTCCAAGGCTGCACACATGCTTTTAAATGTTTAGTTCTTAATAGAATCTTCTACAAAGTTTGGGAGTGTTGGCCCATTTCCCCATTTATATGAAGATTAAGTATAGCCAGCAGCTAGGATGCTGGTCTGGGAGTCTGAAGATGAAGATTCTAGTCTCCCAGTTGTGCCAGTAATCTGGCCCTGAAGCCTTGAGCAAATCACACTGTCACTACTGTACAGATGGGGAAATGGGGTCTATGATGGAAATGCTACTAATGACCCTCTGTACTATATTCATATGCAGATGGTGGTCTGTAACAGTAATAGTTATAATTAAATGTGGGAGAGAGCAGGTCCGAGGAAGGATGTTATCCTGGAGTCTGATTTCACTCTTGAGCTGAAATACTGACTTTTCTATGTTTAATTGAGTACAATTAATTTTACTTTAATTTGCCCCGGGTTGTAAATTGATGTAGAACTTTCAGAAGTCTAACATTATACAGCTACAGCTGTTTTTAGCATCATCTTGGATTACCAGTAGCTCTGACCAATTTAAGGACACACCCATCCACCCTAGAAGGAGCTGGTTTTGTCATGTCTAAAAGATCATACTGACTGGAATATACTCACAGTGACGCCGAGCTGTGAAGGTTTTCTTAAAATCTGTATTTTCAGTCGTATATCACTGCTTTGTATGGCTGTCGTACGCATTGTATAAACTACAGTTGCCATTCCTATAGTCTCTATCACTGTAGGGCATAATATTCTCTCTCACTGCTGTGAGTTGTGAATAATTACATGCATGTCTATATAGTTGCTGGTAAAAATGAGAATCAGACCAACATTATTGGACATGCTGTTTACGTACACACACAAGGGCATCCTCTTTGGAGGGTAAAAGATTTTGCAATGTCATTTTCTCCATTCATAATCTCTCTTGACTTTTACTAAATTGTATTAATAGCTTCCAGCTATACTAGCAGACATACCCTAATTTTGAAGAGCTGCTCCAATTTTAATAAGAAAAGCTTGACTAGAATCCCCTTTTAAAGTGTTCTGAAATTTATTTATACTGAAAGGATATACATGCTCAATTTATAAAATGTGCCCAATTCCAGTGTGTGTTCCTTTACAGCTGACTAATATTCTTTCATAATAATGTGGAGTAAAACTGGTCCAACTTTTCAGTGTTATTTTTTAGTATTTAGAGCTGTGCACTTTATGCTGGTTCTTATAATATTATTGTGTGTCTTGTATTATAGGAAATCCAGGACAGAATACGGATTATAGAGCTTTATGCCAAAGATCGGCAGTTTGCAGAGTTTGTTAGACAACATCAAATGTAAGTGAAATGTGTTCTCTGAATAATAGTCTGGCAGTTTGCCATGTGTTCTTCTCTATTCTATTCCCTGCAATAGTCTCCTTGCTAAAGCAAGGCAGACTGTTCTGTGGGGGAGATAGATGGGAATTAGTTTGGTTGCTGTTGTACCTGGGGATGTTGAGGCAACTGGGACAGAAAGTGAAGTGCCCGAGAGACAAGTGGGGATTATGATGATGATTCACCCTTCGAATAGCAAAACTAGTTAGATTTGATTCAATCTCCCTTTCCAGGCTAGATTCCCCTTCGTTTTAGTGAGACTCTTGCCTGAATAAGGATAGCATGATCAAGACTTAAACCGTACATGATATGAAAATACTAATACTTAGCCCTAATTCCTTTTAGTTACTAATCATCGGTACTGAACTCTTACAATGTTTTGCTAGCAGCTAATTGTGTTACTTCTAATTATTCATCATTTTATAAGGTGCAAATAGACAACATTAACAGGGATACTAATACTGTAATCCAAAAGCCATATTCATATTGGGCATAACCATCTCTTATGTTTCACCCAAGTACCTTTCAGTAACCAATAGTCTATTAATTGTATTACTATAAATAGAGCTTGCTTTATTACTTTGCCCTTGAAATAACAATATACTCAAAACAGATAAACATTGTCTTATTCCCCCCTGCAAGGAGCCATGGGTACTAGAGCACAGTATGTGAGACCTTGTATCTAAGGTGAATAATACAATGTACTAATGGGGGAATAGTCCTTGACGAACACAAATAGCTTCAAAAGGTTGTCGTCATTCCTAAGAAGAAATAATTAAATCAAAAGTTGCTGTCCCAGAGTAAAATATTAGTTATCTACAGATCATATTGTGCATAATGCCCATTGAACTAGTTTGTTGCAAATGTACATGTGATTTGCATAATATGGAGTAGAGGAAGAATTTCCATCTAATTCAGCAGTTTACTCTAACTAGTGCAATTTCCTGAGATGTGTCAAAGGTTGAGAATTCTAGAAAAACAACTGCTAGGGGCAGAAATCCTTCATCGAAAGGGAATGGTGAAGCCAGGCTGCAAATGAGTACCAGAGAGGCATTTGACATGAAATAATAGTCTGTTTCATAAAACAGCCTTTTCAGTATCCGTTTAATATTCAGTTGTTCTCTTCAAAATTGGAGTTTGAAAACTGTCAGACAATCAAATCTTACCAGTTTGTCCTCCTTTAGTTCATTGCAGTGTTGAAACTGAAGATCTCAACACTTGTAGCCACTGCTAGAGAGTATTATCTGGAATTGTGGGTTCCATAAAATTACAAGCCTGTCATGTTAACTTATGAACTCAGTCTCCTTTGGGGACTGAAGGCCTGTTACTGGAAATTCTATTAGATTACTTTCAGCTGCTTCTAGCATAGAACAACCTACTGATTCCTCTCTCTAATTCATGCTAATTATATTTTAATAATATTATTTTAGGGTTTCTATAACTGTGTTCTAAATAGTACTTTCTGATCCACAACAAACACTAGTAGATAAGACACACACCATTTTTAAAACTATGGAAATTCCAGGAAGGCAAGTACTAAATTTATAATCTACTACTACCCTAAAACTTGCAGTTCAGTTTATTACTGCGGGAGTTTTTAATCTTCATAAAGGTAAGGTACAACAGATTTCTAATTAGTATAGTTAAACACAGAGGGCTTTACGATGATTGAGAATTGATGCAAGCAGTTAATAGATTATGAATTTCTACTTGTTGCATTAGTGCTATTTTAGCTAAATGGTTAAAACAAGAGCTGTAATTCAAGACTATCGGAGTAAAATATTTCAAGGGAATAGATTAAAAGTAAAGAACAGTCTTCTACAGAAGCAAAATATTGTGGGACCAGTCAGGCATTTCAAATGCTGCAATTCCTTTAATTTGGAATAACTATGGCCTGTATTAAACATTTTCCACAGCTGGAAAGGGTTGCCCTATTATGAGCTTTGAAACAAGGCCTAGAGAAAAAATTAATCACTTGTCTGTCTTTTTTATTTCAGGAAGCTACTTTAAAAAAAAAATTGAATCCAGTAGAAGTCTTGTGGAAGAGGAAGATGACCTTGTTGCCCTAATACCAGGGCACAGATGTAACTGCAAAGTTACATATAGTTTTTATGTTGTATGGATCTTAAACACTACTGGTTGGATACAGCTGTTTCCTAAATGAATGATTAACTGTAAGAATGTTTATTTGTGGCTTTTCTGAGTACAGTTATGAAGGTGACAAGAGGGTACGAAAATTCACTTTTACTTATTTTAATCAAGGAGAAAGCATTTCCTGAACTGGAAATTGAAAGTTTGTGCTTATATTTTCTCCTCTCAAAGATTTTTTGCTTGGTATGCAAAGAAAAATTTAAAAAATGAAATATACGTTTTTTATGTTACTCTGGTGTTTTCTCCCCTCACTGTGGATGTTTAGAGGTTTCAAATGTAAAATATTAGTGGGAGGAAATATTTGGATTGCAGGTGAGAGGTTTGTAGTATGATACTGATTCTGCTCAAGTGATACTAGCATTATTTTGATATGGCCCAATAATAATCCCAGACAAATTGTATTGTTATCTAGCTAGAGAAATACATGTTTTGCATTACTGGCCGAGTTACCCTTGTTTATTGCTCACCGAGTACAATAAATAGTCACATACTTCATAATGTTCAGCTTGCAGCTCTAAAGACAAAACTCATGTCTCTGTGCATTCTTTGTCTTAAAAAGCAATTAATATTGCTGGCTTTCAACTGCCACATCAGTTTGGGGAGATGGTGCTGTACTTAGTGGCTGCCGCCAAAAGAAATACTAGAATGTGAGTGTGTTCTGCTTCTCTCCCAGATTGGGGCAAACAAGGGCTAGACCCTCATCTTTATAGAACATTTCTAGAATATCACATTACAACTCTCCCACCCTAAATTATTTTTAAAAGTAGAGAATTTTTATTCTGGCTTCTGTAGGTTAATGAATGCATTACGTACAGTATAATTTTGTTCCCTATGACTGGTTATTTTCATAACTGATTTGTGCTACAAAGTCTCATAGGACACCATTCTTGTTGTTTATTCCTTTGGCACTGAATTTCTCTTCTTAGAATTGTTTGCTTCCACCACTCAAACTAGAGCCAACTGAATACCAGAGAAAATTCAGCTGCCATATTTGAATAATACACCAGTCAACCACTAGCTCTATTTAAAAATCAGACCCTGTTTACTACACTATATAACTCAACTGCAGAAGTATTTACCTAACAACATTTTATAGTTTTGCCTCCCCAGTTTCAAATGTCAGCAACCTCTAATGGAAAAAAGTGACCTCACTTCTGGCTTAGGGGAAACCTAATAAGATTTTAAACTACTTTCCAGATTTAATTACTTGAACAAATTATTTTTAAGAGCAGATATTATCCAAAGATGTGCTTCCACTACAGGTTTGGTATGGCTTGTTGAGGTAGGTGCCAGCATGAAATTTGGATCTGGATCCCAATCCAGGTTTGAACTCCAAGCTCAGGGATATTCACATCTTTAGTATTTAATATTAAACAGTAAAAAATTCCCATCTGATTTAATACCCACTGAACAACAAAGTTAGTTTTTTAACGAAGGTGACAGTTCAGAGGCCAACAAACCCCTCTCTCACCACTTTTCCAATGTATATTACAGTTTAGTCATGGTGAGAGCTACTTACCTTCCTAACTTAGATAGCTAGGCTGCACAAGCTGGGAGAGACTCCTATGAAGAAAAACATTTCTTCCAACTGTTTTTTTGTGATCTTCATCTTGTTTAGGAGAACACTTCACCAGATTGGTGGGTTATCTTCAATTTCAATGCCAAGGGTAAGGACTCCTAGCTTAAGTGTCAAATTGGAAATCAACAGCCTATAAACAGCGATTGGCTGGTGCTTCGTAATGCCGTAGTCAATGAGTCAGATCTTGTGGAGTAGTGTGATCACTGGGTGCTGCACTGTCTGCATAACCTGTCTTTAAAGATGACTTTCATGGCCCTACTGCAAAGATGATCCTCTGGCACTGTAAATATGCACCACTTTCCCTTCCTGCTGGAGCACAGCTGGGATACCCCTATGTTACACCAATCCTTACCTTCTGTTTTGGGCCCCTTTAATCTTGTCTGCTTGAGAAGAGTAGCAGAACTTTAAGATATCTTTGCATAGCACCCCTGCAGTTATGGTTCTTTGAGGTTGGGTTATAACTAAAACTTATTGTGACATAAAAAGGTGCATTTTCAATATGGTGCCCAGGGAATAAGCCACTCCCCTCAACCTTGAGGCTTTCTGCCTTTCTGTGTGCTGTACTGGCAACTCACTTCACAATCCAGATGCAAGTTCAGGTTAAATGAGCAACATGCCTGAATCCCGGATCTGAACAGTACTAAAGTTTAGGATTGGGGGAAGGGGGAGAGTTAGAAATTTGAATTTAAAGCTGGATCTAAATTTCAGCGTTGTTAATTCCTTCCATTTAGTGATCTGAAAGAAAATTTCATCAGTGGGGGTTGAGATTAGGAACTGAATCTTGCATCTTTGTCCCATCTCTAGTTAAAGCTAAACACTAGTCTAGTGGTCCCATCCATAAGCAGTAGCCTAGAAGAGGTCCTGGTCACACTGAACGTGTGGTATTTCATTGTACATTCAGGGACTATTGTTCTTTTTGTAAATAATGTGTCTTATTTTCACTGCAATAAACGTTTTTGTTTCAAGAATGTGTCTGTAGTCTCTCCCCTTCCCCCCCTTGCTTAAAATCTTGACCAATTTTTAAAATTGATGTGGAGATTATGAAAACATAATGGGATGGAATGGCAAAGGCATTTATTTTATAAAGTGAACCTTTGCACTACTTGGAACAGGTTTTTAATAAATCTGGTAGAACGGTTAAATTCATTTGTTAATAAAAATGCCAAGTATAGTTCTCAATGATTTGTGGCGCTATATTAGCCTGAAAAATTATACTGGGCAGTGCACAACTCTTTCAGATTTGTTCTTTAAACAAAAACTTTTGGGGATTTCTGGTTTGTGAGAAATTGGAGCAAAAGTGTTTCTTAGGTGACCACAGACAAACAAACAGTCTGAAAATTATTCATTTAGTTTGACAAATGAGTCATTAAAAAGTCAGTGTGAGTTCAGGCATTTGTTGTCCTGTAAAAAGGCATAATGAACAGTTGGACTATGTTTTGTCTATCCTTTCATTTACACAGTCAGTCACTATAGTACTGAGGTACTGTTAAATAAAAACTCACAGGTTTCAGCCCACACGGAGGTCAGAGCCTGCTCTTCAGCCTCCTGCTCCCATGTCCAAACAAGAGGAGACGGCAGAGCCCCAAAACTTCAGTCAACCAGAAGAAGGCTGCCAGTGTCCCTGTTGCTCCTGCAGCTGTCTGCATCGGGGTGGAAACAAACACAAGTAGAGCTGGCTGAGACTTGTGATTTCCAATTTATGGGACATTTCAAAATTAGTCAGAATGAAACATTTTTTGAAACTCCTCTCAAACCAGAAATCCCCAAAAGGTTTTACTTCAGTAACACCAACACATGCTGTTTCTACAAGAAAATATGCTCCCCAGGTCAGGTTGGGGCTGACTGAAATTAACATTCTTGTTGATTTCATAAAGTTATTCAGTAGTAGTCAATAGCAGCAATGAAAGTGACAGGACTGTCTATTTCAGTCAGCACCTGCTGGAGCTCTTAAGGCCTGCAGCTCTGGGGCAGCCCTTCCATGCACTGTCTGGGGACTTCTGGGCTCCCCCTGTTCAGAAGTCAGGCAATACAGATGGCTAGTTGGCCCAGGAGTGTGGAAGCCCTGGAGTCCCCTCAGCAGGGCAGTATATATGATGGGTCTGCCCCCAAGTCATGCACCCTAGAAGCGCACGCCAGGACAGTCACACTCCCAGCCAACAGCTTTTCTGTTTCCAGGCTCAGCACCAGAGAGTCCTGGCTCAACTGGAGATTCTACATTTCTGGCTGTGGAGCGGAGAGTCTGAAAACCTGAGCTTGGCAAGACTGCTACAGACCCAGGAAGCCCACAGCCCTAGCAGCCTGCCAGGCAAGTTTCCATGTGAATGCTCTGGGATTTAATTAAAATCACATCAAAACCCGACCCATTTTCACAGTCAATTCAGCTTTGACAAACCCGTTTTCTGACAAAACTGTTGCACTGGAAAATTTCCATCCAGTTCTAGGCCCAAGTCTCCAGGGCTTCTATTAGAGCAGGGGTGGGGAACCTCTGGCCCGCCAAATGATCCGGTCCGGCCCGCAGGCAGGTCTGGAAAACCTGCGCCATAGAGAGGGCCGGACCAACGTCGCGGTGGGAGTGCATAGGCGGGGCGCTGCCCCAGAGCGTCTCCGAGGGCTGGGGGCGAGTCGCATCCCAGCAGCGGGACCCAGCGGACAAGTAGGCGCGGGCGGCGGGAGACCGGCGGAGGGGGGGGGGAAGCGGTGTGCAAGGGGGCACTGGGGGGAGGCTGGGCTGTGGGGCAGAGGGGGGAAGCTGTGTGGAAGGGGACATGGGGGGGGGAGAGGCTGGGCTGCGGGGCGGGGGGGGGGGAAGCGGTGTGGAAGGGGACGTGGGGGTGGGGGAGGCTGGGCTGGGAGGGGCGAGGAGGTTAGCTTCCGTGGGGTGGGCCGGGCCAGGCAGGGGTGGGGGGAGAAAAGCAGTTAGATGGGAGGCTGGGCGGGGGTAAAGCAACATCACCCCCTACACTCAGGCTGATAGCGGGAGCTGACTGGGGCAGGCGGCAGCACCCCGGCTGGCAAGGGGCTAGCGGGGAAACTCCGCTTGCCCTGCTTTGGGGTTTCCCCCGCTGGCCCCTTGCCAGCTGGGGTCTCAGCTCCCATTGCCAGCCTGGGCTTCCTGGGGGGGGGGGGGCGGCCCGCAAAGGACATTATAAATGTCCAAATGGCCCTTGGCACAAAAAAGGTTCCCCACCCCTGTATTAGAGCTTCTGGTGTCAGCAGGATGTTTATGTAACACAAGTGGTTTGCTCCTTTTTAATGCAACTATTTAATTAGCTGTCACAAAGAAAGGGTTAGGAGGCTGCGACTCTGAAACCCCCTAAATGAAACCTGATTTTTTCCCCCCCATGTTATCTTCAAAAACATTCTCATAATGGTAAATGCTAATAGAGGAGTATGCAACTGCGATTACATTTGAATATAGAAATTTAGTAGAAAAATACTAAGCCCCAAATCCCTGTCCTAAGTACATTTTTAGAAACCTGACTGGTATATCATGGATCACAGATATAAAATATTGTGACAATATGAATATTTTTTCCCAGGCTGAATGACAATTTTAATTAAACACAGACAACCAAAAAACCAGCTGGCTCAATGGGGTAAATCAAGAGGAGCTGTTTATACTGGTAATTTCAGACACTTCTGCAGACTTACACTAGTAAAAGTCAAATCAGAATCAGCAAGTCCCTGAGAGATCAGCATGTGCTAAACTATATAAAAATGCTGCCTTACAAAATGTCAACTTCCCCTGCAAACATCAGACTAATGGAACTTTTAAGACAAATGGTAGGATTACGCTGCAATCATGAGCTTTCACTTTGGTGGCTTTTTGGCAGACACACTCCCGCGTTTGAAGCTGCCGCCGAAGCCGACAGCAGCTCGTGATAGCCCCTAGAATCCCTCGCAACCCCCAGGGAGGTTGTGACCCCCTGTTTGAGAACCACTGCTTTAAGTAGTTTTACATAAGCATCTGCTGTGGAACAGTGGATTATGGTATTCCTACAGAGCTCCTATGGTTTTCTCTTCACCTTATGAATATTGCCAGGAAGTACAAACTCCTGCTTACCATCCACATTTTCTGCCCCCATAACATGCTCATTAGGTTCACAACGACATCAGTGGAACCTCATCTGTGCATCCAAGGGCAGCATTTGGCCTTTGGAGAATCTGGCCTCATGTCTTTATATCACGGATAGAGGTAGTTAATGGACATACACTAGGTTTAATATTCGATTCACACAATTAAATGCGAGCACACATGGCAGATAAACTTCTCCTGGTGGAACTGAAATTAAGAGATCTGACCTACTTCCAGAGCCCCACAGCTTCCCCGGGATCCTACGGACTTTGAAGAGTGAACTGTGTAACACCGCTGCATGCTTGTTAAGAACACAAACAGTAGTTGCTGATATGGCTGTCAGAGGAGAGAATCAGTCCACAGCCTGAAGGCAGAATAATCCACTTTCTAAAGAGAGATTATTTAGTTTAGAAAGGGGAAGAGTAAACGTAAATGAAGGCAGACTAGATTTATGGAGTGCACAGTATTAACTGGTCAGTCATTCCCCTTTACTCTGCCTCACAGGATAAGAAAGGGAGCATTCCACACAATTCTTTACAAGTTGCTGGTAGTTTTATGTGCATTTAAGACCAATACCCTGCTCAATTCAAAGTACCCTCAAGTATTGAATTGAGAGGGAGGGTTCGTACCTTGCAGGCTCCTAGTGACCACACTGCATATCTGCATATCAAAAGGGAAGGCATGACGTGAGGTTCTAGCTCAGGTGAATGAAGGAGAAGGTGGTTAGGTCAAATTCGGATTCCTATGATATTGGTGATAAGGAACGTGCTAGACCTTAATCCTGACTGGATTTTGCAGCTTCTCTGCTTAGCACGTGTTGCTCAGTAAAATGATGAATAGCCTATGAGAAGGGTTCTCGATTTATTTCACGTGTTGACCATTAACCATTCCCACTTAAAGTATTCCTGTGAACTTTTGAGGATTATGTCTATGCCCACAGCAAATATTCCTGCAGCTCCTCCTCCTCAACTCAATGTTTAATGGGCCATTCTTAGCATCTGAGGAGGACCTGCCTAGAGGTGTCTGAGCAAAACCACTTAAGCAGAATACCTCAGACTGAGAACTGGATACAAGAATCTGATCTAATAAATTGTTCTGGATGTCTCCATTGAGGCTACAACCAACATGTGGTCAACTAACGTCCTTTAGCTTATTCCTGTAATCTTATTTCCTGTAAGTGATCAGTCTGATTGGGTCTTGAAATACTAGGGACAATTTGTAATTACGTAGACCACTCTAGGAACAGAACTGCACAAAAAATTCACTAATGGACAAAAGCAATAGAACACCATGCAGTTTTTGCCATTAAACACAAACTCCTCAGCTGTGCTGGATGACATGGTCCAGGAACGGGCAGCAAAATTCCTCTCTGTGCTAACTGAACTCCCAAAATGGACAATTTAATGACGTGAAAAGCTAGAGTGCAAAGGCAGTCAATGTGAAAAACTAAAGCAATATTTAACATTGCTATGTTAAGTCAAAGAAAATACCCAAAATAAAATAATTTACATTATTTTCTTTCACACAGAGTTTTCAGAACTTCCGATAAATGATAAATTAACCAATTCACGAAGCCTCACTACACTGTTCAGGTAGGTATGGAGATGGGTAAACAAAGGCACAGAAGACTTGTCCAAAGTTGCACAGTAAGTAGGTGACACAGGCAGGGATAGAACTCAAGAGTCCTGCTTACCTGTCCAATTTTCAATACTAGACCCTACTGTTGCCTCCATGGAAAACATGTAACTCCTTCTAAAGAAATAGTTCGTATGCAAGCAATACTGACTTTTACTTTTCTAAAGGATCGCTTCAGTTCTTAGACTTCCCTAGGTCACTTAGGAGGCACATGGCATCAGTTCAGCTGCATTAGTGCTTATCTCATAACCCCACCACTTTGAACTTTCTCCCTTCTTACTAGGGAAACTATATTAAGAGGGGTTTAACTTTAAAGCCCCTAAAGTAGAACAATTCAATTTAAAAAAGGCTCATCCCTCTCTGCTGGCAGTCATACAAGCAGAGATAGGATGGGGCTAACTGGTCTGCTAGGGTCTGTCCCACTTTGGTTAAAAGCTCTGTATGGGAGCATGGGGACTTTGTTATAGAGGGAAACTAACAACATCCAGAAACTTGGCTGGAGTTTGTTTCAGTAATAGCAACCAGAAACTTAGCATTGCCTAAGACTGGCCAGAAGCCACTGTTCTCAGAAACTGAGTTGTCCACTTCAGAACAGATGGAGCCTCGATTAGTTTTGCTGCCCTAAATCCAACACTGCTTTCCCAGTCCTTGCTGAGTGAAGGGCAAAAGGTAAATGTGTTCCTAAAACAGAAATATCAGACCCAAAATGCCTCTGAACTTTGGGGGAAGTGCAGATCCATATCTAACTTGCATGACTGGAGCTGCTCTCTAGAATGTGTCAATCCGGTTCTGAGGATGAGGAGCTTCAGATGCATATTAGCAAAGGTGCTTTAAAAACATCTGTTCTGTTATGATGAATGATGCATGGAGGAAAATAGAAGTTAAAACCAAACTTCTCTCTAAAAAGCTGAACCAGAGTCGAGTCAGATCTTGGGGATGTGTGGGAAAGAGAGAAGGAGGAGTTCAGGTTCAGATTGGTTTCAAAATTCAAAACTTTGGAAAGTCTGTTTTTTCACCACTTGGGCTCATTGCTACCAAAAAATAAAGAAAGAGCATAAATTTCTTCAGTTTTAACAATCTTAGTTGTCTACCTTCTTAACCCCCTTTAATAATTGAACATTTCTATTTATAATTGCACCACTTATGAACGAGACTATACAGAGCATTGTATTAACATGTAAAATCCTACCTCTTGAAATAAACACAAAATCAAGTCACCCTCACAAATGCACAGAATCAAGTCACTCTGATAAATCATTGCTCATGAGAAACTTTCCAGCTAATGCGGTTTCTGCACTTTCTTTACCCAAAGACTGAGAAAATAGCTCTTTTGTCTCTCTCTCTCTCTCTCATCGGTCCAATCACATCTTAACATTTTTATGAACGGAAAAATAAATATGAGAACTTGCTTGAGAATTTTGTTCACAGTTGCACTGTATCAGCAGCAGAGTTAAGGATCTCTACATTATAGGATTGCTTTCTTGATTTTTATGGCAATCTAAGAGAAATGGACCTGTATTGGGGGAAGGCTTTTTGTTTTGTTTTGTTTATGGCAATGAATAGATTTCTAACTAAACAGAACTAACTTCTGTACTAGGTTGACAGTCTAAGAGCTTATTGATGTTTATCTACAGGTGCAGTACAGGACAGTGATACTGCAAGTTTCTCCCCCTTACATGGTTCAATTAGGGTTGCCACATTCCTAATTGCTGGTAACTGGACCCCTGACACCCTTTTCCACCAAACTTTTCAGTTGAAAACCAAGCACCTGGCAACTCTAAATGTTACATGCACACAGACACCAACCACCGGACTGTCTGGGGTAAAATCCAGACAGGTGACAACCCCAGGTTTAGCTGTCTTTTGAAGGGACCCCACTCTGTGAGTGAGAGAATAGCTCAGTCGCTAGGCTGAGTCATTCATTGGTTCTTCTGAGCACTAACCAGGAGCCAACTGTGATGGCAGCCTGTGGAGTAGATGATATTCCAGTTTAGAGTGGAACAAGACCAATCTATTTTACATAGGCCATAAATAGGCAAAAATAAATGCCAGTCACTATCAACGTAGGTTGAATTCATGCCATTTGGTCTAGAGGTATTATAAAAATCCCCTCAACCATCCAATTATCACCAATACAAACATATCTGAAACTCTTCCCAGGCTCCACACACTGGAATTCTGAACATGAGCCAAGAGATTGAGTCCTTATTCTGGTACAACTCCCACTGGCCTTGGAGTTTTGTCTGGTAAGAACTGTGCAGGGACTTCAGGTTTAGGGAACATGTATCACCGGCTAAATATGAAGAACTATTACAGTTCCTTATCTAGCAAATACAGAATTTTCTAATGCGTGTGAGAGCATTTGCCTTATGCTCCTTCTGTTGTAAGGTGTTTTAGAACTTCCACATTGCAATAAATGACCAACTCCCGATAAAGGTACCTGTTAAATAGGTAAGTGACTACTAATAGTAAAGAGTTCAAAGGGTCTCTGTGCTGTATTTCCCACACAAGTTAACCTTGGCTCAGCTCCACCAGTGTTCGGCTTACATACCCTAGTGTAGATGGGCTGCTGTTTTGAATGCCTGCTCGGAGCAGATCTGTGATGATGATGCTTAGAATTGTGGTAGCTGTGGCCAGTGTGCTGCCTACTGGAGGGTTCCCAAGGTTGATGGAGCTGAACCAGTGCTTGGAATGCTGTGAAATGTATCCAGAGAGTCCCTTGTGTGGATAGCACTATAACACACACAATCTGTGACAAAGACAAAGGAATGCTCTGTTTAATGTCTCTTTCGTTTTAGAAGTCCGAAGTTAGCTTTCCTTAAATGTTTTTTGTAGACAATAGTTCCAGGTCTGAGCCTCCTTCACAAGATGTTAACTGCTTGTATAATCTTTTTCTCGTAAAAGGGAGACTTAAAACAACAACTACTACTACTTATGGTCATGATTATAAATGCCTCCTGTTCATCAGTATGGGCTTGGGAAGTTCTTCCATCACTTACATTATTCTTGCTTTTACTCTAAATTCTTTTCTTTAACTGCTAATTTGAAAATCTTAAACTTACATTTCGGAACCTACCAATTTAAAGGACCATGCTGCTAATTATAATACTAGCTTCTTTCTATGATAAGGACAATCACAAAAATGTTTCTGAAGATACAAATACTTCTGTTTTGCTTTTCTTTCAGAACTGTTGTTGACTGATGGGTTTCTTTAAAAAACAATTTCTACAGAACAACGGAAGACTTCAGCCAGCACAGCACTGAATTCAGTACTAAGAGTCACACAAGAACAAATACAGCACAGGCAGCTTCAACGTAACCTGCCCTCACACTGTCACCCTAACATGACTCAGCCCTTTTCTGGAAGCACCACTTTTGGACCGGTATTCCTACCCAATCATTTTTCTCTGTGCTGAGATTGCCACTCAGGGTACCAATTGTGGTGGTGGATACCTATCCACTGGAAACTGGCCTGAGGTCACCAGTTCATCCATAGGTCATCAACCACCAGTAGGTGGCAAGGGCTTTTGGTCACCACTGACCAACACTAGATTTTAAACAGGTGCCCCAGAGATGAAAAGCAGTGTCTTCACAGAGTCTCGCTTGATTTGAACATTGCCTACACGAAACACAGGTATTAGTAATAGAGAGATACTGGCATTAAAAACTTGTTGAAAAATAATTACTTTAGGGGTACTGAATGTTTCAGGAGATTAACAATAGCATATGGTACCTTTCACCTCCTGATTACTGGCTCAAATCCTGCTAGAGCAGCATGACAAAGTCTTTGCCATCTGGTGATTTACTAGTTTATACAAAACGAACCAGTGGTCCCAGCCCAGTTTACTGTGAACACCTGTTCACATCACAAAAAACACCCCAAATCATCAAAACTGGACATCTTGTTGGTACTCTTAGTAGAGAGTTCAAGGACCAAATGGGCCCCAGAGACTGAAATCCTGCTGCCTCCTGCCACCCCACAATTCTCTAGGTCAGAAATGAGAAAAATGAACTTAGCATACTACTAACCATGCTGTAACCCGTCAACACTGAAAACTACAATAAGACCTTTATGTAGCCTCAGACTCTTTTTTTTATTAATGACAGGATTTTACCTTCAAGTTCTTCTATAGCAGAAGATTTCACAATTGTCATCTTTTAGACTGTAGTTGTTAAGAAACCCTAGAGTGGTTAATTGTCCAAATGCCACCGTATTTCACTTCAAGTATCAGTTAAACGTTTTACATGCAACAATACTGTTAAAGTTTGGTTCCAGTGGTTCATTTTAAAACTTAGTCTTCCAGAAGCATAACAAACTAATTTATTAGAAAAAATGTAACATTTTTAGGTTTTAGTTCATGTGCATCTGTGTGAATACCTCATTTTCTGTGTTTACTGGTAGTTGATTTTTTAAAAAATAGTTTTTGATTAAAGTTTCATTCAACCCAAAATGAAAAGTTTCATTAAGATTTTGAACTTTTTGAAACTTCTGTTAAAAATAAAATTGAAGAAAATTTTAAAATGAAAAGTCATTTCAAATCAAAATACTGAAATGTTTTTAAAATGTTGGAATAAAATATTTACACTTTTCTGATTTGGGGTTTTTTTTGTTTTTTTTTTGGTAACACTAACAGTTTGGTGAAACGGACATGAATAGGCCCAAAAAGGTATCCCCAAAAGTGCATTATCTGGTGAACAAAAGTTTCAGCCAAAAAATGTGTGCAGCTCATCTCATAAGTTGCTACAGCTGCCCACTAATAGCTAGTTTAAAAAAACAAAACAAAACAAAAAACCTGTTGAAGAAAAATTTGTGGCTGATGTATAAATATCCTAGGTTCTCTCCCTTCATTTTCTCTTCAGCTCTAGCTGGCCTGACAATAGAATTCCAGCCTATGTACCATGGTGTGGATGTCTTCCCCCTTGGTTAGGTTGGCACACTGAGTAAGAAGAGATTCCGGACCACTTACTTGCTAGATAACTTGTTTGCTCTCTTTAAAATTATATATTTGTGTCTTTTGCAAGCCTATTGGTTGAAAAGCTGTGGGTGTTCCTGTTTCACCACACCCACCCACACCTTGGAGAGAGACCAATAAAAGTTTGACAATTTAATCCAGAGTCTAAAAAGTCTCACTCTCCATTGGCTCCTTGGTCAGTATCACTAACATGGGAATCAATAAAGAAATGCTAGATAACACCAAGATAGATTTGTTAAAGTAAAAACTTTCCAGAAATATTATGTTACGGATCCCATTTCTTGTTGTCATAGACCAGCCACACTAGCTCCCCAGACTAACTACTTTAGTTTCCTACAAACAGTGTCTAATGTAATCCCAGTAGATGTCCTTTGTGTCCCTTTGCGTGCTTGTACTGGACTTTTCCAGCTCCCGCTAAAAAGTCATCCAGCACCAAACATACATCAGGTGCAGCATTCCTGCAGTTAACAGTCATTAAACACCCGGGATCCTTTTCATCCATGGTGTAATTTCATTAATTTCAATGAAGAACAGCTCATGAGATTTCAGCATGATGAAAACTGACTTTTAACCATTGCTCTGATTTGGCCTCAACCTTGAACCCCAAAATTTAGTCTAAACTTAATATGCATCCAGATCTGAACACCAATTCCTCTGCTTAATTCGAATTCCTGTAAACTCCTGATATTACAGCATTTGAACTACAAAGAAAGTATTCAGTGAATTCTCATCTTTCATTTCAAAAGGAGTTATGCACCATAGCACAATAGAAAGGTACAATGCAGAACCAATACCACTTAAGTGTTTCCTAATGGAGAGCAGCACATAGGCTCAGCTGCCATCATGTTGGTCTGTCAGAAAAGATTAATGCATTTTAAGGTTTGCTTGGCACTTATCCATCTTTAAGGTCTTAATCTCCAATCTTCGTCCTTGAGAGGCTACTGGGCATTTGCTTTACAAACAGCCAGACCCCTCCTTCGCTTTCAGATTCCCACTTCGTAACGCACGTCCAGCCCTTTGTTGAAAGGAATGGCTCCTCTACATTCACTGGTTTGCTCATTACTCAGCTCTACACTTTCACCACATTCCTAAGTGAAAGGGAAAAACAAATCCTTAATCACCAGAGAGGAGGTTAAATATATATATAAAAGCTGAGCTGGCTGAAGCAATACTGGACTCCTGAAAACAGATAAAGGGCCAGAATCCCCTTTCATGGTAACACCAATGTAATACCGTGGGGTTGCACTGGTGTAAGCAAGGATATGTCTTCACTGCAGAGTTAATCTGGGCTCTTATTCGGATACTCTTAACCCCTCTCCCATCCATGTACAATTCCATGGAGCTTTCAATACAAATTAATTGGCTTGTCTAGAACTATAGTCTAAAGCCCAAATAAGGCTTTTACTTGAGTTGGTGACCCATCCACTGTACAGTGAGGGCACAGCTAAACAACGCAATTGCTGATAGCTGTTCAAAGTCTTCCCACAACTCCCGTGTGCCAAGGAGGACAGAAATTCTCTCAAAAGTCACTGGGAATGAATCAGAGTGGCCCCTCAAGAGCCTGTGGGGTCACCCAAGCTGAAACATCCTCACTGCTATTCTTAGAGCACCAGCCTGAGCCCAGCTAAAATGAATCTAACCACCCAGGTGGGGAGGCTTGCTCCCAGCTGCCCTGCAGACATACCCACAGTGAGGAAACATTGCAAAGTTCCCCAGAGTTGTGTGGCTGCTCACACCCCAGGCTCCAATCACCCAAGTTAACTCTGCAGTGTAGATATCCCTTAAAAGACTAAGAGAAATTGGCCCTATTTACCTCATAACACCACACAAACAGAAAAACGAGTTGTATTTTATAAAAGCATGACAATGTTTATAATAGCTTTTCCTATAGTGAAAGCTTTAATTAAGGTTACACTCAGACTCCCATTATAACCCCCTTATAAAACACTCAGAATTAGGAGAGAAATAAAAGTGATGTATTTAAAAGCCGGGTGAATAATCTGTAATTTAATTTCACTTCTTGTTATCATCATACTTGCTTACTGTTCAAGGTGTTCAAATGTTGAAGGGGTGTGTGTGTAAAATAATTTCTGTAAGAAGTTCTTAGTCTGTGGATTCTGCCACCCTGATTCACATTATTTTTGGACTGAGGTACTCCCCAGTCATATTGTTTTCTATGGGACTAGCAATGGACTAAAATACACCTCAGCACTAGTAAGGGTGATAGAGTCTGGCCATCTGCAAGCAGTTCACTGCAAGTGTCCAATGTTTGTAATCCCAAGTGTTGTGGACATTACATATTATGGTATGTCTGTTCTTCAAAGATTAACTAAGAATCAGGTTTCTGGTATGAACACTTAACTTTTAACAGGTTTGCAGTCATATTTTGTAACAGCTGCTTAAAACGGTCTGGCTTCGGTGAAGATTCCTGCTGGCAAATGCATTTGCTAGACTCTTCGAGGAACGCAGTCTCCCAGATCCACTCCTCACTTTTTAGGGGGAGTGGGGAAGGAGGAATCTATGTTCTAACTTTGTGTCCAACTTGCAGGTAGCTGGGCTCAACAACGCACTCAGTTATTTAGTTACAGGATAATGAAAGTAAATTTAAGTCAAAAGAGTATACCATTTTGCTCATTAACAGTTTTGCTCACTAGTGACTCCAGAGTAGCTGAATAAGAACTTCCATACTTGACATAAATAGCTGTCCCAATCCTCCCAAAAAAGAGGATGCCAAGTATGAAAAAAGAAATTAGCTTACACAGACAACTAAGACTTTGTACATGAGGTGTTTAAACCCCTTCTGCCAGCCTACTGGAGATCTCCTGTAGTATCAAGAGCTTATTGAGCTCCCACAGGATGCATATGTAAAGAGGGCCTAGCAGTTGAAAGGCCACTTACAAACACTTATGAAGTAGTTTACTACACCACTCATTGTGACCGATCAAAAGGGATAAGGTGGACTGTTCAAGGCTCATGCTTATTCCCTCCACCCCTCAGCGTACAACATGAGGTTTTCGCCACTGTATTCCGCCTTCTTCCCTTCCCCATTGGAATAGATTAGACTACTTACATGAATAAGAATGACAAGATCAGGCATTAATTGCTCCAACACTGCCATCAGGGAAACAGTGGCGGCAGATAACTTGAGCTAGTTTCACATAAACATTCACAGTTTTGAAGAGCATTACCATATGCAATAGCTAGCCACGACTACTCTGTTTCTGAGCTGCTGAGTTAAAAAAAAGACAGTCTTACAAAACACTGTGGAGCTATTTTGGCTCAATAATTTTGTGTGACCTCAGAGCATCCATGCCCTGTGGTGAAATAGTTATGCTCACAAAAAAGCATTCCAGACAGTCCCCCACGCACATGCCAGTTCATCTCTACCCTGTGCCAAACAATCACTCATTAGAAAAACATTCTCCCCACACTGCTTGAGTGGGAAGATCTGAAAACTTGCTACTAATTACCTCTGGTTGCAATTGTTAATCCGTTCTTAAACAGACGGTTGAACATAAATCGATAAGATAATTAACACTAACAAGGATCTGAGCCTTACTGGAAAGATGTTTGGGTTATACTCAAAAGCTGATTTCCAAGACTGAAAGCAGATGGAGACCAGGTGTTGGGAATTCAGGTTGTTGTTTTTTTAAAATACTTCTAGCATTCTTTGTTTATGGTAATATAGGACGGTCAAGTAAGTCAAGCCAACCTTAACATCATTTTGGATCACCAGTTTAAGTAAGTGTGCTCTCAGTTATAAAAATAAAGAGGTCATAGCTTTTCCTCCATCTGTTTTGCTGACATATCACAATAAAACCCATTGGAAACAAACAATTTAACTTGAAATATAAAAGTTGTACTTATCTTATGTGTGTGAAAGAACAATTCATATATGATAAGAGCAGCAATAAGGCAGTCCTTGAATTAAGGACTCTTAAGAGTCTAGTTTGGCAGTGATTGGGATGATAAATAAGACACAAACACATTTTCATCTGAAGACAAATATTGCTTAATTGGCTGGAAACTTTATTTAGAGGAAGAAAATTTGCGGCTTTCCAGCAGTACAGTTTATATGAGGAAACGCACACATATATTTCCCAATGAAGTCAATAGGACTAATTGAGTGAGGACTACAGAACATTTATGGGTTTGATTCCTCCTGTTTCATCTTCCTCTAACTCCCTCCCCCTCATCACATTCCCTCATCCCCTTATTTGGGAACATCAACTTCCATGTTGTGGTGAAAACTGTAGTGTTAACTGCTTATTGTGTATGGTTTGTTACCTGCTTCTGTTAACTGCTATGGAATATGTGTTTCCAAGATGGAGTCTGTTTTTAAAATGGAGTAGATCAGCTGGATGGGCATGCAGCCATAATCTAGGACAGAGACTGCACACAGCACCTGTCAGTTCATGTCAAGCACATGCAACATTGTTTGCCATACATGTAACAGTAAGTGTTGTAAGCCAACAGCTGGTGGTTATGACACTTTTCAAATCTGTATACAAGCTATGTATGTGGCAGCAGATTATTGGCTGTATGAAGCTGTGATACTCTTTGAATTTATTGGTTGTGTATACTTGTGACGATTATCAAATCCTGTATATATATGTTCTGACTGCCTGTTGTTCTGGGGCAGTCAGATTTGGACCGTTAGCCCCTTGACTCCCCATTCGTGCACGAATAAACCTTTTTTATTCAGGTTACCTTGGGACTCTGCCTCTGCTTTGAAGGTAATTGGGACGGCCTCCAAAGGAACGAGCTCATTTATGCAACAATGTCAGTGACCTTCACACATTTTCTGTCCTTTCCCTGGCATCTTTGTTTGACCTTAAGCTCCAGATTGCACATTCCCCCACTTACCATGATGGTCACTCACTCAACCTCATCTACACTGAGCTTCTCCTCTGACACGTCCATTCAAGATCTCCCCCTCTCTGGCCACTCTCTCATCTTTTTCAGTGCTGCTCACATGCCCAGTTCGCCACAAAGTCCTCCAATGACAACCAATTCATTAACAGACAATACTCTTCAGCCACACAGGCCCACAAACCCTCCAACCCTTCCCTCCACTCAACTAATGAATCTCCACTCTGTGCTCTTTAAACTTCTGCCCCTCTCCTACCTCGAGGTTCAGCCAACCTCCAATCCTTCCTCACCTCAGCCAGGGCCGGCTCCAGGCACCAGCTTAGCAAGCAGGTACCTGGGCGGTCAACGGCAGGGGGCGGCACTCTGGGTGCTGTCAGGGCGGCACTCAGGTGGCGGAGCTGCCGCAGGTGTGTTCGGCAGCATGCCTGCGGCAGTTCCGCCACTCTTCCATCTTCGGTGGCATGCTTGCAGCAGCTCCACCAGGGAATAGCGGCACAGCTGCTGCAGGCATTCCGTCACAAACACCTGCGGCAGCTCCACCAGGGAAGAGCGGCACAGCTGCTTGGGGTGGCAAAAAAGGTAGAACCAGCCCTGACCTCAGCACTTACTTCCTCTGTTTATGCTCTCACACTGTTGGAGTGCTCAAGGAGAAAAAAAGTCAGTGACTGCGCAAACTTCCGTCACTGCAAGTTTGTGCTATCCTCTCAGTTTTACCATCTTCCAAACCAATCTGCGCTACTTCTACATCCAAACTGAATACCACAACCTCTGTCCTCGCCTGATTATCCACTACATTTGACTCTCTCCTATAACTCACTGCTTCCTATTCTCTCCATTCCTTTGAGAAGCGCTTATACAAGTGTTGTAAAATGCCTATACATAAAATACATTTACTCTTAAAAGGCGTAAGACATGGAGAGGCAGGGAATATGTGAAAGATCTTGTCAGTCTTAGAACATGCATGCTCTTCACTCTTATGTACCATTACCCCCAAAATACTACAATTTATACTTTTTATCTTTGCTGTTCTCCTTTCTGCTCAGATATTTAGACTTGTAATTCTACCTTTTTAGCTGTGCTATCAGAGTCCTGGAGAGTGGGGTCAATAATGATCTTTGGTTTAAACCTGCAACCTGAAGCTCTACCTACACATAGTCTTACTCTCAAGTGCTAGCAAATGAGTGGGGCTAGATGAGAGAGAGGAGAAAATTGACCAAGCTCCACTTCAGTTTTTATGTACTTTAAAGATAGACAGGAGAACAGATGGTATGATGTGACATTCCCGTAGAACTGCTGAGTAAACAAAACTAATCCAGTAATCTAAGAGCCTTATTTCTCCTCGTCTCTGCTTTGTGATTGGGAAACAGTCTATTGCAAGGTTTCCCTTCTTTTAGGAACACTTCCCTGAAAAAGTTTAAGCTTTCCCGTCAGATGAGCCTCTTTATCCTATTTAGCGGACGAGCCTTTGTTAAATATAGGCTGCCTCCCTTCAGACTGCCATCTGACAAAGCAAGCGTGAGACTGAAAGACATGTCAGAAAGGACTGATCTCAATACTCGTTAATCAGCTGATGACTTTTCAGCAGGACACCACTGCTGCTGGGAAGAGACAGGAGTATACTTTCAACAGTATAGAAAATAAATGGGAGATTTGTCTTTACCCCCAGCTCCTTTAAAAAGAAAACAACAAACCCATCCCACTTATATTACAAACATCCCTCTGTCAAGGAAATACTTTTAATCTACCTCCCCCCTTCCTCCCTATTTTCACATCCTTCTGAATTTCTGAAAAATTTAAAATGTCTCTTTTTTTTTTGGACCACTGAGACATTGAAATAAGCAACACCCCACCCTGCCAGCCTAAGGCAGGCAGATTGGTCTTCGCCAATTATCACAAAGGTATCAAGGCAGGTATTTTTAATCACTGAAGGCAAGTTCCTTTCCTAGAGAGGGTCTTCAATTTAACATCAGGAACACATTACTCATAGAAGAAGGGAGCTGGCAATCAGCAGATACAACACAGACTGAGGGGGCAGAAAAACCATTTGTGCACTGGGCACCTTGTGTAACTTGGTAACTGACCTGAGGGACAGGTAAAAAGCTGGCAGTCAGGTAGTAAGGGAGTGCCACGCAGGCACTGTTACAAGGACTGGAAGAGTTTTGAGAGTATGAGATGCGGTAACATGTAAGTTTTACTGCCACAGCAGGAAATGGACAGTATTTCTGGTTTGGGGATTTGTTGCCACGGTCTTTGTTTGCCCTTGTTTAAAACAACTCCTTGCCTTAGCACATGAACATTTATTAAACACATAAACCTGGTTAAAAAAAAAAAGTAAAATATTTGTAATAAGAATTTTCTTTATTTCCTCTCCTGGCTGGTTAAGCTGGGCTCGTTAGGCAAAAGGCAAGGAGAAGACGACCGGAATGAAGTAGGAAGGAGAAAGTGAATGGGAATGACAAGTGGTGGAGGTGTAGCAGGAGCTTCCCATCTCATTCTTGTCATTTGGTTCCCCCTTATCTGGTAACCTTCGAGGATGAGGAAAAGGGAAGGCCCAATGGCACAAATGCAAATCCTTGAGTTCTAAAAGGTGAAGTTAATTTTTTTTAAAATATAAAAATAAATAGGTGGCTCTTGGGAACTGCTTATGCTTGACAAAGCCCCTAGCCATATAACTATCATTGCAATGTCCAAAAAGGGTAGATGCCTTGTCCCATCAAAGGAAGCATTTGGTAGTGGAACACACATTCTTACTCAACTGAGCAAAGTCAGCTCTGCAGCTAGAGGGTCTTTTGGTCTGGTACTCCCAATTCCATAGTCTCAGCAAGACCCTTGAAAACCCCTAGTGAACAGTTTTTAGTTCAGGAAGATCTAAGTTTACATCATTCCTTTGGCTTTGCCCTGTGGTTTTTTTCCAGTTATTTTACATAACATACTTATTGGTCAAGGTGACCTTTCTGCCACTTTGGACAATTTAGGGCAGAGGTCTCAAAGTCCCGTCCTGCAGACCATCTGTGGCCCGAGAACATCCCCACTGCGGCCCGTGGAGGAGAGACGCATGCAGCCATGCTGCCGGCTCTATCTGCTGCAGGCACCATCCTCCGCCGCTCTCATTGGCTGGGGGAGAGGGACAGAGATAGTCCTAGTCACTAGTCGCTGGGCAGAGTCAGCCATGGAGGCATCACTTTTTTCCCCCCACAATGAATATAAACAAGTCAAAATACCGAACATAACTATCTGATGCACACCTTGCTGCAACCCTGAAGGTTCCAATTGCTTAGTCACTGAGGCCAAAGATCAACAAATTGACAGAACTGGTGTCTGGCAAACACTAAAAACTCTCTGGCAGGTGAAGTGTTGTATAAAGTTGTATGACAGTTTTATTATTTCTAAGAAATCTATATATATATAAAAGTCAAGTGGTGTATGTATGTGTGTATGTATGTATGTATGTACGTATGACTGCGAACTCCTCCCGCACCGTTTGAGCCAGAGACTTGAAATTTGGTACAGTGAGGGGTCTTGGGGTCTAGATGCTGGTAAGGGTCGAAAAATTTTCGGATCTCACCTCTGACGCCCCCCAGGGGTGAAAATCTTTCAGGGCCAATCACATCGGCTGGGCGGTTAGGTGGTGATGATGTCATAATACCCCCCTCCAACAGACACCTCACTCGCTCAGCTCACCCCTCCCTCCTCCAACGGAACCCCGGAGATCCCTCAGTTCTCTGCCCCTCCCCCCTCCCAACGGAACCCCGGAGATCCCTCCATTCTCTGCCCCTCCCCCCTCCCAACGGAACCCCGGATATCCCTCAGTTCTCTGCCCCTCCCCCCTCCCAACGGAACCCCGGAGATCCCTCAGTTCTCTGCCCCTCCCCGCTCCCAACAGAACCCCAGAGATCCCTCAGTTCTCTGCCCCTCCCCGCTCCCAACGGAACCCCGGAGAGCCCTCAGTTCTCTGCCCCTCCCACCTCAACCCCGGACTCCATCAGCTCTGTGCCCCCCCCCACCTGCGAAGGTCCCCGGAATCCCTCGGCTCTGGGCCCCCTCCCCCCCTGCGACGGATCTGAGTTGGGTTTGGTGGGACGGTAAGTGAGGTGGGGGTGTCGGGTTCGGTCGGGGGGTGAGGTGGGGGTGTTGGGGTTGGTCAGGGGATGTTGCGGTTGGTGGGGGGGTGAGGTGGGGGTGTTGGGTTTGCTTGGGGGGGTGAGGTGGGGGTGTCGGGTTTGGTTGGGGGGTAAGTGAGCCGGGGGGGTGTCGGGGTTGGTCTGGGGGGGTGGGAAGGTGTCGGGGGGGTGAGGGGTGTGGTGTGGGTGTTGGGTTTGGTCTGGGGGGGGGGAAGGTGTTGGGGTGGGTGCCCATACCAAACCCGGCACCCCCCCCCCCCGGCTCACTTACCCCCCGACCAAACCCGACACCGCCACCTCACCCCCCCACCAACCGCAACACCCCCTGACCAACCCCAACACCCACCCCTCACCCCTCACCCCCCCCAACACCTTCCCACCCCCCCAGACCAAACCCGACACCCCCTGGCTCACTTACCCCCCGACCGAACCTGACACCCCCACCTCACCCCCCCCCACACCAATCGCAACACCCCCAGACCAAACCTGACACCCCCCGGCTCACTTACCCCCCCGACCGAACCCGACACTCCCACCTCACCCCCCCAAGCAAACCCGACACCCCCACCTCACCCCCCCACCAACCGCAACACCCCCTGACCAACCCCAACACCCACACCTCACCCCTCACCCACCACGACACCTTCCCACCCCCCCAGACCAAACCCGACACCCCCCCCCGGCTCACTTACCCCCGACCGAACCCGACACCCCTACCTCATCCCCCCAAGCAAACCTGACACCCCCACCTCAACCCCCCACCAACCGCAACACCCCCTGACCAACCGCAACACTCACCCCTCACCCACCCCAACACCTTCCCACCCCCGCAGACCAAACCCTACACCCCCCGGCTCACTTACCCCCCGACCAAACCCGACAACCCCACCTGACCCCCCCAAGCAAACCCAACACCCCCACCTGACCCCCCGACCAAACCCGACACCCCCCCCCACCGGCTCACGGTGCACTGTGTAGCACACAGATTATTAAATACACTGTTCGGTCGGGGGGTGAGGTGGGGGTGTTGGGTTTGTTTTGGGGGGTCAGGTGGGGTTGTCGGGTTTGGTCGGGGGGTAAGTGAGCCGGGGGGTCTTGGGGTTGGTCGGGGGTGGGTGGGAAGGTGTCAGGGTGGGTGAAGGGTGGGTGTTGGGGTTGGTCAGGGGGTGTCAACTGTCTGCCCCCTCCCCACCTCCGACTGACCCGAGCAACGCCGGGCACTTATGCTAGTTCAAAATAAAAAATACAATATAAATGTTTTCTTTTCTGAACACCATCTTTAATGACATTATTGGCCTGCTGGGAGGATTTGAGGACTGGCACTGCCCTAAGGTAAATTGAGTTTGAGACTCCTGATTTAGGGGTTCCAGTCAATATTAGGTTCAGCACAGCTCCCCACCTCTCTCTATTGCAAGAAGGATAGGTAACATGCGGGAGAACGGAGATAAAAGTTAGGTTAGGTCCGTTTTCACTAAAGGAGCAAAAGGAAATTCAGACCAGAAAGTTATAAAGATGTCACATGTAGGGGTAAAATGTATATTTCTAGGCTGGTTTTTAGGTTTAGCTATCACAGACCTTAACAACCTGACTTGAAGATCTTTGCCCTGTCTGTTTCATGTCTTTTCACCCATTCCCTTGTTGTTCCCAGGAGAGAATGTGCACAGTAGAGTGTTTTAGTTGAAGGCCAGATACACAGACCTACAGATAAACGGAACATTAAACAGTCTAGAGGCGCCCTCCTTCAACATCCTTGCATAGAGATAGGTGTGGAACGTATAAACAAGGGCATAAGTGAGTTTATACGGAAGTATAAACAAGGGCATAGTATAAACAAGGGGCCTTTTGGTCATGTTTTAAAAGTGCCTGAAAGATGCCTGATATGCACGTGAACAGTTTGAATTGTAAAATGATTGGTTATAGATAAAGATTGCTAGCCCCTGATAGGTTAAGATCCCGGTCTGTATTGCAATTCTATATATTGTGTTTTCTGATAAAAGGTCACCATGATGCATTTCTACAGGGTAGCTCCTTGAGAACTGCCCATGCTTGCATGCTCTGAATAAAGTGTGTTTTCAGATACAAGTGACCACCAGCCTTATTCTTTTGAGGGAAGTCACCCCCGACCATGAGGGAACAGCAGTGTAAATTGGTCATAAAATGGAAGAAGCATAGCTTAGTGTGCACTTATCTGGCATTCAGTGGATGTGCCAAATGACCAATTTATATGCTAAAGCGGCAGAAAGGAAGATTTAGTAAGGATAGCAATTAATTGAGATACGGTAGGCCCGGGTTCTATGACCAACATACAGGTATTACCCTTTTGTCATCTTTGACTTGGCTAGACTTGTGAGCAGTAGTTTAAATGGCTGCAATTCCACTGTCTCAAAGTTGGAATCCAGTCTGCTCCCTCCAGGCTGCATTCAACCTTTCTGAAACAGTTTTATATAAAACGTGAGTGTTCGCCGACTTGTTTCAGTGGTTTTAAAGCATAATCTCTGTGATTTTTTTAGTGTATACACAGACAGGGACCGGGCCTACTCCTACAGTCCTTACAGCTTTGTCTGCAGGTATGTCTACCCTGCAATTAAAAACCTGCAGCTAGACTGTACCAGCTGAATCTGCTTGAGGGGTTTGGTCTAAGGTACTGTGTAACTGGAGTGCAGATGTTTGAGCTTGGATAGCAGCCCAAGTTGTAGGACTCTACGAGGTTGGAGAGTCCCAGAGCTTGGGCTGAACATCTACACTGTAATTAAACAGGCCTTTAGCCCAACTCAACTGACAAGAACCAGCCACAGGTTTTTAATTGCAGTGTTGACAATACCCCGAGTAAGAGCTGTTTAAGGACCACAGGATTTGGCCCATAGAAAGAGACCTTAACCCCTGGTCATATTTACATAGACAGGTAATCTACAGTATATAGAAGTCGCTTTTGTAACTTATGCTCTCAGCATCTGTGTTACATTTCTCAATTATCTAATGCCCTTGATTCTCAAAGAACCTCCCTCCACCTTTTTAATGGACACAAGGTTTTATTATTGTTGCTTTTACTGCTAAGCGCTGAAAGTGTGACAGATCAATTTCCTCCCAAATGGGAATGCAGTGCCTTCAAAGAACCTGTAATTTAATTAAATGTGGACAGTATGGTTTGGATACATCATGCACAGGCTGAGGGTACAAGTTCAGGGAGCTGTAGGTATCTCTGTTTCTCCACCCCATTAACTGCCTGGACTGCAGTGTCCAGATTATCATGGAAAGAATTTCCAAGAGGTATTTGAATGAGTGTTTTAACTTCCCAGAGGAGAAAGCCAGCCTTCCCAGAGTGAGCCCAAGAAATGGTGCCTGTTCAGTTCATTTACACCACTTAATGCCCCAGCTTTGAGAAAGCATTCCTGTGGATAGTTAAGGTCCCAGTCTTTACCAAAGACATCCTAGCACCCGCTTACGATCATGATCAGGAACCTTTGGATGTTGTCAGAATGTTGGAGCAATCATGCCAACAATTGGCCCCAGAGAATCCACTCTAATTTTACACTAAGTCCAGCGCACGCTGAAATATAAAGCAGAATCAAAGCAAGTTGCACCCTTGAGTCCTCTGGACATTCTGAACAATTCAAAAATTACTTTGAATTTCTTCTCTCACTTTTCTATCACTAATTTACCAACTCGGATACATTGAGGGCCAGATTTTCATCTCATAGGAGTGTAAATTGGGAGTAACTCCACAGAAGTGAATGACATTTCACAGGCACATGGGAGGAGAATTTGGCCCTAGTACTCTGATCAGATATTCTGATAATATTCTCTGCTGTCAAAGTATAGACTATGCAGCCAGTCTGTGAGAGTGCAACAAGGTCTCTAGACCCCACACCCTACAGTGGGAGGTGAAAGTCAAATCCCTCTTCAGAGGCAAGGGAAAATCCCCAGGTGTCTGCCTCAATCTTTTACTACAGTCTCTGAAGGGATGGTAGACTCCATGTGCCATGGCCATAGAAAAGAATAACTGCTGAGAGTTTTTGCCAAGTTGCTTTTTCCACCAAAATACATGGTAAGAGGACCTAGAAGTGAAGAACTGACACACACCAGCTGAATTTTCAGCTGCTTGTGGAGGGGAAACTGGAGAGGAGCTGCACTGCTTTACATTTCCTCTTTGCTACCACGTAGAAACATACTTGTTTTGTTAATTAACCAGAATATCCTCCCAGTTGTGAATTGGCTTATGGAACTGATTAAATCCCTGATGTGGCAATGACCCCTGGGCACAAAGATGCAGATGCACAATTTATGACCGTGCATTCCTTGTCCTGCTTTACATGACAGAGGAAACATAAAACCCGGAACTCAGGTTTTGGCAGCTACGTAAAGGAGAAACTTACTTTACTTTTAAAATAGCTAAGCAGTGCATTATCCAAACGTGTATTTTGTTAACTGGGATCTTCAACAATATTGAGGAGCCTTTTTAAAATCATTTTCTGCCTAAATATAAATTTGCTGCTTTTGGGGGAATTATAATGACAAATGTATACAAGTAAAAAACAGATCTGTAGCTGAAAGATGATCAAAACAGGAGTTGCCTGCTTCCCAATCTGATGCTATAATTCACATGCATAAGGAACAAGAACAGTTTAGGGCATGGGTAGTACATACTTTCCGCTAGCCGGAGACCTGCTGTTTGTCCATATGCTGTTCCTTCTATTAAGTGCAATGAGGATCTGCTGATCCTATTTGCGGAACTGCGTGCAATCAAACTAGATTACTGTATCTGTGCTGATGAGGCTCAAATAAACGAGTAGCCTAACGATGGCCAGACAGTTGTAGAACACAAGAGCCTTTAAGGTAGAGGAGAAAAGATAAAGCCGACATACAGTATATGTCACCTTTAATTTAAAATGAATGAATAAACTAGATCAACTAGACCCTGCTACATATTGCTGCTTGTTATATGAGCTCCACAGGGATAGCCCAATGCAATGCTGGGATGAGAAGTCCTATCATCCTGGGCCAGGAGAGGGGTGGATCAGCTGCTAAGACACTGCCCTGTCCCAAGCAGCAAGGGGAAGAGCATCTCACATTGCTTTTGAATAAACTCACTCTGATCACCTTCTGAGCAACTATTTGAACAGCATTACTTGGCTTTGGGGCAATCATATCAGATCCCTGTGAGTGCAGTGGGGGAAAGAGGGTGCTTAATCAGTCCACACGACCAAGTGGTGACAAATGAGGAAAACCACTACTCCTCTTGTGATGCAAGACAAGGCGCTCCAATCAACTGTCCGGGGCAGTAAGAGGGAACCAAGAGGGCTCAGGACCCACAGTGCCCAGTACACTTCTGCATGGGAGCACTATTCCAGAGAGCGCCAGAGCCAGCCTTAAGGATACCGCTAAGGCAGAAATCTCCAATAGCTGTGCATATGGGCACCTCCCCCACCCCAAAATGGAATCAACATGAGAAATCACTTAAAGAAGAATAAGACTTATATAGTCTGTGGTTACCTGAGAGACCACCTGTCACCATGTAATACTGTAGTAGAACAAAAGAGCCTGAAGCATAGGCCTGGTGCAAGGCCTGAATACAAAAGTTAGCAAAAGTTATGCTAAGAGCAACAGTCAGGTCCTGTCAAAAGCAGATGCTTGCCTGTAAGCCAGTGTTCAGTACATGAACTCAGCACCAGTATGGCTAGCATTGCTAAAACACACTGAATACATAAACACATTCCAGCAGGCAGGCACAAGAACACCCCAACCTAGCACACAATAAAATGGTTTGACAAAAATGATGCATTCATGATATTTTGTCTGAAACACCAGGAATGAAAGTTGTAAGGAACATGTCATGAAATGAGTAAGGTGATACATAAGCTGTTTAGCTGAGATGGTTTGTCTCAGTCTGTAAATGTTGGAATACCTCGCCTTAACCCTTCATCCAGACTAGGGGGCAGCAGAAAGTCCCACCACTGACTGAGCATTGTCATGGGCATACATGGGCTAATGTAACTATAAACATTGATTCAGGGAGCCAGGACCATGATTCATCAGCAAAAAACCTGGCTGGGCACCTTCGCTACTAAACCAAGTCTTGTGGTCATGGGGCAGTCAATCAAAGCCTGCTGAATGGGCTATCCGGCCAGAGCCAGTGCAGCATGCAGAACGAACACACACCCACACCCACACCTGAGAGCACCTAGAGTAGGAACCCCAAGTTAAATGGGAAGCTCCTGCTGGCTTGATGTCTTCTGTGAGGATCCCAAGATTTTGGATATCCTTCCCTACCTTGAGATAAAATAGCCCGGACTTGGGATGGTTTGCTGCTTGCCTCAATGTTCTGCTTACCCTCCACAGCATTCGGGGAGAATGAGACTTTGGGGAAAATAGGGTTAGTTTGCCCCATTGCTCCTGGTTTGATTATTTTCTATTGGGTCAGCACAGCTGGACTACCTTTTAATTTGTGGAACTGTACACTATATTGATGGACACGCATGCATGCCCTGGGCTAATGGACAAAGACTTTTGTTTGTTAGGTTACATGCACACCTGTTTGAAAGAGGTCTGCTTTGTAATTTGACTGCAACATTCTGTACAACCATTTATATCATGCTGAATACTAATTCAAACCTGACACTAATTCAGTATTGCTCTAGTTATGTTTATTATATTGCTCATTCTGACATTACTATAAAAGGGAGAAAAATATTTGATTTGTTGTATGAATAAATATATTGCGTGCTGAAGAGATTATAAATACACCTAATCTCACTGACCTTCCACCAGAAACATTCTACACTCAGAAAGACAATTGAACACTGGCATATTTAAAACACAGATCCAAACTTTGTCTTGAGCACCTATAATGGGAGTGGGCAAATTTTTTGGACAGAGGGCCACATCAGGATCACAAAATTATATGGAGGACCAGGTAGGGAAGGCTGTGTCTCCACAAGCAGCCTGGCCCCGTCCCTATCTGACCCTCTCCCACTTCCTGTCCCCTGACTGCGCCCATCAGGATCCCCGATCCAGCCATCCCTGCTGCTCCTTCTCCCCTGACTGCCCCCTCCAGAACCCCCCCACCCCAACCACCCTGTCACTCCACGCCCTATCTAAACCCCTCTGCTCTTAAACATTGAGCGCCCCACCCCTAACCACCCCACGCCCAGAATCCCTGACCCATCCAACTCTCCCTGCTCCTTGTCTCCTGATTGCCCCATCCCGAGACCCTCCACAGGACTCCTGCCCCCTATTTAAGCCCCCCTGATCCCTGTCCCCTGACTGCCAACCTCTATCCACCCCCTCCCCCCACCCCCGACAGACTCCTGGGACTCCCACGCCCCATCCAACCCCGCTGCTCCCTGTCCCCTGACTGCCCCCTGGGACTCCCTGCCTCTTATCCAACCCCTTGGCCCCAGATCCCTTACCATGCTGCTCAGAACCTGGATGTGGCCCATGGGCTGTCGTTTGCCCACCCCAAGCTATACAGAAAGGGCTTGGTTAGACTGGCGCTTTGCAGCGCCAAAACCCTCCTTTAGCGCTATAATTTTCATAGCGAACAAACTTCAAAGGGAGATTTTGCGCAATGACTCCCTGTTTAAAGTGCAAGTGTTAAACCTCCTTTTCCAGAGGAATAAGCCTTTTTGCGCTAACGCTATAGCGCAAGGGTGGGAATGTGAACACTCATCACGCTATAAGGGAATCAACAAGCCATTTAAGGCAAATGACGTCAACATTGTTTTGAAAAAGGGGGGAAGAATCAGGAAGTAGCTGATCAGTTTCTCTCTTAAAACTCACAGCTCATAAGCATTGGAAATGCTAACAGATTGAGCTGTGTGAGTGCACTGCAGAGCCTGGTCAGTTTCCTAGACACTGACAGCCTCAAATTGTCTCATTGCCTACACTTTCCCTGTTCCCCCTTACCCCTCTTCTTTGCAAAGTAGGCTGCACCCAGCTGAATGCTGGGATACCTGCCCTATCCCGCAACTGATACTGCCGTCAGAAGTGGGACAAATGTATACAGTATTTCGCGCTACAAGGTTTCAGTTTGTACGGTCTGTAGCACGATACCTATTGCGCTACGTTGGGAAGCGCTATAAATAAACACGCAAAAATCTTCAATCTAACCATACCCAAAAGGTGCACCCTTCTGAGAACCCTCACTTGGTGTAATCTGCTTCATACCACCAGAGAGCAGCAGAGGTTCACAACTGCTAGGCATTTTGAGGAGCTCCTCAAATTGAGAGAGTCAGTAAAAGGATTAAATACTGTGATCATCAATTTAAAGTGAATGAATGAATGAACTGGATCAACTGGAGCACTTGCCCAGCCAGCTAACACAAAGTTTTACTCTGAATCTCCCACCTGCACACTTAGGCTATTATCTATGTGCTTCACATTAATACTCTCTGCATTTTAAAGTGGATTTGTGCATCATGCCTTGACAGTTGAAGAGAAGGAAATACTTATCTATCCACAGGTATGGCAATTCCTGTCAAAGTTGGTGCTGCCACTGTCCATATCAGACCAGTGATTCATAGAGTTCTGTATCCCATATGACAGTGGGCAGGCAGTACCATCTGTTTGAGAGGAAGATTCAAGAAACCCTAAAGCGAACAATAATATTTCGTCCCAACCCCAGTTAGAGGCTGGCCAAAGCCTGAAGGTTTTGATCTTTTCTTTCTAATTAATTGGATGTTCCCATGCATACAAGCATTCAGTTCCTCTAGGAATTCCATTAAGTTTTTGGCCTTAATGTTAGCAGAGAGTTCCACAGGTTAGCTGGGGTGGGCAAAAACACAACACAGCTTAAAAAAGTGCTACCTTTGTTAGATTGAAAGGGCTTTTGTTTGCACATATGGGGCAGGCAAGCCCACTCCTTACTTTTCTCTATACTGTTCATTAATGGCACGTTCATCTATCCCATCCCTTCTTATTTGTCTCCTCTCAAAAAAGGCTTAATTCCCCTCATTCTTCATATGGAAGTTTTCCATGCTTCCAATCATTTTTCATTGTTCTTTATGCATTTCTGCAGTGTTTGAGGTAAGGCAGGGGCAGAGCACAGAAGGGAGATAAATTATAACAGGTAAGCCTTAAAAACACACGGTAAGCTTGCAACTGGTTCTAATTTTCCTGAAGGGGAGGTGGAGGGTACTCAGCTTTCAGAAGTTTGGCAAACCCTGCTTTAGGCATCCTAACACGGATTGTGCCCACCGCTGTACGCTGAACAGAGTTTGTTACTAGTCCACTATGTGCATTGATTGGCATTGATTGATTCCGCCTTCTCTACTCTCCTACTGTCCTGCCATTCTGGTTCTTCCCTTCAGGGCTGAGGCAATGGGTCTAGGTGTAAGGAGAAAAATCGATCTCCATCCTTCAAGAGGGTAATCAATGAGTGGCAGTTGTGACTGTATCTCTCATACAGATGCCTGACAAGAATGTATAGTGCCAGTTTCAAACAATAGCAGAAAAAGCAGGAGGCGGCCAAGGAAAGCGATAGGCAGACTCACTGTAGTTCTGAATTTAAGGATGCTATTTTCCTTATTCAACTTGCTTCTAACACTGAACAAAGACAATGATTTACTATTGTCACATGACATGTTTGCTGGGAAACTGACAGACCACCAAATCCGCTTACATTTGCTACTAGATAGTCACACCCATCGTTAATCCAATTCAGCCCGTATCTGCAGCAGAGTTGGCAGGCTCCTATTGAGCTAGCCCACTGCACGTTCTAGTCACACATTGCAGTCAGAGCTTTGCAGTAGCATTTTAGGCTGCTTGTGCAGCCTATCAGTATAGGTATTTGGTAGGGAAGCATAGGTATAATCGAAGGTGGTAACACAGTGAGCGTACAGATCTCTAACCTGTAAGACAACTGTTTAGCCAAATTAAAGCATAAGGCCTGCCCAGCCTTAATATTACTAGGTAAACACAAGTAACCTTAGATCATAAAAGTCAGAATACTGTAATAAATGGTTTACCTATTGTGGCAGGGTGGGTCTGACCCAGCCTGCCGCCCCTTTAAGAGGGAGAAAAGCCCTCTGCAAACCTCCCTTGCAGAAAGCCTAACCAGCCACCTGGGCTGCAAGGCAATCAGCCTGGATGAGCTGCACCTGGCAGCCTCCCCAGAGGATATAAGCCTGCCAGGCAGGAAGCCCAGGGTGGTGGTGTGGAGTGAGATAGAGAGAGAAGGAGCTGTGTAAGAAGCTGAGCTATAGAGCTGGGTATAGAGCTGTGAATAGAGCTGGTTAGAGCTGTAAGCTGAAGAGCTGAACTGTATAAAGCTGTGTACATTGGTGGTGGGGCCTTGCACTGTGAAATAAAGAGCACTGTTGGTGCCAAAGAAGAGTTTCCTGCCTGTGTCTGAAGAGGGGTGAGAAAGCGATCTGTCACACTATCAGCTATTTAGTCAGACAGAATACAAGTCAATGCTAGCTTTTGGATATTTTAAGATATAAATATATCTAATGATGTAGTAAAATTGGTTACCATTGCATTTTTGAAATATATCAGTGCTAAGTCCCACTACATATACATACGTACTAATAAATTTGTGGTAAATGGCTTAATAACCTATAAGAGGAGAAGCACTGGAGGAAATTTAGGACGGAAGCAGCCAAACATCCTTATGAATATTTGTGGTGGCCCGCTAACCTTATAAAAAGACTGACCACAGTCTAAGCTGTTGGGATCTTTTTGGCATGCCAGCAATAGGACTATTTGTGGACCAGCTGTCTCTCCGGTTCCACATATCTGAAAAGGAGGGTGTGAGTATATTAATGTTCTAAATGCTGGGCATTTTGACTGTTTTCTCTCTATTTACCTTGCTAAGTTGGAATGTTTGTGACTTTGCTAATTTTGCTAACAAAAATATTACAAGGTCAGATGGCCTTTCCTAAGTGTGTGTCTGTCCCTCGCACACCAGGGCCCTCCTCATAGTGAGAGCTCTAATAAAGTCTGGGTCTGATCTTGAGGTAGAACCCTGCCAGATCATAATATGTTAATTGGAAAATCTAATTAATTCATAACCAATGCATCGGGCAACAGATGTTGCTTCTGCAGTAGTAAAGCAAGTGTGTTGTAGTCTTGTTCATGCTGAGGTTTATTTTTCCCTTTGTGATAGTGAAGTTGAGAAATACATATTGAATGTCAAGCAATTTAACGAGATTAAATTTCAAGTTGGAGAAAATTTAGGGAAAAAACTGCTTTTCAGTGCTAAGTCCCACTACATAGAAATAGGATAACTAAGAAACTAGCCTCTCTTCACCGTCCAAGCTACGGGAAGGGAAAATCTTTTAAGATAGATATTCCAGTTCTAAGTTGAGTTCTGTTCACCACCACTGAGCTGCAGTGTGGCACTCAACAATTTACAAGTCCCGTGTCTTCAGTTTTCTCCTCTGTAATATGGAGATAATACTTGTCTGCCTCATATGATATTGTGCAGTTAGTAACATGTTTTGTACAGCACCAGTAATGAAGCATTTCAGACAGATGCTTGAAAGAGCTTGCCATCTAAATAGAAGATACCCAAAACAAGGTATGGGCAGCAATAGGAATGAAGTGAAGGTTGCATTTTGCTAGCTCCATTTTTAGTTCTCTCCAACCTAAGTTTAATGTTTAAGATGGTCATTCATTTATTAGCCAAGTTCTCTATAGGGAGAGGTGACAGGCAAGATTTATAGGCCTTTTGTAAATTTAGGGAGGAGCAAGTGGAAACAGATCAGAATAATAACTAATTATTAATGATTCATAATAATCAGATAACCTGGGGTAAACAACACAGGGTTTAATGGTGTTGCAGAAAAACTTCAAGATCTTCCGCTTCCAAGCCAGAGGTTTCTGCCACTTGAACTGATAGATTCTCCAGTAGGGCAGTGGAGCATATAACACTGTGGGGTTAGATTTGCAAGTGTTCTCCACACCCAAGGCGTTGAGTGTTTTGAATGTCTTGTTCCGGCTGCGGATGCTGAACATTTTTGAAAATTCTGGCCTTAGAAGGCAGCAGTACTTGAAGATTCAATAGTATATCCAGCAGAAGGCACCTGTATGCATACACTGAACCACACATTATACAGAAAATCCTGGGATGAAAAGCACTGCACAGTACAAAAAGCACTGTGCACTATGACAGAATACAGTCGGACCCCACAATACCATGACAATCGGGATCCAAAAAAACCCAATCGTGATAAACGTGGGTCGCGGTATTGCGGGGTTCCGCTGCATCAAATCAGTGCCCGCCGCTGCCGCCATTGGCAGCCAGCTGCACCCCGCGCTATAAACGGATTCGCACTATCGCCGGGCATGGTATTGCAGGTTCCGACTGCAGTTATGTAACAAACCCTAGCAATTTTTTGTATTAATAACATATATTAAACTTACAAAAGATTGCCAGACATTACACTTAAGTTGAATTGGACTCAAGTGCTGATAGACTTGAAGGGCTCATAGATAAGAGTACATGTTTTATTGCTAGACCTTGTGTGATTTTAAGGAAGATTATAAAACTCAGCAGAAAACACCTTTTAAAGTAACTTTTGTATAAACTAACCAGGGGCAGCAGTGGCTGACGAGCTCTTACAAGTTTGGATGTTTAAGCAATGAATTATGGTGTTTGAGAGCTAATTAAAGCAATGTATTTGTGTAACAACCTGCCAGATTTCTGGAATTTGGCTGGCATATTATACACTATGGAACATCTCAACTTCACCACTGTGCATCTAGCTAAGCTTCAGATGTAAACACTCATTTCATTGGTTGCATACCAGCTAAGAGTAGGAGATAAAACCCAACTGCTGTAGACTTCAGTTTAACATACTGCATTTCACTAATCTATATATTAGTAACCCCTAAAGTTTCTAATTGGTGCACAGGATGTTAACCTGAACTGCACTTAAGACAGATTATGTACTTCATAACTCCTTTCAGCTAAGACCTTGCAATAATTGGCAATAGCACCCCATTTAAGTCAGGCAACTCATTTAACCTCAGTGTCTTCATTTCCTTAATGTTACACAGAAAGCATGTAAGAGAACTGGAAATTGAATCCAGGTATTCAAATTGTTTTTTAAGAGGATGAAAGCAACAACAAAAGGTATAAGAGGGAAGCAGTTTTACCCATACTGGACAGCATTTTGGGGTTGATTTGAGGAACCAATGAAGTTCAGATTGAATCTTCTATATTTTATTTTTCTCAGATGGTTCTCTCTTCCTTATCCTTCAACTCTTTCTCTGTCCTATGTACCCTAAGGCTTGGCCAACACAGAGGTTTTGTTTTGGCTTAGCTATGTTAGTTTAAAAACAAAAAAAACCACACACCTAATATAAATATATTGGTACGATCCCTAGCATGGACACATTTATACCAGCAGGAAAGTGCTGCAAAGCTGCTGCGTTGTCTCACCAGCCCAGGAGAGCGCAATGCCACACCAGAGACTGTTTCGGGGCACAATTTACTGCATAAACTCAGGAAATAGTTAAAAACTAAGTTATTCTCCTGACCAAAGTGGGTTGCAGTCCCCAGAGGGCTTTCTCCCCTCAGCTTCTCCTGGGCCTTGCCCTACCCCAGGGACTCCTGCAGAGGCCATCCT
The DNA here is from genome assembly GCA_032164245.1 of Sternotherus odoratus. Lineage (NCBI taxonomy): Eukaryota > Metazoa > Chordata > Testudines > Kinosternidae > Sternotherus > Sternotherus odoratus. The sequence goes on along the minus strand of JAVMKO010000001.1, from coordinate 134,085,305 downwards.
GCACTTCTCCAATTCAAACTGAGCTCTTGTTGACTTTCACTCAGATCAAGTGCTCTTCAGACCCTTCACCTCATATCCTCAGCTGTGAGGCAACTGATCAGTCACAAATGGGGCTGGGCCCGTCTCCCCTTACAGTGGCCAGTCACTGTCTGACAGGCGCCTTCTACTGTTATAGCTTATTTTCCTTCCTGTACAGAAATAAGCTCTAGTGGTATAAGGCAGTGGTTCCCAACCAGGGAGCCGGTCCCCCACCCCAGGGGGGAGGCACTGCGGACAGGTTTCTGGGGTTCCGCCAAGCATGGCTGGTGTTAGACTTGCTAGTGCCCAGGGCAGAAAACCAAAGGCCCATTTCGTGGGACTGCAGCCAGGGGCCCCGAGCCTCACCACCTGGGGCTGAAGCCAAAGCCTAAGCAACTTAGGCGTGGGGCCCCAGGCAATTGCCTGGCTTGCTACCCCTTAATGCCAGCCCTGTTTTTTATATGCAGAAAACCAGCTGTGGCACAGCAGGCCATGGAGGTTTGATAGCATGTTGGATGGGGCCTCAGAGAGAAAAAGGTTGAGAACTCCTGGAATAAGGTACCCTTATAAAAGTACACTCGGTGGAGGTACCAATTTAAATTATACCAATATAATTAAAGCGGTACAAGTTTTGTGTTTAGATCAGGCAGGGGAGGAAAAAATACTCAATATCAAGTACTAAATGCCTTCACTGCAGGCATATACTGTGTACCACCCAGAACACTAAAACCCACATGCATGAAACAATACCAATTCATGTGAAAGTGAACAGAAGGAGGTAGTAAGAGTTTACTTGCGTACCCCAAATGATACACACAAGGACCACCAAGTAATCTTCAATTCTTTTAGTTTCTGCTTGAGAGTCAGAGTGACTGGGCATGAGGTTGCCTATTTATACATTTCTCTCAGTGGCATATCCTAGACCACAGACCTTCATTACCATCATATTTATTACTTACCATTTTTATAAGTGCTCTAAGATCTCCATTTTACACATAGACAAATGTGAATAAAGGTGAAGTGATTTAGCAAAGGTCAAACAGCAACTGTTCCTTGATGATCTCAGAAGCATCATTAAGCAACTCAAAATGATAAGCCTCACCTCGCTATACTAACTAGCAAGAGTTCACAATGCTCGCACCCCAGTATTGTTGTGGATAAACTGTTCCTGTACTGGCCACCATTATAAGCTTTTTCTCATCCCTCCATCCATCTTACTTAGCCTGGAAAGATTGAGACACACAGTACAAAACTGAAATTCACTATCGACCATATGGCAGTAGCCACACCCTTAATTTGAATTAGGTTTTTTGTCTTCCCACACATGCCCCATGGTCATGAAACAATGAAACCTCTGTAAATATTTTAGGCTACCCTTTTCTATTATGATTCTATTATCAGAATTTGCAAAACTCATGAAGTTGCCAAGTCCCTATTTAGTGAGTCTGATTGTTGCTCTTGCGCAATAGTAGTGTTTGTGTATATTTGGAAAAGGCAAATCGGGACATTTCAGACAAAATAAACACTTACTAAAAAGACTAGTCTAGTTATTTATATTGCACATATCACAGTATTATCTGAATGCTATTTAGGAGACAAGCTTTAAAAGCAAACAAGCAGAAAGGCTGATCTACACTCCTCCCTTGCATGTGCTGTTTGGATGCACTGCTTCCTTACCCATCTGTCCCCACAGACACAGAAAGCAACTTAATCTCACTCTGAACATGCCACAATCCAGGGTAATTCTGATGCCTTGTGAGGTACATACCAGGTTCCCTACAAAATCTCATTCTCGATCCTGGGCCTCAAATTAAGTGGTCATAGTGAGGAGACCCCAGATATACAAATGACTGCCAGTGTCTGTCCCAAGAACCACAGCTGCTGGAACTAGAGGAGCTGGGGAGTGCAGCAACCCCCTGGCTTGAAGTGGTTTCCGTCATATACACTGCAACTGTGTCCGAGTAGGTGACCGACCCCTTTTAAGTTACGGCGCAGTCAAGATAACTTGTTTGGGCCTGTCTGCGGGAAGCACGGCTTTTATGGTTTGGGACAGTGGGGTTGGATACTTATGAACACTGGAGTATGGAACAATAACTCTGAGGTAGACACAGTTTTTCTAATAAACAATAACGACTTTTACTTGTAATGTGTTAGGTTAAAATCACACAATACAAGTACTTATCTTATTTAACTCTTATTTCTCATACATACATTTGTAGACTAAAACAACATTTAATCATTTGACATATGTTTATGTTACTGTTACTATTACATTTAAGACGATCTGAGTTCCTTAGACCTTGCTCTATTCTATTCCAAGGTACCTATTCCTTATGCTTTTAAGGGAGATAGCTCAAGTGGTAATCCTGAGTCTTTCCCTGGTTCTGAATACTCACACCCGTTGGATGTCGCCGGCGTCCCTCTATGACAGTCCAGACCCAGGTGGACAGAGGCTCGAGATCGACATGATGCCTTCGAGATGGACGTCCTTTGCCCCTGTAGCTGTGCTACAAGCAGGGCATTTATGTGTTGCAAAAAGCCAAAAAAAAGCCCCAAAATGCCGACTTGGCCAGCTGGCGGTTAGGAGATCCCAGTGTTATTTTGTCATATTGTTATTTCAGTACAATGTCAATTTGGCATTTTGGTGGTCGGGTTGCTATGACATTCGTGACGTCTATGACACTTTCTCACTAAACCGCAATACAGCTCTGGCGGAAGCCGATTTGGGTGTTTTTGCTGATTTCTCGACCAAGTTGTTCGTGTGTCTGTGATCTGAGTGACTGTCTATATCTAGAAGGAGGCAGGGGACTGAGGGCCTAATTTTATGTAGGGCCGAAGGGTCCTGACTCTCACACACCTCACCCTACAAACTGGTCCAGCACCCCCACTTTACAAATTGGTCCAATAGCCCTGCTGAGAACTGGGATAATATTGAAATTTCTGGCATCAGTATTTAATGACCTAGGGTTTTTTCCCCCCTCTAGGCATGAGAGTTGCTGTATCTTGCTAACTAAAGAGAAAAATGTGATCAAATTTTGTCTGGGCGTTATTTAAAAAAAACTGTCTGCTCTCAATTGGAACAACTTCTCTTCTAAACTTCTAGAATAGTGCTACCGAAGCCAAACTGCCCTCTGATCCCCTACCACTGAAGTCAAGGAAATACAGGAATGATCAGGTCTTTAGACCCATGGTCCATCTATCTTGTTTGACAGCAACCAGCACCAGATGCTTCAAAGAAAGATTCAAGAAATCCCAGTTAGGCAGATGTGCGGTCATCTACTCACAGCACATGTAAAAAGAATTTGGCTCTTGGTTTAAACACAAAAAACACAAAAACCCAAGCAAGTAAGGAGGAAAAACATTTAGATCACTGGTGTAACTGTCTCTGGGGCACATCACCACGCTGAGAATAAATGATAAGGAAAAGTTTACCTTCGTTCAGATTCACAGCTCTGTAAGAGTGAGGTAAGATGCTCAGTATAATAAGACTCTACTGCTTTATTTCTCAAGAAAATAAAATAGAAATGACTATTAGAAACTTCTACCTATGTCAGACACTACATCTGAAAAATAAACATTGTTATACCAAAGCGGCTTATCACTAATGGTAAATCACTAAAATTACTACAAGTGTTGAGTTTTTTAAAAAAGGATGCCAGGAACATGCTTGTTTAAGATTATCACATGGCCAAGATCTCCGCATCATTGCTTTTGTTTATGTTATTTGCAAGTGTCAACCAAAGCGGTTGTCTTTGGAAACTGCACAAGGGAAAACATCTGCTAGTGTTGCTGTTCCAATAAGAGACTTGTCCAATCCAGTTCATATGTATAAAAGCAAGTTCAGATCAAACACATTTCTTTCACTTACTGGAGTTATCAAGCCAGTAACTGGAGTTACATTTCTTTTGCTTACTGGAGTTATCAAGCCACTTTTCAATGCAGTAAAACCTCCATTTAACGGACTAATTCGGGCGAGGGGGTGTCCGTTAAATGAAAAAGTCCGTTATTTAATAATAATTAAAAAAAACGAGCTGTGGGAGCAGCAGCCCAACCGCCACAGGGTTGGGGCGGCAGCTCCGCAGCCTGCCCACTGCCGGGACCTGGGCGGCAGCCGGAAGCCGGCAGCCAGCCCGCGACAAATGGATTTCGGATGCATCAGACTTGCTTAGAAATTTTGTCCTTTGCATCCGAAGTCCGTTAAATCGAGGTCCGTTAAATCGAGGTCCGTTAAATCGAGGGTTTACTGTATTGTGAAAATAAAACTAACATCCAGGAAGGTTTCTTTTAGAAAAGATGTAATCATCATCTGTGCAACAATACCTAAACAAATACTTGTGATAAGACAGGTATTCAAGGTTGCCAAGAATCCCAAATGCCTTCTGAAGTTCTTTGCTATGATGCCTACAACAAAACTAAACCCATACTACACACTAAGTCAGGCAGTTAGTATGTGGAGATCACTGCCTATCATACTGACCAATATTGTCCAATTGTTCCTTGTGCTCCGTCAGCCCAAATCTACATGTCTCCTGTCTTGGGCCTGATCTACACTGAAAAGTTTTACTATCATAACTATCTCAGAAAAGAGCATGATTTTTACTAATGTAGCTATGGCATTAAAAGCTCTAAAGTATAGAAAGTATCACAGTCTAACAATGCTTGTTCTGATATGGCTTATGCCGGTTGCTTGTACCAACATAAGAAGATTTATACCAGTATAAGTGTTTCCATGCTCAAGGGTTTTGCTGGTATAAGCCTGGTCTACACACTAGGAAGGATCTGCCAATGGGTGCTGAGCACCCACTATTTTTTCCTTCGTGGGTGCTCCAGTAGTCGGTGCCTAGGCTAACAGGAATCTAAATAGGGAGCTCTATGCTGCTTTTTTGCCTTAAGAATAAGTGGCCTAACACCTTAGGTTTTTCCTTAATTCAGGCAAGTCTGGTTAACTATTTTGTATCAGCACAGGCATTTAAGCCAAAGAATTGAAATCCTAGAAGAAGAGCTCAGGGAAGCAAATGGTGGTAAGAATCAGAGAGGTAGCCCTGTTAGTCTGGAATAGCAGAGGTAACAAAGTCCTGTGGCACCTTAAAGACTAACTATAAAGTTTTGAAGCATAAGCTTTCGTGGGCTAATACCCACTTCGTGGGATGCAAGCAGTGGAAGTGTCCAGAGGCAGGTATAGAAAAGTAGGCAAGAACCAGGTGGGAGGTAAAAAGGTTAGTCCAATTAGGCTGAACCAGCTTGTTATCTCCGATCAGGGAGGGTGGGTTGTTCTTCTAGCATTTGAATGGGGGGTGTGAACATGGAGAGAGGAGAAACTATTTTGTGTTAGTCTGGAATACCAGAGGTAACAAAGAGTCCTGTGGCACCTTAAAGACTAACTAAAGTTTTGAAGCATAAGCTTTCGTGGGCTAATACCCACTTCGTCGGATGCAAGCAGTGGAAGTCTTGTGGTAAGGAAGGAAAAAACATGGAAAATGGTGGTGGCAAAGAAGGAAAAAACATGGAAAATAGAAATTGTTTGTTCCTATGTAATAATTCAGGACAGAGATGTTTAGAAGGAAAGGAATGAGATGATAGGAAATTTCTGTATCAAAATTGGTGCTTCTGTATTCTGTTCACACTGTAATGGGCCAAGAAGTGCACAAGGAAAATGTTGCAACTTTCTGTAATTATTCCCAAGTGTCACTTATAAGATTAAGGCATTATGGTGCACAAACCAATTGGGAATCTAAAAATTAAAAACACAAGGTAACACTGGCTGATAACAGAAACTATTAATGTCTTTTTGGTAAGACTTAAGGGCATATTGGGCTTTCATTGAAACAAAGAAAATTTTCAGGGAAAAAAAACAGAAAAGAAAAAGGTTAAAACTGCTGAATAAGTATTGTGAAGAAAAATGTAAGCTAGTCCCAAATCTTTCTGAATAGGATTTAAGAACTCTTAGCTCCTTAATGTATTAAATGCCACTTTGAGAATCAAATTCAGAATATGTCCTTTAAGCCAGTGGTTCTCAGAATTGGTAGACCACTTAATGATCTTTTCAAATGTTGTTTGTACCATTAGCTAACTACTGTAAAGAGCGTTGGATAAAAGTTCTATATTAAAAATATATATATATATATTGTTCTACAAATAAAAGCACACATCTCATATTTTACTATCAATAGTCTTACCTTTCAAATGCAGTGGAAGTGCCCTCTCTCCTCCGCTGCAGCGGCCCCCAAGCTGGGGCTGAAAAGAAACGGGGTCTCCCCCTCTCTCCTCCGCTGCAGCAGCCCCCCTAGCTGGGGCTGGGAAGGAGGGCCATCTCTCCCCAGCAGCCGCAGCCTTGGAGCTGGGGAAAGTTGCCTGTTTCTCTGCCCACCACAGCCCTGCATGTCCCAAATTCCCCCCACTCCACTTCTCACCCCACTGCCCTCTCCCACCTACTCCCTATTCCCCCCAAAGGCCACCACCTCACCTTACATGTGCGACTTCTCCAGAGTCCAGGCACCTAATTAGTGGAGCCTTGCCTGCATGGCTCCACCAATTAGGTGGGTGGCCCTTCACTCTCTTCTGTGTGGCCGCCCAAGCATGCACCTTAGAGGGAACTCTCTGCGGACCACCCGAATGGAGCTCGCAGACCACAATTTGAGAACCTCTGCTTTAAGCTATATGTATATCTATGGATATTAAAATTTTACAGCTGCATTGTTTTGTATTCTTTAAAAAAATATATTCTTGTATTGCCTAAAGTTCCAAATCAGATCCCACTGCAATAGGCAGTGTACAAAAATAGCAAGCGGGAGGCTGTAAACACTTCAGGGCAGAGTGTAACTAGAACAGATAAATAGAGGGTGAAGGAAAGATGTAACCTGTGCAGAGTCATCATGACAATCAATGGGCAGCAGGTTAATGTTTGTTGTGAGAATAGGTTAATATTCAATTTTGCCCCATCCCCTCCAGAAAGGATGTGGAAAAATTGGAAAGAGCAACTAAAATGATCTGGGGGTTGGGGTACATGACTTATGGAGGACAGACTGAGGGAACTGGGGTTGCTTGGTCTGCAGAAGAGAAAAGGGGAATTTGATAGCAGCTTTCAACTACCTGAAAGGGGGTTCCAAAGAGGCTAGAGCTCAGCTATTCTCAGTGGTGGCAGATGACAGAAAAAGGAGCAATGGTCTCAAGTTGCAGTGGGGGAGGTCAAGGTTGGATATTAAGAAACACCATTTCACTCAGAAGGTGGTGAAACATTGGAATGGGTTACCTAGGGAGGTGGTGGAATCTCCACCATTAGAGGTTTTTAAGGCCTGGCTTGACAAAGCCCTGGCTGGGATGATTTAGTTGGTGTTGGTCCTGCTTTGAGCAGGGGGCTGGACTAGATGGTCTCCTGAGGTTTCTCCCAACCCTAATCTTCTATGATTCTAGGATAACTCTTTTTATGTTTAAATGAGTGTGATTTTCTGCACTGTGTTCTTGCTTCGTATCCCTTGTGATAAGGACAGATCTGCATATCTGGGTTGTGCAAACATTCTTTTAAGACTTGCTGACATTTTAACATCTATCTGGATATGCTAAAGAAGGTGGTCACACCAAGAAAACTGGTTCTGCTTACAAGGAGACATGTAACAGGTGAGGGACTTTGGTTATCTGATAAGGTTGATTAAAGGGTGAGGGGGGGCAAAGGAAGCTTGAAGTTACAAAAGAAAAGACCTCTCACTGGCCATTTGTGGGGTGGGGAGGTATGAGGACAACCACCATTGCAGAAAGAAATTGGCTGCGGGACACAGACACACAATGCTATGATTTGGAGGAGAATCAATGGGGTCGGAAGGGAAACCTGGACTCCCTAGAATACTCTGGCCAGATCCCAAAGAAAACTCAAGTGAGGAGAAGAAGCTGATGTGGGGAATGGTGTATAGGTGTGTCATAAGTATGAAGTGCCTTAGACTTACTGTTTTACCTGTAAGGGGTTAACCTGAACAGGAGGGGGGTGACGTCAAAGCTAGAATTCCTAAGGACAAAGAAGTTAGTTTCACTTCTTCCCGGGCTATCGGTCTCTCTCCATCTTCTCTCCAGCTTTGGAGAATTGAATCACCTTCCTATTCATCTTTGAATAAGTTTCTAAGTTAGATTGACAGTAAGTGAAATTGTAATTGTATAAGCTTGTAATTGATCTATGGTGTCTCTAACCTCATCAGGGAGAGAAATCTCAAGGGAGGGGTTAAGGCTAGAAAATTGAGTATCTGTGAAGTCTGCATAAGTTGTATGCTTTTTTTCCTCTTTTCTTTATTAAACTTTTTTTTGTTATAAGAAGGGTCTGATTATTTCCCTTGAAGTTGTCCTAGCTTTGGATCGAAAACAGCTCACGGCTAGTGAGGGTCTGTGTGCTTGAATCTCTCCTAGGTAGCAAGGAGGACGGGGGTGGAGCGGAGTCTGTGTTCTTTATCTCTCCCAGGTGGCAAGGAGGGAGGGGGTGTTACTCTCCGGGGTTTTAATGTGCCCCACTCCATGGTTTTGGAATAATCACATTAATGGTGGCAGCGGGTTCCAAGCCTCAACTGGAAAAGTTTGGGTTTGGGGGGGAAAAGATTTAACCTAAGCTGGTAGATAAGCTTGGGGGTTGATTGTCTTGCATGAGAGATCCCCACATCTTTACCCTAGAGTTTAGTGTGGGGGGAGAAATATCTCTCACAAGGTGTTTTATTGTTTCTGTCTAAATTTATATATCCCTTGCATTGTCTAAGATAATGAGAAGTTTTGTTAGGAAACTTCCGAAGCCGGTGTCTGTTTGCTTCATTTACCACATGTCCCTGGAGCAGTAAACAATAACCCAGAGTCCTCACAAGGTTCGAGCTTTGGGAAGGGATGTGCTTAAGGAGCTGGGGGGAGGAGGAGGGAGAGGGAAGAAGTATCCCAGTTCCATGAAGTGGTGACAAACAGAATCTATTCCCAAAAAGTATGCCAAAGACAGACAGTGGTAAAACCTTCCCATACCAAGGGAAGTTTAAGAGTACACAAGTCCAGCATAGCGAGACCCAAACACAACAGCCTTGGGAGTGTCCAGAACGGGAGCTTCACAAAGGGCTGTGACAATAATAATAGAAGGTTAGCGATTTTTACATTGAAGGTGGGATTTGAACAAAATGTCTGACTTCTATAGTGAGTGCCTGCAGAGAAACATGCAAATTTAATTGGCTCAGTTGCTATTGGCCATTCACAGTATTGCCTGCAAACAACCCTTCTTTGCACTGGTAGAAAGATTCTGTTCTGTGTCAGTTTTGAACCCAAACTGTTTTCAGCTGTCATAGGAACAAAACTTGAATTCATGGAGGGCAAGCAATGATACTCTCCCCCCCCCCCCATTTCTGGGTAAGTGGATAAAACTATTTCTGTGCCTTCAGATATTTCAAGTTCAGCTGCAAAGGCAGCGAACAATGAATGATGAATGGATTTTGCAGAGAAGTTTAGGTTTTGGCTTCTTATTTTTACCCCCTCATCCCCTGGAACCTGGGGAATTGCTTCTTTGGAAGTCTTATGCATAGAGAGGGTTTTATTTCCTACCCACGTGGTCACTGCCTTTCCTACCTAAGGGTGGTGTTAGCAAACTGACAGTTTGCAGGGATTTTAAAAAAACAATTGTTAATTTTATTCATGACAGTTTGTCTCATTTTACAGCAATGAAAGTTAAACACTATTCTACAACGTCTGCAGATCCCTTTCCTTTTTTTTACTGCTCAGAACATTTGCATGGAAAAAGCACCTGTTATTATTTAAGATCTGAGCTGCTCTTGCTACTTAACCCCCATCTGTCTGCAATCTCGCAACTAGGCTTTCTAGAAATGATTAGGATTTCCTAAAAAACACAAAGTGAGAATTCAGGAATAGTAGTTCAAGGACAAAATTCAGTTTTGATACTGGATGCCCTAGCAGTTTTGATCTTTTGCTTTTGGCGGATATGAATTGGAATTGCATGTATATACGCAAGAGCAGGACTGCCCCTTAAGTTCAGCTGTAGTCCAAAAATCAAGCCACCGATAGCCATATTTTTAATGATTATGAAGGAACCATAAACAATCCATGTAATCAAAAGTCTGGTTCACATAAAGCAAGTGAATGCATGTAACTGCGGTGGCCACCGTCTTGGCCTAGATAGTTGTGGAATGAACTGCAGACCTCCAGAGCTACTAACATGATCTGCTACAACTTGAGCTAGAGCCATGGCTGCATAGCTGGGATTGGAACAGACTTGTATTCTTCACTTATCTAGGCCCAGGAGGAGATTTATAAACATACTTGGCAGTGGGCTACATAACTGCACAAATTTGTATGTGCAAAACTTATTCATTAATGCTAATTGTGATTGAACTGGCCACACTCAGCTAACATAATCCATTATGCACAAGTTTCCACAAAGCTACATACATTACCTTCAAAAACCTGTGTGCCTAGGTTTTATGTTTACTAAGCGGACAAAAAATAAATTTCCAGTACAGTTACTCCTTCCCCGGAATCTGCTCTTTGATTCGATGGAAAGCCTTGTGTGGTCCAGTGACCCCGTGAGTTATGTCAGGGGGAGACTGAACTTCTGGTATGGCCACCCAAGCTGAACAGATCAAATTAAAAGGACCAGACAAAAAACAGTCTACTGTTCAAGTTCGAGGTTGAGTGATAGGTCGACAACCTATCCTTGTAACAGAGTTACAAAAACACAATAAGGTAGCCATTCTGGCAAACAGCATGATAGGCAAGCATGGCAAAGCCTTGTTTGTTCCCTAAGTGACATCTGTCAGCACAGGATGGATTCAGAATCAGAATACAGTTACCGGAGATTGATTTTATTCTAGCATTTGATTAATAATAAAAACCCTGTCAGATAAGTTTCAGTTGCCAAATTGTTAACAACTGTCACTGCACATGAGTCAGAAAGAACACAGCTTGATTTTCAAGGTTCTAGGCTGTAGTATTTAGAGGTTGGCTTTAAAAACAAACACCTCGTAAACGGATCTAGTTTATTATAAAAGCAATTAGGAAGGAGAATGCAATCAATTCCAGGACGTCACTAAATATATTAACAAAAATCCCTCACATTTCATATAACAACTGAATGATGATAGAAGAGAGAAACAGCAGAATGTTTTCCAGAGATTCACAAGAAGCGCCAGCTCCGACTAACAAGTCAGGCACTTGTACTTCCCCTAATGCACAGGATCACCACCACAAGAAATTGACTGTTTCATTCTGTTGCCATGTCACTGTATCCATTTACTTCTGAGATCATATCAGTCAGGAAATGCACTATATAAACTTTCAGAAGTAGAAACTGCAGAGTATGGGGGTTTGGAGTTGCAATATGGAGCACTCCTACTCAGATTAATATCAACCAGATTATCAGACTCAGTGTTTTGTCCCTGGATTGAAACCCCATAATTCACACCTAAGCAAAAAATGATCCACTTCAGAAACTGCCAACACAATTTGCACCTTCTGAAACTCTTTCACAGTGACCAAGGAAAGTATGGTACTGGAAACCGAGGTGGTAGTTTTAGAAGTGAAAAAATAGTTGTTAAGAATGTGGTCGTTAGCTGGGCAATGTAAGTACGTTTGCATTGCCATTGCTCTATTTTGTAGCTAATGGAATGCAGTTTTCAGACCTGTCACTCCAACACCTTTTACCAGTACTTGATCTGAACATTTTAATAAGGATTTGTTCAATAATGGAGGTGTTGTCCTCAAAAAATCAGGCCAAGATGATGAACCAACATGGGAAGAGAATCTGAAGTATTCTATTGTTCTGACAACAGTATTAGCTTAGTACACTCAGGTCCAGTATTATATACTTGTAACTTGCTTATCTGCCTTCAGGCTTTATCTAATTCTAGATGTCCATTGAAAAGTAATATTGGAGTTGAATTCATTAGTTATCCAGAACAGTAAGATTACACCTCAGGAAATTAAAAATAAATGTCCTCTCTCAGTGTGACTGCTTGCTTGCTTACTAAAGAATCTTACTGAAACCATATTGGGAGTGCAAAATGATGCAGAGAGCAATATTTCCTCTGCTACGAGAGATAGTTTTAAAACTGCTAATATGTGAACTACAATAAAAACTTGGTATTTAGAAAGCAAACTGGGCCACCAAGGTTCAATTCAAAGCTATCAACATGGTTGGAAGCATTATTCTTTTAGATCAGTAGGTTTCCATAAAGTTTCTTTGGCATACTAAAAAAAAAATAAAAAATCAGCATTGTATCTGTTGACAGCATTTATATACACAGCCTGATTTGATATCTATGCAATTTGCACAAACAAGGATTTATGAACCCCAAAGGGCAGGTGCAAATATAGAGGTCAGACTGAAGCCACTTAAAAAGAGCGATGCCAAGAACACGTTAAATCAGCAAAATGAAGAGCCTCACAAAATTTCAACTGTTCATGTTCTTCAATACCTTTATACAGAACAGAACTTATAAAGGAAGTATGCCTGAAACCCCAGCTCTCCTTCCGAGTTAGAGGGAGGCAGGATCCTTTGAAGTTCCAAAGCAAATGGTGCCCCTCCTGCTATAAAGAGCAATGTGTGTGCCCATGTCTGAGCAAGAGAGACAGGTCATTCCTGAAGAGGACTGAGATTATTCGGAAACTCACTACTTGCTTTGGGTATTCTACTGTTATGTGTAATGCTATTTACATTTAGTAATACAATATTTTCTACTCACTTTGTAGTTTTTTTAAAGATCTGGTCCTTATCAGCTCATAAAGAACATTGATAACAAACATGCAAGACTTACCTTTTCAGATGGTTTGTCAGGGACCATTTATTCTTCTTTGTTTGAACTTGGTAACATCAGTCATTAGAAATATGCATCTGAAAAAAGCAAAGATCCAAAATTTTAACCATAAGACAGTTATTACAATTTTACTGTCTACAGTGTATATCTGTGCACAGGTAAAATAAAGATTCCAACAAGTTTATTGATTGTCTCTCAGCCTCAATATTTTTAATCTATATCAGGAGTCTGCAACCTTTCAGAAGTGGTGTGCCAAGTCTTCATTTATTCACTCTAATTTAAGGTTTTGCATGCCAGTAATACATTTTAATGTTTTTAGAAGGTCTCTAAGTCTTTAATACATAATTAACTATCGTTGTATGTAAAGTAAATAAGGTTTTTAAAATATTTAAGAAGCTTTATTTAAAATTAAATAAAATGCAGAGCCCCCCAGACTGGTTGCCAGGACCCGGGCAGTGTGAGTGCTACTGAAAATCAGCTCATGTGCCGCCTTTGAAACGCATGCCATAGATTGCCTACCTCTGATCGAAATAATAAGATTCCAAGATTTTTACTCTCTCTGCCACTCTGAAGCCTAGAATGTCTGTTGGATCGATGTAAAGTGATAGAAACAGCCTCAAGCATGGTTGAGGACTCTTTGTTTAGAATATCACCAGGTTGAATCATCTCTGGGATTCATAGTCTGTTATCCAATTTTAAACTTCCCCACCATTTTTGGCTTTAATATACACACAATACACACACCTTCATGAATCACACCCATGCTAGTAGCAGTTTATAATACCTATGTAAAGAGATTGTTTACTCAACCTGAGCAGCAGCTGATCTCTTTATCATGTATTACTTCCCAATTAGAAATGTGACAAAACCTAGAACTCCTATCAACCAAAAGCTTTTTGATCCTATGAAGTCTAGTAGGTTGGACAAAATGGAACCTGCATATATATCATTCTTATTCTATATAGCTTCCAAAGAATAAGCCTGCCCATGTCATCCCACTTTTAATCCAACAGCTACCAAGAACTTGTTTGGAACAGCTTTAAAACTGCATAACTACAGGCTACTCCAGGCTTGAAAGCTTCCACTGAACCCCCAAATCATATACATAATAGTTATGTTAGATATTGGTAAATTAGCTCCCAAATTAAATGAAAGGTCCATCAGGTGCAACCTCTCAAGTGGAACTGGGAAGATTTACAGTTCTGACCTGAAATCTTGCCAAATTAGTATTTTTTGGTTTTTATGTAAAAATCAGTTGAAATGTGAGTTTTGAATGAAATCTACTTTGAGTTTCTGCATTTGTTCAAACTGCAAAGTAGAGCCACTTAGAGTGTGTATGAGGGGGCCATATACTGGCAACTTTCTTTCATAAAACAGTTCCACTTCTGGGGTAGAAATTAGAATTGCGGCAGGGAAATAATCAAAGATGATACAATCTTTTCCCAGAACACTTGAGTCTCAATAGGACTGAGGGATCCTTTTGAGCACCATGCAGTGCATATGTAATAGGATTTTGTTTTTTTATTAGTTTTCTCATAAAGATTGTGATGTGCAAGTAAGGAATTCTGTCTTGGATATTGTTGGGATCAAAGGCGTATTTAGGCCTGACAGAAGCCTAATGTGAATTTTAAGAATCTGTTTTGATAAAGTTTAAGAGCATAAGCAGAACTGTGCTTGTGTAAGAAATGGCAGAGTAATCATGTTTGATTAGATTTAAAATGCACTCTCCCCGGGGCGGGGGTGGGGGGGGGAGATGTTGGGGAACTGTTCAGGGGAAGGAGAGGACTGACATTTAGAAACACCCTCTGGAGTGTCTGCAGAAGCTAGGAGACCTTCCTTCCAACCCGTCCTCTCCCCCTCACCATTTAGAAGGGTTTAGATTAAAGGAGAGTGCAGACAATTTTAAATATCCTTTTCTTGAATGTTATGATTTGTTCCTGTTGTTAAGATTAAAACTATACTTTGGTTTGAGAAGGTTGTTTGGTCATCGCAGGGGCGCTGGAACCAGGAGGGGTGTGTGGATGGAGGGGGGCAGAGGAGCCACACTCCACCACTTTTTAACATGGGCATAGTAGCCCCAGAAAGGTGCAGGAGAGGCTGTGCTTCCGTGGCGGGGGAGCTGATAAGGTGACCAGCTTTCCTGCTGTGAAGCGCACAGCCCTTGCTGGCAGTGCCAGCTTCTTCCTGGTGGGGGGGCTGAGGTGGGCCTTAGCCCCGGCTTGCCATGGGACCCTGCCCCATCTCTCCTCCCCTCTATTTCTCTCTAGTTCTCCAGGAGCTTGTGGATCACCGTGGGCGTTTCACTGACATTAATGCAGGCTGGCCCGGAAAGGTGCATGACACACACATCTTTCCGAACACCGGCCTGTTCAGGAAGCTGCAGGCTGGGACTTTTCCCCCAGACCAGAAGATCACTATAAAGGAAGTCAAAACGCCCACTATGACCTTTGGAGGCCCTGCTTACCCTTTAATGCCGTGGCTCATGAAACCCTACACAGAGAGCCCTGACAGCAGCAAGGAGCAGTTCAACAACAGGCTGAGACAGTGCAGAACGGACTGTGGAGGTCGCTGGCGATCTCTGTATGGGAAGCTGGACCTGGCCAATGACAGCATCCCTGCGGTTATATCCACATGCTGAGTCCTCCATAACATTTGTTAAGGAAAGGGTGAAAGAGTCACTCAGGGATAGACCTTAGAGGCATAGACCTGGAGGCTGAATTTGAACAGCCAGAGAGCATGGCTATTAGAGGGGCCCAGCATGGGGTTGCAAGGATTAGGGATGCCCTGAGGGAGCAATTTGAGGCTGAAAGCCACCAGTAATATCTGGTGCCCAGCACAGGGGTGAAGTGCAGTGGTTCCAATGTAGGCTGACCATATTTCCGTGAGACAAAAATGGGACATTGGGATGGCAAAAACGGGACGGGGTTGGGGGGGTCTCACCAGATGAAATCGGTGCAGTGGCTGCAGAACCTGGGCTGAGGGGCGCTGGGGGGGGGGTGTTGGGGGCTCTGGGCAGTCTGGGGGGCTCTAGGTCCCAGGGGGGTCTCACCAGATGAAGTCGGTGCAGTGGCTGCAGAACGTGGGCTGAGGGGCGCTGGGGGGGGCGGTCGGGGGGCTCTAAGGGGTCTCTGGGGGGGCTCTAGGGGGATCTCACCAGATGAAGTCGGTGCAGTGGCTGCAGAACGTGGGCTGAGGGGCGCTGGGGGGGCTCTAGGGGGGTCTCACCAGATGAAGTCGGTGCAGTGGCTGCAGAACGTGGGCTGCTTGCACAAGTGTGCAGTGACTTTGTGGCTCTTGACCACGTGGATCACCTTCTGGCGCAGTGCCCCCTTGCGGCAGAACAGCGGCTTGGCCAGGCACTCCAGCTCGGTGGGCAAGGTGACCAGCGCCATGGCCCCACCTGGGCCCCCCAGCGCCGGGCGGGGGGGGGGGGGAGACAGAGGGGGGATGGATGGAGGAATAAGCAGAACAGGGATGGGGGATGAAGAGGATGGAGGGAGAGAGAGAAGGGGGATGAGGGATGAAGAGGATGGAGGGGACGGAGGGAGAGACGGCACAAAGGTGAGAAGGGAGAGGATGGATGGATGAGAGAAGAGATGGGGGTAGGGAGCAGGGGGGATGGAGGAGGCAAGGGACAGCGAGAAGGAGGGATGGAGAGAAGGGAAATGGAAGAGGAGGCAGTGGACGGAGGGAGAGAGAGCAGGGAGGAAGGGAGGGATGGAGAAGGGGGATGGAGAGAAGGAAGAGAGGGATGGAGGGATAGAGAGAAGGGAGGAAGGAAGGGATAGAGAAGGGGATAGAGAGAAGGGATGGAGGGAGCGAGAGGAGGCAGCGGACAGAGGGAGCAAGCAGGGAGGAAGGGAGGGATGGAGAAGGGGGATGGAGAGAAGGAGGGAAGAAGGAGGAATAGTGAGAAGAGGAGGCAGCGGGCGGCGGGCTGAAGCCGACGGCGGAGCGGAGCTGTCCGGAGCCGCAGCCGGGGGCGCCGGTGGGGGGGCTGCCGGCCGGGTTTTATGAGACATAATGTCTCCTTCTCTCCATCCCTCCCTTCTCTCCATCCCCCTTCTCCATCCCTCCCTTCTCTCCATCCCCCCCTTCCTCCCTGCTCTCTCCCTCCGTCCGCTGCCTCCTCTCCCTACCTAAGGGCTAGTATCAGATGTCAAAATCTCCGATGAGCGCAGTTTGCTCATCGGAGATTTTGACATCTGATACTTGTCCTTAGGTGGCAAGATTCTTCACCTGAGCTCTTGCAAGTCCTGCAAAGAAAGAACCTCCCCCTAGAAAGCAGCTTGGGACCTGCTCCAAAAACGGGACAAAATTGATATTTTTGTCAAAAAGACGGGACGGTCCAAAAATATGTAAAAAAACGGGACTGTCCCGTTCAAAACGGGACGTATGGTCAGCCTATTCCAATGTTAGTAGATATCAGGTGTTTGCTACGCTGACTTGCAGTGCCTGCTGCTTTCATGGATAAGGTACCTGAAAACATTTTTTTTAATTGCATAAAATAAAAGCCAAAAAATCCATTTATTGAAAAGAAACATAACTGCTTGGGAAATAGAAAGCGGTAGGGTGGGGAACGGTACAATCACAGATTTGTATATATGCTGATATCATACTCGGCCTTCCTGTCTGGAGTGCTGTGCAATAAGTGCTGCACTTCAGGCTGGCTATCATGCTTGGTGATGGGGGTTGAGTGCAGTGGATAAGGGTCATAGTTTGCAGGGCTGTATGGTGAAGCTACAGGTGTTGGAGGCAGCTTATAGCAATAAGAACCCAGAAGTTGGGAAAAGTGGGTTGGAGGTGACATAGGGGCAAAAGGGAAAGACAAGGGACTGCGGGGAGACAGTAATGCTCCAGCTGCATGGCTATGAGCGCGAGGTTAGAGTCCACTTGGCACTCCATGATGTTTATCAGCCAATCTGGGCTTTGCTGCCGGGGCGCCGCACTTTTGTGCCAGTGTTCTCCATTCTGCTGGTGAATCCTTCTTTCACTCTCCCTCCATTCCTGCACTTTTAGATTCTTAAGGGACCACTGCATTACTTCATGCAGCATGTCTTCTTTGCTTCTATGTAGCCTCTTCCTAATTCTTTGGGCTCTTTCGGCCGATGATAACACGGACAGCTGGGATTCAAGGTTGCATCTGTAAAGGCAAAATGCAACACTTAACAGAGGCAGCATTGTTCACCCCAGACAAAGCAACGATTCCCTCATACTTATGGGCAAGCACAGTCTACACAGTAGCATAATTTTCCTGTCCCAAAGTGAGCACACAACCCACAGGAGCCCCAAAATGGTGAATAAGCACAGGGTCAAGGGGGGACTGATTTTTTCATGGCTGTACTGTCCTCTGGGTTTCCGTGCCTTGGGGAGAACCGACTGCTGCGGGGGCTCCTAAACTGAAAACTGTCCCAACATTTTCCACAGGAGTTCATCCTGGACTATATCCATTGCTGAGGGTGACCTGGGAAGCAAGGGAGGGTCTTCTACTACAATGCGGCTTCCACCCGGTCCCATATGCAGCTTGGTTGTGTGCAGCAATGATTCCCCCACCCCTCATGTCACAGTGGTGTGGACATGTTAGCCTGACTGGGACAAGACCACAGTGGCTCTTCCAAGAAACCTGTGTAAGCGCATTGCCCAGTTCTAGATGAGACCTTTAAGGAGATCACGGAGGCCAATTACCATGATGTCAGAGAACACATCAACGCCCTATTCTGCATGCATGCACCCCTAACCCTCCTTGCCCCAAGAGCCCACACTGAATAACTTCCTCCCCAAAACACAAGCCGCTTACCGGGAACCTCCTCTGGTGTTTTTCCTTCCCTAAGCACCAGCTGCAGCAACTGGCTGCCTTCCTCATGGCTCAAAAAGAGCTCCTGACTGCATGCATCTAGGGATTCCCACGTGTCTTCCTCCTCCTCAGCACCCTCACTCCTGCTTTCCTCCTCCTGCCTTGTTGGACTGGGCTCTGAATGGTTCATGGTGGTCCTCGAAGTGGAGGTGGGGTCACCCCCCCAGTATTGCGTTCAGCTCTTTGTAGAAACTGAAGGTTGTGGGGGCAGCATCGGAGTGGCAGTTTGCCTTGCAAGCTTTGTGGTAGGCATTCCGCAGCCCCTTTACTTTAACCCTGCACTGCAGCATGTCCTGGTTATGGTCCCTTTCCATCATGTCCCTTGATATCCGCCCGAAGGTATCATAATTCCTGTGGCTGGAGTGCAGCTGGGACTAGACAGCTTCTTCCCCGCGAACACTGATGAGGTCCAGCACCTCGTCATTGCTCCATACTGGGGATCGCCTGGCTCATGGAGGCTTGGTCACCTGGAAGGATTCACTGAGAGCACTCCACGCCTGGTTGAGCAAACAGGAAGGAGATTTTCTAAATTCCCAGAGAATTTAAGGGCCAGATATGATGGTTGGTCACCTGAAGGCAGGGCAGTAGAGTTCAAAAGTGATGACCAGAGTGGCTAGAACAGATGTTGTGGGACACTTCTGGAGGCCAATCAGAGCGCATTAACAGGCAGGGTGTCCACACTGGCAGCGCAGCGCTCCAGCGGGGGCACATCAAACATTATTCCACTGCCAAGTTAGATTACCAGAAGCGCTCTAGCCACGGAGTCAGAGCATTCTACATGCCTTGCCAGTGTGGATGTGTCGTGAGTTAGAGCGCATGGGGTTGCTTCAATGCGCTCTAACTCACAAGTGTAGTCATGCCCTAACAAAGTGTCACTGCTAAATACAAGATCTGAACACATTGTATAGCATAAGTAGTTAAAACATATTTCAAGGAACCATTCAAGGTGAAGTGGCCCGGTAACATTTCTCCAGTCATAAGGAGGAAAGGACGGAGAGGGAAAGCATCTGTGTGGGGTTATTAAGAGGGCTACAGATGATTTTTAGTGTCTAGCAATTTTCTTACCAACAGAATTTGGCTCAATAAAACATATTACCTCACCCACCTAGTCTCTCTAATATCCTGGGACCGACACAGCTACACACCACTGCATACAAAAGTAATGGTGAAAGTTTGTGGCATGTATTTACAGCTACCGTAAATTAGCTGTATAGTTTAACACTCTCATTCCTGAACTGCACTCGAGAAAAAAAACTATACAGCAAGTTGGGAAAAAAAAGAAAAGAAAAGCTCAAGACATCATGGCTGACTAAAGCAGTCTGCACTCCCATGCATACAAAAGTTACAAGACAACAGTATTATTTGAAGGATATTTGACCGTGTAATTGAAGGCCATTGTAATAAGTCTACTCCCTTGCAGATGTAGGCTTGTGTATAATTGAACTTAATCATTTGCTGACTTTTTTCCATAACCATACAAGGTCACCTTTTAACAGCACAAGCAAGCACAGGCTCTTAGGCCCAAACAGGGCCATATTATTCATCTAGAAAATTACACCTACATTTGACACTGCATTCCATGCATACTCAAAAGTTTCACAGGTTTCAAATGAAGATTGGAATGTTCAAGTATGCAGGATTTGGCCATTACAAATTGTTGAGAATACTATACAGACATTATATACAGAGAATGTTTAGTCTTCAAGAATGATCTTATCTGCTATTACCATCATCATCAGAATGGCTTTCAAATAAAAATGTCAAGTTTTACCATTATGTAAGCTTTACTGGTTTAGCAGAGGTAAGAAAGTCCTGTGGCACCTTAAAGACTAACTATAAAGTTTTGAAGCATAAGCTTTCGTGGGCTAATACCCACTTCGTCGGATGCAAGCAGTGGAAGTTTCCAGGGGCAGGTATAGAAAAGTAGGCAAGAACCAGGTAGGAGGTAACAAGGTTAATCCAATTAGGCTGAACCAGCTTGTTATCTCCAATCAGGGAGGGTGGGTTAGTCTTCTAGCAGTGGAATGGGGGTGTGAACTCAGAGAGAGGAGAAGCTATTTTTGTAATTAGCAAGCCACTGAAGGTCTTTGTTCAGTCCCAGATTGATTGTGTTAAATTTGCAAATGAATTGCAGCTCTGCAGTTTCCCTTTGCAGTCGGGACTTGAAGTTTTTTTGCTGCAGTATGGTGACTTTTAAATCTGTAATTGTGTGTCCAGGCAGGTTGAAGTGTTCTCCTACAGGTTTTTGTATGTTGCCATTCCTAATATCTGATTTGTGTGCATTTATCCTTTTTCGTAGGGACTGTCCAGTTTGGTCGATGTACATAGCAGAGGGACATTGGTGGCATATAATGGCATATATGACATTGGTTGATGTGCAGGTGAATGAACCAGTGATGGTGTGGTTGATCTGGTTAGGTGCTGTGATGGTGTTGCTGGTGTAGATATGTGGGCAGAGTTGGCATTGAGGTTTGTTGCATGGATTGGCTCCTGAGTTGGAGTTATTGTGGTGCAGTGTGCTGGTGAGAATCTGCTTAAGGTTGGCAGGTTGTCTGTGTGCCAGGACTGGCCTTCCTCCCAAGGCCTGT
The DNA here is from genome assembly GCA_032164245.1 of Sternotherus odoratus. Taxonomy (NCBI): domain Eukaryota; kingdom Metazoa; phylum Chordata; order Testudines; family Kinosternidae; genus Sternotherus; species Sternotherus odoratus. The sequence continues at coordinate 134,064,075 of JAVMKO010000001.1, read as the reverse complement.
GAAAGTGAGGGATTATTGTCCAGGATGGGTTGTAGGTCACGGATGATGCATTGCAGAGGTTTTAACTGAGGACTGTAGGTGATGGCCAGTGGTGTTCTGTACAAAAATAGCTTCTCCTCTCTCTGAGTTCACACCCCCATTCCACTGCTAGAAGACTAACCCACCCTCCCTGATTGGAGATAACAAGCTGGTTCAGCCTAATTGGATTAACCTTGTTACCTCCTACCTGGTTCTTGCCTACTTTTCTATACCTGCCCCTGGAAACTTCCACTGCTTGCATCCGACGAAGTGGGTATTAGCCCACGAAAGCTTATGCTTCAAAACTTTATAGTTAGTCTTTAAGGTGCCACAGGACTTTCTTACCTCTGCTATTCCAGACTAACACGGCTACCTCTCTGATTCTTTACTGGTTTAGACATTCACAGACACATAGGCGAAAGAGTAATGACCATGTTCTTATTTGCACAGGACCCAGATACAGAAGTCTCTGATAGAGAACATTATTTAATGGGAGGAGAAAAGTGGAGGAACAAAATAACTGTGTGAGTTCCAGAATCTACAAAGATATCCTTGATATTCAATAAATCCAACATATTTTGCACCCTAAAAAATATAGCAGTAACTGCAAACCTTCAATAGCTTGTGCTTGTTTTTGTTTTGCCTGACATTTAGTATTAAGTAGTACAACTAAACAGGGGGAAAAAATCCAATCACAATGTGCTGCTTTTGTTTAGTATCATACCAGCTGTGCTGCTCATTTACTGATTTTGTCCACGATAATGACATTTACTGTAAGACTGTTTTCCAAATAGTATTGTGATGGCCAATTTTTTCTCTTTTCTTATTTACAAAAAAGTCTTATAGTCCAATTTTATATAAGCTGTTGATTGCTAAACCATTTTGGGATACAGACATGGGGAATTTGTCAACTGACTGTAAGACATTTAGTTCAGTTTTCATTTCCTTATAAACTAATTATGTGTCATTCTAGAGAATTACAGATCTAGAGTTCACCACAAGACCAATATGACAGTATCCATTAGAAATATTACAATTATTCTGTTAAATATTTATTTAGGATGAGGATTCCGTGCTTGGTAGACCTAAAATATTTCTCATGTCTTTTCCTCAACTATTTGCAAAGTCTTTTCCTCAACTATTTGCCAGGATTTGGTGCACTCATCTCATAATAGCTTTGGTTCATTTTTGTACTTAAGTCTAGTATTTACCAAAAGAATATTTGGGGCTTAGTCAGAGGGTATCAGACTGGCATCCTGTAATTGATCTGTGACCTCCATACATGCACAAACCAACACAGTCTCTTAAGTTTCACATAAGCAGAATAGTTCTAAAATCCTTCAGCTCCATGACCAGACTTCTTCTATTGGAGCTAAAGTACAACATTTATTAGTTATAAATCTGTATGGCAGACACCAGAGGGAGAGCTAAACTTTTGAGCAAATCTGATTCAGTCTTGTATAAGGCTGTGGTATTTATAAACACAAGGATAAAAAAAAAAAAGACAACAGTGAACACCAGAACACTGCCACAATAGAATCCAACAGAATCACAACTCATGCAAAACAAAATTTTAATTACAAGCAGAGTAGATGATTAAAAACGCTCCTTTTCTTGAACTTTTAGCTCAGACTGCTGCAGGCACATGCACACTGAGATAGCTACCAAAATGCACCGCTCTTTGTAGCGTTGCAGGAGCTGTTAATGTGGCCAAGCCAGTGCACTTGCAGCTGACAGTGTAAACACACGGCAACATTTTCCCTGCTGCGGTCTCCAAAGGCTGGTTTAACCAGCGCTCTACATCTACGTAGACCCTTTGTTGGACAAGTAGGTCTTGGGACACAGGCCCGATTTGAAAGTATTTAGGCAAGGTTCTTTTCCTCAGATACTAAATGCCCATCACACAGTCCAGATATTTGCAGTCAAGGGCAGGTCAAGAAAAGAAGGACCCAAACCTTGCAACTGTTCAGGAAGCCTTCATCCTTCTGTTTTGTACACTAGATTTTATAAAACTATAGGGCCCTTTACATATACAGAAGACTGTAATGGAAATACTGCATTGCTGCATTGACTGGTTCACGTGAAAAAGAAGCTATTAAATATATTACATTATGTAGAGGACAGTAGACAAGACAATTACAGGGTGACTGAGTCTAAGCAAATGGGGCCACATTCTGCTTCATTACATCCATATAGTTCCATGGACTTAATTGGAAGTTAAGTTGTATGACGAGTGGACAAACTTTTTGGCCCAATGGCCACATCTAGATGGGGAAATTGTATGCAGGGCCATGAATGTAGGGCTGGGGCAGGGGTTTGGGGTGCAGTGTGCCAGAAGACTCTCAGAGCAAAGGTTTGGGGTACAGGGTCTCAGGGCAGAGATTTGGGTGTAGGAGGGAGTGCAGGAGGAGGATTAGGACAGAGGGTTGGGGTGCAGAAAGGGTGTAGCAGGGGGCTCAGGACAGGGGGTTCGGCTCTCAGGACATTCAGGGTTGGGATGCAGGGGGAATTCGGGATGCGGACTCTGGCCCGGCACCACTTTCCTTGGGTGGCTCTGGGATGGCAGAGCGCACAGTGGGGCTACGGCAGGCTGTGGGGCTAAGGAAGTGTCCAGCATGTCCAGCAGTGGCTCCTGGGTGGAGGGGGGGGGGTAGAGGGCTCCATACACTGCCCTTGCCTGCAGGCACCCTTCCCCACAGCTCCCATTCACCAGGAATGTGGAACTTCAGCAAATGGGAGCTGAGAGGAGTGGGGTGGGGGGAAACAGTGCTTGCCGTCGAGGGCAGCCCATGAAGACCTCTGCCCTCTCCCGCCCCCCGGGGGACGCAGGGATGTGGTGCTGGCTACTTCCGGGAGCAGTGAGGGGCCAGGGCAGGCAGTGAGCCTGCCTTAGCTCTGCTGCGCCAGGGGGCTGGCAATCCCACAGGCCCACAAGCTGTAGTTGTCCCTCTCCTGTTGTGTGAGGTTACTGAGAGTATAACTGATATAAATATTGATCTTGTTCTTAGGATAACTGATCCCTGAAATAAAACAGGTTATTTAGTTTGTTCAACACAAAAAAAGTGATCTTGCATATAAGCAAATAATGCTGATCAGAAATAAAGGGGACAGAGACCAAACAAAAGCAGACGAAACAACATTTGACTGCAAGAGACTTAAAAGTTGATATGTTATAAATAACACACTTAAACCTATCATCATAACAAAAGAGCGCCCCCCTCAAAGAAAACCATTAATCATAATATTTTCAAATGGGAGACTTCAGAATTTGGGTTTTTTTATTATTTTACTTTTAAGAGTTGTCTTCGGATGTGCTGAAATTGAATGTGTTTTTTCCCCCTCACAAGAGAAGGGATTTTCCAAGTATTTCCATATACTATCAAATAAATTTGGCATTTAGAACAAATTAATTTAACAAAAAGTATTATCCGTTAGTGAATTGAAGTGATTGTTTCTGGTCACCATGTCCGTCAAGATTTTAGAACTAGTAGATCTCTTCTCACAGCTAGTTTTAATTCAGAGTTTGGAAGAGGAAAACAAGCTTCCCTGGTTTTTTCAACTCTCAATTTCTTAACTTTGGATGAACCAGTCACTGAACTGAACTAGTTGAATAAACTGAAATATGAAGAAAATAGTCTCTCTGCACCTGCAGAAGAGGCTTCGCACTTCAGGAGAGTCTGGTTCCAGGTACTTAAACAATTATTTTCACCAGTTCAGGTGGTCTGGCTTTCTTTAAAACTTCAGATTAAACATGTATTGCTTAATATTAATTTTTAATTTAATTAAATGATTTTAGCAGATTAAAGTTTAAAGCCTTACCATAGGTTTACATAATTTCAATTTTAAATATACATTTTTATTTTTTTAAATAAATCTATAATGTAAATAAAGAAGTCACTTTTAAAATCAATTTTTATCTACCCTGCACACATCTTAACCCTGATGTAGAGGTACTACTTCTAGAATCAGAAAGTAGTTCAGTCTCCACTTATTCTCTGACCTCTTTGCTGACATTGCCAACAAAGATGCCAGTCGTGGCAGTAAGTAGTTTTGAGCTGTGGACACTGTGGACATTGTGACCCTAAGAGCCCCTCAGTGCCTACTGGCAAAAGTTTCACTGTCATGTAACAGCAACTCTTATCAGACCAGACAAATTCATTGCACCTAACATATCACTGTCATAGTATTTATAAAGAGTGTCTTGTAAAGTATCAAATTAAAGTTGGTAATGTATTAGTCATTAACACCATTGTGACGTTATGTATTATCACTGTATAAGGAATTATGTATACTTTCTGATATTAAGCTTTGAAGACTGTGACCAAAGGGAAAAACAGGTTTTCCCCTAGACTAGAGGGAGGGTAGTTATCTCCCTGTCTCTACTGCAAATTGAGCATGATGAAGACAAAAGACAACGGGAATACAATTTGCATTTCAAGTCAACAGGAAAAGCAAGTTGGCAGGATGATGGGAAAGAACAGCATGAACAGCCAAGTGTCTGCACACTAGCAGGGAGAAGAACTCTGGGAGTACACTTTAAAAGAATACATTTTAAAAAAGAAGGGGTAAGAGAATCCCCGAGTTATCCATTTTACTGAGGAACACTCCTGATGGAGGTGGGTGATTCATGAAAAGTGAAGTAATTGAAAATAAGCAAACTCTGCCAAATTAATTTTAAGGTGAGAAAATTGCTTTAGCCAAAGGATTGTAGCTTGCTAAAGTTAAGTTTCTTAAAAGTTTGTTCTACTTTTTTTTTTGTAACCATCTACTTCTAATATCCCTGCTTAGTACTACTTACATGTCTGTTCTTTGTTAATAAAAACTTATTCTTGGTTTTACTATAAATTCATCTAAGTGCTATAATATTAAAGTGTGTATCCTCAACTGAGCCACTAGCCTGGTATGGATAGTGTCTCTTTGGAGACAGCTGACTGTTAGTTCTGTGAGTATCCAGTGATGGGCTGGATACTGCAGAGGAACACTGATACAGGTGGGTGCAATGGAATTGGGCTATGGAATTGGCTGCACCAAATGTTATCTGCAAGGCAAAGTAAGGACTGACAGAATTCGGAGAGCATCCAGTGGTGGGCTGGATACTGCAGAGGAACCCTCTTGCAGGGAGGGGGGTGTTGGGAATTCGGAGCACCCAGTGTTATCTGCTAGGCAAAGGGCTGGCAGGATTCTGAGGAGTTTGTTTGGATAAGAAAAACTGGGATGGCAGGGAGCTGTCATTGAGTTTAACACAAACAAATCTCTTTTTCCAAGGCAGAGAGATAACAAGGTGACTTACACTTCAGTATGCCCCAAGAAACCATCACAGACACCTACCCACTGGTAAATGGATTGAGACCACCAACACACCTTCCTTTTTAAAGGTAAATATGATTTCTCATGACATATGGAATATTTACAGTCAGCAAATATCCTAGAGCAGAGGTTCTCAAACTTCATTGCATCGTGATCCCCTTCTGACAATAAAAATTACTACAAGTCCCCAGGTGGGGGGACCGAAGCCTGAACATGCCTGAGCGAGCCCTGCTGTCAGCCAAAGCCCACCCAGAACCTCGCTGGCCCAGGATTAAGACTTCAGGCTTTGGCCCCAGCAAGTGCAAACCAGCCTCAGTGATCCCATTAAAATGGGGTTGTGACCCCTTTTGGGGTCCCAAGCGACAGTTTGAGATCCGCTGTCCTAGAGCAATGAGCTGAGTAAAAGGAATACCCATGTCTGGTTAGTACATCTAAGCCTGTTTTTTAAATCCCTTCTTGTAATACAATAGAACTGATCAGAATATAAATCAAACTTACATATGCATGTGTTTTTTTTTTTACTTTCTCCAAGTACTTCATTCCCATGTGGATTATAGAAAAACAGTTGTAAAATGTTATGAGAGCTGCAGATCTTTTCTAAGATATTTTGAAGGGAATCCTTGATGGTCTCAGTGTATGGAAAGGGGGCCAAATGCTATAATTCACTATCCAAAGAAGAATCCAACATTTCAATATCTTTCAAATAAACAGTAAAATATTGCAGTTTATTAGTACAACCCCGAATGAAAACCAAATTGTGCAAATTTAAGCAATCACCTGAACTATTGGGGACACATTAAAATATATTATATTGGGAGGTATACCCTTTATTCCACGTAAAAACTTTAAATATTGCATGAAACAAACATTTCAGAAACAGAGATGAAATCAAATAGCGTAGCTTCCATAATGAAACAGGGGAAGAAGAAGAACATTTATTTAGCAGTAAACTATGAAATCACTTTGACAAAGTATTAATATTCCCATTTTACATACAGAGGGAAGAACTGAGAAACAGCAAGGTTAAGTGACATGCCAGAAGCCACAGCAAGAAGACAAGAATCCACTGCCCTGTCTGGTGCTTTGTCCACAAGATAGAAAAAATAATTGAGCAAATGCCACTTCATGCCTGAATTGTATTTAGATACCTTGTGTCTGAAAGCCTATGCCATTTATGCAAGGTAGGTTGTCATCTGTCTACCATTCAGCCACACAAAAACAGTTCTGAATCTGCTAGTTTGAGCAAACAAAGTTTTAGCAGAGTTCATTTGGTGTCTTGCTGTGTTTCTAGAAGTGTTAAATCTACCTTATTATATTTTGGAGCGGTTTTTAGAACAATGTGTACACATTTGGGCATTCAGTTTGCTCTGTGCAGGTAGTAGTACCAAATGGACAGATGCAAAGCTGTGCATTTGTGCATATAATTCATCTGTTTGCACATGAACTTGCTATGTGTGTGTTTGCAAGTAAAGGACATAAATTGCACACACATTTTTGAATCACAGTTTTAAAAAAAGCTAACAGACCCAGTATTTCCAACTGTGCAAACGATGCTAGTTCATTTATGCACAATATTGATTTTACTAGCTGCAGCATTTGACAAGTCATTCCACTCATGAATGGTGAATAAACTATTTGCAGTTTGTAGATGTGTGTGTTTTTAGCATTGCTACTTCTTAAATTCTTTAATGAGAACTGGCAGACAGACAGTTTTGAAGCCTCCACTAAAACTTAGTTCTCAAGGTATCACCATCAGAACTGGTTTAAAAAAAGGCTACACTATACAGATCTCCTCAGACAGCAACAGCCTCTTCGCTATGACAACATAATAAAAACAGCCTTAGAAAAAGCAGCACTTTACTGCTGCTATGTGTAACCATACCCCAAATTAAAATGCTCGGTAGGCAAACTACTTGAGCAGGACTCTATTTGAATAGCATTGTGCTACCCTGTAGACAAGGGTTTCTCAAACTGGGGTTTGCGACCCCCCCAGGGGGTCGCGAGCTCCTGCCGCCGCCGGCACCCCGCCACCGCTGGGGCCACAGCCGGCAGCCAGCCTGCGGCAGGGACTGGGGCTGCAGCTGGCAGCCCGCTCGCCACTGGGGCCGGGACTGGGGCGCAGCCGGGAGCCCGCCCGCAGCCGGGACTGGGGCCAGGGCGCAGCGGGGTCCGCCCCTGCATTTCCGCATTAGGTGGCTTTTTTAATTCGGCGGCTTTTCGGCTGACATGGAGGGGTCACGCCACGCCGCCGGAGCAGAAAAAGGGGTCGCGGTCTCAACAAGTTTGAGAACCGCTGCTGTAGACAATCTATGAAACGGAGTTCCAATCTTCCAAATGGGAAGAAGGTCACTTATTCATGTAGTTCACATTTTGGTTTGTATAAACCCAAATGTAATGATGGTACTGTGCTTGAAAAATAGACCAGATCCAGGGAGAGTAAAAAGAGGAGCAGACACAGAAGACTTAAAATGTTTTAACAATTTAACTGAGGTACAGTTGAGAAAATACAAGCACTACCCTGTTTCCCCGAAAGTAAGACATCCCCCGAAAATAAGACGTACTTCCAGTTTTGCCTCTCGCTGTAATATAATGTAATGTAATTTTGGGAGCAACAATTAATATAAGACACTGTCTTATTTTCGGGGAAACACGGTATGCTTAAAATTTCAACCACAACTTTTAAGGAAGGAAGGAAGAGAGTTCTCTCTTATTTAAATTTCTTGAAGAGAATGGAGACTAGTTTCCAAGAATTCTGGTTGGAATTCTTCCCAACTCCAGCATGGCAACTTTCACACACATTCCTTTTTGAAGATTACGGTACAATAAGGTTGTGAGGAAAGCCAGGAAATTCAGAGCTTCAGTTTTATACTGGGTATTACAACACTTTCTGTACAAAAACTGAACCCACTGATCTGAGGCCTTTGAAATACCTTGGGATCATAGAAGTGGGTCCCCTCCCTCATTTGTGTCTGCATTTCTTCTGACAAAAATAATTCCCTTCTCAAAACCAGTGAGCCTGCCAACTTTCACCATCACAACTATTTATAGCTTTATCAAAGGAGGCCCTTGCCTGTACTATAGCTTGCAACTTTAACTTAACAACTGGTTTGGACTATCTTCACAGGCTTTCAGTGGTGTTTATATATTGCAAACAAGAACTGCTACAGAGTAATTATAAGACGTCTATCTTCCCTCCCCAGCAGCCAAGTAAAAACTTGACTGGACTATAAGACTGATTACAGCAATATTTGTTTTCTTCTGATTTTTTTATCTTTTGTCTAGTAACAATAATTCAGTTGAAAAGAAGATATGTTTCGCCTCAAAGGAAATGATACCCTCAAACTCATTTATAATATAATTACATTTACAATGAATAACTGAAAGAATGTACTGTGGCATTTACCTTTGCCACAGTATATGCATTATTCCCACTAATTAGAAGAATAAAAATCAAATTCTGTGATACTATCTAGATTTAAAATGATCTCTACCTTTAGAGAATTTTTAAACAAGATATTGATTCAAAAACTCCTAAGCATCCTAGAACTCCTTATATCTACAGTAAATTGGTATGTAAAAATACTGAACATAGTCATTGTATTAACTTATTACATTACAGGGTATAAAATAAAATTATTTGTGTTGTACATTCTAATTTTTTTTTTTAAAAAAAGTCCACTTTTGTGTGTTTAAGGGACTGGCTTCCTTTTTAGTAGGACCTGTTATAATCTATTGAATAAATAGCCAGTACCAGTTACAGTGATAGTTATTTTCAGCAAATCCTAGGAGTTATCTACTGAATCTCCATTTTAATATAATGGAAACATGTTTGAGCGGAGTATATTAGCTTTTTAGAGTTAGAAGCTGAAAAACTCTTAAGTGTATGGCTCAAAATGCAACCTGAAATGCACATGCGAAAACAGAGGCTTCTCCACTAGATACTCAGAAAGACACGCCTTTTATCATCTGGGATCTGAGAGCTCCCTAACTATTCATCACTATCCCCTCACTACTTCTCCAAGTCTCCTATCACACTCCCATTCTCCCTTTATACTCTTCCTACAACCCATTCCCTAAAAATATTCACAATCTATTCCTTTTCCAGTAGTCTATAACTTCCATTTGCCCCATGCACCCACCTCCTTCTACCACTTGCTTTCCACATTCTTCAGTTTTCTCACACTCCACAGGCTCCTGTCCAGCCCTCCCAGACACTAAGCAATAAACACCATCTCAACCACCACCTGACTTCAATCACAATGAAAATGGGAGTTTGTGGTTATCTTCAGTAGGGGTAGCCAAAGACCCCACAAAATAGCAATCATTTAACTTCAATACCCTGGGACATGGTAGCCATCTAGCATAAGAGAAAATTCAAAAGTTTGAATGCATGAATCAAGAAACCATAAGAAGCAAACCACCACAAGAACTGGCAACACTGCTAAAATCTTTCTTATTTTTCTTACATTGTCTTAAAATACTCTGCCATTTCCCTTAACAGTTTTCCCATCCCCAGTATTCATGGAGAGGAAAAAATACTTTCCTTATCCCCCTATTCTTTCACAAAAGGTACAAAAGTAGATTACCACCACAGCTTTTCCCAATGGGTGAATTTCACTTCAACCCACAATCATACAAGGCACATACAGATTAGAAAATACTTAGCATCTTTCAGGACAAATAGAACAATAAAAGTTACTTACTCAGTTATCACAAACAACAGCAACACTTTCCCCTTGAAAGTGCCCAACTCTCTCTGCTGCATGGGTGCTACTGCTTCCTCGGAGAATTATGTTCCCCCAGCATACTTCTCTGCAGCGGGACCCTTAACAACATGCAGCTACAATTGTGCGGCAGCCATGTTGTAAGTGCTTAGTGTATCTTGCTGTTTCAGCTGGTGAGTATTCTACACTCTGGGGTTTGCTACTAGTTCTTTTCTTGTTCTTGAAAGGAATGACACATTTTCGCCTTTAATGTGTGTGTACTGAGTAGCTCACAAAGTGAGGGGTGCAAATATTGATTACTGTAGCTTATTTCAAAGATGCATTTCTAATTTGGGGGGTTGGTATTAAACCCAAAGCAGTTTTTCAGCTGAATGCTCAGTAACAAAGTTGCACAGGAGCTTATTCTAGCTGCTGGGAACTGCCAAGGTGCTAATGTAACTTACTGTTTTACAAAGGAGGTGCTACTGATGTGGTGTTAGAGAATGCAGGGCTATGTGTTTTATTTCAGAAAGTGTAGTTTCTGGAAATATAGGGCTGGTTTCTAAAGTGGTGCAACGTTTTAGGTATTTGGCAGAGACCTAAGGACTAACAGGGAAGCTTCTAGAGAATGAGGGACAGGAGGGATGGAGACTGGACATTGGGAAGAGGGACTGATTTTGGGGTCCAAGCAGAAGCAGTCCTGAAGTGTTGCTGTAAAGCCCTGGTCCCTGTTTCACATAGGGAAGTGATAGGGGTGGAGAGTTTGCAGCAGCTGTTGGGAGAGGAGGCTTCCTAGTATGGACTCTAGCAGTGCTCCTTGCTGGAGGAGCCGGGGGATGGCTATGAAGTAGGGACAGCTCTCATTGAATTGGGGGAGGGGAGAAAAGCATGAAGAGAGGTTGGGGCTGGTAGCAAAAGCTGAGGGAGGGTCGGAAGCATCCAGAAGCTATGGAAAGCCATCTGTGGGGGCCTTGCTGCTTCCCCTTGAGGGAGCCTGCTTGTCTTGATGTTCTTGTGGAGAACTGATGATCCCTCCTTGGCTGTCCTTTCTAGTGACCCTCACTTGTGAGTGATGAGGCTTTTGATTAGATATTTTGTTTGATAGTTTTTAATAACTTCCTGCCTTCTGTGTTGCCCTTGTCCAAAATGGCTGCAGTCTCCCATTGCTGTCAATGGGACTGAAGTCCCACACAGCCTTAAGCAACATGCCTGCCGCATCCCTGCAGACATTGGTGACAGAGAGGCAGCCCCCAGCAAAGATAACTGCCATATCTTATTGTTTGTAATGGGTCTGAAGTCAGGCTGCCCCTGTGGAAATGGTATGGCCCTGTTACCTCAGATCAGCTTGAGAAAGAGAAGCCTCACCCCACAACTTTCGGTAGCAAACCAGATGCTGCAGAGGCTTGGGCTTCCCACCTCACTGGGAAATGCTTAGCTTCCTAAACTCAGTGCTGAAAGTGAAAAGTAGCATGACCCCCGTGATGCTGGGGGCGGGAGGAAAGGGAGGAAGGGGCATCTCCTCCCCTGGCAGTATCCTTGTAGGCTGAAGGGTTTGGAGCAGTGATGCTAAACTACAAAGTGGTACAATCCTGTGTGTTAAAATGGAAGGGGCAGCATTACTGTTAATGCAAGTTCAGCTGTTCAAGTAAACCAATGTTAAATCTGCATCAGATGCCTTCCCTCTGTTATTTAGAGTCTCTTGCAGAGCATTGTGAAATGTTTCTCATGGCTGGCAAACATAAAATATATAATAAATATATTTTTGCCAGTTCAATTGAAACAAATCACTTTGGGATTCCCTAAACACCCCTCAACTTGTTTTTACACAAAATAAAATAAGCAAATGCTCTGTTTGGCTAATGCTACACAGCTTCACCCTACATACATGCGTGCAATGCAGGTTAATGGCTATTAAATGAAATGTATTAAATTAGTAGATGTGCTAGTTTTAGATACAAGTCTTAAGTACAACTGATCTCAGCAGCAAAGCTAAAAACAACCAATTTTCATATTTACTTTTTCATCCAAGACCTCTGCCAGCCTGTAACTCTGAGTAAGTGGAAGGTTTGGCTCTGAATTAAACAATATCTTCTATTACAAACTTATTTTTGAAGTCACTGTTGTTGTTCAGATCCTTTTCTATTGAAAACCCTTGTGTTTCATAGATGTGTTTTCCCTTCACTTGCTGTAGTCCCAAAATTTCCACAGAGAACCAGATTTATGTTACTATAATTTATTATTCTCTTAAAATATCTTAGAACAGAAACTTAAATAGTTAGCCTATTTACACAAGCATTACCATGTTATAAACAGCTTAACATTTATGTCTAGCATGAGTTGTCTGGACGTCAACAGCTTGGTATAAGTCGTTATTTGAAAGCAATCTATATATATAAAAGTCAAATGGTGTATACGTGCGTGCGTGTATGTATGCTGCCTTACTCCTTCCACACCGTTTGAGCTAGAGACTTGAAATTTGGTACAGTTATAGGCTTTAGGGTCCTAATCAGGGTAAGAATAGAAATTTTTTCAAATCTCACCTCTGATGCCCCCCAGGGGTGAAATTCTTTAAAGCCCATTCACATCAGCTGGGCAGCAGGTTAACACCTGCTGTTCTCTGTGACATAGTTATGATGTCATAATACCCCCCTCCAACGGACCCTGCACTCGCTCAGCTCTCTCCCCCCTCAGGTAAGAATGGAAATTTTTTAAAATCTCACCCCCCACCCATGGCCCCCGCACTCGCTCAGCTCTCTCCCCCCTCCCCCCACATCTAAATGCAAGAGAATGAAATTAATTAGACAAAATGAGACCTCTGAACAAAATTTGTATTAATAAAAAACATTGTAGTCTTTTTACATCCCAGTTTCCAATTACAAATACCCCGAGCAACGCCGGGTATTTTTGCTAGTGGGATATAAAGGGAGCCATTAGGTTTCTTCATATCCTCCCACATACTTTAATTTGCAGTTGCTTCCTCTTTGGTGGCTAGGAAAGCACTGAATAAGAGTGCTTGCAGAAGGACAGCAAGGAAAATTTGCTCTGCTCCAACCCATAACTTACTTAGTGTTCACCTTAACTAAGAACTAATATCAATCAGAATGAACCAGACCCAGAGAGATACTGTGCTTTTGTATGTTCCTGAGTGCAAGGTACTTTCTGGTATTTTAGGAAGATACATCTGTTCACTGATTGTATGTGTGTGTTGGTATCTGTACTATTATTGGGCTTTTTTCTTGTGCCACTGGAGCGATGTTTTCATGCTTTGGGGTCTTCCATTTGGTACTTTACCTGGATGTGTAGAGTTGAGAATCACAGACTGTCTTATGCGGCAAGTTTTACTTTGATTTGCTTATTGCTGTTCAAAAACACTTTTTTAAAAACCAAGAATCCCCCTCACCATACTATATCAAACATAGCAAGTTAAAATGAACATCAAGAAGTATTCATGAAAGGCAACAAATAACAGGATATCATTTAATCCTGAAAGCCTTAAACACACATTTGAGGTTTGAGTCTCGGAAAGAGGCGGTCAGGGGACAAGGAGTGGGGAGCAGGGTTGGATGGGTGGGGGTTTTAAAGGGCAGTTGGAGGGCAGGAAGTGGGAGGGGGCTGGATAAGGGGCAAGGCCAGGCTGTTTGGGGAGGCACAGCCTCCCCCACACGGCCCTCCATACAATTTTGCAAGGCCAATATGGCCCTCGGCCAAAAGTTTGCCCACCCCTGTGTTAGAGGGTCTCTTTGTGCCTCTCTGACTCTCCCCATCAGTGAGTTAAACAGAACTTCCTTGGTCTTCCTTTTTTTTGATCTCAGACACATGCAGCCCTGGGCAGATGTCAGTGGCTTCTCTTTCTAATTGGGTCTTCTTCGGCTGCTGTCAAAAGAGAGGGCCAAGTCACAAACCTGGGGGAATGAGAGAGCTGTGGCATGCCAACCTTCCCTAGCCCAGCAGCAACAGAGGCTTTACCAAACTCAACCTAGGACACCATGAGGTTGACAAAAAAACTTAAAATTGCCTTGTTGGGATCTCCTGGATGCGCACAGTTGCCTAGATGTTTATGCACTTGGGACTGGAGAGACTTTCCCTCTCTCATGTTAGCTGCACTATTGTTCATTTCTGGTTCTTCTTGTGCTGTGTGTCCTGTTTTCTTCCCTGTCTTATCAATGAATCTGGATTTTTTTTATAGCTTTCCCCCCTCCTTCCCGTTTTTGGTGAGGGAGGTACTGGCATGTAGGTCTTTTCCCAGCTTCTCCCACATCCCATCCCACTGTCTCTCCCAGCAACCATTCCAATTCCTGGTCCACCATTTTATGGTCAGTTTTCTCTCTTTCTGATTTTTATGACACCTATGTGATCACTCCATGACCCTCCTCCTTAGCTGGTTCCCATCCAGCCTGGTTGCTGTTATATTTATGTCCAGGTGCTGCTTTTGCTCCCGAAGCTGCTAGTGCCTTGTAAGGTGTGAGAACCAGGCAGAGGACACTACTGGGACAGGCCCTAAGAGCTATGTACACATTGGCTCAGTTTGATTTCACATCAGAGTTGATGAGATCCATGTATTGGTTAAGGAGATTTTGAAAGGCTCCTTTCCCTGCTCCAACCTTGCTTCCCCAGCACAAAGCATTTCGTTTCCCCAGTCTCTTGCTGAGACTTGTCCTAATATCTGTCTCACAGTGTCCTAACACTTGTGACTAAACCTGTGGGCTGCCTTCTCCACCCCTCACTCAATACTCTTGAACCAGTTATTCAGACTCAGCTGCTCCCAGTTTACCAGATAGCAGATGCAGACCTCACTACCCCACAGTACAGCACAGGCTGAAGAGCAGAGAAGTGCAAGGCCAGGTTGAAGGCATGGATATTGTGGTCATGTGTCTGCTCCCCAGGCTCCAATAATACTCAGCTTTCTTTAAAAAAAATACAGTTTCTAGTCCTCATGGGTACAAAAGACAGCTTTAAAATATGATCCAAATGTCTCAGATGCATTGACATATCCTTGGGACTACAGAGTGACTCCAGCATGTGGAGAAGCTTCCTGACCCCACTGACTACTAAAACAAGGCTTGCTTCTGTAGCTATGTGGGCTTTTTGTGACTGTTTGGTACTAATTTTTTTGTGCTGGAGGGAAGAGAGGGCTACCGTAAATCATCCAAGGAAGTGAAATTGAAGTAGAATCATTTCAAGTCCGGATTGTTTAACATACCAAGCTCGCTGTTAGATGGAAATTGATGATTCAGTTAAATATTTACTAGAAGATTAATACTGGCATATGCTGAGATGGTAGGTACCCTTTTAGAGGAAACTTATTTGAAAAGAAACATGGAAAAACAGGAAGATGGGAGAGAAATTATAGGATAAATGAGTCTAATATGGAATTTGAGATCATGGAAATAATCATTAACCTGCTATAGTGTGTGCTAGAATGGTGTGTGCATTTTTCCATCCTGACATCAGTTTTTTCCTTTTTCCTGTCCTTCATGTGTCTGTTTGGATTGACAGTTCTTCAAGGCTGGGACTGTCTTCCTGTATGTTTGCACAGAGCCTTTCAATGATTTTGTAATAGATCCCAAGGGCTACAATCTCAGCACAAGTAATAAATAAAAAAAATTAAATAGCTATTTTCCCTGCTCCTGGTTATTACATGGTTTATGGTATTTTCCCCCCCTCAGTATGTAGGAATCATTCTTCTGTTATGGTTCTTTTAAGGTGTTTTTGCATGTAGATGTTTTGGGGCTTTTGTACTGTAGTCAGTTGAAATTCTTGTCATTAAATATGAATATATGTTTGAAATGTTGATGGCTGGGCTTCTGTAGAAGCCTGGCTCATACTTTAGCAGTGTATTTATTATGAATATTATTCTCAGTTTTAAACTGAGGGCCTGGTGGGCTGGTGTGGGCGGAATGGGTCTGCCTCTAGCCATGTGGAGTGTTGCATCATCTTGGTGGGGCAGTCAATCAATTTATGGTGCCCAGGAAGTCTGAAAACCTGTCCGTTCTTAAGTCTCTCAGGAGATTGGTAAAGGAGCCCAGGCCTGCACACTCTGCTGGGTTCAGCTAATCATCTTTCTGGCTAGATTTGATTGAAGATAAACTACTGAGTGGGAAAAGTCCCCACAACACAGGTGGGTTAAATACTAGAGGGTTAAATATAGAAGCAAAGCCCAGAAATAATACTGGAGCAGCTTTAATGTACTACCTAAATCATAACAAGTAATGACCCTGCAAGAAGGAAATTTTTTTGAATTTATATACTGTGATTTGAAGTGAAAAGATGTCTGTTTCAAACACCAGAGGACAGCACTAAAAAACAAAGTTAGGTCCAATATCAATGATGTTTTCTTATTGTCTTAATTTCTTTTGCAGAACAGTCGTAGGAGTTATTCATTGCTAAGAGGAAACTAAAGCCATTAAAAAAAATTTAAACTGAAATAAATAATATCCAGTAATATTTTAAGTCAGTTTTTGGGTGATTTTTCTGTGCATATATTGGCGGAATATAGGGGGTTGTATAGTGTATAGGGGTTTCCATTCACCCCAAGATATTCGGCGTTTGAATTGCCATGATATATTGGAGGCATGGTTTTCTTAGTGAACACAACATGATAAATGACTGACTCTGGGGACCTTAGTTAATTTCTACAACTAATTTTAAATCATCCTCTTATGAGGGGAAAGATGAAGGGCCCCAAATTTTTCCCAAGTTAATTTCCTTTCCTACTGGGAAAGGATGGAGGGAGAAATCCTCTTTCTTCGATGGAGTATTTAGAATCTTGTTGTTGTTCCTCACTTTGCTTCAACTTTCACATTTCAAAATTACTAATTTAATAAAAATTATTTACTATATATTCAATTTATTTATTATATATTCGATTGCTGCATGTTGTGTTTCTTAAACAGTACCGTATTTTTCGCCCTATAAGACGCACTTTTTCTTCCCCAAAACGGGGGGGGGGAAAGTTGGTGCGTCTTATAGGGCGAATGTGCGCCCCGGTTCCCCCCTCCCCGCCGCGGGCGGGCTGCCGGGAGTGCTCCCGGCAGCCCGCCCGCGGCGGGGAGGGGGGAACCAGGACGCTCCCGGCAGCCCGCCCACGCAGCGGGGACGGGAGAGCGGCGCGCTCCCAGCAGCCCGCCCGCGCGGCGGGGACGGGAGAGCGAGGCGCTTTTTTTTTTTTTTTTTGTCCGGCTTTTTTATTGGAAAAACTCGGGGGCGTCTTATAGGCCGGAGCGTCCTATAGGGCGAAAAATACGGTACTTAAAATTAATATGTCAAGGGCCCAATCCTGAAAGATGTGGACACTCAGCATCTTGTGGGATGAGACCTTCATAGAAACATAGAACTGGAAGGGACCTTGATAGATCATCTAGTCCAGTCCCCTGCACTGAGGCAGGGCTAAATTATCTAGAGACTATCCCTAACAGGTGTTTGTCTAACCTGTTCTTAAAAACCTCCAATGACAGAGATGCCACAACCTCTCTAGATAATTTGTTCCGGTGCTTAGTTACCCTTATAGGTAGGAAGTTTATTCCCCAAGTCTAATCTAAATCTCCTTTGCTGCAATTTAAGCCCATTGCTTCTTTTCCTGTCTCCAGTGGTTACGGAAAACAATTTATCACCCTTCTTTCTATAACAGCCCTGTACCTGCTTGAAGATTCTTATCATGTGCTTCTTCCCCTGTCTAATGTCTTCTCTCCTCCAGATTGAAAAAGCCGTGTGTTTTTATTTTATCTTGTAGGTCATGTTTTCTAGACCTTTAATAATTTTTAATGCTCTCCTCTGAATTCTCTCCACTTTTGTCCACATATTTACTGAAATGTGGTGCCCAGAACTGGACACAGGACTTCAAGGCTTTATCAGCACTGAGTAGAATGGAAGAATTACTTCTTATGTCTTGCTTTCAGTACTTTTCCTAATACATCCCAGAATAATGTTCATGGTTTTTTACAACAGTATTCTATTGTTGACTCGAATCTAGATTGTTCCATTATAACCCCCTTATCTTTTCTGCAGTACTCATTTCAAGGTAGTCATTTCTCATTTTGTATGTGTGTAATTGATTATACCTTCTGAAGTATAGTAATTTGCATTTTTCCTTATAGAATTTCATTGTGTTTGTCAGAACATTTCCCCAGTTTGTCAAGATGAAGGGGAAAGGAGTCCAGGAGAGCTGGCTGTATTTTAAAGAATCCTTACTGAGGTTCCAGGAACAAACCATCCCGATGTGTAGAAAAAATAATAAATATGGCAGGCGACCAGCTTGGTTGAACAGTGAAATCCTTGCTGATCTTAAATGCAAAAAAAGAAGTTTACAAGAAGTGGAAGATTGGGTAAATGACCAGGGAGGAATATAAAAATATTGCTCAGGCATGCAGGAGTGAAATCAGGAAGGCTAAATCACACTTTGAGTTGCAGCTAGCAAGGGATGTTAAGGGTAACAAGAAGGGTTTCTTTAGGTATGTTAGCAACAAGAAAAAAGTCAAGGAAAGTGTGGGCCCCTTACTGAATGAGGGAGGCAATTTAGTGACAGAGGATGTGGAAAAAGCAAATGTACTCAATGCTTTTTTTGCTTATGTCTTCATGAACAAGGTCAGCTCCCAGACTACTGCACTGCGCAGCGCAGCACAGCATGGGGAGGAGTTGACCAGCCCTCTGTGGAAAAAGAAGAGGGTCAGGACTATTTAGAAAATTTGGACGAGCACAAGTCCATGGAGCCAGATGCGCTGCATCCAAGGGTGCTAAAGGAGTTGACTGATGTAATTGCAGAGCCCTTGGCCATTATCTTTGAAAACTCATGGCGATCGGGGGAGGTCCCGGATGACTGGAAAAAGGCTAATGTAGTGCCCATCTTTAAAAAGGGGAAGGAGGAGAATCCAGGGAACTACAGGCCAGTCAGCCTCACCTCAGTGACTGGAAAAATCATGGAGCAGGTCCTCAAGGAATCAATCCTGAAGCACTTAGAGGAGAGGAAAGTGATCAGGAACAGTCAGCACGGATTCACGAAGGGCAAATCATGCATGACTAATCTAATTGCCTTCTACGATGAGATAACTGGCTCTGTGGATGAGGGGAAAGCAGTAGACATGTTGTTCCTTGACTTTAGCAAAGCTTTTGATATGGTCTCCTTTAACTTGCTGGCAAGAATATTGTGGAAGTATGGGCTGGATGAATGGACCATACGGTGGCTAGAAAGCTGGCTGGATCGTCGGGCTCAACGGGTAGTGATCAATGGTTCCATGTCTAGTTGGCAGCCGGTATCGAGCGGAGTGCCCCAAGGGTTGGTCCTGGGGCCGGTTTTATTCAATAATCTTTATCAATGATCTGGAGGATGGGGTGGACTGCACCCTCAGCAAGTTTTCAGATGACACTAAACTGGAAAAAGTGATAGATGCACCGGAGGGTAGGGATAGGATACAGAGGGACCTAGACAAATTAGAGGATTGGGCCAAAAGAAATTTGATGAGGTTCAACAAGGAGAAGTGCAGAGTCCTGCACTTAGGATGGAAGAATCCCATGCACTGCTACAGACTAGGGACCGAATGGCTAGGCAGCAGTTCTGCAGAAAAGGACCTAGGGATTACAGTGGATGAGAAGCTGGATATGAGTCAACAGTGTGCCCTTGTTGCCAAGAAGGCTAATGGCATTTTGGGCTGTATAAGTAGGGGCATTGCCAGCAGATAAAGTGATGTGATTGTTCCCCTCTATTCAACATTGGTGAGGCCTCATCTGGAGTACTGTGTCCAGTTTGGGGGCCCACACTACAAGAAGGATGTGGAAAAATTGGAAAGAGTCCAGAGAAGGGCAACAAAAATGATTAGGGGCCTGGAGCGCATGATTTATGAGGAGAGGCTGAGAGAACTGGGATTGCTAGTCTACAGAAGAGAAGACTGAAGGGAGATTTGATAGCTGCTTTCAACTACCTGAAAGGGGGTTCCAGAGAGGATGGATCTAGACTGTTCTCAGTGGTAGCAGATGTCCGAACAAGGAGTAATGGTCACAAGTTGCAGTGGGGAACGTTTAGGTTGGATATTAGGAAAAACTTTTTCACTAGGAGGGTGGTGAAGCATTGGAACGGGTTACCTACGGAGGTGGTAGAATCACCTTCCTTAGAGGTTTTTAAGGTCAGGCTTGATAAAGCCCTGCCTGGGATGATTTAGTTGGGGATTGGTCCTGCTTTAAGGGGGTTGGACTAGATGACCTCCTGAGGTCCCTTCCAACCCTAATATTCTATGATTCTGTGATTCTATCACTTTGAATTTTAATCCTGTCCTCCAAACTGCTTGCAATCCCTCCCAGATTGGTATCATCCACAAATTTAATATGTGTACTCTCTATACCAGTAGCCAAATGACTTATGAAGATATTGAATAAAACAGAACAGATCCTCGTGGAACCCCACTTGCTATGCCTTTCCAGCTCAATTGTGAACCACTGATTGGATATGGTTTTCCGACCAGTTATGGACCTACCTTTATAGTAGGTTCTTCCTGGCTATATTTCTCTAGTTTTCTTATGAGATGATCATGTAGGACTGTATCAAAAATCTTCTTAAAGTCAAGATACTACATTTACCACTCCTCCTCCCCCATTCACAAGGCTTGTAACCCCATCAAAGAAGATGTTTGTTTGACAAATCTATGTTGACTGTTACTTATGACCTTTCTTTCTTCTAGGTGCTTACATACTGTTTGATTATTTTTTCCGCTATCGTTCTGAGTTCCGAAGTTGAGCTGGCTCTCCTATAATTCCATGGGTTATCCTTATACCCTTTTTATAAATAGGTATGATATTTTCCCTTTTCCAGTCCTTGGATACTTCTCCTGTCCTCAAAGAGTTCTCAAAATAGTTGCTAATGGCTGTGAGATCTGTTCAGTCAGTTTCTTAAGTATTCTAGGATGTATTTAATCAGGCCCTGCCAACTTACTAACATCTGACTGGTCTAAGTAATTCTTAACTTGTTCTTTCCCTATTTTAGCCTCAGATCCTATCCCATTTATGCTGATGTTCACTGCGTTAGTTTGTCCAAACACTGCTAACATTTTGTTGAAAACTGAAACAAAAAAGACACATAATACTTTAGCCATTGCTACATTTTCAGTTATTGTCTTTCCTGCCTCATAGAGTAGTAGGTCTTCCCTGTTCTTGGTCTTCCTCTTGCTTCTCATGTACTGTATTTGTAAAATGTTTCTTTATGTTTTAGGTCCCTAGCTAGTTAAATCTAATTTTTTGCCTGGACCTTCCTAATTTTGTCCCTTCGTGTTTCTGGTGGTTCTTTTTATATTCATCCTTCATAATTTGACTTAGTTTCCACTTCTCTTTTGAGCTTCAAGCAATCTCATGGTTACGCCTTTTTTTTCTTTCTTCCTATCTTTTGTACTCATTGGGATAGTTTGCTCTTGTGCTCTTCATTTTTTTTTAAATGGTCAAGTTTCCTAAACTCTTTTCTCTTAGACTCACTTTCCATGGGATCTTACCTACAAAATCTCAGAGTTTGGTAAAATCTGCCTTTTTGAAGTACATTGTTTTTTTTATTCTTCTCTTTTATCTCCACCCCTTCCTTAGAATCATGACCTCTGTCCTTTCATGATCACTTTCACTCAAGCTTCCCTCTTCCTTTAAATTCTCAGCTAGTTCCTCCATGTTTATCAGAATCAGATCTAGAATTGCCTCTTCCCTAATTGCTTTTCCCACCTTCTGTAATAGAAAGTTGGTCTCCAGTGCATTCTGAAAACTTTTTGGATAACCTGTGCTCTGCTGCATTATTTTCCCAACAGATGTCTGAGTAGTTGAAATCCCTCATCACTATCAAGTCATGTGTTTTGGATGATTGTGTTAGTTGTTTAAAAATGCTTATCCATCTCCTCTTCTTGGCTAGATGCTCTGTAGTGGACGCCTACCATGATATCACCCTTGATTTTTAATTTATTTTATCCTTTCCTAGAGACTTTCAACAGGTCTGCCTCCTTTATAGGCTTTAAGATCATTAAAGCAAAATTAAGGTCCCTGTCTACACTATGAAGGGGCAGAGTCAGGGAACCAGTTAGAATACGAGTGTCCCCAGTTGTTGCCTACTTAAAATTTGGGGATATTGAATGTGTGCACTTAGTTTGAAGCCAAGCAAAACTCATCTGATCTGAGGTGCTCCCGTGACACTGTCAGTAGAGGAAGGGAGTTGTCATTTACTGCATAATAGGATGCCATAGGAGGTGGATGTGTTTCTGTGTGTGTGTGTGTGTCTATAATGGAAAGGGAAGTTTGTTGTTCATAAAATTACACAATTATGTATCACTTAAACTCTCTTAAGCTCACAGATGTTATCTGAACAGGTGGTGGCTCTTCCAAGATAACAATTTTATGTGAACGTAGTTTTCATTGTCTGCCAGGCAAGCCTTAGTTTTAAATTGGATGAAAGAGGAACCAGAGAGATTGTGCAGCATGATTTCATGATAATTAATAGATGTGCTAATAGCCGGGACATAGGCTAATGATGGAATTGTGCTTGCTTTGGTATTTCCCTCTTGTGTAAAAGGAGATAGAGACTTCATTTTTTTGTACAATAGCCAGATGTTTAGCATTTTGATCAATCTTCCATAGAAGGCAAAATTCTCTCTCTCCTAGTTAACTGTATTCTGTATTTAATCTATTTTTGAGTCTCTTCTGTCTTTCCTTTCCTCACTCTGATGGCTGTCTTTCACTCTCAGTTTTGTGCATTGGCAGCTTAGCTACTTTGATCAAGTATCTGCATTTATTTTCAGTTGCATGAATCCAAATTGGCTCAGACCTATGCTGTATTGATTTAGTTGTTTATAATTGCCTAAAATCCACAAAATATGCATTTATGAATTGTTCCAAAATTGTAGTTACTTTCCAAGTGTGTTACTATTATGAACAGCCTTTCAAAATAAGATATCAGTCTGTCATTTTTTAAGGTTAAAATTATGATTGCTTATCTACCTAGCAGCATAATTTTAACCTGTACTTTATAGAAAAAAAGAAAACACAAGTTACCTTAGAAAGGTGCATTTGTAGAACCATATTAAGAACTTTAATATTGTTTGACTACTCTAGTTTTCAAGGCTATGTATTAAGTAGTCCAGTTAACTACGTGATCATAAAACAAAAACTGATGCCATATTATCTAAATCAACACATAACAGGAAGACAACTAGACAACTACAGAATCATAGGACTGGAAAGACCTTGAGAGGTCCCCTAGTCCAGTCCCCTGCACTCCTGGATTAAGTATTATCTAGATTTGTGGCTCTCAACCTTTCCAGACTACTATACTCCTTTCAGGAGTCTGATTTGTCTTGCATACCCCCAACTTTCACCTCACTTAAAAATTGCTACTTACAAAATCAGATATAAAAATACGAAAGTGTCGCAGTACACTATCACTATTTTTTCCCTCATTTTTACCATATAATTATAAAATAAATCAATTGGAATATAAATATTGTAATTACATTTCAGCGTATAGTATATAGAGCAGTATGAACAAATCGCTGTATGAAATTGTAGTTTGTACTGACTTCGCTAGTGCTTTTTATGTAGCCTGTTGTAAAACTAGGCAAATATCTAGATTATTTGATATACGCGCTGGAAGACCTCTGTGTACTCCTGGTTGAGAACTACTGGCCTAGACCATCCCGGACACATGTTTGTCTAAACTGCTTTTAAAAATCTCTAATCATGGAGATTTCACAATCTCCCTCAGCAATATATTCCAGTGCTTAGCCACCCTGACAGTTAGGACGTTTTTTTCCTAATGTCCAACCTAAACCACCCTATTTACTAATATTATAGCTTACTGTATTGTAGCCTGCTGCCAACAGAGGGTGGCAGTTTACTATGGGTGCATCCACTTGAAAGTTCCATCCAGGAAAGGGTAGTGATGCAACATACTGCACTAGCTAGTAAAGTACAGTAAACCCTCGATTTAACGGACCTCGATTTAACAGACTTCGGATGCAATGGACAAAATTTCTAAGCAAGTCTGATGCATCCGAAATCCATTTGTCGAGGGCTGGCTGCCGGCTCCCGGCTGCCGCCCAGGTCATGGCAGCAGGCGGGCTGGCTGCCGGCTCCCAGCTGCCGCCTGGGTCCAGGCAGCGGGCGCGCTGGCTGCCGGCTCCCGCCTGCGGGCGGGCGGGCTGGCTGGCTGCCGGCTCCCGCCTGCGGGCGGGCGGGCTGCCGGCTCCCGCTTGCGGGCGGGCTGGCTCCCGGCTCCCACCCGAGTCCCGCCTGCGGGTGGGCTGGCTCCTGGCTGCCGCCCGGGTCCCAGCAGCAGGAGGGCTGGCTGCTGGGTCCCGGCTGCCGCCCGGCTCCCAGCAGCCGGGACCCGAGCGGGCTGGCTGACGGCTCCCGGCAGCCGGGACCCGAGCGGGCTGGCTGACGGCTCCCAGCAGCTGGGACCCGGGCGGGCTGGCTGACGGCTCCCAGCTGCCGCCCGGGTCCAGGCAGCGCATGGGCTGCGGAGCTGCCGCCCCGACCCTGTGGCGGTTGGGCTGCTGCTCCGACAGCTCGGGTTTTTTTAAATTATTAAATAACGGACTTTTTGGTTTAACGGACACCCCCTCGCCCGAATTAGTCCGTTAAATGGAGGTTTTACTGTACACTAAAATCAGAACTGATTGTGCTTTGCTCTCAAAATATTAATTCTAGGAACCGTAATTCATGACTTAAGTTATTAATTGTATATGCTATGTGCATATGCAGTTGTAGAATTAACAAGACTCATGCTAGACTTCACAGATCAATCTCACTGCTTTTTTTTCATCTTATTTTCCTCCCTTCATTTGCATGTTGTCTACTAAGATTGAAAACTCTATGGGACAGAGATTATTTCTTCTTGCCTGTCTAAAAAAACTGAGCACGTCACTGAGGTTGTACAAACAATAGTAATTAAAAATGTCCCTCCTTTCTCAGCTATGAATTTTCCCACAAATAGGACACTTAGTTAAAGAATGTAAATCATTTTTATAATTTAATTTTCTGTAAGAAGGTCATTAGCTTTGTGGAAAACCAGAAACACTGTGCGGTTCTGCTTCTTGGTATTGTTTGAGCAATACCTCATATGCCCCAATTATATTTTTCTTCCCATATAGCTAGTAATGATTGTGCTCTTCCAAGTTGGCTTTAGATTCTACTCCAACTGTTAATATAAGACTGATGGCCCATTTAATCTTTTTTTTTCCAAGTGAAATTTAAGTTGATATCTTGCTGGGTATGATTTTAGGCAGGGTAGTGTAATTAATCTTTGTCATCGACTTGAATCCATACAGTGTCTGGTTAGCGTCTGTCTGAATGTATGCATAAACTATTCTGCTGGCACACTGTTCTGAAAGCTAGCTGAAGCTGTAGGAACTGGCAGTGCAGGGCTCTGATGTTTATGTGTCATTGAGTTTTCATGAACACTTTAAATTATTGATCTGTCTCTTTTAAGTTTACAATAAGCAGCGTAAATCAAAAGCTGTGGTATTAATGAATAATGATAATGGTATTCTTTTTCTGCTCGGACACTTCAAAAGTTTTTCTTCTAATCTCTAAGTCAATATCTGCCTAGGCTGAGCCTTCCAGCAGGCTTGAGAATACAGTTGTATTGTAAGAAGAACTAGTATTAAGGCCTGGCCATACATACACATCTACATAAGCCCTTTGGAGCAAGGAGTGCTTTCTTGTGTTTGTGTATGGATTCAGGGCACTAGAGCCCCTGATCTTGATAGGTATCAAAGGGAGCTAGCATAATTTTAATATTAATACTGCTCAGTAACTATAGTAATGACAGTGAGATATCTATTTGGATGAATAGATCCTACCTACCTTTAAAATATTTAAAGAAAAATATTTTGTATGAAGTTAATCCAAATTTGTAATCTAATTCACTTTAGCCTTTTGTGTTCACTTTCTGCACACAGTTGGTCTGAGTCTTACTAGCAAAATCGTTCATGAAAAATATATTACAGCTTTCCATGTGCATGTATTTTCTTGCAGGAACCAACTTCATGTGTTGTAAATCTTCATCCTTGAAATGTCTTGTGTATATTCATTCAGCTAGGGAGCAGAAACAATACCATGTGACTTCTGGTTCAGTCACAGTGCTTTCAAGACTTTATATATATATTTAGTCCTTTTGAGCTTGGGCTGAGGCGCAGGCTGTAGGACTCTGAAAGGAGGGAGGATCCCAGAGCTCAGGCTAACGCCTGAGCCCGAACGTCTACACCACCATTAAAGAGCCCCTTAGCCTGGGTCTGAGTTGGCTGACATGGGCTAGCCACGTTTAGACATACTCTCAGACATAAAATTGCAGTTTAGACATACTCTCAGACATCTCTTTCTCTTCTGGTTACTTGGTGCCTGGAGTAGCCTGGGCAGCAAACCCACCATTTTCCAAAGGGACTCTAAATAAAACTTGTCACAGAAGTAAACCCACTGGAATTACTGCAGGAATGAATTTGGCCCCCGCAGAGGATTGGAATATACTGTAGTTTAACATCAGTGAGGGTTACAGGAACACGTCTCACTTTTGCCACCATCCCAAGTCTGTTAGGAGGCTTATCTATATGGCTTCCCCTAACATAACCCTGACTGATGTAATATTCTTCTGAGAAAACTGCAAGCTATAGGGTGAGTAAATCAAGCAAAGGCTCTTGTCAGCTCTGTACCAGTTTTCAAACAAATCACTGTTGTGGTTTCTCTCTAAAGAACAAACAGGTGTGTCCTTTTCACTGCAACACAGTTTGAAAGAACTGGGCTCAAACTTTTCTTTAAAAATAAATTACTCTTGGCAGAGCTCAAAAAGTTTCATCGAGTCTATTGTGTGCGAACAGATTTGAGAACAGATTCTGTTATACAGGTTTAAATATAGCAGAGGTGACCATCTGCTTTCCTATGCTATTATGACTGCTAAATACATCCAACCTGGCATTATATATCTGTTCAAATCATTATATAACTCTTTACGTTGTTTGCTTCAGTGAATATTAGTATGCTTAGTGGTAAATGGGGCTTCCGAAGGACCACAAGGAAGATTGTTTAAATTATGTATTTTTGGGCTTGTCTTCACTACCCGCCGGATCGGCGGGTAGCAAACGATCAGTTAGCAATTGATTTCTCGCATCTGGTGAAGATGCAAGAAATCGATTGCCCGCGGCGCCCCCATCGACTCCAGAACTCCAGCTTGCCAAGAGGCGCAAGCTGGAGTTAACGGGGGAGTGCACCACCTCCATGAGGACGGCAGGTTAGTTGGCTGGAGATACGCAAACTTCAGCTACGTGATTCACGTAGCTGAAGTTGCATATCTGCAGTCGATCCCCCTCCTCCCCCCGTAGTGAAGCCCTATGTTTTCATCTGAGGTGTCTGCCAGTTAAATGGATTCCATTATTTTAAGAATGAGTCTTTATCCTACAAATTCTCTTTTGCTATACAATTTAATCATGTTATGGTGTCTCACTGGTGCATCCCCCACCCCAAATAAGCATTTTGCATTTTAGAATTCAACTATGCCAGTTTCCCAGGGTGCTGCTATTTCACATATATCCTATCCTTTATTTTTTGTCACTTTTCTTTCTCCACAGAGTGTTCCTATTTCACTGTAGCTATTTTTATAGGCCCAGAACTGTATTTTGCCTTTAAGAAGGAATGTAGGGCTTCCAATAAAATGTTTTATAAAAATTTTCCATACATATTATCTGTGCTCTTCTGTGGTCCCTTGACCTTTTCTTGTTGGGAACCGTTAAACATCTACTGTTTAGGCTGTTAAACATCTATAAAAGATAAAATAAATAAGCTCTGGCTTTGATGGCCCCTTGGGTACCTTAAAAACAATAAAAATTTAGAAGTGAATTAGTCTCAATGATTTCAGAGTTGTACATGCAGAGAAGTGAACTAGTGAATTTTGCCTCTTGATGCACTTTGACAGACCATTTCTCAAAAGCCAAGTCACTCACCTCCAGACTGGCGCCTCCTGCTCGCCGGCTTGTGGATTAGATTGTGGCCAATGCCCCATCCACCATCTGCACACTGTCCTTCAATCTCCATTGTCTGACTGCAGCCATTCTCGCCACCTCAGGAACTGCAGCATCCTCTTTGTGGCTCGGACCTCCAGCTGTGTCACTGTCTCCATTCCCCCTTTCTGAGTTTAGCTCCTAGTTCTGCCACCTCCACAGTGGCAAGCAGTGGGGGGCTCCAGCCCAGATTAGGGACCCTCCAAATCGTTTCTTTGGCTCTCCTGTTGCTGCATGTCCCTGTGGCCATAGCCCCCTCCTCAGTCTCAGCAGCCTACCGAGAACTCCTTCTCTTCTCCCCAGGTTCCTGACCTGTCCAAGGTGCTATAAGGTTGCAGCCTGTTCCATTCACAGTCCTCTCTCCACCATCTCCAGGCAGCTACTGATCCTGCTGTGCCCTGAGACTCTTTTTATATGGGCCTGTTGGGATGGTCAGTGGCTTAAGATGAGTACTTCCTACTCTGCTGTCTATATTTGACACTCTGCTCCCAGGCAGAGGCAGCAGCAGTTACTGTACCATTGGCACACTTGGTAAATTTGAACTTGAGTTTTATTTTTCTGTCATCCTATGCTATACTAACTAAAGAGCCTTAATGTTTCTGTGTCCAAGATGGAACAATCTTTGCAGCCGTTCCAGCGCTCTGTGTGGTGTAGTATGCACAGTAACAATAGTGGCAGGACATCAGGAAGGCCCTCTCACTTCTTTGAACAGCTTGTCAGGCACAGAGTGCTTCCAAAAGTGCTCTTAAGAGGCCTAAATTAATCAATTAGGAGCATTCCTGTAATAAAGGTGTGACACAGGAATTCTAATTAGAGATTGAACTTTGTTACCCAGTCATACTCTGTCATAGAATATCAGGGTTGGAAGGGACCTCAGGAGGTCATCTAGCCCAACCCCCTGCTCAAAGCAGGACCGATCCCCAACTAAATCATCCCAGCCAGGGTTTTGTCAAGCCTGACCTTAAAAACCTCTAAGGAAAGAGATTCCACCACCTCCCTAGGTAACACTTTCCAGTGATTCACCACCCTCCTAGTGAAAATTCTTCCTAATATTCAACCTAAACATTCCCCACTGCAATTTGAGACCATTACTCCTTGTTCTGTTATCTGGTACCACTGAGAACATCTAGATCCATCCTATTTGGAACCCCCTTTCAGGTAGTTGAAAGCAGCAGCTATCAAATCTCCCCTCAGTCTTCTCTTCTGTAGACGAAACAATCCCAGTTCCTTCAGCCTCTCCTCATAAGTCATGTGCTCCATCCCCCTAATCATTTTTGTTGCCCTCAGTTGGACTCTTTCCAATTTATCCACATCCTACTTGTAGTGTGGGGCCCAAAACTGGACACAGTACTCAAGATGAGACCTCGCCGATGCTGAATTGAGGGGAATGATCACGTCCCTTGATCTGCTGGCAATGCCCCTAGTTATACAACCCAAAATGCCATTAACCTTCTTGACAACAAGAGCACACTCTTGACTCATATCCAGCTTCTCATTCACTATAACCCCTAGGTCCTTTTCTGCAGAACTGCTGCCTAGCCATTCGGTCCCTAGTCTGTAGCAGTGCATGGGATTCTTCCATCCTAAGTGCATGACTCTGCACTTGTTCAACCTCATCAGATTTATTTTGGCCCAATTCTCTAATTTTTCTTGGTCCCTCTGTATCCTATCCCTACCTTCCAGCGTATCTACCACTTCTGCCAGTTTAGTGTCATCTGCAAACTTGCTGAGGGTGCAGTCCGCACCATCCTCCAGATCATTAATGGAACCTTGACTCTTGGGGCACTCCACTTGATATCGGCTGCCAACTACACATGGAGCTGTTGATCACTATCCATTGAGCCCGATGATCTAGCCAGCTTTCTATCCACCTTATAGTCCATTCATCCAGCCAATACTTCTTCAATTTGCTGGCAAGAATACGGTGGGAGAGCTTATCAAAAGCTTTGCTAAAGTAATCTGTTGGGTGAGGATCTATTTATTCCAAAGATTGCTGTTAGGATTACAGCATGAGACTTAAAATTTGATCTAGAGCTGTGATTGTCTCCACAGAAACTATTTCCTGAGCCAGGACTCTCTCCTCTATGTGGGAGGAACAACCGCCATTGGGAGCTGTCAAGAAGTGTGTGTGTGCAAAAAGCAGCACTTGCCTAGACAGTACTGTAAATTGGTTATTATACAAAGTAAAAGCTGCAAGGATTAAAGAGAGCCTCACTGGTGTCAGTAATATTTTATCGACATTCTCCGCATATTTCCATTGCCACACATGGACAATGTGTAACAAGATGGGCTTAGGCAAGTTAACAAAGGAAAAGAAGGAGAGAACCAAATAGAGAGAGTAACTCTTGTCATCGGGGAACTTATTTCTGTATAAACACAGTAGGGATGATAAATCTACTGTCTTTGGAGCATCGAACTCACAGACAGGGAAAGTGATAGCAAAAAGCCAACTACAGACAAAAGTCAGCCAAAAAAATTGATCCTCTTAGAATCAGGGGGTTCTCAGACATAATTGCATTATGATCCCCATCTGACAACAAAAAATAGTATACGACCCCAGGAGGGGGACCGAAGCCTGAGCTCACATAAGCCCCACTGCCCCTGGAGGGGGAGCAAAGCCGGAGTCCTGCTGCCCCAGGCTGGTGCGGGGGGTGGGGGAGAAGAAGCCCAAAAGCTTCAGCCTGAGGCTGCGGGCCTGCAACCTGAGTTCCATGACCCAGAGCTGAAGCCCTCTGGCTTTGGCTTTGACCCCTGACTTCAACAAGTCTAACACCTATCCTGACAACCCCATTAAAATGGGGTCGCAACCCACTTTGAGTACCACTGTTTTAGAGCACTTCCACTAAGGCTATGTGTATACATCACAATCCTGGTTGACTCAACAGATGTCGGCTTACAACTGCCAACTTGTGTGTGTTGCTCAGGCATGTGCACCCTGGGCTGCTTGCATCTGAGCTGTGAGTCCTCCTCACTAGCAAATGTGGTGTTCCATGGATAGGTATCCCAGTGTGCCTTGTGCTGCCCATCTGGCACAGTCTCTTCCAGGACATATTTGCAGTGCTTTGTGGGATTCCCAGGGATTTTTGGGAACTAGGATTCAGGTTCCTATAACACCGCTGTCTCTGTCAAAGCATTACAAGTCAGATTTGGTCAAACAAAATAAAAGCAAAATGGATTCTAAGCTGATCTTAACACTTTCAATGCCCTTACAAACTCAGGGTACGTCTATACTACCTGCCAGATTGGCGGGTAGTGTTCTATGTATCGGGGATCAATTTATCACGTCTCATCTAGATGCGATAAATCCATCTCCTAACGCGCTCCCTGTTGACTCCGGAACTCCAGCTCTGCAAGAGGAGTAAGTGGAGTCGATGGGGGAGCCACTGCGGTTGACTTGCCACCGCGAGAACAGCCAGGTAAGTTGAATTAAGATCCTTCAACTTCAGCTACGCGAATAGCATAGCTGAAATTGTGTATCTTAGTTTGAACCCCCCCCCCCAGTCTAGCCCAGGCCTTATGTGCTTCTCGCCACAGGCTGGCTGGTTGCTCTTCAGCGAGGCTCTTCCCTTTGATCAGTGCTTTAGTCGTTTGGTGGCGATGTCTGTAGATGGAGGTAGAAGAGAGAGGAAGAGCATGGCCAATATCTCTCCCTTTTATCATGTTTTTTCTTCCCTCTTGGCTTTGCCCCCCACCCTCAGGGTCAGGTGAGCATTACCTCATCGCAGTCCCAAACTGATCAAAGGAAGGGGGTGACTCACTCGAGAGTCCAACAGATCCTTTGTTGCTGTCTAGGCCAGTGTCCTTTCTTTCTGTGAGGCTGGACTGAGTTGGTCCCATATATGCCCTGATGAGGTGTGAACTGCCCCTCTGCTCCTGGAGAGTTTTTGTCTGGAGTTGCTTTAAGCCATGAGGACACATTTTCAGCCTCATAGCTATATACATGAAATTACAACCTATAACATTACTATAACAACAATGCTCGGTGCATCATGAGCCTTCCAAAGACATCTGACATGACACATTTTTTGCATTGGATAGCACACAACCACATTATAAGGATGAACATGGGAGTGCAGGGTATTCCCCCGAGATACGAAACGTCACAAACAAGCAGCCAAAATAGTGTTGTGTGATGATTTTGTGCACCTTTTTTTGTGTGTGTGTGACTTTGTGTTCCTACATTTAATATAGGTGGGATTGTGACTCCTGTTCATTTTTATTTAGGAGTGGGGAGGGACATGCCACTATAGCAGTGAGGGGGAGGGAAGAGTTGGCTGCTCTGTGGTCAACAGATGTGGTTGTGAGCATGGGTATCCCCGGGCCTCTGATATTGTGTTTCCCTCTACACTCTCCCATGGAGGACGGAAGGGGAAGACAAAGCCATCACTTGCTGGTGCCAAGGCCATGGCCTGTGCCAAGCCCGGGGCAGTTTTCTGCTGAGATGGTGCCACTATTTCATGGGAGCTCTTCTGGTCAAGAAGGGATGCTACTGGAAACCCTGCCATTGCCTGAGCACTTGAGAGAGGCATGGGTTTCCACAGAACAGGCCCACACCTCCATGCAGACTCTTAATCTGTGGGGGAGGTGCAGGAAGTCCGTGTCTAGCTTTCCCTCTCTTCTTACCCTTCTCTGCCATGCAGCACACTGCATGGGTGAGCAAGGGCATGGGGAGTCCCAGCGACTGAGGAGAAAGGGACTCCTGCCGGCCAATAAAGGCAAGCTCGGACAGCCTGGATATTTAAAGTGTTTTTTCTTCCTTTTGTTTTTTGTTTTTTGTTTTTTTCAAATTTGCTCTGCGGCAGGGAGAAGATGGCAGACAAAATCTGACAGTATCTCAGACGTGGAGCCAAACCTTCCCTGCCTCTTTTGGAGGCAGATAAATTAAAGACTGCATACAGCACAATACCCAGTGCCATGGATTCATGGACCTCACTACTCCAGCCACGAACATTTTCAGGTAAGGCATATATACATTTTTCCTAATTTGTGTAACATAGCAGTGCCTATGAATGTGTCTTCACAGCACAGCAAGCTCGAGTTGTAACTTGAGTGTTACCCCTAACTAAGCACATGTACGGACACAAAAACTCTAACTGAGGTTAGATGCTCCAGCTAGTATTGTAGTGGGGATGCTACAGTTTCAGTTACAAGAAGTCAGCAGCAGCTAATCCAATTGCTCTGCTCATCCAGTCACTTTGTAATTCCTGTGCTGTTTCGAAGTGTGGAGGCTCTCATTTGAGCGAGGCCAGCTGCAGTGCAGTAACTTGGGTGTACTAACTTGATTTTAACTGTTGCAGTGAAGACAACCCTAAAACAGTATGACCATCATACTACTGTCCTCTGTGAACAAGCCATTTGTGACCTCTTCAGGAGCACAAAGCCTCCCTAATTTTGCTAAAGATTTATTGACCAAGGTTTAGAAACACAAAGAACAGGGTTGAGAAGAGAAATGGACAGAAGCAAAAGAGAGACGGAAGAACACTGTAGTATTATCTTAAGATCTTCTTTCTCATGTTCCTTTCTGGTTTTCCCCTACTCTCCTACATGGTTGGTGCCATTGCCGGGGTTGCAATGTCAAGGTAAATTAGCTTTTGCTAGGATTTTGTCAGTATGGTTTCACTGCTTCCTTAGAAGATCTTCACTGAATTTTAGAATGATCTACAGGTATCTCAAGAAGCCGGTACTACTGAACTATATAGTAACTCCACCTTGAATCCTGAACACAAGAGCTCCAGTGTCCTAATGTATAATAAAATAGAATTGGGGCCATAGAGAGGCAGTCTCAAAGGAAATGCCAGCTGTTGATCACACAAAGAAACCATAGGAACAACTGTATTCATGTTTTAGGCGTTTTGATAAATAGATGCTTCTTTGAAATATTAGTGGAAATTAACTCCTAAACAGTTACCCCATGACTCTTCATGCTACTATAGGCTGAGGCTTTTAAGAAGTTGCTGTAAGGATTATACAGTACCAGACCCACTAAGAAATAGGACTAAAGAACAATACTTTATCTATATAGCGCCCTTCATTCTACTATCTCCAAAGCCATTTACTGACTTTAAGTAATTGTAATTGAATCTTACAAAGAGATTCATAGCTTGCTTTTTGAGTGGCATCATGGTGAGATGATTTTCAGGCCCATATGTTTTTTGGACAGGGCTACAGAGTGACAGAGTGACTCAATAGTTAGAGGGGACTAAAAGGTAAGACTACACATACCACTACCCTTCTCTATCCTTGGGACAGTGCTGTCTGGTGCATTTCTGCTGCCATTGAGATATGACTATAAACAGATGTAGAGACTATTCCATTGTTTGCTTTCTTTTTATTCATGCAACTGTGTCTCCCATCTTTTAAGTCTTGTTTTAAAAGTACAGAATGTTGTGTAGGCTTTTCATATACTCCAAAAAAGCAATGCTAAAACAACTGAGCTTTCTTGTTACCCTTGAAGGTAGATGGGTGACAGGCTTGTCAGTCTGGATTGCATTTTCCTATTGTTAAACTTTCTTATGTTCTCTTGAAAAAAATAACTAATAGACAAAAGTCCTGAATGTATAAGCTACAGCCTCCCAGAAAGGAGGCAGATCAAAGAAAACGTCTGACTCCAAAGGAACACTGGTTCATCAACTGAAGACAAGCTTTCTTTTCATTTCCTTTTATCATTATTATTGTTTCTTTGTAGAGACAAGGGGGTGAGGTAGTATCTTTTACTGGATCAGGTTCTGTAGGTGAAAGAGACAAGCTTTTGAGCTTCACAGAGCTCTTCTTCAGATCTGTGGTTTGTCTTGCTCAGCAGCCAGTCTACTTTCTGGATAGAGCTTTGCTGTTAATGTCTTCTAGCAACCATTTGCTAACTGGTTAAAACACATCTTGAATCTTTCAGTGCATAATCAAATTAATTTTTTGATGTAGTCTGTGTTTTCTGACTACATCAAAAAGCTGAAATGGAGGAAATTCCCTCCCCCACTTTATTTTTCTTGATTTGTTTATACTGGACTGTGTACTGGTGATTGTTAGTATTGTGGATGTAGCTCTGAAAGGAGAACTGTTAAGAACACTTACTTCCTTTCATTCATATATTGTTAATTAAATCTCGTTTCATTTTAATGAGAGCTATTGAGATGTGGACATGTTTTATTAATCCAGTATCCTGAGACCACAGCAATTTGCATGTAGTTAATGCCTGGGAATTAGATGGAAATCTCCTGATTCCACACCCCAACACCTGATTTACAGTGTCTTCAGATGTTGAAATCCAGCTCAGGTCAGCAATAATACTTAGCATTTATATAGTGTTATGCAAACATTAGTTAGCTAGTGTCTAACCGTTACTGACAGCTATTTTATAACCCATGTCACGTTTGATGGTATCAGTCCAACTCCCACTGATCAGGTTTCTATCCTGCATAAATAAGCACCCTAATGACACTAACTTTGACACCCAACAGGCTACCTTTGCCAAGAATCAAGAATTGAATAGAATTGGAAACTGAACTTGCCTCATCACCAAAGGAGGTTTCTGTAGCTTGTCTCTGGGGTTGTTAGTCATGTGTGATAGACCCAGGGCAGGGAGCTGCCAGAGAGACTGGTAGGGGAAAGGGTTACTACAGGGTAATTGGGTCCAGCTGGGCAAAGCTACCACTGACAGGAAGCAGGGTCAACTGAGCCCAATTAAGGAGGCTGTCAGAGCCCTTTAAAGAGACTCCTCCCCAGAGAGGGGTGTGGGAGGTTGAGGAGTGAGTTGGAGGAAGCAGGGACAGAGAGACTACTACCACGCAGGGGAGGAAGACAAGGGATCCCTCCCCGGGGGAAGTTAGCTCCCCCTAGCCCGCAGAAGCCTGACCATGCGAGAGAGAGAGAGAGAGAGAGAGAGAGACTACTAAGGGGCAGCTGAAAACCGGGCCTGGTGCAGCCTTGCTAGAGCGTTAGGGCCGCGCCAGAGCCCCAGAAAGATTTGAGTCAGGGGAGCCAAGGAGACACCCTGTCACACATGTAATCTCTCACAAGTGTTACATTCACACAAATGGGTTTTTATTGCGCGGGGGGGGGGGGGGAAGAGGGAGAGGACACAGTGTAACAATAGTCTGTTGATCAAATTTCAAGTATGCACACAGCATCTGTGTGATAACCAGCAGCTCCAACGCCAGCAGCCTGGTTCAGAGCTGCTTATCACATATACACACAGTGCTACTTGTTTGCTGGCTGTCGGTGTCTAGGCTGTGAGCCATAGCAGCAGCGCATTTATGGTACCCAGGGTTACAAGGTAGTAACAGCCTCTCACTGGGCAGGATTGCACCCCAAAATATGACCGCCATCTCATTCTGTCATCCTAGAGTTGGGTGGTGCAGTTGGTCTCAGGATCAGGTGAAAATCTGAGAGAGGGAGGGCAGGAGGAAGATGAGGACAGGAGAAGGAAAAGAACGCACGAGGGAAGGGAAGACAGAGGATGAACTCGTGTATCAGGCTGATGTTCCTCTGATCTAATGGTAACAATGGATCTGTGGCACCTTAAAGACTAACTAAAGTATTGGAGCATAAGCTTCCGTGGGCTAATTTGGGCTGCTGTGGGCTCATGCTAGGCGGGGTGTGTGCCTATGCAAACGAGATCAGCCCCTGAAGTTCTTTTCCACAACTCACCACAACTCCCCACCAGATGTCAGGGTAGAGCTCATCCTGACTCTGCTTACATTAATATTAATAACATCCATTTACAATTTAAGTCTTTATTTGGTTTCTAAGCTTTTTCTTGTAAACGCACTGAAAGTAAAGTTGAAATTCCTTAGTTTTGTTGAACCAGCTAAGTATATTAGTGCGTGTGGTCTGGAAACACAATTTGTGTTTCCAGCACCATTTTTTAGGTTGGCTAAATGTTCTTTGCAGAAGTCAGATTGTTTTCAGCTGTAATGACAAGAACCCCATGGCCTCAGAAATATTTTACAAGAAGTTAGAAATGCTCTTTTTATTTTTCCCCCTCTAAAGAGGTCCTTAATATCCCTTCTTGTCTTTAAAATGTTGTGGACTTACTCCACATGATGCAGCCTTCTTAGTTCTACAACATTAGTACCTTTCAAAGACTTTTTTGGGGGGCCTTTGCTCCTTTACATCAGACTAAAAAAATCCCTGCAGACTCCTCAATACTGGGTGTTTTATGCTTCTTTAGCTAGATCTGTCTTACTGAATGAAATGATTTATTCTGACTTCTTGTTGGTCTTCATCTCTGTGCACTGGAGCATCTGGATGCCAAATGTTAAAAAACAATCAGAAATTACAGTTCACCTTTTTGTTTTCCAGTCCCTTAATTTTGCTCTGTGTGACCTGCGTTTTGTGTTAAAAGCAGAAGGGTTCATGTACAGTTCTTCAGATGTCATAGCAGTACCAAGTAGCATGTTAGTGATGACTTTGTTTTCTCGGCTTCCCTTGCATGTAAACTATCACTCCAGCTCATAAAATTTGATGAAAAATGGAATAAAACACTCCACTTACCTCTGAATATTCTCTGGTGTATATATTGCCTTTGCCTTATCCTTCAATTTGTCTTTAGTGCTATATAGGGTCATGATTTAATGTCTTCTCCATTTGACAGTTTTTTCTGGATACTAAGATCAGTTTCTGAAAATCATTTAAGGTTGTATATGGTATAAGGATGTTATCGGCTCTTGAACATGCATGTATTCACTTAAGGGTGTTGATCATGAAGCATGCATTGCACTTGGGAATGTGTGGACTTTTAAGAGTTGGCTATCATCAAGGGCCATGGTGTTGCTTCTGCATTTAAACTAACATGGTGCTAGCATAGGAGCAAGTAAAGTGAAAGAGTTAGATGCCTGTTCAGTGTACATCACATAGGTTGGCTCAGATATAGTGCTCAGTGAGGTATATATACTTTCAATTAAAACTAAAGAACAGTATGACAATGTCGCTTTAAAATGATTTTTGGTTAATTTTGGTAAGGGATATTGAGCTTTGTACTTCCAAGTTAGCATGAATGTAGCTCGGGTTTGTAGTGAGAAGTCAAAATGCCATTACCATTTGTCCAACTCTGTGTCCTATTAGAATCATAGGACTGAAAGGGACCTCGAGGTCATGTAGTCTAGTCCCCTGCACTCGTGACAGGACTAAGTATTATTTAGACCAGGGGTCTCAAACTCAATTTACTTGGGGGCCGCTGGAGGCAGAGTTTGGGTGAGGCTGGGCCGCATCGGGTATTCCACGAGAAAAGCTTTGTTTAAAAAATTCCAATCTTCTCAAATGTCTTTATTTTTATTTTTTTAACACAAAATAAGATGAAAAAATAAATAAATTAAGAATTAATAAGTAAATAAGTAAATAAATCAGTAATAAATAAATAAAATAATAATAATTAGATTTCTCTAGTCAGCAACTATGTGTGGTTTCTTCAGTCTTCTATATCTGCTGTATTCAGATTTAAACGTCTTTATTAACAGTTCTTTAACCTCAATGGGTTCTTCTGAACATGGCTTCTCTTGCCTACTCCTTGCTGCTAGAGACCTGGCAGCGCTTCCTCTCGCATAGCTGAGCCACATTTGTCTTGAGGGAGGAAGCAGTTGAGACCCTCAGTATGGCTTGAAGATGATCATCAGTAAGTCTGGACCTGTACTTGGACTTATTGAAGTTCAAGGTGGAGAAGAGCTTTTCACACAAGTATGTGCTCCCAAAAAGGCACATGGTCCGCTTGAACATTCGGGAAAGCTCAGGGAAGCTGGGGGTCAATTCTCTCAAAAATTGTTTTAATTCCACTTGGTGTCAGCACCAGTGGCAGGTTTCAAATCCATGAATGGCCCAGGAGGAGTGAGGGGCTCTAGCTGTGAAGTTGCCGGCCCCTGTTCAGAACAAATGGGTTCTGTGTGCATCAGAAGGACCTTGCTCCTGCCCCAAGCAGATCCTAGAGCGGAGACCAGCATCTCAAATGCCTGCACTCTGCACCTGGGCAGCCTGGGGGATTCCAATCCTTCTCCAGCGCTTCTATGCAAGCCATTACACTTGGTTTCTTTAATGCTCTTCGATTCCTGCCTGGTGCACTAGCCAGGCTGATTTAGGCTAGAGCACAGTGTACAGGGCATGAGCACTGCCTGCTCTTGACTGAAGCAGCAGGGACCTGACCCAGCCCTGTGCCCATGGCGATGCATGTTCTCCCCCATGCAGACAGCTGCTCCCCAGGAGAACAAGGGCACCTAAACCCACACCGGGAAATTCCCTTTATCTCAAAGCTGTTGCAGCCAATACAGGGAATTCTTTATCTGTTAAGATGAGGTCTAATAGAGACTGACCACAGCACTGGATGTATGATAACTTAGGTACAAGTGATTTTGAGCTATGTGCAGTCCAAATAAAGTCTAGAGCAGTAATATAGGGGGGGGGAAAAAACCCTCTGTTTCAGTTTGTTTCTCTGCTTGCAGGAAGCCCGGTCGATGTCCTGCCTCCCGCCCCCCCCCTCCTCCCCTGCTCCCGAGCAGCAACGCTGCTGTAACTCTGTTTCAGTTTGTTTCTCTGCTTGCATGAAGCCCGGTCGATGTCCCGCCCCCCGCCCCCAAGAGCCAACGTGATTGGTAGGTTCGTTCAAGTGCCATTCATATAAAACTCACGGGCCGCACTAACATTAAACTTTCATATTAAGGTGGGGGGCCACAAAATATCATCTCGCGGGCCGCAATTGGCCCGCGGGCCGCGAGTTTGAGACCCCTGATTTAGACTGTTCCTAAGAGGTGTTTCTCTAACCTGCCCTTAAAAATCTCCGATGATGGAGATTCCACAACCTAGGTAATTTATTCCAGTGCTTATCTACCCTGATAGGAAGTTTTTTCTAATGTCCAACCTAAGCCTCCCTTTGCTGCAATTTAATCCCATGGCTTTTTATCCTATGCTCAGAGATTAAGAACAATTCTTCCTCCTCCTCCTTGTAACAATCTTTTATGTACTTGAAAACTGTTATGTCCCCTCTCAAGCTAATCTTTTCCAGGACTAAACAAACCCAATTTCTTTCCTCATAAATCATGTTTTCTAGACCTTTAATCATTTTTGTTGCTCTTCTCTGGACTTTCTCCAGTTTGTCCACATCTTTCCTGAAATGTGGCGCCCAGAACTGGGCACAATACTCCACCTGAGGCCTAATCAGCACAGAGTAGAGTGGAACAATTATTTCTCGTGTTTTGCGTACAACATTCCAGCTCAGACTTCCCGGAATGATGTTCACTTCTTATTGTTGACTCATATTTAGCTTGTGGTCCACTATGAGCCCCAGATCCCTTACCTCAGTTCTCCTTCCTACGCAGTCATTTCCCATTTTATATGTGTGCAACTGATTGGTCCTTCCTAAGTGGAGAACTTTGCATTTGTCCTTATTGAATTTGATCACCAATTTACTTCAGATCATTTCTCCAGTTTGTCCAGCTCATTTTGAATTTTAATCTTATCCTCCAAAGCACTGGCAACTCCTCCCAAGTTGGTATCGTCTACAAACTTTAGAAGTGTACTTTCTATACCATTATCTAAATCATTGAAGAAATTGAACAGAACTGGACCTAGAACTGATCCTTGTGGGATCCTACCCATTATGCCCTTCCAGAATGACTGAATCACTATAATTACTCTCTGGTAGTTTCAACCAGTTTTACACCCACCTTATAGTAGCTCCATCTAGGTTGTATTTCCCTAGTTTGTTTATGAGGTCTTGTGAGACAGTTACAAAAGCCTTACTAAAGTTAAGATATACCACGTCAACCTTCCCCTCCCCCAATCGATAATGCTTGTTACCCTGTCAAAGAAAGCTAACAGGTTGGTTTGACATGATT
This sequence comes from Sternotherus odoratus, assembly GCA_032164245.1. NCBI lineage: Eukaryota > Metazoa > Chordata > Testudines > Kinosternidae > Sternotherus > Sternotherus odoratus. Next base: position 134,023,239 of record JAVMKO010000001.1, on the reverse strand, counting down.
TGTTCTCAACAAATCCATGCTGATTATTAGTTATCAACTTATTATCTTTCTGTGTACAGAAGTTAAGATCACTGGTCTGTAATTCCCCGGGTTGTCCTTATTTCCCTTTTTATAGATTGGCACTATATTTGCCCTTTTTCAGTCTTCTGGAATCTCTCCGGTCTTCCATGACATTTCAAAGATAATTGCTGAAGGCTCAGTTATCTCCTCCGTCAGCTCCTTGAGCACTAGGATACATTTCATCAGACCCTGGTGACTTGAAGACATCTAATTTATCTAAGTAATTTTTAAATTGTTCTTTTCCTATTTTAGCCTCTGATCCTTCCTCATTTTCATTCACTGTGTTAGATGTCCAATCACGACCAGTCTTCTTGGTGAAAACAGAAATAAAGAAGTCATTAAGCATCTCTGCCATTTCCACCTTTTCTGTTGTTCCCTCCACCCCCCGTTGAGTAATGGGCCCAAACCTGTCCTTGGTCTTCCTCTTGCTTCTAATGTATTTGTAGAATGTTTTCTTGTTACCCTTTATAACTCTGGCTACTTTGATCTTGTTTTGTGCTTTGGCCTTTCTAATTTTATCCCTACATACTTGTGTTATTTGTTGATATTCATCCTTTGTAATTTGACCTAGTTTCCACTTTTTGTAGGACTGTTTCTTTCTTTTTAGATCATTGAAGATCTCGTGTGTTTTTATTTTTATATGGAGATATACCTATCTCATAGAACTGGAAAGACTTTGAAAGGTCATCGAGTCCAGTCCCCTGCCTACACTAGCAGGGCCAAGTACTGTCTCCCGACAGATTTTTTCCCCCCATATCCCTAAATGGCCCCCTCAAGGATTAAACGCACAATCCCTGGGTTTAGCAGGCCAATGCTCAAACCACTGAGCTATCCACCCACCCCTTGGTTGGGTAAGCCAGGGTGGACTTTTGCCATACTTCCTATCTTTCCTACGCAGTGGGATAGTTTGCTCTTGTGACCTTAATAATGTCTCTCTGAAAAACTGCCAACTATCTTGTTTTGTTTTCCCTTTAGACTTGCTTCTCATGGGATCTTGCTTATCATCTCCCTGAGTTTCCTGAAGTCTGCCTTCTTGAATTCCATTGTTTTATTTTGCTGTTCTCCCTCCTACCATTCCTTAGAATCTTGAACTTTCATGATCACTTGAAAGTGGAAGGCAGCTTGGGTGAAAATTCTCAACCAGATCCTCCCCATTTTGTCAAAATCAAATCCAGAACAGCGTCCCCCTGGTAACTTTCTCCACCTTCTGAAATTAAAAAAAAGTCTCCAATACATTCCAAGAACTTGTTGGATAATTTTTGCCCTGCTGTGTTATTTTCCCAACAGATGTTTGAGTAGTTGAAGTTCCCCCATCACTACCACGTCTTGTGCTTGGGATGATTTTGTAAGTTGTTAAAAAAAAAAAAAAAAAAAAAAAGCCTCATCCACCTCTCTTCCTGATTAGGTGGCCTTCAATAGACCCCTACCATACCCGAGACTTTCAACAAGTCGGTGTCCTATTTCCATCTCAACACCAGCCTAAGGGTATACATTTTTTAATATACAAGGCAACACCTCCTCCCTTTTTTCCCGGCTGGTCCTTCCTGAGCAAGCTGTACCCTTCTATACCGATTTTCCATTTTATTTTTTTTAACTTACCTATGGGCTTTGGTCACCTGCCCCCTTCAAACCAGTTTAAAGCCCTTCTCACTATGTTAGCCAGTCTGTATCCGGACATTAGTTGGTGGTCTTAGACTTATTCCACCCCCCACCCCCCCCCCACACACCTGAGACAACTGTCTACATCACAAAACTCTAGTTAAAATTGATTAATGGCCACCTCAGTGGCAATTTCAGCAGAGAGGCCACAAATTTAAATATTCTTGAAGACTGAAATGCCTTCTCATCCTCAAAGGTAGGGAACTGTGCACCAGTGCTGATTCTGCTGTACCTGCTCTGTTACTAGAAGAATTCAGTTTCAATGCACTGTCCATCCAGTGCTTTTCACTAGTTACTAAAATTACCTTAAACACATGTTCAGAGATGGATTGATTAGCTGAGCTATAGTATTGTAGAATTTTCCTTTATTATGATTCAGGGGCACGTTATATTCAGTGTAAATGGCTGAGTGAATCTCATGTTTCGTTGTCTCTGTTCTTTACCGCAGAAAATCAGGCAGTAGTTTTCAGAAACTCTGGTATTCAGTACTTAAAACTCAAAACATTTCACTTATGGCATGGTGTCCATTAACCTCTCTCTTTCAGTTATCACCAGCTTCTATTGGTGATTAAATTAACACTTCGTCTTGCTTGGTAACTCCTAAGTTGCTTCTCTCCATCTAGCTTCAGCTTTTTATTGAGCAGCAATTTTCTCATGCCTAAACTTACTAGACTTTTATACAGTAAATTACGTGGTGGTACATTCTTTGGTGCTTACAATAGCAGTTACTTCTCTGAATAGCCTGCATGTGATCTCTCAATGTCATGTACATCTGGATTGTATATGTTAATACTGTCCTATTTATTCAGAGCCCTAACAAGTCTGCACATTCATTCAGAATAGATGAAAGATTTTTCCAGGCTTATTTTATTCTTTCAAGGTTTACAGCAGATGAAACAGTTTCAGAAGCTGTTTATCTTCCCCATATTTTCCAATCACATGGTTATTTCATCAGTCTCCTTATAGGCTGGGGTCTAACCCTTTGTTGCTACCCACTCCAGCATTGTGTACAGTAAAACCTCCATTTAACGGACTAATTCGGGTGAGGGGGTGTCCGTTAAATCAAAAAGTCCGTTATTTAATAATAATAAAAAAAGAGCTGTCGGAGCAGCAGCCCACACGCCACAGGGTCGGAGCGACAGCTCCGCAGCCCGCCTGCTGCCGGGACCCGGGCGGCAGCCGGGAGCCAGCAGCCAGCCCGCCAGAAATGGATCAGGAATGCATCAGACTTGCTCAGAAATTTTGTCCGTTGCATCCGAAGTCCGTTAAATCAAGGTCCGTTAAATCGAGGGTTTACTGTATACATAAAAACTATATTACTGCATACACCAGTCACAGACAACTGAGTTATGATGCCATAACTCCTTCAGGGGGTCCTCCATATATCATAAAATACAGGAGTAAAACTCAAGTATTTCTCCATGCTCCATTCCACAGGAGAAACTATATCTTTTAAATGAAGTGTTCTGTTTTTTGATATACTATGTGGATCTAACTCCTATTAGAGTACCCAGCCAGACAAAAATACAGGCCATTTCACAGTCAGTTTGCCCCTTAACTGACAGATGTGATATCACAGGTTTATACTCCTGACTTTCTGTGCAAACAGTGAGTAGGTTTTGGGCAGTGATGCCCTGAAAATGTTCAGATTCAAATGTGAAGTTCAGAAACCTTCCACTGTGGAAATGTTTGTTCTATAGAAGAACAACATTATAAAGCATCTCCTTAGATAAAATAAATATCCCAATATACAGCCTGGGAACAGGACTATAAACATGGACACTTCCTATCAAGTGAGGAGCCAGCCTGTCCTGTCATCCCTAAAAAAAGAGAGCTACATTCTTAAGTGATGTAAACTATTCTCTTGATACTTAATGGACTGTAATCACTTTGTTTCTGCAGCACTTCTGCAGTGAGTGAACAACTGATGTGGAAGATGTATTGTTAAACAACTGAGAAAATATAAATAACTGTACAGTTTCATGGCTGTTAAGTAATGCAGCAAAGGGAGAGTAATTATGAAACAAGAATAAATGGACACAAATTGGACATCAGGAATGGTAACATACAAAAGCCAGTAGGAGAACACTTCAGTCTTTCTGAACATTCTATAACAGATTTAAAAGTGGTCCTGCTTGAACTGAAAAACTTCAGAAATAGACTTCAAAGAGAAACTGCAGAACTAAAATTCATTTGCAAATTTAACACCATTAATTTGGGCGTGAAGAGGGTCTGGGAGTGGCTGGCTCATTACAGAAGCAACTTTTCCTCTCCTGGAATTGACACCTCCTCCTCAATTACTGGGAGTGGACTACATCCACCCTGATCAAAATGGCCCTGTCAACCCTGGTTCTCCACTTGTGAGGTAACTCCCTTCTCTTCATGTGTCAGTAGAACAATGGCTGCCTCTGTAATTTTCACTCCATGCATCTGAAGAAGTGGGTTTTTTACCCACTAAAGCTTATGCCCAAATAAATCTGTTAGTCTTTAAGGTGCCACTGGACTCCTTGTTGTTTTTGTGGATACAGACTAACATGGCTAGCTCCTGATAAATGGCAAATCATCTTGTCTCTTAAAAGGCCAGTTCTAGGGTTGTGGGTTTGTTTGTTTTTTAAAAAAAGGTTCACCTGGCCTGCAAGGAGAACTCCATTTAATGACCCAGAGTTCCTAGACAATACACCTCTTTCCCTGGAGGAGAGGAGTAAATTTAATATTCTAGGCAAGGCTGAGGTATATCTCCAGAGTCCAAAAATTGTAGCTAGCCCTTACAACAGTTATTTATCAGAAGCTGCATTTGGGAATCTTCAGAGCATAGTAATAGCATAAAAGCATAACACCTTAGTTAAGCTTTACCTTATTATTTGTTGTGCAGCCAAGAGATTAGAATACTGTACATTACTTTTGCATAGTGCCTGTACTTCACTTCAAGTGAAAAGTAATGTTATTCTTTAAGCATTGCAATACCTCAGTGAGAGAGGTAATTAATATCCATTTTACTGAAGGGGAAACCAAGTCCCACAAGGTTAGTGACTTGTCCAAAGTCAGACTGAGTCACTAAGCAGAGCTTGAAAAGAAACTAGGCCTCCTAATGTAACCATGAGACCAAACTCCTCTCAAGGTCACTGACGATAGGATCTCTCCCTGCTTTCCCATCCCAGTGGAGGGTTCTGTTCATACCTGTAGCAGCGCAGTGACCCACCCCACGGCACCTCCTGCTGGTCCATCCGGGAATTAGCTCTTCCAGCATCCGGAGCGCCCTCTGCAGGCTGATGTCCCGCTAGGTGCTGGCCCCGTGTCCCTCCCAGATCCTGGTGCCCTCTTACCTAGGGTGCTGCTCCCTGCAATACCCCCCCCCCAGTCTCCATGTCTCTCCTCCCCAGGGAACCCCTCGCCACCTATCCCCACCTTGCCTCAGTCTAGGCAACTGCCAGTCATCACTTACCCCCATTCACTGGGGCAGACTGCAGTGTCATTTCCACTCATCACCGGCAAGGGAGGTTGGCCTGCTGCTTCTGCCTCTGTAGCCCTGGGCTGCCCCCTGCAACCCCAGTACCCCTTTGTTGGGCCTTCCCCTAGGCCCTGCAACCTGGGGGTTTCCAGGCCAGAGCTTCCCCAGCTCCTCTCGCCTTGCCCCAGCCTTGCTGCACTCTAGGTACCTTGTCAAGCCAGGCCTGTCTGCCTCTAGAGACAGAGGAGACTTTCTCCTCTGTTCTAAACTGAGCCCTTTTATCAGGACCACCTGGTCCTTAATTGAACCCACCACAGCTGTGGTTGCTCTGCCCAATCAGCCTGGGAGCTGCTTGCCCCCAGCCACAGCCCTTTGCATCTATTGGGTACCCAGGAGGTGGGGGGGCCTAAGCCCACCCGTTACTAAAGTCCCTCCCCCAGCCTGGCAGAAGGGACACTGGACCCGGGTCCAACTAAATACGGAGGACAACTAATGAAAAAAGGCAGGGGAGTGCGTGATGGTCATAGGTTAAAAACAAGGGTACAGGATGGGGACACCGAGCAGAGAACCCCGCACAGCACCCACTGCTCCGCGAAGCTGTCGAGGGAGCCAATGGACGCTGCCCAGTGGAACTCTGCCCGGATGCGTGACTGGATGAGTGACCTGAAGTAGGCCCCACAGTCGCAGCGTACCCCCTCGTCTAGCATCCTCCTCCTGGTCTTATAGATGGTGACTTTGGCAAGCGCCAGGAGGAGGTTGACGAGGAGGTCTCGCGACTTTGTGGGGCCATGGATGAGGTACCCAAAAAGAAAAAGGTGTGGGGAAAAGTGCAGCCAGAACCTCAATAGGAGGTTCTGGAGGAGCCGGAATAGGGGCTGCAGCCTGGCGCACTCGAGGTAGGGGTGCGCCAGGTCCTCCCTCACGCCGCAGAAGGGACAGGTGTTGGGCATGGGGAGGAACTGCAAGTACACACCCGTACATGCCCGTGCTCATGGCTCCATGAAGGAGCCGCCAACTAATATCCCCGGCGGGCCGTGGAATTAGGGTGGAGTAGAAGCTGGCCCACCGGGGCCGCTCACCCTCGTCCGGTGGTAGGTAGTCCCGCCACTTGGTATCGGGGCGGGATACGAGTGTGAGGAGTTGTATCATGTGGAACACGAGCGTGTACAGTTGTTTCCTCGGCGCAGTTCGGAACGGGACCGGCTGCAAGGTGTGCAGCCAGCTCGGGGTGTGGGAGTGGGGAGGCCGGGAGGGCTCACAAAGCCGGGGCCCAAGTACGAGTTCCGGAGGGCCCGGGGTGAGGGGTGCGCGGGAAGAACCTTCTCGCAGGGCCTGCCGCAGGAAACCGAGAGAGACTGGAGACAGAGCGTTCCTCACCTCCTGGAGTACGCGCAGGGGGGTCGCAAGGGTGGAGAGCCCCATGCAACGAGTGAGCGCACGGGGATCCACCCAGTCCCCCCTGTCGTAGTCCAGGAGGTCTCTGACTTTAGTGATTTCCGCCAGGACCAATCTCCGGCGCACCGAGGGAGACTCCGCCACCTGCACACCAAGGATGGGATTGTATAGCAGGGGCTCCGCGAGGAAATCCTCTCCCTCGGTAGCCACAAAGGACCTGGTCGCCCCAAAGAGCTTCCAGGTCCGGAGAAGGTCCTGGTAGAAGGCCGGCAGCTCCAAGAGGTATCGCGGAAGACCCTCCAGTTGGAGAAAAAAGAGCTGCCGGTCATATCGAAGCCCCCGGAGGCGGCGGAGGAAGGCGTGCGCCAACGTTCTCCATGCCGGACTACCAGCATGTAGGGAGGCACTGTGGCCTCCCTCCGAGCTGGAGGGTAAAGAAACACTCTCTCAGCCAGAGTGGGCGGGCCCAGACCAAGCTGGCCCCGCCCCCAGGAAGAGGAGGGGTGGAACAGGAAGTATAAAGGGTGGGGCCCCTAGCTCAGTGGAGGGAGCACAAAGAAGGGAAGCAGACGCGGGCTGCTCCCTCCACCCCTTGCTGCTGAGCCAGGGAAGACCCTGGACCCCGGAAACCCTCCTCTATAGGAAGGACTGGGGTTTCCTGATCTGCCTGCGGCAGAGTACCCTGAGGAGCTGCCGGAGCTCAGCGGGGACCCAGACCTGCCCGAGGCCAAAGCTGAGGGAGAACTGGAGCTGCCAAGAGCAGAGTACCCTGGGGGACCGCCTGAGCCCAGCAGCACCCCGTGGCTGACGGAGGCGGACGCTGAAGGGGATCCAGAGCTCTCCACGGCCGATGACCCTGAGTCCTGCTGGTGCCCCCTCACCTCAGAAGTACACCCCCAGACTCTTGCCGGCGCCCCCCTGCCTGAGGGGCGCGCCCCGGACCCTTGGCCGGTGCCCCCCTCGACCCTAATTCCCCAGTAACGGGGAGGTGTGACCACGGCCGTCCCAAAGGGGTAGTAGCTCCCCACCGCCCGGTGGCACAGTGGGCCTACTGACCCTCATTACACAGCACCATAAAGGAGTCTCTGCAGGGCCTGGAGGCGGAAGACATGGACCTGGCTGCGCAAGCAGACCAGGCCCTGCCCTCCTCCTGCCAGGGGAAGATTCAGAACCCCTGCAGAGACCCAGTGCAGTCCCAGCCAGAAGAACCCCAGGGCAAGCCTCTGGAGTCTGGCCAGGATCCCCAGGGCCGGGCTCAGGGTGTTGAGCCAGTGCCAGAGCATGGACAGGACCAGCTGATTCAAAACCAGCACCCTCCCACGTAGGGAGAGACAACGGAACAGTCCCGTCCATCTCCGCACCCGCTCACCCACCCTGCCTTCCAAATCCTGCCAGTTTTCCGGCGGGGAGGGGTGCGTGGCGGAGAGATAAACGCCAAGATAGAGCACCAGACCTGCGCTCCACCGAATGGCTTGAAGCCAACCCATCCACCACCCGGACCTGGTCTTCACCCCTCGACGCGGGTGTCGGGTTCCCTGCCCCGTTTCAACACCTGGGACTGTGAGCAGCAAGGACTGTGTTGCACAGGCGCCTGTGGGTGCACGCATCCCACTCTGGACTCTTCCCGCTCCCCCACAGCTGCGTTTGGCTGGTGCCCCCCCCGCCCCCCCCCGGCAATCCCTTCCCTATCCGTCCGTCCCCAACCATTTTTCAATCATTTTTCAGTTTGGTTGCTCCCTCCCCCTAGTCTGCCCCGCCCGTCACCTAGTCCCCTAACAGATTCTTTCTCTGTTAGCCCTTCCTCTCCTAGTCCTTCAGGCTTCGTTCCTAGCCCCGCCCCGAACTTTGAGTTTCTGTTAGCTTCCCTCCCCGCCCTTTTACCTTCTACCTCCATTTTGTGTTCCCGCCCAGGCCCTTTACTCCCCAGTCCTCCCTAGTTCCCCCCCCCCATCTCCATCCCCCCCGTTGCGTGTGCCCATAGTTCCTTTTTAGATGCCTGTGCGCCCCCCTCCCATCGATCACCCCTTCCATTCACTCTCACCCCCCACCCCATGATTTTTGTAGCCCCCCCTCCTCCCAGTGCAGCCAGAGGAGCCGGAACTCTTGCCATATCCCCAGTGCCTGCCCTTGACCTCTGCCAGCATCCTCCTCCCCTGCCTCCAGCCTAGCTGGGAGTAGCGGTTGCCCCCCCCTTCCCGTGCCTTTGGGGTGCCCTCCTTTCCCGCTCACAGCCCGGCGGGGAGGAGTGGTTAGCCCCTTCCCTCGCCTAACCTCCTCCACCAGACCCTCCTCCCCTGCAGCCAGCTCAGCGGGGAGGAGTGGTTACCCCCTGTCCCTACCCCTATAGAGCCTCCTCCTATCCCCTTGCCATCATGGAGGAGACCCCTGCCCCTGTTTCTGCCCCCACCCTTCTTCCAGTCCCCCCTCCCTTTGCCATTGCCCTTGCCCACTCCTGCGGCCACCCTCTCGACTGGCCCCTGCCCGGTCCCTGCCGCTGCCCTGGCCGCCCCTCCCACCAGCAGGAAGGGCCAGGGAGAAAGAAGGGAAAGGGCCCCGCCCAGAAAATGACACCTCCCGTGGGCGGGGCCGTCCCTCCAGCTGCGGCGTCGACATCTGCCACGGCCCCTCCTTCCCCAGCCATCCCCTCCACCCAGGGCCGGTAACAGAAATTTGGGGGCCCCCTACTGATAGTTTGGGGGCCCCCCAGCCCAGCCGACAGCGGCTGGGGACCCCCCCAGCCCAGCCGCCCCCCCCCCAGCCCAGCCAACAGCGGCTGGGCCCCCCCCAGCCCAGCTGGCCCTCCCCAGCCCAGCCGACAGCGGCTGGGGGCCCCCCAGCCCAGCCGCCCCCCCCAGCCCAGCCGGCGCTCCCCCCCCCCAGCTGACAGCGGCTGGGGGAGGAAGCCCAGCCGGCCTCCCCCCCCCCCAGCCCAGCCGGCGCTCCCCCCCAGCTGACAGCTGGCGGCAGCGGGAGCGAGAACCCGGGAGCGGCGGGAGCCGCCCTTGCTGTTCCCCCCCCGCCTCCCCCCCCCCCGCACTTTCTCCCCCGGACTGTGCCGCTGCCGCCAGCCCGGGCTCACTGCTCCTGCTGGGGCCAGGCGCGCTCGTCCGGGGGAGAGCCGCGCCGCCTCCCCGCCCCTTCCCCACTCTCCAGGCCGGCGACAAGGGGGGACGACAACGGGTACAGCTGTGTACCGGGGGCCCCCTAAAGTCGGGGGGGCTGGTACAGCTGTACCCGTAGTACCCCCCTGTCGCCGGCCCTGCCTCCACCAGCTCTGCTTCCCTCTAGGTATCCTGCTCAAGCTCCCAGCAGCCAGGCCTGTCTGCCTCTACAGCTAGAGGAGACTCCTTTTGCAGGGCTGTTTTAAACCCTTTTTCCTGGAGTGGGGCAGCCTCCCTACTACAATAGCATAAGCCAGCAGCAGTGGTTATTTTGTTTCTTCTGTTGATATAAAGACCTGGTTTCCAATAGAAGTGGAATCTCTCTCCATAATCCACTGTAAAATGACACTGAACCATAAGGGCACCTTGAACACATTTCTCCTAACATACTCTCATCGCCTTCCTCAGAGGCTCAGTCTCCCCCATAGCCGAAGCAAGGATTTCTGAGGTGGTTTTTCTCCATACACTTTTCTGTCAGTCTGCCGGGGGAAGGTCTGATAGGGAGGGAAAGGGCTCAGAAAGCATAAAAACCTCAGAAAAAGGAATTTGAGGAAATAAATTGTTGTTTCATGTAGCAGTAAACTATCAGAACTGGATCTGGATGAGCTTGGAACTAGGCCCCGCTTGCCTCAGGCTGAGTAAGCAAGCGGGAAAGCCTCCAAGCACAACAGCTTTGGTAAATCTGCATTTAATTTTAAGGGGAAAAAGGAAATTATGAAACTTCAGCTTTGGAAAGTCCACAATCTCTGCCAAAAGGTTCTTCCCTTCCCCACCTGGATGTAGGACAGCAACTCAATTATGCTGTCAGTGCCTAATCTCTGGATGTGGGAGTTGGGATTCCCCAGCCTCAAGGCCCTTTCCGGCAAAGGCACTCAACCCACGAGCACAACCAGGAAATTGTAATTGGGAAATGTAGCTCTTTACTGGCAACCTTGGTGAAAAGATTACAGACCAGTTGCACACCCAAGATGTGCCGTCAGTGTGCTGAGGTAGTAGAGGAAAGCAGATCATATTGTTATCTGCATTTATCAAGAGGATAGAAATCTTAACTGGTTCCATAAAATGCCATCAGTTAAGCTTTGCTAAACATGGGAAATAAGACAAATTAATTATGGCTCCTAAAACATTATAGTATAACTGTACAATATATTATATAGCTATATATGGATCATGGCGTTTAAGAACGGTAGAAACCTGAGCCTGATTGGAATGAAAAAAGCACTGTTTGTGTAAGATTAAATTTGTTGGGAAATCCTATTTTGCCAACTGATATATTCATGCATGAATGCACAGATTTGTTGGATTTGTAAATAGAATTATTCTGACATATAGATAGCTACCTGCTTGGGCTGGGTGCATAATCCAGTTTTCTGGATAAACATCTAAAAATGCATTTATATAAAAAGGAAGGGTCACATGCTCCTGGCTTATGCGGTCCCTTTGTGCTTTAACTTGTTAGCTGAGAATTCTTCCACTGTGTGGAAAGAAAGATAGTCTTCTACTGTTATAGATCCAGCATTAGCTGGCTACGATACCACTCTTTCTTTGCTGACTCCCAATCGGGGCCAGGAATCGGTGTGGTTGGAGTACAAGTCCTAGCTGGCAGACAACTTTGTGGTCTCTTATCACCTGCTGTAATTTAGAGAAGCTGCTAGAATCAGAGAACTGTTATGATGTGATAGCCATGTATTGTAGTGCAGGGTGTGGGGCAACATGTATTAAACATGTCTAAGGTACGTGGAATTAATTTTATATATACTTCATACCATGTGTGGCTATTGCTTTGCGCAGAGGCCATTTTGGAATTTACCATATTTTCTCAGCAGGTCCAACTGGTTTGGCCCCTGCTATAGACTTCCCTTTAGGAAGTCTGATCAGTATGAAAATTCAGCAACACTGAGTATTTATTTATTATTGAGCCAAAGAAACATAGCAATCAGAGAGAAAAGGGATTAAAACAACAAAAAGCCCTACACACACATTCATGTTACCTAAAATTTAGCATTTTGCCTTCGAATTAGGTAGGCCCCACCTATATCTGGTATGCTCTCACATTTGGGTTTTCTGCAGACACTGTCTCTTCCCTATCTGTCTCAGCAGCCTTTTTTTGGTATCTATTTCGAAGTTCCTTTGTCTGCCTTGGGACCTTTGAACCTGGTCAAACTGCATGCTACAGGGGAATGAGAGAGAGACTGCCAGAAGTTGGGTCACCATATTGGCAGTTAAGCACTGGTGACTGAGTTAACTCAACCTGTTATCTGCCTTCCTACAGACCTACTGAGCCACCTAGGTTAGTACTCCATAAAGCAGCCACTCAATCATAATCAAATAGTGGGTCTCACAATAGTCGTCATAATACAAATATTTCCCATGTTCTTTCATCATGCCTTTGCTTTCCTGAAAATTCGCCCCAACAAAGTTAGGGTAAGTGCCATTTCAAATATTGTGATTTGGTTTTCACTAAGTTCTAGGCAGAGTGTCAGTGTGAAAATTGACTATAAAATGACAGACTTGCTTCAAAATTAACTCTGGAATGTCAGTAGGAAGAGCATAGGACACACTGTAAAATCACTATAGGATATGCTAATTAATGCTCAGCCACTGTTTGGTGAACAAAACAATTAACCCATTTATTATGTATAGGACACTTCAGAAGAATGTTTTTGTACCATTTTTTAAAATTCTCAATTCTGCTATGGAATGTGACAATAAATACATTGACAGCTTCTGAGTTGCACAACTGTTCTTTAAATCCTGACTTTTCTTTAACTTCTTTGAGAGCTTATTTTCTGGGAAGAGTGTGCAGAGTGAACAATATATTTTCATCATGGATTGGTGAATCACTATAGATTAAAACAAAAACTGACGTAAATCAACCCAAAACCTTTTTTCCGGGCTTGTAAAACGTATTTTTTTCTGCATGCCTCCTGAAGTGATTGTCAAACTGTATTAAAAGCAGATGTATTTGATTATAGACATCTGTTTACAAGGCATGTTTACAGATATTCATGATGCATCCTTTGATTCAGGCTTTGAAATGTAGAAAGTGTTTAGTAATTTTTGTATATTAGGGATGTTTGTGTCTTTGTAAATACATCCTGTGGGCACTGGCTCTGCACCTAAGAAACTAGTCAAGTCAGGGAGATTCAGCCATTAAATAAACTTTTTGTGTGCACTGTTCCAAATAAAGTGCACCATAGGTAACGCAGCATTTCACAAGATCTGGCAACCTAATGGCATTCATGTTGTAAGGCTATGGTGACTCCCTATATTATAACTTTAAGAAAATTGGTAGAACTATATTTGTTACTATAATGACCTTCATATGAGAATGCCAAAGCCTTTTTACAAACATGAAGACTTGCACAACCCTGTGAGGGAGGTAAGAGCTATATTCTTATTTTTCAGCCTAAAGTCATAAAGCATGTCAATGGTTGAGTAAGGGCTTGTCTACAAAGTTAGTGCATGTTAAGCAGGGATGTAACTCTACAGTTCTCTAGCCCAGTGGATTTCAACCTTTCCAGACTACTGTACCCCTTTCAAAAGTCTGATTTGTCTGGTGTATCTCGAAGTTTCACCTCACTTAAAAACTACTTGCTTACAAAATCAGACATAAAAATACAAAAAATTACTTATGTTCTCATTTTTACCATATCATTCTAAAATAAATCAATTGGAATATAAATACTGTACTTAGATTTTAGTGTATATAGAGCAGTATAAACAAGTCATATGAAATTTTGGTTTGTACTGACTTTGCTAGTGCTTTTTATGACGCCTGTTGTAAAACTAGGCAAATATCTAGATGAGTTGATGTACCCCCTGGAAGCCCTTTGCATACCACTATGGGTACACGTACTGCTGGTTGAACACCACTGCTTTAGGCTGCCATACAGTAAGTCAAAGACCCACATAGCTGGTTGCTGCTTGGCAGGCTAGAGCACTGTGGATTTACATCCCAGTTTGTCATGCTAGTAGAGCATTGTCCAGGAATACATCTGGATCTGGGACGTGTCCATGTGTTTTGGACAGGTATCACATTTCTCAGGTATTGGTAAAGTGGACCAGCTTAGCTGTGTGTGGTGTAGTTGGCATGTGTTTTTAACAAGCTCAGAAGCCTCATAAAGCACATGATGTTCGTTTTAGAATAACGGAGTTGTATCCCGTTAGAGCACAACATGTAATCAACTTTTGCTTCATAGACTTACAGAGTTTAAGGCCAGAAAGGGCCACTAGATCAGCTAGTCTAACTTCCTGTATATCACAGACTACCTATACCACCCACGCTCCCACACATTTAAAACCAACAACTGAAATGAGACCAAAGTATTACAATCCACAAGAGATTGGATTATTGTGTGCCACAGGCAAAGAATGGGGGGAGGACCAGAGTGAATCAGTGTCTGAGGTACCTGCAATGGCAGGTAAATATGTAAGTGAGATGTACCCAGATAGGATTTGCATGTGACCTGCACCCACACACTGCAGAGGAAGGCAAAAACCCATAAATTCAATGTCAAGTTCATGTTTTATATGATTTATTTTTGAGGTTCATTATTGTACACACAATACTGCTAATGAAGAAACAAAGAAAAACTGATGAGTCCCATTGAAAGTCAATGAAATTTAGGCTCGTAAGTCACTTTAAGTGCTTTTGAAAATTTGATCCTGGAGCTGAATGAATAGTAAAATAAAAATTCCTCTAACATTGATTCACTGTTAAACAAATCTAAATTAAACCATTTTTGCTACCCTTTCATACATATTTTCTCAGGACATTAGTTGTCCAACTTTATTAACATAAATAACTGTGAAAGTAAAGTAAATCTGGTTATTCGTGTCAGAATATCAGGGATGTAGCAAAAATTTCTAAAGCCTCCCCAATCCATTGCTAACTTTGAGACCTCGCCAGCTGATCTCCCAGTGATCTGCCACAAACCATCCATCCATCTCCTCAGTGGTTGTCCTCTACTACGATGATCCTCCATCATTCCTTCCACAATAACTTTCTCAAGGTGATTTCCAGCTCTGTGCCTAATGTGACCAAAGTACACAAATTTTCATCGGGTGATTTTCAGCATCAGGGTCTGCTTCTCTCCAATAATATTTTTAACACAGCGAGTAGTCTCTCTTTCCACCCACCTCCCCACCTCAGTCTACGGGCTATACAAGAGTCTTTTCCAGAACCACATTTCAGCAACTTCAGCAGCATTAACTTTCTACAGTTATCATCCATAAATTGCAATGGGAAAAATTAGGCTTTTCATCAGCCGCACCTTCATACATTTCAGGATGCCATGGTTTTTTCATGCCTTTTTAAGGAAGGCAATAGGTTAATGAGCTACCGCTTGCCTTTTTCCAATTCCTTTGAAACAGCCTTCTGGTGGAGATATATATATTATCCCAGATAGTTAAATTCACTTATTGCCTCTACAGCTTGTCCATTAATTTAGGTATCTGCCTGCCTCCTGGTTTTGGTACTTTGTCAGTGTCTATGCATTTTTTTTTCATTGTATTCAGGAATACTCTGAAGTCCTCTTTAACTGTTTGTGCAGGCTGCAACATTTGTTGCATTGTATTGGTGTTTGTAATAAAAAGCATCATGTCATCAGCATCTGAGAGATTGGTAAAAAGGTGTCTCTCTAACCATTGCCAGCTTGCTATTGTAACATACTAAAAGATACCAGAGACTTTTTAAAGTAACCGTAAACACTTTATTTAATTTGTTGCTGAGAACTGTACAGATCAGTGTTGCTGGCCTGCCTGTCTAACTCTAAGTGCTGTAGCAACCTGCTACTGATACGGCTCACCGTGAAATGATTTCCCCCTCATACAGCAGTATGAGTAAATTTAATTCCTACTCCAGAGTTCCTACTATCATTTGAGTGTCCACGGCTGGAGATCCCAGATCCTTCCACTTTATCAAAACCTTGCAAGGCTTGTCTCAATACATTTTATGTATACATTAGTGCAGGGATTCTCAACCTTTTTGTCTCTGAGACACCCCCCTCAACATCATATAAAACAGGGGTTGGCAACCTTTCAAAAGTGATGTTGAGTCATCACTTATTCACTCTAAGGTTTCACGTACCATTAATACATTTGAACGTTTTTAGAACATCTCTTTCAATAAGTCTATAATATATAACTAAACTATGACTGTATGTAAAGTAAATAAGGGTTTAAAAATGTTTAAGAAGCTTCATTTAAAACTAAATTACAATGCAGAGCCCCCCCAGACCGGTGACCAGGTCTCAGGCAGTGAGAGTGCCACTGAAAATCAGCTTGCATGTCGCCTTTGGCACCCATGCCCTAGATTGCCTACCCCTGCATTAAAAACTCCAGGGCCCAGCAGGAGTGAAGGGGGACTCCACTTGAGGGCTCTGGGCATAGCCGTAGATTGACTTTTATTTTGTGGAGACAGGGGCCAGTGGGGCTCAAGACCACCCTGCATGGCGGAGTTGAGGGAGGGTGTGCAACCTCCATCCCCTAACTCACCTCAGCAGGCCACCCAGCCTGTCTGGGTTGTGGTGGTGGTGACAGGGGTGCAGAACCAAAAATTATAACTCAAACGTGAGGGGCTTAGCTCAACAAATTTGAAAATAGCTCAGGGAGGGGAGTACTAGGGGCTGTGTGCTGGGAGGGGTCCCCTGTGGTCCCTGTTCCCAGAATGGTCTGCAAACCACTGAGCTGGGTCTTCATACATGGGGAGCTTCAACCCAGGCACCAGCAAGAGACGAGGTAACACTGCCATGCCTGCTCTATGGCACCAGCCAGAGCAGCAGTTGTCGGCTCTGGCTTCCCGCCTCCAATCTGACCTGGGGACGGAGAGAGGAGATGGGGTTGGTGGTGTTGAGCTGCCCCTGCGACTGCCATGCTCTTGCACTGACGTTTGGGGAGAGCAATGCTTCTGGCCCACAGGGCGCACCAGGGCTCCAACATTCAGCCCAGCATCTCCCGGCTTCAGCCCTGTGGGTGGGGGGGGGGGAGTGTAAGGGGTGTGTGTGTGGCGATCAGGGCTTCAGCCTGTGGGGTGCAGCAGAAGGCAGCTCTGGGGATCCCCAGGAGGCCACGGACTCCCAGTTAAGAACCCCTGCATTAGAGGCTTGGGAACAAAATACACCCTCTCATCCTGCTCAGTGGAAAACCACTCACTGTCACCTACTGGCATTTGCATCGTGCTCTTTGTTGGTAGAGACTTGGGATGAGTTCAGCGCCATGCTTTGGAATCCCTGTGTCTGCCAGTATTCTCCAAAGACAGTCATGTTGGACAGTTTGAAATGCTTCTGAATTGTCAGAGAAGCTTGTGATCAATGGTGCATTTCTAGTCATCCAGGCATTGTTACGATTTTTCCACAAAGGATCAATAGTACATTGTGAAAAGAAAATTTTAAGTCTGACCATTCAAGTTTTCTGCTGAGAGCAAACTGTGGGTTGTATTTAAAAATGTCCTCACTTAAAGTTGTCCTGGTTAACGTCGTTTCGTTGCTGATCAATTAGGGAACATGTTCGTTTAAAGTTGTGCAATGCTTCTTCTAATGTTGTTTGGCAGTCGCCTGCTTTATCCACTGCTTGCAGGAAGAGCAGCCCATTGCAGCTAGCTGGTGGGGGCTTGGAACCAGGGTGGACTGACAGTTCTCTTATCAGCTCCGCCTATGAGCTCCCTGGTTCCCTAAATTCCCTATGCTGCAGCTGCCCAGCAGGCTATCAACTGCTGGCCATTCAACTATCCCTGCCCCCACTGCAATGTGCTGTTCCCACCCTCTTCCTTGGAGCTGCTCCCCAAAACTCCTGCTTGCTGTTGGGGGAAGGGGAAGAAGAGGGGGGATAATGTCAGGTGTCCCCTGCTCCTGCACCCCACTTACTCCATCTTCCACAGAGCAGGGCACACACACGGATAGAGGGAGATGCTACCTTAGGGTGCTTGTGTCCCTCTGCTATCTAGGAGTTGTAGGGACTTGGAGCTGTGTAGGGAGCCCTGGAAGCCCCAGCAGGGTCCGAGGCCACCTCCCCCAGCACCTGCACTACCCCCTGGACACCACCCTCCAGAGCACAGGCTGTGATTTATTTATTTTGTTTACTGCCCATGACCTGTCCATGACTTTTACTAAAAATACCTGTGACTAAAACCTAGCCTTATTCATAACAAATACTTTGCAAGCTATTAATATTGGGCTGGGGATCACGAAGAATTTATTGAATAAATTCAGATACAAAAATTTTAAATTTCATAATCCCTGCATCATTTGATTTTTTTTATTATTATTATAAATTAGCTCAGCTCCACTGAACACTGTAGTTTTAGTACAGTCTGTGTTGGATAATTCAATGATACTGACATATACAGTTGTCACTGTTTGCTATAAGAGCTAAACTCATGCAAAAACACACAACTTTTTGGAAAGTTTGGTATAATAAAATAACTAGAATGTTCTAAACATTTTTTTGAGTTGATTACACACCACAGTATAATATGCTGCCCACATGTGGCATAATCAGTTGTGGAAATAGACTTGCTGTAAATATTCATTAGGGCATTGGGCAGAGCACAGAATTCATAGGCTTTTTCTAAATTAGAAGGTCTTCAGGTGTAATTGGCAATTTCATTTTACTGCATTTTTAGAGATGCTGCTGCAAGATGCTGAGCGTGCTCAGTTCCCCGGAGATCAATAGAAGTAGAGTGCTCAGCCCCTTTGTGGGATCAGGCCCTTGCTAGCTATATAGCCTCAGTGAACATTAAACATTCTTTTTATTATGATGAAATATTTATAACCCTACTAGTCAAGTTTTCCCTCGTTGGTACTGATTGGTTCGACTCGTGGTGTCACACCCTCACAGTTTCGTGATTGAGTATGTGTGATTTTCGTCAGGACTCCACAACTTAATCCAACTGGCACATCTCCAAAAGCAAATTACAATTCCCCAGATGTGTTCTCTCCCCCCTCCCGTACCCCCCTTTTCATCAGTACTAAATACCAAGCTGTCTATGACCTGGAAACTTTTCCCTTTAAATTTTTTTTCCAACATATCAAGTTCTGTTTGTATGCCTTTCTCTCATCTTGGTCCTGAAAAGGAACAAAAAAGACTTCCCAGACTGCCATACCTTTCCTCCCCCATTGCTTTTGCTTGGGTTTGTATTTCTCTTGAAGTCATACACAATGTGACTAGTGGTGTGGACTTTGCTGATGAAGAGAGCTACAAGCTGTTATGAAAGCACTCATGGGCAATTTAAATGTGTCCAAAAAGATTATGGGGGCTACTTTTGCCTGGCCAGCTCATCAAAAAAGGCTGAGGTTTATAATTAACCCTTGATTCTAATGTCAACCTATAAAAATCTTTTTCAATTCATAGCATTGTTTTTGTGATTAATTTGAAAATATCCTTACAGTTCCCCTGTATAAATAACAAGATAGTGAGATTAAAGGTATAGGGAAAAATGTTTATGTACATTTTTTTTCAATTGCAGTAGAAATTTATTTAATTTACAAACAAAACAGGCTCTGCAATCCAAAAATTGCCAGAGAACCTGAAAGTGAAACTAATTAGAAACTATTAAAAGTGAAACACACTAGTTTAATTTCATTGTCAGAACTAGAGCTGGTTATATACTAGAGGGAAAGGAATGAATCAGGTGTACTTAATGAATGTTAGGGCTTTGGTTCAATTGAACCTTATTTAATGCCTTTAGTATTCACACTCTGTGTGATGCTCCAAAACTGATCTGTGTGATTTGACTGAATGTGTTTCACTCACTCAAGTATATGGGTAATTAATATTGCATCTCAAAAAACAACATAAAATTATTCAGGTAATATGTCTCAGACTGCCATTTATTTGGGTGTCCTATTCTTAAAATATTTTTGAATACTGAATAGATACCCAAAAGATAGGGCTAGTTCACATATCCTTCAGTTAACAAAAATTTGTTGTTTATCTTAAGCAAATATGATGCAACCACAACAATGGCAAAAGTGGCCACTTGACTTAAGGGGATTATGGGACATTTCCAGAGGTCAATCAGAGCGCAGTAATGCAACATCTCGTTCACACTGATGCTGGAGCGTCTCACCCAATATGCATTAGAAGTTATCCCTCTTGCCGAGGTGGGGTACCAGGAGCACTCTAGCCAGGGAGTCAGAGCACTGTACATGCCTTGTCAGTATGGACGGGGAGTGAGGTAGACTGCTCTGGGCAGCTTTATTGTGGTCTAACTTGCATGTGTAGCCAAGGCATAAGAGAACAAGTCTACCCCCATCCTAAGGGGAACGAAGCACCTTTCCACTCTTAGGGCTCAGCTTCATGTACAGCACTATAGAGGCGCAGCTGGGCTGCTGTTGCACTTTAGTGAAGATTCTACTATGCCCATGAGAGAACTTCTCCCATCCACGTAGTTAATCCACCTCCCCAAGAGGTGGTAGATATGTTGATGGGAGAAGCTCTCCGATTGACATAGCACTATTTTCATGGAGGTGGGTTAGGTTTCGATTTTTCACACCCTGAGCGATATAGTTACACTGATATAGGTCTGTAGTGCAGAGAGACAGAAGGTAGAGGCAATAAAAAGCAGAACTGCCAAACTGCTCCCAAGACATATCCCCAAGTAGGGGGAAGGTTATGCTGCTTGATTATATTTCAAAAATTTTACTTAAGTCCCTTGTCCATTTTCTCAGGAAAACCATATAGCATGAACAAAGCAGGAATTCTCTTGGAAGGAGTTGTAATAATAAAATTATCCCATTAGCTGTTTTCCCAATAGTATTGTGTGCTAGAATTTTGTTTCACATTTATGAAAACTCACTTACATGTAAGACTATACCACCATATTTTTGTCATTTAGCTCAGTTGAAAAATATTTGAGTTTTTTCATTTAATTAGGGAGAGACAAAAGCCAGAGTGTTCCTCCTAACAAGTGGCCAGTCCCTCGGTCAGTGCTGTGGTAAGCATTATGCATCCTACAAATGGTATTTAAACAGTTTTAATGAAATTAATTGTATCTAAATGGTGTCTTTAAAATGATGAATAAGCTAGTGGCATGGCTGTGCCGAGAGTGCTGTGCTTATTAAATAGGAATATATGCAAGGACATACAGCTGAGACCTAGCCTTTCATACTCTTGGAGGCTCACCTCCAGCTAACATAAATCAGCCAGTTCAGGGTTTGTATTGAAAAGTTATGAAATATTCTCCATATCAACAGGCTCAAATTGTTTATCTAAAGTTCTCTGCTACATATTTGAAATTCATTCTATTTGGGTGTATTCACAGTAATATTAAAGGCAACGTGGTCTAGTGGTTAGAGCACTGTATTGGGATTCAGGAGTCCTGGATTATTTTCCTGGCTCTCCCACTATAACTCTGGGATCCTAGCAAATCTCTTAACCCCGCAGTGCGTCAGATATTCACTTAGTTAGGTAAGGATGATACATACGTAATTCCACAGCTATACAATATTTTGTTTTATTCTCATAATTCTGTGTAGGGCCCCGTGTAAGTCATTCAGTGAGCCTAGTCCATTCTGTGCTCCTGAATGAGGCAGGAGTTCTGTAGGAAAAATAGTCTATGCTCATCTATTTAAAACATATATGCATGGGTGTCAAATTAAGGGTGCACAAGCAACCTTATTTCTGGCATTTCTTAACTTTTGAGTTATTGACTTTGCAACCTTAACAATCTTTAATGTAACCTTTTGTATCTATCTATATATATAAAAGTCAAATGGTGTATGCGTGCGTGCGTGTATGTACATTCCCTTACTCCTTCCACACCGTTTGAGCTAAAGACTTGAAATTTGGTACAGTTATAGGCTTTAGGGTCCTAATCAGGGTAAGAATTGAACATTTTTCAAATCTCACCTCTGACGCCCCCTAGGGGTGAAATTCTTTAAAGCCCATTCACATCAGCTGGCCAGCAGGTTAACACCTGCTGTTCTCTGTGACATAGCTATGATGTAATAATACCCCCCTCCAATGGACCCCGCACTCGCTCAGCTCTCTCTCCCCGTCCAACGGCCCCCCACTCGCTCAGCTCTCTCCCCCTCCCCCTTCCAACGGCCCCCCACTCGCTCAGCTCTCTCCCCCTCCCGCCTCCAACGCCCCCCCACTCGCTCAGCTCTCTCCCCCCTCCCCCCACTCCAACGGCCCCCCCACTCGCTCAGCTCTCTGCCCCCTCCTCCCTCCAACGGCCCCGCCACTCACTCAGCTCTCTCCCCCCTCCCCCCCACTCCAACGACCCCCCCCACTCACTCAGCTCTCTCTCCCCTCCCCCCCTCCAATGGCCCCTGCAGTCGCTCAGCTCTCTCCCCCCTCAGGTAAGAATCAAATATTTTTAAAATCTCTCCCCCCTCCCCCTTCCAATGGACCCGAGCAACGCCGGGTATTTTTGCTAGTATAATATAAACATCAACAATCATATCACCTGTGGTTAATGAATGAATCTAAGAAATTCGTTTTCTTGCAACCACGTGTGTAAATGGAGAAAAGTATACTACACAGCACATACGTACATCAACACATACTATACAACACAATACATACAACAAAAAGACAAATCTTTCCTCCTCATATCACCCACCAGTGATCAATGTTAAGAATGCAATCTGTATTGGTATGAGTGGATTTAAAAGCTGTTTTTAATGTTTAAAATATGTATGGAGGGGGATGTGTTATTTTCAGATTTGCAGATTAGATATGGATTTCTAATGTCTTGAACTTTAATTTTCTTGTTGCCATGTTTATAGGTGAGATTACAGGTTGCTTAGAAACCTTATCTCTGTTATAGTGTGGTAGTTTGTTAATGAATTATATGAAATAATACACCTATAGTTCTGTGATAAAAGAACATTTTCTACCTTCCTGTAACATTTACAGCTGGAAACATGCTATGTACATCTGAAACAAAAACATCTTTTGCAAATAATATGGAAATGGTGCTTGCACTTTAATCAGAGCATGTACGTGTCACATAAAGCATTACTAGGAATGATATAGTTAATACTGTAATCTTATAAAATACAGTGTGTAAGACTAAATGAGTCATGTTGTCTTTTTTGCCTGGCCTTATTCAAAATCTTCATAATGAAAAAAATAACCAGGTGTGAATGTTAATCATACAACAAATATGCAGAATAAGTAAGTATGTATGAAAACCACAACCATTATTTTGTTGCAGAAACTTGAACTTGTAACTTACACCACAATTTGTTATGGTTGCCACAAATCTGATTGTCATTGCAACCCAGGTCACAATGCCATTCATAGCAAAAATGAAACTGCAGCTTTAGCAAACTGGACTGAATTTTTGAACCAAAAGTATCACAATTATCTTACAGCCTTAAGAATAAGGTATTGAAAACTTTAAAAGCTGGTTAAGCCCAGCCTTAAAGGAGCCGGACCTTCTTCCCCTCTTAATTTTTGGGTCTGCTAGTCACTGGCAAAGTTATGAAATATAATATCCAAACAAACAGCGATATTAACTGTGTGGAGGTTTTTTCTGAAGAAAGAACAATGGCAAAGGGTGGCTTGGGCTTTGTGTATCACATTTTAGATATTTTTAAAATATAAAAGATCAAGATTATGGTAATGTTTTAAATGGGAGAGGGGAAAGCAGGCAAGAAAATATTGCCATAATTAGGGATTGCCCTGCTTAAATTCACATACAGTATTTATTTTTTTTTTGCAAATTGTTAACAATATCCAAATTTTCATGCTGTATGTATTTCCTTTGCAAATTACCTTCCTCTGAGATCACTCTCCCTCCTCCATCCCCTTTCTGCGTGCTCTCCAAAAGAGACATTTATATCTGTGATAATTGTTTACTAATAAAGTTGTCTTTTTCTGCCTATATTTGTGTTTTAGTTTGACTTCTGAGCTTTCTAGGCCCAAAGAGTTCACACCTGCCAACGTTTGAAACCCATACGTGAAGGAAGGCATTTGGGGAAGGAAAGAAACAGGCACAACTTTTGATTCAATTGAAATATATTGAAGGGGAGGCATGAGTTGGCTGAATGACTTTGGAACAGAGTGGGACAATATTTAAAATACAGATAAAAGGTACTGTATATCCTAAACAGGAATAGCTGGCATGTATGAGAATTTTATACCTATGCCAGGGTTTGGCAGCCACCCTTCCATCTTCCCATTTTGATCATCATAGTTCCCAGTAAAAAGAAGGCAAGATCTCTTGTGCTTCAGAACATCTGAAGGATTCCTTTTCACTGGCATGAGAGTTTGTGTGAGGAGCTGCTGCTTTTATAAAAGTTTGGGGTTTCATTTTCTTGACTGTCACAAAGGGAAATGAGGAGAATCAAAATTAAATTTGATGCCTTTGTCAGTTTAAACTGGGGAACTGAAACTGGTGGTGTGGTGCAGTTTAGCATATAGATGGTGATCTCTGTTTTGGAGCTTTCTGTAGAATTTCTCGCCATCTTGAAAAGTCTTGATCTGACATAAGTCATTACATGTAGCTATGAACCTGTGGTGCCCGTGATATGTTATTACTGCACCTTACAATGTCTGTCAACTCAGGCAGCCATTTTGTTCTCAGAGTTCTGGCAGTCTGTTAGAGGGGACATACACTGACTGCTCTTATGGAGACTTTCATTCAAGCTTTCTTTTTTTCCTGTTTAAAATAAATCATTTTGGACTGAAAGTATATAATTGCTCATTGTATAGGGATCAGCATTAGCTTAGCTCTCTTTGAAGATTGGGGGAAAGGATCCTGGTCCTCTTTGAGGACTGGGGAGAGAGGCTGGTTTTAAGAAGTTAATACCCAAACACAGTCTTGAATTTGATTGGCAAATGGAAGAGTTTGGCATGGGTGTTGAGAGTATTGCCCCTCAGAAAATGTGTTGTATTAATAGTCTATATGAGACTGTGATTAGAGTATAATTGTAGCTTCTGGGAAACAGATAGTAACAATAATAATCAATTTTCTTTTGGTGGTGGTAAAGGAAATTCAAAAGAACTACAAATTAATTGTTTTATCACTGTTACCCTAGGACAGTAAACATATAGTGTAAGATATGAGAAAGCACAATACTGGGGAAAGTAACTATTTGTTTTAATGGCTCTTCAGAACACACAATCTCCTGGCAAAACTTTTTTCAGATTCAGGAAATGAATTATTCAACATTCTCTTGTGCATGAAATCCCTGGGAAAGTTTGTGGAAGAATGAAGCATACATCATGTTTCCCAAAAATCTGTTAATTCAACATAGTACCACAGGTAAGGTCACAAATAGGAAGGAAAGGTAGAAGTTAAGGTTTAAACACAAACATTAACTTGGCTGAATTGCACATTGTGTTGTATGTTTCACACACTAAACATTTTATGACATGAACAGGTAAAATATTATAGCACATATAACCAGTGAAACAGGAATAGAAAATATAACGGGCAATGTGATCAAGTTAATGTTACTTTTGGAAACTTAATTTTTGTACTTCTGATTCTGAACTATGGAACTAATGCTTCATTAGCAAGATGTGTAGGGTTTTCATTTGTTTGATTGTTTTTCTTTCAATCTCATAGGGTGTTTTAGGGGAAGAATCCCTGTTTAATGTTAGCATGTTAACTGTCCCAATTAAATGGTCAAGTTTCTGTCTCTATCAGGTAAATAGGGGGATAAGAGAGACAAATTGTTTCCATTTCTGCTGCTGTTTGGATAGAGCAGGGGTCGGCAACCTATGGCATGCGTGCCAATTTCCCCTGGCACGCGGTGGAGAGCTCAGCCCACCGCTGCTTTGGGGTTTCCCCGGCTGGCCCCTTGATAGCCGGGGTCCCGCCGCCTCCCCCACTCAGCTCCTGCTGCCAGCCTCGGTGTTGGGAACCCAAGCTGGTAGTGGGCTGAGAGCCCGGCACCCAAAGGACCAGCGGGGTAAACCCCAGAGCCGCGGCTGGCTAAGCGCTTAGCCCACCGTCGCTTTGGTGTTTCCCCCGATGACTCCTTGCCAGCCGGGGTCCCACCGCCTGTCCCACTCAGCTCCCGCTGCCAGCTTGGGTTCCCTACTACCACTGCCAGCTTGGGTTCCCTACTACCGCTACTTCAGAGCCTCAGGACCAGCATGAACTGCAGTTGATGAAGTGTCACTCAGGCTGGTCTACACTATAAGTTGATTTATATTTAAACTACTTCAGTTATGTAAATTATGTAACTGAAGTTGCTGTAATGTACATAGACTTATAGCAGTGTCTCTCATGTCAACATAGCTTCCACCTCTTGGCAACTCACAAGTCAGCCTGACACTAATGCAATGAGTTTAATGACCTCAAGTACTGCTTTACAGAGGGACCAGCACTCCCCCTTCCCCATATGATAACTACTCCATCTTAGTACAAATGAAGAAAGAGAGTGAACATGATTCACTACTGGACAATCCTGTTTCTACCATCTGTATCAACAAAGTTACAGCAAAGGTCAATAGAATGTTCCCCAACCGTGCAGCAATCCAGGTTCCCTAATGTGACTCTCATCATACTATGTATTTGGGTATGACCAAAACAAATATTAAAATATTGCTCACCTAAATAGGTTAGTGAATGCATGTGTGTGTGTGTGTTTGTGTAAGACTCACTACTGGTGGAGAGTACTAGAATGAGCTCTTCTCTTCCACATATCAGGTACAACACTGGGCAGCAACAGTAAAAGCTTCTGTCATGCTGCTTCACCAAAGTGTGCTTAATTTGACCTGGAGGGAACCACCTCATATGCTGAAAGATTGTAAGGTTTTAAGTTATAAACTGTTTGGAGCATAGACCATTATTTAGTATGTTAGAACATCATCTAGTATAATTGGGTCCAATCTCTTTGGAGCATTTAGACAATACTAGAATATAAATGTTTAATAATAATAAGATGATAATTCAAAGACAGCATTTTGGGGTGATAGCTTTTGATCTGGACGTATAGTAGACTCTCGATTATCCAGGATGATAGGGGAAAAAAGAATTCTGGTTAATAAAATCCTGGATAATCACCATCCATAGGAAATATGGAGAGTGGGGGTTGATTCACCAGCCATCCTGCACCAGGGGGGAGGAGATGATGGTTCACTGGCTGCTCTGCACCCTGGTAGGGGTTTTTGTGTGTGTGCTTGGGGCGGCAGCAAAGCCAGAGCCGGCCCTGTGAGTTGCGCATATTTTTTTTGACATCCTGGTTAATCCACATCCTGGTTAATCCAATCCTGGATAATCGAGAGTCTACTGTATGTCCCATTTGGATGCTCCCCATTCTTGGCCTGAAATAACCTTGAGTTCTTGACCCTCAGGTCACAGTGCAAGGCTCATCTATTAACTATTTGGGGTTGGTGTATGGGAGAAAAGGAGTATTGATTGGCTTCTGATTTAATCTTTGGTTAATTATTTTATGGGTTAAGGGATTGGAGCAGCTGCCAGTTCATTTTTTCCCTGTAATTACATTTTTAATGTAGGTACCTAAAGCCTCAGTCAAATGTTTATGTTTTATAATGGAAATACACATTTCTACATAATTATTAGCAATAGATTTTAGTGATAAGTTGCTACGAATATTAAGTTCTCTTTAATGTAGATGACATAGAAAAGACGTCTTGGGTAAACATGGAAAACCTACTTTTTATAAACAGTATCCTGGGCAAAAATAAGCATTTAAATGTCCATAATGGACACTAAGGGATAGTATTATTGATGCATGAAAATTTACCTATGAAGGGCTCTCCTCCACAATTAACAGCTCTCAGGACCCTGTATAATTATTGTGGACTACACAATGGGCTATGCTGTCACACAACCAACTACCCTAGTAATTTGTCCAATTGTTATAAATGTTTTTAAAAACCCAAAAGAGCCAGTTATGATTATTTATAGTGCCTGATTGTGCTACCAAGCTTATGGCATTCACATCTTATCTACATTTTGTCTTCCAGTCTGTTAGTTCCTCTGCAGCTAGCTGGAGCTCTTCTGGAAGGCAATTCTGCTGAATGATTGAAGTTTGCTGCGTCTTCACCTTTTCTTTTGATACTGAAAAACATGTTTTTTTTTTATACGATATAGATTGAGTAACAGCTGGCAGCTTCATTTGTTTTGAAAGCTAGTAAAACCCTTTTGGACCACAGAGACTGAATACTATTAGGAATCAAACTGATTCTGTGTCAGTTTTTTGGCTGGTTTCTCTGCAGGGCCTTCTTGAGAATCCCTTTTGCCCTCATTCTCTCTTTGTCCTCATCTTCCCCCATCCATTCATATGACTGAAACTACCTTCCATTTCTTTGCTGTCACATTGCTTCAAGCGTTCTTGTCTCTTCACATCCAGATACCGCTCCCAAAGGGCTATCCAAAAATTGTCCACCCTGACTCATGTGAAG
This sequence comes from Sternotherus odoratus, assembly GCA_032164245.1. Taxonomy (NCBI): domain Eukaryota; kingdom Metazoa; phylum Chordata; order Testudines; family Kinosternidae; genus Sternotherus; species Sternotherus odoratus. Next base: position 133,995,180 of record JAVMKO010000001.1, on the reverse strand, counting down.
CTGAAATCAATCTGTTCTGATCAAAAGATTTTTTAACTGTTTTTCTCGGAAATTTGTGCCTTACACTGCTGTTTCCAGTCAAAAGCATCTAACATCTGTGGAGAGAGCATAACCAAAGCATGAGGAATTTCCATGTCATGTTTCATCTGTCAATTGTTTCGTGAAAAAAAAAAAGCTGTATTTTTAAGTTTCTACAAATATTGGCTGTGGAATATCAGCAGCTACCCTCTTCCCTTCTCCCTTTCTGTCAGACACTTACATTTTTCTCTGTTTTTTGGCCACCAGTCCATATCTTCAGCACATGTTCTCTTTCTCCTGTCACTTATTATGTCTACACTACAGACTTTACAGTGGCACATCTGTACCGCTACAGTTGTACTACTGTATGTTTTTCTGTGTAGTCGCTGTTTGTTGGCTGAAGAGAACTCTCCTGCCAGCATAATTAAGCCACCTCCAAGTAGAGGCATTAGCTATGTTTGCAGAAGAGCCTTTACTGCTGACATAGCACTGTCTACATCAGCACTTTTGTCTGTAAAACTTATGTTGGTCTGTGGGGGGAGAGGAGTTTCACACCCTTGACAAAAGATTTATAGACAAAAATAGATCAAGCCTACATCAGTGTAAATGATCCCGAGTCTTGACTCAGGATACTTAGTGAGTTTAATTCTCTTTTATCTTTATTGTTCGTATTTCTTTTAGAAACTTTCCTTCACTCTCATATTGTCTTTTGCTGCTGTCACCTCTGACTTTAACTCCAACCTGAAATGACTGAAGTGGCTGACTTGTTGGATGCAGCTGCTAAAACAGTTAATGATCTGACCTGCAAAAGGTGGTCAACGGAGGTTTGTTTTTGTCTATTGTGCATGTACAGAAGTTTGTTCTTATCTCCTAAAATGATTAAGATAATCCTGTTTTCGGGATTGTTAGTGTCTTTTAAAGTTGTCATATCGTGAGCTTCACGGATCTGCTCTGTGACTCCTGAGACTCCATAGTGCTGGTTGTAGGCATTTTACAATTCCATGTCCTTTTAATATGGGAGAGAACCACTTCTGGAATTAAGTCTCGGAGGTGAAATCCCTGGCCTGATTTGATGGGTCGGTTTAAAATGTTTTTACCCACCATACACTGACTGTGTCTGTCCCAGAGACAACACATCCCAGCTAGAGATTTGGAGCTCTCAGTCTGTTCCTGTCCTGTCATCCATATGTGTGAGTTGGCTAGGCAAGCATGTATTACAGCAACAGAAAAATAGCCAACAAGAAGAGTCACCAGCATCACTTTCTAAATGCCATGCCTTCAGACTAGCCTGTTAGGGAGAGTGCTTGTACAGCTAACCCTTAACTTTTTTCAGAGAGAGATAATAAGCAGACGTTATATCATATATTATCTGTCTCTTCAGCAACCCCCAATCGTGGTCTGCAATCATAAATAACATTTCAAAGGATTTGCTGAAGGGGAGCTGGTTCTAAGGTGAGTTGAGGTGGAAGTGGCTCTCTTCCAAGTACTCACATCAGCAAGAGTCATTCTGCCATTGCTCTTTTGAAAAGCTTAGCTCTGTCCTCCATTAGGATTTGTCTGATATAAGCAAATTAGTGTCCCATCCACTGAAATGGATTTGGTCAACCACTTCTATTTGGATCTCCCTGGGAGGTGTTCTTTTAAACATTGGAAAGAGCTTCCTTTGAAGCACCAAGAGGACTAGATTGTGATGCCTCTGAAGAGACCAGTTTGCCCAAGAATAAGGTCATGGTATACAAATGTGGGAAAGTGGTAAGAAAATATCCATCATCCTTGGCCAGTCCTTGGTATTTGCCTCACCCACGTTGTGATCTGGAAACAAAATGAAATATTGTTTCCTTAAGACCATAAAGGTTAACTCAAGTGTTCATTCAGCCTCGTTTGTTGACACTTAATATCTATGGGGGCCTGATTCTGCAGGCAGATGAGCCTCCCCCCCTCGTGAGGTGCTGGGCAGTCTCAGCTCCAGCTAACCTTGTAAAACAAAAGATGTTCAGTAGTGCATAGAATGAAGTCTATAGTAAGCAAGGCAACAAGGTCATATCCAGCTTCTCATCCACTGTAATCCCCAGGTCCTTTTCTGCAGAACTTCCACTTAGCCAGTCAGTCCCCAGCCTGTAGCAGTGCATGGGATTCTTCTGTTATAAGTGCAGGACTCTGCACTTGTCCTTGTTGAACCTCATCAGATTTCTTTTGGCCCAATCTCAATTCATCCAATACATACTTGTTTAATTGCTGGCAAGAATACTTGGGGGACCATATCAAAAGCTTTGCTAAAGTCAAGGTATATCCCGTTCACCACTTTCCCATATTCACAGAGCCAGTTTTCTCATCATAGAAAACATTCAGGTTGGTCAAGTATGACTTGTCCTTACTGAATCCATTTTGACTGTTCCTGATCACCTTCCTCTCCTCCAAGTGCTTCAAAATGGATTCCTTGAGAACCTGCTCCATGATTTTTTCCAGAGACTGAGGTGAGGCTGCTCAGTCTGTAATTCCCTGAATTTTCTTTCTTCTCTTTTTAAAGATGGACACCTTTTCCAATCGTCTGGGACCTCCATTAATTGCCTTGAATTTTCAAAGGTAATGGCCACTGGCTCTGCAATCACATCAGCCAACTCCCTCAGCACCCTCGGAGCAGTGTGTCCAGCCCCATGCACTTATGTATATTCAGTTTTTCTTTATAGTCCTTAACCTGTTCTTTCTCCACTGAGGGCTGCTCACCTCCTCCCCCATACGATGCTGCCCAGTGCACTAGTCTGTGGTCTGACCTTGTCTGTGAAGACTGAGGCAAAAAAAGTATCTAGTACTTCAGCTTTTTCCACATCATCTGTCACTAGACTCCCATTCAGTAAGGGTCCCACACTTTTCCTGACCTTCTTGTTACCCTTCACATTCCTAGCTGCAACTCCAATTGTGCTTTGGCCTTGCTGATTACACCCTGCATGCTCGAGTAATACTTTTATACTCGTCTCTAGTCATCTGTCTAAACTTCTTGTAAACTCACCGAAACTTTTTGTGGTTCATTGCACTGAAGATTTCTGTTAAGCCAAGGTGGTCATTTGCCATATTTGCTATTCTTCTTTGAGTGTTTGTTCATGTCAATTCCAATCAGGTGTGCACATACTGAGTGCATGACAGATGGAAGATTTTCCCCTTAGCAGTATCCATAAGGTCAGCTTGAGCGCCTCCTGGAGTCGTGCCCTCATAGTGCCCAATATAGGGCCCTGCCGACCCAAGCCCCCCTCAGTTCCTTCTTATTGCCTGTGACAACTAGTTGGAACACCCCATTGCTCTTGCCTGGGCGAGAGTGTGTTAACTGTGTCTGTGTATATAGTTAGTGTTAGGTAATATAGTAATTTCTTTTGGGGGGTCCCCCCCCATGTTTTTCCCTAGCACCAGGTTATGCCTCGGTCTTCAGGCTTTAAACTGCTCAGACTATGGCAGGTTGTTGCCAGAAAGTAACCTGCACACTTTGTGCTTGAACTGTCTCAGCGAGGGGCATCTTAGAGACAGGTACAAAATCTGTATGAGTTTTTGCTCAAGGACTCTTAAAAACCGGGAGTAGTGCCTCTGAATGTTGCCTATGGAGGCAGCACTTCGACCTCCATTGGAGGAGGGTGCAACAGATCCAGCTTCAAGCACCACATCCTCAGAGCACAGCGCTCCGGCATCGTCCATGTGTGAGCTGGTGCTGATGAAGGGCTCTTCTAGAGACCCTCAGCTCTGCCCACAGGCCCCGCTGGACCACAAATGAAAAAGACTGACAGAGGACACTCCCCGGCCACGCCTAAAGACCAGAAGGCCAACAAGTCCCCATTGGGCATCCATTCAATAGGGTTTCCGTTGACTCCTGCCCCAGGACGGATCCAGTCAAGTCTGGACCTGCACCACTCACTGGCATGCCACTACAAAGATCTAAAGCTCCCCTCCATGCCAGAGGCATTCTGGGTGTCTGCAGACCTTTAAGTGCTTACAGCGCCATCCTCACCTCCGAGGTGAGAGAAATTTCCAGCACCGGTTCCAGGCCTGGTACATTTCTTGGGCAAACCAGCAATGATATTGGCCATGAGACCACCATCCCTATTGCATTGGCCTGCAGCACCAGTGGCCTGTGTGGGTGAACTGCCCCAGTCCCCAGTTGGTACTGCTCTCCATGGTCATCACAGTCTAAGACCTCAGACTTGGAAGTGGAATCGTCGCCCTCTGGTAGGAGCAGAAGATCCCGTTCCTGCCACGACTAACAGCCCTATCCAGCACCGTGACTAGACCAGTGGCAGGCTCCTCAGTGACCCTTCTGGACATCCTGGGCCTATCACCAGAACCAGGGCTCCAGAACAGCATCGGTGGCCTCAACTTCTTTTGGGCAGCCACATACAACCTTCACACAAACACCCCTGTGGGGACCCACCCGCCGATGTCAACAGTCTCGGCTCCGATAGCAGTGTCAATGATCACAGCACTGATCATACCACTGGCAAGGGGGGCAACGGGTGCTGCACCATTCTTGGCGTTGATACTGGCACAGATCGTGATGCCAATTGTGTCCTTTGGGAGCAGTATCTGGATGCAAACAGACAAGAACTCTTGAAGCAGCTTGACAGCAAAGAAACTGACGGTAGTTTCTGATGTGTGAATGGAAGGGAGAGTGAGGAGAAACAAAATGAGGGAGTAAATCAGGCATTTTGCTGTGCTTCAGAAGTTCTATATTCAGCACTGCTCCAATTAGCTTTAAAACTGAAGTAGAGTTTAACCAGTTGAAGAGTCTATTCATAATTTTTTTTTAAGGTTCTTTGAGATAGTATAGCATTCTGGCCTGGTGGAGTTGGCTGCGGAGTACAGCCCACATGTAATAGAGATATGGTTTGGAAGCTAAACTTGGAAAAATCCAGGCTTACATAGTGCACAGCAGAGAATAATTCAGTATGTCCAAGAGTTTGTCTGAATGCTAGTTTGTTCCCAGGGCTCAGACATCAGAACTGGTGTGAAATCTTCCAAATCTGTGCAGTTCTCTAGAAGTTCTTACTTCTCCAAGGAATACAAATTTCTAACATAGCAGAGAGGGGGTAGCAGGTTTTTCATAGTTTGGGAAGATGGACAAAGCTAGTTACTTAGTGAATCAAAATTTTGAAGTGGGTTTCACAATGACTTTTGTTGTAAACTCTCAGATGAGAACTGGAAAATCAAATACTTGTCTAATCATTGTGAGCTAATAAACATTCTCCAAGTGGCCTTGGCAAAGTTTTTCTTCCTCTTATGTTGTTAAGGGTGCTCTGCAATGCTTGCCTGCCTGCCTGTTGCCCTCCTTCCCAGAAGGGGTTGCATTTCATTGGTGTAATAAATGTGTTGTTAGTAAATCATTTTGAAATCTCTAGATGAAAGGCCTGTAAATTTAAAATTTTGTTATTAATTGCCACAGCTTTAGCAAACATTCGATTTTACATGTAAAACCATGATTAAATCTGTTGTTTGTATAGACCATCTGAAACTTTAGACCTTCATCCCTCTCTCTAATGGCGAACAGATGAGTGTGCAAGTTTTATGTGTTCTGAAGCCCTGGCAATTGAGATATGAATATGTGTGCTCAATCCTCTGGTGGGTATCGGGGGCAAATACTCCGATTATTTGGAGAATTATCCCTGGAAAAATATTGCTAATCTTGGCAACTATGAATTTTCTTAGTTTGAGATGGAAATGTGTCTTGAGGTGCATGGATTAGTTTGTTTGTGGAATTCAAGCAGAAAAATGACTTGCACCACTTTTATGCATCTTGTATGAGACAGGTTTTTTTTTCCTTTTGAAAGTTTAATTAGGCCACTCTGCCAGCAAACAGTTTTTACTCTGACCCACAGCCTTAGACTCTCTGAGGGGGGGGAGGGGGGAGGAGGGGAGGGCAAAGCAGAGGAATACCATGCAAAAATGTGGATAAGAGGATAATACATTGTGAAGTTGTATCCCTCCCAATTGGTTTCCTTCCACAGTTGCTACTGAGCAGCCACAGTAAGAACCAGCCAATGGCAATTTGATTGGCAGAATGACTCCAGCAGAAATGGAAAGGAGACAGGAGAGCAGAAGATGCTGTTACTTTCCCACCAAATCTCTACCATCCGCATAGCTGGGAGTGGGTGGGTCCTCCCAAGAGTTTTTGGTTCCCTCTCCAGCTCCCACCAGAAAGAATGGTTCTCTTGATTTCAGTTTAAGTTTTGCCTGAATAAGGACTAATTAAAAATTGAGTAAAGGCTTCAAAATTTGGCCGAGTAACATTTATTTTCACAATGAGGTCCAGATCTTTTTGTGCATGTTTGTCCTACTTATGTGCTGCATGAAGAACAACTTACAATGTCAGCATTTATGCTAAACATTCTATCACTTCATTTAAATAAAAAAGGTTATACACACACAGGAACTTCCAAAATATACTACTATGTCTGGCCATACTCGGATCTGTATTCCAGGTCTATCCCAGTGTAGCAGTCCGCAGCTTTTACACGCCCTTGCAAATTCGCACTTTGGGCCATATCTGTATTGCTTTGCATTGCTTTCAAGACTCTCAGATTTTAAATAGGTTCAAGACAGCCAGGGCTGACTCTGTATACTATTCACCCTATGTCTCAAAGTAGGAGTCAGTTTTATGTGTAAAACTGGAAGCTGTTATTACTGGCCAGTTTACTAGATAAACCAAGGATGGAACAGCCTTGAACACTGAACTAGACACTGCTTACTAGAGATAATGCCCTCCAGCTTGTGAGTGAGACGCAATGGCAGACAGCATGGAGAAGCTTGCTTTACTCCTTGTAGTGCTGTTCCAGTTCTTTGGAAAAATGGAGTCTGTAGATCTGTTAATCTTGCATGATTTATGAATATTAAATTAACTTCAAAAATTATGAGAAGCATTGCCTTTCCCAAATTTACATTTTATCTATTTTTACAGTGTATAAGCCCTTAAAATAAATCTCACCAAGTATTTCCAGATTCTTGTATGAAAGGTGTCTCAGAGTACAAGGTATGCATTATTTATTATTATTTAATTACTAGATGATCTAGATTCAGTGTACATCTAATATTAAACAAGTTCCCTTTGCTCTGCAGATAACATCACGTTTTGCCTTGAGTGTATAGATTCTGGAGCTTTTGTGCAAAACTATTTGACAAGGCCAGTTTTAGTGCAGAGATTGGGGTAGTGGAATATTTTATTTTGCACTTGTGCAATTTTTATGTAATCCCTGTTTTGTTTTGCTTCAGGCAAACTATGCATGAACGGTTATTTTAAGCATATGTATAGTGTAACACGTTTGTGTTGTCCATTGAATAATGAGAGGATTGTAATGAAAACTGAAAGACATGAATGGTTGCAATCAAAAATATTTTTATTCCATCTGCTACATACTTTGGAGATAGTGTAACTTTTGGGTTTGGGGCAAAAACTTATTCCCATTCAAGTGAAGGGAGCATTTTATATTGTGTTCCAACTGCTTACATTCTGTATGCAGCAGTGACTGGAGGCCCTGCTTCAAAATTATTTATAGCATTTTGAACCACATAAAGTCCACTGGTCTTGATTCTACCCCCATGAAGCCTGTTAAACTGAAAAGTCTGTAGAAGATATTTTATAGGCCAAGGTGACTCATAATGGGAGGACAATGTGCATGAATTATTTCTCTCTTATCCCGGCACACATTCATCATATCTCTGCATCATGGCCAAGGAAATCATTTTCTTTATGGAAGAATGTTGGTTAGGCCAAGAGTCACATCCTTACAGAGAATAAGCACCCTTTCTAAAACCAGATAAACCTGTTTGTCTTTCCCCATCTGACTGAGAGCTCCTCTCTGCACTTGATAAATGTTAACAATATGTTTTATTTTTAGTTTTACTCCATCTTCTCTCAATGCTGCCCCTAGCTGAGTGTCAGAACCTTGGAGGGAGAGGGGTAGAGAATGTATGTGGCTTAACTCTGCACCTGCTATCCCTAGAGTGTGCTAGATTAAGTGCTCACTTACATTTCATGCAGTACCACTGACTTCAGTGAGGCATCTTGAAATGTGTCAGCTTTGAATTTTACTGTAAGGTTTCTTTATTGAAAGATGTTGAACTGACATCTCTGGAAACTCAGCTTTTTGTTTATCCAGAGAATATGTGCGGCACAGGTCAGCAGCCATGCAAGTGTCTGTACGTTGTCCCATTAACATACCTCATTTCTGACACACAGGCTCCAATCTGTGAAGGAGAGAGGAGTTCTGCCTCCATCCCCTCCTTTAGTCCTGTCCTTGATGACTGTGCCGGAGACTGTATATTGAAACAAAAAAACCCAAAAGTTGCAGTTAGTGGCAGTTGTGTTTGTTTTTTATTGTGTGGATGTGTTGCCTATTGGAAACGGGACTTCAGATGCTTTCCACATAAGTCGCTGAACGGTCATCAGAGGGTAACAATCTTTAGTCACTATCGACTGGAGTTGCAGTCCTACTTGGTGACCTTGAAGTGAACAGCTCCATTCTATTACTAAACTTCTGGCCGAACTGGGTTTGCCCTTCCCATTTGTCTCCCAAACCTTTCCTGAAAGAGCTATACTGTACTGATAAGGGTGAATATATTAGCCTCAATGGGTATTAAAATATCTATAAAACCCTTGTATACTGTTGTGACATTGAACACCTAAGTATGGTTTGTGTTTTTGCATTGTTAGTTGTTATACATCAGATGTTTTTAATCTGAGAGTGGCCAAAATGGACGTTTGTGAAAAATTGAGTTTCTGTGTTGCAGAATGCTTAGAATAAAATGGAAACCAAATATGTGCAAAAGCTAGTGAAAAAGCTGTAGATGGCATTAACAATTTTCCTTTCTGCAATTCTGGAAGGTTAATAGATTTTATCTTGCTAACGGTGCTATATATTCTTAATTATGCAGTCTTTTAGAAGATTCTGTAGGTGACAGAAGAATCCCAAATGACTAAAAAATATCTTGAGGATGCTCTCTAGTGTTGAAAGCTAAATTTAATTAGAGAAAACTTGGCTTTCTGATGGGAATTCGGAAATAATAATCAAACGTCATTAATAAATGACAATAGAGTTACAAAAAAGGTACAGAAATTTGTATTATAGATCACTGCTGATAAAAGAACTAGAAAGCAAAAGTTGTGATATTGAATGAGATTGGTCAGAGGGATTAAGCCGTATACAATTTTTCACCAAGAACTATGTGGTACTGAGGTAGAAACCAGTGATTGGGAAGTGGTATGAAAGGAAGCAAAGGGAGCCATTCCCTGCATCATAAATAGGTCTTATGAATATAATTGAAGGAAAGTTCTGACTATATTGCTTTCATGTTGGTTTTATGGTATGACATGATGTGTATGATAGAAAGTTGCACAGAAATCTATCACTTGTCAAATATCAGCATTATTAATCGTTAGTGGTGCATCATTGATAGACCATCCATTGATGTCTCCACAGCTGTGTGTTGCTGCTGCTGTAAACTAAGGACAGATATCCCTTTTTCTTTGCAACATAAAACCCGACCATCATTACCTGCCATGTTGCATCCTACCACCAAACTTAAAGCAGAAGTTTTGTATCCTGTCTTTGTGTGCGGTAATAAACACCAGATTTCATACCTGAGGGTACGTTTGTAGCTTCCACCTATGTGCCTTGCTCCTACCAATTCCCCAACACAATATAGTCACTCACTGAGCCAAGTTGCAGGAAGTCAGTCAGCATTTTGATGGAAAGAGTTCTGTAGAAAGTGTATGTTTGGAAGGAGTGCTGCAGTGCAGACATTGGGGAAACAGAGCAGGAGTGACTCCTGTCATTCTCCTCCAACTCATTATGAGAAATACCAACAGTCCAGGCTATTAAGAGGGAGGAAACCAGCCTTTATCCCAGGCTTTGATCTCTCCGATAACAATATTCAGGACTTGCACAGTGCTACACAGGTTCAAGAGGGAAAGATCCCTTCCCAGCTTGACCCTTAAGAATGGAATGAAACACGGTTTGCTTATTACTGCCGTGATTCAGCACGGAGGAGACTGCAGAGACCGAACCGTCCAACTAAATATACAGCGTTTTGGGAACCTCAGAAATCATCTCTGAACTCACCCCAGTGCAATCCCATGCTGCTGTATCAGGAATTGGCATAAGCTGCTAATTAGTGCATTTAGAACGAACTAAAGGAAACGTTTCACTCAGCATGTAGTCAGCCTGTGGAATTCATTGCAGCAGGAGGTCATGGAATACAGTGCTGGATGCGGATGAATAACTTTATAGCAATAACAGATTGTTAGGCATGTATGCCAAGATAGGGGCAATCATGTCTAAAGTTTCAGAACATAAGGTGATGCCCACAGGGACCAAGGAGTACATAGGGAACTCTCCCATCTGTTTGCCCCACAGCAAAATATTGCCATGTATATTATGGATATCACTTAAGCATGGCATGACAGAATTGCAAAGGGTATGCATATCTCTAAGCCAAAAAACCAAACAAACCACATAGTATGTCTAAAAAACAAGGCCAAACAAGCCTTTAGAAAATTGAAATCTATCCTACTGAGGCCAATAGAAAGGAACATCAACTATGGCAGGTTACATGGAGGATGGAAATTAGGAGTGCTAAGAAGAAATTTGAAGAGCAAATAGCCGGTGATGAAAAAGCAAATAATCAATTCTATCAGAAGCAAGGATCCCGCGAGAGAATGAGTAGCTCTACTGGATACAGTGGAGTCTAGGGAGCAATTAAAGAGGGTAAGAACATTGAAGATATGGCTGCATGGCAGTTAGATGCCCAGGGCTAGCCAGGCTTGGGTGAAGGAGATGTTTAATTGTGGTGTAGATGTTTGGGCTTGGGCTGGAGCCCAGGCTTTGGGACCCTGTGAGGGGAAGGGCCCCCTTGGAATTAATCCAAGAATTCTCAAGGCACTTAAAAATAAAGAGTAAAATTTTTCTAAAGCACACAGTCCCATTGACTTTCAGTGTCTCTATTCCTTGGCACAGCATCCTGGAACTTAGACTTGTAAGTCATTTAGGTGATTTGGAAAATGCTAACCAGACTGGCTAATGTGCTAAGAAAGGTATGCATGCTATCATTAAAATCAGAAAATAATACTGGTTTGACTTACCTTTTAAAAAGATGCGAGGGTTGATCTTAGACTTTCTGGTCTGTAATTTCTATCTTTACTCTCAGGGCAAAAAATGAAATGGTGATAGTTTTTGGATGCCAGCTATAATAATGGGTCCTTTCCTCCTTTCCTTTGTTTTGGCCATTCCCCAATTATACTTCCTTCTAATATGCCAGCTCATCTGTATTTTTCACTCTTATCCGCTCTTTTTTGTTCATTTTCTCCATTTCATTCTGTTCCTGACTCTCACCACTGACCTTGAGGGTCTGGAATTCAGTTTGGGAGCAAGACAATGGAATTGCTGCTGTTCACCATTTGCATGACACAGTAGGCACATTCTACCCTATGTGTGTCTAAAGACCTGATTTACTGTATTGTTAAAAGCAGACCCTTATAGCCTTCTTAGTGTAACAGGGCAGATATACACACTTAGGCCAGGTCTAGTTACCTGCCGGATCAAGATAAATCGATCCCTGAGCACTCTTCTGTCGACAACGGAACTCCACCACTACAAGAGGTGCAGGCGGAGTCGACGGGGGAGCGGCAGTGGTCGACTCACTGTTATGAAGACGCTGCGGTAAGAAGACCTAAGTATGTCGACTTTAGCTACGCTATTCCCGTAGCTGAAGTTGCATATCTTAGGTTGATTTTCTCCCTCCCCCCCATGTGTAGAGCTGGGCTTACAAATAAGTGGAAGGAGGGGAGGAGAGAGATGAGAATAAGGAAATGCTCACAGAAGGAGCGAGTTAAGCTTTTTTTTCCCTTTTTTTCCCAAAAAGTATTACATCTGAGTCAATATTTTTGGCATCTTTCTTTTCCTCAAGGCTTTCAGAAGATCCTGTGACAGATTTACAAGAAAGATAAAGAGTCCAATAACTGAGTCACCCACAAGAGAACGATGATTATAATTAACATGTATGTTGTGCATTTTTATCTCAAAAGTTCCCAAGGCTCTGAACAAACAATAGACACGGGACCACTGACGTGCAGCCATCTCGGTGGGTGGGGGAGGAACAGCATTCTTAATAACAGTGAGGGGAAGAAAAATGGAGGCAAAGAAATAGGAAAAAAGCCCCATCTCTCAGAAAGTGTCAAGAGATTGTCAGCATTCACATGGAGAAGACAGGATCTCAGTTTTTATGCATCCATTTACAATCCCCCTTCCTACCTCAAACAGTATGGAACATATAGAACCATTCCTTTTATCTAACTCAGAACAATGAAGAGCTGAGTCAGTTCTTAGAATCTGGTTTACTGGAATATCCAGGGATGATGGATGAATTAGTTTAGATTGAGAGAGAAAATTAGACCTATCTTGAACTTTAGCTCAAATCTCAACAAGAATTTTTGTTTATGTTCGAAAAATTTTAATTCCTCCCGAACACTCCCGTTTTCACAGCACTTACTGGCTTGAAAAATGTCAGATTGAGAGAGAAAATGAGCCTTTACTAGAGATACTTTGTTTTGCACCCAAACTAGGCACTACTGAGGTAAGCAGGTGAATTTTTAAGTACTTACCTGTTCTTCAGGCAACATAGTCTAGGGCTTAGGACAGAGGAGTGGGAGTCAGGAGATCTTAATTTGACTCACTGAATGACTTTGACCTGTCTGAGACTTTCCTTATCTGAAATACTTATTCCACTTTTGTAATGCACTTTCTAGACCTTTCTTTAATGGAATCAGAGTGCAAAACCATTATTATCTAAACTTTCCACAGTTAACTCCTTGCTTCTGATACAGTAGTAAGAGTTTACAGGTGAATAACATGAAGTTTGTGGAGATGAGGGAAAATGTAAGGCACTTCGTTTTGGATAATGTCGCACCTGAAAGGTTGAAAAGTGAATTGTGAATTGAACCATATGCTGATTCAGCTAAAGTACATAACCGTATAGGGTACATGTTGTTTGCAGAATATAGAGCTGCATGTTTAACTTCCCATTACTGCTGTAAGCAATGGCTAATAATTAGTGTAAGGATTTTTGTGAAAGGAAAATGCAGAGGTTTTCTCTGGTGACAGAAATGTTTCCAGGAAAAGCAGTTCTTCCGGGAAAGGAAGGCACAGCATATGGACAGCACAAACACACAGGACCATATCCCAGGAGCTGAAGTATGCCTACACAACCACACGACCATATCCCAGGAGCTGAAGTACGTCCAGAGAGAACCTAAGTGGGTTCTTTTCACCTTCTTGTGATCCACTTAGCATGTACTTTACACCTACTTAGCCTTCTTTTAGACTCGCACCTACTTACCAAATTGTAAGGCCTTGGTTACACTGGCACTTTATAGCGCTATAAAGCCTCCAGGAGCGCTATAACTCCCTACCCGTCCACACTGGCAAGGCATGTATTGCGCTCTAAACCCACATTTATACCGCTCTTGGTAATCCTCCCTTCCTTGAGGAATAACAGCTATTGCGTATTCCCTGTAGCCCTGTATTCCCTGTAAACAGTCATTACGCTATAAGTGATCTCTGGCACGCCTCCGAGCCATTTAAGGCAATTGACGTCTCTTCCCTTTGTTTTGAACTCGGCTGGAGGAATGCGGAAGTACCTTTTCAGAGTTTCTCTCTTAACTCGTCAGATAAGCACTGCAAATGTTTACAAAGGGAGCTGTGTGACTTAAAGCTGGCTCTAATTTCAAAGGAAACCACTGACAAGACTCTCAGCCCATAGAAAATCCCCTCGCTCTCTCCCTCTGCATACACACTACACTTTCCCCCTTGCCCCCCTCGTTTGAAAAGCACGTTGCACCCAGCTGAATGCTGGGATAGTTGCCCATAATACACCACTCCCTATGCCGCTTCAAGTGCCGCAAATGTGGCCATGCCAGGACATGTTATAGTGCTATACCTATTGCTGTATATGGGTACAGCTATAACCAAAAGCACTATAATCCTGTAAGTGTAACCATGGGCTTAGTGCCTGTATATTGAGCACCCGCTATAGGAGACGAGGAAATGAACCAGGAGCCAGCTTTGGAGACCTGGAACAACCAAATTGGCTAGCTGCAGGAATGATCAGAGGGAGAAGGGACTGGCAGTATGACCAAGAAGAAGTCAAGATAGCTGAGCAGCAAAAGGCGAAAGATTTATACGATCTGAAGAGAAACCAGAGTTGGCTGGCACTACGCCCAGCTCACGCGACAACTCATGGTGTCTGACGCCATCAGGTGGTCCAGAGACATATACATTGAACACATCACGGGACATTGCCAGTACCAGGTCGAGCAACCGAGACCACCAACCAGGGAAATAACCCACCCCTCCCTTCCCTGACAAACAGAGGGATGCACCCCACCCATGTACTTCTTGCCTACACCACCATGGACTTGGACTCTTACTATACCCCATGGGTGGCGTACCCGAACACACCTATACACTGACGCTTTAAAAAACTCCCACACACCAATCTGAATCTGTGCTGGATATGAAATATGTATGTACCCTGTAAACCTTATACTTATTACTTATAATCGCCCATAACTCCAGCCTGACTCCAGATGTCCAGTACCTTACTTCTTAACTTGTGTATATTTTCATTTCAAACGTTAGTTTTAATAAAATTTTAAAGTTGAGCAGCAAATACAGCAGAGAAGGGAACCGAGTGACAGAGAAATGTGCAAGGATTGAGGAACAGGGGAAGGGGAATCTGTGGCAGAGAAGAATGAGAGGAGCAGAAGATTAATGAAGAGCCAAGAGTATAATTATTTCTTCTGAGAGAGGATAAAACACTTGCATTAGATAACTAAAGTACACAGTTTTCTAATATCAGTTTTTCTTATAATAAATCACTATCATTGGCAAGAAAAGTGTCATGTGATTGTGAAAAGAAAGGCAGACTGTCTGCAGGCAAGTTGATGCTGTCTACCTCTGTTTCTGCAGCCTTAAAGAGCGCACATTGCATAATCTAATTTTAGTAATATCTTCTCTAGCTTCCCTTAAGATACAAAAACATCATCTGATAGGCCTTTGGTGCCTTATTTAGAACAGTTTGAGTTAGAATGTGTTTCACAGAGGATTTTCCCAAATATATATTTAGATTTTTTTTTTTAAAAAAAAAAGTAAAAGGCAAGATACTGCTGTGCATCAGCTCTGTTTTCTCCCCTTACTGTATATCACTAACTATAAATAATTTCAGGATTTCTCCACTATAAACAATACCATTTCCCACCTTTCATTTTTAACCACGTAAAACAACTTTATTCCAGAAAACAGATGAGCAGCTACATTTAAGGGTGGTATTGGTGCCACTCCTTTGTCGATCATTTACCAACAAATGATGTAAGTGCATTGCGAAATGCCCAATCCCAGTCTCTGAAGCCTACTATGTCATCTTTGTGTTTCACCTAAGTTTCATTTGCTGCAGGAATCTTTTTCATTTTTATACTTCTAATGAGAGATGCTCAAACTTTCAGTATCTGAATTTTCCCAAAGTGCAAGGGATGAGGATGTTTGGATCCAGGTGTTTTGGTTTGGATCCATCTGTAATATTAACGTCCAGTTTAATACTTTATCTGAATTGTAGCATGATGGGACTGAGGAAAGATTTCTTCATGTCAGGATACAAACAAAAAGGGCTTGACCAGACTTTAAAGTAAACATCTAGATTAGGAAATCATTTATGGGATACTTAAATAGCCTCCATGGGGAATTTAATAATTTTAATTTCCTTTCATTTCACTTTAGGGCATTTTTTTCATGAGCTTCCTCATTTTTGAAATCCCCCTTTGGAATTCCCCTTATCCCTTACTTCTTCCCCTTTTCTCCAATTTGTTAATTATTAGGAACAAATTCAGCCTTTAGTTACACATGTTTAAACCTGGAATAAATCCACTCATTTCCATGGAATTACTTGTGATTTACACTAGCTTAAATGATAGCAGAATTTGGCATTTACCTACCAACCCCTCATCTTCTCTCTGATCCCCACCCCTCCAGGAATTTAGCTTTCTCTTAGCTTCAGCTTTGCAACTTCCTAGTAACTCTCACAGCTTGTATTAAAGGCAAAAATGTAAAATGTTTTCAAAGTGGACAAAGTTAAATAAACAAATGGTCTGTGGCATTTAGTCTTACAGACAGATCTTTGACTTTATGAATACTGTGTGTCAAATTCTGGTCAATTAAGTCCATATTTATTCTGATTGCAAATGATAGCAGAATCATAACCAAAATCATGCTAAGTTGGACAAGAGTCAGAAAAATGTTGAGATCAATATGGTAAAATAATGTTCTGGGTAATGTAAAAATTTAATTTTACATTTGCAGATCACCTTCTTTCGCCAAAACAGTGTAATAGCATGTCTCCCTGCCTGATTTTCCAGGGCAGTTTTAATGGAATTTTGACATCTGTGAGATTTCTTTTCATGAAGTGTAAGTGATCACAGGTTGATCCATTGTGAGCCTGAGAGTCTGAAAGACCCTATAACAAAAACCAGAAATCTATTGCAATCGAGGTCTGATAATGTCATTTTAAAGCTAATTTTCCTTACTTTTCCAGTGGGAGGGTATGATGTCATTCTATCTCCTCCCACTGTAAACTAAGCTGCTGTCAAAGTTTGCTGCCTCTGCCTCTGAGAGAACAGTTCACTTAAGTGCAGCTGCAGTACCTTGTTCTGTGATCCCCATCAGCATCATTCACTGTGCAAGTTTGGGTTTGTAACCATGATATCAAGACTGGTCTTTCTACTTTTCTGTGGACATATTGCACTAAACCTGGGAAATGCTCAGAAATTGCCAAGAGGCAAGTAGCTATGACAACTTTGTGTTTTTTGAAAAATGTCTGTGTTTTTGCAATACAAATTTGCTTTCAGTATGTAAGGCAGGACTAAAGACTATCTGAAAGAGAAATGTAACAGCAGGGCAGCCTGTAGGGCAAAATCCAGGTACAAGAGATAGTTGTTTAAAACTCTTAAACTTAACTGAAGCAAAGACATAAACATTTCCATTGTAGCTTGTGAATCCAGTATGAATTGCCATGCAACAAAGAGAACTAATTCTAGTGCTTTTATGATGGTTTAGACAATATTGTGTAAGTTTGTGATAGTAAGATCTTCAAGGAAATGGGGTTTAGTGCACCCCAAGTTGTTGGCAGGGGATTTCAGTCCTGTTTTGGAACAAATGTTTTGTATTTTCAATTATATCCATCCTTTTAATTCGTCTCCGCAAGTCCGTATGTATTCTTTCAAGAGAAAAATGCAATTTATTAAGTGACTGCATTTCAAAACTCTGCACTCCACATGAAAAAAACCCATGTCATGTGAATATTTGTTTAAATATTCCCCTCTGCTGGAGTTTGGAAGTAGTTTTGCAAAATTGGAAGATACCCTCCCCTTTCCCTTGTTAATTTGATCTGTGTAACATTGGCATTTTGTGAGTATTTGATTGCTGCAAGAACAACAGATGTAGTGTAAAATTTAAAATCTTATTTCTAAATCTAGATTATGGAGTACTTTGTAGCACCTTGGAACTAGAGTAGCACTTCACTTAACAACTTTTGGTGTGCTGCATTTACTGCCGTCTACTTTGTAGAAATGCCTATATAAGTCCAGCCTGTGCTTTGTAGATGCATTTTTATATCTGCAGACTGCTGCAGTCAGCAAAGTTTATAGGAGAAGCTGGAACTTTTTATTATTATTAAGTTGCTTAGAGCTATGTTATACCACAAAGCATTGTCCTTGAGGAAATCCTAGAGTACAACATATTTTAGGTGGGGGATCAAAAGAGTGCTGAGGAGAGGAAGATGCAATTCTTATCTCAAGATAAAAACATCTTAGGAATTTTCTGTCTAGATGTTCCCTCTAAAAAAGTCTTGCTTTTTGGATTCCCCAAATCCACTGGAATTGAAGTGTGCTTGTTGCAAGTGTATTTCTGCAGAATGATAATAGTGAAGCAACACATAGATCGTGTTCTCTCATTACTGATACAGAAATACAGCTCAGTTCAAATAGACTTTTAAGCCCTTAGTTCGCTCTCTCTCTCTCTCTCTCTCTCTCTCTCTCTCTCTCTCTCTCTCTTTCTTTCTCTCTCTCTCTCTCTCTCTCTCTCTCTCTCTCACACACACACACACACACACACACACACACACACACACTCACACTCACTGTCTCTCTCATATGCACGTACAAAATCCATCTCTTCTGGATAAGTTTACACTAGAACGTTTGTGTCCTTACAACAATAAAAAGTAATTGCTATCCGCAGACGTAGGGTATTAGCATGCCAAGACTATACAATACTTCCAAGTATGTACTGTCTGCTTTGGAGGATGGAGATTTTCCAATGCCCACATTATACAGATAGCATTATTTAACTTTCTGCTCACTTTGATGGGATGATAACCATGAGTATGTTTAAGTGTAAAGTTCTGGCAAAACTTAGAGTTTCCCTTTTCATACTGCAATCACAGGAGGTGATCTCTGGACACATTCTTGCTCTGCTAATGTAATAAAGTAAAAAACACAGTTCCACTTGTCATTTGCACTAACGCTGCAAGTGGAAATGCCAGGTTCATGTTGTTTAATTGACTTTTGGAAGGGCTCTCTCTCTTTGCAAATGTATAAACATAAACAGTTTTTGACCTTTGCAGATATCATTTCAGATGATTATTTTTATTGGGTTGGACACGCTGTACGTTGGTTCCCGGGTTGTTTATCTTGGAATACTCAAAGAGGTCTTTGTTAAAGCATTCCTGTTTGACTAGAACTAAGTATGTTTCCATAAATGAGCAGTATGATGCTTAGATTTTAAGCACCTCTAAAGTAACAGAGGCGCGGGGGAGCTCTGTCTCATTATTAGTGTGGTCCACTCTGTCCTGTAAAATCACTCCATGAAGTACAAATGTAAACTTTTTTCTATGTTGTTCAATCTCAGTCACGCACAGCACACTTAAGTGATGCTCCAGAGCCACTCCTATGTAGAGTCAGTTCTGTATTACCTGAGAGAGGCTCCAGACAAATTCATTTTTTCGTAGTGGGGTAGCCTGTGATAGATTCACAGTATAAACCTTTTAATTCGTACTGCTTCCGTGGAATCCCACTTCTTGAATCTCCTCTCCAGGAGGTGAAACGTACTGATCCCTGGCCTCATGCAATGGGATTTCCTTTCAGTGGTCCAAGGAGGAAAGACAATCTTGCAGCTGTAGGGAAGGCAGCCAATAAACCCTTTGGATGTCAGTGATTTGCAGAGCCTTTCTTTGGAAAGACTGTCATATTCAAATATGCCTTTCATGGGGCTGGAACACACATGCCTCCCTCTTCCAGGGTGCTTGTGCGCTGCCACCCCCACAGGCACATATTTGACTAAAATGGAAAGTTAGTGCAGTGCTGGAGGAATGCATTGGAACCGAAATAATGATATACAGACCATGACATTAAAAAAAGTTAAGGTTGCAGAGTCAAGAACTCAAAATAAGGAAATGCCAGAGATAAGGTTGCTACATTAATTCTGCCCCTGTGTGCACATGCACTATAACAGTGGCTCTTAACCTTTCCAGACTACTGTACCCCTTTCACAAGTCTGATTTGTCTTGTGTACCCCAAAGTTTCACCTTATTTAAAAACGACTTGCTTGCAACATTGGACTTAAAAATACAAAAAAGTGGCACAGCCCGCTTTTACTGACAAATTGTTTATGTTCTCATTTTTACCATATAATTATAAAATAAATCAACTAGAATATAAATATTGTACTTGCATTTCAGTATCGAGTATATAGAGCAGTATAAACAAGTCATCGTATGAAATTTGAGTTTGTATTGACTTTGCTAGTACTTTTTATGTAGCCTGTTGTAAAACTAGGCAAATCTCTAGAGGAGTTGATGTATCCCCTGGAAGACATCTGAGTACCCCCAGGGGTACATGTACAACTAGTTAAGAATCACTGTAGGGTAGGGTGACCAGATGTCCAATTTTATAGGGACAGTCCCAATTTTTGGGTCTTTTTCTTATATAGGTTCCTATTATCCCCACCCCCGTCCCGATTTTTCACACTTGCTGTCTGGTCACCCTATAAAACAATCTCGTCCAACATCATGTAAGAGCTTCACGACAGACTGGGTAACTGAGAAGTTCCACATTATTTATGTAAAAGCTAGAAATAGAACCCAACTTTCCTGGTTCTTAGTCCAGTGCCTCGAATAGAAGAAAACATTTTTTCTCTTGGAACTCTTCACCACATTCACTGTCCACCTTGTCCAAATAATATGTGATTACAGACCATATAATAATGCATTCAGGTTTGACAGGTTATAGTATGGTAGGAAGGCTAAGTCTAAGGGGATTTTGTGGTTTGCTGTGAAGGCACTGTGGTTCATAGTTGTCTCTCCTGTATTGAAATTCAAAATTACTATCCCATTCAGATGGATAGCATAGGTCACAGCTTTAAACTAGGCTAGCTGTTATGTCAGAAAGAGCTCACCACATCAATTACATGTAGTCCACGTTTGGAAGGTTTTCATCACAATCACAAGGGCTAGAATCTGAATTTTTAATAAAAATTTACAATTTTCAGTAGTATGATAGGAAGAGGTGGATTCTGCCAAATATAGAGAACTGTGGCTAAAACAATGTAATTATCAAATATTTCTCCTTACATTGCTTAGCACTTATATTCTGCAGCTCTTTTCATCTGCAAAGGGTTTTGAAGTCATTAACCTCATGGTACCCACTGAGGAGTTTAGCTACATCTTATATAACCTTACAGATCTCTTTATTGTCAGGCTTTCCCTGATTTACTGATCTATCTTGGTGAGCAATGTGAATTGAAACATTTTTTCTGCTGTACAGCTAAGCCAAATTCAGAAGTTCTCTGTGATCTCACATTTTCCCCGTCACACAAATATTCTGATGTGGAGACCTCCCACCTCTGTTACACTTCTGTGCAACACCATCATATCTGACCTAATGGTTGTGGGTGTATGGTTTGGGGAAATCCAGATAAATAGATGAGAAAAGAGAAATTGCTTCCCATGAGGGAGGGCTACCTGAATTAAATTTAGGAGAGCATACAACTTATGTAGCTGTATATAACAGAAACATTCTCTCTTCTATAGACAGTGACAGAGTGCAAAAGAAGACATGGCACTGAAGAACAGTTTAACAAACAGAGCAGAGCAAAATGAAAAATCTATCTTAATGCATCAGGACTAAACAAGTTAAGAGACAGAAGACAAAGTTTCAGGGCACAACCCACAGGATTGTATCTCCTTGAAAACCATATTTCTCTGGCGCCTATCCTCGTAGGACACAATCCAGATGCTTTTCAAGTTAATGGGCTTTGCAGCAGGCTCATAGTGTTGGTAAAAAGCATTTTATTGTTTTAGTTTTCTGGATGGACTTTCTGTGGACGGCACAGATGTGCGTACAAATCAGTTCTCTTGAGCACCACGGATGCTGTGTTTAACCGACACTGCCAAGATGTTGCCTGCAGAGTGCAGCGGAAGGCATTCTGGTTAGAAGTTGGAATCCCATAGTTGGGGAAATTCAGGTCAGCTTTTCCTTATCCTTTTACTCTCCCAGATGACTATAACCAGACAGTAAACACAAACCTGGCGTCAGATGGCAATCATACTTCTTCTTTCTCCTTCCACTCTTTCCTATAATCTCACTTTCTCTGGCTGTTTTCATGTATCCTCCTATGTTTTCTTTTATTGGAGGTGAAAGGAATTTGAAATTACTCAGTTTTATAAACTAGAATGACCTTATGGTTGCGTTTAAACCAGAGCAGCGTAAAATTTGCTTTGGGTGTCTGATTACAGGGTTTGCATCCTTGGTGCCTGAATGGTGGTAACTTCTGACAGAATTCTGGCCTGTCCTTACTTTGCAGGGAGGGCACAAGACAGCCTGTTTCACCCTCCTTGCTAGTGCCACCTTCACAGGAACAGGGTAAGATATAGACTTAATACTCCCTTATATGGTAGGTTGACAGGCTTGTAGAGGATTCAGTAATTTTCAGTGCATGGTTACTGTCAGCAGAGGGAACTGATAGGAAAAGTATAGCTGTACTGCAATGGAAAAAGGTATGCAGATGTCACCCTTAAAAACATGGCAGTCACCTTAGATAACCTCAGTATTTGCAGTGTTGGAAATATTTGCTGTTGTGAGAAAAGAGTATTATAAGGGAATAGTACACATATTGAAGTAACCATATTTATTTTTACAAGGCAGCTTTTGGAGAGTGATCACTGTATTTACAGTACTCTTCCCAATTTCTTACGTTCCATTTTTTAAAAGAGCATGAGGTTAGTTTTCCCCATTCTAAATTTGTTGGCTATGGTACGTTTTATAATACTCTTTCCTAACCACAGGTTAAAAACTTGGCGTGTGTTTATGTTTTTGTGTCAAACAATTAGAACAATGAAGATTTATTATGGTTTATTCTATGGTTGTCAAAACAGAATAGCCAAATGTTAGTCCCAAAACATTTGTGGGCCCTCAACAGCATTCCTTTGATAGCTACAGGATAAAAGGCCAGAAACTATAATGAAGGAGAAAAGTATCCTCCTGAACATTATTTATTTGAACAAATAATGATAATGCTATATCAAAGTAGAGCCTCCTCCCCCCAAAAAGAGGAAATTACCAAATAGGTTACAGGTTAATTTTCCATATTTTGCAGAAGTACTTTCAAGAGACTGCTTTTAAAAATAGACAAATTATTTAAGCTTTAACTCCCATTGTAATAGATGGGAGGCAATTCAGACTAGATCACTTAGCTTTTTTTAAAAAAAATATCAGCAAGGAAAAATGTTATGGAAAATAAACTTGTGTGGAATAATTCCCATATATTAATGCTACAGAAATGGCACTATGAGTCTATAAGGGATTCCCATAAAATCCTTTAATCCAAAGAAAGTATAGCCAAATTGCTAGGAATTTTTAGTCAACAAATGTGTCAAGTCAAATTCACTGCCTCCTGTATTGTCTTTAAAGAACCCTCTCTGCCCCCAACAACTCAAACAATTTTACAGCTTATTTCGCCAAAACTAACTTAAGCAGCTAGTCAAGTATGGCCTAAAATCACAGCATAAAAGAACCAAGTACTGAACACCAGACTTCCCATATCAAGGGTAATCTGGTATTCCAAAATCCCATTTTTACAATAACATTAGCTATAACTTGCAATCTGATGCATGTGTGTGGATCCATTAAAGATCTGCCCATACAGTTCAAATTTCGGGATCAGTAACAGAGTAATTAAATACCTCTAAAATAATCTCAGTATTGTATAACCTTGAGCTCCTATCTGTCTTTTTTTTTAATTTTCAGATTTGCAATAAATAGCTCTTTCTGTACATTATTCTTTAATCTTTAGCCACCTATCTTTTTTGTGTATCTAAAATATATTTTCTTTGGGGTTTTGTACAGAATAGAAAGTGTATAAATCCCATCTTTACAGTTTTCAGAGTGGCAACTGTGTTAGTCTGTATCCGCAAAAAGAACGAGGAGTATTTGTGACACCTTAGAGATTAACCCACTTCATCAAATGTATGTGGCTTTAGCCCACGAAAGCTTATGCCCAAATAAATGTGTTAGTCTCTAAGGTGCCACGAGTACTCCTTGTTCATCTTTACAATGCACATATTACAGTGTGTGCTGTAGGGGTCGCGTGGGCGGGGCGCGGCCCCTCTTCTTGCTGGTCTGGCGGGAAAAGCCTCGCCCTGTCCGCGGTCGGTGACCCTGAGGGGAATTAGCGGGGTCGCGGACCCGGAAGCCCGCCGCTCGTGGGGCGGGAGGGCTAGGCTCAGGCCCACCCGGGGGTTAGTCTGGAGTCCCGGGCTAGTCTCGGAGCGGGGTGGTATCCCCACGCTTCTTCTCAGCGGCCCCGTCCGGGCCTTGGCCGTGGGGCGTGGGTGTGGTCAGTGGGCCGCCCGGCTGAGGCACACGGTCATCGGCTCGGGCCCCTCTTCCCTGCTACCTCCAGACTCCCCTTCCCTGGGTACCTGGTCGGTCGTGGGGTCCTCGGCGTCGGCGAGGGTCATGGGCTCCTCCGAGTCGCTGTCCGGAGGCAGGTCGGGTAGGTCGTCGGGGGAGCCGGCTAGCTCGGTCGGGGGTTCCTCGGGGAAGAAGGCTGTCGGCGGAGTCGGGGCCGGCAGCCGGGTCCCCGGGTGAGGGCTGTGCGACCCGTCTGGTCCTTCTTCGGGGGGGTAGCCGGGTAGTAGAGCTGGTGGCTGGTCCCAGTCGCGGTCCGGCGGTGGTCCCCACTGGCCCTCGGGGTCGCAGGATGTTCGGGCCCTCAGCCGGGCCTCTAGCCGAGGGTCCAGCGGTTCCTCGGGGTAGTGGCCGAGGGGCAGAGGCGGAGGCCTCTCCCAGTAGCCTCTGGCGTCTGGAGGCAGCCATCTTATCCGGCCGGGGCCGCCCCCGGAGTTCCGGGGGCGGGGCTGACCCGGTGCTGACGTGGCCCCTCCCGGCCGCGGCGTGCGGCTGGCTGGCGGCGAGGCCCCTCCTCTCCCGCCCTCGGGCCTCCGGGGGTGGGGCTGGCCCGGCGCTGATGCGCCTTCTTCTGGCCGCGGCGTGCGGCTCGCCGGCGGCCGCACCTCCTTTCCCCCACCCTCGGATCTCCGGGGGCGGGGTCGTCCTGGAGCCGCCGGGGCTTCCCCCGGCCGCGGCGTGCGGCCCGCCGGCGGCCGCGGCTTTTCGGGCCCCGTCCCGGTTCTCCGGGGGCGGGGCTCAGCCCGTGCTGGCGCGGCTTCCTCCGGCCGCTGCCAGGGGCTATTTCGGGCGCGGGCGGCGTGCCGCCGTGCCGCCCCGCTACAGTGCTTAGTGAAATATGTTTGTTTTTACATTATTGTGAATATAGTGCTGATGAAAATGACAAAGAGCAGTGGGATGATTCAAGCTTTATGTGACTGGGGCTGGACCAGCTTTCCCTGCACAGATGTCCTAAACCACACACATCCTGACTGGCAGGACTTAGGCTAAATCAGCCCCATGCCTTTCCAACTGAGCAACATGGTTACTCAGGCAAAAATGTGGGATGGTTTTATGATGTGCAAAGTTGGAACCATCAAACACATCTTCACTGCTGAGGAGCTGAGTCACGATTTTAATTTTGGTCACAAAGAACTAAAGGACCATTCACTTGCCCTGACCCATCACACCGGATGAGTGATAAAGATTTGCAGACATCTAGGGCTAGATTGTGTCTGGCCCAGCAAGGATCCATACAGTAGATGGAGAGCATCCAAGTTGCCTTCACCCATGCCCTTCCAAGGCTCTGGGTAAAATGTCAGTAGAAGTTGAGGCACTGTTCCTGCCTGAAGTTGTTGGAGGTGTACTATTTTAACTAAAGAGGATGGGGTGGGGTGGGGTGGGGGTGGGGACTGCTTCTTTCCAGAAAAAAAAGCATGTCTGTCCAAGAGTGGAAGGGAGTATTGGCTGTACTTGTATAAAGGGAGGTGGCGCTCCTGCCCCTAGAGGATTTCTGCCCTAGTCACAATGCCTCAGGTTCCTACAGAAGCATGGCTCCTCACTGACCTTCCTACTCCTCTCCCTGCGCCACGGTGTAGTGGCAGTATCTTAAAACCAAGACCTGACTTCTAGTTTGTTCTATATTGTTGCCTTTTTGCTGAGCTGTAACATTTTATAAGGCTTTAGTAAAGCTTACTTTTTTTGGAAGGGAAATAAGTGACACAGAGGCTCCAAGATATTTCCCTAGTTTACTTGTATCCAGAATATGTACACAAGTGCTGTTTGCTTTGAACAAAGATGTCAAAACAACAGAGCTATACACTGGTAATTCAACAAGCAAAAAGTCCCAGCTAAGGTGCTGCTGTGTCCAAGGACCACCACAATGAAGGGATGTTCCATTGTAATCATCGGTATGGGATACTACTGTGTTCGCTGAATTCTATTAAAATCTGTATGCTGTGTTCTTGTATCCATGTTTGTTTCAGGATATGAGAGAGGCAAGGTGGGTGAGGTAATATCTTCTATTGGACCAATTTCTGTTGGTCAACAGAGATAGGCTTTCCAGCTTACACAGAGCTCTTCTTCAGATCTGGGAAACCTACACGGAATGTCCCCACCAAATACAAAGTGGAACAGCTTCTTTAGCCTAAGTAGTTAACACATATTTCAAGGGATTATTCAAGATGAAGTGACCCATAAACACCTCTCCAGTCATGGGGGAGGGAAATGGGGACAGGAGGGAAAAAAACTCCCAAAGCTGGGGGTGATTAGTGTGGTATAGAGTGTTGTGGTAAACCATAAAACCAATGTTTCAGTCTGTGATTTTTTAGTGTTTAGCAAAGTTATTTATTAATTTAAGCTTCCAGGCTCATCTTTTGAAGGTTCTGTGCAGATTTTCTTTGAGGATAAGGGCTGCGAGGTCAGATGTAGACTGATTACTTTGTGAAAAGTGTTCACCTGCAGTGAGATGGTGTTTTTGTGTTTTATCAGTTTTCTGTGTGAGCGGAGTGATTGTCTGAATTCATCCACATGGTGGTTGGGGCATTTAGTGCACTGAAGAAAGTACACCACATGTTGTGAAAGGCATGTGAAGGACCCATGGATGTTGAAAGATTAATTGTGTGTGGGGTGTGTGTGTTGATCATCATCTTATACAGGTTTTACGTCTGTTGTTCTGGCAGGGCCTGGTGCCACTTTGAGTTGGTGTTCCCTGATATGTGAGGAGCATGCCACTGATGATGAGATTGGAAAGGTTGGGGGCGTAGTTTGAAGTCCAGAAGAGGGCATTCAGGAAAGATTTCTGTCAAGATGCGCTCCCCATCAAGTATGGATTGTAATTGTGTAATGATAGGTGACAACTAGAGATGTGTTGTCAGAACCCATATGGGGTACCATTAAACAATTACAACTCATACTTGATGGGGACCACATCCTGAAAGAAATCATTCCCGAACTCCCTCTTCTGGCCTTCAAATTAAAAGCTGTAATTCAGCATACGTTACACAAAATATATTCTTAAAATGGCATGGAACTGTATGCCTAGATATATTTGTGTACTTTATGTATTTTCAGGTTTCTGCAACATCCCTAAGCCTATTCAAGAAAAGAAAATGCTTTAGAAAAAACAGCAAGAAGTTGTAACTTTCTCCCACCACCCCAATTCAACAATTATTCTCTTGTGGGCCTATAAATGGCAACAAATTAAGAGTATGCTCCGTTTGAGTTCACACAATTAATACTTTGGGAACTACTCCAAGTGTAGAGCTTTGGCAGGGGATCTGGGGAAATACAGCACTTTTGTTGAGTTTGTTTAGGGAAAAATCCTCTCTCTTTTGTCCAGTTCTTGCCAGTGTATCATATTTATTGTTCATACAGATTTTCTCTTCTATATTAAGTATGGAAATTGTTTGGAGAACAGAAAATTGTGGTTAGTTCAAAAATACAAATAAGTAAACAAAACTTCCAGGAAGTTATTCTCACTTGAAGCAATTGAATGTGTACTGGCAGGATTGGTTCACTCCTTGCTGCGGTTCAAGTCTAAACATGAAAGGGATAAATTAAGATACTGTACAAATAAACAAGAGGTGAACATGCAGAAAAATATTTGACATCAAATCTTTGCTTTTTATTAATCAGTTTAGTTCTTCTTTCAGTGATTGCACATGTACATTCCACTCTTGGTGTCCGTGTGCCCAGTACATGGGTGTTGGAAACTTTTCCCCAGTCAATGGTACCCATTGGGTGACTCAAGCACCCCACTGGTGCTGCTGGCCACTGGATTCAGGTATAAAGGATAGAGCCGCCCCTAACCCCTCTCAATTCCTTCTTATTGCTCATGATGGTTGTTGGAATCCCTGTTCATTCCCAGAACAGTTTTCTCTCAGTTTTGTATATGATAGACTTACTCTAGTAGTTAGTATCACTAATATAGTTTTTAAGTTTTAATTGTGTTTTTAAAAAAGGCTATTTGAATTTTGGTTTGGGGTTCTGCTGCTTGATGTTCTGCTGCCAGCACCGAGACATCAAGCTGTGTGCTTTAAGCAGTGTGCTTCTTGCTCAAGGCCTATGTCGGTAAGTGACCTGCACAGTAGTTGTCCAAAGTGCCTGGATGAAGCACATGTGAAGGACCAGTGCTAGATTTGCTGGGAATTCAAGCCTAGAACAAAAAAAGATAGAGAAGCTAGTTTGAAATTCCTGCCAATGGAGGCGGCACTCAAGTCACCTTCAGAGCCATCCTGGTTTTGGCTAAATGTTGCCTGCTGCAGCTTCAATGAGAATCATGTGTCCATCATTATCTGAGTCCTGCCACTAGTCTCCCTCGCTGATGCTGAGGAAGCAATGTAAGATATCAATGGGAAGACCACTGTCTCAGGAAGATCTCCATCCTCCAAGCCTTGGTAAGAGGGGAGAGAAGGAGTTGAGTCGAGTGCATCTGAAATCTAAGCCTTCGCCTTCCAAATTGGTGCTTCAGTTGGCTCTGGTACCAAAATGGGCACCATCAAGCCTAGTGCCTGAAGTGGCATCATCAACTTAATCGGCACTGCAACAAGATATGATCTCAGTGCCAACTACCGCAGAGGAGTTTGCAGCAGCAAGGAATTTGCCTTGCCTCTCGGTGCCAGTGTCTCTGTCAGTGCAGGAGCCTGATACCTCAGTACCATTGCCCTGTCTTCTGAAACCACAGTTGCCTGCTTCCCAGGCAGTCCGGTCTCAGTACTATGGGGAAGTCAGCGATGATGGTGATGATCCGCCCATCACCAGATGCTTGGCTCCAATGTCTGGCACTGACTGGATCAGCCGCTCCATGGTCAGAGGAAAGAGGTATCTTCATTGTCGGACTTGGAGGTAGGATCCTAGGTCTCACAGCCTGAAGCAGGACCTTCTGGTTGCTCTGTAGATCTTCTATCCTACCTACTATCATGACCCCACAGGAGGAGCAGCAATGGGCACTAGGATCTAGGCCTATATCAATGGCCTTTCTGGAACCCAATGTGTTTTTCCCTAGCTTCCAGATCTTCCCCTCACTGTGCCTACTCAGTGCCCTCATATAGATGGAGGGGGGAAGAGGAGAGGGTCTAGAGCTGTTTTGTTTCCAGTATGTGGTACTGGGCCCGGTACCAAGCATAAGGAAGAGGTCTTAGAACCAGAGGAACAACATATGGAGGAGACGCATAAGATTGGCCATACTGGGTCAGACCAAAGGTCCATCTAGCCCACTATCCTGTCTGCCAACTTTGGCCAGGGCCAGGTGCCCCAGAGAGAATGAACAGAACAGGTAATCAAGTGATCTATCCACTGTCACCCATTCCCAGCTTCTGGCAAAGGCACTGGCCTTTCTGGTACAATAATGAAGAAGCCAGACAGTGGTGATGGCCCATCAGAAAGGACAATGGACCCTGGAAGAACTTAACTTTCCTGTGAACTTTCCAGACAGCCTGTAAGTAACGGCTGCTGTGATTCAACAAGGTATGCAAAGGCATGTGATCAGGCCACATAACTCTGGATTCCATCATGGGATGTCAATGTTTTTCCACACACCGAGTTTGGGACAAAGGATTCCCGCCATATGCTAAATCTATATAAGGCAGGGAGTGACATCATCTGTTGTTCTTCACTCCCCACACAAGAAGACTCCTGAAAACACCTGAGGAACAAAGACTGAACTGGGGGGAAGTGCTGAACCCAGGCTAAAGGAAATTTTAGCTTGTGTATAAAAACCAAGCTGCAAAGCAAGTAAACTTGTGCCTTAAGAATCTGTAGCCCACTTGTATCATCGGTCAAGATGAGAGAGAGGATATAAATTAACAATCTCTCTAGTATGCTAAGCTTCGTTTGCATTTTTGTTTATTTACTAGGTGATCTGTTTGCTATCACTTATAACCACTTAAAATCTATCTTTTGTAGTTTATAAATGTATTTTATGTTTTAATTTGAACCAGTGAGTTGGAGTTAAGTGCTTGGAAATCTTAGAGAGGCTCTTGCATTTCCTCTGCACATTGAAGGAGGGGTTAACTCTATGAGCTTATGCAAGATGGTATAATTGTGGGTTTATACTTCAGAGGGCAAGTGCATGCTTGGGGAACTGGTGGTTATCTTGGCTGTAGTTTCTCTATTGTTGGTTCATGCAGTGGCTGGTCAGAGAGCCTGCATGAAACTACAGCTGTGTGTGTCCCTACCTGCGCGAATGCTGGTGGAAGTGTAGGACTGGGAATGGGTCTGCAGCTTGTCACAGAAGCACAGTATGAGAGGGAGCCCAGACTGGTGGGTCAGAGGGCTCAATGCTATCCCCGTTCCAGGTGGAACCCTGGTGGGAACCCATCACAGAATGCACATATGCTTTCACTCAAAGAAGAAGCAGAAATGGTTACCAACCTGTTCCGTTTTTTTTCAAGATATATAGCACGTGCCCATTCCACAACATGCCCGCCTGCCCTCTCCATATTGGAATTCTCGCAAGAAAAAACTGCGAGTGGCTAGGGGCTGCCCTGCTCTTTATATCTGCATACAGTGGCATGATGCAGCAGAGGGCATTAGAGCCACCCAACAAGTACAGTGGAGGGGGAAAGTTTCCAACAGATGTGTGCTGGGCACACAGATGCCAAGAGTGGAATGGACAAGTGCAATGCATCTCAAAGAAAAACAGTTACTGACAAAATTAGTAATGGGTTATTTTTTTTGTATCGGAACATATATGTACAATATAAACACCAACATATGTGTATAATCTATGAGACTTTGGGGTTGTTGGACTTTTGGGTTGCTGGACTCAAGAACCAAAGGGAAGGGACATGGCCCAATTTGCTTAGTGTGGGTTTTTGCTCATGGTATGTGTTATGAATCCTGTTTGTGGTGTTTCCCCAACATAATGCCTCATTGTTTTCCTCAGTTATTAAAAGGCTTTTGGTACACTCAGACTCTGTGCTTGCGAGAGGGGAAGTATTGCCTCTTAGAGGCGCCCGGGTTGGGTGGTGGTATATATTTGTCCCAGGTCACTGGGTGGGGGGCTTGAGCTGGTTTTGTATTGTGTTATTGGAACAGAACCGCTAGATACTGAACCCGGCCCTTGTTGCTGCCAACTCTGACGGGCAGAAGGGTGACAAAAGGGACACTTAAGTTATTAATTCTTAACATTTACATTTTGTCATGAAAGAAGAAAAAAAACATCAGAGAAATTATACAAAATCAAATGAGAATGGAATGGTTTCATGACTTAATAAACTTCTGTGATAATTATTTTTTCATTCAAATGTTGCTAGTATATGAGAACCAGAAAATGAAATTGACCAGCCTACTTTCATTTTGCATATCACTCATTGGAGACAAACCACAGAAATATTAAAAGGTCAGCTACTTTAATTATATTTATTATGCTGTGTGCAGAGTCAGTGAGGAATAAATGAAATTCAAGGATTGAGGGCAAATTGAATAATTGTGTGGATACATTTATTGGAGATACAATTTACAAGCAAGTCAACAGAATACATAATTACTAATTTATACACACAATTAGTAAAATATAATGTTGCACTTCATTTCTCTTGCATAACATTCAGTTCTTGCTGAAGAACAGTTGCTTTCTGGTTGAACATTAAAATCCCAGCACTATGTGCTAAATATACAAAGAAAAAGGACTTCATACCCCAGAATGCAAAGGATTTCTCCAGCTTTTCTTTCATCCAGAGCCAATTCCGATTTTTGGCGTGTGTGTGTGTGTGTGTGTGCATATAATATTTTCCCACTATGGTGAAGTTTTCAATACCTACTTCTCTATATTGGTTATTTTCCTTTTAAGAGAACAAAACTTCTGAGAGAGAATCAGCCAAAAGAAGGTAAACTTAAACATAGGAAAATGGGATAGAAATAGGGCATTTCTTTCCAGAAACAGAGGTTTTACCTCAATGTTTCCATTCCTGTCAGTAATAGGTAAAGAAAGAGCAAGGTGCTGCAATGAAAGCAGAAATTACAATTTAATGTAAACTCTGAGTCTTGCTCATCACTTTCTAGTTAGGAAAGGATGTTCATGGAGAAATAGACGAAACCCCCCTGAGTTTTACTCCTAAAATACCACTCAGACAAGGGATACTTAGTAGCAAGGTTAAGGCAAAATATAAATGCATGTTGTTATCTAGACAATGTCCTCTTAATTTTATATTACTTGATTTTTTTTCGTTTTGTTTTCGTATATAAAATTTATTATATATGTATAATTTAGTTTAGGAAACTTCTTTTCTGTAATACATACAACACTGCTTTTTAACCATGTACAGCATTGCATATTTTGGATTTTTTTTTTTACATCTGTACTTCTATTCTCATAACTGCAAAGTGTCCATAGAGCAGGAAATTAAAATTTCTGTCAAAATCTGGAAGTGGACATTACCTCTAAAATCATCCATTGAATTCTGTCATGACCAATACATTCTTTTGTCCTTTAATCACAAGCTAATGCTTATTGAAAGTCTATCAAATCTTTCTTCAATCATTTTCTAGACTATAGCTTATGATTTGTAGTATGGGCTCTGTAAGGTCAGAGAGAGCTTAAAGCCTAACAGAAAAGGACAAGTCACCCATCATTGTTTTAAACTCCTTGCTTTTGTAAGAGGCCAGGTCATATGAGTCCTGGGATTCATCTTCTGTAATGATGCAAGATGGGGTAAATATTTCCAGCTGTGAAAAGCATATGCAGTTGGAGCCAACATTGAAAGGACTTCGCTGGATCCAACTTGCATAATGCACATGTGTGAGCATGTTCAACTTGCTAGAGAGTTAAAGCTTAAGCAAACACTCTTTATTATGGATGTTGTGTTGGAAATGTTGAGCAAACAAAGAGGAAAGGAAAATGTCTTTGTAAATTATTAGTCCTCAAGCTCATCTGGGAATCCTGGGATCATATATTAGGGCTAATTTTTGTCAGTGTTTTATAACTTTCTAAATTGGAGGGGACTGCACAGCTGAAAGGTTTAGGGATGGTCCCGAGAGATTTTAGGGACTAGATTACAACCTTCAGTCAGGACATCATAGCATTTCAGTTGTGAAATATTGAAATATTACTAATAATTAACTAAATAAAATTAAATTACTGTTTGCCGGGAACTGTTCTTATATACCAACATGTGATATACAGTAAGACCTAAGCACTTTTACATATGTTCCTAAGATTTAATTACTTTATCAAATGACTAGATAGAGAATCCATTCTAAAGCTACAATACAGTTTATTACAAACATCAGAGCCAGGTATATTTCCAAACCTATTAATCTTTGCACTGTTTAAAGTCCTATATTGTGCTTCAGATGTAATGAAGAGAGTCTGCATGGAAAATTCTGATATTTAGTGTGGTTTGACATATGTTTGTTTCATTGTTAGGGAGAGAAATCATCATGACATCAGATGAGAGGTAATCATATTTGTCTCGTCTCATTTTATCTTTATTATTTCTAAAGTGCCTATGACATTGATATCTAGGATATAGGGAATTTGTATGAAATTAGTATCCAATCTCTCTGCATAAATATGTACTTAGGTAATAAAGAATGAAGGAAAAGCAATATTAAAAATATATCATATTGAAACTGCTATAAGGCTAGCTGCACCTTTTGTCCACCTTCTGGTCTCTGATAGGCCTCTTGTCTTTATCTGTTTTAAGGTAGAATCTCACAATTCTTCCACTCTTAGACCAGAATTTGGGTACACTAATCTGTTGGTTATCATCCCACCAATCTGTGGGTTACCATCCCATCTTGGTTTGGGTACCTGCTTGGACCTCCTTTTGGGAATCTGACTACTGAGATTGATGAATAGCCTTCTTAAGAATATTTTTATTTAGCATTTGTAACAAAGCATTAGCGAGAAATTATTTTAAATTACAAACAACTTGTACATGTCTGTTTTACAAATGTACTGACATCCTGTACTTGCAATCCAGGCAGATTTAGTTCCATAAGACACCTTAGTGGATTCCTTTGTCAGAGTGTCTGCAAGTCTGGCTCTCTCTGACTGCCCCGCTTAAGAGAGTCTATGTTCATATATCAACTACACCTCTTTGTTTTCCTGGGTTCTTTCCCAAGTGTAGACATTCTCTCCCTTCACCCTTATTCAAACCAGTTAGGGGCTATCCAGAAGGCTGGGCTAAAGCCCTTAAGGCTGCTAGTGCTGTCATTGTATTTTAGGGCATGTCTTCACTACGATTTAACGTCGACTTTAACGACGTTAAGTCGAAATAAACGTGTACCTGTCTTCACACGCATGCCCTTAAAGTCGATTTAAAGGGCCCTCAAAATCGACTTTATAACTCCTGCCTGACGAGAGAAGTAGCGCTAAAATCGACCTCTCTAGGTCGATTGTGATGTAGTGAAGAGCCATCTGACTTTAAGCCTCTGACCTCCGAGCAGCCCTGCGAACTGTCCCACCCGCCTGAGCAGCCCCGCGAACCGTCCCGCCCGCCCGAGCAGCCCCGCGCCGGACCCCCCCCTGCCCGCCCGAGCAGCCCCGCGTACCCCCCCGCCCGCCCAAGCAGCCCCGCGCCGGACCCCCCGCCCGCCCAAGCAGCTCCTTGAACCCCCCCGCCCGCTCAAGCAGCTCCGCGGACCCCCCCCCCCCCGCCCGCCCGAGCAGCCCGGCGCCGGCTTCCCCCCCCCCCTCAGGCGGGGGGGGGTGTCCGGCGCGGGGCTGCTTGTGCGGGCGGGGGGGTTCGCGGGGCTGCTTGGGCGGGCGGGGGGGGGGTCCGGCGGGGGGCTGCTTGGGCGAGCGTGGGGCTGCTCGGGCGGGCACGGGGGTCCGCGGGGCTGCTTGGGCAGGCGGGGGGGTCCGGCACTCCCAGCACTGTGGGCTACCTACCCACAGTGCAATGCGGGCTATGTCGACCCCTGCAAAAAGTTTAAGGACAGACAGTGTCGACCACTGTCGACCTGCTGTCCTGGTGGGGGGACACTGATTCGATTTTCTAAAGTCGACTTTAGAAAATCGAATTAAGGGAAATCGACCTACTCCTGTAGTGAAGACATACCCTTAACAAACTCTAAGTGGAAGCTGTTAGGCGACTGGCCTGTTAGAAATGACCTTTTACTTCCTTCCTGGAGCATCCCAGTGGTTTCCTGTTCAGAAGCATTTAAGTAAAATGATTATTACAGAAAACATCACTGACAGGCTAAGACTCAGTATTAATAATTATTGAAGAGCACCCTTACATTTCTCAGAGGTATCTGCTTGTAAGACAGGAGGGCCAGGAAGCAGGGGATAGTAGTCCTTTTGAGCACTGGGACACGAGCGAGTGCTGGCTCGCCCACTGCTGAAAGCTCCTCCCCCAGCATTTCCCTGCTTCCAGTAAATGACAGGTCTGGTTCTGATAGTGGGCTAAAGTGCACATTGAAATGGATCTGTGGACCCTATTACTCAAAGAAAGGAAATTTTGGTTAAGCATGGATACATTTTCCTACTCTGGAAAAAGAATTAAGTGAAATACCTTATGATCAAAAAAGATGATTTGGTAAGATATGTTTCATCTGATGCCTGCAAGTCAGAGACAAGTTGTCGTCAGAATTCTGTCCAAAGAGGTTTCCACAAGTTGATAATTCCCACTTGTCCTTTTCACCAAAGCCACAGATGTAGCTTTTTGCCAACCAATAATCCTTCCTGCTTGTTCTTGATTTTGCTTATTGTGCTATGTTAACAAATGAGTGGTTGTGGAATGGAAGCTAGATCTAGTGGTCAGAGCACGAAAGTGGAATCCAGGAACTCCTGGGTTTGAATCCTGGTTTTCTTCATCTCTCTGCCTCAATTTCTGTGCCTATAAAATATTAGTTACAATGCTCCTTCAGATAAGTCCAGTGAGGCTAAATAGGGCAGTATTTAAAAAGAGACTTGCAAATGAAAGTGGTAGGAGGAGGGAAAACTTGGCTTCAGAAATGGCGTTGGTGACCCCAAGAGTGGGTGAGAGAGATGAGTGTATATGCACACCAAATTCCTTTTCATAAGGACTTCATACAGATTTATAGCAGGTGAAATTACTGCAAATTGAATGCACAGCTTTTCACTCCCTCGTTGCCTTTAAGGAGCCCAGAACTACAGGAAGCTACAGTTTAATAGGACAACTTTCAGTTGTGTATAGGCCATTGGGGAGGAATCTGGAGAGGAAGTAATGAAAAGCAGATACCCAAAATGTAATGGCTAAGAATAAGTGCATGTAAGGTTTTAATGCAATGTGTAATGAAGGCGTGCCTACCAAGAAAACAGATGGCAGATTCTCCTTTCTTACACTGCATGTTCATTGAAGTTAGCCATGCTCTCTAGATTAAAGCTAGCATGTGTATGCCTACCCAAGCTGCAGTTACACTGCAGTATAAATGTGTCTTTAGAGAGTCAATAGAATCCATGCAGAAGGTTGACGGCCATGAGACAGGAAATTGTGGTAAGGAGGAGGTTCTGGAACAGCTTTCCAAGGGAAGCCGTGGAGGCAAAAGACCTATTGAACTTCAAGATTAAGCTCAATAAATTTATGGAGGAGATGGTGTGATGGGATAATATCATTTTGGCAATTACTTGATTCTTGACTATTTGTGGTAGATAGGCCCGGTGGCCTACGATGGGATGTTGGATGGGATGGGATACTACAGAGAATTCTGTCCTGGGTGTCTGACTGGTGAGTCTTGCCCACATGCTCAGGTTTCAGCTGATCGCCATATTTGGGGTCGGGAAGGAATTTTTCTCCAGGGCAGATTGACAGAGGCCCTGGCGGTTTTTTGCTTTCTTCTGCAGCATGGGGCACAGGTCACTTCCTGGAGGATTTTCTGCACCTTGAAGTCTTTAAACCATGATTGTGGGACTTCAGTAGCTCAGACATAGGTGAGAGGTTTATTGCAGGAGTGGGTGGGTGAAATTCTGTGGCCTGCGTTGTGCGGGCGGTCAGACTAGATGATCATAATGATCCCTTCTGACCTTAAAATCTATGAGTCTATTACAGGCGTGAGAGCTTCAGTGATGCATTGTGTTTGTGCAGATACACAGAGCAATCTTATTGGCAAAGAGAAACTAAGTTTAGTGATTGTTAAAGTTGACCAGGACATACCCCATCCACCCAAAGCCCTAAAAGCATGGAAATTAGAAGGGACACTTCCAGATACTCTTCCTTCCAAATATACTTAGGCCAGAGGTGAGCAAACTTTTTGGCCTGAGGGCCACATCAGGGAGTAGAAATTGTATGGCAGGCCATGAATGCTCACAAAATTGGGGTTGAGGTGTGGGGCTGGAGATGAGGAGTTTGAAGTGTAGGAGGGTGTTCTGGGCTGGGACCGAGGGGTTCAGAGGGAGGGAGGAGGATCGGGGACTGAAGCAGGGGTGCAGATTCCGTCTGGGGGTGCGGGCTCTGGAATGGGGCTGGAGGTGAAGGGTTTTGGGTTGGGGCCAATGGTTCAGAGGGTGGGAGGGGGATCAGGTCTGGAGCAGAAGGGCTTGGGGAGAGGCTCAGGGGGTGCAGGCTCTGAGTGGCGCTTATCTTAAGTGGCTCCCGGAAGCAGTGGCATATCCCTTCTATGGCTTCTACACGGGGGTGTGGCCAGGCCGCGTGGGAGCTGGAGTGGGGCCATACCGCGGCTTCCAGGAGCTGTGTGGTGCTGCCCCGATCCAGCACCCCGGCTGGAACGGGGGCCAGCTGAAAACGTCTCATGGATCAGATTTGGTCTGTGGGCCGTAGTTTGCCCACCCCTGACTTAGGCAGTCCTTTTCACCTTTCTGTTGTGTACAGTGCTACAGAGAACACACTTCAGAAATCCACAAGGCTCCAACAGACACCTAAAGCAATACACCTCTACCCTGATATAACACAGTCTGATACAAGGTGAATTCTGATATAACGTGGTAAAGGAGCGCTCCAGGGGGGCATGGCCATGCACTCCTTTACCTTGATATAACATGGTTTCACCCCTACCATGGTACGATTTTTTGGCTCTCGAGAACCGCGTTATATCGAAGTAGAAGTGTATGTGCCACTACTTCATTAAACTTGCACTATACCACAAAACCTTAACAGTGACCTAATAAGCTTTTATATCAATTATATCAACAAATTGTCACATCACACTGTCATGCATTTCACACTTTGGGGAAGTTATTCTGCCTTAACTCTGCTGAGGACACTTAAATTGTTGGTAACAAAGAGTCCTGTGGCACCTTAAAGACTAACTAAAATATTGAAGCATAAGCTTTCATGGGCTAATACCCACTTCGTTGGATGAAAGCCAACAAAGTGGGTATTAGCCCACGAAAGCTTATGCTTCAGTACTTTAGTTAGTCTTTAAGGTGCCACAGGACTCTTTGTTACCTCTGCTATTCCAGACTAAAACAGCTACCTCTCTGATTCTTGTTAAGGTGTTGCATTGGTTAAGGAAGGGTAAAACGGGGCCCAACCAGTGCCTCCTACCTGTCCCTCACAAGAATTCCCCAGACCCCAAGCTGTGCATGGGGGAGACCCCACTCTCTGGAGGCACTAGAATCCATGTGACTTTTCCTCTGCCCCCAGCCATATGGGAAGTAAGTGCCTGGTGAGTGTCAGCCAGAGAGTGAAGCTAGCACAGCAGCTTTGGAAAACAATTCAAGCATACCGACACACATTCTGTTCTCTGCAGCTGTCACTCTGAACGTGCTCTCTTTGTCACTTGGAACATGCTCTCCTGTGTGCAGACTGGCTGTTTGCTCTAATTCCTCCTGCTCCTCCTTCATTGTCTCTAATCCTTCCTGCCCTTCCCTTTTTCTCTTTCCATCTAGCTAATCCCCTTCTTTCCATCTAGCTAATGTAGCCCCACTGAAAGAATTAAAAAAAAAAAAAAAAAAAAGCAGGACTAACATGACATTTGGAGCCATCAGTATTGTTCATTTTGCTTGTATTTATATCCCTTTCCCCCTACCCGTTGTTTTGTCTATTTCTTTTTGGGTCAGGAATGGTCTCTGGTTATATATTTGTACAGTACCTAACACAACGGGACTGTCTTATTGGTTGTCTCCAGAGTACTACAATAATAATCGTGATAATTCATTTTGTTTTGAGTGGGTGGAAAGACAGTTTTCAAGATTCAGATTATGGTAAACCTATGGAATTAATTGCCAGGTTGGGAAAAAGCAACTGAAGTGAAGGTTATAAACAAGTGCAGTTGTTAGAAAAACATCATTTTAGAGAACTGTGAGCAGGTTTCCCCTCCTCCATTTATTTTCCCACCACCCCCTATCTCCTGTCCCTCCCCCCCCATATAGTAATTGAAGACAAGGCTGATTATTATTTAATTCACCTTTCAAATGAAGCCTAAAGCATATAATGTAAGCATTATGAAATCCCCCAGCTGTTTTTGTAAAAGTAAAGGTGCTAACCTCAAAGCCCTGGCTGAATTTCAGTCTGGGCAATCACAATCTCCCTGCTGTACCTCTGTCCACCCTGTTGTGGTCTTCATATTATGAATTATTGTGCAGTGCAGCTGTTAACATTTAAACAGTTGAGAGAGTTGTACAATCTATGTGAGATCAGATTAATATTTATCTTTCTAATCAGTAGTGTTTGAATGATTGTACATTTTAGTTAAATATTTGTCACAAGATTTGACAGCTGATGATTAGTTATGAAGAGTTATATTAGTGTTATGGTTTTAAGTTTTAAAATAGACCATTTAAATGATGCCATTAACTGTATTCTGTTTGCTGATGGCAGAATTGACTGTGCTGGAGTTGTTCGGTTGTAAATTAGAACAGAGTGAAGAGCCCATTGACTGTATACTCTGAGACTTGTTTTCTTTTTAAAGAGCCAGTTCAGTGTTACACCCAAGAGCTGACTACATTTCATTGATGTAGATGAAGTTTTCAGAATTATGTCATTTAAAATGACATAATCCTGAAAACTACCCTAGTTAGAAACAAGAGATTTATCCTTGTAAAAAAACTGGCTACATGCAATATGTTTTTAAACCTGCATATATGAGATGTAGTATAATATGTACTGAAGTTCATCATAGCTCATAAAAGTTCATCCAGCTTTGTAAAATGACCTCTAATGTATAGCAAATATGAAAACAAGCCAAAA
The DNA here is from genome assembly GCA_032164245.1 of Sternotherus odoratus. Lineage (NCBI taxonomy): Eukaryota > Metazoa > Chordata > Testudines > Kinosternidae > Sternotherus > Sternotherus odoratus. The sequence goes on along the minus strand of JAVMKO010000001.1, from coordinate 133,955,088 downwards.
GAGTATAAATCAGGCTGTTGGCATCCATAATTAGCCCACTATTTGTCTTTTATTTTTGAGTCAGCAGCTCTTATCCTCTAATTATAAATAAGTTTGCAGCAGCTGCAGATTTCTATTTAAATCCAGGTTCAGAATAACCCAACTGGGGAATTATGTTCAAAGTTGAGTATTAAGAGTTCATGTGTGTTAAGTACATACAATATTTTTCATTTGAGGAAACCACTGTGTCATCATTTTGTAGTGGGGTGTTCTTGTTCTGTAGGGGATTAGGCATAACTTTAAATAGTTTCCTAGTTTTTTAAAATGCAAGGCTTCTACTTTGTGTTCAGAAATTCCAAGAGCAAAGACTTCTTATAGAGACGGTTTTACCCTAATTGGTTGAAAAATCTGTATCAGACTTTTTTAGTCTTCAAATTTTATCGACGTCAATGAAGAAGTACTGCCTTACACCAGGTCTGAAGTGCCTTTCATCCCAAAGGGTGAAAGAAATATTTCAGTTTAGGGTTTTTTTCAAATCCTCTTCCTGTTTGTTTTAATATCCAAATATACAGTGAGAGTAATCTTAAATTATTCTGCTTGATCTTTAGGTATATCTTATGACCACATTTTTAAACTTGAATTCCATCTTTGCAGTGGCGAGAGCAAAGGATTGGGACTCTTGAGACCAGGTTCTACTCCCCCCCACTGCTGCTATGGGCCTGCTGGGTGGCTTTGGTCAATTATTTCAGCTCACTCTGTTTCCCCATCTGTATTATTAGGATAATGATACTTACTTCCCTCGTAAGATGTTCTGAGATCTATTGAAAACCCACTGCAAGTATTTAAAAAAGAATAAAATGTGAAGCCGACATATCATTGGCAGCCATTCCAGGGGTCGGCAACCTTTCAGAAGTGGTGTAATGAGTCTTCATTTATTCACTCTCATTTAAGGTTCCGTGTGCCAGTCATACATTTTAATCTTTTAGAACAGGGGTCTCCAAACTTTTCAGCCCGAGGGCCGCATTAACTATCAAATAGCAGTTCGGGGGCCGACAACACACTCGAGGTCCAAATAAAAAAAGAATCAAAACATGGATGTTGTTCTTAATTATTTATTTAATATTATTTTATTCAGTTATTATTTAATAACACATTGATACACTACACATGAACACCTGTTCACTACACATGAACACTACACATGAACACCTGAACACTACACCTGAACACTACACCTGAACACTACACCTGAACACTACACATGAACACCTGAACACTACACCTGAACACTACACATGGACACTACAGATGAACACCTGTTCACTACACATGAACACTACACATCAACCCCCCAACTGACCCACCCAGCCAGGTCTCTCCCCCCAAAACCTCCTTTCCTCCAACCCCCAACTGACCCACCCAGCCAGGTCTCTCCCCCCCAAACCTCCTTTCCTCCAACCCCCAACTGACCCACCCAGCCAGGTCTCTCCCCCCCAAACCTCCTTTCCTCCAACCCCCCCCAACTGACCCACCCAGCCAGGTCTCTCCCCCCCAAACCTCCTTTCCTCCAACCCCCCCCAACTGACCCACCCAGCCAGGTCTCTCCCCCCAAAACCTCCTTTCCTCCAACCCCCAACTGACCCACCCAGCCAGGTCTCTCCCCCCCAAAACCTCCTTTCCTCCAACCCCAACTGACCCACCCAGCCAGGTCTCTCCCCCCAAAACCTCCTTTCCTCCAACCCCCAACTGACCCACCCAGCCAGGTCTCTCCCCCCCAAACCTCCTTTCCTCCAACCCCCAACTGACCCACCCAGCCAGGTCTCTCCCCCCCAAACCTCCTTTCCTCCAACCCCCCCCAACTGACCCACCCAGCCAGGTCTCTCCCCCCCAAACCTCCTTTCCTCCAACCCCCCCCAACTGACCCACCCAGCCAGGTCTCTCCCCCCAAAACCTCCTTTCCTCCAACCCCCCCAACTGACCCACCCAGCCAGGTCTCTCCCCCCCAAAACCTCCTTTCCTCCAACCCCCCCCCCCACTGACCCGCTCAACCCGGTCTCTTTCCCCCCCCCCCCAACTGACCCGCTCAACCCGGTCTCTTCCCCCCCCCCAACTGACCCGCTCAACCCGGTCTCTCCCCACAGACCGTTTCGCCGCCTGGCAGTGGGTGGCTCCTTGTTTCGCCGCCTGTAACTGGGTGGCGGTGCGGCGCGTCCCAGCCCCAGCTCTGAGCCGTCCCTGGCCGGCGGCGGCTGCGGAGCACGCGGTGCGTCCCGGCCGGCGGCGGCAGCTGCGGAGCACGCGGTGCGTCCCAGCCGGCGGCGGCAGGTGCGGAGCATGCGGCGCGTCCCGGCCCCGTGGCTGGTTCCCGACCCCTGCCGAAAGATCTCCACGGGCCGGATGAGAGGGCCTCGCGGGCCGCAGTTTGGAGACCCCTGTTTTAGAAGGTCTCTTTCTATAAGTCTGTAATACAGAACTAAACTATGGTTGTATGTAAAGTAAGTAAGGTTTTTAAAATGTTTGAGAAGCTTCGTTTAAAATTAAATTAAAATGCAGAGCCCCTCAGATTGGTGACCAGAACCCGGGCAGTGTGAGTGCCACTGAAAATCAGCTCGTGTGCTGCCTTCGGCACTTGTGCCATAGATTGCCTACCCCTAATATAAGCTATACATGAAACAGATATTATTATTATTATTATTTTATTTTATTATATTGACTTTAGACACCCGAGTTTGGACCTTAAGCCTATATTTGTAAATAAAAGATTGTGTCTTTCAATCCTTATCAATCAGTTAGGGCATGTAAAAATTATCTGTGGGTAATTGGTTAACTGGAACCCTTTTATTACCCAAAAGATCATTGGTTAGCTTTTTGATTCCTAAATGTGTTAAATGAAAAGGACTCCCTGCTAGGTTAGCTTTAGGTTTTATTTTCTTTAGCTTTCAGCATCAGTGCCGTAAAGACAGTATAGATTAGAATAATACAGATGTGATTCAAGATGAATAATAAAGGGATACAAAGTAGTTAGCTATGATATGAACTTTATCTTTCCCCAGAGGGTTACCCCCACCCCCACCCCAAGCCAAGCATCCTTATTTCAGCTATAGTCCTAGGAGCTCTAAAGACAGACAGCAGCTGTCCTTTTTTAACAATGTCTTGTATATGCTAATAAGCCCATCGTGGCCTATTTTTGGAGATGGGGAAGGTTAAAAAAAGCAGCCCATAATTATTGCTCAGTAAAATAGTTTCCATGTTCCTTCAGTGTTATTAGGTGGCAGCAATAACTTTTTTCCAGTGAGAGATCAGCTACTTGATGTCACAGGCAGCTGGAAAGATACCGAAATAGTGTCAGTCCATTTAACATTGAAGACAGTCAACTCAACTTAATTGAGACCTGCCTAACGTCCATGGAACTGCTATAGCTTAGTAGCAGTGCCTTGCATTGACTGATGTTTAATAAAGGTAATGCTAATATAAATTTTACCTCACACACTTGTCCACTGTTAAGTGGTGCCTAACCAACTGCTACATAGCTGTTAAGTCTAAAATTTGTTTCAGAAATAGAAGAAAAAAGGAGAAATTAAAGGGGCTGGAGTGGCTTAGCAGTTCCCCTCTCTTTGCAAAAAGTAAAGAGTACAGTTCTGCTTCTTCCTTGGCTAGTGCTACTAAAAATACTGAGCCTCCCACTTACTCCCTAGGGCAAGATCTCCCTGTTGTCCTGGACATGTGGGAGAAAAGACAAGATATGAGGGATGTGGTGTAATTAGGCCCAACTTTATTAATTTATTACTGCATAGTTCCTGGGTGAGTTAACTGACACAGTGCAGGTCATGATTCCTTCCTTCATCATTTCCCCCTGATGGAGAGTTGTCGGCAGTCGCTCGCTCTTGCATAGCTAATCCCAAGCCTGTCACTGGAAACCCCGTGACCTCCCCTTGTCTGAGGATTAAGGGGCTGGAGAAAGGAGGTTGTCTCTTCACTCTACCCGACATTAGGCGCTCCAGCCTCATTGCCCAGCCTTTTCAGGAGATGTCTTCTCTTACATCTTGTTGCAGGGTGCTGGTGCAAAAGGCACCTAATTAGCCCCTGCTCAGTCAGCTCCAATCAGGGGAAATGGATTGGGGCTGGGAAAGCCTGATGCCTGGCCTAAGAATAGGCTACACCTGTGGGCCTGAGGACTATAAAGGCTGAGGAGGCCAGAAGATGGGGGAATGGTCAGGGGAAGGTTTACCTGCTGACTGGGGCCTGACTCAGGTTGATAAACTTGTAAATAGCTGAACTCTGGTGGTGGGACAACTCTGGAAATAATAAAGACACGGGTGCTGCACAAAGAAAGCCTCCTGGAGCTTTATTGGGCCAGAGAGAAGCCTGGAGGAGGGGAGGTAACAGGAAGACCTTGTTACACATCTGCTTCCAGTTCCATTTTTCTACGGACACTGGATCCCTTATGGAATGAGTACCTGCCCTCATGGGGATTTCCACTTCATATGGCTAAATTCAGTGCAGTTCAGTTTAAACACAACATTGGATTAGTTTTGATTAAAATATAAAACAAGTTTATTTAACTGCAAAGAGAGAGATTTTTAAGTGAGTACAAGGATAAGGTGCATAAAATCAGAAATGGTTACAAGAGAAATAAAGATAAAATGCTTTCTTGTAACTAAAACTTAAATTAGACTTGGTTTGAAGTAAAATCCTTACCATGTATTCCCAGCAACAAGGCTGGCCAAATTCTTAAGTCAAAACCCCTCCCAAAGTCCAAAGACTAGTTTCTTTGTTGGCTTAGGTGAAAAGGAGAGATGTAGGGGGAGAGAGAGAGGGAAAGAGACAAGACCCCAGGGATGTGTTTGCCATTCACTTTTATAGTCCAATCATCCTTTGCAATGCATTTTCCTGTGGGTTACCACTAGATATAGTTCCTTTACGCTTTGAGGAAGGAGTTACGGAGTCTAGTGGTGAAAGAGGTTCCATATTGTTGTTCATTAAATGCAAATAATCGGCTCCTGTCTCCCTTCCTTGCCAAAGAATGGCCACTTGACAGGTGACATCTTTGATGACATCTGGCTAGCGGTGTCAGATTTCCCTTTGTCTTTGGGAAGCACGTTTTCCTCTTCCCCACATCTGTCTGGTAAACATATTTCAGTCAATGTTACAGTCTATGTCCATAACTCTTAATACATATTTTGTACAAGAATATTGATGATCCATGTGGTGTTAGTTTTTAAATGATACCTCACAAGGCATATTTTTCACAAAGATTATTACAATAGTGTGTAGGGTCTGAATACAGGGTGTGTTTGGTCAGATTTCCCTGGGTAGGCAGGGCCCAGTGGCTTACCTGAGCCCCACTGGCCAGCCCACCAGCTCAGGTGTTGCCTTCCAACCCTCTTCCATCCCCCCAAGGGAAGAAGGGACCATTGAAGGAGCTGTTCAGTACCCTTTGCCCCCCCCCCCAGTCCACACAAAGACCCTTTCGCCTTTGAGGTTGCAGGAGTTGCATTCTGTTTGTTTTTGGCTACTTTAATCACTACATAGGGCAGGATGTGTTTTACTGATGCATTCAACAACAGCCATGGTATTTACAAGAAGGGGCACAACAAGCAAATGGTACAGTTTGACCTCCATTTCTCCAGCCTGCTGTGACATACAATTTTTTTTCAGAACTACCACCAGTTCCTCTGTTTAAATAATCAGTGAAAAGCCAGTATTAACTGTGTCAACCTCACAGTCCTATTTGGGGGGGGGGGTACTGAGTTTGAGAGTATTGGATGTAAAATTTAAACCAATCTTTTGGGATAACAATTTTTTCTAGCCCCTGCCTACTTCTGGTATGCCTGATCTGTAACATCCAAAACTGCAGCATAACATTCCAAAAATGAGGGCTTTGTCATTGATAACACTTTCCAAACACTTCCTGATGTCAGTCATACTGTTCGTATGTTTGGTTCACGAGCCACAGTGGCAGCTAGGCAACCCTCCACGATTGTCCTGGAATTTCCAGGAACTAAAAATTAATCTTTAATTAAAGATTTTCATGTGATAACACCTCCAGGAATGCACCCAACAAGAACCGGTGATCCTAGGCTAACAAATGTTCTGGATAGTTGTAGAAACTGAGCTCAGTGGGAATTGTGACTGAACAGAGACTGCATGATAAGGTTGGATGGCAAGTGGTGTGTATGGAAAAGCTGACCCTTTCCTCTGCAACTCAAGTGAGCCTTTGGAGGTTGAGAGCTATGACTTCTACAAAGATTCCATTCAGAGAGTAATAAGGAAAATTTATTAGTGTTAAGGGGACTGTAGACATTAGGCATCCCCAACTGGGTAAGGTAAAGTAAATATATAAAGGGCTATGCAGGAAAGAAAATTGCCCTTTTATAGAAGAGATCAATTTTTTTAAAATCAAAATGAAAGTTCATTTTTGCTCCTGGCACAGCTAACAGCACGTTAGAACCAAATGACTGAGCAGGCTTAGACTGGATCTCTTTGCAAGATACACCTGTGTAAACGTGTAATGAATAATTTGTGTGCTGCATGATGACAGCTCACATTTGCTGAGGAATGTTAGACTTACACATTGACTTTTTTCTTTATTAATTACATTTTCAAGACACTGGTGCCTCAGGGAACATTAATTGTGAATGAGAAAAGTTCAGAGCCTCCAGTTCATCAGCTTTAGCATGTTGTTTATCACGATGTTTTTAAGAAATGGTATGTTTTCGTTGTGTTAGTGCAGGATGTGTTATTTCTGGCACCTAAATTCATCACACAAAGTGTTTAATTTTCTGTCAGCTGACAAACCAACTGTGTGTTTTGTGTCTGGGTGTGTTGGCAAGTGTTATATAAAGTGAGATGTGTATCTGTATTAATGTTGAGTAAGACAATTACAGCTCCCTTTTAATGTGTCTTGTTTATCTTTCTGCATAGAAACAAACCTATTTTAAAATATTTGTCATTTAAACTATAGTTCTTTAATCCAACCAACATTCCTTCTTGTTTAGGAGGCAACTTGGGTTGGGTACAGGAGACAGCACAGCTAAATAAATAAATTAAATAAAAATAATGCACTTTGTTAGGTGATATTGTTGAAATCCTGGCTGATAGGATATATGGCATGAGATTTGGAAAATGCACGCACTGGTGCAAACTATTTGAATATTATAAGTGAGACCGTGCACAAAAATAGACTGTCCTGATGTGTGTGTGTTTTTATGGCATTCTCCATTTGTTCAGCATTCTGGGAGGCAGTGCCACCTAAAACCTATACAACTATGTAAAATAAGCAAAACTTCAATCCTAAGGCAAGAGGAGTTCTGGTGATGTGGCTGACTTTGTGGTAATAAAGCACAGCTGTCTTCACCCTCAGTTTTGTAGTTCAAGGTTTTTTATTCTCTAGGTGGAAAAAAAGCAGGTGTGTACTTTCACAGTGCCAAGACAGGGACACAGCTGAGAATGCTAACTCAGGACAGACTGATGAGAAGGAACAGGGGCATACATACACCAAACTGGTGGTTATTCTATAATTAGAGTTGAACAAGCCGGTAACAAGAGAGCTCTTGTATCAACACACTGATTAACAAGAAACTAAAACACAGTCCCCTTAGTCATTCCAGCCCCTGGCTCACCACCCAGACAACTGGACTTCTAATAAGGTTCTTATGATCCCAAAGGATCAGATACACGCCCAGGTCAAATTATGCTTTCATGATCTCATCAGATATCACACTGCATCCAGTTCCTTTAGTTATTAAAGTTTTTAATATATAAAAAATATATATTAAATGGTTAAAATGAATCATGTACATTACAATTTGATTTCAGAGTTGGTAGATCAGGATCATAGCAGTGAGGGTAAGTCTGCAAGGTTGCAAAAAGTCTCTCTGGATCACCCAAACAGACAAAGGGTCATCAATCCCTTGTTCAGAGCTTCCTTGTTAGAAATCACATCCTAGAGAAGCAGGGATAAAGACAAAGCAGTGATGTCACAGCTTGCAATGTATAGCTCAGTTCATGTGCATGGAAAGTTACTGGTCAATATGAGGTCTTGGGTCACATGAGCATGGAAAGCTACTTGGAAAAGATGGAGTCTAAAGCTTTGTCTACATTACTGCTTCTTAAGTTAACATAAGTTACCTTGCTCAGAGGTGTGAAAAAACCACCGCCCTGAGCGACATAACTTACATCTACTTAAAGCGGTGTCTACACTGCCTTACGTTGGTGGAAGATGCTCTCCAAATAACAAAGCTTTTGCTTATCATTTAAATGGAGTAGTTATATAGACGGGAGAATGCTCACCCATCAGTGTAATATGTCTTCACGATATTCGAAATTCCAAATGGCTTGACATTCATCCATTACTGATTCTAGTATCAAGAAGTTTGAAATCTCATTGTAAGTAGCAGCAGCCACAAGTGTGTCTGTAGTGTCTGGATAGGTTCAAACAAGAGCAGGCAATGTCAGGGGAGAATTAATAGTTTATATTCACTTGCATTTAACTCTAATTTGACTTCTGTGGATTTATTTAATTGTTTCAGCCTATTGTGGTCACCCTTAAACATTTCCCAAGTGCTTTAGATGATTTCTTTGATACCTACAATTCTGCAGACGTAATTTTTTATCAACTCCAACAAGTAGAGTAAAATATAGGAAATATTAAGATAACCCTTATATATTTCTCTAACACAAAATTGGCAAACTTTTAAGGGTGATAAATATTCATTCAGTTACCAGAGATAATTATTTTCCTGGTTTAATGCTTGGAAAAATAATCACTGGTCCCAAAAGGGTTTGTACTTAGTTTTCTGTAACTACAGATCTCAAGATATCATTTCTCAAGTTCATTCCATTGGGATCTTAGATTTTTTCCCCCTACTTCAATTCTGATATATTATTGCAGTGTGTCTTAAATGACATCTAATACTTCATGGCATCGAAAACTGAAATGTATAGATATTCCAAGAGGGTGAAATTCATCTTCATGCAGAAGGCCTGCCTAAGGTCTGTGCACCACTTAAGTCCACTTAAGACTGCAAGCTAGGTCTTCAAATGGGACTCAAGTAGTGGATAGGCATTAGACAGGCTTGTTGCAGTAGAAGAATTTCACACACCTGTATAAACTAAGCATTGGTTTGTAGCTCATGTAATCCTTGAGAACTTTATAACCATATTAGAGTGAAGTGGAGATTGGGGAGAAAAGCAAGATACTAAACTGAATATAATTTAAAATCCACAAGCTGCTAGAACCAGAGACAAATGTGAATTTCAGCTTTCTAATGTAATGGGTATGTGTTTGTAGACCTGTAGTGGAAGTCATTAAAAGTCAACATGTGTCAACCATTTCTACACATAGAGTTACCACAGGTATCTCCTAGTCTAAGTAGGAAGGAAAACTGTACTAATCTCAGATACCAGTAAGTGGTAATTATTTGCAAATGCTGACTTTTTAATGGGAAACTCTGTATTTACTGTATTTGAGGTAAAACTGTCAAACCAGTGAGTTTAAAAGTATTTGGTTTGGTTTGTCTCTAGTCCAGGACTAAATATAGCAAGTACCACAAAATGTGGCTTTATAGTATATAATGGCATTTTGAAAGATGTCACTTCATATTTTCTATAATGTATTTAAATCTTCACCTTCACACAGTTCAGCACTTTGCTTTTAGACACACACAAAAGAAAAAGCTAGGTAAGTATGTTTAAAGGTATCTGTATCCGTATAATGAAATAGATATGTGACCAGAAGAAGACCAATTTTAGTACTTTCAATTTCTGTCCTGATCAGATGATTAGTGTTCCGTGCTCCTGTGTTCCACCCCACCCCGGAGATAGCTGCCCTTCAGTGGAGCTCAATTTTATTTCCATATAGCTTTTATTCATGGGAGAGTTGAATTGCTTATTGGTTAATATTTGTCAAGATTTTTAATATCTGATCATAAAAGATGCAAGGAATCAACAACAGGTCCAATAAAAATACCTTCCCATTTAAGAGGTATACTGCTGTAGAGAATATGGAATCCAGACAGTAGGAAAATATTTTTTAAAATGACCTTGAATAATTTTTCCCCCTCTTCTGTAATATGCTAGCTCCCATTCTTGGTTGATAAATTCATGCCATAATGAGGTACATATAGAGTTAATGAAAGTTACTAACTCACTCAAAGGCATTGCTATGCCTTTTCCTTCTCCGGGGGTCCTTCTTCTTGAAGCAAACTCTTAAAGAGGCCTCCAGTTTGCTTTTAACATAGAAATTACACTATGCCCAACAAGGGCATCAGTGCCTTCCAAAGAAAGTGCTCCATTTGTGAAACTGGTCAATTGGCTCAGTTCTATATTTGCTCCTTCTCTCTTTACAGATATGAACTAGTACTAGAATACTACAAAAGCTGCCAGAGTAGTTAATTATTATACTTAGTATTTTTATATCACCTTTCTGTGGCTCTCTTTCACTAGGAGGTCAGATTAAAACAAAGAACCTGGTCAGACACTCATCAGGGTCATTGAGATGGAAAATTGAGCCTCTCTTATTCTAATAATTGAATATCACCTAGTAGAGAGAGCTTTAAGAATGGGAGAAGCAAGGGTAGAGAGGGACCAAGGAGTGTTCTTCAGGATCCTCTCTTCCTTCAAGGAGCTACCTACTCCATGGATTAACAGGAGGGAGGAAATCCATGTGTCAGATAGTTCCCTGCCCTCCTAGAACTTGCTACAAGTCATCCCAAAGTTTGTGGCATCTGTGTCCAAATGCACATTACATGTTTGATTGTAATAGTAGTTTTCAAAGTTGAAAGATGTGTGCACCATTTAGAAACATTTACAGATAAGTGTTTCAAGAGTTATATTCCTTGCTTGCTCTTAGCTCCTGCTGCCTGTTCCTGAATGCTTATTTCTGTCAACTAGCCAAACAAATGGTGCTTCCAGGTGGCATCCTCAAACTCTTTTGGGCTGTACACTCTTTCCAAAGTATTACTACTAAGCTGTTCCTTTAACATGCAGTTGTTTTTATTGGACTGTCCTTTCAAAGGTCCTAACTTTGTGGATGGGAAATTCTGTCCCCAAAATGTTTTCCAATATAACATGTGGAGCGTTTTAGTTAAGATATTCTTTTCACTGTATGTCATGTTGTTTTTAACCACTGCAGTGAATATATGCATTTTTTGGCAAACGAGGACAGAAGGATTATATTTCACAGGTAGCTATGGGTCTGAGAACCTTCCCTTTAGTGATGACCTCGGTGTAATAGAGCTAGTGTTGGTATCAGTAGCCTGAGGGTCAGATTTTTATTAATATATGGCAAAAGCTAATGCAAGTGAGGAAAAACAAGAGTACTCCACCAAAACCCAAGGTTTCACTGGGATTCTAGACTAAATTTGCCAGTAACTGGAGAAGCATGGAATCCCAAAATGAGCTTTTAGTGAGCAGCAGGCATGGCCATTTTGTTTCTCAATATACTATGCTGGTCCCACTCATGTAGCCAGGTCAAGGGCTCCCTGCTAGGTCTTACAGGAAAGCAGCAGGGGACACTTGGAGAACCACTCCAACACTGCCAGCTGGCCAATGTTTATCTTAGGTGATTCTTCTGTGGCTGTCTGTCACTTACTCTGCCTCTCACCCTCTATTGGAAGCAGTTTCTGTGTGGTATTTATTCAGCGTCACTGCACTGATTTCCAGTCTATTGGTATTCTTGTGTGGGCTGAAAACACTGTAGTTTGTTCTTTCTGGATTATATAATGTACTAGCGAAAATACCCGGCGTTGCTCGGGTCCGTCGGAGGTGGGGAGGGGACAGACAGCTGAGCCAGTGCGGGGTCCGTTGGAGGGGGGAGGCAGAGAGCAAACCTGACACCCCCACCTCACCCCCCCTGACCAAACCCGACACCCCCACCTCACTTACCCCTCAACCAACCCCAACTCACATTTTCACCCCCCACCCAAACCCAACACCCCCATGTCACCCCCCTACCAACCCCAACACCCCCTGACCAACACCCACACCTCATCCCCCGTAGACCAAACCTGACACACCCACCTCACTTCCCCCCCCCAACCAAACCCGACACCCCAACCTACCACCACAAACAAACCTGACACCCACATCTCACTTACCCCTCGATCAACCCCAAACCCCCTCCTCACCCCCCCCCAACCAAACCCAACACCCCCACCTTACCCCCCCCAAACCCAACACCCCCTGACCAACCCCAACACCCACCCCTCACCCCTCACCCACCCCGACACCTTCCCACCCCCCAGACCAAACCCAACACCCCCGGCTCACTTACCCCCCGACCAAACCCAACTCGGGTCCATCGGAGGTGGGGAGGGGGCAGAGAGCTGAGCGAGTGCGGGGTCTGTTGGAGGGGGGAGGGGGCAGAGAGCTGAGCGAGTGCGGGGTCCGTTGGAGGGGGGAGGGGGAAGAGAGCTGAGCGAATGCAGGGTCCGTTGACGGTGGGTATTATGACATCATAACTATGTCACAGAGAACAGCAGCTGCCCAGCTGATGTGATTGGCCTTTAAATAATTTCACCCCTGGGGGGCGTCAGAGGTGAGATTTGAAAAAATTTCAACCCTTACGTCATTAGGATCCCAAGACCTCTAACTGTACCAAATTTCAAGTCTCTAGCTCAAACGGTGTGGAAGGAGTAAGCTTACGTACATACATACATACATACATACACCATTTGACTTTTATATATATAGATACTCAAATTTACTATGAAAGATAGCACCGTGCTATTGACAAGAATGTGATATTAAATATGTTCAATATTTCATTATAGTTTCACTTGTGGTTTATTTTGTATAATGCATATGAAGTGAGGTGAAAATGATGATGATGGCATTAAGCAGAAATTAAATCATGTTTAGACAAATTATTCAGTGTTCAGGAAGAACAGCTGACCTTTTGTTGGGGCAGAGGTGAAATGGGAGTATAGCAATAAGCTGAATCTTTGATCATTAGTCTACTCATAACTATAACATATCAGGTGAAATGTTAATAGGCTTTTCTTACTCTAGATGCTGTGGAAATGCTACTGTTGGAATAAGTGCATGTGATAAAATAATCTTGCCATAATGCGGTGTTCTTGCTTTGGAGGTAGTTTCTGATAAATAGGGAGGTGACTCAGAAAAATCAGTTAGTTATGGAACATGAACCTGAATAAACTTCCACTTGCCTAGCTTTCAGCCTCAGTTCATATTCAAAATACTTCAGGGTCCCACCGATGTAAACTTCAGTTGACATCCTCTTCCAGCCCTTTTACCCCATAAATTGAAATTCCCTTAACTTCTGATAGAATTCCTACTATTCATGTAAAGACATGAAATAAACATCACTTCTGCAACTGGATTTCAGCCCCTACAAGTGATGGTACAAATATTTAATGGTTAATTAGGTAGTGTTCTCTGATAGGCACCACGTAAAGGAAGGTTGGTAGGAATGAATACTCCTAGTTGGTTTGGGATTATCATTATTCTCTGGGTTTGAAGTGTGATGTTGAGTATTCAGTTGTATGTAGCACTGTTCAAATGTACTCATTCTTTATATTTTAAACAGAAACCCCCCCATGATGTTTGAGTGCTGTGGTCTTTTTGCTCTATTCAGCGGGATCATGTATTGGTTACCTAGTGGTTAATACAAATTAAATACCAGGAAAAAAATTATCCTATTTGGATATAAAAAAGGCCACAAAATGAAATTGAGGTACTTTATTATTAAGTAATAAATAAACAAATACTTAGCACAATATTGATAACTTAAACTGTGCAGTATCATTTTACTCTCCTCACTTAATGGTACTAAGAAAGGCCATGTACTGGAAGCAGAAAGATTGAAGTGATGATTGAGTACAGTATATTTTGGCTCTGATTTAAAACTGAAGAAAGCGATATTGATTGTGCTAGTCTATTTTAAGGCTTTCTTCCCGCCACAGTGAGATCAAGGGATTGATTTCATTGTAATTGTTACATGACAGGGGAATTTTCTAGGAGAGTAAAACACATGTGGTAATAGCAGGGAGGCTTCTGTGACTTATGATATGCATTCCGCACTGTTTAATTAGCTACGTGTGTGTTTATATGAGTGCTAGCCACATAGGGTGATATTACGGAGAATGGGAAAGTTGGCTCTGACTATATTTGTACTTGAATGACAAATAGTTCTAATAGTGTGAGACCAATTTAGTATGGATGGACCTAATTACTCAGTCCAAGGGTTGACCCTAGAAAACCTCTGTTCTAATAGTAATGACATTATCAGTTAATGTTGTACATCATGATATGTAGCAAAGCACTAAGTCTAAAGCAAAAGCAGAATTATTCTTGTCCAGTCCGTCTAGGTGGCCCGCTATGCCAGTATCTTTTCTCTGAGAACTTTTGTGATGCTCCCATCTCCAGCCATCCCAATAAGAAAACCATGGATTTATTAAGGGGAACTGGTTAGGCTTCTAGGTTTACCAGTTGGTATCCACCCTTGGCCCTCAACTCTGTAGAATTTCTCCTTTGTAAATGTTACTAAAACTCTTAAACTAAACTAAAATCAAGAAAATCTATCCCCAGGGCTAAGGGATTACTAAGAATAAAATACTCTGTCAAATCAGAATAAAATCAAACAAATTAATCTCATATTGCCTTGGACTTCAGTTATCAAATGAATACCCAAATATAATCAATCCTTATATAAATTCTAAAGAAGCAGGGCCGGGTCTATCTTTTTTGCAGCCACAAGTAAAAAAAAAAAAAGAAACAAAAAAAGAAAAAGCCACCCTGAGGGGTGACTGCCCCACTCCAGTGGAGAAGGGCTCAGTTTGCTCAGGAAGAGAGTCTCCTCTGTTTGTAGAGGCAGACAGACCTAGCTGCTGGGAGCTTTACAAGGTACCTAGAGTGAAGCAGGGCTGGGGCAAGGCTAGAGGAGTTTGGGAAAGCTCTGGCCTAGAAACCCACAGGCTGCAGGGCCTAGGGGAAGGCCCATCAAAGGGGTACTGGGGTTGCCGGGGGTAACCCATGGCTACTGAGGTAGAAGCAGCAGGCCAAACCCTCCTTGCCAGTGATGAGAGGCAATGATACTGCAGTCTGCCTCAGTGAACGGGAGCAAGTGGTGACTGGCAGTTGCCTAGACTGAGGCAAGCTGGGGATAGAGGGTGGGGGTTCCCCAGGGAGGGGAGACCCTAAGACCTGAGGGAGTACTGCAGGGGTGCAGCACCCAAGGGAAGAGGGCACCGGGGTCTGGGAGGGACTCTGGGCCAGCAGCAAGCGGGACATCGACCTGCAGAGGGTGCTCCAGTGGCTGGACTGAGCTAATTCCTGGACAGACCAGCAGGAGGTGCCGCGGGGTGAGTTACCGCTCTGCTACACACCCGAACTACCAAAGTAAAAAAAAACGTCGGCCGCACTAAGATTGACCAGAATGCCGCCCCTTACAATGTGCCTCCCCAGGCAGGTGCTTCCTTCACGGGTGCCTGGATCCGGTCCTGCTAAGAAGTTGTCCATTTGGATATAAATCCCAACCACAAAATTTCACCAAAATCTTGTGAATTTATCATTTGTGTCTGCTTAAGAAGCTTAATACTGAAATCGGGTTATTATCTAATGTCTGAACCATAACATCAGATCCAATGATAAAGATTTCCTCTTAGACTTCAATTTAGGTATGAAGGTTAATTCTTTACCCGCCCCCCCCACCCCCAAACCGCCAACAGAGAAGTTATCATGCAGACTTCAATAAAACACTCTTCATAAGAATAATGTTAAGAATTCTTATTTACCAAAAATTACAGGTGACAATCTGAGTCTCAAGAAAAAGAATACACTTTATTAAATGTCGTTTATGAAACAATAATTACATTTGTTTAAACATGGGGACTGTCTCTTTCTAGCACCTTCCACATGGGGTCTTTGGTGCTCAAACATATATGCAAGTACACAGTCACAGTTTCACAACTTAAATAAATAAATAGAAAAGGCCTGGACATCTCCAAGCTACTAAAAAATAAGACACACACCCCTCCCCCAAAAAAGGGTGTGTATGTGAAAAGTATGATACTTAAGATGATCAGCTCTTAGTCGTCTTGACTTTTGCAGAGTAACAGGTGGAAATTCAAGCAAAGATCCAGACTTGGATGTTCTACTGCAGTCTCACGCTTCCTTTAATGGACCTTTGGGGTGCAGGAAAGACTGGAAAATGGAGAGGCTTGATTGTTGATGCTGTGATCTCCTTTCCTCAAGATAATCAGTCTTGAAGATTCTGGTCTGGAATGCCACTCTTCCACTGCCACATTCCCAGAATTACTGGACATTCCAGGGTTTCCAGGGATGGCCTGGGCCTACCCTTCCAGCATGACCTCTTACACATGGTTTGTGCAAGGTCTCACTGCATGGGGGAATCTATATTGAAGAGTGCATCCCTCCACAAGCATGACCTTGGATGTGTGATAATGCTGGAAGGGTGGGCTGGCGTGCTCTTCCAAATGGCATCCCTTGCCTGATACCGGACAAAGCCCTGATTGGTTTTGCCTCAGTACTGGAAAGGGGACAGACCATCTACCTTAGATGGCTTTATTGACCCAAAAAACATTTGGGTGCTGCCTTCATTTTCTGTGTACTGCACCTTTACATTTCTAAGAAATCTGCCTGGATTTCAGAGACTGCAGTCATTTTGTTTTCAGAGAAGCTGACACCTGTTCAGAGAAAATACAAACTGTGCTCTTTCTAAGAGGCTTTGTTTGGGTCTGTGCTTTTTCTGGAATCTAAAATACATCATGGTTGTCCTTTTAGTGGAAGGAAAAATACAGTGTTGCAAACTCTTGCAATATTATTGCAAGCCTGCCTATTTGTGTTTCTGGGTTTTTTTTCCCTTGACTCCAGCCCCTGGAGGGAGATGATTTCATGAGAATCTCTACTTTTGTTTTTATTTTAAAGTAAGGTTATTATCCCCCATGGTTGCAGATAATCTTTTAAATGTGCCTTGAGTACAGCCCAAGGGCTCAGAAACCAAAAGGTAAATAAAAATCCACAATGTATTTTTAAATCAATCTCATAATTTTGGAAAAGAGGCCTAACTCATTTCTCATCATGGGGATTGGAATTAATGGAAATATAAGAAGCATAACAAAGAAGTGTGAACTGAAACGGTAAGTATTGAGAACTGAAACAGTACCCCTGCTACATCCCACCAGGATAGACAATCCGTATGTTTCTATAAAATTGATCATTTTGTTATGAAAGTCACAATATTATGACAATAATATGATGTTCTGTGCTGCTATAAATTAAATTGTTGTATTGTATGGATATTCAAGATGTTCCTCATTTTCTGTTCTGTTCTGTTCCCCTGGAAAGAATAAAAATAAAGTTTTAAAAAAAATCTCCTGGTATTCTGGCCAATATAAACACTTTAGTTCTGACATCTAGGCCTAATACTGACTAGAAAATTGCATTTTGCTTACATTAACATAAAACCACAAACAAACAAAAAACAACATCAACAACAACTGACTAATTTCAACTGGGTGTTGTGATGGGGCAAGGCCAGATGGCTATAGGAAAGTGATAAGGAACAGATATCTTAGTCCCAGGCTAAACAAATCCCTAGTACCATTAGAACCAAATGGCAGTTGTTCCAGGTTAATCAAGACACCTGGGGCCAATTAAGAACCTTCTAGAAAGCAGTAGAAATAGCTAGCCTGATTGGGACACCTGAAGCCAATCAGGGGCTGGCTGAAACAAGTTTAAAAAACCTCCCAGTTAGTCAGGTGGATGTGGATGTCAGGAGCTGTGGGAGGAAGTTGTACTATTGGTGAGGCTGAGTGGTAGACAACATAGCATACATAAGGAAGGAGGCCTCGAGGTAAGGGTGAAGTGGAGTTTGAAGAAGCGGGGACTGCTGTGGGGAAGTAGCCCAGGGATTGTATTGTGTTCTGTTGCTGAAAGGTCAGCCATTGTAGCTAATACTATTAGGGTCCCTGGGCTGGAGCCCAGAGTAGAGGGTGGGCCTGGGCTCCCCCCCATTTTTGCCTCCCCCAATTAATCACCAAGATTGGGAGATAACAGAGACTGTGCAAGGGAGGATAGCTTCTCCTCATCTCCCTCGCTGGCTTATGATGAAAATGGCTCAATAGGCTGTGAACTTGTCTCTAGAGAGAGAAGGGCTATGTGGAGGGTCACAGTGAGCCTCTGAGGCTAGTGAAATCCGCCAGGAAACGCAGGATCCATGGAGATAAGGACAGAGCTTTGTTACAGTATAGTTATTATTTCCCCCAAACAGTTGTGTAGTATCCCCGTGCATTGTTAAAGAAATATAATGAACTTAAAAATCACACTTACGTATTTCTGTTTGAAATTTTTTAGCTATGGTTGTACCTAGAATTATTGAAAATAAAGGATTTTTTTTTGTTTATGCGTTTCATGGTGGTTAGTATGTAATTTAATGAGTTTCAGGGCATGTCTATGCCTTTCAGCCTCAGGAGACAGATTTGCGCTAGGTCTGGTTGAGCTAACGTGCTAAAAATAGCAGTGTGGCCATTGCAACATGGGTGACAGCTCAGGATAGCTACCTGAGTATGGATGCTGGGGTCTGGTGGGCATATACTCGGGAAGCTAGTCCATGTCACCACAGCCATACTGCTATTTTTCACACAGGCAGCTCAAGAAGCACTAGCGTATGACTGTCTACCCAGGCTGGAAGGCACGGTCCCAGGTACTGTGTAGACAAAATCCCAGTGTTGCTTGTGCAAATCTTTCAAACAGCAACAAAGGAGAGAGAGCATTTAAAAGAAAAATGTGAGTATAAAATCCAAAAACATATATAAGACACAGAAGTTGGCAGAAGTCTCAAGGCAACTGCAGTCCCTGAAACTATGTTTAGTTTGCTTTTTGAAATGAACTAGATTTCAAGGAAACTGCGCCTTTAAACAGCTATTGCCTATCACTAGGGTGTTGAGCTGCCTTGTATTCTAATATTCTCTTAGTGAATGCGAAGATAACTCCTCACCACTTCTTTTTCTTTCTCCCCCAGTTAATAGACAAGACCTGAAAGTCCAGATCAATACAACTGATGATACCATTTGCATGAAATACCTTCGGCAAAGTCCAGACACAAAACTTCAAGGCTTCGTTCTGGGATATGGAAGCAGCCTCTTCTCTAACCAGTATATCCCTCTGCCTTCAGAAGGAAAATCCTATGTAACAGAAGTTGGTAAGGCATCATGGTTTTGAGTGCTACTTTTGGTCAGTGGATGGGGGATTGGAATTAAAAAAAAAATGGGAATCTGTTTTTTGGATTTTTTGTTTTTTTGCTTTTTTAGGGAGGGCGGAGTGAGTTGTGTTGTTTGTTCAGGGATTTTTGAAAAGTTTTCAGATGGCAGAGGAATTGGGAGATCATTTAAGGAAAACAGTTCTGGAAAATTTGACGTTGGTTGGCTATTTGATTTACATATTTTTGTAACTGCTGAAATTTTATTTCCTACACTGGCTGTATGCATGGATTAGGGTGATTTATTTTTTGGATACAGTTGCAGTCACAGAGACAGGCTTGGTAGCAGGAGTCAGATGCCTGTCAGGCTTTAGGCCCTGTTGTAGGGTTCAGAGTCTCACAATGGCAACTAAAATGGGCCTTATGAATTCTAGCGCAGGAGTATAAAAGCTATCTCCCCTAAAGCTACCATCTGTGGAGGTACTGCAAAGAGAAACCCTGAGAACAGCTTGGGAATGAACTTGAAAATTAAGGTTTATATTTGTAAATACAGTACTATCGTAAGGTTTGATTACTTAAATTGTAAATAAAATCCAAAACCCAAGAAGAAGGATGAGTTTGAACAATAAGCCGTGTGTGTATGAGATGTGGTAAGAATGGGAGTCTAGTCATTAACAGAGCCCTCAAAAATTAAAAATACAACATTGTTATTAGCAAATTGTTTGTTCATTCTTAAGAACATAAAAATGGCCATACTGGGTCAGACCAAAGGTCCATCCAGCTCAGTATCCTGTCTACCGACAGTGGCCAATGCCAAGTGCCCCAGAGTGAGTGAACCTAACAGTTAATGATCATGTGATCTCTCTCCTGTTATCCATCACCCCCCCTCTGACAAACAGAGGCTAGGGACACCATTCCTTACCCATCCTGGCTAATAGCCATTAATGGACTTAACATCCATGAATTTATCCTGTTCTCTTTTAAACCCTGTTATAGTCCTAGCCTTCACAACATCCTCAGGCAAGGAGTTCCAGAGGTTGACTGTACACTGGGTGAAGAACTTCCTTTTATTTGTTTTAAACATGCTGCCCATTTGTTGGCCCCTACTTCTTATATTATGTTAACAAGTAAATAACTTTTTCTCATTCACTTTCTCCACACCACTCATGATTTTATATACCTCTATCATATCTCCCCATAGTTTCCTCTTTTCCAAGCTGGAAAGTCCTAGGCTCTTTAATCTCTCCTCATATGGGGCCTGTTCCAAACCCCTAATCATTTTAATTGCCCTTCTCTGAACATTTTCTAATGCTAGTATATCTTTTCTGAGATGAGGAGACCACATCCGTAAGCAGTATTCAAGATGAGAGCACACCATTGATTTATATAAGGGCAATATTCTCTGTCTTATTCTCTATCCCTTTTTTAATGATTCCTAACATCCTGTTTGCTTTTTTGACTCCCCCCCCCTTAACTAAAGATGAGACTGAACCATAAAATTCTGATGTGAAGACTAGTTTTAACAATGCTAGGGGGCTTTGGCATTCTGATTTGGAGTCATCCGTTATTTGTTAATCATGTGGTGTTCAAGATTATGGTTGGATATCACAATGTGGGACCTAAAGGTGGCTTACAATGTAAAAAAGAAAGCGAGGAATACTTGTAGCACCTTAGAGACTAACTAGTTTATTTCAGCATAAGCTTTCATGGGCTATAGCTCACTTTGTCGAATGCATAGAATGGAACAGAAGTAAAATGCATTTATACACACAGAAAAAGAAAAGGAAAAAAATGTACATTAGCATACCAATTCTAAGAGGGCTGTTAAATGTAGATGGTCCATTATCACTAGGAGAAAAATACACCTTTTGAAATGGAGATCTGTTGTCAGTAACTCAGGAATGTCTGCAAATGGGTATAATGTCTTCTGTAATTAACTTTGAGGAGTACTGAGGCTTAATTGATGTTTGTAAAGTACTAAAGTCCTTGGATGAAAATAGCAATGTAGCCTTCTGTAGTTCTCCTAATTTTTTTCCATTTAATAGGAATGACGCCAGCCAGTGCTGTGTAAAAAAGTCATATGAAGCTATGGACTCTGTGTCAAAGATGGACTTCAGCTGGGACAGATAGCATTTAGTAGTTGTATTTTCTGAAGCTTTAGTGTGTAAGGTTAGTGGCTTAGAGTGAGACAAAACTCTCAGAGCGCTTCTTACCTGGGTGATGTTGTACATCAGAGTGACCAGCTGTGTCCTAGAATTCCAAAGAAGCTGTTGTTGTTACACAAGCAAGATTCTGCTCCAGTGAAGAGTAAAAAAACATGATAAAGCCCATGACATTCATAGGGTGAAATGAAATGTGCTATATGGTCTCAAATATTTAGACACAACAAAGCACCAAGTCAGTGACCTTCTCACTGTGTTTTCTTATGCCGAAGTACTGGTTAGCATCTTTTGTTTACTCTCCCCCCCTCCACATTTCATTAACTGATTCAAACTCTCGACATCATAATATAATCTGTTGAGACAACTTCTTAATGGTAATGCACCACTTAAAAGTTAAGGAAAATAAATCTGATAAGTATAATTGTGTCATGTAACTGAAATGTAAAGTATAATATGCTATAGTTTTAAACACTAGCACCTGTGATTTTAGGCAAACATCTTTCTTACACAGAGCATGAAAGAAACCAGCTGCAGAATTTGCTATAGGCTATTGGTGTACTCCTCAAGTCTACAGCGTTTATTGATTGCATTTAAAGATAACAGATTTACGGTAACTGTGTTAACTCAGGGGCATTTCAGGTTAAAGAGATTAAGAGTTATTTTACATGCCCTGTGGAGCTGTTTGTTTGAATGAAAAAGTCTTCGGTACTGCATTAAAATGGAACTCCATGTTGCAAATTTGCACATAAGTATATAGAATTATCTTAAGGGTAGATCCTAAATTGTATTTATCTCACTCAGTGCCACTTGATTGGGAAGTGGGAGGGAAAGGAGACAAAGATGGCTGCAAACAGCCCCTTGATTCTTAGGCTAGCTCCTGTCATAAGTTAGAGCAGCCACAGGGCTGCTATTGTGCTGTCCTCTGGGGACTGTTCTGCCAGTTGGAAAGTGCATCTAGAACACTCCATGTGAGGAAGGTGGGGCGAGCAGGTAGCCTAGAGCTGATGGTATCAATTTTGGGCTGCCAAGAGATTTCCCTGTGATTGGGGAATCCCCAATTAACCCTTTAGGGGCAACTTTAAATCCCTTTGTACCCCTTGGGTGGCTCATAGATGATATAATCTTGGGTTGGGATCTAGCCCTTTAATATTAAAAATGATATTTATTCATTTTAAATTCTAAAAAGAAAAACGTGGCAATCCATAGCTCAAGACACTCTGTCAATTAAAATCACCTGCAACACTGTACAAAACAAAAGCCAGGATAATTAGCCTGACTCTTTAACAAAATCATCTACAATCAAACTAACTAAACAGACCAATATCTCGTTCTGCCTGAGATCTTATCTCATTATCTCTGTCTTCCACACCTCCCACAGGGCAGGGCAAACAAATGAGCCTTGCTGATTTCCCTGAAGGGCAGCTCATTTAGGCTGCTTTGGAACAGAGTTGAGAGAGTGAATCCCAAAGTCAAAGTGCAGTCATAGCTCATATAAACTGACTGGGTCCAATTAAAGTCTTCTGCTAGATGCAGCCATGGCAGTGTTGCATGGGAAAGGAAGTGGTCTCTCAAGTAGGCAGGTCACAAGCCATTTGTTTCTTTAAATCTACAAAGATCAAGACCATAAATGACTCCCAGAAGGCAATAGCAGGCAGTTCCAGTATTTAACTATCTTCACAGTTAGAACGTTTTTCCCAGTGTCCAACCTAAACCACACTTGCTGCAACTTAAGCCCATTGCTTCTTGCCCTATCCCCAAAGGTTAACAATTTTTTTTTCTTCCTCCTCTTTATAACAACCTTTTACATACTTGTAAACTGTTATTTGCTTTTTGGCAATGATGTTGCATTGTTGATCCGTATTTAACTTGTGATGCACTATAACACTCTCATCCCTTTCTGCAATTCTCCTTCCTGGGCAGTTATTTCCCATGTTGTATGTGTGCAAATTGATCGTTCCTTCCTAAGTGGAGTATGTTGCGTTTGTCCTTATTGAATTTCATCATATTTACTTCAGACCATTTCTCCAGTTTGTACAATCTGTGATGGGGCAAGGCCAGATAGCTGTGCTAAGGAACAGATATGTGAGTTCCAGGCTAAACAAATCCCCGGTACCTTTGGAACCAAATGGCAGTTGTTCAGGTTAATCAAGACACCTGGGGCCAATTAAGAAGTTTCTAGAAAGCAGCAGAAATACTAGCCTGATTGGGACACCTGAAGCCAGTCAGGGACTGGCTGAAACCAGTTAAAAACCCTCCCACTTAGTCAGGTGGGTGTGGATGTCAGGAGCTGTGGGCGAAAGTTGTGCTGTTGGTGAGCCTGAGTGGTAGACACCATATCGTACGCAAGGAGGAGAACCTGAGGTAATGGTGAAGTGGAGTTTGAAGAAGCAGGGACTCCTGTGGGGAAGTAGCCCAGGGAGTATTGTGTTTTGTGGCTAAAATTTATTTTAAACCACCAAAACCAGTTCAGATTGAGTTCAATTTAAATTTTGGGGAAAGCTTTGAATTGGGTATTTATTTTATCCAAACCAGACCACACCCCTAATAAGACCAAGAGATGCCTGGGGAGTTTAATAACTTTAGTTATTAATAATGGATTCTCTGAGAGTTATACTGCACATAGTATATTAAGGGGCAAATTATGAATAAATGTTCAGTGGCAAAAAAAATACACGCAGTTAATGTTGTTTGGTGCTGTGTCATCCCCTTGCATCTCATTGAGTTGAGCAAAACTGAAAGCTAGGAAATGCTCAATTAAATAGTTCATGCCTCTTTCATCACTGCTCCAATATGCCTCATTAATACATATACTTACCCTGCACTCAAATACATGGCTTCTACCTTCAACACCCCCACAGCTGAGACAAGAGGGTAGAGGGAAAGTGGTGTGGACAATCCTTTTTTGTTTTTTGTCCTTTAATAGTGTTTGATGAAAGAGAGAGGAAATATATTTTGAATTTTTCATACTAAAAACAACAATAGTTTTTGGAAACAAATATATTTTTTAGCACCAGTTCATAAAGTATCATTAGCTAAATCTTGTGACAGCCCTTTCAAAAAAATATGGTTGGAATCCTGGAGCGTTCTCCAGGTCCCGTGATCAGTTGTCAACACTATTTTGTTTGTTAATATCCATGGCCTCATGAACTTTTGTTTTGGTTTCCCATTGCCAGTTCCCTAAACTAGCTGATTATATAGTCTCTCTCTCATTTTATTGTAGATTTCATATGATCATTACAGTGACCTCCACTGTGTTTCCTTAACTAAATATAAGTTTCGTTAAAATAGATGTTTAACCCCCATCTTTCACTTCGAGTTTTAAGACACTTGCTACAGTTTTGCACTGCATATTAGTCTCTTAGTGACCTTGACATGTATAACAAAAGTCATAGCATAGCAAGTAAGGTAATGAAGAAAAAAAATGTTGGCGTGTGTTGTTAGGTTGTCAGTGATGTATCCAGTGGGAGGAATGTGATTAGTTTACAGTGACACTGAAGTGTTTGCTCACTTACATGCTGCCTTGTAGTCTTTGCAAGGTTTAAGTTATGATATGTTCTACAGATATCTAGCAGAACACATAGCATTTAGATGTCAGAAATATCTGAATTAAATGAACTATGGGAAACAGATTGAGTTTAGATAATGACTATTTACTGCACCATAGTGATCTGGTGTTTAGTGACTATATCGAGATAGGGTGTATGTGCCTGCTATTAAACAGAGTAAGGGAGAATAGTATTGAATGCAGTGTACTAACACACTGTTTGGCAAAATCTAGTGCTTTGTGCATTTGTTATTGGAGCCCTCGATTTCTTCTCCTTTTGTGTCAACAATGGTATCTCCATGTGTGACCTTTGTGCGTTACCTTTCTGCCTGCTTCATATTCAGCTGTGGGCATTCTAACCTAGTTGGGCTGCACCACCATCAGGTAAGTACAGTGGTTCTCAAAGTGGGGGTTGCGACCCCCCTGGGGGTTGCGGGTTGATTCCAGGGGGGTTGCGAGCTGCTGACGCCTTCTTCAGCATTTCAGCGGAAGCTCCAAACATGCGAGTGAGTCCACTGAAAAACCACCGAAGTGCAAGCTTCCACTATTGGCGTCATTTCAGCGGACACAGAGACGAACGCTGTGTCCCTGCCAAAATGCCGCTGAAACCAGAAGAGTTCAATTCGGCAGCATTTCAGCAGACATACCTGGGGCGTGAGAGGACACAGCAGAGCAAAAAGGGGTCACCAAACCAACAAGTTTGAGAAACACTGTACATGAACATGAAGATGAACCTCTTCAGAGTTACAGTAGACTCTTGATTATCCAGGATTGGATTAACCAGAATGTGGATTAACCAGGATGTCAAAAAAAAAATATGCGCAACTCGTAGGGCTGGCTCTGGCTTTGCTGCCACCCCAAGCACACACACAAAAACCCCCACCAGGGCACAGGGCAACCAGTGAAACAACACCCCCTCCCCACATCGCAGGGTGATTGGTGAATCAACCCCTTCTCCCCATATTTCCTATGGATGATGATTATCCAGGATTTTATTAACCAGAATTATTTTTTCCCCTATCATCCTGGATAATCGAGAGTCTACTGTATCTTCTTTTCTACTACTGATTTTGCAGTCCCTGTTTAGAAGGTAAGAGTTTCTGAGAGGTTTGGAACCTGTTCAGTTTGATCCAGTTGGAGCCGGCTCAATTCTAGGCACAGGAAACACTAGGTTAAGGTGGCCAGAGATGGAGCAAGGGCCCCTCCCACTATGTAGCCACCAATGGGAATGGAAGAATACAGGCACCAAAACCAAAAAGAGAAACCTGACAAAGAAACTGCCAAGGAACAGCTATCATAGGAAAGTGAGGGAATGGAGACAAGAGCTCCTCCTTCAATGGGCTGGGGTGGGTAGTGTCTTTGGCACTGGAGGTCACTAGAGAGGAAGACAAGAGTCCATCCTAGGAAAAATGCCTTCTTGTGAGCTACTGAGAGAACACAACCTGTTTAGCTTATCAGAAGGGTCAAGAGGTGACATTTTTCAAGTGTTTAAGTACTTTCATTGGAGAGAAAATACTGGGTTTTGAAGGGCTCTTTAATCTTGCAGAGAAAGGCATAACAAGACCCAGTGGCTGGAAGGTGAAAACAGACAAATTCATATTAGAAATAAGGCGCAAATATTGAACAGTGAGGATGATTCACCTTTGGAACAAACTACCAAAGGAAGTGGTGCATTCTCCATCTCTTGATGTCTTGTAATGAAGACTACTTGGTTTTCTGATATATGCTTTGATCAAAACTTAACTATTGTGATATATTGAGGGCTAGGATATGCAGGGACTCAGATTAGATGCTCTAGTGGTCCCCTCTCACCTTAACCTCTACTAATTTATGAAACACTGAGTGTGGTATTGGGAGCAGCCTCTGATGCTTTACTGTGTAGCTGGCATGATGCCCAGGCTCAACAGTCATTGAGTGGTTAGATCCAGGGGAAGCAACTCAAACATCCAAAGGGGCTGACAACGGGCACGACATCAGCTTTACAGGGGAGGGGTGGATGTCGCAGTGGCATCACAAAGGCCTTTTGCAGGACCTCAGCCTATTGGGCAAATGTGTTTGGGAGGCGGCGACCTCACAGAGAGACCCTGACATCAGTCAGGCAGGACAGAGTTTGAGGGCAGGGGCAGCCTCAGAGACCCCTGTAGCTTTGTTGTAGTAAGTCTCTTTCTCAAGGTCTCTCCTTGAGGACTGAGTGAGAATTAGATTTCATGAACATGAACATGAACCTCTTCACACTTGTCTCCTTTCCTACTTCTGATTTTGCAGTCCCTGTTTAGAAGGTAAGAGCCTCTGAGAGGTTTGGAACTTATTCAGTATGATCCACTCGGTGCCGGCTCAATTCTAGGCACAGAAATCACAATGTTAGGGTGGCAGAATTTGATTTCCTACCAAGGACTTTGTCCCTTAGAATCACTGGGGACATTGGGGTTTATCCTTTTCGTTTTCCCTTTTCCTCCCTCCTTTCTTTTTCCTCTTGCTTCTTTTTCCCGCTTCCATCCGTCCACCAAAGAGGTATGTGTGTGTCTGGGGAGGAGGATTGTTCTCATTGTGGGAGGCCCTCACAAAGAGGTGGGGATGGAATAGTGCTGTGAGAGTGACCCCCTCCAGAGGTGACTTAAGCCACCCTTCGGGACATCTGATGAGACCCCTCAGCGCCCATCAGTCAGAGTCTCCATGCTGATTGGCCAAGCAGGGGGCTATTGACAGGAAGGACTCTGGTCCTTTTGTTCTCTTTGTGCACCTTGCATATAAGTCATAACCAATCAGGTATTTGATTAATATTGCTGATTCTCTCCAATAATTGTCTCTGAATGGTTGATGATTCTAATGTTCTAGTTTTTCTAAAATACTTGCTGAATAATGACTAGGAACAGTTGTTGGTCTGTAGCTCATTTGAGAACATTTTATTCGGATCAGTCCGTGTATCAAAAAAGGCTGGCGGGGGCAGGACATGGGCTTGCAGGGGAGGGGTGGATGTGGCAGTGGCATCACAAAGGCCTTTTGCAGGACCTCAGCCTATTGAACAAATGTGTTTGGGAGGCGGTAACCGCAGAGAAGGACCCTGACATCAGCCAGTCAGGACAGAGTTGCAGGGCAGGGGCAGCCTCAGAGACCCCTGTAGTTTTGCTGCAGCAAGTCTCCTTCTCGAAGTCTCTCCTTGAGGACTGAGTGAGAATTAGTATTCATAAGACTTGCATCCACAATGCAATGAAAGGGTGAGCATTGGTTTGCCCAGCTGAGGTTTTTCTGTAATTTACTAAACTGGAGCAGTTGTTGAAAGGTATGAGATTCACTATGTTAAGAGAATCAGGCATGGGACTATTTGGATTTTCATTCTCTTAACTCCAGACTGGTGTATATGGGACAAAGTCATTCCAGTCCTTCAGGCCTCTTGTGGCTCCGGTGGCATCTTATAAATAAGTAAGTGCCCAGCATCACTTCTGCAGCCTTGCCGATCACCATCTCATGGAATAGGATTCCTATGAATAGACTATACCACGTTTCAGTAAATTTTTCCAGGACCCTAATGTCCTGACTACCGTTTATGCATAAGCAACTGAACATGGGGGCTTTAATGGTAATTGTTAAACAGCCTTAAATAACGGGGGTTGCTATCAGTGTATCTTGTAATTATTTTTTGTACTATAATAGAGGAACAAGGAGAGATCAAGGCTCCATTATGGTTGGCACTGTTTAGCTTCGTCTAAACAGATGAGAATCAAGAAGTATTACTATCCCAATTTTATAGCTTGGAAAGTAAGGCACAAAAAAACTTGAGTAACTTGCTAAAAGCCACACCGGAAGCCTGTTCACCGTTGGAATTCAGCTTAGATCTGTAGCAGATCCACAGACTGAACTTAGATAAATTCTGATGCTTCATGGAGATTTTGGAAAACTGCAGTGAGTTGTTATGAAAAGAGTGGTTAGTAAAACTAGAATCTTGTTTGCTGTTCCCAAACATAGAAGTTGTGAAGTCCTCATTTGTTTAAAAACACTTCATTATTGATCATAGGCTATGTCTACAACAGAAACTTTTGCCAATATAGCACTATCAGTTAGGGACTTGATACCTTATGACACTTGGATACCTGTGCTATTCCAGACTAACACGGCTACCTCTCTGATTCTTGACTTATTGATGTAGTTATATTGGCATAAAAGTGCTTTTGCTGGGACTGTGCTTGCTGAACTGGTATAAACTAAATCAACAAAAGCACTCTTTTTCTGATATAACCTTCATCTTCACTAGGAGGGTTTGCCAGTATAGCTTTTCTAGTGTAGACCTACCCCTCAGTGCTAACTTTGAACAAGGGCTGACTCTAGCTTTAAACGTTGTCTGAAAGATATTTGAACAGCTAAATCTACTGACACAGAAAATCTCCAATGTAGATACAGTAAACCCTCGATTTAACGGACCTCGATTTAACGGACTTCGGATGCAACGGACAAAATTTTAAAGAAAGTCCGATGCATCCGAAATCCGTTTATCGAGGTCCGGCTGCTGGCTCCCCGCTGCAGCTGGGTCCTGGCAGCGGGCGGGCTGCCTGCCGGTGCCCGCCCGGGTCCCGCCAGCTGCCCGGGTCCTGGCAGTCAGCTGGATCCCCGAGCCCGGGGGAGCGCGGATTCAGCCGCGAGCCCCGGGCGGCAGCTGGAGCCGCGAGCCCCGGGCGGCGGCTGGAGCCGCGAGCCCCGGGGAGTGAGCCCCGAGCCCAGGGGAGCGCGGATCCAGCCGCGCTCCCCGGGCAGCAGCTGGAGCCGCGAGCCCCGGGCGGCGGCTGGAGCCGCGAGCCCCGGGGAGTGAGCCCCGAGCCCGGGGGAGCGCGGATCCAGCCGCGCTCCCCGGGCGGCAGCTGGAGCCGCGAGCCCCGGGGAGCGCTGCCCCTGGAGCCCCAAGCCTCGGGGAGCGAGCCCCTAGCCCCAGGCAGCGCGGCGCCTGGAGCCCCAAGCCGCGCTCCTCGGGCGGCGGCTGGAGCTGCGAGCCCCGGCCACCAGCGGGGACTGGGGCCGGGTGTATGGGGGTCCAGGGCTTTTTTTTTTTTTTTTTTCCGTTTTATTTAGAAAAAAAGGCGGCTTTTCGGCGGAGGGGAATACAGTAAAACCTCGAAATAAGGACTAATTGGGCAGGCTGGGTTTTTTTCCTAATTATTAAATAACGGACTTTGGTGTTTAACGGACACCCAGTCGCCCGAATTAGTCCGTTAAATCGAGGTTTTACTGTATGTGCGTAACAAAGCCACATGAAAAAATTCTTACTGTTGGAGAAACCAGTGAGCATCATACTGTTTGTTGCTTTTTGCACAGTCTTAACAACCTGGTTTGTTTACCTTTATTTGTTTTTGTATTTTCTGTTTTTTGTTATTTTGGAAATGAACACTGTATTTATGTTTAGATGCAAATAGAGCTGATTGAGGAAAACAAAAAAAGTTACTGTTTTGTCAAAAACTAATTTCAGAAATTTCAAACACCTATAGGGGTTCAAAATTTTTAAAATTTTAATATTTCAATGACAGATGTTGTTGTTTTCAAATTTCAACTGTGAAAATGCAAATAAATGTCCCCCTAGCACCCCTTTTCTTTTTTATCTGGCTTTAGTTGCAAGCAAAGAACTCTGAGTTCAGTGGCAAAAAAGATTGAGCATATTTCTCAAGAAAACAGTAGGATTTATCAAGTCAAAATGAATCCAGGTTCACAAGTTCAAATTTCATGACCATTCACATAAATTTAACAAAGTGTGTGGGATTTTTTTCAGCTGAAGCTTTGAGAAGCATCAGAAGCAAAAAGTTTGGTTGCAAGAGTCAATCTACAATCTAATTGTCTTCCACACTTCCCACACACATTTCTTTACCACGCCATGAGAGGCCCATTGATAATGTCTCACTGGTCTACACTGGGGGAGGGAGCTCGATTTAAGTTCCGCAACTTCAGCTAGGTGAATAACATAGCTGAAGTCGACGTACTTAGATCTACTTACCACAGTGTCTTCACTGTGGTGAGTTGACTGCTGCCGCTCCCCCATCAACTCCGCCTGTGCCTCTTGCAGTGGTGGAGTGCAAGCGTCAACAGGAGAGCGCTCGTAAATCGACCCCTGCTGAATCAATCATTACCCACTGAGCCGGTGGGTAGTGCAGACATACCCTTAGACTTCTGTGTGGGAGGCATTATGGAGGGAGCTAATGGAATGGTGAGTGTAAGTTTCTTGTTAAATAAAGGAAGGGTGCTTCCACCAGAGTTACGATAAATGGAGAGACATTACAAGCACCTGCTGATTGGAGACTTGGCAGCATTGTATGAACCAGTCCTGAGATCACAGCTCTAATTTAATATGTTAAATTCTTACATTTGTACAGAATGTTCTTAATTTGGACAAACCACCTCAGTTTGGACAAACCACCTCATTATCCCAGTTTTATTCTATTCAGGCTGAAGGACTAGCCATAATCCTGCCAAGCATTTTGCTTTTCATGCCAATATTCATGTACTAGCAAAGCTGGGCAAATAACATTTTAAAGTGAATATTTGTTTGAATTTTAAAAAGTAATTAATTTTGGCTGTATTAATGGCTCTCTTGTGCTTATTTTATGTGAATATTTGAGAGAAAAATTTATAGGAAAAAATTTACAGAAGGCAAATTTCAGTCACATGCATATGTGTAGAAATTAAATTTTAAATTAACATTGGGAAATGTTGGAGGACGTCTAAGCTCATCTAATTGAGTAGCAGAGACAATATCATGTAACTTAACAGACCAAACTACTAACATTGGAAGCAACAAATCTTGAATTTTAAATATTTGCGGTCAATACTAATATTGATCTTACTACAGATATTCCATGACTGAACGTGGCTAAAATGATCATATTACTTCTTATGAATTATTTCCTGCGATCTTTATAGTAGAATATTAAATATTCAGAGTTTCTAGTGAAAGCTGAGTATTTGTGTTTAACATTTGATTCTGGCTTTAGTTCACTAAGGGTGTGTCTACACTGCAATTAAACACTCACTGCCAGTCCAAGTCCGCTGACTCCGCTTCACAGGGCTTGGACTATGGGGCTATTTAATTGTGGTATAGATGCTTGGGCTGGGACTCTGGGAGGGTCTATCAATTTGGGCTCTAGCCTAGGCTGAACTTTTACACTATAAATAAACAGCCCCTTAGCCAGATCCCCACAAGCCCAAGTCAGCTGACATGAGCCAGCTGAGGGTGTTTAGTTGCAGTGTCGATGTACCCAAAGAGTCACCTAAACACAATCCTATATGGTGACCACCATACTTACCTACATGCCTCCACCTTTCATCCAGACCATATCACATGATCCATTGTCTACAGCCAAGCTCTAAGGTACAACCACATTTGCTCCAATCCCTTAGACAGAGACAAACACTTACAGGATATCTAGCCTTCTTAAAACTACAAAAGCCACCTGGTGAAGTGAAGGAACATATTGTTAGAGCCAGAAGGGTATCCAGAAGTCACCTACTACAGGACAGGCCCAACAAAGAAAGTAAGGCGCAAGCTGGAGTTGACGGGGGAGCGCATCGCCGACTGCCGCCGCCATGAGGACGGACGGTAAATTGGCTGCAGATATGCAAACTTCAGCTACGTGATTCACGTAGCTGAAGTTGTGTATCTGCAGTCGATCCCCCCCCCCCGTAGTGGAGACCAGCTCCAAGGTGCCACAAGGGCTCCTCATTGGTTTTCTTAAGAGTTTGGTGACTCATTTTGTCTGTGAAATGGAACCTAGAAATAGAGTATATTGCAACTATAGGTTGTGCAGGTAATGCATAAGGGTTGCCAAGATGCAGGATTTGTTTAAACCAGTGGTTTTCAAACTGTGGTCCACGGACCCCTATGAGTCTGAAGACTATTTCTAAGGGGTCCATGAAAGATTGTCGTTACCACAGAAATTGCCATATGTGGATGTGAAGAATGACTAAGAAAACGATACTGAAGTATGGCCAAGAGAGTGATATTGTTTGTCTTACATTTCACAGACTTGAATTCCAGCATCTATCTACATGATATATTTGAGAGTAGGGAGCTCTTATTTACTATGCTGGACTTAAACCCAAGTTTTACCTTAGCACCGGAAAGATATTAAACTCTGTCCTCAAGTTCTCTGATCTCAGAATTTTCTATAGTGTTTGAAAGGGCAGAGTTGAAGCCTGCCTACAGCCATGCAGCTCTAACCCTCCTTTTGTTCCCAAAGTCTCCTGCCTGGCTCTGTCCTCCCCTTTTTCCACAAGATGTGGCAGTATCAAGAGGAAGGAGGAGTCTGGAGGCAGCCTGGGGAAGGAGAGTTCTGGGTTCCTTCTCCTGGTCAGGGAGCAGTGGAGGGAAGGGGAGCCCATGATCCCCTTCTCTTGGCCTGGTGGGAAGGAATTGATGGCGGAGGAAGGAGTAGTTGTAAAGGAAGGGACCAGGAGTGAGGAAGTGCACAGATGCTCTATTTTGTTTCCCCTCCAAGTGTGTCACTGGAGAGGAAGATATCCAACTTTCCCCCCTTATAGTTCTACACTGTCAGCACTTCTGAGAATTCCTGAAGAGAAAAGGTGTCAAGGGATTGGTTTTTGTTTTGTTTTGTTTTTAAAGGACCCGTTTGCAAACCCAATTCTTCATCAAAGCTCTAGTCATCGAACTGGGTTTTCAGAATACAGCGTCTGGATGATCACTTACACTAAATAAGATTATCGTATAGGAGTTCTCTGCTCCTTCAGTAGTTGGGCCAGAACCCAGCCCTAAGGGACGTTACTGCATGGCAAGTTAGTGCATCATACCCTGGCTTGCCACAGAGTAACTTCCTGTGTAGACAAGTCCTTAGATGTAACCCATTTTCTTTGACTCTGAATCTGTCTGATTCTGGCAGCCAGTAGCTGGTACATTAATGTCTTATATAATTCTTCCAGTTATTTTTAACTGACTCATTATTATTTAGTATTTTGGCTATGTAATAAAGATATTATATTTTTCAAGGGAAATGTTTTCATGAGATCAGAAATCTGTTGTAGCATCCAAGCTGAGTTCTAATCTTTATGTAGTTCTGGAAAAGGTCATGAGTCTCATTCTGTAATTTCACAGTTATTGGCAATGGTTTTACTTTATAGTATGGCTTGCACATTATAGCTCAGTTTTAGAAGGGGGAATTTGTTTTTCTGATATCAGAGTTTGCTTGTTTCATCAGAGCCAAGGCT
Source organism: Sternotherus odoratus (assembly GCA_032164245.1). Taxonomy (NCBI): domain Eukaryota; kingdom Metazoa; phylum Chordata; order Testudines; family Kinosternidae; genus Sternotherus; species Sternotherus odoratus. The sequence goes on along the minus strand of JAVMKO010000001.1, from coordinate 133,921,031 downwards.
TTGGTTCTACCTCTGGTTCTAGTGAACGAGCATGAACCTAAACCTGATGCATGAGTTCCCAGAAGAATTTTACTATGAGAAAAATGTTTGTTCTCTGATGTATTCTGAGAGCTCTTAGAATTTCACTCTCGTGTGTGTGTTTGGCCCTGCTCGTCTTACAGATTTGCAACCAACTTCAGTCTGAATTTGGACAGGTCTGCACAACTCTACAGAGTTCTTTCATTAATGACATTTTGGAACCTTTTCACAGAATTGTAGGACTGGAAGGGACCTAGAGAGGTCATCTAGGCCAGTCCTCTGTATTCCAGGAAGGAATTAGTATTATCTATTCTAGACCATCTCTGAGAGGTATTTGTCTAACCTGCTCTTAAAAATCTCCAATGATGGAGATTCTCCCTAGACAATTTATTCCAGTGCTTAACCACCCTGACAGGAAGTTTTTCCTAATGTCCAACCGAAGCAGTCTCTTTGTTGCAATTTAAGCCCATTGCTTCTTGTCCTATCATCAGAGGTTAAAGAGAACAATTTTTCTCCCTCCTCCTGGTAGGAACCTGTTATGTACTTGAAAACTGTTATGTCCCTCTCAGTCTTCTCTTCTCCAGACTAAACAAAACCTTTTTTTCTTCTCTCAGAGGTCATGTTTTCTAGACCTTTAATCATTTGTATTGCTCTGCTAATCTACCATCAACAACTGCTAGGTTAAATTTTTTATAGAGTGGATGCTGGATTTATGGGTATGTGCCCAGATGCTTGAATTTAATTTCTGATTGTTCATAAATTAGTTTGTCAAGTATGGTTTCTTCTAGCTGAAAACAGTTTATGGGAATTAAGGAACATGACACTGTGGACTATATTGTCTACAGTCCATGGTTTTATTTTCACTTGTGTGAACATGCAGTTTATTTTGATTTTTTTAAAATCACTTACTGCAAAATAGGATTCAGGGTAAATTGTTGATGCGGTCTGTAAATGGCAATAACATGCACACAGGAATACATAAACATGATTTTCAGGTTTGATTGCTATATATGTGCTACCTGGTGCCTCTCAGTAGCTGTCTTTTGCTGTGTTCTTTTGAGGATGATAAAATAATAGAAGTTACAGTATAGGGATTTGCAATCTTGTGGCAGATTTCTATAGTGTGCTCATACCTATTCCTTCTGTCATGTGAATGTTTTCCCTTAACCACTCTCTTTACAGAAGCATCTGAGTTTCTTCAGTGTTGCATACATGCCACTGACATTTAGATACATGTGCTCACAAACCCAGTTTGCCTATGCGCCTCTGGAAAGGGTTTCTGTATCCAAGTGAGATGTTATACAAAATCATGCTTACAATTAGGCAGACATCACTTTGAAAATTAGAGCCTGACAGTAGATAATTAATTACTTTTACTTATCTTATAGTTGTACTTTCTGATTCTTACGTGCTAACAGAAAGTTCTTGTTTCAGCTTGCTCTGAGATGATATTGACTGGAATTGTTGGTCCAAACTAGCCTGTTGTCTTTTCGGGCATGCTTCAAAGTCCATGTAGCAGTTTTCCAAGCTTCTGGGGGCAGAGAGATAGGCTAAAGTGCCCTAAGGTATTGTGGATTATCATTGATCCAAATTGTTAGCTAAAGGGTTAAGTTCTGGTTTGGGCAGAAGGGAAGCTTTTAATTTGTTTTAAGAATTCTTAAAAGTGCCTAGAGTTTTTTGGCTAGGTGATTTTATTCTCCTTTCTTACAACAGGACCAGTTAATGCAAGTTACGATTTCGTTTTTTAGCATTCTAAAAAGGAAGTAGTTTTTCTGATCAGTTATCTGTTAAACTAGAACAGAGGGATTGTAGCGAAGTGAGACTCACCATCATGGAGTCTCCTGCTGGTCATCTCAGGAATTAGCTCTTTCCCAAAGTACAGAGCATCCTCTGCAGGCCGGCGTCTCGCCTGCTGCTAGCACCCGTGTCCCTCCTGGACCCTGGTGCCCCTTTACCTCGGGGTTCTGCCCCCAGCAGTAACCCATAGTCTGGGTCTCCCCCTCCCAGGGGAACTATTCCTCTATCCACACCTTGCCTCAGTGGCTTCTGCCAGTTGTCATTTACCCCCACTCACTGAGTCAAACTGCAGTCTGTCATGGCCACTCATCATTGGCAAGGGGAGTTAGACCAGCTTCCTCTGCCTAACCCCAGGCTGCACCTCTGCAATCCCAGTACCTGCTTTGGCATTTAGCCAGGCCTGCAGCCTGGGGATTTGCCAGGCTGGAGCTCCCCAGCTCCTTTTGCCTTTCCCCGGCACTCCTCTACTCTTGGTACCCTGAGCTCTGAGGCAAGCAGGTCCTTCTCTCTCCACAGCTAGCAAGAGAGAGCCTTCTTCAGCTCCTAGCCCCAGCCCTCTTATCAGGGATGGCTGGGCCCTAATTGAGGTCACCACAGCTGTGGCTGTTTCCCCAATCAGCCTAGCTTGGCTGCTTTTAACCCTTGTTTTCCAGGAGTGGGGCAGCCGCCCCACTACAGGGATATACAGCATTACATGCTCAGTGCCAAAATAAAGGGCTTGTTTGGATCTAACGGTTGTTACTTTCAAGCCAGCTCTGCTTTGAAATGTCATATTTAGCTGTTAGGTGTTGGAGAACAATATGCTGGTGGATGACTAGAATATTAAACACTCTCTCATTCAATCCCCTTCCTAGAAATCTACAAAATCTTTAAAAAAAAAAAAAACGTAATCCAGTTGAAGCTGGATTTTAAACTGAAAATGGAAGGAATGTTGTACTGTCAAAAGTTGTCTCAAGTCCAATGAAAGATAAGGAGCCTGATTCTCAGGTGCCATAAAATGGCATAGCTCCACTGACGTCGACTTGGGAGTTAGAGGTATTCAGTTCCTTTTACAAATTGAGTCAAACTGTTCAAGATTTCCAAAGTAATTGACCAGACTGTAAATGGGTTATGAATCATTTTCTTGCAAATATATAGATATCCTTTATACCTCCCTGTGAGAATTTGGGATAAGTAGGCCTTGAAGAAGAGAGCAGCCTTTGGGATTCTTTCTCTTTAGCTTGTTGTTTTTGAACCATTCTTCTACTACATATAAGTAAAAATGGATTATTTAACTGCAGGCCCCATAAAGGGATGTATTAGTATGTTGGTGTTGCAGTATGTTAACGTTCAGTATAGCCATTGGACAATTATTCACTGCCCCTTAAAGTGAATTGGTTGTCTCAGTTCAACAATTGGTTTCCACATCACAAAAAATCATAACAATTGCCATCAATATGCATGTGTGATGGTTTGGGAAATTTATTAATTCTACCTCTGTGTATAACTAACCCTAATAGTGTATTGAATCAGTCATTTGCTGACAGGGACCATGTCATGTATCACACACTGCCCTGAAGTAGCTACAGGAAGACGTAATTGTTAACATGGAATGCCTTTGCCCTGATAATCAATTGATTTGTTAAAGAGATTGGCTAAAATGAACGAAAGTGGTTATCCCATGTTGGAAAGATTCTTGCCAGAATTCTCCTCACCTGCTGCTTCCCTTGGCTGAGGAAATCCTCACAGGTTCACAGTGTGGATTCAGACCATCTCGAGGTACCATCAACATGATCTTCACTGCCCACCAACTTCAGGAAAAGTGCCACAAGCAACATCGACCTCTGTACATAATCTTTCATTGACCATCAATTGTGAGGCTCTGTGGAGAATTCTCCTTAAATTTGGACGCTTTACAATCCTCCACAGCAACATGTTTGTAATGGTCATCAGCAAGAAATCCAAAACAGACCCCTTCCTAGTCAAGATAGGAGTCAAGCAAGGCTGTGTCATCACTCCAAAATTTTTCTCCATCTTCCTTGCTGTCATCCTCCGTCTCATTGCTGACAAGCTCCAGGCTTGACATCCAACACAGAATGGATATCAAGCTTTTCAGCATCAATCACTTTTGATCCAAGACACAGACTCTCACTAAATCAGTTGCTGAACTCTAATATCTGGATAACTGTGCCCAGTGCACCCACTCAGAAGATCTTCGAAAAACAGTCAAAACTTTTTCAGAGGCTAACTCCAGCCTTATACTTAACATCCAGAAAATGAAACTACTCCACCAACAATTTTGAATCGCCAGTATCCTGCTCCTGTAATTCAGCTCAATAAAGAGACCCTGGAGAATGTTGAGGGCTTCCTTTACCTTGGCAGCTATCTGTCACAGAAAGTTGACATTGATGAGAAAATTCAACACCGCCTTCAATATACCAGTGCAGTTTTCAGATGCTTGAGAAATCGTATCTTTTGAAGATTGTGACATCAGGAAGCAAACCAAGCTTTTTTGTGTACCAGGCTGTTGTTGTTCCTGCTTTCTTGTGCAGTACTGAAACTTGGGTCATGTACAGTAGACACCTCAAGGTTCTTGAATGATACCATCAACAGCCAGCAAATTGACTCCTGAAGCAGCTAATGTTCTCACAACTGAGCCATGGTCTGCAGTCTGGGGTGGCTTTAAAAAAAAGCGCTTCAAAGACACCCTCAAAGCCAACATGAATTTATGTCAATATTGCACATCTTTATGGAAAACCCAATCGCTCAATTAATCAAAATGGAAAAGGACTTTGTGGCAAGGATGCCAGTATTTTGAGATCCAGCTGAGACACCAGAAAATGTGGAGAGAGGAAAGAACATGCTGCAGCCCAGTTTAACAATCCAGATCTGCCCCTTCCACTGGGAACTGCCTGTGCCAACTATGACAAGAACTCTGGATTCCAGATTGGTCTGATTAGCCACCTGCAGATCCACCAGCAATTACTGGCCATCATTTTATTGGACGACAGTCATCCTCGAACACCAAGGGATTGTTGACAGCAGTGCTTGTATACTATGTTGATTAGCATTGTACAAATACATACAAATAAATTAAAATGAACTATGATCCTTGTACCCTTACATATGCAGTAAAATGTTTGGGTCTCCTCAACCTCTCCCAAGCATATTTCTATTTTATAATATGTTTTGTTAGCTCAGTTTAGACCTGGATTTTAATGTTATCTAGACTGCAACATGAACTTTATGGTCTGATTTAAATTGTTCCAGTTTCATAATCATTGACCTTGACAAGGATGAACATAATACAATACAATGTTGACTTAGAGCCAAAATTACTAAACTAAATTTAACGTCAGACAAGTGGTTCCTAGCCCTATCCATTATAATAAAAAAAATCTTTTGAAAAATAAAGTGCTTCCTTTTTAAATAGTGTTATCAGGGAAATGATGAGTTCATTGGAAAATGTGGATATGCTCTATTCTTCACATGGAGTGTACTTGCCAACCTCCATGAAGGGTGAGTGAACAACGCCCTACATAACACATTTTTTCTGAGAACAGATTTCAAATATAGAACAAGAAGAAATTATAAAACTAAGAACTGTATATAAACATTAGATTTTTTTTGTGATCTTTGGTGTGTAGGAGGATGGGTGGAAGAAGTTTATGCTTTTTGAATAAACCCTTCATTATGGTAAACCACATCTATTATGTTTTGCTGCACATACTATTCCAGACTCTTCTCTAATTATAATTGAGTGGTTTTTTTCTGCTCAGTATTTGGATGGGAGATCCCCTCCAGGATTAACCCAGGTTGCTTCAGGAAATAGAAGGAAAACACTGGCAGATCTAAACAGCCTGGATAACATATTTCATGCAGCCAATAGGGCTTTTATTAATAAAAATGCTGATATGGGGTGCATTCTGAGGAGCAACATTTGCTCTTCATGAGCCAATGAAAAGTAAGGCAAGACTTGGTTTTAAGTTTGTGGGTGTTAAAGATTCCGTGGCATTTTCTACAAGAATAGAGGGCAATGTGATCTCTGTGAGTTCTGTGTAGCTCGAAAACTTCTCTCTCTCACCAACAGAACTTGGTCCAATAAAAGATACTGCCTCAACCCCTTGTCTGTCAGAACCAGGGATCAGCATGGCTACAACACCACTTCATGATCTTGGGCAAGTCATTTAGGCTTAAATTGTCAAGTGCCCACTAATTTTGGACATCCCTGTTTTGGCTGCCCAACTTGAAAAACCAATGAACTGGTTTTAATAGGTGTTAAGAACCTTGCGATTCCAGTTGATTTCAATGGGAGTTATAGGTGGAAAAATCCAGGCACTTAATATCTTGAAGTGGGCACCAAAAATAAAGTCTTTTGGAAATGTAAGGCCTTGATCTCTCTTCTGTTTATCCATCTGTAAAATTTCATATTAATAATACTTACCTGACCAGGCTGTTGTAGAGTTTAATGGACTAATAATTTAAAGAGTTTTGAGATTGTTAGATAAAGGCAGTGCCATAACTTTTTCTCAATAATAATTTTCAAACATCAAAAGTGATTTGTATCGAACTGTGGGATGAATAAAGTTTTGGGTCAGTTCCTGTTTAATTTTCACTACATTTCTGATTCCTGATTGAGGTTTTGTGTACACTGAAAATTTGCATCAGTGAACTAAAATTGATTTAAAATCGATCTTGTTAAATCAGTTCAAATTCCTAATGCAGATGGTGTTAAACCAGACTAACCTTATTGCATTCAGCTTATTTTTATTCAGATACAGTCTGAACCCATTTAAAAGGAAGCATTAAACTAGTTTAAGTACAATTATGTTATGGGTTTCTACCTATTAAATTGTATTGATTTAATTAAATCAATTAAAAATCCAAGCAACTTTTCCAGTACAGATAAGGCATCAGGTGTGGTATTCTAAGATTCTGCCTGCACCTCCCCGCACAATTTTTTTTTAAAAACACAGCTTTCTTTACATATGTATGTAGAACACCAATGAGAGTTCTTCTCTGTAGTTTATTTTAATTGCAATATTGCTTTGTAATGCATAATGATTTGGGGGGCTTAGGGCACTTAGGCTGCAGGATCCACCACTAGGAACAAATTTGGCCAATTGTATCTTATAGTAGCACAGTGAATTTTATGTTGACACCGATATTTAAAATTATAGGGTTAGGGTTCAGATCAATTTACTGTGGGCCAAATTCTGTCCTCAAATATGCCTACTGAACTCCCATAATTTCTGTTAGAGTAGTACAGACATATATGAGAGCAGAAAGGGGCAGTGAATGTTTTAAAGGAGTAGAAAGATTGGTTTATCTGATCTCTGATGTCTCAGGAAGAAGGAAAATCTCTATTTTCCTTCCTTTTTCTGAAGATAAGTTTCCCAAAACTATAAACGCTCCTCTCCTCTGAACATTGTTTTAATCAAACAGTTTATTATTCTAAGCTGTGGGGTGAAGTTTTCTGGCTTTCACTGCCAGAAATATCACTTGAACTGCAGCCTCTCACAATGTGAGTTTGTGCTGTTCGAGGTTGTATCAAACATACTGAGAATTTGCTAGCCTGGCTATAAAAATAACAGCAAGGTTTTATTTTACTTTATTTGCTTCATTTCATTGTTTCATAGGAAGAGTGATATTTCCAAAGAATTTACAAGCTGGTTCTCAATCAGTTGATCCAGCCAGCCAGCCAGCCAGCAAATGACTCTGAGACTTGAAAACAGCTGTAGTTCTGATTTGCAACTCTAGCTTTAGGAAAACTTAATGCTGCTCTAGCAGGGCTCAGTTTAAAAGCAAAATTCTCATGTGTTTGAAGCCCTTTGATTTTATTTAATGGGCTAATGGATATGAGATTTGGTTTTTTTAATTTAAATGTTGCATCTTTAGCTGTTGTAACAAGTTGCACTGTATATTTCAAAAATAAAATGGTGTTAAGGTTGAGGCTGCATATCTTTCACATAAGGATCAAATTTTTATGAGAAGTTTTTAGTTTTCTAAATAAAATAAATAAAAATAGAAAACCAGGATACTGAATGTTAAGAATAAATTAAAATAAATGTAAACATTTGAAACTATGAAAAATGCACATTTGTCAGGCAAGAAAATTGCGAGCAATGGCTCAACTATCACATTAAAATATTATTTGTATTCTAATTGTAGCCAGAGATCCTAATAAAGATCAGTGCCTGTTGTGCTATGCATAAGACGTAGTCCTGATCCAAAGGAGCTCATAATAACACTACTTTCATTTATCTAGTGTCTTTATCCAAAATTATCAAAGCATTTTACAATTTAATTAAACTTCACAGTATCTCTTTGAGAGAGGTAAGTAACACATTTAATTTTACAGAGGAGGAAACTGAGTCATGTGGCAAATGACTTGCTCAAAGTCCAAATTCAGTCAGTGGTGGAGTAAAGAATAGAACTGAGCACATCTGATTCCCACTGCTTTGCAGTGGCCACTAGATCATGCAAGTGTTAAATGATTAAATATCAGTCTATGCGCTTATACTCTTGTTTAGTTAAAGTGGTATAAAAGTGGGAAAAGGCACTCTTACTCTGGAATAAATTTGTCCATATGAGGACTTATACCAGTGTAACTATGGCAGTATAGTTTTACCTGTATAGCTATGCGGGGGAGTTTCACCAAGAAGACAAGCCTTGAACCACAGTGGTTTCCATCCCCTCTACCACTTGCATGCACGTGACTAGGATTGCTAGGCTGGGGGAGCTTCCAGGGTAACCTGTGAAAGTCCTCCGCTCCAGGAAACTCCACTTCTGTAGCAACAGTAGTCATCAGACCCCCAGCCTCCTGACAACTTAATGAATATCTTCACTCATGTCTACACTAGAATCTTAAGTCGACGTATGTTAGGTTGATAAGACAACCAACAGCCGATGTAAGGAATGCAGTGTCTACACAGACGCTGTGTCACCCTAACTACAGCAACATAAACTCTATACCTCTTGTGGAGGTGGAGGGCAGGTCTACACTACCGCTTAAGTTGATCCTACTTATGTTGGTTAGGGATGACCACCAGGATAGCTTGTCTCCAGCCAACATTGCTTATGCTTCTTGCCGAGGTGGAGTAATTATGCTGATGGGAGAGCATTCTCCTGTTGGCATAGCGCGTCTTCACCAGATATGCTACAGTGACACAGCTGCATCGATGTAGCACTGTACTGCAGACTTACCCAGAGTTACGATGTTGGTGTAGTAGGGCACTTACATTGGCGGGAGCAAGGCTGTAGTGCAGACACTGACATAGTTAGGTTGACATAAGTTGTCTTATGTCGACCTAACTCTATAGTGTAGACCAAGCCGCAGTATCAGAGGCGTTGACTTTTATTTTTCTTGGTGGGTGCTCCGCCTCCACTCTTCTTCCCTGAGACTCTATCCTCGCTCCCCCATTTCCTGCCCTCGAGCACCTCTGTCCAGCTGCCAAACAGCTGATCAGCGGCCCTTCCATACAGATGTGGCTAATGGATGCAAGTATCCCCTGTTTTTTCCCTGTAGGTGCTTGAACCACGGAGTCGGTGTAGCTCTATTAGAATAGCTAAAAACGTTGTATCCCATCACCTAGAACCATGCTTCATCTCTCTTTTGGAATGTCTGTTTGGATTGTAATTTTTTTCATGTAGGGATATGTCTTCTGTTTTTTTTTTTTAAATCTCTCTAATAGTGCCTAGAATGTTTCTGTATTGTCAGTAAATAAATCATAAGGTAAATCTGCCCGTAGACAGGAAAATAATTACAGACGTTAAATGTTAATTGAATATTCCACTATTTACCAGGAATAATTAATTGATCATTTTAAAAAAACAACAAATTGAATTTAAACTAATTACAAAATTGTTATTTCCAGATGCAGAGCCAAGATATTTGATTACAGTGCGACCTGCACCAAATCACAAGAAAACCTGCTCAGGTACTGTAAAATTCCACATTTTTTTTACATGCAGTCAAATGAAGACAGAATATTGTTTTTATTTGGTTTCTCTGAAAGAACCAAATTTTCTGATGTGGATGACCAAATCCCACTTTTGTGTGATGAAAATGTAAGAATGTACATCTACTCAGTATTCACTCACGGATGTCCTGATTAAGAAACCTAGATTCAGTTTTTGGATGTCCTTCTTTATAATAAGTTCTCATTATGAAAACTGAGATTTAACATGTTTCCTTTTTCTAGAATATGGGGATCAAAAATGCATATGAAAAGTTACCATAACTGGTGGAATGTTGATACACAATTATAATCAATGGATTCTGTCTTGAAATGTACTGATTTATAATCTTTGGAATTCTTAGGCTTAGGTTGGATAAAAGATTAATGTTTTATAATCTTCCCAAAGTGCTGGTTAGGAATCTTTCTCCCATAGAAATTTTAATGCATTCCATTGATAAAGTAAAGGGTCTTTACATATATATTACGAGAGACACCAAATTCACTAATACGTGGTGCTTAAGGGAAAGGATGGTCTTCTGGCTAAAGCTATAAGTCTGGTAATAAGGAAATCTGAGTTCTGTTTCTGGCCTCTGTTACAGACTTCCTATATGTTCTTTAGTAAGTCATTTCAACATTCAGTACTTCAGTTCCTAATCTTGAACTGGAGATAATGCTCTGCTTCACATGGGTGTGGTGAAGAATAATTGATTGATGTTTTTAAAGTACTTGAGATATTCAGATGGAACTTGTTTAATGATCTGTATTTTTTTGGGGCCTAATATTTTTGCCAGGACCCTTGCAGTCATGAAGCAATTTTTTTCTACATTAGATGCACATAGAAAATATTTGATAACAGATTGCTATTTAACAGGTATCCAGGTACAGTATTTTTAAAAAATAAACTGCCTAAAGATGCAGTTTAGGATTATTAATTTGAATAGCTGTTTCAGTCGTAGAGAATTTTAATTGGATCATTCTCACTAGCGATAGACCTGAACCAAGCTTCCTGATTAAACTGCTAAGTATGCATAACTTTGGATTCTGATCCAAACTTCTCAGCTGACTTCATTTTCTATAATGAGCTAGGCCACAACTCCAGATGCAAGCAGTCTTGATCTCTGGGGAAACTTAGTTCTGAAACTTGCATTCTCTTATTCTTAACATAATCACTACATAACTTAAATTAACATTGCCACACTCTGCAATGTCACAATCAGATGATTTTTAACTAGGGTTACGAGAACTAATTTAGATAAAATAACATCCTCAAACTTCAAGCATTGCTGCTTGTCCTCTTGTTGTAAAAGCTTTGTTTATTTGACAAACAGTAGTTAAAGATATTCCCTGCTCTTGAAAGACAGATGTAAATAGGACAAAATGTACTGGGAGACCGTGAGGAAAGGTGGAGTTAATTTAGACATTTCCCCCCTCTCTCTCCTCTCCAAGTGTGAAGTTGAAGAAGACATTGGACTGATGTGAGTTAGTGCTTCTGTGGGCCTCAGGGAAGAAATGAGTCTTTACGAGGGTCATATGGTCTTTTGCACTTGTGTGACACTGCATACCAGACTTTATCTCCTATGCTTGCAGGATTGGCTGAAGCTAGTCTGCACGCTTGTAAAGATGGAATCCAGCTTTACAGAGCTCAAAGAGAAATTATAATTCTTCTTCGAGTGATTGCTCATATGCATTCCAATAGGTGTGTGCGTGCACTGCATGCACGATAGCCGGAAGCTTTTTCCTAGTGGTACCTGTCGGGTTGACGACAGCGACTCCTGGAATGGCGCCTCGGTGCATATATACCCCTGCCAACCCACTGCCTACTCAGTTCCTTCTTACTGTCCCTGAGGGTCATTGGAACAGCTTAGCACTTGCTTTGCAAGTCTATTAGCCTATTGGTTTTCCTTTCTTCTTGTGTAAATAGTTTAATCTTCTTGTAGATAGTTATAGTTAGTTATTGGGGGTTTCCTCCCTTGTTATATTCCCCGGCACCGGGCATGGCTCAGTCGCAAGGGTTTAAGGCGTGTGAGAGGTGTGGGAAGCCTATGCCCACAAGTGATCTGCACTCCGACTGCCTTAAGTGCCTGGGCGAGGGACATCAAACGGACAAGTGCCCTATTTGCAGGGGCTTCAGACCTAAGACTAAAAAGGAGCGTGACTACTGTCTGAAGCTCCTCCTCCAGCTGCAGTCCGAGACGGCACCGACTTCATCGGTGTGTAGTGCATAGACGTCCTGGCACCGAGGAAGGACCAGGACAGAGGCAATTGGCAGCGTTCTCAATCTCCGGTGCCGCATAAGAAAAATAGGCCTGACGGAGGTCATTCCCCTGTCAAAAAGCCGAGGACTGAACCTGGTAGGGTGGGTCCCACAGCGGGACACCCCCGAAAAGAACCCAAGAATCTGGACCTGAATGAGGAGTCCTTGAGTCCGGTCGGCACGGGATCTCCCAACCGGGACAATCTGGAGGAAGAGCTTGATCTCCTGTCCACTCCAGACACTTACGAGGCAGCTCGTGACCTTGTTGATATGACGTCGCAGTACCCGACCCCGCAGGTGTGTGAGCCGGGGCCATATCCTCCAGCTTTGGTGTCGGTGTCGTCCATACTGATGGGTCCGGCACCGAGCGGGCCCACCATAGCACCACCAACGGCACCGGTGGGTTGTGGCACCAATGTTAGCGGCGCTGATGATGACGACTCCGTCTGTGGCACTGCCTTTGGTTCGTCACCAGGGCAGACTGATGATGTTACGGCATCGCTCTCCATCCCCACGGTACCGCTCCCTGCCACCGTCAGGCTCTGCACCCCCATGGTCAGCGTCAGAGTACTTGTCGGAGTCAGGTGCAGGTTCCCTATGGTCACAATGGAGTAACTACTGATCTCGATCCCGGTACTGTGGATCTTACCACTTGGCCACTCTTACCACTTTGCCACCCCAGTGGCAGGGCCTGGTGCAACGGCCTTTTGGGATCCCCTGGGCCTATCATCAGGCTCAGGGCCAGGGTTCCGGATCACTGTCAGTTATGTCGGGGTCTCGGGGGGGCCCCACTCAGCGTCATCGACAGCGCACCGTTCTCCTAGGGCACTGGAGGACCCCATACAGGATGAAATGGTTGGTCAACCTCAGTTGTCTTCATCTCCGACTCCGCCATTGAGTGAGGTGCCCCAGGCCATGGTGCCAGGGCCTCCCAAATTGCCAGTGCAGAGCTGTCCCTCCAGATCAGTGCGAGAGAGCTCAGAGTGGTTCACCTGTCAAGCGTTGAGGACCCATCTTCAGGACAGGTCGATATCAGTCCTGACGGACAACACTGCAGCCATGTTTTATATAAACAAACAGTTCCTCTCCCCTCTGTCGGGAAGCAATAGCCCTGTGGGAGTTCTGCATCACACACTCCATACACCTGCAGGCATCACACCTACCAGGAGCACCGAACAAGCTGGCAGATCACCTCAGACGCTCGTTTCAGGGGCACGATTCGTCCCTCAGACTGGACATAGCCCACTTAATCTTCCACAGGTGGGGGTTTCCCCACATGGACCTATTTGCCACAAAAGGCAACAGGAAGTGCCAAAGGTTTTGCTCCTTCCAAAACCACAGCCTGGGCTCCACTGTGAATGCCTTCCACATTTCTTGGGCGGGTCACCTGATGTATGCGTTCCCACCGTTTCCCCCCGATACACAGAGTGCTTCTCAAGGTCTGTCAAGACAGGGCTTCATCGATACTCATAGCACCAGCGTGGCCCCACCAACACTGGTTCACCGGGTTACTGAACCTGTCAGTAACTGTCCTCTCTCCTATCTCTCCTGGAAGGTGGCTTTTCTAGTGGGTAGCAGGGTATTTGAGCTCAGAGTGCTGATCTCCGAACCCCCATATATAGTTTTTTTACAAAGACAGAGTGCAGCTACGCTCCCACCTTGCATTTCTGCCCAAGGTAGTCTCTGTTTCACCTGAACCAGGACATATTTTTACCTGTGTTCTTCCCTAAGCCCCATGCTACCAGCAGGGAACAGATGTTTCACACCTGGGATGTCAGATGGGCCCTAGCCTTTTACATTGAACGCACAAAGCCATTTTGGAAATCACCACAACTCTTTATTGCAGTTGCAGAATAAATGAGGAGGTTTCCCATTTCGTCACAGCGAATCTCATCTTGGATTATGTCCTGCATCAGGACTTCCTATGACCTGGCAAAGATTCCGACTCCACCTATCAAAGCGCATTCCACCAGAGCGCAAGTGACGTCCGCAGCTTTCTTGGCACAGGTACCTATCCTGGACATCTGTAAGGCTGCTACCTGGTCCTCAGTCCACGCTTTTACCTCCCATTATGACATTACCCAACAGGCAAGGGAGGATGCTGGGTTTGGGTTAGCAGTACTGCACTCGTCCCTCAGGTGAACTCTGACCCTTCTTCCAGGGTAACTGCTTGGAAGTCACCTATCGGAATGCACATGAGCAATCACTGAAAGAAGAAAAGATCACTCAAAGAAACAGTTACTCATCTCTCAGAACTGTTGTTCTTCGAGATGTGTTGCAACCCTACACTTCCCTGATAACCACATTGTGCTCCCCAGAGGGGCATGCACTCCCCACAGGTTGGAAACCTCGGATCTAGAGGGCTGTTTGCACCACGGTGTTCAGAGTAAAGCTAAATTGCAAGTATTGTGTAAGAGATGAGGAGTTAAGTTACCTGATTGGTGAGGGCCAGATCTTACCAGACAGAGGCACTACTCAAGGCTTTTCAACAATCTTGAGTGAAATAAGTTTGTAAGGTTTTGTTTTATTTCAGAGCTGCACATAACTCATTATTCCTGAAACCTGGAGAATTATATTCACTTGGAAATTGAATATTCTTTTTCCTAACTAGAGAGAGGCATGTGTGGGAGGTGGGGAGGTGATCCCTTCAAGTCATGAGTGAATTCACTTGCATTATACCTTGCCTTTGAATTTATAGGAGAAATTAAATCATAATTCTTTCGTTTTGTTAACCAGCCACTAATATCTCCCCCCGAATAGAGAAAACATAAGTGTAAGTAGAATTGTCCGTATGTTTCTTATACAGGTAAGACCAAGTCTCAAAAGCCTCTCCAGCTGGTGATTGGCACTTTGACCCCAACCTCTGCCTTCCTGTCCTGGGGCATCCTAGTCAATCCACAGCATGACTGGACTGCAACGAGTAGCTGTGCTAGTGACAGGTAATACACTAAAAAACAGGTTAAGTGAAAATAATGCAATGTTTTGTTAATATATAAAAGAAAAGGGCATGAAGGTTGGTGGCTGACTAAATTCTACCAGATAGCATGGCATCACTGAAGCAAAGGTTCTCTTCTGTGCGTGTAAAGCAGCAATTAGCAAGAACTTTCTTGCCTAAAATTCTGATTTAGGCAGGTGTTTACATGTGTGATTTCAATGTAGGTTGTTTATGTTGTAGAGCCACAGCGCCTGAGGGCAGGTCTATGCTACCTGCCGGATCGACGGGTATCGATCGATCTATCGGGGTCGATTTATTGCATCTAATCTAGACGCAATAAACCAATCCCCGAGCGCTCTCCTGTCAACTCCCGTACTCCACAGCTGCGACAGGCGCAGGCGGAGTCAACGGGGGAGCAGGAGCAGTTGACTCAGCGCCATGAAGACGCCACAGTAAATTGACCTAAATACGTCAACTTCAGCTGTGCTATTCTTGTAGCTGAAGTTGGTTATATTAGGTCGTGTCCCCGCCCCTTCCATAGGGTAGACTATGGCTAAGTCTTATCTCAGTTACACTGGTATAAATCAGGAGTTACTCTACTGAAGCTAGTGGAAATATGGCCCTGTGAGTAGTTAGCTTGCTGGAGTATTGAATGAGTAGGTGCTTTTATTCCCAGGGATATTGTTGACCTTATTGACATTGTTTTATTACTTCCAGTGAAAATTTGCATTCATGTTCTGCAGATACATGATGTTTATCACAAGCCAAATGAATACATATTTGTAAACTCTGTATCCATATTGACAAGAGCTTTATCTGTGCCAGTTCTTAATATTGCTTTCATATTACTGTATATTCCTCCAACCCTTCTCACAATATACTAGATTAAGGCCTTGCTCCATAGGGAGCCGAATGCCTCTTGCAAGACTGTCAGTGCCCTCAATCCCAGAGACCTGATAGATGCTCAACATCATTTAAGTGACACTCAGCTCTTTGCAGGATCAAGCTCAGAGGCTGTGATCTACCTGAAGTGGTTGAAAAATTTTGGTCACCACCTTAAAACTGTGGGGATGTATGTAGACAATAGTATTCATTTAATGTCTTAAATGCAAAAAACTAACACGGTTTTATGGTTAAACGGTTAAACATTACCCAAAGTCAGGAAGTGCTAATGTTAATGTTCCACCAGTAGTGTTAACTCCGCCACAGGTCACATCCACTGTTTTTATGGTACACAAGAGGGCACTCTGTGGAGTAGAAGGGGAGGTCAAAGTTGCCTTCCTCTCCCTTCCCTTTGTCCTCCCCATCCAAGTGCTAAACACAATTAGTCTTTGTACACGGGCAATGCAAGGCCCAGCTCCTGTCTATTGCCCCTGGGGACACAGCCATTGTCAAGATTTCAGGGTTTGGATGGGCTGTGGTGGAGCTGGCTGTTCAAGGAGGGGGAGCACGTTCTGTGAGCAATATATTCACACTCCTTGGACGTCCGTGAAAGAGTCTCTAGTGTGGTGCAATCCTTCCTGAACGTCCCCCACCGTGTCAGATCAACTCCGCACCATGCCCAACACAGACCTGTCCTCAACAGACTCAGTTTGATCTTTGATCAAAAAAATAGAACTAGACAGTATTATATGCAAAAGGCTCAGTAAAACACTCTGAGAAATTTGCATTTCTTAAATTTTTGTTTGTGCTATTAACTACCTTAATATTGCATCTGCAAGAGATTTTTCCTCCTGTAGATATTTAAAGAGGTGGGTGGGGGAGGAATGAGAAAAGATCCAGAGCATTTAGTTGCCTCATGGAGCATAATGGTTCTGCCAGCATTACCAGCAGGGCTTATAAAACTCCTTAAATCCAAATAGCTAGCTGAACACATGCAGCTGTGAATATCTAACAGTGTTTTTAAGTGCACAGCTAACAACTTCATTTTCTAATTTTCTATTGAAGATACTCAGTCCACTGTTGTATTTTCATATTCAGCAGAGTTCCTCAATGCAGACTATTAACACACTAAAGGCTGCAGATGTAGAGCACTTCGGGTTAAACCAGCTGCAGTCTATCCACACTAACAGCTGCAAGCACACATTTGCGGCCCTTGAAGCTGCATGGGAGCAGTGCATTATGGGAAGCTAACCCACAGAGCACCTCTTCCCATTCTGGTGCTGTGGCTTGTGGAAAGGGGCTGTGGGGTGTGGGGAATTCTGGGTCCACGTTCCATGGTGCATCACTTTGGGTCCCAGCAATCCCTGTGCTGCCGTCCACATTTGGTGCCATCTTTCAACGTTTTTTGTGCAGCGCACTCTGTCTTCCCTTTTGGTCTGCCGGAATGGAGCCCGAACTGCTGAGGAACATACTGATGAGTCTTGTCAGCACATCACGTTTGGCAGTCGAGTTACTCCTTAGGATCCAAACTGACAGTGAGGACTCTGACGATATCAACTCACTTAATGCATATGACATGAGATTGCTTGTGTCATTCACGAACATGTTCACCACCATGGAACTCCACTTTTGGGCTCCGGAAACAAGCACTGAGTGGTGGGATCACATCGTCATGCAAGTGTGGGATGGTGAGCAGTGGCTGCAGAACTTTTGGCTGAGAAAAGCCACGTTTATGGGACTGTGTGAGGAGCTTCTCCCCACCCTGCGGTGCAAGGACACGAGATTGAGAGCTGCCCTAGTGGTGGAGAAGCAGGTGGCTTTTGCAGTCTGGAAACTGCGGAAGGACGATAGAAGGGGGACACATATTATAATTCTGACACCAGACCACCTAGCCTCCGAGTACGTTAATCAGAAAGGGTATTTCTCTGTAGTTCTCCAGGCACTTGTGAATCACCGTGGGCATTTCATTGACATTAATGCAGGCTGGCCCAGAAAGGTGAATGATGCATACATCTTTCGGAACATTGGCCTGTTAAAGAAGCTGCAAGCTGGGACTTTTTTCCCAGGCCAGAAGATCACTGTAGGGGAAGTTGAAATGCCCATTGTGATCCTAGGAGACCCCGCTTACCCTTTAATGCCGTGGCTCATGAAACCCTACACAGGGAGCCTGGACAGCAGCAAGGAGCGGTTCAACAACAGTCTGAGCTGGTCCATAATAACTGTGAAGTGTGCTTTTGGCCATTTAAAGGGTCGCTTAGCTCTCTGTATGGGAAGCTGGAGGCTGAATTTGAACAGCCAGGGACCAAGACTATTAGAGGGGCTCAGCACAGGGCTGCAAGGATTAGTATTGGGGTGAGGGGAAGTGTGGGGGAGAAATGACATGCTGCAAAAGTCAGTAATATATTTCTCTATGTATGTACCCTATGTATTACGTACTCTTTGGCCTATTGTTCCTGCTTAAGGGGTAGGAATAACTTGTGGGGTGTTGGGACTGTGTGTAGGGAACAGTGCTCCATCTGTATGGCTGCACAGGTGTGTGTGCGTGTGTGTGTGTGCGTGTGTACTCCCTATGGAAACACTCCCATTTTGCCCTCTGATCCTGTCAATCTCTCTGGACCCAGTGCTGAATTTGTGTCAGGGCTTACCAGAGTTGAGCACTGCACCTCTAAGCTTGGCAGTTTATAGCTCTGGCACCTCTGGGCTTGCTGTATCAGTAATAAATGTAAAAAAAAATTGTTTGAACCCTGGTACCTAATTGCTTGAGCTCCGGCACATCTTTCATTACAAATTATGCATGCAGCTCCCCATATCTTTCCAAAAAGACAAAATCTGGGTTGTCAACTTCTGTTGGAAATTCCAGTGAAAAGCCTGTAGGTTTTCTCTATGCACATGTGTGTATCAGTGGCACATAGAAATTCATATAGGTCTAATTTTATTGCACACAGGCCTTTTAATTGTGGTTGCTGATTGCCTGATTTTAGCTAAAACAAAAAATGGTTGAGGGAGGGGTAAAAAGGTGAAGGAAAGAAATGAAAATGACAATTAAAACTTCTTTGACACTGGGACTGCCATCTCTGTCCTGTCGGGGTTAGGGAATCATTTAAGCAGCAAGGGTCCCTGGGTGAAGGGCACAGGCCCAACAGAGATGGAGAAAAGTGGGAAATTCTTTCCCCCATTCTAAAAAAGTTTCTGCTGCTGCGAGGTAGTTGTTGTCAGTAGCTACCAGTGTGGTGCTCTGCTCTTGTTCGATGATATCAGTCAGCTGCGTGAGTGTTCCCTCAGTGTGCTGCCCCAGCTCTGCAGATCGCTGGCACAGGAGACCCCAAGAGAACCCCCAAAGACAACAGAATCTAGTAAGGTACGAAGGCACCCTTGCCAGGTTTATTGTCAAACAAAGCACAGTGATAGTTTCCCATAGAGTAGACTCTACAAGACATACTAAGAATTTGTGCCCCCTAACAATGGACCAGCTCAATCAGTGGTGGACTTCCCACTGCCCCCTTTCACTGGACAAAGACACCACCCCAGGGTCGTATTCTTATACACAGGTACAAACAAGTTACACATCACTCCTGACGTATTGAGGTGCATTCCCTCTATGTAGTAAGGTGCCGCCTCTCACCTTGTACATGTTGGTTTGAGCAAAACAACTCTATCTATCATATTACCCTTTTGCCCCTGTCTTTAGAATGGGTCAGCCTGTTCCTTGTTATCTGTATGGAATGTACAAGTGTTCTGATACCTCATAGGTTTGTGTGCAGCCTCTGCCCTTTCCTTGCCAGCATCTGTGAGCAGGGCCTGCCTCTGGCTCAGCACTTAACTTTGCTTTATGTTAGCAAAGTCTTGACCATTACTTTAGCTTAGGCCTTATGCTGGGCCTCTAGGGTTCATGTTTCAGGGCCTCATCCTACTACAGTAGTTTTTAATATGTTCCTTCTGAAGTCATTTTTCAAGTGAATAAAAATATCACTGTACAGAATGTATGCCTTTCCTGTTGATGAAAATGTTAGACAGATGAGGAAATTAAACTTATTTATTTATGGTACGTCTAACAAGTTTCAGCAGTACTTCAGTTAAAATGCTGCCAAATATCTTTGCATTCCGCAAACAAACCTTGGCAGTAATGTGGTGTGTATATTAAATATGAGAAGCTATGTCAGGTCATGTGAGTTGTGTTCCATATTTTTGATAGTTTATATTATGTTGACTCAGCCTCAACATCCCAGTCATCATTTTTCAGGATGGTGGATTGAGTAGGGGGGGAATCTGGCAAATCATACTGGAATATGTTTTTAATTTCAAAGTTCCTCCTCCCTGCATGCTAAATTTTAGACTGCAGAAGGTAATGCTTCCATTTCCCCATTTGTGAAGTGTGTGCAGTAATATTGAACTTTATATTAAAGCTCTCTGAGATCCTTGGATGAAAGACATGCAAGTCTAAATTTTTTTTTACTATACTTTATCGTTTTTAAAAATATGTTGGGTCAGATTCTCTGCTGCACTCAGGATCTTCTTGTGGGGGGAGAGGGAGTGCGAGGAATTGCTTGTGCCTTCTTGATTCCAGGGGCCAGTAACGCACTGGCCCCGGTTCTGGCATACCTTTGAGAGCACCACAGGGGCTATATAATGTAAGCCTGCTGGCTACGCCATCAAAGGGGCTTGTCCAAAAGAGGAGAATAGTTACACATAATAACACTCTAGCTACACTCACTCCTACTCCTAATGCAACCCGCTCTGCTGGGAATTGCAGGTTGGGGAGGGTGCTTATCTAGAAACTGGCTAAGCTAGCTGTACCCCAGCTTGGGAGATACAGTGGCTTTCCCAGCATCTTTGTGCTGCTTTGGTGACTCAAAGGGGCTGGAAAAATAAGAAAACTGGTCTTTCGTATAGAAAATCTTGCAGGATTTTCAAGAAATTTCGTACCACTTTCTGTAGGAAAACCTTCTCTCATCCCAAATTATATAGATGTATGAAAGAGTGGAAAACATTCTTTTAAGAAAATATTCATTTGAATTAGTTTCCTCTTTGTGAAGAATAGTTCTTTCATTTCTGTTGAACAGATTTTATACAGTTCGCTACAGGGAAAAGGATAAAAACAAGAAATGGGGTTTTCAGCTTTGTCCAACTACGGAGACAGTGGTGGAGAATCTGAAGCCTAACACGCCTTATGAATTTGGAGTGAAAGACAACACAGAACATGGGATTTGGAGCAAGTGTGTCAATCACATCCTATCTAGTAAGTACTTAGCAGTATTTCCTTGAACTTACAATATCTAATTTGTCAGCAAACTTTCTTTTATTCTTTTAAAGTAATCTACTATAGACCAGTCTGTTGGCATGTTGGATAGTCAGTCATGTGAATAAATTCCAGCTCTGTCTATAGCATTGTATATAAGAATCTGTAAAACTTGAAATTCTGCTTAAAAAGCTGTTATCAGCCTAATTGAACCATTTTCCATTCAAGTCACAAACAACAGAAGAACATGTTGCAAGTCAGCATAATTGGAACAGTGATGGGACTAGAGCAGTTTGAAGTATTGCCTGCATACGGCTGCACTGTTGGCTGGAGCCAGCCTTGCTCCCTGTGTTTCATTTCATAATGGGGGGTTCACTATTTATTTGAGCAGGAGCAGGCTCCTAATCTGAGTATTTTCGTACCTCTTTATACTTATTGATTTCAAATTGGTAGTAAGTTGGGCAGGGTCTGTGTTTTTGTTCTGTGTTTATAGAGTATCTTGTACCAGGGGGTCCTGGTCAGTGACTGGGTCTGTTGGGCACAGTCACAGTACACATAGTAGTAGTAATAATAAAGTAGAATTCTTTCTCACAAGTAATTCTCCCTTCACTGAAACATCCTTTCAGTGCTCTGGTGAAAACTCCCTCTGGTTTGGCCAAGTCAAGAGACTTTGCAAAGTGCACTTATAGTTGTGCACTCATGCACTTTCTCTGTCTCTCTCAAATGTGTCTTTAGACAGATTTTCATAGAGAGAGCAGATTTTCTGATGAAAGAACGCTATGTCAAAAAATTCCCAAACAGTTCTACCACTGAAACAGCTTTGTACCACTCTGATCTGGGAGTATTCCCCCAGGGTTAAATCTGCCCCTTTTGAGTCTCTTATGACTCTGAGCAAGTATAGAAGGCCTGTGGAGCATTCAATGGAATCTGGCCTACTGCTTTCTTTGTCAGATCCCTGCCAAATTCAGTGCACAGCATGGATAGCACTTAGTAAATGAGGGCAGCAGTTCAATATTTCTTTTGTTCTCCCTCATTTGATGGGTTGCAATATGACTTACTGCATACCATTCAAACCCTGAACACAAAGTTGTTGTTGTTTTTTTATTTCTTCATGTCTTTTTAGTGGCTCTCATCACGGTAACGTTTAAGCCTCACAACCATTAACTAATTTATCTTTGCAATACCACTATAAATCAAGGAATTGGTGTTATGCCTATTTTATATTGAACACCTGTCAAATAGTAACGACTCTCTGTTGACCTGGGCAGGATTTGAGCCACCAACCTAGGACTCATCCCAGATCTTATTTCACTGGATTATGTTAGGTCCCAACAAAAAGCACATCTGAGGAAAGTTGATTGTCTTGTCAGTTTTCAAATAGATTTTCTCTTTATTTGAATAAATCCCAGTTGATGAGTAACTGCACAGCTGATTCGATTAACATCTGTTACACAATAGCTTTAATTTTATATCAGAAAAGAAAGCAAGTCAAACTGTAAAAACATGTTTTTTTCAAACATTTATTTAAATAAACCACAGATTTGCTTTGCAGGCATTCACAGCCTCTTTTAATTCACTTTCCACAAACATTTATATAAGTGAATTTCTGATCAAAGTACTGTTTGTGTAAAGAGAGAGTATAGTGGACACTCGTGGAAATATGTATTCAGTATTTCTATGTCTACTGAAAACAGGAAGATTAGAAAGACTTGAGAGAGCTTATTTATGTAAGCTTTTCAGTCCAATTTTTGGATGAGGTTCAGAAAAATATTGGGCTCCAATTTCAAACTGTGGCCAAGTTGAAGCATGGCATGGCTCTGGACTAGGAGGGGGGAACTTTGGGGTCGCTTTCCACTGCATTCTAGACAGATCCCACATCCGTCTTTTTAGGATTTTCCTCTGCTCCCACTCTCATACCATGAATACTGCAGGAATTCAGATATTCAAGGAATCTTTTTGTGTCAGATGAGCTGGAGTCTCCATTACTTATCAATACCATGAAATCTTCTGGGTCACTGACTCCACATTTTTCAGCTAGACTTCCTACTTCACTGACCTAGGGTGAATAGTTATAACCTCCTTTAGAATATGCTGAGGGTGATTTTTCTGACTCTCAAAATTCAGTTTAGAGATCTCCTTTTACTCTGAGACATTACTCTCGTACTGAGATAAAGATTGTTGGGAACAGATGATCTCAGCCCCCATTGAGTTGGTATGACCAACGGTGAACGCCTCCTCCTGAGTCCTATGAGCCCTCACAGTGGTCTTATTGGGATACCTGGACCCTATATCACCAGCAATTCTTAAGGGTACTGAGTCCCTCTTGGCGGGAGCACAGACACACCCATTCTCCTGATCCTTCACTACTACCTTAGCAACATGAGCCATTAGAGGAGACCTTTCAGGGAGATGATAACAAGGTTACACCTCACACAAATATCTCTTCAGCATCACCAGATGAGCCTGTACAGCCTCCACCGCCTTCAGTGGCAACTGATTTTAGACAATTTCAGGAGCTGATGAAGCGCATTGCCGATGCACTTCAAGTTTGTCTAGAGGAGGTCTGGGATTTTCATCATTACCTCCTGGATATTTTATATACTTTATCTTCTGCTTGTGTGGCCCTTACTGTGAATGAGGTTTTATTAGAGACTTCTAAGACCATCTGGCAGACAGCAGGTACGGCATCCCTATTTGTAAGCATGCCAACAACAATATTATGCTGCAGCCAAGGAGTTTTTATTTTCACACTTGTCACAGAAGTCCTTGGTGATAGTTAATGAGCATTGTAGACAATACCATAGGAAGCCTTTTCCTTACAACAAGAACAAGAAGCAGCTGAGCTCTTTGGTCACAAGAGTTACTCTTCAGCAATATTGCAATTCAGAATCGCGAACCACCAAGTGCTAAGGTCATCGTATATCTGTATGATTTACAATAAACTCAACAGCTTTACTGAGGAATTACCAAAGGAGCACCGAGAACAATTTAAGACCATCATAAATGAAGGTCAGCTCTTAGCAAAAACACCATTGTAGGCCTCCTGGAATACAGCTGATAATGCAACCTGGTCCATTTCCACAGTGACCATGATGCAACAAGCATCTTGGCTCCAGTTGTCTGGCTTCCCTAAGGAAGTACAGAATACTGTCAAGAACCTTCCTTTTGATAGTCTCAAGCTGTTCTCTGAGTCCACTGAGTAGTTGGGCTGGATAAACTATAGTGGGCGGGCTGGATAAAAACGGCTGGTGGGCCACGTGGCCCACAGGCTGTAATTTGCCCACCCCTGGTTTAGACCTTTGACTCCATCTTGAAAAGTCCACTTAGACCTCAGGAAAATGGATAGATTATATAGGAGCTTTTCTCAATGCCGCAATAGCTTACTTACCTATAGACAGCATCTTTACATCAACCTTCTAGAATTGAGAACAGTCAGGAATGCTTGCACTCATTCCCTTCCACTGATCAGAGCCAAATCTGTCACTTTCATGACCTTGACAATACACAATCAACATTAATTGTCAGGGCAGAGCACACTCTCCCTTGCTTGTGCTGAAGCATTAAAACTCTGGAATTGGAGCAGCGCCAACCAAATAGTCATCTCATCTTCTTACCTCCTGGGTAAACAGAACATCACAAATGATGACGTCAGTGGGCACTTCTCCCAGAATTACGAATGGGAGTTGGCCTCACAAGTCTTCAACAGCATATTTCTAACCTGGGAGAGTTCCAGAAATGGATCTCTTTGCCACTATCAACAAAGAGGTGAAAAAATATTGTTTAAGAGGGGAATTCTAGCCTCAATTACTAGGAGAGGCCTTCCTTATTTCATGGGTCAAGGGCCTTTTTTATGCATACCCACCAACATCGTTGTTCTTGAAGGTACTGGACAAGCAGGACAAGGACAAGGTCATTTTATTTGCACTGGCTTGGTTGAAACAGATTCAACTTTCTTCCCGTCAACTGTTGCTGCCTGTTGCCCCTGATGCCAGTCAGATGCTTCATCTCAAACTGGAAGTTCTGTGATTCCAGATGGTTCTTAGATGGTTCTCGGGAATCGAGATTTCCTGTTCAACAGGTATTGTTCTGTAGTGGGAAAGCATCTTCATAAAGTACTTACCTTCAGAAAGGGAAAAGATTTCACTATTGGTGTATGTAGACGAGCCCTTCACCGCTCGTTGCAGGAATGAGCCAAGACCACGTTATTTTCCACAACAGTGCCCCTTTTATTGCCTTGTGCAAAGTCCACCACCACCTATATACAGTTCTACATACAAGTACACTTACTCAGCTGGGACAGCTAGCTCCTGCAGCTAGCTAGGAACACCAGCCAGTTGCTCCTCCCCTTCCTGTCCCCCCGTGTACTCCCTGCCTGCCATCTTTATCCCTCTGGCCTCGGAGGTGCTTTGCTTTAAGCCCTCCCGGCTAAGGGCCACACCCTGCCAGCTCCAATTACTGCCCTGCCTGGGGCCTGAGCTAGCAGGAGCTGAGCTAACAGGGGCTGGCTCAGGGCTTTTTAGCCAGCACCCTGTTACAGTGTACCTGTCAACAAGTTTCTCCTGTTCTCTCTCCCCTTTCCACCATACTTGATTATCTGATGCAATTTAAAAGATCAGGTCTTGTTATGAATTCCTTCAAGATTCCTTTGGCTGCTAATAGCAGCTTTTTACTCATCTATGTAGGGTTTTTTAATTTTTGCTCACTCTAAAATGTCAAGGTTCCACAATGGACAGATGAATCTTTCCCCACAGATTAGGGAACCTGTCCCTATATGGTTCTTGAACTTCATCCTTAATTGTCTTCAGCTACATTTTTGTTGCTTCACCTATCCATGAAAACAGCTTTCTTGATGGCCATCAGTTTTTCCCAAAGGGTAATAGAACTGGGGATTTTAATGGCAGATCACCTCCCTTAAAATGTTTTTCAAGGAAAAAGTCTTGTTATGACCACATCCTACATTATTTTGGCCCAAGGGCCACACTGGGTTTGCAAAATTGTATGAGGGGCCAGATAGGGAAGGCTGTACCTCCCAAAACAGCCTGGCCCTGTCCCCATCTGCCCCCTCCCACTTCCTGCCCCCTGACTGCCCCCCTCCAAATCCCCAACCCATCCAACGCCCCCACTCCTTGTCCCCTGACTGCCCCCTCCATAGACCCCCCCACCCCAACAACCCCCCCCCAAAACCCCACTCCCTACTCAACCTCCCCTGCTCCCTATCCACACACCCACCCCCGGACACACCCCTGGGACTCCCACACCATATCCAACACCCCCTGTTCCCTGATTGCCCCCCAAACCTTCGCCCCATCCAACCACCCCCTGCTCCCTGTCCCCTGACTGCTCCCAGGACCCCCTTCCCCTTATCCAATCCCCCAGCCCTAGCTCCAGTCCCTGCCCCAGCCCCCTTACCACGCCGCTGCACCACAGGAATGCACAGCCCCGCCCCCAGAGTGCTTCCCGCACAGCGTGCAGAGCCTGTGGAGGGACAGCAGGGAAGAGGCTTGGAGGAGCCTCCCTGCTAAGCTCAGGGGCCAGGCAGGACAGTCCCGCAGGCCGAATGTGGCCTGCGGGCTGTAGTTTGCCCACCCCTGCAATAAATATTATTTAAAATACTTAATGATAGTGAATTCCAACAGCTCACCCTGCCCTTTTCCCTCCTTCCACTCTTCCTGTACATACATCCAGTCAGGTATAATTATAAGAATACCTACTTTTCCTCATTAACAATATGGGAAGAAGAGGTGTTCAAGGTGAATTTTAAAACACAGTTACAGAAAGAGTGAAATAAGCTATGGCAGGTTGACAGAAGGCACAAATCTCGTTACCTTCATAACCTGTGAAAAGTAATCTGGAAAAAACAGATTATTATTTTGCTTTGTCTTGAAGAATGTGAATAATAGTTCTGTGTTTATTTCTTTCCTGTTAAATCAGATAAAAACAAAGAAAATGGACAGCTCCAGAATATGTACAAGGTCGTACCTAATATCCAAACACAGGTATGCAAAAAGAACATAGTGTTCTAAGGGTAGCCTTGTGTTTTGTAATGTCAGATATTTCTTCTCCCTTAGGTGCTGTAAATGGGATGAGGAGAACATGGCAGCAGGATTGTAATATTGGAAAATCATTAAAGCCTCTTAATCAAAACTTGATATCTAAAATTTTCAAACACTGTATTTTAAATATATGTTTTTATGTGTGCATTGCCTGCTGAGGCTTACAGTCCACTGATTTAAAAGGGACAGACCTGATAGTTTCAATATGTGAGTTCTAGACTTTGGAATTTGCTTCCCCCTTGGTTCAACAGTGTTTGAGTTTGCTGATCTGCAAGGCCTACTTACATTTTCTTGTGCTTTTCATGGGGTGGTGGGGGTGTAAATGAGGCATGTGGGGAAGGATTTGTTTTGCGATGGGTTGTGCAGAGCCTTCTTTTGGGTGTCCTTTGATATGATAGGCTCAATATCTGTCCATCTGTGTGTTCTATAAATATTGTTAAGGCCTTAGAGTTTTATAGCCTGATCTTCCAAGCATATATTAATGTTAGTTGTCCCATAATTTTCAATATGACTTCTCATATGGGAAGCTGTTTGTGTGTAATGGTTATGGGATCAGAATGGCTGGGAAGGACTCATGGCTTTCTCATTTAGATAATTAGGAAGTCTCTCATATCTTTACAGATGGTTACATAGGGGAGTTAAAATTGTTCTGCTCGTGTCTTTGCAGAATTTTCATATGAATCAAAATAAATATTTAGTATTTTTCCATAAATCTTTTATTTGGCCTTCATGAAAGCAGCCATCAAATGTGGGTGTCGTATGTTCATTGATATGCATATAAACAGATTTTTTTTTTAAAAAAAATGATGTGTCTGAGACACAAATGCAAAGGAGGCACAAAACAGAAAGAGGGAATTTTGTAGTTAAATCTGCTTTTGTATCTTTAAAACAGTGTCCAGTAATCATTGCATCTCAAGACTGTTGAACAATACCCTGTCTTCTATGACATTCTGTGGTATCCCCTATTTTTCAAATAGTTATTCTTTATTTCTCTGCAAGGAATGCCACACTTTTATCAATCGTTATTCTAGGGACCAAAAAAGTATCCTATCAATGAAAGCGTATTAAACAATGAAATAAAAGCACCCAAGAAAAGTGGTGGAAGACCCCATTACTTCACTTGTTTAACAAAACACTGTATAGAACACCTGATTGAATATGGTAGAGAATAATCCTTAGAGTTTAACCTCACACATCTCTTCCATCTCTGTAATCTATATTTTTATCAGAAGAGGTTATAGGTTCTAAATTGTTTCTTTGTATGTAACTTCAGATACCTTGTTGTGTCACTCTCTGATATAAAACCAAATGGTGGTAGCTAGAGGTTAGTTTGCAAGTACATGTTGTCCATTTAGTGTGTGACCAATAAATCCTTCAGGAGTTATCTCCTTACATAATCATTCCCTTTCACCCTTGGAGGAAGAGTTAGACCACTCATTTAGGAAAACAGGCATTCTAACTATAGCAGCTTGAATTGTGAGGATGCCTGGAATCACTGGAGTGTAGGTTTTGGGTCACTAATTTAAAGCTAGAAGGTCAGATCTTTGAATGTGTCATAGCTGCCCCTGGTGTAGCTCAGGATGGTGTTTTGCAGGGTGAACCACCTGTGACGGTGCTGTTCCTGGTGGGATCCAACTAAGAGTGCCAAGTCAGGACAAATTGCATCCAAAAAGGCAACTACAGCCCAAAGCTGGGGTTTCTCTCCCTTTAAGGCAAACCAAACAAGCTAAACAGAAAAGACTTTGGTTTTGCCCCGTCGGCTAACCACAAGTCACATAAGCAATTCTCTTAGATACTCCAGCTTCCCAGTATCACCACCAGCAGCCACCTGTCCTGGGGATCAATGATTATGAAAACCAATACCCCAAATAAAGAAAACGGTTCTCCCCAATTCCAAAGAATCAGGCCCCAGACCCAGGTCAATATACAAATCAGATCTTACCCACAAATCACGCTGCTGCCAATCCTTCAGAATCTAAAATCTAAAGGTTCATTATACAAGGAAAAAGATTTAGGTGAGGGTTAGGAATGATTAAAAGAAATCATTGACATACAGTAATGGCAAATCTCTTGGTTCTGGCTTGCAGCAAAGGTAGAATAAACTGCAGATTGAAATTAAAGTCTCTGGAATGCATCCCGTCCAGGGATGGGTCATCAATCCATTGGCCAGAACTTCCATGTGTAGCAAAATCCCATCAAGAGGTAGGTGCTAGGCTGAAGCCTGGAGGTTGAAGACAAAATGGAGGGAGTTTCTCCCAGGTTTTATAGACTTCCTCTTGTGGGTGAAGACCCCCCTCCTCCTCCTTATGCAGAGTCCAGTTGCAAAATGGAGGTTCATAGCCACATGGTCCAGTTACAAGACTCTCTCAGGTTCAGTCCCTGACCAGACAGGCCACATTCCTGGAGAAGCTCGGGTGTGGACGGGCATCTACGAAGTTCATTGTGTAGCTGATGGTCCTTAATGGGCCATCAGCCGGGCCAGCTGAGATAACAACAGTTTGTCTGAGATTTCACCCAGAAGCCAAGCATAAGTTTGAAATACGGGCACCATATAGCCAATATTCATAACTTTAGCTACAAAAAAGATACACCCATACAGATAGATTAATCATAATCAGCAGACCATAACCTGGTCATAGACCCCTTATATGACCTCCTTTACACAATATTTGGTGCTTTTACAGGACCTTGGTTGCACCAATGATCTATATGATCCCAAATAATTTCAGTAATATGACAGCACCTCTACATTACCCAAGCTGAGCATGGCGAGTCCCCTAGCCTCAAGACTATTCTACAGTAATCCCTGGCAGCCCGTGGCCCAGTTGAGTCATTCCAGCTTCTGGGGATAAACAGAGTGAAAGTAAATTGTGGTTGTTCCCTTTCCTCTGACCAAACCAAATCTAAGTAGAGCTCTTAGATCTTGGGCACATTATGTTGGCTCTGGGACACCTAGAGATCCACCTTATGCAAGGGGAATTCTGAGATAGCTGATTAAACTGGCTTTCCAGATGTTTTGTGCTGCCTGAGCATAGGGAAGATTTGGAGACATTAAGTCTTCTTTTTGTCAGCTTCCTGGGGCTTAGATACTGGTCACTCTGCTGATTTGTAATGAAAATATTCAGTACTGATGTGCACACACCGTCATTCCCAGTTCAGTTGTACAAAACAAAACAAAGATGGGATCAGCTGTCAATTACATCATTCCCACATTCACATTGTTACTTCAGTTTCCACAGCAGAGAAACAGTCACACAACTCATTAGGTGGGGGTATGTTTTAATGATGCAACCACATCATTTCTAGAAATCCAGATTGTTGTTTTTATTTTGTTCAGAGGCAATAATCTCATTTTTTGAGTGGTTCTGATTTTTCTCTGTAATGAGTGCCTTTCACAGGCTCTATTGCTGCATTTCATGTATAGCAACTCTGTCATTGTGTATAGTTATTCTTCTGCCTTTTCAACAACATTGCAACAAAACAGCGTTTGTTTCTTTTGGCAGGTTGACCCAGCAATTTTGGCTAAGTTTTGGGGCTGGGTAAGGAGCAGTTACAAGGAAGAAAATAAAGAACAATCCTAGGGACAGTCATTCCTTTTCCCTTCATAAACAAGGGGTGGAGAATGAGGTGGGGGCTAGAGGAGAGAGGAAGAACACTGTAGAAAAATAAACTTCTTCTCATAGATTATTAAAATCTAGCCATTATTTAATGTCAGGCTGCAAGGTGGAGTTCCCTCTAGATTCTCTGTCCATCAGGGAAAGACTTTTAGTATCATTTATTTATCTCCAAAGGAAAACATGACTATTTTTTTAAGGCTTGTCCAGTGGATTTCAATCCAGTGTTGCCATAAGGAAAGTAATGATGTCCTAATGTCTCCCATTTTAAAATATATTTTAATTTTATGTGGCTTTGGGATATAGGACCATTAGAAATAAGTAAATGGCAGCTGCTAACAGCTGTACTGCTATATAAATTCTTTTATATCCTGGACAAAAATAGATGAGAGATACATTAGGTATATTACTACAAATCAAGAGACCTCTCTTCTGACAGTGGCTGCAGCACTAACTTTTTGTATCACCTTGAGCTAGACACTTCTATTTCTTTCTTTCTTTTAAATGCTTCCATCACTGTAGTATCTGAATGTCTAAGCTCTCTGTTTCATGTTCTCAGTTTGGAAAATGAGAATATTATTATTTGCCTTACTCGCAGATGTGAGCATCATTCAGTTAATGTTTATAAAGAGGTTTGATAATGTAAAGCTCTATATAAATAGTGGGTATCACTTTGGCACTTAAATACTGTGGTGAAAAAATGCCTTTAAAAATGCCTGAGGTAAAAGATACATTGATATTTGTCAACTCAAAATAAAGTTTTGCTATCCTAGATTTAGAGATAAAGAGAGAGAGAGAGAGTCCCTTATGGCAGGCATTGTCAGATGGAGCTGTTATACATGGTCCTCCAAGTTCTCTTTCTTAGCATGTGAGCATATGTTCAGTCTTGGGAGAACATGCTGTGTTAGTTTTTGTTGAGCATGGTCCTGTGTAGAGGCAGCGGTCCTTAAAGAGGGGATGTTCAAGCAACAGGAGAGTTGACTCCCTGTCTTGGCTCTGACTAGAGTCATGTCATGAGCAGAGTTGCTCTTTGAGAACTGGGTATTGAAGTTACTCTGAAAGACTGGTATGCCTGCATGCTGTGTAAACATCTGAGAAACCAGTCCTTAAATCTGTGTAAATAAACAAGTTACACTTAGAGTACACTGATTTCCCCTCTGTTGGGAAACTGACTTGTGGGGACCTAGACATCTGTTACCACTCAGCGGAGAAAGGATGCTTATGTCAGGATGCAACAGTGGTATTGGAGGAACAGACAACAATAGATTTGATTTAAAATAATGCTGGAATTATGTCAGTGCCCACCAGGTTTTTAGCCCTGATCATTCAAGAAGCGGTGCTTTTAATGGGAAGTCTGATTAAATGAAAATGCCAGTGAGTTGGGATCCAGATGTCAGAAGAAGCAGGGCCCAAAGTTATGCAACTAGCAACTTTAGAGATGCTTTAGCAAGTGAGCATCTGAAAGACCAGATGGTAGCAATGGTGCTGGTGGTAAACCTTGCTCACTTATAATGGAAAAGTTCTGAACATTGATCAAAAAAAATCTTTTGAGTTCCTCAGTAAAGACCATGATATAGACTTCTCCTTTAATTCACCCCAGGTTGGTATTGAATCAAAGTTGTTACTGGGTGATAGCTGTTAGGTGGCTGGTCTAAAATGAGAATGGTGGTCCCAGGCCACTTTTTAGTACAGTAACTCCTCACTTAAAGTCATCCTGGTTAATGTTGTTTCATTGTTACGTTGCTATGTTGCTGATCAATTTGAGAACATGCTCATTTAAAGATGTGCAATACTCCCTTTTAATGTTGTTTTGCAGTCGCCTGATTTGTCCAGTACTTGCAGGAAGAGCAGCTGGTTGGAGCTAGCTGGTGGGGGGCTTGAAACTTGGGGGGATGGGCAGCCCCCCCCCATCAGTTCTCCATTCCCCATTAGTTCCCTGTGCAATAGCCGCTCTGCAGGCTATCAGTTGCTGGCAGCTTAGCTGTACCTCTTCCCCCCCCCCCCCCCCCCCGCCGCCTTGGAGCTGCTCCCCGGAGCCTCCTGCATGCTGTTCAGGGAGGGGGGAAAGAGGTGAGCAAATGTCAGGGAGTCATCCTCCCCCTTCCTCCTTACCCCATTTCCATAGAGCAGGAGGGGGCAGGGCTGGCGACAGAAATTTGGGGGCCCCCTACTTTGATAGTTTGGGGGCCCCCCAGCCCAGCCGGGCCCCCCCAGCCCAGCTGACAGCGGATGGGCCCCCCCCAGCCCAGCCGGGCCCCCCCCAGCCCAGCCGACAGCGGCTGGGGCCCCCGCCAGCCCAGCCCAGCCGGTGCTCCCTCCCCTCCCCCGGGCAGCGAGAGCTGCGTGAGCCACCCTTTCTCCCCCCCCCCCCCCCCGACAGTGCTGCTGCCGCCGGCCGGGCTCACAGCTCCTGCTGGGGCCAGGCTCGCTTGCCCGGAGGGAGCCACACCGCCTCCCCGCCCCTTCCCCGCTCTCCAGGTCCGGCGACAAGGGGGGACGACAACGGGTACAGCTGTGTACCGGGGCCCCCCTAAAGTCGGGGGGCCCGGTACAGCTGTACCAGTAGTACCCCCCTTGTCGCCGGACCTGGAGAGCGGGGAAGGGGCGGGGAGGCGGCCCTGGGAGGGGGGACATGACAGGGCTCAGGACAAAGGGAGCCTCTGTCTCAACTTGCTGATCTACTTAAAAAGGCAGTGTACCTAGAGTGAGGTCAATGTATGTAAAGGGGCAATGTGCATCTCTCACTCACTCACTCACACACACACACACACACTCACACACTGTGTCTCTGTCTCTGTTTGCCATGCATTCTCCCCTCCCTCCATTCGTGCTGCCTTGTAGAGTCGGAGGCTACATTAACAACAATGGGTTAACCCTTGAGAGCTCAGCTG
Source organism: Sternotherus odoratus (assembly GCA_032164245.1). Taxonomy (NCBI): domain Eukaryota; kingdom Metazoa; phylum Chordata; order Testudines; family Kinosternidae; genus Sternotherus; species Sternotherus odoratus. The sequence continues at coordinate 133,887,411 of JAVMKO010000001.1, read as the reverse complement.
ATTGCTAGTTCATCATTTAGCAATAAGGAATTCCCTGGGAAATATCCTACCCTCTGACTTCACCACCTCAACCAAAGTTCACCATCATTATCACTATGTACCAGTATTAAATTGTTTGTTTAAAACTTATACTATGTGTGTATATATCATATCGTATCGTCTTTTGTCTGGTGAAAAAAATTTACCTGGAACCTAACCCTCTCATTTACATTAATTCTTATGGGGAAATTGGATTTGCTTAACATCATTTCGCTTGACGTAGCATTTTTCAGGAACATAACTATAACTACCACGCTAAGTGAGGAATTACTGTAGATAAGTGCACTCACCACAAAAAATGCCACCATATCTGGCACACCTTGATTTGGATCCTTATTTCACATTTTTAAACGTATTTCTAATTCTTTAAAATATGCTTTTATCTTTGTGTTCAAAATTAAAACAATAAAAGATCAGTTATCAAGTTTTTTCAGTTAAATGCAAGGACTTTTACATGCTTAGTATCATATGCGTATGGTACAATGCTTAATGCAATGAAGCCCCAGTTTTGACTTGAGAGTGCCACATCAATGAACAACACCAGTTAAAAATCAACCAATGATAGCACATTGTTTATTTTCTTATGTAAGGACCTGGAGTCATGGTTACAGACATTTAATATACAAATCTGAGTGATTTTTGTCAATTGAAAATAAGAAATCACAGGAATATACAAGTCTTTTTCATAGTAACAATATCTGTACTCACCAAACTGACCTTTGTTCACAGCATTGTGGAAAAGAAATTTAAAAAGATTTACTTGCCAGGTGCTGTGCATTGGTATTTTAAATTCTGTTCTTTACAGCTGTTTGGCCTGGAAACGTGATGACTGACAAGGCTGCTCTAGCCTCTATCACATTTTCCATCTATTGGTTGTCTTCTGGACACTAAGATGATCCGTGAGGATGCTGTGCAGAGAGAGGATGTTTAGTATGCCCAGTATCAGTGATATTGAATGGTCACCTGAGTCGAACCATTGCCTTCTCCTGATCAATCAAAAATAGTACTTCTTTCTGCTTGTCACAGCCAATATTTGAACAGACTGCTTAGGGAGGTTGAGATTCCAGGAACTGCAATAGATTCAAAGTAAACTCTTTGTTTGCGGTTGTTTAACCAACTATGTATCCACTTCTCGCATTTCTCCAGCTTACTTATTAGAATTTCATGTGGGGCTGTGTCAAAAGCCTTGCTGAAGTCCAGGTGCATTATGTCCACCACATTATCCCCACATCAGTCAAAGAAGGAAATCAAGCTGGTTTGTCATGATTTGTTCTTAGTAAATTCATGCTGACTGCTAGTGATTACCCTTCATCCACCAGGTATTTGAAAATTGAATGTTTCATACATTGCCCTAGTAGCTTCCCGGGTATTGAGGTCAAGCTGACTTGTTTATAGTTTGGGTGACCAGATGTCCTGATTTTATAGGGACAGTCCCGATATTTGGGGCTCTATCTTATATTGGCTCCTATTACACCTGACCCCCATCCCGATTTTTCACACGATCTGGTCAGCCTGTCTATAGTTCCCTAGCTCCTCCTTTTTCAAAGATGGGCACTATGCTGTCCTGGAAGACTGGAGAAGGGCTTTCATCCATGAGTTTGTAAATAATATTGCCAGTGCCTCTGAGATTTCTTCATCTAATTCCATCAATAACCTCTGGTGAAGAGCATCCAGCCCCACTGATTTGAATTCATTCAAATTGGTCAGAAGATCTTTGACATGTTCTTTACTTATTCCAATCTCCATCCCTTCCCCTTTATTATCTATGGTAACTCTGCTTGTCGTCCAGTCAGATGTTATCTTTTGTGAGAAGACTGAAGCAAAGCAGGGATTGAGCAGTTCTACCTTCCTAACATCTTCCGTTACCCGCTCACCCTCTCCATTGAGCAGTGGATCTACACTGTCCTTGATCTTTCTTTTTTGTCTGACCATATTTGAAGAACCCCTTCTTGTTGTCTCTATCATTTTTTGCCAGCGGTGACTCATTCTTTGCCTTGAGTTTCCTAATTTTGTCCCTCTATGCTTGCGCTATTCCCATATATTCTTACTTGGTGACATGCCCCTCCTTCCATTTCCGGTATGTATCCCTTTTGGTTTTTAGATAGTTGTGCAGCCACATTGGACTCCTGTGGCTCTTATCTTTCCTCTGTGTCAGAATAGCTGTATGCTGAGCTTCTAGTATTACATCTCTTAAGATCTGCCCACCCCCTTCAACTCCTTTTCTTCCTAATAGGTCTTTCCATGGGACTTTGCCTTGTATCTCTCTGAGCCAGTTGAAATCTGCCTTTCTGAAGGCTAGTATCCTTGTTTTGCTGTTCTCATGTCCTCATTTCCATAGGATCTTGAATTCTGTCAGATCATGATCACCTCCTCCCAAGTCCCGACCACCTTCACATTCACGATTAATTCATCCCCGTTGGTCAAAACTAGATCCAAAATGGATGACCTTCTGATTGTTTCCTTAACTTTCTGAATCAGAAAATGTATCTCCTATTCACGCTAAGAATTTTCAGGATGTATTATGTTTTGCTGCAATAGTCTTCCAACAGATATCAGGGAAGTTAAAATCCCGCATTAATACTAGTTCATGTGTGTTAGCCAATCTTGTTACCGCCTTGTAGAATGACTCATCCATTTCCTCATCCTGAATTGGTGATCTATAGAAGATCCCCACCATAACATCGCTCCTGTTCTTTTCCCTTGTTATCCACACTCAGAGACTCTCAGCATGTCTGTTGCTCACTTCCCCTTTGGACTGCAGAGCAAGTGAATACATTGTTGACATAAAGCGCAAACATTTCCTCCTTTTTTGCCATACCTATACTTTCACAACAAGCTATATCCCTCAATGCTGGTTCTCCAATCATGAGAGTTATCCCACCAAGTCTCCATAATGCCAATTAAGTCATCATTTTCTCCATAAGCCTTCCAGATGCTCCCCACTGCTTATACGCAACATTTCCATCTTATCTACTTCCAACCTAAACCAGTTTACTTCCATCTACTTTCTAAGCTGCAAGGCACTTTGAAAACGTACAGAATGCAGCATCTAGATTTAACAACACGGAGCTGGAGATCTGAGTGTACTGGTGACCAAGCAGACCAAAATATTGTGCTTTCTCCCACAGCAAAGATACAAACATGCTGAGTGGTAATAGTGACAATATAGAACCCTGCAGTACCTCTTGCTTTAAAGCCTCCTAGTGCATTTTTCTAGTGTTGAAATCTCTCCATTTAAAGACTTCATAATGTACACTTTAAACCTGTGGCTTGAGTTGCCAATATAATGGCACATCACTTGTACTCCCTTCTAGTAGGAATCTAACTTCATGCAACAACATTTTTCTTCACTTGACTTGGAAAGTCTCCTATACATTCTAGTTTGAATCTCTTTTTCATGTTCTCTGCATGCATGTGGTCACTGGTTTTCCTTGAATTAAAGGTCCTCTGAATAGCTCCAAATCTGTGATCTCTGGTCCTTTCATCTTCTCAACATCATGAGCCTAAAGACATGTGTTCTACAGATTCAGTAGAATCTGGTTGGCTGCACAACCAAAGTATGTTGGTGTTGAGAATGTAAATATGAAGTCAGTCATTACAATAAAGGTTAATGTTACTTTGAGCAATGATATTTGATAGTTGTTTTCTATTGGGGCATATAATCTGGATTCAGTCTCTTGCTTATTATGTACAGCGAGAGCAATGTACTACCCTGAAGCACAGATAGAGTTTGTTGCAGATAAAGGAAAGGCTCAAGCTGTTTTTATAAGAAACTAATAAATAAGGCTAAAGAATAACTGTTCCCTTTCTTCCATGGGTTATGAAAACACTTTTACATTTAATTGATTAGGCAGATTTCCATCCTAGCTATGGGCCTGATTTAGAAAACTTGGTCTAGGGTAGGTATAAATCACACTTCTCATGGTAACAGCTGAAAAGGGAAGCTCAACACAATGAGGTGACACTCTGAATCAGCATTCTCAGTAGCTCTGGCCACAGCCCATTTCCAACCAGCTCTGCCCGTTTTGAGCCACACTGCTCTGCTACAGCCTTGTCCTCAGATGGATTTATCCACAAACTGAGGTCTCCATCAGCTTAAACAGAAAAAAATGCATAAATGCTAGGTGAGTCTGACCCCTATACAGTAAAACCTCGATTTAACGGATCTCGATTTAACGGACTTCGGATGCAACGGACAAAATTTTTAAGAAAGTCTGATGCATCCGAAATCCATTTGTCGAGGGCTGGCTGCCGGCTCCCTGCCGGCTCCCGGCTGCCGCCCGGCTCCCAGCAGCGGACAGGCTGGCTGGCAGGTCCCGGGAGCCGGGACCCGTGCGGGCTGAGTGCCGGCTCCCAGCCACGGGCAGGCTAGCTGATGGCTCCCGGCTGCCGCCTGGGTCCCAGCAGCCGAGACCCGGGCGGGCTGGCTGACGGCTCCAGGCTGCCACCCGGGTCCCGGCAGCAGGCGGGCTGCGGAGCTGCCGCCCTGACCCTGTGGTGGTCGGGCTGCTGCTCCGACAGCTCGTTTTTTTTTTTTTTTTATTAAATAACGGACTTTTGGATTTAACGGACACCCCCTCGCCCGAATTAGTCCATTAAATGGAGGTTTTACTGTACTTACTTCTTAAACTGAACTACTCCCAAATATGATTTGCACCAAATAAATATACTTGAAAACATTTGCAGTAGGTAAGATGCTATACCATATTGTATATGCTATATACTAGACTATACAAAAATATACATATTTACTCCTACCATCACTAGCAGTATTTTTTCTTGATATCATTCAGTCAGGAAGCTCCTCAGTTGTGGTTTTTTAAAATACTGTTTTGTGTTTTTAAAGGAAAATAACATACAATATATTTCTGTAATTAAAATCAGCAGATAAAACTGCAATCTGTTTAATTAGATTTGTTTTCTGTACAGTGCAGTACAGTTTATTTTTAAATAACATTTTGATGGCCTGAACTTGACAGCAAAGGTTGATCAAAAATCTGGAGAAGAAAAATGTGATCCATAGTGAGATCTCAAATGGTCTCAAAATTTGACTCTGATGAAACAATTTTTAAAAATGCATAGTATTTTATTATTTTGTTCCTAAATGTGCTTTTGTATGACAGATTAAATGAGTGACATTATGAAGTACAGAATAAACCAATAGCATTAACTGATCCCCACTCATCTAGAAACAGGACTTTATATGCTATATGTTTAGCCAAAAGAGGTATTTGTATACTGAGTTCTAGTCCTCCTTTAAACTCAGACTTCACCAAAAGAGGATTATATTTGATAGCTACAGTTTGTTTATGTATATATCTGGCAGTACTTCTGCTTGGTCCCTTTCCAGTGATTGTACTATTGAAATGTTGGCTCCTGTACCTGCATGAGCCAAAGGATGGTCAAGCCTTTCTTATGTCCTAGATATCTGCTATCTTCTCCATTCTGAGAAATGCAGGGCCAATTCATGTGCTAAAGATGCTTATTTCTATGATGCTCTAAAGTCTGTAAAGGATTAGTATGTGGATGGAAAGCTTTCTGGATTAAAGACCAGTGTAAGGCAAAAATATTTGCAATACAAATATAAAAAGCATATAAATTCCTTTCAATTTTGAGCCCCGTTGTTACTGGCCTATCACCCTGCGAAATCAGTTGTCGAAATTAAGGTGATGCCATTGATAAAGCCCACAGATGCTAACCCACATCAAATGCCTTTTACATCCGTACTTTACATTAAATGAGAAGTAAGTATCTGATCTGGATTTAAAAAACATAAAATAGTCCTGGTTTATGAGACTGGTTTGTGAACATTTCAGTAACCTTGATCTGAGTTGAAAATTAGTAACAAAATACACAAGTGGATGGTGATTGTTGTTTTTGAGGTTTCATTGTTATTACTTAGCACAGTTTTGTTGTCAAGGTTTCTCTGGTTCTTTAGTGGTCTGCAGTACAAGCTGGAGAGATTCGTCTCAAAGAGAACAAAGGTTGGAGAATTTCTTAGCAATAAGACTTTCTGTATTAATGGAGCAAAACAACTGGCTGTAGCCAAATGAAAGAGATCAAAATGCTTTATAACATTTCTTGCCAAAAAAAATGAAGTGTAACCCTTCAGTGACCGGGGCTAGAGCCATGTCTGTTGTTAACTTGGAACAAATGAGGCACTGGATTGAAGCCATATATTTTCATTACAAAGAAAAATTCAATTACTATTATGGCATAATCCTAATGCTTATTTTTTCTCTTTATAGCTCATACTACGAGATGCTACAAATATTGTCCCTATTACAAGAATAAAACAAGGTAACGTGTTTTTTTCATGTTTTCCCCCCTTGAACACAGATATTTCACAAAAGAGTATAAAATGAATGAAATACAATACATTTACTATGATTAATATATGGAGACTGTAGAAACTTTCCTTCAATGGAACTTCACAATCAAAATTGTGAATTTTTATTGCAAAAGAAGTTAACTATGTTTGCTCTTCATTTTTAAACTGAGCTGTTTTCTTGCATTATACACAACTACTTCATCCAATGAAGTGGGCTATAGTCCACAAAAGCTTATGCTGAAATAAACTAGTTAGTCTCTAAGGTGCTACAAGTATTCCTCGCTTTCTTTACGGATACAGACTAACACGGCTGCTATTCTTGAACTACTTCATTGAATCTTTTGCTGAGTAGCTACCAATTCTAGTTTCTGGTAGTGTCTATCTTTAAGGTTACCATGTGAACCATATTGATAAAGGTATCCAGGTTTGTCATTCTCTCTGCCTTGCATCCCCTAGCTGCCAGGTATGAAAAAAAGCAATGTGTGACATGCGTTAAATTTGTACTCTCTAGTGAGATATTTACAGTACAGAATCATGCACTGATCAGTTCTTCATAAGCTTCAAATTATATTCCATCCCTCAGTACCTCGTCTTGGGTTTTCTCCATTTGCTGCCCTCCTTCAGGCTTTCTTTCCATCCTGTATATAGACATCTCCTGTGTGTTTTGAAAATTAGATATTATGAAGGCTTTACTTTTCTGAATGTTACTTTAAATCTTACAATGCCGAATTTGTTGAGCTAGATACAATCTGTGTGCTCTACTCAAACTGCAAAGCCCATTCCCTGCTAGCATCCATACCAATGTGACTACTTTTTGCTACTTCTAATATAGTGTACTCAGGTAGATAACATCCCATTCATGAATCCAACTGCGGACCATGATGTTCTAAAATGTGGTCTGCAGCCTCCCTCCTATGAAACCTAGAATTCTAGCCCTTGGAGACAGCAGGTTCCAGCAAACAATGCCCCGTTTTCATCTAAATAACCTTTAGTTAGCTAAATATAAGCATATAAGGTAGAGCCTGTAGTCTCTGCACATCATAGGTGACACTCTACGAGTTAGATGCAGCCTCGAGGCCCTTAATGCGTTGTCAGTGTGAATCAGAAAAAATTGCCTGCCTCTTGTATTCTGTTTTCTTGCATAGTGCTGTAGTAAAATCACAATCAGTGTGTCATACACACTAATCCATATTCCCTGCCCTGTACACTGCTGGAGGCTTAGGAGGACAATGTTACAGATATAGAGTCAAAGAAGAAATAACCAACGTTGAGTCAATGTTGATAGCATGTTTCTATTGTTATGAAGAAGGTTGACTTTATCCAGCCCTAGTTTAGTATTCACATACAAGCGCAAGCACAACTATGATAGTTTTCAGAATATTTTTTCAACAGGTAATTTACTAAACACAAAAGTTATTAACCCAGATGTTAGCTTTTTCTGAGCTCTGTGTGTGGGAGTGAGGAGTGAAACGGGCAGAGTAATTCTTTAGTAGTTTTAGATGGGTAAACGTATTCCCTAACATTTAAGAATAAGTTGGGGGGAAAACTCAACAAATATTTTTAACATCCAGCTTCATGGCAGAGGATGTTTAGAAATGTGTTCTAAAAATGCCTATGCTGTCAGTGTGCTTTGGGGCTGGGTTACACTTACAGCTTTAGAGCAGTTTTGGTTATATCTGCCTTCAGATACAGTTCCAGGGATAGCGCTCCAGCGTGTCCACACTCACAGCCACAGCTACACTGGCATGGCCACTTTTGCGGCACTTGCAGCGGCACGGGAGTGGTGCATTATAGGCAGCTATCCCAGCATTCAGCTGGGTGCAACGTGCTTTTTGAACAATGGGGGTGAGGGAGAGTGTGTTGTGTGTAAGCGGAGGGAGAGAGCAAGTGGATTTTTGGCATGCTGAGAGTGTGTCAGTAAATTGTCTTTAAAATGCAAAACTTGCGACTCTTCTACTTCACACTGGCTCACAAGGTAAACATTTGCATTGTTGATTTACCAGTAAGAGATAAGCTCTGAAAATGTACTTCCGCATTCCTCCAGCCGAGTTCAAAACAAAGGGAACAGAGGCTTAATTGGCTTAAATGGCTTAGGGGCGTTTCCAGAGATCACCCAAAGCGCTATATTGTTACTATCTGTTTACACTGGAGCTAAAGCAGAGCCCCCAATATGCTACAGCTGTTAATCCTCTGGCAAGGAGGGTTACCAGGACCGGTATAAATGTGGACTTATAGCACTCTATGTGCCTCACCAGTCTGGATGGGTAGTGAGTTATAGTGCTCCTGATGGCTTTATAGCACTATAAAGTGCCAGTGTAATCAAACCCTTAGACCAAAATAAAGGTGGAGGGAAGGCTTTTAGGAAAGAAATGATAGTAGTAAATGAAAGCATATCTGGGTATGGACAGTGCTGTCTTCCATCAGGACTTCAGTGAAGAGTCTCAGCAGAAACTGATAAACAGCCAGCTACAGTCCAAGTAGAATAGAGGAAATATTGGCCTCTGGAAATGTATTTATCAAGAAAATGCTAAGGTTGCACAACTGCATTTCTAGAAAAAATGGGGGAGAGATTTTTCCCCCTCCTTAGTTGTATTTTTATAAAAACATAATCATTGCACAGTTGATTTTATTTCTGCAACTTTGAAATAGTGGTGCTTAAAATTGGACACCGCATTTTTTGTTATTTAGTGTTATATAAAGATTTATGTGATTAAAAATCTCATCTATCTTGATGTCCTGGGAAGTTGGTAGGTCTGGAGATCACTTGTGAGAAATGCTAACGTGGAGCATTTGAATAGAAAGTTTTGTGCTGTCTTTTCAGTGGTGTCACTTGCAGGGATTTTGAAATGTTCCAACATGATGAGTCTTCATCACCATGTCAGTGTGTCTCCGCTCCCCTGGGAAGGCTTTGGTATCTGGACTTTTATAGATTAGTAAACCCCCTGTTGGGTGTGCCTATGACAAATGTGAAATAATATTTCTTGTTATATTTAGTTTTCTGTAAGTACAAATATTTAACTTTACCTGTATGGTTTCTAAGTTGAGAAGGATTTAGAAAAATAAATATGTTCCAAATGACTTCTTCCAAATCTTTTATATTTCCAATATGTGTTCCTGGAGAAAAAGTTGTTTTCAGAGATGGCTTCTTGCACTTGTTTTCCAGATGTTTAAGTAATGTCGCTTTTTTTATTTCAGAGAAATAAAAATTCCATGTGTCCATAAAATAGCATAGACTGTGAAATGGGTTAATTAGTACCATGTGTGAATAGACTCAAACCAACATGCTCGCCATATATTGGGATTTGAAGCATGTGAAAAACATCTTTAAGGGACCAGCTGTTGGAAATTTGAAAATGCAAATTTGCATAGAAACAGAAATACAGGAGCTTATTTAATATGTTCTGAGAATGATTGTATTTACATTTTAGTCAGGAGCTCCCCAAGTCAGAGAAATGTTAAACACACCAATATATAAAGAGGGCAACACATGGACTAAGTAAAAATCTGAGGCTTATTTTGACAAACTAGCCATAGGACATTTGGCCCTTTTCATTTTCAGAACATTTCATAAACATAGAGCCTCATCCTGTATTCCTAGCACATTTAAGCTCAGTGGAAGTTTTGAGTGTGATAGGAATGCTGGATTGGGCCCGTTAACTGATGAATCCTCATCAGTCATTGTAAGCGATAAATTTGTATTATTGTCCTCATTTTACAGATAGGTGAATTTTAAACAAGAAGATAAATTTAAGCCCAAGGCCAGAGATGGAAGTCAGTATCAGAACCAAGTTTAGAGCTTTGTAGTTTTTGGCTCCCATTCCTGCATGCAGAGCACTAGAATACATATTCATGTCATGTGGTCAGGATTTAGCCCTTTATTTTACTTATTACATGACGTCCTTGCTCTGGGTTCAAACTTGTCAGTTAGACACTGGGTTGATTTTGGGATGATGTGGAATTGTACTGCCCTAGTGGAAGCTCAGTAACACATTCTTACGTGGTTTGTAAGCAAGCATGCTCCAGGAAGCAGTTACATAGCCTATGTCTAAACATACAGTGGCATTTAGAGTACAGGTGATACGCATGTAGCCACATACCACAGTAAAAAGCAGGCTTCATTCACACTTGTCGCTAGTCTCTGTAGCTGCATGCCTCAGTGAAAGGCTTCAGCAGCAGGGAGGGAGCATGTAGAGGCTCTGGCAGCTATCCACTGCCAGAGTCTTTTCCCTCTGCCTCCCCATTGCCAGAGTCTCTCTCCTTTGCTGGAGCCTTTTTGCTGAAGCAGGAAAGGCCTGCGGTAGCAGGGAAAGGCTCCAGCAGAGGGGAAAGGCTCTGGTAGCAGGACACTATTGTGGGAGGCATTGCTTGGGCTGGTAGAGCAACCATGTAGGGTACATACCCCGGTGATTCAGGCATTTAAGGCACTTGTCTAAGCCATGTCTCATCATCTACTGTGCTGTTTATACCGCTCTGGTGGGTAGTATAGACGTACCCTAAGATTGTAAGCTATTTGGAGCTGTCTGTTCTGTGTTTGTACAGCCCTTAGTATGCTGGGTCCTGATCCATAACTTAGGCTCCTAGGTGCTATGGTAATCCAAGTAATAAGTAATAATGATGGTGCATGGTGCACCTTTTTAAAGTTCTCCCAAGCATGCAGATGAACCACACCTGCTGACAATCTCATAAGCGGGTGTGTGCAGCATGCATTCTCCTCAACTGCTGGCCAGTGCAGACAGAGGTTTATGTTCCAAAGCGCAAGATCAGTCTTTAGTTATCCATTTTATCTAGGTTATTTTAACTGCAGATATTCCATATGCTTTTCTTAGAAGATGCTATTATGCCACTTTTAACCTCTAAAGTAAATAATTTATATTGAAAGTTCCATATTAATTAATATTTATGTTGCACCCAACATGAAACATAAGAAGGGGGATTAAAAAAAGGATTAGATGTTTGTATAGTAAAAGCATAATATTCAGTTACAACAGGCAAGATAAAATAGGGATATCAGACCTAGTTCTTCAGGGTATAAACTGATCAATGAATCCAAGGTAAAGAACAAAGTTTCCCACATAAACATGCTATGGTATGAATATCTATTGTGTGATTTTACACCTTCCTCAGAAGCATCTGATACTGGCCACTGTCAGAAAGGCTCTAGGACTACAAAGAACATTATTCCCATCTGGCATTTTTTTATTGTATTCCTATAAATATTTGTTTTCATGCTGAATTAAAAATATCTATTACCATTGCTAATGAAATACTACAAAAACCAAACCCCTAAATATTAATTTGAATGTTTTGTTTAAATTTTGACTGTGTTCAAACTCCTTTTTCATTAATATTCTGGTGCATGGGGATTCTGCAAGGAATATTTGTGGTAACAATACATTTTAAGCAAATAAATTTTGAATTTGTAATTGAGTATTTGAACCAAAAACCTGATTCTTAGAATTATCCTTATCCAGCCGTGTGAAAGAAACATACAGTGAGCCCTGCATTGTCTTAATTAAAGCAACTAGAACTTTGAAATTGAATACTTGCAAAAAACTGCTAGCAAATGAGATACAGATTAAGAAGTAATCACAGAAAAAACTAGTACAAACAGTGAAATGTCTTGAATTATTAATTATGAATTATTCACCCACCTCTACCTGTTAAAAATACTACCACTCCTAACATTTACTAGACATGTTCCAGTGTATCTTCAGGGTCCTATGAATGGTAGGGGTGATGGGAGGTGAGTGGGAGCACACAAATAGTAGTGGTCTCCTGGCCGGACATAATATTGGTTAATATTGTAGTGTCTCTTTAACTAGCAGACATTTTTTAAGCTCTTCTAAATCTCATTAGCCCTGAGTTCTACAGTTCCTGAAACTGGCCCCGTGATAGCTTGAGTATACAGCAGTGGTTCTCAACCTGGGATCTGGAGCACCAGAAGGGGAGGGATTTGAGCAGTTTTCAGGAGGCAGTCAACAAGGCCAGTGCTTGACTAACTGGAGTCCAAGGCAAAAAGCCAAAGCCCCACTGTGTGGGGCTGAAGCTGAAGCCTGAGTAACTTAGCTTCATGGGGCCCTCTGTGGCATGGAGCCCCGAGCAATTGCCCTGCTTGCTACTCACTACTGCTGGCCATGGATTTTTTATAGCATGTTGGCGGGAGCGTGGCTCAGAAAGAAAATGGTTGAAAGCCCCTGGGTGTAGAGTATAATTTTCCCAAAGAAAATCAATCTAATGTTGAGGGCATGAAGAATGACATTGAGTGTATGGGGAAGATTTGCAGGTAGGGGCGGTTTAGAAAAGAGATAACTTGCAAACCCTTAGATAGGTTTGAGATCATGTAAGAAAATATGAAGTGGACATCTCAGAGCTACTCAACTGAATAAAGAGGCTTTCAGAATGTTCAAAGTCCTCTTGTGTGTGTTTTTTGTTTCCTGACTTATAATTTGTAAATTCTCTGATAATGCACTGTTGCTGTTTCCACAGTAATTCAAAATGTCACACGTCGGATTCTGCCTAAAACCACGGACAGGCCTCCTCTGGCAGGAGCAATACTAGGTGACTAAGACATTCCTTACCTCTCTGGTCAATAGCTAAAGAGCCTTTTACATTTCCTGTCCTTTCTAGTTCTTTCTTTCTTGAGGTTGGTTCAGATTTTTTTTATTATATTTTATGATAATGGTGGTGAGGGAGAGGATGCACTTGAAGTATAAAATTGACTATTCCATGGTCAGAATATTTTAAAGGACTTCTTGCCACTATTTTATCAAAAACAGTTCTTCCATATTGCAAGGGAAGGGAGAGAAGTGATTTTGCAGAGGGAATCTTGAGGTGTTAAGTGAACATATGCTGGGCTCCCTCCAGGTGTGCATTAGGTCATAGGTTTCCAACCACTGGCACGTATACCTGTACTGATGCTTCAGGCTTATCTGAATGGTATACTAAGTTTCCCCACTCTACTGCATTACTGAGACCTGTACTGAGCCCCAGTGCATCACAGCTTCCTTCATTCCCGTCAGTTGTCTGGCCTGACATAGAGCTTGGGTAATTGTGTATCAGGTTAGAGCACATAGGTAGCAGGCACTAGGTGGTACCAACTTACTATAGTAAATGGGTACTCTTGTCTGAAAAGATTGGGAACTACTCTGCTTAAATAACTGAAGACAAAATTATCCCCAGTGCAATACCACTAAACTCAGGAATGGTATGTGGAAGAGCCTTACACGGCATGAAATTTGTTTGGCCTAACTTTCGTTCTGTGAGCTTGAGTATTCTAACCACACTCAAACAAATTCTCATTAATCACAAGACTGCCATGCAATCGAGTTATGTCCAGTTAGAATGCATGTGTTGTAATGCTGATTATAATATGTCCATATACTCTAATATGTAATTGGTTTCCGTGGCCAGTAATACTAGAACAGCGTCAATGCACGGTGGGGGGGGGGGGAGGGAAGGAGCAACTGCAGCAAATGGGATTAATGATTAGACATTTACAAAACAGAGCTAAATTCTTCCCTCTGATAGTCATGCTCAGTTCTCAGTGGCTCAGAGGGTATTCATGGACATCCCTGAGGGCAGATTACAGCTCACCATGTTTTGAATGAATGGCTCACTTACCTTTATGTGTAGTGCACCTTGTCATTCCAGGTCTCAATGAAACACCACAACAGAAACTCCCTAAACCTGAGACACTGGGCACATCTGAAACATCAAAGAAAAAACTGGGTAAGTAAACATTACCCATATTAAGTGAATATGCTTGGTGAGCATCATCAGAAGAAATGTATTTTGGTGTGAGAATGTACATTCAAGCAAAGCCTCTTTTTTTCTTTTGTTTCAAGCATTTGTTCAGTCATGTGGGTAAGTAGGTGTCCAATTTTGCAAGGTTTTGAACACCAAATACTAAGAAAAGACATTTTAAAAACAATGCAGGTTTCAGAGAGCTAGTCATGTGGTGTTATTGGGTGTGTGGTGAAAGCAAGTTCAGCAGTTCCCTAAAGCATTTGATTTCATGTGTTTGTTCATTTTGGATTGTTTTTTGCAAACTACAGTGGGAATAGAAATAAATGTAAACAGAGGCAGAGCAGATGTATCTCTGGTATTTACAGTCTAACATGCCTTTTTAGTTACAAATGAAAACCAAACATGGCCTGCGGAATCCAGAACACCAGAAGTGCAAAAAATCCCCCCATGGCTCTTCCCAGGTAAATCTAGATCTGGTTTAGGTTTTTATTTTCAAAGGTGCCTGTTAGTAAATCATTAAAGACATTTTAAAATATAATAGAACTCATTGCTGTAAACCAGCACTGAGGACATCTTTAGATGTCCATTTTATCCGCCAAATTTCAGAGTTCAACAGCCTCCTTTGCACGGAGTGGAACTCCTGACAAGCTCAATTGTGAGAGTTGCAGCCTAATTAAATCATGTCTGTCTTCTTACACGTCTGGGAGTAGATGTCTTACACGTCTGGGAGTAGATGAACTTGTTAGCCATTTTAGGATTTGTGCTGCTCAAGGGTGACACTAGTTGAGAGCATTTCAGAGCTGATCTTTCCAAAGAGGGTACTGTGCACTACATTAATGCTCTCACCCCCTATCAGCAGTAACCCATTGCTGTTACTCTATATCAGAACTGCAGGTAGTAGCCATATAATATTCTACAGATGGATTGATTAAGCTCGCTTCCGAAAGCGTGCCCCTTGTCCCCAGACTGCTGCTGGGCTTAAAGCCTGCAGTGGCTGCTGCTCTAGCTCCCTGTAATAGAATATACACTATGCAGTGTGGTACACTGGACTAGTTGACACCCTTATATCTTTCATCTGGGGCACAGAACTGTACTTGAATTTATATTTTCTGTTTTGGGGCAAAGTCTAGTGAGAGAAGTGCCAGTGAATTGATGATGCCCTTGGTAAAAAAACATTTGGCCACCTTGGTCTGGAACTGGTCTGTGTTGCACTGTCTCTCTTTGTAATGCTCCATTCATTTACTTGGCTATGAAAGGGTGGTGAAGAAAGAATATGACTGCAATACCCTTTCACTCACATAGAATATACAAAAAATGACATTTTAAAAATAAGAGCTTTGAGCTTGAAAAATGCTTACGTCGGTGACATACTCTTACACTGGTGGTCCTACAAAAGTAAATGGGACCATTTATTTATGTGGATGAGGGTTAAAGGATTAGGTCCTACATTTTTAACCAATTTGATCAGTGCAGTTGTCTAACTCAGCAAGATGTTCTGCCTACAATTATGGGTGATAAAATATCAGTGTTACCAAAAATGGCATCCATAAGCACGTGATAATTAAGAATACACAAGATTAAAATTGTGTTATGTATCTGAAAGTAGCAAAATTAGCAAATTCAATCCTATCTGTCAGTATGTATGTCAGGTATTCCATGCATCACAACCACACAGACAAAAAAAACCCAACAAACAAAAAAACCTTCAGCATTTGTATGTACATTCCCACAGGATAGAGGCTTGGGCAGGATTGTGTCTCCTAGTGTTAAATAGTGGGGAATATAATTTCATTCTATTGTGTATGGATTTACACTCTAAGATCCCATAACATTACAATAAAATTTGACCTCTTTCACATTATTTGGTCCATTTATATAACTGAAGAAAGGTCTGATTCTTCTCCCATTAAAGTCAGTTGCAAAACTGACTACATTGTTGTGGATCTGGGTTACAAAAGAGGCAAGACAGAAGCATTGAAATGAATGAGAAGTTTAGAAATGTATTTGTTGGAAGAAGATCTTGCTTAGGTTTAATATAGTTAGTGTATAGTCTTTTTGTCACTGTTCCACTTTGTTCATAATATATATCCTTATTGACCAAGCAGAATATATGGCCGAATCCTGCTTATCTTGCTGATTGACTTCAAGTGAATGGAAGTACTTGCATGAGTAAGAGGCACAGAATTCAGCCCTTACATCTCACTGTGCTTGTTGTATACTAGAGTACATCAAAGAGGTGCCATTTTACAATTGATCAGACTAGCTCAATTTTCATTATTTTTTAAAGATCTCTAATTTTATTCTCATGAAGACAGAGTTTCTATTCTCCACTTAAAATTTCTGACCCAGTAAATGACTTGAGAGTAGAGCAGGCCCACTTATTGAAGTTAAAAATTCAATTTATTTTGTGGGACTTTTAACAAACAATTCTATAACAGTATGTTGAATATTATGAACAATAAATACCTTGGATTAGCTACAACTCAAGTCAGTCCAGTATGGAGATTGAAAATTAAGTGGTTCACCAGACTTTTGTACTCCTGGAGAGTATGTATGGAACAAAAGAAATGTAGGTTGTAGTAATGCAGAAAAAATGTGTAAGGATTGCCAATTGTCTTCTGGATGAAACTATTATCTTTTAGTCTCTAAAAGTGTTTGCAGATTTCTTATTCTACAACCTCTAGGTAAGACTATTGCCAAATTCCAGTCTGTACTGTGACCGAGAAGTCTGCTTTTCAGTGGTTTTTTATATTCATCCTAAAGTGCTGAAAGGAAAAGTAGGACACTTCTGCACATAAGAATTAACCATAGCCATTCAGGGTATGGATACTGAACACTTGATTTTAACTAGAGTTGGATGCATAAAATATATTCAGTGTGACTGTTCTTTTAAAAATAATTCATTTTTACTGTTTTGTTCCTTTTTGTACTCACTTCTCACATATATTTTAGTAAATGAGTTCAATAGCCGGAGTTGTTGCAGAAATAACTTATAAATGCATATTGCAAATATTTGGAGAAAATTTACTTTCTCAAATCTATACATTTTTATTGGATCTGGAGATTTGGTCCTAAGATTTATATGCATCCAATCAGGAAATGGGGGGAAAAGTGGTCTTGTTTGTCCCATCAAGACATCTCAGCTGTAGAGAACTGAAAACTGACTACTCTTTTGTGAACAAACTAGACTCAGAATTATTCACAGAAATTATTTGGTAAATAATTTTGAATAATAAATACATTCAGGGATAATTGATCTGTATGAAAAATGACCCATGAACAGAAAAGAAATGAAAATTCTCAAATTATTTGTCACAAAATACTTGCCCATTTCTAATTTTAACCAAGTGACAGCAGATTTTGTTAAAACTTTATTTAATGTTGTTGTCATTCTTAATACTGAAATACTTCAGCAGTCATTTAACTTTTAAACAGTTCAACAGGTAATTTTTAAACAGTTTAACTTTCCATGGTGTATATTTTGTGCTGACAGTTTTGAGCATCATAGGATAAAATCCTTATCTACATCTTTTTTCTGTGCTTATCAGATGCACATCTCACTATCTAACAGGCTGATTGACCATTTTCACTTATGTCCTTTAAAAATCATGAGATCTACAACAACTTCCTATCGCATGAAGAGCCCTTCTTACAATGTCATACCTCCAGATTTATAATTCAGTGGGAGGGGTAGAGGTTCCAAAAATATCACAACTTTGTAGATACTCAATTTTTGAATCCGAGTATGCAAAGGCATGCATCTTGTGTGCAGTTCCTGAGGTTTCAGATGATATGTATCTTTGCTAACTCTTATATCATGGTAAATATATTGCACTATTCCTTATTCAACTTTTCCTAGTGACTCAAAGAATAGCTTGCTCGCTTGCACTCTCAAACAACCTCAGCTGCATCCACTTCAATTCCTTTGTCTTAAATCAAATCCTATGCATGGCGCTCATGCATGTTGTCTTGCATAAGCAGATAGGCATGTAGCTCATATATACGCCAGTCCTTCATTTCCTCTGTTCATTTTTCAATCCTTTGTATACTTCTTTGACCATGAAAATGGTGAGTGTCAAAGAAAAAAGAAGTCATATGAACACAGCTCAAGAAATCCATCTTTTCACCTTCAGTGCTCTACTCTCACATTGATGCTTTATCTATAGACTATGTATGTTTGTGTATGTGTACTAAATATAAAATACTGCTTTTTCCCAACATTGTACAGTATGCCATATATTAACTACTGTTGTCCATCAGAGGTGGTTATATATATTTTTTTACTTTTATGGACTTTTAATTGTGTATTGCTAATAGTATTTTACAAGCTATGGAAACACGTACAATGAAGATAAGATCCTTGCATCAAACATCTTGTAATCTAAATAGACAATGAAAAAATGAAGGGTTAGGTTTGGGATATAACAATAAGCAGGATAACTATGTTGTACAGTTTAGTGCCCGTTTTGTTAGCTCCTTGAATTTTGATTGTATTTTTGGTTCATATTTTAGTCATCAAAACTAAAAATGCTATTCTACCAGAAGGTTTTTTGGTGTTTTTGGCATCCAGGCATCCCACCATTTTCTCATTTGCATCTCTTTTCCCATTTGGCCTGAGATGCCATTGAGAGACTGTTCTATTATCTGATCTCTTCCATCCCTCATTTCTCAGTATTTTCCACTTTGGAATTTTTTTTCTCTTAACACTACAACCGATATTTCTTAATGCTGTCCTACATCTCCTCATCCTTTTAATTGCATTTTTCGAACAATTAGCACATTCTTTTCTTTCATAAGTCCCAACTGAGCCCCACTTGAAGTCAGTGAGAATCTTTATGGACTTCCATGGGAGGTGGATCAGGTCGACAGTTAGCAGAATCTTTCTGTTTTGCTCTAAGATTCGGGAGAATTGTCTTTGAATGACATCACAAGTTATGTATCAAAGTGGATATGCTGTTTGATATAAATAACTCTCTTTAAGGCTCCTTTCCTAATACATGTTCTTGGTCTAATTACCCAACAGAACACCTTCAGCACAGTGACAATAAGAATAATATGTTGCTCTTTTCATACAAAGGGTTTGTTTGTGAAGTTTGTAAAGTGCTAAATAAAATGTGCAGCATCTTGAGGTGGGGCAATATTTTAATCACTATTTTAAAGATAGTAAAACTGAGGTACAGAATAATTTAGCAACTTGCCCATGTCTCACAGGGCTTCTGGACATAAATCTCCCTTGCTCTGACCACTAAACACACTCCCTTTATTGCTGAATGCCTTCTGCAACTAAGAGGAATTCTGGCAAAGGGGTTATACAAAAACCCCCACAAACAAACTCTGCATCCAGGAATTCATTATGTATGTTTATTCAAAAGAAACTGTATTTGTCATTATTTCAAAGATAAACAGGTAGGTTATTTCAGTCTGCAGGAGTCCTCTGCACTTGCTTGTACTTATAAAAGGAAATACATTAAAAATTTTGGTGCAAAACTTGCTAACGGATGTAATGAGTTTCTTTAGAGCCACCAATGTATTTGCATACCATGACATTAAGCAGCCTTATCTCACTCAATTGTGTTAACCTTTTGCTTTGTAGATACCATTGAATCCATTCAGGAAATCATTCAACCTACCATGTCTGCTGCCCCAGAAAAACCAGACGCTTCTCCAGGTAAAACCATCTTTTTCTCAATGTTAATTTTAACCCTTAAGCTTGCTGCTCCCTGAACTCCTTTTGTTACCAAAAAAGGCCTGATTCTCTGCTGCATGCAATAAAAAAACATCAAATTATTCTATTTGTGGACAAACCTGACATGCCTTAGCTTATTATATTATACCATCAGCTAACTAGGCTGCCAGCTTCAGATATTAAATGCAAAGGCAAAGCAGCTCACCTCTTAAAAAAAACAAACAACTCAATGAATTCCTAGTGTGTTTTGTCCTTTGTTTATATTTCTTTTGAACCATACGAAATGCTAACCTTTGAAGTGCTACAGAAAAGTAGTGTTTTTTTTAATTGTCTTTCTATCCCTCTTCTCAAAGACTTTGTATCACAAGCTTTCAGAAAGCTAACTTGCTTGATCTGTTTCTCTGTAGGGATCCAGCCCATCTTCCACTTGTCCGTTGCAACACTTCTGCTGACTTCAATGGAAGTTGAGTTGGGTCCTAAAGAAGCAGCGTGTGTTGCAATATCTGGTTTTGAGGCATTGGTTTCCAATCCACAGCAGAAAACATCCAAATATTAAGTTTTTATAATGGCTATAGAACTGTTTGGGCCTCAGGGGTGAAATATAAGAATAATAAGAATGGCTGTACTGTGTCAGACAAAAGGTCCATCTAGCCCAGTATCCTGTCTTCCAACAGTGGCCAATGCCAGGTGCCTCAGAGGGAATGAACAGAACAGGTAATCATCAAGTGATCCAGCTTCTGGCAAAGAGGCTTGGGACACCATCCCAATAGCCATTGATGGACCTGTCCTCCATGAACTTACCTAGTTGTCTTTTTAACCTGTCATAGACTTGGCCTTCACAACATCCTGTGGCAAAGAGTCCACAGATTGACTGTGCGTTGTGTGAAAAATACGTCTTTTTGTTTCTTTAAACCTGGTGTCTATTAATTTCATTTGGGGAACCCTAGTTCTTGTATTATGAGAAGGAGTAAATAAAACTTCCTTATTTACTTTCTCCAGACCAGTCATGATTTTATAGACCTCTATCATATCCCACCTTAGTCAACTATTTTCTAAGATGTTAATTCCCAGTCTTATTAATCTCTCCTTATACAGAAGTCGTTCCAGACCTCTAATCATTTTTGTTGCCCATTTCTGAACCTATTTCAATTTTGAGATTGGCTGACCACATCTGCATGCAGTATTCAAGATGTGGGCATACCAGGAATTTATATAGAAGCAATATGATATTTTCTGTCTTATTATTTATCCCTTTCTTAATGATTCCCAGCATTCTGCTCGCTTTTTTGACTCCCACCTCACACTGACTGGATGTTTTCAGAGAACTATCCATGTTGATTCCAAGATCTCTTTCTTGAGTGGTAACAGCCATCTTAGACCCCATCATATAGAATGCTACTTTATGAAATGAGATGTTACAGCTGTTAAACTAGTCTGGTCAATCTGGGTTGAAGCATGCTTAGCGTGTTGTGGACAAAGTATAAAGTGAATGTGTACTGAAAGAAAAAAATAACTCTCTTATTTCTCATAGCTCACAGTAAAAATGAACTGGAATCCGCAGAACCTAGCATAGCACCTACGCCTGAATTACCATTGAGCACATTGGGTAAATACTATGTTTATGCTACTTTCTTTGTAGAGGGAGGGCTACTAAAGACTACCTTAGTGAAATCTCTCTCCCTTTCCCGGATGTGATATTAAAAGAGCTTTTGCAATAGGCTGCGTAATATTTTGTGTAATATACCTAATAAATATAACTTGGAAATCTAACAATTTACTTATAATACTTTTCAGTGCCTTTAAAATACCAAATAAACCATAACTTAAATGTTCAAATTTCCTTGAATAATTCATGATTGAATAAAAAGATTAATTAATGTGGCAGGGTGGGTTTGACCCAGCCTGCCGCCCCTTTAAGAGGGAGGAAAGCCCTCTGCAAACCTCCCTTACAGAAAGCCTAATCAGCCACCTGGGCTGCAGGGCAATCAGCCTGGATGGGTTGCACCTGGCAGCCTCTCCAGGGGGGATAAAAGCCTGCCAGGCAGGAAGCCCAGGGGGGTGGTGGTATGGTAGTGTGGAGGAGTGAGAGAGAAAGATAGAGAAAGGTACAGAGCTGAAATAGAGCTGAGGCTAGAGGCCTGACAGAGCTGAACTATATAGAGTTCTGTAGAGCTGTTGTAGAGCTGTGAATAGAGCTGTAAGCTGAAGAGCTGAACTGTATAAAGCTGTGTATATTGGTGGTGGGGCCTTCCACTGTGAAATAAAGAGCACTGTTCGGAGCCAAAGAAGAGTTTCCTGCCTGTGTCTGGAGGGGGGCAAGAAGGCGATCTGTCACAGTAATATCTCCAAATTATGAAATGCAAATTGCTGCTGTTATGGAAATCTCTTTTACCCATTGTTCTGATTAGTCTTGTATAATATTGCTGCATACATTTATTTATTTCAAGTGAAAATAAAACAATATAAAGACATTTCCTTAAAATCTACACATGTGGTGGAGTATAATGCTGTTCCTGAAGAGAATTAAAACTCTTTTCAGCACCAGCCTGGGTGCCATTTGACTGAAGGCACAGCCCTGCTCCGATTGAAATCTGTAAGAGTAAGATTAAACCCTCATTTTCTGAAGCTGAGACTGACACTTGCGAGCACCTTGTGCTGGTGGTGATTGGCATCTACAGGCCCTCAAAAAGAGAAAAAGAAAAAAATTAGTATTTCACTAAGCAAAAGCCTGAACTACCAGAAATAAACACAGTTTTATTTTTAGAATGTGTGATGTATATTAGTGATCAATATGATGGCTTCTAATTAGCTAAATTGTTGTTTCTCTCCATTTTGTTTCATCTCTCCAACTATCTCACTGCTGGCAGTGATACAAAGACAAATTCTAGTTCTTTACCACTGGCCACAAAACAGAAGCACATTACAATGACAAAAGGAGTGTTATTGTGAGTCTGTATTCTGGCTGGAAACAGCTCTGTACAGTGACTACACCAGATTTTAAAAATATTAGATGGATCACCGCAACATGCCTTAGTTAGCAGCAGCTAATTAGGGCATTTTGAAACCCTCAGTGCTCTACTGTGGGTACCAGGCTGTTCAGTGAAGTTCTTCAGCTGCTGCGGCTTTGGAGGCCCTTGTGGCATCTAAGTAGCTGCTCTGTATGTTCCCCCTTTTAAAGATACATACTCTGTTTGCTTTACTCCAGTCCCCTAGGCCCTCGCCCATCCTCCATGAGTTCTCAAAGATAACTTCCAATGATTCCAAGATTGCTTCGGCTAGCTCATTAAGTGCCATAAGCTGAATTTCACTAGGCCCTGCAGACTTGAATACATCTAGCATATGTAAATATTCTTTAACCTGGCCTTTTCCTGTTTTGGCTTGCATTCCTTCTTCCTGATTGTTAATATTAATTATTTTGAGCATCTGGTCACGCTCTTACCCTTTTATGTGAAAATAAGCATTAAACACCTCTGCTTTCTTGATATCATCAATGATTAGCTCTCCTTCCTCACTAAGCAGAGGAGCTACACTGTCTTTGTTCTTTCTTTTGCTCCTAATGTACTTAAAGAACATCTTCTTGCCTTTTATGTTAAATGTAGCTCATTGTGTGCCTTAGTCTTTCTGATTTGGTGCCAACGTATTTCCAGTAGAGATAAGGAAGAGTTGTTACCTTTGCACAAGGTACTGGTGAGACTTCATCTGGAATACTATGTGCAGTTCTGGTCTCCCATATTTAAGAAAGAGGAGTTCAAACTGGAACAAGTGCAGAGAAAGTCTACTAGGATGATCAAAGGAATGGACAACCTGCATTACTAGAGAAGACTTCAGGAGCTTGGCTTGTTTAGCTTAACAAAGTAAAGACTAAGGGGAGATATGATGGTTCTCTATAAATATATCAGAGGAATAAATACCAAGGAAGGGGAGGAGTTATTTAAGTTAAGCACCAATTGGCCCAAGAATAAATGGATAGAAACTAGCTATTAAGACGTTTAGTCTTGAAATTAAATGAAGGTTTCTAACCATCAGAGGAGTGAAGTTCAGGAACAGCCTTCCAAGGGGAGAAGTGGGGCAAAAAAACCTAACTTGTTTCAAGACTGAGTTTGATAAATTTATGTAGGGGCTGATATGATGAGGTTACTTACAATACAATGGCATATATCCTATCCGTGACTGCTCTGAGTAAGTATTTCCAGTAGCCGGTGATGGGACACTAGATTTGGCGGTCACTGAGTTTCTACAGAGAGAGTGTTTCCTGGTGTCTGGCTTCTGGGTCTCACCCATATGCTCAGGGTCTAACTGGTCACCATATTTGAGGTGAGGGAGGAATTTTTCTTAGGCCAATTTGGCAGAGAACCTGGGGGGGGGGGGGTAGGGTTTGCCTTCCTCTGCAGCAGAGGGCCCGGCTCACTTGTTAGTTTGAACTATTGCTAGACAAAACAACTGCCAGAATTTGGTCCTTACTAAGTTGGTCCTGTAGTCTTTGTACACTCAAAAAAGTTATTTAGGTCAAAAAGAGTACTGGGTGCATGTGGTCTTGCACTAGCCCAGTAAAATATGGGTAGCAATTGAGGTTAATTATGGTGAACAGATGCTCCATATGCTACAAGTATTCACTTTAATTCAGTGGACATAATAGTAATGACCAGCAGCTGACAAGTATAATGTAATATTATTACTGAACACAGGGAAGAGTTGAGGATAACGTAGGTGAATCTTTCCATCATAAAGTTTCAGTGTTAGACTAATACAACAATCCAGTATGAGTGGGAAATATATATATATAATAATAATTGTGATATTATACAAAAATTTATAGCAGGTTAAGTATTGAATTTTGCTAACTTTTGCAAAGACACTTCATGGGCTCCAGATATCAATTTTACTGTTGGAGTGGGGGAGGTTGGGGTTATTTTCCTATTGTCTATGTGAAACTGCCACAAAAGAAATCCAAAATCATATCAATGTTGGGTTTCACTTCTCAAATCAGTTAGGAGTTTTAATGAAGGTGGAGCTGTGCTACTGCAGAAGTTGTTCTAATCCTATATCATAGATTGTTGGCTGCCTCAAACAAACCCAAACCCCAACAGGCTGTGGACAGTGGCTAAACAAAAGCTTACAAGGATTGCTTGTAATCTTAAAATCTTACAAGAAGTAAGCAGTCATGGAATTAGTGGGAAATCCTCTTATGGGTCAGTATCGGGTTAAAAAGATATGAAACATAGGATAGGAATAAATAGTCAGTTTTCAGAGTGGAGAGTGGTAACTAGCAGTGTCCCCCAGAGGTCTGTACTGGGACCAGTACTTTTCAACATAGTCATAAATGATTTGGAAAAGGGGTAAACAGTGAGGTGGCAAAACTTTCAGACTATACAAAATTACTGAAGATAGTTAAGTCCAAAGCAATCTGGAAAGAGTTACAAAAGGACCTAACAGAACTGGGTGACTGGGCAACAAAAAGGCAGATTAAATTCAATGTTGATATATGCAAAGTAATAAACACCGGCAAACATAATCCCAACTATACATACAAAATGATGGGGTCTAAATTAATTGTTACACTCAAGAAAGAGATCTTGGAGTAATTGTGGATACTTCTCTGAAAACATCCACTCAATGTGCAGTGGCAGTCAAAAAAGCGAACAGAATGTCAGGAACCATTAGGAAAGGGATAAGTAACAAGACAGAAAATATAATGCCACTATATAATTGCATGGTACACCTACATCTTGAATACTGTGTGCAGATCTGGATACCCCATTGCAAAAGACATAAATTGGAATTGGAAAATGTACAGAGAAGGGCAACTAAAACAATTAGGGATATGGAACAGCTTCCATGTGAGGAGAGATTAAAAAGACTGGAACTTTTCATCTTGAAAAAGAGATGACACGGGAGGGATCTGACAGAGGTCTATAAAATCTTGACTGGTATGAAGAAAATGAATAAGGAAACTTTATTTACTTCTTCACATGACACAAGAAGTAGGTGTCACCCAATGAAATTAATAGGCAAAAGATTTAAAACAAACAAACAAGTACGTTTCCACACAGCGCATGGTCAACCTGTAGAACTCTTTGCCAGAAGATGTTGTGAAGGCCAAGACTATAACAGGGTTCAAAAAAGAATTAGATAAATTCATGGAGGATAAGTCCATCGCTGGTTATTAGCCAGGATGGGCAAAGATGCAGCACCCTGCTCTGTGTGTCTCTAGCCTGTGCTTGCCAGGAGCTGGGAGTGGGCGAAAGGGGATGGATCATTTAATGACTGCCTATTTTGTTCATTCCCTCTGAAGCACTGGGCATTGGCCAGTCAGAAGACAGGAAATTAGGCTAGATGGATCATTGGTCTGACCCAATATGACTGTTTTTATGTTCTTGATTCAAAAATAAGTCTAGATTCTTTTTTTTTCCAGCTCATAGTGAAACTGACAGTGGACTTGAAGAAACAAAATCAACTCCTAAACCTGATCTGGCACAAACTCAAAACATACTGGGTAACTAATTTGACTACTATTTAGCTTCTGTGTATATTATTTGTTTCTTTTTTCCACTCCAAAATTCTCCTACCTTTTACTACAACACTTTAGAAGTGAGCTGTTCCAAAGAAAATCCTAATTAAATTTTACTGGGTTACTTTACATTTACTGCTACTAATTTCTATATCTCAGATAAAATGTAGTACAGAAAGCTATCTAGGCCTCGGTGTGCTACGGCTGGTGTTGTGAGATGACACTCTCTGAGAAAGTTTTCTTGATATACCGGGTACTCTCATTTTCAAAATAATATCCTGTCCTGCCCTTTACTGAATTCTGGGTTGTTTGTATGTCTCTTGATGTCTGTAACCAGGTGTAGCATTAGTAATATTGCTCTAAGATACAAGAGAAATGTCCAGCTCCTTGGTTTTCTCTAAGGATCCTTCTTAAAGGAACAGTAAGTGCCATTAAAATAATAAATTCACCTCACTGGCTTCCTTCAGTATCAGGAGTATCTCCCTATATGTAGAATAAGAGCTATTATGGTACTGACATGTCTGCAGAATGGCATGTGCTCCATTTTTAATGGCCCTCGCTTTTAGGGTAAAAAGAAAATCACAAAAACACTTGTTGATTATCAGCTTTTCAAAGTAAAAGCAATGCAAATCTACATAGGTGAAGTTAGAAATGATCTTTAGTCTCCTGTTGTGACAGGATACACAGGTTATGTTATATTACAACACTGATTATTTAAATGTATAAACACTCAAAACATCAGAAACTCAGGGAAGACTGTCTGATGGCATCAAATTGTCATTTAAAATACAAATGTCATTTGTATGACTGTCATGACTCACTAAGGCTTAACGTGGCGTTTTCTTCCTGGAGAAAAAAGTCCTATACAAAATCCTGGTCACAAGTTTTGTATTGCAAAATGTGTTTTCTCCATTAACGGTTACTCTCATTTTTATTTTGTTGTTAGGAGCAGTATCCAGTCTTCTTGCAGTCACAATTCAGTATGTCAAAATGTTAAATTCAATACCTGTATTGTACACACAAATGTATGCAAAATTGTGAACAAAAGTCCAGAGAGAGTTTTTGAAAAATTGGCCCCTAGTTACTTGAAAATTTGGCCTCATTTTCCAGAGAGGGGCACAGACATGAATAATCATGGAATGATATCTGCAACTCTGTACTTAGTAGGTATATAGGTGAGTAATAAAAGAAAAGGTTGTATTGAATTCACCAGCACTGAAATGTAGGTACAAGGGTCTTTTTGTTTGTCTCTGTGACACTATAAAAAGAGAACCGCAAGTGTTAACAAACATTTCTTTTTTCAGATTTCTACTGACTCAGATCAATTTTGTACTTTCTCTTCCCCACCCCCACCCCTGCTTACAGTTCCAAACAGGCTTCCAGAATTTCCTAACACTAAAACACCTCCCACATCTCAGAAGCCCAGGAGAATATTGTGTAATGGTGATTTTTTTTGTTTGTTTTGTTTGCAGCTTATTTTAATCCCATTTTTTCCTTTTCAGTTTTTTTGGCAAGGTTACTTTGTTTGGCTGTACTGCTTTAGAGGGTGCTTTTATGAGAACTAAATCATAGTCGTCTTTGCTTAACTACAAAGCAGATAAAATTTCATTGTTGGATATTTATTTCTGTCTTCCTTAGGTAATTCTTCATAGGACAGTTCAGGACAGAGCTGAATGGATATTCATTTCCAATCTCCTTTCTGTCTTTCCACAATGTTTCTTTCCATTATTTATGAAATTGTATCTCAATGGTCAGCCTATTCTTATATTGCTGGCTTCAGGCATGCACTTTCTGTGTGCTGGAATAATTCTGTGCCATGTTTTCCCAATGACCTATAGCAAATAAAGACCCTCATTATTTCTTTTATCATAGCTTCTAATGAAATGCAGCTGATTCCTTCTGGATCCAAAATATCTGATACTCCAAAAATACTACAGACAAAACCTGGTAATTGCCTTATTTCTAAAATTGAGAGCTTCGAGACAAATATTATTTGAGTTATAGTTGTTGGTATTATGCCCAGGTGGGTTTTGTGGTTTTAATGACTCAGATACAATAATGTGGTTGTATGATTTTTAATGCTACAGCCATGAGATTTTTCTACTTCAAAATTATGACTCCACACAAGTTTTGTTTTGATGTTAGTGACATGATGCTCAAAATGATTTACTTACAAATGTTGTTAGAAGAATTGTGAAGATCTAGAGACTACCCTCAGCTTGTGTAAATTGTCACAGCTCCACTTAAGTTAGTAGAGCTATAAAAACTTATATTTGTGAAAGATCTGTTCCATGGGCTTAGTATTTTCCTTGTAAATGTCCCTTCAGTTTCAGAGATGGCTTGTATCTCACAGCTGAACTGTCATTCCATCCAACAGCAAAGTTGTGGACTGTGTAATGAGATTGTTAAATAGTTGATTTGTCTAGTGAATTTATTAGCTACTGCTTGTTAGAGATGTACGTATGGCCTAAATTTTCAAATGCGAATAGTTATTTGTGTTGCTTCAACTGCTGGGACACTTTAAAAGGGCCTGATTTTCATAAAGTGTTGAGGGCTCACACTTTGATAAACAGTCTCCTTTAATAACTCTCCAGCTGGGTACCCAGAATTGGCAGTTGATTTTTTGAACCCTGTTGTGCTTAAGAACCTGCCAACCCTTCCACAGTAGCCATAGGGCATAATTTTGTCCATGGATGCATTTGTGTGGTTCCCATTGAGTCCAATGGAAACTATCCTTTCCCATGCTAAGGTGAGCTAGTGAATCTCACTAATATTTTAGTGAAAAAGTCTAATGATTTCTAACAAGAGCTATGGCATATTTTATTTATTGATGATTTTTTGATTTACATTATTCTAATCTTTTATTCTAAATTTGTGCCAGCACATATTTTTTCCTCACTCATTTCACAACTAAATTCTAACTCGTGAGCTTATAGATAAGATGAACTCAGAAGACCACATTGTAATGTTGTGAACTTGAATTTCATTTCTTAAGTATTATCAGGCTTAGTTAACACTTGGGTGAGGTAAGTGGTATTCTTTCCCCTGAGACAGTACTGATTCAGTTAATTCTTAGACTAGATCCTACTGCAGCCAATCACATGATAACAATTTATTTAGAGCATGTACTTTTCAGTTCATGCAAAGAAGTCCGTAATATTAAAAATATTACTCAAGCAAACTCCCATGGTCTTCAGTCTGAGTTTGGACAGAGTAGGAATTTGATAAGGATTTTAGTATTTGTTTCTGATTGATTATAATGTCTCACAGGATTTCTGGGTTTGCCTTGAGGCCAACAGCTCTCTCCCCTATGGAGTGAACATAGCCATCTATTTCTATTGTTGTGAAAGAGATCAGTAAGATACAGTTAGGGCTCATCTCGATGAGCAGTTAGTGCACAGCAAGCTGCGGTGTAAATCTACCTCACACTGGTGTGCTGCACACCATATGTATGGACCATGCTGTCATCCCCTAAAAGTTCCCTAATGCACTTAGAGCTACTTTCATTTCAAAGTGGGTTAGATCAAAGTGCATAGGGAAATTTTAATGGGCAACTTCAGGCTCCACATGAACTGTTAGTGCACGGCAGGCTAGCATGAGGTAGATTTACACCCCAACTTCCCGTGAATTAATTGTACATCCTGAAAAGCCATTAAAGTCCATATTAAAAAGAGAGAATATTCAGTAATTTTTAAGAACATGGTTTGTTGAAATATAGCGACTAGCTTTAAAATTATTAGGGATAATACTACTTATAATAATCTAATCCAACACCTGCTTTCCAAAATTAAAGGTAAAAAAATGGAGTAGGGATAGACTGGCAAAGCTAGCATTTCATTCACATAATTTGTTTCAGGTTAGCTCTAAATTGTTCTTTTGAGGTCTTCCAATGAGACCACATAGCATGAAGTGTGATTTAATTATTCTGGTTTGGGTCCTAATTTTGTGAGGGAGATCCACACAGTCAGAATCTCACTGGCCACATCTACACAGCAATAAAAGACCCGTGGCATGGCTAAGGCTGGCCCAGGTCAGCTGACTTGAGCTCAAGTTGCAGGGCAATAAAATTGCATTGTAGACATTCAAGCTTGAACTGGAACCCTGGGCTCTAAGACCCTGAGGGCGGAGGAAGATCTCAGAGGCTGGGCTTCAGCTCAAGCCCAACTGTCTTCACACAATTCTTATCACCAACAACCTGAGCCCTGGGAGCCCAAGTCATCTGAACCAGGCTCTGAGACTTGGTACCACGGGATTTTTCATCACCGTGTAGACATAGGTGCTGGAATTGGGGTGCTACCATGCCCCCCAACTTGAATTGGTTTCCATCGTGTGCAAGGTTTACAGCTTCGTTCAATGGCTCTCAGCATCCCCACTATACAAATTGTTCCAGCACTCCTGAGTGTAGACATACCAGACAAAGTCAGTGCCACTCCTTACCATGGTTCGTAAGGGCTTTTTCACCTGAATAACTTTGCAGGATTGGGGCTTGGATGCTTTCGTTATAGCTCTCAACATTGTGTTCCAGTCTATAGAATTTGAATACCAAGGTCCTTTAGACTGGATTTTCCAAACCTTGAGCATAATTCTTGTGAATCTCCTCTTAAAGTGTATTATTTTGTCTTCATTCTGTTTCCATTGAAATAAATGGGAAAAGTGTCATACTCTCAAAGAGGCCAGTACTTACAAGGCCTATGATACTACGTTACTTTTCTGCACTGTATCTGACTTCTTGTTTCAAGGGCCTATCTTCTGAATTGCTTTTTTAAATGTTTAAAAAAGTTACAATTAGTAAGTGGGTTTTATTTTAATTGCATCAAGAAAGTGTCAGATCTCTCATAAGATCAGCAAATAGAATAAAATTTAGTTTCTGTATATTTAGTTGTGTTTTACATACATTTTTCCCTACTTTCCCCCAAAATGTTTTTTCTTGTTTATTTTTATATCTGGATTATACCACAGAGGAGTCATCTTTTTAATTCAGAAACTTTGTGGATGGCCAATTTACTTTGAATTTTAACTTTTTTTTAAAAGACAGCTTTTTTATACACCTGCAGTTTAGTGTGATACTTTTGGGAAATATCACATAGTTCTTACTGTGTGTAAATACAATTAATTAAAGTTCTGTTGCCAACAGCTGTGAATCATGTGGTATTTGTTTGCATAATGTCCAAGATCACTAGTCCCCTTTCTACTGATCAGGGTGGTAACATGAGATCATATCCACTGATAAAATGAGTCATTCAGAATCTGATTGAAAATAGATGTGTAAGCAGACAGCTACTGTATGAAACAGAAAACAATTTAGTTTATTAGTTCCAATTTTAACATATATTTATGTCATCCTCATTAAAAATGAGCCCAAACCACAATACAGTAAAACCTCCATTTAACGGACTAATTCGGGCGAGGGGGTGTCCGTTAAATGAAAAAGTCCGTTATTTAATAATAATAATAATAATAATTAAAAAAAAAGAGCTGTCGGAGCAGCCGCCCGCCCGCCACAGGGTCGGGGCGGCAGCTCCGCAGCCCGCCCGCTGCCTGGACCCGGGCGGCAGCCGGGACCTGTCAGCCAGCCCGTCCAGGTTCCGGCTGCTGGGACCCGGGCGGCAGTCAGGAGCCGGCAGCCAGCCCGCCCACTGCCTGGACCCGGGCGGCAACCGGGAGCCGGCAGCCAGCCTGCCAGAAATGGATCAGGAATGCATCAGCTTGCTCAGAAATTTTGTCCGTTGCATCCGAAGTCCGTTAAATCGAGGTCCGTTAAATCGAGGGTTTACTGTATTTGGATTCTTTCATAAACCCCAATAGGTCAAGGGAGTTTAGATCTTCTCACAAACTCAAATGATTAAAAAAAAAAACTCAAACCAAATACGGACTTGTTTTTTTCTGTTTTAAAATTATGAGTTGGTACCATTTGTGCAAAGAGTGCCTACCCCAATGTCTCAGGATTGTTTTCATGTTTGCTCTTAGCTACCAAGAAACCAGCCCTGAAATCTACATCTTTTCCTTCCATGGAAGCCCCTGGGACAGTGATGGGTAAATTGTCTATGATTCCACTATTTTTTCCATCATCTTGGCATATCTCCTATTTGCTAAAGATAGTCTTAAGATTTGCTCAACTACTCTGGTTTCTAAACCCCCATACGAAACTTTTTGTTTGATCTTGCTGTATCAACCATTTCCTTCTCATCATCATCTGAAAAGCATTTTCTGGATTCATTTAATGGCTTGCTAAAAGGACATATTGTCACCACCTCACTCTTCATGTTACACAGTCATCTCACAGCTGACTTCCTGCCCATCCGCCATCTTGCTTTACCCTGTGTCAGCATCATCTTGCAATGTGCAACTTGACTGTAGCTGAGTGCCATGCTGTCCCATCATCTCTGAAGTCCCTCAACATTTTAAATTCAGATTCTCTTTTCAGTTTTTGATGAAACACAGCGTGTTTCTTCAAGATCCAACCCATCTGGCGTCCCAGAAAAGCTACCAACCAAATCTGGTAATTGTATTTCTTGTTGAATTAATTCTTTTGACAGGTAAATTTAGAAGACATCTCTGTTTTTAGTCAAGTGGTTAGTTTAATTTACCCTGTATTACTTACTTGGGGAAGAAGAATACTGTTGACATGTATGTTCTGGATGAAGTAGCTTATTTATTTACAACATTTTGCATGACACCTTTAGAATCCTGGATCCTTATGATGATTTTTCTCATGTACTTTTATTCGATTTGCAAGATCATTCAGTACTTTTTTAAGTACAGTAGCTGTTGACCTATTATATACAAATGGATATAACAAAGTCTTACAGTATACAATCCTAGTGCCTTAAAATTGTACCTGGTTTACAGTGAATACCTCAAGTTAACATCTAAATCCATGTTTCAACACCTACATTTAAATATCCTGATTTGAAGAAATGCTAATCATCAACAAACACCACTGAAATCCATGGTAGCTACATTCGCTCAGGACCTATGAAAATCAGGTCATTTTTTAAAATAGTGGAGCTGTCAATTTTAGTGATAGTGGAGCTGTTAATAATATGTGTGATATATATTAGTGATCAATACGATGGCTTCTGATTGGATAAATTGTCGTATTCACTCAATATAGATTTGCAAGTTAATTTTAAGGACCCAGGTTTGAAAACTTTGCTCAGTGACCAGTTGCCAGACAATTCATGCCTTGTTTCTGCTGTGAAAGTGATTTGATAATAAAAGTGGTATGTAAATCAATACAATGTAGAATACAGAGTAAGGAGCTGATTCTCTACTGAATTACCTTGTGTAGTGGAGAATCAGATCTAAAGCGTGTATTTGAAAATAGATCTATCACGATTGACCTACAAGGTTGGCTATAATGTCAGTAATTATAGCTTCCTCAGGGCTGGTCTTCACTATGGGGGGGGGAGGGAGGGATCGACTGCAGATACGCAACTTCAGCTACGTGAATCACGTAGCTGAAGTTTGCGTATCTCCTGCCGACTTACCTGCCGTCCTCACCGTGGCGGCAGGCGGCGGCATGCTCCCCCGTTGACTCCAGCTTGTGCCTCTCAGCAAGCTGGAGTTCCAGAGTCGACGGGGGCACCGCGGGCGATCGATTTCTCGTGTCTTCACCAGATGCGAGAAATCGATCGCTAACAGATCGATCGCTACTCACCGATCTGGTGGGTAGTGAAGACAAGCCCTTAGTTACAAGGCTGTTTCCATTTGGGAAAAAAGGTGAAATCCGCAATTCTGTCCCATTCATTTCTGTACAGAACCCTTAAATGCAATTTTGTTAAACTACATAGCAATACCAAATGGCAACTGTATAAAGAAATTATTTGTGAGGTGTACAATAGGATCTGACTGTCTCAAATCGATTTATTTTTTTTCTTACAGTAATTGTTCAGACAACTCCGAAACCGGTTACACCTGAAGCTAGTAAAGCAGAAGTTGGTAAATGAGGGTGATGTTGTCTCGGTCTATAGTATCAGATTCTTTAGTTTTCTATACCACATAATTCAGTTCAGCTCCCATTCATACTGTCAAAGCTTATTCTTTACACTTCTTTTATTTCCCTTTTCCAAACACATTATGAAACTTCTTAATCAGTCATCTGTTCCAGAACACACTGAACACATGTAGCGTGCAGCTGTACCCATGCTTATGGTTCTGACTGTGCACGTCTGTTGTCTTTGTGTGAACAGAATATTCTATTTCCTTTTAAAGCTGAGAATTCCATCCAACTTTTGAGGCAATTTCAAGTTGCTGCCATTATACTGCATTGGGGAATGTACTGACTTTTAATTTAAAAGGAGACATAACAAGCTGACCAACCGCTTTGTCAGTAAGTTGATGGCATATGTTTTCTGTGCTCAACAAAGCATTCTGTTGTATTCTCAGAAACTGTAATCTATTTTTTCTTTCAGCCTTGTGAGAAATGTGGTTTTTTTCCTTCAACACCCAAAACTTTAGAAAAAGCACTATCACCATATTTGGTAATTACAGCCCATTGTTCTCAAAAGGCTCAATCTTTTATTAAGCAATCTTGTGCCGCCCACCATTTCTCTTGACCTTAATGCACCAAATCAATGACAGTATCTTTAATTACTCTTATCTAGGGTTTGTTTTTACAGAATTTTACTCTTAGGGCAGACCTACACTACCTGCCGGATTGGTGGGTATTGATCGATCTATTGGGGATCAATTTATTGTCTAGTCTAGACATGATAAATCGATCCCCGAGCACTCTCCCGTTGACTCTGGTACTCCACCACCATGAGAGGCTCAGGAGTTGATGGGGGAATGGCAGCAGTCAACTCAGCGCCATGAACACACTGCAGTAAGCTGACCTAAATACGTTGACTTCAACTACGCTATTCTCGTATCTGAAGTTGCGTATCTTAGATTTATTCGCGCCCCTCCCCCCCCCCCAGTGTGGAATTGTAGACCAGGGCTGAGAGTGTCTCTAGGAATGTGGGTGGTTGATAAAGAGCAGGGTATAAAGGCCCTCAAGAGCTCGTTGATCAAGATGTTGAACTCTCTCTCCTCTACCCCTTCTCCCCCCACAATGCAGTGAGAGTTATGGACTCTCTTCACTTCTCTGTATCTAAGGGCTGGTCTCCACTAGGGGGGGAAATCGACTGTAGATACGCAATTTCAGCTATGTTAATAACGTAGCTGAAATAGACGTCTCTGCAGCCGACTTACCTCCCATCCTCACGGCAGTGGCGGTTGGCAGCGCGGTCCCCCGTCGACTCCAGCTTGCGCCTCTTGAGGAGCTGGACTTCCGGAGTCGACGGGGGAGCCGCTGGTGATCGATTTATCGCGTCTTAACGAGACGCGATAAATCGATCACCAAAAGATCGATCCCTGCTGGCTCAAGTGAAGACAAGCCCTTAGGTTTTATGTCATGATTATTTCCATAGTATCTGATTAGCTTGCAGGATTGAGCAAGGATTTGGAGCAGACAATGCATGACTTTTAAAACAAGGAATTAACATTTTATTAATTTATTATTCAATTGGAATTTGGAGTCAATACCCCTCATTATTACACTTATAAATGAGTGTTCTCATATATGAGTCTCTACCTTACAGGCTTAGAGGCTCATTAATGAAACTCCCTGTATATTGACAGAATGGCACAAACTTCTAACTTCCACTGTTCAATTGTTCTGCATGGCACAGATTCATACACATGCTCTTTTTACACTGGTCATACATTTTGCACCATGTAAGAGAGTGAGGGTAGGAGAGAAGATGGAACTGTGATCCTATCTGGCATTTTTCATTTTAAATAAAACATGAATGGCCAAGTATTTAAAAAGTTTGCATATTTTGAGGGAGTTGAACAAATGATAAAATACGAATATGTTATCAATGCTTAATTTAGAACTTGATATCCGACTATTTGATATTAAAAGGTAATGGTCAGCATTTGCAATTGTTGGCATTTACAAGACTGCTTTGGAATATCTAGCCTAGTAAGTTCTGATTCCCTTTCTATAGGCGACTGGAGTTGACTTGCGTTTTCAAACCAGATCCAGGTGATGAGTGCTACACTAAAGCACCTGCTTTGCCATTTTTCTCCTGAAGAAGGGATGATTAGCTACTATTTTTAATAACCTCATGTAATTTGGGTTAGTGGCAAAAAACTGATCACTAAGCCAGTAAATAAATGATCAGGCATTACTATCAAATATTGAATCTTTAAGCCTACCTATCCAGTCTTCAGCTCTTCCATTCTATGAGCCTCCTTCACTACTATGTTACTCCCAGTTTCATGTCATTGTAACTTCACGGAGTTACATCGGTGTAAAACTGTAGTAAAGCAATGGTTAATCAGGTCCTAAATATAGTACAGCGCCTTGAAAATGCACTTTTACAGAGATTTAACTATGGTGTAGTTAACAGCCACCCTTTAGCAGACATGCTTCTTATTAACTTTGATAATCAACACCGTTCTTTTTCAGCTGACCTTGTGTGAATGGAATGGAAACTTATTTATAACTTTTAAGAACGTTTCCTTCCCTAATCATGTATTTGTCTTTGTGATATAGAGAAGCTTTTGTGGATAAGTAACATTTGTTGACTATTAAATTAAATAGTTTAAAGATGTCAAGTTTTACACATATAGCCTGCATGTGGTTTGCATTAAGTGTTTGTTTCAACTAGTCCAGGCCACCCAGTTACAAAAATTCTCTGCATAGATAAAAAGTAGGAATGAGTGTTGATCTTGCAGGATTTGAAAATGAGTGTAAAAAATGTAGTTTGTACTATTGTTGTAGCCATTTTGGTCCTGGACATTAGGGTAGGTCAGGTAATATCTTTTATTGTGCCAACTTCTGTTGATGAAAGAGACAAGCATATGAGCTTCACCGAGCTCTTTCTTCAGGTAAAAAGTATAGTTAGTTAAAAGATTTGTGTTGAAATTGTGCTAAACTACTAACTATTTGCCTGCTGAAAATTCAACTTTGAAAAATGATAGTTGTCCACATACAGAAACTACATTTTACCTAATGTAAAAAAGAAAAAGAATGTTTTTCTGTTTCACAAACCCAGAAAAACATATTGTTAGCAAAACCATTAAGATGGGGGAGGGGGGAAATTTGTGCAGTTTCATGGCATAAGAAATGATAAGGTCTGATCTATTGGCAGCTCCCTGTCCCTCCTTAGACTTGAGGATGTTTTATGTATTATAGTAATACATAGAGGATCCTGTTGTTCCCTGAAGAGTTTACAATCTAAACAGCTAAGACAGACCAGAGGTGGGAGAATGGAAATATTATTCCCATTTTATAGATTGGAAACTAAGCGATTATGTGATTATTTTTTTTCTGTGGTCCCCCAGAAAGTCTATGGTATAAGAAGGAGTTGAGCCCAGATCTTCTTTACCTTCTGTATTTTCTTTGTGCCTTAACCACAAGACTGTCTCTTTTTCAAAGCTGGAGACATTGTGGGGTTTGCCACCTGGTTACTTGCTCTAACTAATTGAGCTAACCAAACAATGATCAACTTTATAATACTTGTTACAATGGCCACTTGTAAAACTTACGTTTCAGTCCAAGTCTGGGACCACAATGACTTTTATCAGCTATTTTGCAGCATCAGAGGGTACATCTGTACTGTCTGGCACCTGGCAAAGGCGAGGTCTCAGCCCAGGCTCCAGCCTGAGCAGGAATGTCTACACTGCTATTTTTATTGACCTGGGTTCAAAGACAGTGCCACAGTTTTACTTTTCAGTGTAAATTTACCCAAATCATCCACCGCTTTCTCCCTGCCTATATTCTAGTATACAGACAAGTTTACTTTCATCTTTCTTTTTCTTTGGTAAGATCAGAGCTTTGGGATCTCTGAGTATGCTAGTCATCAGCTTCCCCTGGCACTATATTTAAAGGTTACATGGATTACAGTACACTGGAAACTTGCCTAGATAGAGAAAACAGCCAGCCAACTGGGTTCTGAGGGGAAGATTTTTCTGGAAAAAAATTTCTGTCTTGTGGTTTTCAACTTTCAGTTATAGGTTCCATTCCATTCACACAGTGATATCTGCCTTTTACACTAGAGTTACATCCTTGATTCTGTGTCTGTTCATTAAAGGCTAGCTGCAAAAGAAGTTTTGGTTTTTCTGGTGTTTCTAAAAAATATGAAGAAGGCCTGAACAGTTTCTCCCCACCCCCAAAAAAGTTTTTTTCCCCGCTGCTTATTTTAGCATTAGAAATGAATGTCTTTTAAACTTTTTTCCCTCTGGAAAACTGTTGTCTGGATGGCAGGAGCATTATTCTAGTAATGATACCACTAGCATGCTGGAAATGAACCCTGAGCAATTTAGGGGAAATGCTGTTTTCTCAGTTTAAAACATTTTGGTTTGTTTTTGTTAAAACTTATTTAACTTAAACTCCTGGAAAACACTGAAGAAGAAAACTTATTTTGTTAAAGATTTAACACCCCTTGCCATTCAGGAAAGTAATGAGAAAGCTCACATGCAGTTTTGGCCCCCT
This sequence comes from Sternotherus odoratus, assembly GCA_032164245.1. Lineage (NCBI taxonomy): Eukaryota > Metazoa > Chordata > Testudines > Kinosternidae > Sternotherus > Sternotherus odoratus. The sequence goes on along the minus strand of JAVMKO010000001.1, from coordinate 133,848,614 downwards.
GAGGAATCCTCAGGCAAAAACAGGGAAGGTAAGATAAAAAACAAGTAAAATACTTGTTTGCTCATTATGTTGCGGGGGGAGGGGGGGAGGGGTGTTTCTGGCTTCTTGCATCATAAAGAAATGAAGGGAACAGACAAGGTTGATTATTGTTCTTTGTAGATCACATTAAAACGGTGTCAAAGAACATATTAACAATGCTGAGCAATATCCCTTTCTCCTACAAACATACATGGACACCTGAGAATATTATATCATTTGGATGTATTCATTTCCTTCATTTCTTGCATACATGCCCATTACCAGCTCCGCTCTAAGTCTAACAACTTTTATTTTAATAACATATTTCATAGTGCTACAAGACTATACCAACACAGTTACAAGCATTAGTTAGTTAATCCTCACTGCACCCCAGGTAGTTATCATTTCCATTTTAGAGACGAGAAAATTAAGGCAGAATGGCTTATTTCCCAAACCCACCAAGAATCATATGATCGAATACATTACTGAAGGATTGGACCTATTATAAATCATCCTCCCATGTGCCAGAGCATGACTGTTCTCTTCAGCAATTTTCTAGGGATACATTTTTAGAGTGAGCCAGTCCTGTGCGTGGCTCACTAGACAGCAAGTCATTCTCAACCTGTTACTCAGCTTCTCTACAAAGTTCAATCTCCTTTCATCTACCTTGTCATCTTTCATCTATATGTTTGTGTTTGTCAATAGTATTTTCTTAGATCTTTGATGGTATTTTTACTATGATTTTAGTAGTCATTGTCATTTGGCTCGTGTGTGCTCATGCATGTCTGGGAAAAAATATGGTTCTTTATTAGATCATTCTTATATAGCAATGTAGGTTTCAGCTGCTGCTGATCTTCAGTTACTAATACTTCTTTTAGGCTGGAAACAGTCTTCAGTTTTTACGTGAAGATGCTGTTGTTCTATGACTGGTTCTCAGTGTTTTTAATTAATAAACTGCCATTTTTGTTTGGTTTTCCAGCTTCATATGACTTTCTACATGTTTCTTCCATGCCCCAAACATCTGAAATTCCAGAAACAGTTGAGCTAGAATCTGGTAAATTATAGTTGCCTTATTTCTGAAGCTTCATATTTTGTACCAAAAAGGTTATTTATTACTGTCTCCATTTTGAAGGTTTCAACGGGTTACTCAGCTCTGCCTGATTTCAGTGTGATTTTACATTTCATGTTGTTCCCTCAAGTCTGGCAAATGTATCCTGGCTATTTCTTTGCTAGAAACAATACATGATTCAGGCAGAAAACCTGGAAAGGCAAAGGAGGGATCAGAAAAGGACCTACAGGGCTAGATGGAAAGGAAAGGAGGGTGGAGTTAGGATCAGTTGGGATTGTGATCTTTTCTTGGTAAAAGGTATCTGGTATAAAAACTATTGGTGAAAAGATGTGGATTAGTATGTTGCCAGCTGTTTGGAAGTGAGACTTACATATACAGGGGAAAAGCCTTAGCCCACTACAGTACTACAAAGGTAGAATAAACAATCAAAAAGTTCAGAGAAATATTGAATGTCAGAGTTTATCCAGAACTTTCAGAGGCTTTGGAGGTTAGTTTTGTATCAGAGCTGATAATGAAACAGCAATCTAAGGCCACTCCCTAACTGAAAGGAGGATAACCAAAAAGCAAGGGATGATTTAGTGATTTGTAGGTTGTCCTGTGCACCTTCTAGTATAACTGTTTCCCTCACTATTTGTCTATTTAAAAATATGGTGAAGGCCTGTAAATATAGTAAACGTCTTCCACCCGCACTAAATTAACTTTAAAAAAGTTATTGAAGTACATTATTGTTTACCCTGGGACAACTTTGTCTTTATTCGGCATTTAGTTTTCTTAGACAGAACTTGCAAATGCAAAGCAAGACAGTCCACTCCACACATTTCTCCCTTTGGAAACAAACACCACATGATAGATGTGTGGTCACATTGCTAAATGCAGTAAGGAAAGTACTCCGATACTACAGCAATGAGCACAGTATAAGAGCCTGAATAGAATAGAATAGAACAGAATGAAGGTTTGAGGGAGAAACATTGGTCATAACCGTACCATGAACTATTAAGCTGTGGTTTATTATGAACTTCCTTGCCGTATTGCCTCTGGTCTTTCCAGCATCTCTTGGCATCTTATATGTGTCAGTTTTTGTTAGATTATAATATAAAACATGCTGCTTGTGGTGATTGACTTTAAACTGAATAGATCACACAGAAAACTATCAGTGCTAAGAAATGTCATGAAGCGCTACACTGCGGCACCTATAACTGGAAAATGCAGTGTTTAGTACTGTATAGACATTCTAAACCTTATTATAGACCTTTATGCAAAGGTATGTGTAGCATAAAGAATCATTCTGTTGCTTTAGATATAGTTGAAGGCAAATGTGTGCACGCAGTTGCACACTATTTTGCTGAACCTATTTATAAAGAATTACAGCATATACTAAGATAATGACATTTTTGATAACTTTATTCAATATTTCTTACCTGGGTGCCAAAAGGCCCTTGAATCTGCTTATGTAACATCTACAGTATTGTTAGGGCCTCTGAAAGGAACGTAATGTAATCTCTCTCTCTTATTTTCCACATACACAAACCCCTCACTACACAGTATGCGGCCACATCTCAGCTTTGTTTGCTTTTTATTCCTGCAGCTATGAATAGCGCTGACCTGGAAACATCTGTGCCTCTAATTTCCAGAATACCTCATTTGCTAGGAACAACAATGGGTAATAATGACACATCCAGTTTCTTCCTTTAATTAACCTCTTTGGTTTTGTCATCACAGCTAATTCTCAGAGTCTTTCCTTGTTTTAATCATCTGCTATGCCAATAATTCATGCTGATTGACATCAGTAAATCCTTTTTTTTTAAAGGAACCAACATCCAGTCTGTGTTTCACTGCTAAGGTTGTCACCTATTGGAGCATTTTTGTTTGTCAATGTCAAGAGCAGTTACTGGGGTGTTCTTGTTTGTTTGTTTTGTTTGTTTGTTTATTAACTCTCATGTAACTGATGAAGCCTGGTGAATCATGCATAGAGCTGAGTAAATAATTTACAATTAATTATCTTTCTGATGAATTAATCATTTCTTTTTCTGCTGGTAGAGTATCTGTGAGCAGGTCAGACTTAATTGAAAATTGTTCAAAAATTTGTTGGGTATTATTTTTTAACTTTATGGATTGATCACAAATATTTCACTGTGAATATGCACAATTCAAAATGTCTTAGTTATATAATTTGTTACATAATTAACATGATATTGCTTCTTTTCCATGGACATTTGCGTTGGTAAAATTCCATCACAGAATATCCATAGAAAGCAAAGCACTAATGAGGTGCAGATTTGTGCAAATATTTGCACAAATATATTTTGCAGTTCTTGCCCAGCTCTAAAGACACATTGTTGCAATTGTTCCTTGAATACTTTATGCTTATAGAATCTTTGCAGATTGCATCAGAAGCTTTCTTGTCTTTGTACTTTCCAGGGTGCTTAAAGACCTATGAAATGAGCCACCTGAGTAAACATTAGCCTTCACTGCATTGTGTGTGTTTCCATTTGAACCAGGGCCAGCGACAGGGGGGGTACTACGGGTAGAGCTGTACCGGGCCCCGGACTTAAGGGGGGCCCCCTTAAGTCTGGGGCCCATAGTCCCCCCCTTGTCGTCGGGCCTGTCTCCGCGGGCTGGGCGCGGGCGGCACTCGTGCCGGGATGGTTTATTGCCGCCGCCCGCGGCTGAGGTTAGGGGCGCAGGGGAGAGCCAGGAGCAGCTGCCTTGCCGGAGCCTGGGAAAACCTCTCCCCCAGCGTGCTGTGGCAGGAGCCGGGCCGGGTCCCTCCCACCGTGGCCAGGGCCGGCTCCCTCCCACCGCAGCTGGCAGGGTCGGGGGCCCGGCCGGGGTGCAGCGGGGCGGCCCTAGTGCATCCCGGGGTAGCCCCAGCGGGAGACCAGCCCCACGTACGCCCCACCTGAAGCTGCCCCCGGGGCGGCCCCCCACCGTGGGACCGCTATCAGAGTAGGGGGCCCCAAAATTTCTGTCGCCGGCCCTGATTTCAACTGTAATTTTAATTGCTGGCCTTGAGAGCTCATTTCTTATTCGCACTGCTCCATTGCTAGTGTAAGACATACTCACTCATTAGATTGGCTGTATCACTGAGTACTTCAGAAGATAAAAATCTAAATTTTAAAAAACAATAAACATTATTACCCATTTCTTTTTTTAGCTTTTGATGATACTCATCCTGTTTTTTCAAACCCCACAACATCCGATGAGCCTGATATAACAGATCTCACACCAGGTACAATAATTATTACACAGTTTTTACCATTCATGGTCAGATATAAACCCCGTTGAAATAAATGGAAGTCTTATAATTGATTTCAGTGGACTTTGGGCAAGGCCTTAGAGCTGAATTTTTAGCAAGCATCCAAATTGTATTGCTGTTGAGAAAATGGCATTAATTTGTGTTGTCTCACAGCTATGTTGTGTGCGGCAACTCATACCAGTCAGTTTTCCTGTCAGTAATTTGAAAGATATACTGCATTAATAATACTATGAAACAAATATTTAAAAATACTATAGTATTCTGTAATAATTATCCAAAATGTTCTATTAACGTTATGTTGTAGATAGTGAGAATTTAGTACAAATTTATTTTTGTGACGGCAGGAAGGAATTAAATAAACATCCAAAATCTCTGCACATTCACAGATACCATGATTTTTGGTACCATAACAGTGCAATTCAAAAAGCTGAGCTCATCTCTAACACATACTAAACTGGTAAACTGAAAATAACGTCCAAGAATCAGTGGAATACTTCAATTTCACTTGTAGAACAAATTGTTTTACCCATAAAGCAACTTTTTTCTTCCATAAGCTCTTTCCTCTCTTGTAACTGTCAACATTTCTTCCAGCAGCAACAAGTGAACCAACTCTGGAATCTTTCTCACCTAAAACTTCTAGTCCTCTTGAATGGCCAAGAGAAACGTTGGGTAATGTTGTTTCACAGTGAATGGTCACACTGCGTCTGTTTAATCAAAGAACATCTCATCCCACATGAATGCATTTCTTCCATAAAATCATTTCATGCATTGAATTATTAACATTTATCCTACTTCTAGATTCTTGTTTTTCCTGTGTCACCAAAGATTCTAACACCTTTTGATTCACTTCTCTATAGGAATGTAGTTGATGCTAAAGTGATACTGTTCTTAAAGCAGTAAAACTATCAGCTATGAAACCTGCATGGAGAGTTCCATCATCCTTTTATCATCTGTCTCCTTCATGTCTGTTATTTTAATTGTGAAAAGTGTAGCCATCTTTGGAACATTGACTTTATTTTTGATTAATGCACAACAATTTAGTACTCCATCCCTGACCCCCTTTTGAATGCTGATGTGTTCATCTGGCTTTCACATTCCATACTGAATTATTTCTTCTTCGTTGCAAACTTGTGGCATGTGCAGTTTCTTAAACAATTCCTGAAGTAGGTAGTTATAAACCAAGCTCTTTCTTTCAGCTCCAAATGAAGCACCACTTATTCCTTCTAAACTGAAACCATCTCCTCTTCCAGAAGTGCAGCATGTGAAACCTGGTAATTAAATAGTCCATTTATACAATTCAATATATCAGGAAGATACTTTTAAAAATATTCTATGGTGTTGCTACAAAGGAAGCAAACAGAATACAGGCATCTGACCTATACCGAGCAAGACTCGAGATCATCAGACTTTTGAACATGAGTTTGGTGATAAAATGCAAAGAATTTTCACAATTTCTGGGAATACTTTTTGCATGTTTTAAAACTATTTTTAACTTTTGTCTTGCTGGGTACAATTGTGAAGTACATACTACAACACATCGCTAGTTCCCGCACAATGTTGGGGCCTCGTACAATCTACTCATTTGCTTCCAGGAAGTCATGACGGAAGCTTCCTTTCAGTGAAAATAGCTGTGATTGACAGAAGGGGAAGCCCCTTACAAGATCCATAGTTGTGTGCTGGATCTTGCTGTTTGATCATGATGACATGTGACATATCTTGTGGTACTTTTTTTCCTTTTCCACTTCCTTGATCAGAAAGAGTTGGATCCCTGTCACAGTTCTATTCAGGATCAAAAGAAGGGAGTGCCTCCTTCACGATCCAAATACTGCTGATCTTAGGTTACCAGATGTTCAACAATCTAATCAATGTTCTATTATTTTGCATACTTAATGTTATATTAAAAAGGAAATGTAGGAAATACTAGATGAGTTCTTTTAAATCTCCCACATCTTTGACTTATTACTGATGTTCTTCATTGTACTATTCAATTATGCTTTGATGCGTTTTATTTTTATAGCACAAAAGCCACCAGTTTTGGAGCATAACACACCTAAAGCTTCAAAGACTGTTGAAAGGCCAAAGGCGACACTAGGTAACAAATGTTTCAGTAGCTGTGTGTCAATTTGTATTTCTGTTCAAGCCATGATTACAATTCCATCACTGAAGACCCTCTCGTACCATCGCTGCTAATCATGCCAACTTCATTCTGTTTCTGGATTTATTTCTTTTATACGGGAGAACTGTTAGGAGAGAAATACTGCAAGAACAGACCCAAACTCACATGCATGAGTTTAAGAATCAGAGAGGTAGCCGTGTTCATGAGCTTAGCTTCTTTTCTGTGGACAAACTCGATTTAGAATAGTGGTTATCAATATTATTGTAAGGATGAAATATGTGACCTTGACTAAACTCAATAGGAGGCGTATGTGCATCTCTGTAAACAGGATTTGCCTCTCATTGAGAATTGTTGAGTTCACACACAAAAAGACACCCACCCATACACCTCCAGCATATGTCAAAAATAACAATGGAAAGGCTAAGTGCAAAGCTAGGTAAGGAGACGTTCTCTTAGGAAAGTTTTGGATTTTTTCTTTACATTAAAAATCCTGATATTCTCTAGGGAGATATATTTGTGGCACTAGAAATATCCGTTAGTCTTTATCCTGCTTCTAGGTATCTGTCCTAGAGTCCTTTAGGCTTGAAAATCTCTTCTCAGTGAATTCACATATACTTATTCATAGGAATGCATTGTCACTCTGCTTATGGCAATGAAGCTCTTCCTCCTGAATCTATCTTGGAAGCAGACTCATTATCCTGTTTTATAAAAATAGGCAAAATTAATTGTCATGTCTTCTGAGGTGCTGATTGGTCACCTTCAACTTTCACAGATTTTGCCTCCCAGAATAAGGCCTTAGGCTAGCATTCAGACTGGCTAACAACAGTTTCAGTCTCTGCAATTATGGGAAGACAGCTTCAGGGTTTGCAGAACTTCTTAGTCTTACCAATATTTCCCCATTCCTGCAATCAGTGCTGCTTTTTTATAAATAGAATCCAGGGACTGCCATTGTGAGGTAATCCCACTTGTGCATGGTGTTTGTTTAGTCAGGAGCAGCGCCAGCTTTTTTGCTGCCCTAAGTGGCGAAGAAAAAAAAAGGCGGAGAAACTGCCGCCACCAAATTGCCGTCAGCAGCAAAATCAGCGAGCAGCCCCCGCCGCCGAATTGCTGCTGACAGTTTCAGCGATGTTGAGCTCCCACCGACTTGACACTGAGGCCAGCAATTTGCTGTTCCCCAAAAGCTGCCGCCCTTGGCGGCTGCCTAGGTTACCTATTGGCTAGCGCTGGCCCTGCATTTCGTGGCTTTCTAACTCTGCCAGAATCTTTCTCTTCTTGAATAGCGTAGAGGTCTAAGAATTCATGTTACCCTTTGAAACCTCATCTAGTTAAGTCTGTCAGTTGAATAAAATTGATTGGCAACACAGGAATATGTACAATATAATACATAGTCTATACTTTAGACTTGTGCAAAATTCAGTTTCCTAGCTTGCCTAGAATATTTTTTGATGAGCAAGTAAAACACAATTAGATATTTTAAATTATTTATCAATCGTTATAGTAAAGGGCAAACTAATCACTTTGTATCTGGGCCAGTAACTTTTCATGACCATTTTGCAAGGCCTTTTTTAAAACTGATTTTATTCCCAGAAGCCATTTTGAAGTACCGTGCGTCTCCACAGTAATTTCTTTTCTAAGAAAAAGAATTAGAAGAAAAATAATATGATCTAGTTTGTTTCTTTCAGCTCCCTGGGAAACAAAGTTTGTTCCTTCTACACCTAAACCATCTGTCAGACCCAAAATGCCACGAACTAAACCTGGTAATTACATTCCATGCCAAGCATTATAATCATTTATTACTTTTATAATTTTAATGTATTTTGTTTTAAAGGCATCCTATGTGAAATTTAGCAGATTCACTTCTCAGGAGGATTATGCAAAATGTGGGTTTGCATCCCCTCAGTTACATTTGGAACGTTAATTTGGAAAAATAAAAAAATCTTGAAGCAAAACTTAGCTCGAGTCACTGAGTTGCACAGGATTTGGGGTTGGAATCAAATTTTTTACATGGTTTCCACCTGAAATCATGAATTGGCCATGCCTGCTTAACTGGCTGGCCATAAATTTTAAATCCTATAAACAAAAGTCTCTTGCTTTGCTTTAGAGGATAGGTTATCAATCTGTACCATTTCATCTGTTGCTATAAAATGAGTACAGATGCAGTGATAGTTAGCAACCGTTCAGGCTTATCTAGAATTGCAGAACTCTGAGGGGTGAAACTCAGACCTGGAGATAAGCAGGTGGATACATAATGAAGGCAGTCAAATTGCACCATGTTTTGAATTTAACCTGTGATATAGGTCAAAGGAAAGAAAATATCACATACACATCCAGACTTGTCTGGAGATGCATAAACAAAGATGAAAACATTGAACAAAGCCATGAAAACATTTTTAAAATGCATGGTTTATAATGAAGTCATAAAGCTAAAAAGATGCATAATTTTATAGTGTAATAAGATATTATTTAAACAGTATTGTAAGAGACCAAGCAACAATATTATAATTCTTTCCAGACTCCCTGCAAACTATTATGTTAAAATCTTGATAGTTAAAAATTATCCACTTCAAGACAAATAGTTCCCACTGAAGCTTATTAACTTAATGGTATTTAAGTCTTGGAATTGCATGAGTTATTATGAGCCAACTTTTAAAACATTTTCTCTATAACTACAACTCCTTAGAAAGGTTTTTTGCTCTGTTCAAAATTAACTCTTGTATTATTAAGACAATGTTGTCGATCTCTTCTAGAGATGCTGCTACCTTCCATATATGTATCTCTAAATTCTTTTTTTCATCAGCAGAAATAGCAATTCATTTGGAAAGCAATACACCTACATTTTCTAACCCCCTTGAACTGCCAAGGACAACACTAGGTAATGATGTTTCTACAGTACATGGTCACTTTGTTTTTCCATTTAACTACAGAGAAATCGTTATGATTGAATGTTTGTGCAAGTGTATGTAGTCCTATCATCTCTCTATTACTAGTCTCACTGATCAGTCCAGATGGGATCCTGAGAATAACTATCTATTCATCACTGAACTTTGAATGATTTGCCCCATCTTCCCTTCTCTGTATAGATTATTGTGAATTCCACATTTATTCCATAGGGATACCTTTATTCAGATGTGACTGCTTGAGGGATAAGGTACTATTCAATTAAGAGGATCAGTTTGGCCTTTAGCCAGGAGGCATGATGCCCATGGATCAAACTCCAGTTAGTATCCCAGTGTCACTAGAAATTGACCAAAAATTAGGGCTTGTGCAATAGCAATGCTTGTCTTCTTTCCTTGAAATCCAAATGCTTCTACTCAAGATGCCTCAAATGAATGTAGACTCCATGTACTGCTGCACTGACTTCCTAAAGAGCCAGGTCAGATTACTGCATAAATGCCTGAAGACCATTTGAAGCTATCATTGCTAATCCTGAAGCTCTATCCTATTTCTGGTAAGGTGTTTGTCTGTTGCCCTGGAGCCAATTTGAAAATGTAATAAAAAACTAAACTTCAGTGAAAACCAAAATTTTCTGCAACAATGACTTTCTATTTTCTAACCAGCTCTACAAGCCACTGAAGATGTGCATCTTCAGTCTTCTATATGGAAACAAACCGTTATGGTGTTCGGGGCACTAAACATGTAGCCTATATGAAAAATGTGCTTTCTGCTAATCCCACCATAGTCCGCCGTTGTGCTTGCCTGTGTTAATAGTTTTCCTTCTTCCTAATACTAGAACGTTCTCCAGTTTCATAAAAGAGCAGGAATTTGAAGAGAGATGCTTTTAGGAGACACATTCTCCCTTGCATCTAACTATATAACAAGTTTGTTTTGCCTTCTGAATAGTCATTTTATACAATGCCTTTCAATTTTTGAGCACCCACATTTTGCCAAAGTTGACCCAAGTAGATTTAAGCATGCACAAACTCTTTTATGTCTTTCTAGTATAAATCCTGAGTTCTCCCAAGACCTTTCTTCATTACCACTTGTGGGATTTGGCAGCCCTGGCACAGAGCTGTGTTGATTGGGAGGCTGTACTAGAGATCACAGTCAAGGGTTACATCATCACCCTACTCTGCAGAAGGGAATGCAGTCTCCCACCCACCTCAGTTCCTTTCCCCTCAACAGCAGAGAGCAAATGGAACTCATCTTTGTGTCTTCAGGCTAGATCTTTCCTTAGTCTATCTTATTGTTTTCTTGTAATTAGTGTAGAGTAGTATAGGATACATTAACCTAAATAGCTTGCCCTTATCCTGGGAGTCTCGCCAGGACCACAGAGGATCTCGAAAGGGCTTGAAGTATAGCACCTCTTGCCCACTGGTCATACCAGGTATCCTACAGTCTGATACTAAATTGGGCTCATCAAGAGTACTGATACCAATCTCTGCTGAGATCTTCTTACACAGGACCCAAGATATACTTTCTCTCTCCAGCCTCAGTGCTACCTTCAGCACAAGGACAAAGTCACCATGACGTCCCATCACAGCTTCATGCCAAAAATGGTGTCAGATTAACACCTATCTCAATGTGTTTTACTCTGTGTTCTTCCCCAGGCCCCATAGGAATCACATCTCCATATTCAAAATATAAAAAGAACATTCTGGTTTTACATGGAAAAAAACGAGCTGTTTAGAAGTTCTACTACGTTGTTTTTAGCCTAGGGGAGAGATGTCAGGGAGAACCTGTGACCAAACAGAGTGTTTCACCCCGGGATTAGGAGCTGTATAGAGCATTATTGCAATCAAGTACCCCTTGTTTAAAGATTTATGATGGCCGCCATGACATCCATAATGTGCCTTAGATAGGTTCTCCAGGTGGAGATTTACAAAAGCAGCAACTTGGAGTTCGTTGCACACTTCCATCAGACAGTAGTTGTTGGATTTAGCATTATGCTCTGATGCCAGTTTGGGAGAGCAGATTACAGACAACATTTATCTAAGAATTTGCCCATCATCATCTTGTTTGCTAATCTGCCACAAGTGGGAATATGCAGAGGCCCTCAAAGGAGAAAAGAGAGGTTACTTTGCAGTAATTTTTGTTCTTTGTGAATTATCTCTATGTATTCACACTACCCAACCACCTTCCCTTCTACCTCAGAGTGCAGTAGAACATTAGGTCTCCGGTTTGGGGAAAGGAATTGAGACATCTGACTGGGTGACTGCACTTCTTTACATAGAGTAGGGTGATGGCATCACCCTCACTTGAGCTGTCACATGAACATACACCACAGTGGACATGGTTTTCCAAGGCAGTTCTCCAGCTCAGTGCCAGGGGTGCCACAACCCACAATTGTGAATGGACAGATGTGACTCCTGAAGAGCAACAGTTAGTGGTAAGTACTCTCTCCTTTCCTCAAAACTTTGGGATTACAATCTTCCCTCTTTCTTCCTTTCAGCACCCAGTAAAACAAAACTAATTCCTCCCAAACCTAAAGTCTCTCTCCATCCAGAAGAACCCAAGACAAAGCCGGGTAATTATAGAATGATCTGCTATTATCATTTTGTTCCACAATGTTTGAACCATGCTGACTCCTGACTTTTTTTCTTTTTGGGGGGAGACATATGTCCATGGAAAGTGTAGAAATCTGTTAGCATCATATGCAATCTTGCAAACTAAATGCTTTATTCTCCCAGCCCTTATTTTGCTTTAGTTTGCTTTGTTAGAGTAACTACAGTGTTATTACATAGATCAGACTCTGACCAAATAAAGTAGCTAATTAATAAATAAGATAGGAGAAAAAACTCTGAACACTGTCTCATTAAACTACAAGTTGGTAAACAGTGTTTAAAATACAGACTTGTGAATCGTTTCAAGTAGAAATGCAGCAAGTATGGGAAACTTTAACTATTATTATTCATAAGTTTGTAGATAACTGCCTCATCTTCATGAGTATGCTTGCGAGTCTTAAAGCTTCATCAGTTTCAATAGGAAAGATCACTTGTCCAAAAATTCATAGTTGGAGTGCATTATTCATTATTCCTTCTTAAAAGATTTTCCATCTTCAAGAAGGAGAAGCTCTATGCCATAGACATAGGTGATAAACCAAATGCATAGAATCAAAATAGAGTCAGAAAATGACTCAATGAATACTTAAAAATAGTGAATACATTTAAAGAAAATGAAGATGGGTTAAAGAATAACTTGTGAATCAAAAAAGGGACTACATTTTTAAAGAACATATTCATAGTAAATAAATCCACCAGCTCTATCTTTAAGTCCCTTTCTTTTTAAATAAATTTGAAACTCTGTCCCTTGAGTAGGCATGCTCCGTGTTTCTTGACTGTTATAGGGTATAGCGGGTATTGAGTCAGTGACTCCTGTACTGTGCGGTGTGAGAAGCTTAGGCCAGATGGATATATGAGAGCGGTAGAAGGTGCGTATATTAGCCCAAGGATAAGTAGGTCCCTTTTCCCCTGATAATTGAACTGGGATACTCCAGGTTAATTAGGACAACTGGAGCCGATCAAAGGCCTGCCAGAACTTGTTGAAAGCCTCCCCTCCAGTCAGACAGGCATGTTCAATAGGAGCTGTGAGGAGCGGACATGCTATTGGAGAGCTGGATGGGGCAGACACTGACAAATGCCGGGAGGGAGAGCTCACAGGTACAGAGGTGAAAAGCAGGGGAAACCCTGTCCAACAGGACATATAACCCTTTCGGGCCCCCAGAGGTTTGCGGGGAAAGAAGCCCCGCCAGAGGGGAGTGACTGAACTGGGTATCTGACCTGCCACCACTACACTCAGAGGAGCTACTAGAGACTAAAAGGCTCCCCTCCCTTTCCCCGTCAGGCAGGCTAGGAGGAACCCCTGCTCAGACACGGTGAGGAAAATTTCCAGGGAGATAGGAATCGCCCAGCCCACCATTAAGGGGAAGTATGGAACCTACCAAGGCGGAGAAGGAGCTCTGCCACAGCAAGTGTACAGAAAGGAAGGGTGAAAGAGGCTCAGACTCCTGGGCTGAAGGATTACTCTCCACCCAGGTCCCAAGCTCCATTAGGCAGGAGGATGGAGGGAGTCACTCACATTTCAACAATACGTGGGAATCAGCAGTGGACAAAAAGCTCCCAAAAGCATCACTGTTAAGATAGGGTTTGAGTCATCCGGTAGAGTATCCGCCCCAAAAATTTTATGTCCAAGTACACTTAACAGACACTGGGCCGCAGTTTAAAAGGTGTAGATCTGTCTTCGTCTCTCTCAAGATAATGTCTTTCACTTCAGCAGTAACCAGGGAACCTGTTCCAGTGCCAGTCACTATTAAGATTTCTTCTGTAACTGCTACTACTACTCTTGAACATCCGAAATCTACAATGGGTAATGATGACAATCTTCTTCCTCAGTGAATTTTCAGCTCTTCACTTCTCGTTTTCATCAAGAAGGAATTTTTCATCTTCTAAAAGGACATTTCATGCTTCCTTATTCATAACTAATCACTTAATTTCACTCTGCTTTTAGATGCGAGTTAGTTTGGTGCTGTCATCCCCTTCTCTGCTGTTCATCTTTCCTTTTGCTTTTCTTTGTAGGAATTTGTACTGAAGCTGTGACTTGGGAAATGATCATGAGGCAATCCCATCCTGTGTTCATATATGCCCAGGATATGTCCAAGAGCTTTTTCTTGTACTTGTTAAGGGTGAAACCTTATTCCCATTGAAGTCAGTGGCAGAAATCCCATTGATTACACTGGCAGTAATATTGAGTCCGGATGATTAATAAAAATATTCCTCAATACCTGAGATTAGGCAAAAAAGTGACCTCTTATCATGAATAAAGAACAAATTAAGTGCAAGAATCATAAAACCAAGCTGAGCAATTCTTATACTTTTACCGTAGAAGAATGCTTATACTATTCAATTTTCCTTTAGTTGACTGGAGACCTCCATTCATGACAGTTATGCATTAAAGATGAAATTCACTGTTGTGCAAAAGAGCCACACAAGGCCTTACATACCTCTCAGGTTCCACTAAAATCCTGGTACTATGGTTCAAGTGCTACTTGAATTATAAATAGACCTGGTGAAGGCCTTCTGGACAGAGGTTTAGTTTCCCAGTGGAAGCACAGTCATATCCTACTGCATTATAGATAATTTGTTTCATTGTGTGCAGCCCTAGAATAAAACCTACAACAAGATACGAATGTATCTGAACCAATTCATATCTATATTTCAAAGACCAGAAAGTTTGAAGGTTGTCCAGGCTTGTATTTTAAATTGTTCTCTTGAGGTCTAGTTGTGAAATTCCAATCGAATTCTGGGTTTGGATTCAAAACCTCCCAAGACTCTGGGGTCATTCAAACCTTTATAGAGAGAGCGTTCAGCTATGATATTTGGCTTGGGATCTGGATTTGGATTCTGAATTTCAGTTAAGGCCTATTTCTATTCTTTTCTATCTTAATTTCAGTTTAACAAGTAAACATCTTGCAGGAATTAAACAGAGGTAACATTGGGGTTTTATTTTCCAAGTAATAATGGTGCTATCATTTCAAGATTTTATACATTAACATGTCCCAAGTGCCACTTGTGGCAACAATTGCAGCAATGTAAGAGTGACATAGTTAGTTTTGAGATGGATAATACTTAGTGCTTTACATTTTTAAGGCATTTTACAAACATTAATTAAGATGTGTTCCCCGTGTATCCTGTCATTTCTCAGCCATGGTGTTAGCTGCAGAATCTACCCTAGGCAGTAGATGCTCTAGAATTTAACCTTTCATTACATTAATTAAATTTGTTTTGAGCCTTTATGGTTTTGAGGAAAATCTTGGAAAAATTATGAGAATGTAAAACCAGTGCTATGTTGTCTTCCTGGGGCCCTGCTTATATTTGAAAAAATGGTGCAAACTGCCAGTGTAGATGTGTTACACCAGTGCAGGATGCATTTTACATTGACACAGCATAGCTACTTCAGGGTGTCTGTACTGATGCAGATATTCCCAATATAGACAGATCCTTAGTCTGCAGATACCCTAAAACAACTCTCAGAAGTGCAGATTACCCATTTTGTCACACTAGGCAATGACTGGAACTTGAATATGATAATTTAAATGCCTACTGTAACTATTTCACTGATGTTCATTTAGTAAAAACATTCAACTAATGTGCTCATCCCACCATCACAAACTGCCTCCCATCCCTCCACTGCAGCCAGAAGTCCTAATTGCCACCTATCCAGTTGCCAGAATTTCCAGCTTCCT
Organism: Sternotherus odoratus; assembly: GCA_032164245.1. Lineage (NCBI taxonomy): Eukaryota > Metazoa > Chordata > Testudines > Kinosternidae > Sternotherus > Sternotherus odoratus. The sequence continues at coordinate 133,832,977 of JAVMKO010000001.1, read as the reverse complement.
ACCTGGCATTCAGTAGCAGTGTCTTTGGTGTATCAAAACTGAAGAAGTGTGGACTGCATAAAATTTTAATTTAATCTCAGAATAAGTAACTCGGAAACTTTTGTACCGACTATATTAGTGTTTTCATATTGCATTCATTAAACCCCTCAATTCTGTAATTTAAAAGAAGTTCCTGCAAAATTTCCTGTCTGCAACAGCAGAGTGCCACAGAATCTGGGAACTTTGCCACAAAATTTAGGCCCACTTGCCACAAGATACAGAACTTGGATGAAGAGAGCACTGATTGGTTGGTGGCAAGATAGAGATGGGAACTCCTTGTATTGGCAGGGGCAAGGCATTCCTGCTGTTTTTGTCAAGCTACTCAACATTTAACTGCAATACTTCCCTCACATCTTTTTTTTTTTTTTAAAAAAAGAAAAACCCATCCATGTTAACTACAGCCTGATTTTTGGAGTCTTTTTTGTTATTGTTGCTTCAGGGTAGGCTTCAAGTCTATGCTTTCTGTGGTCTGAATAATGATGCATGCAATAATTCAATTATGAACTGGGCTTTTTTTTCTTTCAGTTTCATATGAACTACAACACATTCCTGCCAAACCTAAGGCATCTGCTAGTGCCATCCCAGAAATGCCATATAGTAATCCTGGTACAGTAATTATTTTTCTGTAATTCACCACTTGAACTTGGAGTAACCTTTTAGCCAAACTCAGTGGCACTGTTGCAAAGACGTTAACCTAGATTTAGGGCACATGTGAAATGCAAGCAATATAAATGAGTTTGTTTTGAGTCATTTAGTGGTTGCCCGACTATCTTAAAGTTTTAAAGGACTACATTTTATAACATATGTCATGTTAAAAGCCCGATTCTTTTGAACAAGAAATAATTGTGCCTGTAAAAATTTCAGAAAACCTACTTTTATTAAGAATATACACATTTAAAATCATATTTAAAAGACAGCAAACATTGAAACACAATTTTTGCAATGAGAATTCTACACGCTATATACAGAGAATTACTTCATTTTCAAATTTAGGGTTCCAGCCTTTTTTCTGGATGTTGCAAAATTTGCTATGGAAACTAAGCTTCTGTTTAAAAAAATAAATAATGAGTCTAGTGATGTGGAAAACTTGAATGTAATTAGCCAGAGATGTAACTGAATTATTATTGAATGTATAGCACTGAAGAATATGAACTTAATGGAATTCTTAATATGAATTTGTGTGTGTGTTTGTTTAAAATAAACACAAATTCTCACACTCAGACTAAAAGAGTGGTGTCTATTGCACTACATCTTTGCAATGTCAAATCTCATTAGAAGTAATCTTCTTTTAACACATTGCCTGTCTTTAACTATGCATATTATGTTCAAGGAAGCACACTGATCTGTTTTTAAGAAAAACCTCTGCTCTCTAAAACTACTCTCAGCAAAATGCTTAGGCATGGATTTAAGTCCAGTATTATTCAACAAAGCACTTACATACGTGCTTAAGTACTTTGCTGACTCAGGGTCTAATAGTCTTCACTTAAATTCATTTTGATTCTAACAGCAAAAAGTCTAGCCACTCCCGAAGCTACAAGTAAAATTTCTTCTAATGACCTCAAGTGGTCCAAGGCAACATTGAGTAACAGTTTTTTTTTCTTTACGTTTTATGAGAGCTACCTTGCTTTTGGCTTCCAATTTAGAAACTATAATTTTGCTCCAGAAGATCATTTTATCCCCACTCTTCAATAAGCTCTTTGCTCACAAAACTATGTTTCTCAAGTCCAATAAGCTTCTGTTAAACCTGCAGTTGCAATTTTCTGCTTAGTGGGTCATTGATATTAATTATTATAACTTTTCCAGTTTTACATTGTAGTGATGGTTCTTCACTGCAGACATATGGTGATAGTTATAAAATAGTTATAAACCAAATTTTTGTTTCAGAATCCAGTGAAATACATTTTACACCTTTGAAGCCCAAATCATCTACTGAACCTAAAATACCTCAATCTAAACCCGGTAAATACCTTTATTTTTGAAATTTGGTATACTGAGGCTCAATATTACCCTAGTTAATGGCAAACTATCAGCTGTAGTGGCTCAGGAGACTGTACTTTTCTTCTTACAGTGCATCTTTACAGAAATTGTAGATAAAGATGCCAATTTTACTGCATATGATCTATGTCAGAAGGACTACATTGTTATGTCAATCTTGTACTGAGAGAGGAGAAAGAAACTTAGATCCATCTTGGAAATATTTTGCACCAAGAACAGGAATTAATTAATTTCATTCTAATGTTAGATTTTTCAAACACCCTTGAATTGTGTAGGTTCATATTTTCTTAGTTAAAAAATATTATTCCTTCAGAGGCGATCTCCAAACCAAAATGTCTTTGTATTTGTGAAGGTCCATTTTTCAGTTCACCTGTAAGCTTCCAGGGAGTTCGAACAGTGATGTCTCTACAGCCTAGAGTATATAGCAAGGAAATTGGAAAAAATGGTGCATAATTGTTGGATTTAATGTCTGGTCATTTGTTGTTAAGAAAAAATAACTATCTCTAAGGTTTTAGTTCCGATAGTGTTGTTTAGTTCTCAGAAAGATTACCACCACCAATAGAAGACTCAAATGCCAATTTTCAATCAAAAGCATTTCAAATATAGATGATGGTTATATCTATGACAAGAAATACTTTTCACTACATGAACTTTTGGAAGATCATGTGAGGAAAATTTGCAGGAGTTTTCCCCATTGTCAGAAGCCCTCAAATTGTACTACTACACAAGAGTATTTCTTACCCCTTCCAGAGTCATTGCTGAATACAATATATACCAACTTAATTGAATTTTTGTCGTTGGCAATGTTGCAGATATCACTTCTTATGGCTTAGTCAGGCTGTGACTCCTTAAGACTTTCAGAAATGTAGGGTTTTTCTCTTTGTTTTTTCAGCTCCATCTGAAACACAGTTCATTCCTTCCAAACCTAGCACGTCCGCAGAGCCAGAACTATCACAATCTAAACCTGGTAATTACCTGTTCATGCAGCTTTTCTAACAAAACCCCATTGATTCAATATGCTTCCTTTACTTTGCTGTTAGGAGTTTGTTATAGACTCTGTCGTCTGATACTTGAAGGTTGTAAATATTTGAAGGTTGGTAAAATTTGCTAAAGGTTGAGAGGAATTATTTAGTGCTCCTGTGATATAAGTAGGAGCTAACTGAATAATTCATAGCAAATGATCTGTGGTAAATTGTTTTTTTAATTTATTTGTTCAAAATTAGTTTCATTTTTGCAGTATTTTTTCCTAGTCTATGGATTGACCATAATTAGTTTGCTAGGAATACTTGATACTCAGTGTTTGGAATTTGAGATGATTTGATTAATAGTGATTGGTCACAAATCTTCTGGTGTTTCTGATTTTGTGACTGTAATTCTTGTAGACCCTGATTCAGTAAAGCCTTGTAAATACATACTTAACTTCAAGTACATTACTAGCCGCCAGTAGAAGATTGAATCTCTTGAGGATAGAGGTAGGAGATTAGCAGAATTAGGAAATTTTACAATCTTTGTCTTTCTGAACCATACAACTTTGCCAAAGACTTCATTACCAAATAAAGAAAATAAAGTTAATCTAGTGTAAGTCACATTAGTTATGTGGAGAGTTTAAATCTAATTTTATCTCATTTAATTCATGTAGTATATTTGTGTATACATACATAGATGTTTGGTAGTTGCAAATAATTTCCTTTTAGGTCTGATTTGATTGTTTAATTGTTTCTACTCTAAATTTTGGGGGTGTAGAGGCATGAGAACCATGGCATCGTGTTGAGTCACACAGTATACTACCCCATACTTGATTATACCACTTCGCATGAATGTGCAAACTGAACACTTGTTTCCGTGAAATTCCATGCAGTGAAATACAGTAGTTTGAATGTTTGCAGAAAGCAAATACAAAAGGGGTATAAGCACTGCTAAAGATTTTTATTTTTATCTTATTGCTGTATTCTTCCAGCTGCAGGTAAAAAAAAGAGAAAGGGAAAATTTAACTTGAATATTGGGAAAAGCTTGCTGAGCCTGAGATTTATTAGATAGTAGAATAGTCTACTAAAGAAAGTGATGGAAGCACAGTTGCTTGGGACTTTTAAAATTAGACTGGACAATGCACTATAAGGTAGAGCAGGGGTTCCCAAACTTGTTCCGTGGCTTGGCCAGAGAAAGCCCCTAGCTGGCTGCAAGATGTTTTGTTTGCCCGAGTGTCCGTAGGTCCAGTGACAGCGGGAATGGCGAATCGTGGCCAGTGGGAGCTGCGGGAAGCAGCGCAGGCCAGGCTACCACTTCCTACAGCTCCCATTGGCTGGGAATGGTGAACCCAGCCAGTGGGGGCTGCGAGTGGCCGAACCAACGGCCACTCGGGTAAACAGAATATCTTGCAGCCAGCCAAGGGCTTACCCTGGCCAATCCACGGAACAAGTTTGGGCACCCCTGGAGTAGAGCATTGTATCGTATTAACTGCAAGATGAAATGGACGACCTCTTAGATCTCTTCTATCTCTAACTTCTGTGATTCTTTGATTTTTACGATCTCAAAACTGAGAGTTTGTTTCATCCAGTTCATGCAATTTATTTATGATGATGAGGTCTTCAAAGTTAATCAAAAACAATTTCTAAAAATCAGAATAAAATATCCAAGGGTAATTTGATATTCCACGGCATTATCACAGACCAGAATAGCATGATCTTTTACTTATTGCTTACCTAGGAAGTAGCTTTGATTATTTGAAAGGATGTTCCATGCTTAAAATCTCATTCTTTTTCTGTTGTTTTGTTTCTGATGCAGTCCTGGAACATATTACACTTAGATTTGAACCACCAAGGTCAACAATAGGTAAAGAAATTTGTTTAGTGACCAGTCATGTTTGTTTTTCTTTTCTTCACAGAAAACCACATTGCTGTTGTCATCTCATGTCACCAGTTTCTTTCCTTAAAATTCTTCTTTTTTCCCTAGATATATCTGTCATTTGGCACTAAAGGCTTTTTAGGAATTTTGTTTACTACACAGGTGTATTACCTCCTTTTTAAGCAATAAGGCTGTCCGTTCTGAAACATCTTTGTCATAGTCATTTCTGTCTGAGCTTGCAACTTATTTTTCAATTTTTTTTAAGCTGGACTTCAAAATGATCAGGAATTCCATTTCCTTGCTTAAACGAATCTAGATACACTCATAATGCCATATTTTCCTTTGTACCCCTGACTATGTCTTCTCTGTTACCTGTAAAAGGATTTTGTTTCTCCATTGCAGGCTTGAAACATGTTATAACATGTGTTACTCCTGGCATTAGACTCTGATTCCCGGATAATTTAATAATTTGTAACCCAGGTTCTCTCTTTCAGCACCAAAAGAGACAAGACATGTTCCTTTGAAGCCTAAAACATCCCCCAAACCTCAAGTGCCACAGACAAAACCTGGTAAATGAATTTCTGTATCTGATTGAAGTTTGTCTCTAAGCAGCTGTTTAATTATCTTAACCTTGGTCTACACTAGGCGGCGGTGATCAATCTAAGTCAGCGGTTCTCAAACTTTGCTGAACTGCGACCCATTTTTAAATAGTCACTTTGCTCCGTGGACTCTTGTATGTCCGCCGAAAAGTCGCCAAATTGATTACTTCCGCATTCGGCGGCTTTTCGGCTGATATGCCAAGCACTCCCGAGTGTGAGCAGAAAGCGGAAGCAATCACTTCCATGAACCCTCAGGAGCACTCGCCATGTCTGCCAAAAAGCCACCGAATACGGAAGTAATTCATTCAGCGGCTTTTCAGTGGCAGCAGGAGCTCGCGACCCCCCTGGAAGCCAACGGCAACCCCTCAGGGGGTTGCTACTCCTGGTTTGAGAACTGCTGATCTAAGTTACACAACTTCAGCTACAACAATAATGTGGCTGAAGTTGACGTCCTTAGATCTACTCACCACAGTGTCTTCACTGCGGTGAGTTAACTGCTGCCACTCCCCCCGTTGACTCTGCCTGCGCCTCTCGCGGTGGTGGAGTACAGGAGTCAATGGGAGAGTGCTCTGGACTAGACTAGACACAATAAATCGACCACCACTGGATTGATTGTTACTCGCCGATCCAGGGGATAGGGTACACTTACCCTAAGTAATTTGAATACACTCAGCATCATAGCGACAAGATGCAATTCTGCTGCACTGTGTTTGGTATTTTGTTTGCTGGTCATTTACGGCAATTGCAGAAATTGACTAGCTTTTTATCATCATGCAGTAGCATAATAATACCCATGTTTAGACACATGGATGAGAATTAGAGTTATTCCTGGTTTATAGCAGTGTAATTAAGAGGAAAATTTGACTCACTATTAAATAAAATACCACTCTGTTTTGTTACACTAGTAATTTTTCTGTTGACATCTGCTAACTGTTGATAAATGTGGCTGTCTTACTGATGATCAGGTTAATCAAAGTGCCCGCCCATATATTTGGGTAGATTGTGCTACGTTACCACTCTCAAAAACAATAGTCGCCAAATAGATATGGTATCCTGGTATGAAAAATCTAACTCTTGCTACTACTAAATTTTTTAAATCATTGCAGCTGTTTGCAAAAGGTTAGCTGCAGTCTCCAAGTTAAAAACAAAGCTTCTGATAAATTAGATACATAATTTTTAAATGTATATTTTTTCCCTGTGGCCACTTTTTTGTTATTCTTATGTCAGTCTGATACTGAAAAATGGTGTATTAACTACCATCACAAAACTGAGATGTTTGTATTATGCTGTGTATGCATTTTGGAATAATTTTCCATTATTAATCTATCATAATTTATACAAATATCAATAATATACAGAAAGTTATTTCTTAACTGACCTCTGTCAATTTCAGCTTTGTTTTCTGATTTTCTTGGGATTGTGTGCAAAGATCTCAAGAAAAACTTTTTATATTTAACCTTTTTGAATACCACACATAACGAGCAGTTACAGTGAGGAAGGGAAGCCACTTTTTTTATGCCATTGCATTTCTGTAGAGTACAATACAGTAAACCCTCGATTTTACGGACCCCGATTTAACGGACTTCGGATGCAACGGACAAAATTTCCGATGCATCCGAAATCCGTTTTGGGGGCTGCCGGCTCCCGCCCCAGGGAGCCGGCTGGGTTGACAGCTCCCGCCCGGCTCCCCGCAGCGGGGACCCCTGCGGGAGCTGTCAACCCCCCCCCCACCCCCCCTACCGGCTCCCCGCAACGTGGAGCCGGGCGGGGGGGGGGGCGTTTGAGAGCCCCCGCTCGGCTCCCCGCAGCGGGAAGCCGGGCGGGGGGGTTTGACAGCTCCCGCACGGCTTCCCGCTGGGGGGAGCCGGGCGGGGGGGGGGGGGTTGAGAGCCTCCGCTCGGCTCCCCGCAGCGGGAAGCCGGGCGGGGGGGTTTGACAGCTCCCGCTCGGCTCCCCCCAGCTGGAAGCTGGGCGGGAGCTGTCAACCCCCCCGCCCGGCTCCCCGCAACGGGGAGCCGGGGGGGGCGTTTGAGAGCCCCCGCTCGGCTCGCCGCAGCAGGAAGCTGGGCGGTGGGTTTGACAGCTCCCGCCCGGCTCCCCGCAGCGGGAAGCTGGGCGGGGGGTTTGACAGCTCCCGCCGGGCTTCCCACTGGGAGGAGCCGGGCGGGAGCTGTCAACCCCCCCGCCCGGCTCCCCGCAACGGGGAGCGGGGGGGGGGGGCGTTTGAGAGCCCCCGCTCGGCTCCCCGCAGCGGGAAGCCGGGCGGGGGGTTTGACAGCTCCCGCCGGGCTTCCCGCTGGGGGGAGCCGAGCGGGAGCTGTCAACCCCCCCCGCCCGGCTCCTCGCAGCGGGGAGCCGGGCGGGGGGGGCGTTTGAGAGCCCCCGCTCGGCTCCCCGCAGCGGGAAGCCGGGCGGGGGGGGGGGGGTTTGAGAGCGGGATCTGTCAAACCCCCCCGCCCGGCTTCCCGCTGCGGGAAGCCGGGCGGGGGGGGGGGGGTTTGAGAGCTCCCGCCCGGCTCCCCGCTGGGGGGAGCCGAGCGGGAGCTGTCAAACCCCCCCGCCCGGCTCCCCGCAACGGGGAGCCGGGCGGGGGGGGCGTTTGAGAGCCCCCGCTCGGCTCGCCGCAGCAGGAAGCTAGGCGGTGGGTTTGACAGGTCCCGCCCGGCTCCCCGCAGCGGGAAGCCGGGCGGGGGGTTTGACAGCTCCCGCCCGGCTCCCCGCAGCGGGAAGCCGGGCGGGGGGTTTGACAGCTCCCGCCGGGCTTCCCGCTGGGGGGAGCCGGGCGGGAGCTGTCAACCCCCCCGCCCGGCTCCCCGCAACGGGGAGCTGGGGGGGGCGTTTGAGAGCCCCCGCTGGGCTCCCCGCAGCGGGAAGCCGGGCGGGGGGTTTGACAGCTCCCGCCGGGCTTCCCGCTGGGGGGAGCCGAGCGGGAGCTGTCAACCCCCCCGCCCGGCTCCTCGCAGCGGGGAGCCGGGCGGGGGGGGGGGGTTTGAGAGCGGGATCTGTCAAACCCCCCCGCCCGGCTTCCCGCTGCGGGGAGCCGGGCGGGGGGGGGCGTTTGAGAGCCCCCGCTCGGCTCGCTGCAGCGGGAAGCCGGGCGGGGGGTTTGATAGCTCCCGCCGGGGTTCCCGCTGGGGGGAACCGGGCGGGAGCTGTCAACCCCCCCGCCCGGCTCCCCGTTCCGGGGAGCCGGGGGGGGTTTGAGAGCCTCCGCTCGGCTCCCCGCAGCGGGAAGCCGGGCGGGGGGTTTGACAGATCCCGCTCGGCTCCCCGCAGCGGGAAGCCGGGTGGGGGGGGTTGACAGATCCCGCTCGGCTCCCCCCAGCGGGAAGCCAGACGGGAGCTGTCAACCCCCCCCCAGCGGGGAGCCGGGCGGGGGGAGGGGATGGGGTGGGCTAACTCACGGCTCGCTCTATATAACGGACTAATTCGGGCGGGGGTGTCCGTTGTCACCCGAAAGTCCGTTATTTAATGATTTAAAAAAATTATTAAATAACGGACTTTCGGTTTTAACGGACACCCCCGCCCGAATTAGTCCGTTATATAGAGCGATTTAATAATTTAATAATATGGCACATTTAATAATATGGCACCCACAAGCAAGAGGCTCTCCAACACCAATTTAACAGACAAGTCTCATAGGAAAGGCACTTGTCAGGGAAGAGCTTCATACCACAGGCTCCAATTTCTGGGTATATGACAGAGATAAATTTCAATCATCTTTCTTTTTAAAAACCATAAAAAATGGAAAAATTAGCCCACATATAAGGGCTAGGTTCTGTCCTCAGTTGTTTAGGTTTGTTAGAGCATAATGGTTCTTGAATATTGACTAATTTCTGGCAGACAAATGAAAGCATGCTTGTTATTTAGACATAAATAAAGTTGACTGTAAATAGAATTATTCTCTACTATTTGATTTTCATTATTATTTTTGTTTTATTTGTTTTTGATACAGCCCCGGAATCAGCTACCTTTAGAACTGAACAACCAAAGACAGCATTAGGTAATGATGTTAACTATGGGAATGGTCATATTTCTTTTTCCTTCATAGTAGACATGTAGGCATGGTAGGTTCTTGCTCAATGGGCTCATCTGCCATCACTTCTCTTGATTAGACAGTCTTTTTTTCTACATACCTTTGACATTTTCATATCCACCTTTCATATTTTTCCTTTACAGGAATGTAGTTTCATTTAAGTTGTTTGCTCTCTGGAGCAGCGGTGTCCAATACGTTCACCACTAGCCACATGTGGCTAATAGGCTATTGAATTGTGGCTAATGCATGTGGCTTTTTTTATAATGTGGCTAATAAGAAAAATTCAAAACCACAAGTGTGGCTAGCATTGAATTTCTGAACCGCTGCTCTAGAGCATCCAGAAATACTCCATCTTTCTGAAGCCATGTTTGTTTGTGTTTGCAATTTCTCTAATGTCCCTGGTTTTTTTCCTGGGCTCAAACTCAGCGAGTAATCCCACCCTGTGCTTAGTTGCTCTCGATACTGATTCTGTCCAACAATGCAACTTTTTCTTTGAAATTCCTTTGCACACCTGACTTTTATTTATGTTCGGGTGTACATGGTGTCAGGCTCAGATTCCTGGATAATGATTTTAATGCTCGGGTTTTTTATTTCAGCTCCAAAAGAGTCACGGCGTGTTCCTTCCAAACCTAAAACATCACTGAGCCCAGATGTGCCACCAACCAAACCTGGTAAATACATCAGTGTTTTGTCTCTCATGCTGAGCTACTCCATACCTATGTATACAGTCCTGTATTGTGGCTGATATCAGACTGTGATGCTTGGGAAAGCTGTAACAATATATAAACCAGTTGTTTGCTTTCAGCTCCAAAAGAGACGCGACATGTGCCTTCCAAACCTAAAACATCACCGAGCCCAGATGTGCCACAAACCAAACCTGGTAAATACATCAGTGTTTTATAGGGTGACCAAATGTTCTGATTTTATAGGGACAGTCCTGATTTTTGGAATTTTTTCTTATATAGGCTCCTATTAACCCCCACCCCGTCCTGATTTTTCACACTTGCTGTCTAGTCACCCTAGTTTTGTATCTCATACTGAGCTACTCCATACCTATGTATACAGTCCTGTATTGTGGCTGATATCAGACTGTGATGCTTGGGAAAGCTTTAACAATATATAAACCAGTTGTTTTCTTTCAGCTCCAAAAGAGACACGACGTGTGCCTTCCAAACCTAAAACATCACCGAGCCCAGATGTGCCACAAACCAAACCTGGTAAATACATTAGTGTTTTATAGGGTGACCAAATGTTCTGATTTTATAAGGACAGTCCTGATTTTTGGAATTTTTTCTTATATAGGCTCCTATTAACCCCCACCCCGTCCTGATTTTTCACACTTGCTGTCTAGTCACCCTAGTTTTGTATCTCATACTGAGCTACTCCATACCTATGTATACAGTCCTGTATTGTGGCTGATATCAGACTGTGATGCTTGGGAAAGCTTTAACAATATATAAACCAGTTGTTTTCTTTCAGCTCCAAAAGAGACACGACGTGTGCCTTCCAAACCTAAAACATCACCAAGCCCAGATGTGCCACAAACCAAACCTGGTAAATACATCAGTGTTTTATAGGGTGACCAAATGTTCTGATTTTATAGGGATAGTCCTGATTTTTGGAATGTTTTCTTATATAGGCTCCTATTAATCCCCACCCTGTCCTGATTTTTCACACTTGCTGTCTAGTCACCCTAGTTTTGTATCTCATACTGAGCTACTCCATGCCTATGTATACAGTCCTGTATTGTGGCTGATATCAGACTGTGATGCTTGGGAAAGCTGTAACAATATATAAACCAATTGTTTCTTTCAGCTCCAAAAGAGACGCGGCTTGTGCCTTCCAAGCCTAAAACATCACCGAGCCCAGATGTGCCACCAACCAAAGCTGGTAAGTGAATCTTAATTTTATATTTCAGTGTAGTAACTCTTATGATTTTGCAACTTTTCTACCATGAATTGTTGGTGCACATATGTGTATGCACGGACACACACAAACACATATAGTTGCCGCAATGACAGAAGTCTTTTACTGTCATGGAGGAAGATTGCCCTACCTGATATGTACACATGTTTATGAAATATACTGTCATTTTTTTTACAGCATTTCACTCAGTGGGAGGTTTTTGTGCTCTTATGAAACAGAAGACTTTAGTCTTAATTTCCATAGGTTGGGAGAGAGATTGTTTATCTACTGTCTGGCGTCTGTAGTTTCAAGGATTTGTTTATCTAGTGTCAAAAGACAAAGGTACCAAAAAAACCTCTACTTTGCTCTTGTACATCGCCTTCTATATGAAGGTGAATGGTGAAGATCCCCATCTTTGCTATTTCTGTTGCTTTTCTGGAGATATTTTTATGCAGGGCTGGGTGAAGAGGGCAAGATTCCCAGAAAATGCAACATATGAGGGCAGCACCAACAGGAAAAGGTAGAGTCTGAAATCTTGTGTACAGGGTATGACAATGTGCACACACCACAGGTGGTGTGATTTCTAAAGCACACTGATGTGTTGCACATTAACTGGTCCATGTAGGCTGTGATGGTGACCATCAATATGTGTTATGCTTTAATGTATATTAAAACACACTAGGGAACCTTGAACGGTACCAGCAGGGTCTACATAGACCACGTAATGCGCAACACATTAGAGTGCTTTAGAAATCCCCTCCTTTCTGTAGTGTAGCATTATCCCAGCTAGTCAAGGCCTGACTTTTCAGCTGCACAAGAGTTTTGTTGGCACTGCTGAGAGTAGGAGAAACAAAGGTGTAACCCGCCTCCCACTGCCACAATCTGCAGAACAGGCAGGGGTCACTTCAACATCTGACCTCTTCTCTAATCTATGCTGTGTTGTAATGACAGGCTATCAGCCATTATTGGCGCTGGTCAGGAATTTTCTGTTGGAATTATTTTCTGAAAGAAATCTAATTTTCCATTGGAAAAATCTAAATTAAAGCTGTCTGGCAGCACACCTATTTTAATGTATAACTCTGCATCCTTTCAGCCGCAAAAGAGAATAGACGTGTCCCATCTAAACCAAAATCATCACCCAGCCCAGAGGCACCACAAACAAAATCTGGTAATTATATCACTGTTCTGTATTTCTCAATGTCAAGGTTTTATTTTTAGCAATTGTACTTCAATGGACTGCATTGTTTTAAACTAATGTGTTAACGTAGTTAGCATAGCAAGTCTCTACTTTTCAGCAATCAGCTTGTGAGCATCTGCTATCTCACAGAGATTTAATGACCATTTTTATCAGTAATGTTATGAAAATGTTTACATACACTTGTTAACATACTTTAGGGAACCGATCAATTAAATTATGAGACTTATATTTTCAAAGAGGTAAGAAACTCCACTTTTTTCAGTATCTTACCTATTCATGGAAATCAAAACCAAAGTTACATTTCCTACCTGGAAAATTGGACCCCAGAAGGTCACCCCTAAAGCTAGACTTTCAACTGATTCACTTCAGGCGTGAATAAAACTGCCAGACTTCTTGAAACAAAACTGGACTCAGAGGAAAATGAGATATATATTTTTGCTCCTCAATGTTGTTGTAGCACTGTTGGTCCCAAGATATTAGAGGGACAAGGTGAGCGAGGTAATATCTTTTATTGGACCAACTTTTGTTGGTGAAAGAGACAAGCTTTGGCATTTACACCAGAGCTCTTCAGGTCTGAGAAATGTTCTCAGGGTGTCACAGCTGAATACAAGACAGAATTATTTAGCATAAAAAGTTAACACATTTTCCAAGGGACCATTCAAAGTAAAGTAGCACATTAACACCATGCCACTGAGAGGTCAGATATACAGTGATTGCTTTATGAAAAGTGTTTAGCCTTGGATAATATGGTGCTTTTTGTCTCATCATTTTTCTGTGAGACTTCATTTGAGAATGGAGTGATTTTCTTGTTTCACTTAGTTGTTATTGGGGCATTTAGTGTACTGGATGAGGTACATCACATGTTGTGATAGGCATGTGTAGGACCTCTGAATCATGAAAGGTGAGTTGTGGAAAATACTGATCATAGCAGTAGACATATGTCTGCAGGTTTTGCACCTATATTTATGGCAAGGTCTTATGCTGCTTTTAATTGGCGTGTCCTCATCTGTGGGGAGTTTGCTGATGATGATGAGCCTGGAGAGGTTGTGGGGTCATTTGAGCACCAGAAGAGGGGGTTCAGGAAGTATTTCTTTCAGGATGTGGTCCCTATCGAGTATGGATTGTAATTGTTTAATGATCCCCCATATGGGTTCCAGTGTGGGGTGACTGGTGACAACCAGGAGTTTGCGGTCAGGGCGTGTGAGGGGGCATATTGAAGCAGGTTTTCTCCAGGTGTGTGGATGCCTGTTCTATTAGGCAATCATAGAATATCGGGGTTGGAATAGATCTCAGGAGGTTATCTAGTCCAGCACCCTGCTCAAAGCAGGACCAATCCAAAACTAAATCATCCCAGTCACGGCTTTATCAAGCCTGACCTTAAAAACTTCTAAGGAAGGAGATTCCACGACCTCCCTAGGTAATCCATTCCAGTGCTTCACCATCCTCCTAGTGAAAAAGTTTTTCCTAACAGACAACTTAAACCTCCCCACTGCAGCTTGAGACCATTACTCCTTGTTCTGTCATCTGGTACCACTGGGAACAGTCTAGATCCATCCTCTTTGGATCAAATCCACCCTGATTCTTCTCTTCTGCAAACTAAATAATCCCAGTTCCCTCAGCCTCTCATAAATCATGTGCTCCAGCCCCCTACTCATTTTTGCTGCCCTCCGCTGGACTCCTTCCAATTTTTCCACATCCTTCTTGTAATGTGCAGCCCCAAACTGGACACACTACTCCATATGAGGCCTCACCAATGCCGAATAGAGGGGGATGATCATGTCCCTCAATCTGCTGGCAATGCCCCTACTTACAGCCCAGATGCTGTTAGCCTTCTTGGCAACAAGGGCACACTGTGGACTCCTATTCAGCTTCTCGTCCACTGTAACCCCTAGGTCCTTTTCTGCAGACACTACAACAGTCTGTAACACACTAACCCCCTTTTTTGTCCTATGACTGGAGAGGTGTTAGTGGGCCATTTCACCTTGAACAGTCACTTAGAATATGTAACTATGTATGCTACACTCTGTTCCATCTTGTATTTAGCTGTGATAATCTGAATATCTTTCCCAGACCTTAAGAAGAGCTTTGTCCAAAGATTCTGATTCTCACCCGTAGAAGTTGGTCCAATAAAAAATATGATCTCATTCACATTGTCTAACTAATTTTTTTTTCTTGGTGAATAATTCCATTATTTTGTGTAATTAGACTGAGAGTTTTAGAAAGTCTCACGTTAAATCAATACACTTTTAAAAACCATTATTATTCATAAAAGTACTCATCCAAGCTATTGCAGAAAACTAAATAAGTGGAGTGGTAAATGAGTACTCCAGCTGTTTGGGAAATAGAGATTCCGTATTCCAGCTGAGGATTTGTGGAGGGTGAGGGAGTGGCAAAGATGGTTTTAGCCTGTACCCACAGTATTCAGGCTTCTCTTACCTATGCGTACCTGCTCCTGGTTCCAAGGAAGGAGTGATATATAGCTGCTATGGCATCTCTGTGGCACCCAGCAATTCCCCTTACACAAGGTGAATGTCTAGAGGCTTAAGGTTTAAGGCTTCTTTGCATTTTCCCTTATGGCTCCTTCAAGAAGTAGTACAATATCAGGCACACAGCTAACAATTAATGCTTACTGTAATTGGGTTCAGAGCTTACAGAATGCCACCATTCAAGGTAATGTCATCAGCGGACTTTCAGCCAATTATTTTGGCTTTCATAGAAGTTACCTAGCACTGCTGCTCAGAGCCCAAGAGACTGCAAATCCTTCATAAGGCTGTACTTATGCCATGTGATTGGTGTTTTAGGTGGTGGTAGTTTTATGTGGAAAGTTTACCAGTCTCACTGCCACTGCCAGAAGCAAAATCGAAATAAAAACACTTCACGCTAACTTAGTGACCTAATTAAATTTGCTGTTTTCTCCATCACAGCTCCTTTTGTTTCACTGTTCACATTTGACTGATATTTTTCATCTGTTCCTGAACAAATATAAACAGTGCTAATTTTATACTAAAAGCTTCTTCTTTTTTTTAATACAAGAATGTTCTGAGGAAAATGTGGAGTCACTTTTTCTCTTCAATTCCTCTGAAAAGTTGTCTAGGGAAAGATAGGCAAAGCTTTAAGGAACAATGCCTTCATATATAACTACAACTCTCAGTGATGCTGAATCTCTATATGACTCACTCATGTGTTCAAGCATGCATTTGAGGGCAGATTTTGATTCTTAAAATGTGTACTATAAAGGTTTATCCCAGTCCTGAGAGTTGCTGATCAACTATGGACTCTCTGCAGCTCCTACCTGTGCTCAATCCATCACTTGGCTCACTTTTTAGAGTTTAGCTGTGTTAATTAAATATCTACTGATAACTAAAAGAGAATGTATTGTATATTAACACTGAAAAGGCGTGGATCAGTCTAAAGAGAATTATTTTGTCCTTCAACGATTTGTTAAACTTTATTTTGTTTTGTGTTCTTAGATACCTCTGTTTGGAACAGGGGATTTCTATCCATTCTGTTTTCTTCACAGGAAAATCTCACTTCTGTTCTCTTGTACTTTCTTGTTTCATTGATATCTACAGGAGCTAAGCGTGCATATCATGCCTGGGGCACAGCAGCTATCTACTCTGAAACACAAATGGAAAGATCTGAGTCATCCTGCAGCCATGTCTGTCTGTGTTAATAAATTTGTCTTAATCCTTGTTCAGCTTGGCTTCAAACAGGACAAGGACATCTGTCCTTTGCTTGCTTGATCATTTTTCAAATGCTTTCACATGCCAGGCCATCAATTCTATTTCCTAAAGGTCTGTGCACATATGACTTTCAGCCTTCTTTACTGTCCCCATAAATATTTTGTTTCCGTGTTGCAGGCTTGCAGTGTCTGTGGCTTTACACCTGCTGTTAGACTTTTAATCCCCAAGAGCGTAAACATTTATAAGAGGTTCTCTCTTTCAGTTCCAAAAGAAACTCAGCGGGTTCCTTCCAAACTTAAAACATCACCTAGTCCAGATGTGCCACACAAGAAACCTGGTAATTATTTTGCATTTCATTATGCTTAAGTTCACATTTTTAGCAACTCTTCCACAATGGAATGTTGGGAGAAGAAAATGTTAACTGCAGAAATGCTACTAACATTTTATCATTATCATTAAAAAAAAGTCTTAATTCTGTCCCCTTAAGTGCATTTTTAACAAATAGTAAGATAGTAAAGATACTATCTTTAATTATATCATCACTATTTGTTCCATAGGACCCCTGCCTGATTTAGAGCACAGGATGGACAAACAAAGGTGCAGCAATTAAGTTCACACGAATCTGGCATTTCCTAACATTACAAGTTACATAACACATTCTCCTTACGTTGTTTTGTGTATCTAATTTATTATTTATATTACAGTAAGACACAGAATATTCTAGTCTATGTACAAAAGGCAAACCCTGTGCTGAAGAGTAAAATTTAAAAGAATTTTTTTTTTATTAAAAGTATTACAGATCAGAGGCATTTTATAAACGTCTAAGGGTACATCTTCACTAGCCGCCAGATCTGCAGGCAGCGATCGATCTATCTGGGATCAATTTATCGTGTCTACTGTAGACATGATAAATCGATCCCCAGGCATGCTCCCTGTCTACTCCGGAACTCCACCTCAGCAGGAGGTGGAAGCGGAGTTGACGGGGGAGCAGCAGCAGTCCACTCGCCACCATGTGGACGTCCAGGTAAGTTGCCCTAAGATACACCAACTTGTACGTAGACTAGAGGTTGCGTATCTTAGGTCGACCCTCCCCACCCACCCCCGTGTAACCCAGGCCTAAGATAAATAAAGCATGAGAAATCATATTGATAAAGTTGTAAGGCTGTTCCAATTTCTCAGAAACTATAGAAATGTAATCAATATGAGAAACACTGTGCTGACACGTATATCTTGCTCTGATCCTTTGTTGTCCAACACAAATTTTCCACTGTCATCATTGGGCTTTCTCTCTCATTAGACCCCTCTTTATGGCCTGCATGGATTTTAACCAGAGCTAATTGAAAAACACTTTTTTTTCCTGTTACAAATTTCAAATGAAATATTTTTTTCCACAATTTGCCTATTGAAATATTTCAGTTTTCCCATGAGAAGTCTGAGCACTTGGAAATGATTTTTTAATGAACATTTCAAAAAGAAAGAAAAATGTTTTGTTTTGACTTAAAATGGCAGTTTGTTTGTTTTTGGTATAAAAATATAAAAACAAAAAATTGTCAAATGAAGTGAAATGAAATTTTTCATTTCAAATTGACAAACTGACCTAAAACGTTCCATTTTGTTTTGTTTTTTTAAACCAAAAACCAAACCAAAACAACATTGTAAGTCAAATTTAATTAAAATTCTTTGTTCAGAAATTCCCTGCCGAAAATCAAATTTTTTAATCAAAATTGATATTTTACTGTGAAAAATTTCAGTTTTGACAAAATCATAATTTTTGGTGGGAAAACCTTCCTTGTGAAAAATTTTGTCTGCCTCTGGTTTTAACCATACCTAGGCAGAAACTATTGTAATAACCATTGCAAAGCTATATATATTATTAATGATACCATCAGAAAATTAATACACATGTTCATCATCATCATCATATACTCTTCATCTAGTATAAATTGTGTTGCTTCATTGAGTCCCTTCGTCTCTCTCAGGCTTTATCTATATTTTTTCCAGCAGGAGTCATTCCATCCCTCCAAGAGCCAGTCACTGCTACAACGCCTCATTCTCTTGAACGAGCAAAAGCAACAATGGGTAATAATGTTTATTCAACAGGTAGTCACTTTGTTTTGTTTGTTTTCATCCTCATCTGAGAAGAAATTCCCAGGAGAAGCTCATTTTATGCCATTAAATGTAATCAAACTTTCCTCTACTTCTAGATGCATACTTGTCCTTTGGCGCTGAGCAGACAGTGTTGTTTACTATTCCTCACATAAACTCTTTTTTTACAGCAGCAGGACCCTTAAATCCAATCTGAATTTTTGAATTCATAACAGATGGAGAAATTGCTTCAGTTTCATTTGATTTTGAAAAAATAGCAGTTGTACATTCTGCTACCTTACTTTGGGAAAAAACACATACTAGAATTGCTCTTTGATAACTGTACAATCTAATCTAGCTGGGTGAGGTGTACTTTTTAGGATTTTTATGAACTTTTCAGATTGGTGACTTCTTCCCAGAATACAGATACTTCTCAGTCTTTGGGGTTGTCCACACAGAGACTGTGTGTAATAAATTGGGATGTAGGTCTACAATGCACTAGTCTTCCGCACACTAACTGGCCATGTGGACTCTGCTACCATGCTGTAAAAGTTCTGTGGTGTACACACTACAGAACTTGTAGTGCGTGGTACCAGGGTCTACTTGGTGACTTAGTGTGTGGCAGGCTAGCACACTATGGATTTACTCCTCAAGATAGTTAAGTCCAAAGCAGACTGCAAAGAGTTACAAAGGAACCTCACAAAACTGGGTGACTGGGTGACAAAATGGCAGGTGAAATTCAGTATTCATAAATGCAAAGTAATGCACATTGGAAAACATAATCCTAACTATACTTATAAAATGACGAGGTCTAAATTAGCTGACAACCACAAGAAAGATTTTGGAGTCACTGTGGATAATCTCCAAAAACATCCAATCAATGTGCAGTGGCAATCAAAAATGTTGAGAATGTTGGGACTCACTTGGAAAGGAATAAATAATAAGACAGAAAACATCATATTGCTTCTATATAAATCCATGATATGTCCACAACTTGAATACTGTGTGCAGATGTGGTCGCCCCATCTGAAAAAGGATATGTTGGAATTGGAAAAGGTACAGAAAAGGACAACAAAAATGATTAGGGGTATGGAATAGCTTCCATACAAGGAGATATTAATAAGACTGTTTCAGCTTGGAAAAGAGATGATGGTGAGGGCGGGATATGATAGACGTCTATAAAATCTTGACTGGTATGAGAAGGTAAATAAGGAAGTGTTATTTCTATTTCTTCTAACACAAGAACTAGCGGTCACCAAATTAAATTAATAGGCAGCAAGCTTAAAACAAACAAAAGGAAGTGTTTCTTCACATAAGGCAAAGTCAACCTGTGGAACTCTTTGCCAGAGGATATTGTGAAGGCCAAGATTATAACAGGGTTCAAAGAAGAATTACAGATATTCATGTAAAATAGGTCCATCAATGGATATTAGCCAGGATGGGCAGGGACGTTGTCCATAGCCTTTGTTTGCCAGAAGCTGGGAATGGGCGATAGGGGATGGATCCCTTGGTGAATATCTGTTCTGTTTATTCCCTCTGAAGCATTTGGCATTGACCACTGTCAGAACTGGGTACTGGGCTAGGTGGACCATTGTTCTGACCCAGTATGGCTGTTCTTATCCCAACTTACCATGCACTTTGTGTGGACAAGCCCTTTCTATTTATTTTCAGTCAGCTCCTTTGAAACAGGACTATGTTAATGCAAACTACATACTTCTAGCTCCAGCCAACGTGGTCTAGATGGGTCAGCTAGAGCAGAGCATATTGGAGCACTGTACAAGTGACAAATTTCTAATGCACTTTACTGTACAGTGAAACCTCGATTTAACGGACTAATTTGGGCGAGGGGGTGTTCGTTAAAGCCGAAAGTCCGTTATTTAATAATTTTTTAAAATCATTAAATAACAGGACTTTTGGCTTTAACGGACAACACCCCCCTCACCCGAATTAGTCCGTTATTTAGAGGTTTTACTGATCACAGCCGGGAGCGAGCTGTCAGCCCCCCGCCCGGCTCCCCGCTGCGGGGAGCCCGGCGGGAGCTGTCAACTCGCCCGCCCGGCTCCCCGCAGCGGGGAGCCCGGCGGGAGCTGTCAACTCGCCCGCCCGGCTCCCCGCAGCGGGGAGCCCGGCGGGAGCTGTCAACTCGCCCGCCCGGCTCCCCGCAGCGGGGAGCCCGGCGGGAGCTGTCAACTCGCCCGCCCGGCTCCCCGCAGCGGGGAGCCCGGCGGGAGCTGTCAAACCCCTCCCCCCCCCCGCCCGGCTCTCCCGTTGTGGGGAGCCGGGCGGGAACTGTCAACTCGCCCACCCGGCTCTCCCGTTGTGGGGAGCCGGGCGGGAACTGTCGGCCCGGCCGCCCGGCTCCCCGTTGCGGGGAGCCGGGCGGGGGGGGGAGGGGGGGGGGGTTTGACAGCTCCCACCGGGCTCCCCGGGGAGGGAGCCGGCAGCCACCGAATAACGGATTTCGGATGCATCGGAAATTTTGTCCGTTGCATCCGAAGTCCGTTAAATCGGGGTCCGTTAAATCGAGGGTTTACTGTACTATTCAGACAAGCCCTTAGAATCTGATTGTGTCTTGGGCTTCCCATTACTTCAAGACCAACTCTGGAGGCCAAACAATTAGTAATTCTGAGTTACCATTTTCCTTTTCACTCAATTTCCTAGAACGGGATTGCCCTTCATGCTCCTTAGTTGTTGTTTTTTCCCCCTCTCTTTCTAGTTTGATAAGATCATCTTTTCTGTCTTGCCTTCACTTCTCCATTTTAATAAAAAAATTCAGCTCTCAAAGGCTTTCTCTGAGGCAGTCATCCTCTTAATGCCCCCAGCCCCAACCTCATCACATAGCATAATTAGAAACAAAATCAAGGTGCCTACATACCTCGGGGAATCTTTTTCTTCACACAGTCTGAATTTTCTAGGAGAAAACATTTAAATCTTCAAAACATGCAATGTTGCCTCACAAATCATTTTTATCTGTTTTGTAATACAGTATGGAAATCCAGGTGCATTATCTTTCCAGGAGATCATCCTGCTAGTCAGTGGGTTCCTTGTCTCTCTCCTCAACTCTACAGTGGGGGGGAAAGGATGGATATTTTACAGCTAGGACTGTCTATATGGCTAAATCCTGATTTTGAAATACATAATCTCTTAAATGCCATTTCCAGCTACTTAGGAAAGGAATAGGAAAACGATTGATCATTTTTCTCATGAGACTCTGGGAAAAACACTTACAATATCTCAGATTTTTTCAATGAGTAGAATTGTGAGATAAAGCAATGTTTTCATAAAAAAACTCATAAGTAGTTTTCCTGTTTCTGGGTGAATTGGAACAATTTAAATAAATTTCCACTTTTTTCAATATTATTTGATAGAAAATATTTTTCATTATCTGAAAATTTGCAGAGACTGTAGAACTACTTTTTAAAAATATCACATTTTTAAAATGAATAATGGAGGTGATATTGCCTCACAAAAACCACATGATTTAATTGGGTAAACAGTGGCTGAAAACTACGTGGTTATCCTACAGTGGCATCTTTTAAAAAGCAGACAAGCATGAATTTTTATGTTAAAATGGTCTTTTTATGTGAGATGTTTCAGGAAAGTGGCTTGTTGCTTTTTCTTGGGCTTTCTATGCATAATTTTAAACCTGCCTAGATTTTTTTTGAAAAATGAAATTTAGTGATTGCAAAATGTAGAACAAATTTGCAAAAAAAGTCACACAAGTGTTCCTGACATGGTTTTTTTTGTTTGTTTGTTTTTAAACCAGTTTTGCCCTACTCCATTAATAAGGACATCACCTACAATATTTCACCCAAAGTTTCCTTCCTTGATAGTTCTTAAGAACAATTTAGGAAATCTCATTGATGAGATTTCATATCTTTTCCAGTAAGAAGAGACTTAACTCATAGAACAGGCAAGTGTTGCTGGAAATGTGATATTAGATGTACAGAAACTGATATCCAAATATGTACCACTCTTCATTTTGTCTCATAAATTCAACTCATTAAGACATTACTAAAAAGGAAGTGTATTTATTGAAAGATGTTTCTTACACTGATGTTTGGTTTAGAGCTCTTCACACAATTTATATAAGATAACTGAAAGAAAACTGTAGGACTTCAACCACCACCATAGACCATACAAAATTAAAAATGGGCCACCTACAGTCTCTTCCCAACTCCAAGTAGCAGCTCTGTAACCCATCTCTTCAATCATCTCGACTAGCTCCTAGTCTGGTCCCTCCAAAAAGGTTAGGTGGAACATAAGCCACACCATTTTTATTCTGAACTTTAATTATTCATGCCCCAGTTGGATATTTTCTGAATGACTCTAAAGTAAATACCCTTTATTTGGGCTTGTGGGCAGAAATAGATATTGTAGAAATAGATTGTGGGCAGAAATAGATATTGTAAATTTTATCAATCTTAGTGAGAAGATGGATGCTTCTTAGAGTAGGGTTTATTAACTACAGAGTGCATCGTTCCAAGTATCTTAATCAGCAAACTAAGACATGTGGCTTCAGCTTCGTAGATAGGTCTTGGCCAGTGTTTTGAAAATTAAATTGCTACAACTTTTTCTCCATCTAGATACTAATATCTATATTGTAATTGCTGGTTTATACTATTTCTCATTAACTCCAGAAATTAAAACTCTATTATATGAATATTTTACTTAAACAATATCTTAGTTTTGCTCTGAAAGAGCAAAAGAATCAGTACTTGGATGTATGCATTAGTAGTCACTTGTAAGCTATCTACATCTTCACCAGATATTATTGTATATACGTTAGGTTACTTGAGATCCCACACATGGGACTAAAAGTTTCTTCTGCATGTGGGTTTATAATTTTTTTATTTGAATTGCTTTTAAAACCCAAACATCCACTCTGTGATGAACTG
The DNA here is from genome assembly GCA_032164245.1 of Sternotherus odoratus. Classification (NCBI taxonomy): domain Eukaryota; kingdom Metazoa; phylum Chordata; order Testudines; family Kinosternidae; genus Sternotherus; species Sternotherus odoratus. The sequence goes on along the minus strand of JAVMKO010000001.1, from coordinate 133,809,698 downwards.
GCCTATTGTGAGGATATGATAATCCCTGTCCATTACTTTTTTCACACCAATATGGATCACAGACCCCACCACTACTACTAATTGTTTTTGCCATATTCCTAAAAATAAGCATATTCCTAATAATAATTTTTTCAGTTGAGGATATGCTGCATGGCAAGAGTTCTCGGCTGAAAGATATTTAGGACAACTTAGAATGGAGTAACTTTGTAGCTGAAATCAAGGAGCTGGTCCATAAATCCAGTTAGATGGAAGGAGTCGGGGGAGCACTTACAGGAAAACAACAGAGTGTCAAATTCTGTCCTCAGGCATTCACATACAGAAGGAGAATTTGACCTTGTCTGAATAAATTATCTTTTGCCAGGTTAGCTTGAGCAGCCCCTTCATTTTATCATGTTCTGTCTCTCTCTTTTTGTCAACAACTTTCTCCTCTTTCATCCAAAGGTGGATGTTCTCATAACTCTGGGAATGCCACCCACTTCATACATAGCAATTACTATTGAAACAAAATACAGCATATTTTTTTCTTCTTTTTTGGGCATTCATACCAAATGATTTTCAGCATTTTTCTTGCATAATTTGCCTCACAGGAAATTGGACACACATTTCCTTGAAGGCCGCAATCAGTGTGTTTACTTAAAGAAATTTGCAATTATAATCCAGGGGTGTTTTTTATTTTTTATTTCAGCTTCAAGTGAAAAACCGTTCATTCCCACTAAACCAAAAACCTCCATCAAGCCAGGAATGCCACAGACCAAACCTGGTAATGGAGTCATTTTTCTAATTCTGTATATTGAGGTTTAATCATTTGTTTAGCCAAACCTAGTTGTTGTGCTTTTCGGAAGCATTCAGCCAATTTCTCTAGTTATTCCTCTGCAGCTCTAGACAGTTGTGTTGCACTGGGGTAAGTGATGGCAAAATGTACATCTCTGCATATGAAAACCAAAACTACTTTAAAGCTGACAGATTGATAGTTCCAGAAAGGAGAGGCTGAACCCCACACCACTGTTTCTGTATTCCAAAGAATTTTCAAGGAATGGCACATAATATTGTTTCAGTACTAGACGATTCACTGTTGTTTTTTTTAAATGTTTGGGTGGCTTCCTACATGAAACCCTTTCTAATTACTTTCTAGTCATTTCTCTTATCTGTGTCTTTCTCTTCCCTTATGGGGATCGTTATAATGAGCTCCTTTGTAAAGTTCTTTGAGATGTACCAATTAGAAGTGCTATATAAGAGCTACATTAGTAGTATTATATTAGAACAAAAGCAATTTTTAAATGAATACTTTTATATCTATCTCACCACTGCTTGTATATTGTATTAAAAATATAAAGCAAGAAGCTACAAGGGAGATCTGAGCCCTGATCTACACTGCGGGAGTGGGGGAATAGTGTAGCTGAAGTCGAAGTATGCAGGTCGACATACCTCAGCGTCTTCATGGCGCTGTCGCTCCCCTGTTGACTCCACCTGTGCCTCTCAGTGTGGTGGAGTTCTGGAGTCAACGGGAGAGCGCTCAGGGATCTATTTATCGCGTCTAGACGAGATGCAACAAATCGAGCTCCAAAAGATCGATCTCTACCCGCCGATCCGGCAGGTAGTGTAGACCTGCCCTCAGTCAATTTGTTTCTGTTAACAGTCAGTACAATTGATAGTGTTATGCTGTGATTTGTAAATTGAGCCTTTTGGGGCTGGGGCAAGACAACTGCTTTCAATAACCCAAATGCTACCTATTTCCATTGCAGTTTTTGTTTTCTCTTTTGTGCAAAACCAAAGTTCATCAATTCTGTCTTTATTTTAGTATCTAAGATTCTTTGTATTTTTCCCCCAACAGCAATACATCGAACATCCCCACAGCCACTTGTAACAAAACCTTCTGTCACCTCTAAACAGCCAAAGGCAACAATGGGTAAAGAAGTTTCCTTACTGAAATTGTTATACTGGTATTTTTCCCTTTTCACTAAAGAAAACTCTTCTAGAAAACATGTTCTAGAAAGTTATTTTGTGCTGCAACATTTTATTCTCCTATACGGCTGTGCACATCCTTTGCCGTGGAAGACAGAGAGTTCTGTCTTAGAAATGATCTCTCTGCCACTATCAAACCTGCTCAGAAGCACCCATTAACCTATTATTTCTTATCTATCTTTCAAAACTGAGTGGTCCCATTTTCTCAGAGTATCAGAATTTTGGCCACTTTGATCACTATATCTAGTCATCCCACAGCACAGCTTTCTTAATTTTCTTCCTTTTGAGCAGTCATTTTATTTCAGCTTCCAGGAAACCATGAAATTGTTATTGTCTATTATAGGCTTGGATTTTCTGTGGGCTAAACATGGCATTGGACTATGATTCCTGAAGAATACAATAATAATCCCGCTCCTTTCTTTCAGCTCCAAAAGAAACACGACTCATTCCATCCAAACCCAAAACATCTGTCAGGCCTGAAGTACCGCAGACTAAACCTGGTAATCGCATTATTTCTGTAATTTGGTATAGAGGCTTACAATCTTTAAAAATGTTGTTGTGGCACTAGCTTAGTTACACATGCTGACATTGGTTAGTGCCTTGATGATTTGACAAACATTGCATATTGAAAGATGTTAAGATCATTTTATTTAACTGAGCACACAAAAGTGAATTGTAAAAGGGCTAGCGTGACTTGAATCTCACCTTGTGGAAAGAAGGTGATAAGTCAGCCATTTGTTCAGTCATTTCATATTGAATTTAAGTAATATCCATGGATTGTTTTTAACCCGTAGAACCCCTTGATGTGTCTGAGATATATAGATAGATAGATAGATATATTATAATATGCATTTCTATAGCGTCCATCACTCTTCTCATGGAAATTATTATATGAAAGGGAACCATGAAATAAGGCTTTCTTCACCTTTTCAACTATCCTCTGAACTCAGGTCTCAGAATCAGACTCCAAAAGAGTCTGGTGACACCAACCAAGCTCAGGCTTACCCCCAAAAAGATGAGCCTTGCACTGTATTCTGAAGCTCACAAGACTTTACACAACTGTTCCTCTCTGGAACTTGCAGAGAGTAGTGACTTTCTGCTCTGTTAAACAGGTGCAAACTTAGAATAATGCCATGGACTTAAGTAGGTGTCTTCAGATTTACACCCATCTAACTGAGGGAATAATCTGGCCAGAGACAGGGTGAAGGTTCAGTTTGTAAATCTGCATTTTCCTTAAGAAAAGGGAATCTTCTAATCAGTAATAATAGGAGAGATGGAAAAACTAGTGGTGACTCAAATACTATTGTGAAAGGTGCATTATATAATACAGATGCACTGTTATAAGGGAGGAGACTCCTGGTTCTTCAGCCCCCGGCCACAATCCTGAAGAGTATTTGTGGACAAAAATGAGGTAAAGTTATCCAAATACTTTTGGAATCTTCCAAATATTCAGTTTTAGTTGGATTATAAAATAAGGAAAACTTTTAGGGTGAGTCATGACAGGAGGAAGAGGAGTTCTGAATTTTTCCAAAGTGGTGGCTCCAACCCTAGTCTTTGAATTGTCAATTGTATTTGCTCTTGAGGCAGATATTAATATACAGTAAAACCTCCATTTAACGGACTAATTCGGGCGAGGGGGTGTCTGTTAAATCAAAAAGTCCGTTATTTAATAAAAAAAAAAACGAGCTGTTGGAGCAGCAGCCTGCCCGCCACAGGGGGGACCCGCTTGTGGGACTCGGGCAGGAGCTGCCAGCCCGCCCGCAGGCGGGAGCCGGGCGGGAACCAGCAGCCAGCCCGCCCACAGGCGGGAGCCGGGCGGGAACCAGCAGCCAGCCTGCCCGCAGGCGGGAGCCGGGCGGGAACCAGCAGCCAGCCCGCCCGCAGGCGGGAGCCGGGCGGGAACCAGCAGCCAGCCCGCCTGCAGGCGGGACTTGGCAGCCAGCCAGCCAGCCCGCCCCGGCTGGCGGGACTCGGGTGGGACCCGGCAGCCAGCCCGCCCGCTGGCGGGACTCGGGCGGGACCTGGGAGCCAGCCCGCCCGCTGCCTGGACCCGGGCGGCAGCTGTGACCCGGGCGGCAGCTGGGAGTCGTCAGCCAGCCCGCGAGAAATGAATTTCGGATGCATCAGACTTGCTCAGAAATTTTGTCCGTTGCATCCGAAGTCCGTTAAATCGAGGTCCGTTAAATCGAGGGTTTACTGTAGTTGATTATGATATTTTTATTCATTTCCTTTTTCTCAATCCTCTAGCATGGTCAGAGAATGTAATCAATATCTCTGTTCTTTGGAGAATTGTACATTTTTTCATGTACCTCACAAATAAAAATTGAAATGGATAGTTAATAAAAGAGAAGGTTAACTTTTTAAACTAAAGGATAATTTTGAGAGACATTGTATAAGTAACCAGGTCAGTCTTACGGGAGGAATCAGTTGACTAGAATTATCAGTGGTTGCATCGGTGGACATTAGTGTTAGCACAACTGTGAAGTATGCATGTAAGAGGAGGATGGTGAGGACATTTAAAATATACAACAAATAGGAAAAGCATTTTTCCTATACATGTGGATATTTTTAATTAAGTACTTGAAAAATGAACTTTCTGTAGCTGGCAATTGTTTAATTGGAATGCTATTTTATCTTGTAAAAGAAAAATCTGGTCTTTGATCCCAACCCCACATACTACTAAGATGACCTTTGCTTCTAGCCCAAGTGTCGCTGATATTTTATTTCCGACTGCTCCAAAAACAGTGCATCTGAGATCAGTTAACTTTGTAACAGTTCATGTTGTTGATGGGTCTAAAGTGACTTTGGTTAATTATATTTTTTTTCCTTTCCCCTCTGCTTTTGGAAGATGATTGAAATTATTCTTTTATTAATAGCTAAACTTTCCACGTTTCTCCCCCTTTTGTTTGGTCATGCTCCAGGGCTCGTGCATAATACTACTTCTGATTTTCCAGTCAATTTTTTTGCTGTTCTTTCTAGGAACACACATCTCACGCACAAGACTGGACTGTCATCTGCGATGCTCTACCTGACCCCCCTAATCTTCTGTTGCCTGTCTTATTAATGGTTTTATTCTCCTACTCTCAAAAATTTTATATGTTCAATTAAAGCATGATTTTGAGCCAGGTTTCCAGCATTGAACCTTTTCATTTCTGGGCTACACAAACGAAGTTTTAATCCTCATCCTTCTTGAATTTAATTTGTAGCATCTAATTTTAAGACAAATGATCTACATTTAATAAGTTCTGATGTTTTCACTTTCAGTTCCAAATGAAACATACCAGATTTCATTCAAGCCCCAAACTGCTTTAACAACTGAAAATCCACACTTGAAAACTGGTAACTGATTTGTTTTTCTTGATTCAGTGTTTTGAGATTGTTCATCTCTGAAGTGGGTGAGTGCACTTTGCACTTTAAGGTCAAATGGTGTATACATTATTACCTAGAACACTGTATTCCAGGTACATTTTAGTTTCTCAGAAGCCCAAATACCATACTTTGTGTTTTTGGAGGGGGAGGAGGGAGACTCAGAGACTGAGCCATATTCTGCCCTCAAATGTGCACATGCTGCTCCCATTGGAAAAGAAAATTGTGCATGTACATCCATGAGCAAGATTTGGCTTGGTAAATGCACAAAATGTGCTAATCTCATTTAGTTTTGTGCTTGGAACTCAAGGAGTCTTCTTCTTCAAGTGACGGTCCCTATGTGTATTGCACTGTGGGGTGCACATCTGCCTGAAAACCAAAACAATTTGCTAGCAGTTTCCATTAGTCTGCACCTGCACCCATCTCCTCCTTGTGCTCTGGAATTCCAAGACTGATGACAGAGGGTTGCTGATGCCCCAGATCCCCCATCATAAACCCCTCAACTTTCTGCAGAGCATGGGGCCTACCAAGTTGGTGGCAATCCCCATTAACAACTCCATCTTAGAGCCTGCCAAGGTAGTCTGGCATATCCCAGCCATATATTCCCCTGCTCCAAAAAGGACAGAAAAGTAGTACCATGTATCAGTCTAGGGAGCAGAATTTTTATTTACACACCTTGCTCCAAACTCCTTCATCGTCCAAGCAGTCACTGAAAGATACAGGCAACATTAACCAAGATCCACCCTCTTCTGATAGAGAAACTTTTCTCTGAACCTATTTGGGAAAACATTTTTAATTCAACCATCCTGCATTTCTGCATAGAAAATTGCCAGGCATTAATGTCTAAATCCAATTACTCTAAGTTAACAGAATTTACTAACCAGCTCCAGTTGTAGGATAGAGTGCCATGGCAAGTACCTCTTGAGGAAGGTAAATTGATCATTCCTCCAAGCGTCAGTTGATGCAGTGGACACGCCTTCCAATGGATGGTGTTGGCTGTTGTCAAGTGTAGAGTGCCATGGTGTAAAAGTGCCGTCACTCACCCCTGCTGGCGCCTCCTGCTGGTCGTCTGGGGAATCAGCTCACCAGCCTCCAGAGCGCCCTCTGCAGGTCGATGTCCCTCCCAGACCCGGGTGCCCTCTTCCACTGGTGCTGCACCCCTGAAGTACCCTCACAAATCTCAGGGTTCCCCCTCCTCTGGGGAACCCCCACCCCCTATCCCCACCTTGCCTCAGTCTAGGCAACTGCCAGTCACCACTTGCCTCCATTCTCTGGAGCAAACTGCAGTATAATTGCCACTCATCACCGGCAAGGAGGATTTGGACCTGCTGCCTCTGCGTACCCTCGGGGCTGTCCCCTGCACCCCAGCACCTATTTGGCTATACAGTAGGCCCCACAGCCTGTGGGGTTTCCAGGTCAGAGCTCCGCAGCTCTGCTATCCTTCCCCCAGCCCTGCCCTACTCCTGGTACCCTCCTTAGCCCCAGCAGTCAGGTCCTCCCTCTCCAAAGGCTAGAGAGAGACTGTTTGCCTCTAGCCCACTGCTCTCTTATAAGGGCCAGCTGGGCCCTAATTACATTGGCCACAGCTGTGGTCAGCTACCCAATCAGCTGACCCAGCTGTCCTTAATCTCCTTCCCTGCTTCAGGCTTCTCCCAGGCTATTTTAAGCCCTTCTGAACAGGAGCGGGTGGTCACCCCGCTATACATGGCTTCAGTCCTCAGGGAATTCCAATCTACAGTGGAGGATTTTCCCTTTGAAGACAACAGTTTGCTCTGTGAGAAGACTGATAATTCATTACACTCATTGAGGGACTCAAAGGCAACCCTCTGCTCTCTAGGGAGCTGCACTCCAGTGCAATGGAGGAAATTCCACAGGCCACAATGGTATAAAGAGTGACTGGCACCTCACCCCTTTTATCTTCAGAGCAGCTATGAACCACCATGGGAATGACAGAGGGTGCAGCAGAGCAAGCAAACGTTCCCCCTCCATCCAACCCCAACCTGCTGCTAAGAAACACTTTTGACAGGACCAAATCATTCCAGATGCCATGTCTGTCCTCCCAGATTTCTTATACACAATTTGGTGGCCATGGAGCTTGTTTCTCCCATGTTAGGCAGATGATAGTGACTGACACATGCATTCTTGACATCATTCAGACTGGCTACACTATAGAGTTCATCTCCCCTTCCCCATCAAAACCCCTTCTCCACCCTTCTTCAGGAACCACTCTCACAAGAGTCTTTGTCTGCGGATTGAAGTTCAGGATGGTCATCCTGGTTTCAGAATCTTCTGATCAATTCAGAACCTTCCCTCCCATGATGAAGCCTCAGTCTGGTCATCTCAGCATTAACAAGGCTTCTATTTAACCCCCTGTCCTCATGTTTTCTGACCCACCTATCTATAAAGGTTGCTTTTTCTGGTTGCCATCCCCTCAGCCAGAAGATGAGATGAGCTGGGGGTCCTTTTGGCTGATCTGCTGTACACAGTCTTCCAAAAGGGCAACATTTCTTTAAGACTTCACCCTAAATTTATTCCTAAAATAATCTTAGATTTCTATCTGAATCAAACAATTCACTCACCTGTTTTCGTCCCATAGCCACATTTCACTCGTAAGGACATGATACTTCATTCTCTAGATATCCACCAGACGCTAGCATTCTACCTGCAAAGACGATATTGTCTAGATTCTTTGTCCTTTGCAGAATGGTTGAGAGGGGAAGTGATATTTTCCCAAAGACTTTCAAAGCGGATACGAGGTTCCCTTGTACTGTGTTGCGAGTTAACAGCCATTCCTCCTTCCAGATGTGAGAACCCACGCAACTAGGGCAAGGCTGCTTTGATACCCTCTTTTTGTGATGGTCCTCTCACTGAAATCTGTGAAGCAGCGACATTGGGTTCTGTCCATATCTTCATGACACGTCCTGATACAAGTTTTGACAGCTAATACATCTTCCAGCACAGCAGTCTTCCAGACATTGATACCACAGAAGTCCTCCACACCCTCCTCAATGAATGAATACTGCTTGTCAATCACCCACAGTGGAATACACATAGGAACTATCACTCTAATAAGAAAGAGAAATTACTGGTAATTAGGAAGTGGAGTGCTTCAAGATATGATGTCCTTATATGTATTCCACTACCTGCCCTCCTTCCCCTCTGCTTTGGTTCCTTTGCACATGATTCATGGTGGAGAAGGAACTGGAGATGCAGTCAGTCTGCACCACCTCTTATGTTCTCAGTTCAGAGCATGAGGGGGAGAATGGCACAGGCAGAAAATCTTCTGGTCTCAGATACCTGGAGCACATGCATGCCCCACAGTCGAGTGTAAATAGGGACTACATATCTTAAAGAAGTTATTGTACAAGACTGATGAAGACGTTACTTACCATGTGATACTTTTCATTGGAATTCTGTGGGATAGAGTTTAAATAATTAAAATTAGCCAAATTAATCATAACTTCTCCCTTTTTCCTGACTGTGTAGTCCTGCATACACACAGCTTCTTTTAACCTCGGTGGAGTTACATGTGCATAAGGGCCACCTTATTGATTGAGGAGAAAGCATAAAAAGATAGCTGAGTGCCTATTTCAGACAATGAATACAGGGACTTTCAGAAACCAATTTTCAGAATTTAATCTCATTCTATGTATTTAATCAAGTGAATGAAACTTGCAGGGAATGTTGCTGTTTTAAAAAATATGTATTTAAGAAAAGGTGTCTATTTTTCCCAAATTTTGTGGAGGAATATTCATAACATGAAAGTTCATATTTCCCCCATGGAGCATTTACTTTAAATATACTTTATTTTTGTACAGTCTGAATCTACTATCTGCCTCACAGTGATCATATGAAGTTCAAGGCATTTATGTTACTACTTTGTTTTGTTTCTCAGATGGATAGTGTTACAGAAGTCCAGAGCAGTAATATACTCAGCAATCTTTCAGATGAGATATTTGATTTAGGCCTATAATACTTATTCCAAGTTGATCAATGACATTCAGTCTGCTAAAACATTTCCTCTAGTTTTATATGAAAAAGATAATATTCTTCATTTAGACTCTTACAAAACTGTTATACGGTGTTGCTAGCGCAGGATGGGCTACTAGATTGAGCAGCCAAATGACAAACTCTGTTTTTGGGTGCAAAGAGTTCTAGAGCCTATTAGATTGTATTTTGGGTGTAACATGATGGTGACTAACTCAGCTGTTACTGACTTCTGTTTTATATTTACAGCTTCCTATGTGATTCATACAGAAACCGTTAAACCTAAAATATCAAAACCATTTGGCAAAACAGAGGCAACCCTGGGTAATGGCCAACACTTCACATTTTTAAACCTGATGCTGTCACTGCATTTCACCAGCCCATGCTCTCATTGCTTTGAATTTCTTCATTTTGCTTGCAGACGTCATCTGTTGAGTGATGCTGAAAACTTTCACACCTTTATCTGGCATACTTGGCTCTTTGTTTTTTTTACAGATGCTAATTAAATTTCTTACAGCCACACATGCCCTGCAGAACTGACGCAATCGTGTAACTGAGTGTTAAATAATTGTCTTCTGCTCTTCAATGTCGCCAGCCGCTGCAGACTGGCTCCAGTTAGCTTCTGAGTCCTCAACAAAGTAGCACAGGCTTTCAATGTGCAGCTAAATTAATATGTTGAAAATTACTTTATCATTTTGCTTCAATGCACTGACAGGGCCTGTCTCCCTTAATCATTGATATTCCTCACAACCCTGGCAGTTAAACTTCAGTTTGTCTCTTTCAGCACCATATAAAGTGCGTCTCACTTCTGCAAGACCCAAGATATTTGATAAGCCACAGAACAGACCTGGTAATTAAGTATTTTTCTAAAATGTCCTTATTTAATCAGCTTCACTTACTTTAACTGTATCTTTTAAGTATTGCTGTGAAGTAGTTAGTATTTTCTGTTGAGTAGGTCTATTGATGTAGTCTTTCTATTGCTGATTTTATCTATTTTATTAAGAATTTTATTGAATCGGATAAAAAGATCTGGTTTCTAATTTTTTTCCATTTGAAAAAGATGTTTCACTATTTCCAATGTGTATAGAAGATGTTGACACAGATAATGCGTAGCATAATCTAGAATGTACCTTACAATTCTGCTTAACCAACAGTAGTAACCAGGGTTCCCACATTCTCTGATAAATTCAGTTTACATTTCATGTCAGACTCCCAATTTCTGCAATGCATTGTGCTAGTTTCTGTGATACATTGAGTCATTTCACAACACTGATTCTGAAGCAGAATTCCCTGCTGAAATAAATGTGGAGTTTTGTTTAAGAATTAGTGGCACAATATGATCCACTTAAATTTCTGCGGTATCTTCAAGTAAACTCAAAGATCAAGATGTTTATTTAAATATGCAAATGAGTAATAGAAACGGTACATTAGTTCTTCTGTGGTCCTCAGTGATGTTAAATTTGATACAAATCTCAATTTTAATTATTTTTTTAATTATCCTAGAATTTCAATTTTCAGCATGCTCCATGGTTTTGTGAGAGCAATTGGGACTTTGTTCACATAATTTTTTATTATTTTCTCAATGAGAGCTTGTATTGTGCCATCAAATTCTGCAACTGGTAGATTCTGCAGCCATTCTGTGAATGCAGAATAAAAAAATATAAAACCATACCCTGTTAGTAGTTTCCGTTTTTAAAAAATGTTTGCATATATTCAGATAAAATGTTTTTTGAAGACACAATTTCTGGACTAAAATAGCATGTTTTTTTAAAAAAACAAATGCATGAGCCACAATATCATTATTACATCATTTCCTCTCTAACCAGTAGAGAATTCAGTTTGCAGTGGCCTGGCTGTCGGTGTTTTCTTTTTTTAATTAAAAACGATCTGAACAATTTAGTTTTATTGTTTCTGCAGCAATAAACAAGACAACCCCAGGACCTAATAGAACAAAAACTGCTGGAGTGATGAGATGGGGTGGGACACCACCAGGTAATGCTTACAGATATGCTTTCTCTGCAATATTTTGAGTGTATCAGTAAAAAGCCAGGAGTGTACCTGTTCAGTCCCTCTTTCTCTGGATTCATGTTTGACCAAGTTTTACTTAGTAATGGGAGTGAATTCTTTAACTGGAATACTGTAATTCATTTACTGTTTTCTGGTCATGTCATGATGCTAGGGACCCTGATTTAATGGACTTCGGATGCAACGGACAAAATTTCCGATGCATCCAAAATCCGTTATTTGGGGGCTGCCGGCTCCCGCCCCGGGGAGCCGGGCGGGAGCTGTCAAACTCCCCCCTCCCCCCAGCTCCCCGCAATGGGGAGCCGGGCGGGTGGGCTGACAGTTCCCGCCCAGCTCCCCGCTGCGGGGAGCCGGGCAGGCGAGTTGACAGTTCCCACCCGGCTCCCCCCAGCGGGGAGCCGGGCGGGCCAGCTGACAGTTCCCTCCGGGCTCTCCGCTGCGGGGAGCCAGGCGGGCGAGTTGACAGCTCCCGCCCGGCTCCCCGCAGTGGGGAGCCGGGCGGGGGGGTTGACAGCTCCCGCCCGGCTCCCCGCTGCGGGGAGCCGGGCGGGGGGGCTGACAGCTCGCTCCCGGCTGTGATCAGTAAAACGGACTAATTCGGGTGAGGGGGGTGTCCGTTAAAGCCAAAAGTCCTGTTATTTAATTATTTTAAAAAATTATTAAATAACGGACTTTCGGCTTTAACGGACACCCCCTCGCCCGAATTAGTCCGTTAAATCGAGGTTTCACTGTACAGTCATGGGGTTCCAAGCTGGGATCAAGTTCCCTACCACTCAAAGGGTATGATGAGAAAACAGTTTAATGAACCACATTAATTTTTTTTTAATTATCCTAGAATTTCAATTTTCAGCATGCTCCATGGTTTTGTGAGAGCAATTCAGCCATTTAATCATATTACTGTAGTTGTTTCAGTCTTCATTGGTACTTGGAATGTCCTCTTGTAACTCAAGGGGAAATGTCAGTGATGATGATAATGGTTAGCAATGGTAAAATGCATAAAGTAATAAAAAAAAATTTATAAAAAAAAAATGCTTGCATGGTAACCCAGGAAGATCAAAAGACATTTTTGCAGATAAATTTCAAATGGAGTTGTTTAATCTAAGTATGCTATAGTTCGATCACAGGAGATGATACCGCATCAAACTGTTTGTAAAATAAACTATACATGGGGATAACAGAAATTAAGTCTTACTTCTGCTTGAGTAGTTAGTAATCCAAAGTTTTCATGATCTCATGTTTGTTCATTGTCTTTGATGTGAAGTGAGCTGAACATACTAGTCCATTTCCCAGCAAACAGGTTGTCCGCATTACAGAAACCATTGCTTGGCAGACCCAGTGGTGAGTCCAAGGATAACTGGGGCAAGGAGAGGGAAATATCCTATTGCCTTTAAGGATGATCCTTTCAGGTCAAGAAGACATATTGGCCATACACTCTGAGGACACTTACATCACCATTGCCTGTGCTGTCCCAATTCTGAGAACTGATAGAGACCTTCGGTCCCTAGTACTGTCAATCAATCAGTTTGTAGTGGGCTGAAATTTTGAAGGGGAAAAACGTGTTAGAACAGCATTCAAATTGAAGATCGGAAATTGGGGTTTATACCAGAGAAGTGCTAACAAATTCTCTCATTGTAGTGAAACAACACACTTCTATTGCCATTAACAAGAGAGAGACTCCATCTAAACAGCCTGAAATAGCTGATAGGGTTGTGCAGGGAGTTGTCCATTTGTGGAAACATCATTCAATAGAATGGCTGTAATGGATTTATTGCAGTCAATAGAAAGAGACTGGGTGTTAACTTGTCACTAAGTGGCTGTGTTGCAGAATAAACTATCTTTTAGTATGAACGTGGCTGTGTGCTATTTGGTTAGGGATCTGGCTGTGATAGTGAATGTTCACCAAGATGTTTCCTTCTACCTTTCCAAACCTAGAAAATGTTGAGGGAGTTTGAGTTGTGCCAAGCCCTAGGAAAATAAGTGGCTTGCTTGCTAGAATTTATATAATTGTAAAATGGTTGTGCGTCAGGGACCCCAGGGACCCCAAGTGTTTCAAAAAGAATGCTTAGGAGCCTCTGGCAACCCTGTTCCCAATCGGCCTGGTTCATAAAGGATTCATTCATGCCTCAGTCATGTGATGAATAAGTCAACTGAGTGAAAGAAATAAACTGTGTTGGATTCTTTGAAAGGGGAATCAGGACCAGAGACCTTCAAAACTATAGTTGCAGTGATCTGTCTATATTTATATAATTCATGTGGTGATTTTTATTTCTAATTATGAAAAATAGTAGAACCTTCTTAAGATTACGTTGAACTCATTAGCATCACAAAAATTGCAATACATATTGCATGTGCACAATACAAATGTAATTTAGCTGTACACAGAATTGTAATTTACAGAATTGTAATGTACAATTATATTGTATTGTAGACTTTCCCCTCATCCACAGAGCCAGCTATCTTATCATAGAAGGCAATTAGGTTAGTCAGGCATGACTTGCCTTTGGTGAATCCATGCCGACTGTTCCTGATCACTTTTCTCTCCTCTAAGTGCTTCAGGATTGATTCCTTGAGGACCTGTTCCATTCTTTTCCAGGGACTGAGGTGAGACTGACTGGCCTGTAGTTCCCTGGATCCTCCTTCTTCCCTTTTTTAAAGATGGACACTACATTAGCCTCTTTCCAGTATTCCGGCACCTCCCCAGATCGCCATGAGTTTTCAAAGATAATGGCCAATGACTTTGCAATTTCATCCGCCAACTTCTCTAGCACCCTTGAATGCAGTGCAGAACTTCTAGGTAATAAAGTTAGGCAGACTGGTGTATATTTCCCTGGGTCCTCTTTGATCCCTTTTATAAAGATAGGTATTATTTTTGCCCTTAAGTAGTTTTCTGGAACCTCACCTGACCTCCAGGAGTTCTCAAAGATAATTCCTAACAGTTTCTAGACTGGTTCAGCTAGTTCCTTAAGCACCCCAGGTTGAATTTCATCAGGCCTGCCAATTTATATACATAAAACTCATCTAAATATTCTTCAACCTGTTCTTTTCCTAATCTGGCTTGTATTCCTTCCTTGCTTGGTATTATAAATACTTTTATGATTCTCATCATAATTAACCTCTTTAGTGAACATTGAAGCAAATTAACCTTAGAGCCTGCTTGCTCTCATCTGTTATTCACTCTCCTTCCCAACTAAGTGATGGACTTGCTCTTTTCTTTATCTCTTTCTTGCTGCTGACGTATGTCTAGAACCTCTTACTGTGCTTTATGTCCCTTGTTAGGTCTGACTCATTTCATGCCTTAGCCTTTTTGATTTTGTCCCAAAATTCTTGTGCTGTTCTTTTGTATTCGTCTATAGCAATTTGTCCATGTTTCCACATTTTGTAGGATTCCTTTTTTATTTTAGGTCATTAAATTGCTGGTGATGGAGCCATTTTGGCCCCTATTATTCCTGTTTTTCCTTCACATTGGAATAATTTGCAATTCGGCCCTTAATATTGTCTCTTTTAGAAACTGCCAGCACTCCTGAATGCCTTTTTCCCTTAGATTTTCTTCCCATGGGACCTTATCTACCAGTTCTCTGAGTTTGTTACAGTCTGCTTTTTTAAAGTCCATTAGCCTTATTATGCTGCTCTTACTCTTTCCTTTCCTTAAAAACATGAAACCTTTCATTTCATAATTACTTTCAGCCAAATTGCTTTCTATCTTCAGATTTGTACCACTTCCTCCTTGTTAAATTACATTTAAAATGCTACCACCTGGTTATTTCCTCCACTTTCTGAAACAGGAAGTTGTCCCCAGTAATATCTAAGAACTTAACAGCAATTGTGTTTTGCTGTATTACTTTTCCAACAGATGTCTGGGTGGTTAAAGCCCCCCATTACTACCAGGTCTTATGTTTTGGATGTTTCTATTGTTCTAGAAATTCCTCATCCACCTCCTCCTCTTAATTTAGTTGTCTGTAGTAGACCTCTACTATGACATCATCCTGTTTTTCTTTCCCTCTTATCTTTACACGGAGACTTTCAACTAGTTTGCCTCTCAGTATTTTGTGGATCTCAGAACAATATATATCTTATATATTATATGATGTATAATGCAAACACCTCGCCCCTGCATGTCCTTCCTGTACAAACTATACCCCTCTACCAATATTTCAGTCATTATATTTGCCCCACCAAGTCTCAATGATGGCAATTAAGTCATAGCCCTGGCCTACACTGGGCAGGGTGGGTTGGAGGTGTGGGGGGTGGGAGGGGTTGACCTAAAATAGGCCATTTCAGCTACAAGAATATCGTAGCTGAAGTTGACGCATTTAGATTGACTTACCGTGGCATCTTCACGGCGCTGAGTCGACTGCTACCACTTCCCTGTCAACTCTGCCTCAGCCTCTCATGGCATTGGAGTACTGGAGTCGACGGGAGAGCGCTCAGGGATCAATTTATCATGACCCCCGATAGAGAGATCACTACCCGCCGATCCAGCGAGTAGTATAGACATACCCATAGTTTACATAGTGTACCAAGATTTCCAGTTCTACCTATTTACTCCCCATACTGCTTGCATTTGTGTATAGACATCTGAGATGTGGAGCAGATTCCCCCATTAAATTCCCTCCTACGGTTCTATGACCTTATTGTAATTTTCCATTTCTCCTCCAAAATCTAGCCCTTTGTCGAGGTCACCTTTTGTGTGACCTTGACAAATATGGACAAAAGCTAATTAAATCAGTAATATAAATAACAGTTTTATGTATTTAATATAGTTCACTTTTCAAAGTACTATTTAAGTATTCTCTAAGCCACTACATTTAAATGTGTGACTTTTAGACCATGATAGTTATTCTGGTAGTGCCTAAATGTTGCATGTTTAAATGCAGTGCTTATATAGTTTTTAAATAGTACTTTAGACATTGCATATTTTTTCTCCCCTGAACAAGAGTGCAGTTACTGAAGAACCCTGGCTAGTCTGTCATTCTAATCCTAGCTGGGCTCCTCTTCTTCTTTCTCCTTTCTTGCTGGTAGTGTTCTTGGACTGTGCACCAGTTCTTCTTCGTCATTGAGCTGTGGCATCAGTGCCAAGATATGCTGCCCCATGCAGAGTGTTTTTGGCAGCTGGAGGATCCAGATGCTAACCTGTGGAATGTGTTTTTCCAGCAGCAGCATATGAGACTGTGATGGCTTCCTGGCTGGCTTTTTTCAGCCTTTTGGCTGGTTGCATTCTTGGCTCTGGTGCCAGGTGTTAAACTGACTGTGGGAATGGGACAGACAGCATCCTTTTGAATAACTTTTCTTTAATTCAATAGCTATGTTTGTCTGTATCCGCAAAAAGAACGAGGAATACTAATGGCACCTTAGAGACTAACAAATGTATTTGGGCATATGCTTTTGTGGGCTAGAACCCACTTCATCAGGTAAGTGGTGTGGCAAAGCTCTGATCTTGTCCCTGTGGATCCTGCGCTTCCAGGTGGTTTATGCTAGCCTCAGAGGCTTACTGTGACTCTCCATGTAGCCCTTCTCTCTCTAGGCCAGGGTTACAGTTTATTGAGCCCTTTTCATCATAAGCCAGCAAAGCAGTTGGTGAGAGAACTCCCACAGTCTCTGTTGTCCCTCTGGGCTTATTTCAGGACAGTATAGCCTCCTGTCCTGCTAGGGGCCTGCCTTCCCCTTCCAGGAGGTGTTTCGGTGTGGTGGTAGGTTGGGGAGGAACCCGGGCCCACCCTCTACTCCGGGTTCCGGCCCAGGGACCCTAATGGTAGCAACTGTTGGCAGCCAACCTTTCACTGCCAGAGTTGCTACTTTTCCCTGGGCCACTTCCCCCGCTTCTCCCTTACTCAAGTAAGCTCAAGTGTGTCTTGTGTCTTCTGTCTTCAGCAGCACGTCCTCTCCTCTGGCTCCCTGACTCTCCTCTGCTTCACTGGAGTGAGCACTTTTTTTATAGTACCAGAGAGGCCTTAATTAGAGTCAGGTGGTCAATCAGCTCAATGGCCTCACCTGACTCTTTGCAGGTTAATTGGAGTCAGGTGTTCTCATTAGCCTGAAGCAGTCCCTACTCTGGTCAGTCAGGAACAGAAAACTGTTGATCCAGTGGCCAGAATATCTGCCTTGTGCTACTCTGCTGTATCCAGCTGGCCTGGGTCTATCACAGTGGGTTCTAGCCCACAAAAGTATATGCCCAAATAAATTTGTTAGTCTCTAAGGTGCCACTAGTACTCCTTGTTCTTTTTTTTTAATTCTCTTCCTAATGTGAGGCAACTTTTTCTATAATTTTCTTTTAATTTGATTCCCTGCTTATTTGTCTTAACCTACAAAGTTTGTGTTTCCAGGAAACATGATTAAAGTCAGAGTAAAATATAAACACACACGCAGATACTTTCAGTCACACACATCCCTATTCAAAAGTTTGGGTGAATGTGCTGAGAAGAAATTCTCCGGATAAACCATTGCACTAGACTGACAGATACCATGACAAACAGCATGCTGTTGGGTAGTCCAAATACCACTTAAATTCTTCAAGTACTGAACAAAACCACACTTACTTGTCACTTTGAACTCCACTTAATCAAGCAACAGGGAAAACAAAACAACCATGCCAGTATTGTGGCTCTGTCAGCCTGTGTTTGTTTTTCCATCCTGCCTAATTAAATACAATTTAAGTTGTCATTTAAGACAGGCTTGTTTTCTTCAAGGTGGTCTAATTTATCTATGTTTGGCATAGTGGGCAGTTCAATGGTTTTGTCAATGTGCCTACACATTGTATTGATTATTTAGCTCCGGGATAGCATAGTAAACTAGAATATACTTCCTCTATGTCTCATGGTCATCAGATTTTTCTGTTTATATTGAAGTGTGTGATCCTTACACAGACAGAGCCATCCCTTGGGGAAAATTTGGGCAATCGCTCCGGGCCCCATGCTTTGGAGGGCCCCATGGGCCAATGTGATTTCCTGGCATGGTTGGCCCTGGAAGACATAAGTGAGGGAACTAGGCATGCGGGGGATGCTCCAGCCCCCCCCCCCCCCCCAGGCTCTCACCCAACACAACCAGGGTCTCAGCTGCCGTCCTGTGTAACTGGGACTCTGCCCAGACATCAATGGGGAGTGGGGGCCCAAGCCAGCGGGGGATGATTTGTACTGGGCTCTGCACCCTCTAGGGATGGCTCTGCACACAACTGCCAATGGATCTCATTCCTGATCTGTAGTGCCATTCTGAGTCCCCTACTGTGTGAGAGTTAAGTAACATATAACCATTGCTTTGATCATGTCGAGTTAGTTCAATGCTATAAATAATCTGAAAGCAGACTGCAATCACATCAGTTCTATAGGGTGTCCTTGAGAGGCAATGCAGTTCTGTGACAAGATACCAGACTAGGAATTAGGAGACCTGGTTCTAATCCCAGCTCTGTCAATGATTAATTATGTGGCCTTGGGTGAGTCACTTGACAGTTTGGAGCTCCAGTTTCCTTATCTATAAAATGGGAGTAATAATTCTGAGCCACCTTTGTAGAGTGCTTTGAAATCTAAGGAATATGCATTGTCAAAACCCATCTCCTTTTATAACTAAATCAGAATTTGAGAGAAATCATACTTTCCTAGGTGTGAGGATTACTGGATGTCTAATTCCCTAAATAGTGATATTTACGGGAGGTTCAGTAGGTCAGTCAGATATTTAAATACTGGGGAATGTGTATATATAGCAGTTAATTTGGTAAATGAAATACATCATTTGTTAATTGTCTAAGAGTAAAAATTATTCTGTGTGAGAGTATAACTTTAGATATCGAATATAATCAGAAATTATTGAGCACTCTGAGAACCAGCAGAATGTCAAGAGGGTAAGAGATATACCTCCTGTTTGGGCAATGAACATTGACACAGAGTTTTCTTTGGGGATATTGTCTGTAAGTGTTAGTTTTATTAACCTCAAATATTGAAATTCTGAGATTGTGAAGTTAGTTTTTTTAGTTCAAACTACCCAAACTATGCAGAAACCCACTGGCGGAAGATGAGAAAGCAGGTGAGAACTTGAGATGGAGACAGGATTTTTTAAGAACTAAACAGGAAAGCCAACCAGTGGAGAGTATGGATATTGGCTGAATAGATCATATCCAGTCGTGCCTTGGAGGTTTTTATTGAAAATTAGGGATGACTAACCAACACTGAAAGTCAAATTGTATTTTTTTAGTCACTAAATCCTTTTTGGGAGGTGTAGTGGGGTGACTGCCCCACTCCAGTGGAGAAGGTTTAAAACAGCCCTGGGAAGGGCTATGGCTGGGGGCAAGCAGCTCCTAGGCTGAGTAGGGAAAGCTGGGCTGATTGGGAAGTAGGCTCAGCTGGGTGACCACGCCCCAAACAGACCAGGCCCTTATAAAAGGGCTGAGGGGCAGGGGCCTGACAGAGTCTCCTTCTCTTGTGAGAAGGCAGACCGGCCTAGCTGCTGGGAGCCTGGGTGATTATCCAGGGTGGTGCAGGGCTGGGGCTAGGCACGAGGAGCTGGGGAAGCTCTAGCCTAGGAGCCCCAGGCTGCAGGGCCTAGAGGAGGGCCCCACCCAGGGGTACTGGGGTTGCAGGGAGCAGCCCATGGCTAGTGATAGGAGCAGCCCATGGCTAGTGATAGAAGCAGCAGGCCAACCCCCCTCACCTGTGATGAGAGGCCATGATACTGCAGTCTGCCTCAGTGAGCGGGAACAAGTGGTGATTGGCAGTGGCCTAGTCTGAGGCAAGGTGGGGATAGGGGGTGGAGGGTTCCCCAGGGAGGGGAGACCCTTAGACTTGAGGGGGTACTGCAGGGGTGCAGCACCCTCAGAGGGCACCGGGGTCCGGGAGGGACACGGGGCCAGAGTAGGAGCAGGACATCAGCCTGCAGAGGGCGCTCTGGATGCTGGAGAGCTAATTCCCAGACAAGCCAGCGGGAGGCGCCGCAGGGGTGAGTCGCCGCCCTGCTACAGGAGGTAAGAAAGGAGGCATGCAGCAGTGGGAGTACCCAGAAGAATTGTATTTGACTCAGTCACTCTCAGATGTAGCCATGCTCTATACTTGAAGGGGAAACAGGCCTGAGCACACAAAACTCAGATCTGGATTTTGAACTTCCTGAAGTTCAGAATCAATTGGATTCAAGGTTTTAGTTTGAGCCATTTCCAGTTTGTGTATCTGTATGTGACTGAGTGGCAGTGAGACTCAATGTGGAGGACTGAAGTCAGGTGGGGTCATTCTTAATGAAATACACTGAAGAACTGAAGATGAGTATATTGTTCTTCACCTAACTCTCCTGGCAGCTGCTCTTCTCTCTCCTCAGAAGAAAGAGGCTCCACCTACAATTCCTCATGACCTCTGCCCCACCTCCATCCCCACTCCTATTCTAGTGCCACTGCTTCCTCCACGTCAGTTCCCTCTACTCCTTCAAAAAAGTGCTTAAGTGGTACATAGACCTTGTGTCTCCCCTCTCCATAGGTATGAATTTCACCGTGAAGTAGTGGCTAAGTAAAGATTAAACAGTGAAGAAAAATGAGTTGTTTTTGCTGAGGATTAGATTTGTTATTGTTGCATGCATTGTTACCAAATACCCTATACATTAGCAGAAGATGTTTATGATCATAATAGTTCTTGAGAAAAAGTGTTCTGAAGAAGGGTCTTTTTAGCCTAAAAGCATAGAATTTTATTTATCCAATAAAATGTGTTACATTTGCTATCGTTTTATATGTACTGCGGCAAAGTTTCTCCTCTGCCTTGGTGGGTCCTGAGTTTATTGGTGGATTTTCTCACTTCAGAGATTCACGGCAACCCTCAGTTTGGCCACTCTATATCTATATATCTATATGTATGTATAGAGTGACAGGGTTGGGCCAGAGGGCCACAAGAGAGTAAGCGAAGGTAAGATGCATTAGCCCCAGATTAAGCAGGTCCCTGTTCCCTGAATAAGATAATGGACTGTTGTTCCAGAACAATCAAAGTTGCTGGAACCAATTATGGCAGGCAGGCTAATTAGGACATATGGAGCCAATTAAGAAGCTACTAGAATCAATTAGTACAGGCAGGCTAATCAAGGCACCTGGTTTAAAAAGGACCTCATGTTAGTTAGTGCGGTGTATGTGAGGAGCAGGGAGCAAGATGTGTGCAAGGAGCTGAGAGTGAGAAGGCGTACTGCTGGAGGACTGAGGAGTACAAGCATCAGGAGGAAGGTCCTGCGATGAGAATAAAGAAGGTGTTGGGAGGAGGCCATGGGGAAGTAGCCCAGGGAGTTGTAGCTGCCACACAGCTGTTACAGGAGCCATTGCAACAGGAGCCTCCCCCTGCAACTGAGGAGCAATGGGTGCAGGAAGTGTGGGAGAGAGGAGAGAGTTTGCAGAACTTCCTACAGCCAAGGGAGAAATCCCGTGTCCCCCTCCTCTTCTCCCCCCCTTCCCCCCCCCCCCCCCCACAAATTTATCCGGAACTAGCAGCTGAGCCTGGCTTAAGGTAGGAGCCACCAGCCAGGTCTTCCCCAGTCCTGCCCTCTGCACCACAATGATTTACTTCTCTGCCAGCTGCCATGGGCACTCGAAACATACTTCTGGGGAGATGACTGCTCTTGTGGCTTCCCTTTGCTTCCCTGGCAGAAAGTCATTTTTCTGAGGAAAAGCGAAGAAATCTGCTGGGGACATAAATTATGCACATGCGCAGTGGTGCAGAATTCCCCCAGGAGTTACATTTTTTTTGTATAGTCTCTAGTACAGTGGGGCCCTTGGACAAACCGAGGGAGTGGCTTCTCATCAGCGGCATCCAATATGACCTGGAGGTCTTGTTTCAGTTTCACAGTGTAATAGAACCTCAGAGTTATGAACACTAGAGTTACAAACTGACCAGTCAACCACATACCTTATTTGGTTGGAAGTATGCAATCAGGCAGCAGCAGAGACAAAAAATACACACACACACCCCTGCAAATCTAGTATGTTTCTCTGTTAAGCGTAAACTACTAAAAATAAATAAAGGCAAAGCAGCATTTTCCATCTGCATAGTAAAGTTTCAAATCTGTATTAAATCAATGTTCAGTTGTAAACTTTTAAAAGAACGACCATAACATTTTGTTCAGAGTTACAAACAACCTCCCTTCCCGAGGTGTTCATAACTCAGAGGTTCTACTGTACAAACTACCCCCCGCAATTGACACTCTTGTCAGTAGCCGTGGGGGAAAAGCCAAGGACTGAATGAGACAGGCAGGCATGTACTTTTCTTGCAGAGAATTTAAAGTCAATATATAACTTCATTCTGGATCTCCCTTTCTATGCTTCTGCTGTTCTAAATGCTGAAGCACATGCCATAAAATTTTGTTGGTGAAGTCAAAATAAAACTGTTAGCCCTATTTCTCTTTCTGATTGCATGGTTTGTGGTAAACAGCTAACAGTACTGTCTTGTAACATTTATACAGTATCTACAGTACCTGACCGTCGGCATCCTCCCTTAGCTCCTGCCAAGCCCACACAGATGCGAAGAAAACCGTTGCCTCCAAACACAGTGACTGGTAAACCAGGGAGTGCAGGTATTTCAGCCTTTTCATTTTCAGTTTTAATGATTTTGGTTGCTGTGATGTGCTGAATAGCCTTGACCCCTGTTGATATCCTTGGGAATTGAGTGTAGTCAGAACTTCAGAGGATCAGGTCCTTTTTTGTTAGCTAAGGCAAGTTCTGCAAGGTTCCCACTTGAATTTCCTTGGATATTTATTTTGTGAACACAAAGGATAGATCTGATGAAGCACAGGCTGAATATGACTTGCACCTAAGCTACCCTCCTGAGATGAGCATGTCTAATGTTCTTTTGCCTTCCCACAAGTCCAGTTCCTTCTCTAATCAGATTTCAGTATAATCAGTCCTACTGGTGCAGCTGAAAGAATAATGGAGTGCTGCAAGTTAAGTTGATATTTACTTTTAAAAGAGTTATAGTAGATATTTTATGTCCAATAATAGCATTTACAGTTATCATATGCATGCCTCAGATAGAAGTAATCCAACATCATGCCTCAGGATATATCTGTAACTGATTATCTGTCAGAATCAGGAAAGGGAAAATGGTGTTCAACATAGGCAGCATTTCAGAATTTTCAGGGGAAGTCGACCCATAAATAATCAGGGTTGAGATTTGCAAAGCAGTTCAGTGGATTTAACCACACATCTTCTATTGAAAATTAATGGGAAGTGTGTGACTAAATCCTCTGCTCTGCTTTGAAAATTGCAGCTCAGTCATTTACTACTACTGCTACTGGAGGCAGGAAATCAGACCCATGCGACTGATTATCTGTTCTAGTATGATTAATACTTTTGTGATTCCAGTATTCCTATGTTTACATAGTATTTCCCATACCCACAATGAAATATAAAAGTCAGACAAAATATGAAGATAGTCACTTAACTTTATATAAATACTTCCAAGAAAAACTGTACTTCATGATATATTATTCTAAAAGAATACTAATACTATGCATTATTAGATAACCTTGAGCCCGCATCCAATAACTGTATTGCAAATTCTCTAACTGTGTTTAGACCAAACTGCAGAATTATTCCTTATGTTAAACTGTAGCATCTACCACAAATATTTGCATTTTCTAAAAGTGTTATTGTACTGAAGTAAAATCCATTACTACAGACAACATTAGATTTAGTTCTATGGTTTTGTGACTTACTGCAGAATTGTGTTAAATGAAAGCCTGGGTTATGATTGTAGTAGGACACTGGTTTACAAATAAAAGAAAGAAATTAAGAATGGCTCAGGCTATATTGCCTTCATTGTTATTTCCAGGATCTGATGTATTGATACATGCATATTACTTTTTGGGTGGATGTACGGTAACTACTCATGTGTGAAAGGCTGCTAGGTCTGGCAAATATGATGCAAATATAACTTAGTCACATCTTCTAATTCACCTCAATTTTGGCTTCTGATGTTAGTTCTGGGATAAAGATTGCTAATTGTGCAAGATGGTGTGCACTGGGTGCTATATTCAGCAGAGGAATTCATTTTTTTGAGACATTAACCAGTTTGCCCCAGATCTCCAGTATTGAAATGTTGGTATTGCGTCAAACTGTTGCATTACCTGTTTCTCCTCTTACCACACACAAGATCAAATGCACATGAAATGTTGTGGGCCTATTTTTCCCCTCGATGTGGCAGTAGTTCCAGGTGTGAGTTAATGTTCTTAGTTGATCAGTATATTTTTAAATGTATGTTGTAATTGGAACACGTTGAGGCAGTTTCATCCTTGGTGTGATTCCATTGATTTAATGGACTCAGACCAGGGATTAATTGGGTCCAGGTTCTGCTCATTGTCACGCTAGTGCAGTGGTCCCCAAACTGTGGGGTGTGCCCTCCCTGTGTGGGCACAAAGGTTCATTCGTGGACGGCATGATGGGGCCCCAGCCAGCCCTCACAAGGGGTGCAGGGAGGGAGTGCCATCCAGCCCCTCTCTGCCCCCAACCCAGCTCTGTCCCCATATGCGGTTCCAGTCCACCCCATGCTCCACCCCCATCCCAGCTCTGCTCCCAAGCCAACTCCTTCTCCAGCCCCACCTCCACCTTCAATTCAAGCTCCCCTGTTGAGGAAGCCTTGATTGTACAGTAATGGAGGAGAGCATGGATAGATTCCATTGCTGGTAAGGGTGGGCATGACAGGAAAAGTTTGGGCACCAATCCACTAGTGTAAATCTGGAGAGATTTCTTTGATGTCCAAGAGTTACTCCACATTTACATTTTTCTTCATTAAATCTCTGATACATCTACCAGTGTTTCATGTTTTCACCCTCTCTTTTCCCACAATTTAAGAGCCAATTTACATATTAGCTAGTAACTGTCATAGAATCCTGGACGTTAAAGATAGAATAAACCGATTCGCTCATCCAGTCCATCTCTCAGGGCCAGGATTTTCTTCTATTATACATTTCCTAATGTTTTGTCCAGATTAGTTTTAAATGTCCAAAATCATGAAGCTTCCACCAATTCTCTTGAGAGACCATTCCACAGCTTTAATTAATCTCGTGATCAGGAAACTTTTGCCTCCTGATATAATATGCATTGATTTTCCCTTTCATATTTTTGTCCCATAGTTCTTTCTTGCACCACCATTGGAAATTCTTATTAGTAACATTTTATAGACAAGCTGAGTATTACAGGCGGAGTTATTGCTTAGCTTTTCAAAATCTCCAAAAGGAAGTAAGAGATTTCTGTAAACATCCTGACATTTGATGGCAAGAATGAAAGCCATGAAATTTCCATTTCAGTCCTTACATCTGATTGACCGAAGCCACTGTGTGTTTGGAAGTGATGTTCATGTGTATCAGACAGAGCTGGGCAAATAACAGATATTTCCTAATTCAGAAAAATAAAAAATGAATTGTATTTCACATCAAATTGAAATTTTTTTAATTTTTGGCAAATCGAAAAGTCAAAGTAAATTTTGTTTTGGATTGAATGAAGAGTTAGGTTTCTATTTAGAGCATTTTTAAACGTTTGTATGTGATGGGATCCTGGGGGAGGAGGGCAGCGTGGGACTTTGGGGCCACTTTGCCCTCTTAACTCTCTCCAGCCTGGGCTGTCCCTCACAATCTCTTGCTGGTGACCAGCAGAAAACCCCTCCAAGTGCTGTTATCACTCAACACAACCACATGTGGAGATGCCACACCCAGCTACATTGCATGAATGTTCCAAGAGCCATGCATGAATCACACAGAGAAAGGCATCAGAGCCAGATCCCTCCAGATCCCAGTGTTAGGGCTAACTCCGTTTCCCTCGCTCCGACACCAGCACTGTACATCAGGAATATACCGTCTTACTCTGTTCAAGATGGACAGTGCAAATGTATTAAGTGGCTCACCACTTCATCAATGGAAAGTGCATATACACCAGCCTTTCCAAAACCTGAGCAGATTTGCCACACACTTCATACAAACTCACTGGTAAAGATAAAGAGTTAAAATCTACCTTTTCTAGTCAATACATTTGTTTAAGTGATAGACAAAAAGTCAGAGTTAAGTTAGCAAAAGAAATAAAAGATAAGCACACAGTGTAAACTCTCAGCCCTATTAGACTGGGCAACAACTAGACTAAGCAATTTTTCTCACCCCACTGGATATAACAGTCCATAGTATACAGATTTCATCCTTAAAATTTGGGCCAGTCCCCTTAGTTGGAGTCTTCAGTCTTTTCAATGTCTTTGTTGCTTGCAGCGTAGGTAGGGGCAGGAGAAAAGGCACAGCATGTGGCCACTGTGTCTGTTTTACAAACTCAGTCCCATGTGCTTGGGGGGCACAAGTCCAGGCATGTCTGGGTGCATTGCCTAGTCTCCAGGCAAGGTTGAACAATTCCCCTAGTGTGGCTCATGCAGGTGAGTCATTGCATTGTAGTTCCCTTGCTGGACAATGGTTGTTGATGGTTGGTTTGATACCCCATCCAGGGTGTTGGTTACTTTCCTTAATGCTGCCTCTGGGGAGCGAATATCTGGTTGATTCCCCAACTTACAGCATGTTTTAGTGACAACCATACAACACAATTCTCATAACTTCATATACATAATAATATACATATACGGATAGAGAAATGACTTTCAGTAAATCATAACCTTTCCCCAATATCTTACAAGGCATGCTATATACGTAAGATCACAATTACATTAAAATGAGGAATATGGGGGATCCAGAATGCTCCCCTAAGGAATAGAATGTCACAGTATGCTTATAAAATTATAGGAAGTTTTGAAATGAAATCATTTTGAAGCCAAAAAGAAACATTTCACTTTTGGGGGGGATTTGTTTCTTTGTTTTTACTGTAAATTTGGCAAAATGTATATGAATTTGCAAAACGTTTCAATGTTGGCAAATCTGCATTTATCAACAAAAAAATGTTTTGTGTGAATAATATTGACTATCTCTAGTGTCATGACAAGCAGGGAGCAGGCCTGAATTATGTAGTATTTGAACTCTTTGAGATTCACTATGCAATATTTGTTAAAAAATATCCAATCTTTTTCAAATGTAATTTTGGGGACATCCACTTACCTTTTGAAAACAAACTCCAATAGACCCTTAGAGTTACAAACACCTTGGGAATGGAGGTTGTTCATAACTCTGAAATGTCTGAACAGAACTTTATGGTTTAAATTTAGTCCTTTATTTTCAATGGAGAATAATAGCTCTACTCATCAACACCTTCTCAAGATGGATAGTGCTTACTATAAAAAAGGGTCTGTCCATCCCAGAATAAAACCATCTTACCCAATTTCTGGGCCCATTGTGATATAGGTTGTACAAATTGTTGGGCAGAATTAATGAAAGTCATGATGTTTGTTTTGAATGGATTTAGAGCTGCCCTATGGAAATACTGTAACAGACTTTTTAGGATTCCATTGTTCAGCTGTGTAACTTCTGCTGTAATTAGGACCACCCTTGCTGACTGTCTCTGTTTACATCCACAGTCCTTCTTCTGGACTTGGTAATGTGCCCACCATGTTGAGTATGCAATTGAAATGAACTTAAAAACAGTATTACAGTGGAAGAGTCCAAGTCTCAGTTACTGAATTTAACTCTCTCATCATGTACCTTGTCATAGGCGTAAATCATCACCACTAACCTGGAAACAGAGAATTGTAGATGAGAGAAACAAAGTTTTAATGGGTAATTTTGTCCCTTTACCAGTTAGTGTAGGATTGTTCCCTGTAGTATATTCAGCTCACTATATTCAATTTTTATCTGCCTATATACCTCAGAAATCAAAGTTTGAGTGATCTGGCATTTTTTATATATTGATGGTGTAGACTGTATATAGTTTTAGCTGCAATCAGGACTTGTCCAGTCTTTCTTGAATCCAACTGGAAAATGGTGTACCTGTGCTAAGGGAGGAACTATGCTTGAAAATGGAAATAGGTGCTTCCTCCCTGAATACATGATCCCACTCTTTTTCTGACTGGACAGTCACCAAAAATCTGAGTGTTCAAAAGAAAACAAGCTCACTTCTTCCACATAGGAATTGCCATGAAGTCACGAGGTCCACCTTCTCCCACAACTACTGTAGCTAAACCTACTGGACCAACCATATCTCTGAAGACGCAAACGCCAAATAAGAAGCCAACAATTTCTGCTTCTCCAGAGGACTATGGTAAGCATGTCGGGAGCAGTTTTGTTTTATCTTTGTTTGTTTTTACCTAAAGTTAAGGGAGCTCCTGTATTAAAGTTCCGCAATTCAGCTACCTGATGGTATCAATCACTTGAATTTTTGTTGCATCCCTTCTCCCAAACACTTGTATTTGTGTTACCAATTTAATATGAGGTCCTCTGGACTGGTTCTGATTCTGATCTCACTTACACCACTTCTGCATTAGTGTAACTCCATTGAATTCAACTGACTTGCTCCTGATTTACATCTGTGTAAGATCAGAATAAAGCCCCTTGTCTTCCTAGAAATCTATAAATGATTCTCACACTTTTGATACTTACTAAGAGGCCACTTGAATTGTGTTGAGGCACCACAAGATGTAGCCTCCTTCTCTGAGAGTTTCACTGTATGTAGTTCATGTCAAGCTATTGCTCATCTGTGATCTACATGGTGGCATTATTGTTGTATATATCCACCTCGTTACTGTGATAACCCAGCCCCCTTGCCTATAAGAAGTAATATGAGATGGGTCCAAGCCACTAGATCTGATTTTAAAACTCATCTTTGGAAAGTTGTGATTGGCGCACTGTAAAGTGAGGGGCAAGATGCAAAATTTGGATCTGGATTCAGATTCTGAATGACCCCAAAGTTCACATGTGTTTTGGGGTTTGGTTTTGAATCTATCTGTGGGCCAAATGCAACCCCAGTGTATGCAGGCATGGCTACACTATCATAAAGGATGTTCAGTTTACTTATTTCACGCACTCCACAGTAACACAAAAGTTCCAGCCTCTTTACAATGTTGGTGAACTTTCTATGGCCCAGTCTGCTGGCAAAAGCAGGCTTGATGCTAGATTTATAAGAATACATGCTGTGAATTTACATTGTGTGCTGTCCATCAGGGTCTTTTCCCAAAAGTAGGTATTGAGTTTTCAGGATTGTTACTTGGTATGGCTAAAGGTTACAGCCCGAGTTAACTGTTGGAAAGTTGTAATTTCTGCTCCTAACTTGGTATGCTTTTTTACAGTAATGATAAGCCACTAGATACAAACGAGTGACGGTCTTTGTTGGGAAGACCTTTAAAAAGAAATGAAAATAGGCAACCAAAATAAGAGCTCGTTCATTTGGGTAATGATTATCCTGGTTTGGTTATTTTCCATCACAGCCAAATTCAGGTGACTACCAGGAGAAAGCAAAAATGACAGCAAGCATGCACCATGGAGAGGTCATTTAGGATGGCAAATGAAATATGAGGGGTTGTCATTTTATATTGAGACTTGATGCTTTTCTGAGTATTTTATTGTGACTTTCTCTTCCCCAGTTAATGCAACTGTCTTCAGCTCAATTCCTACATCAGAGACTGATTCTCTGGGCAACCTACGGTTCAAAGGTAAGACTATAATGGCTACAATCCTTCGTTATTAGGTCAGTTTTCATATATTTCCCCATCTATATTTATATCTGTAGAAGTATTGGCCTCATCAGTAGCACGCCCCCTCCTGATCAGGAATGGTGTAGCAGTTCTTGCCCACTCTGGCATTCCTTGCCAATAACCATTCTATTCCTTTGGTGGTCCATCTCTTCCCAGGATTTGGCTCTTTCGCTGGGTGATTATTTAAGTCTACCCCTTCTATGGTAACAGAACAGTTGAGCAATATATCAGGTCTTCAGACCCAACTCTGGATTCCATGGTTGTCGCTCCCTTTTCTCAGGAATTTCCATCATCCCTCTCCTCTTTTCTCGCTTAATTTCCTCTCAGCAGTGACTGGTAAGAGAACCTGGGCTGTCCCACTACACCACATTCTAGCTCAGTGACCCTTGAACCAACAGCAAGGAATCCTCCATCCAACTCTTTGCTGTTCTTTCCTTGGACTTCTTCCTTTCTCAGGCCTTTATCCCCACAACTCTCTGGGCTCCTCCTTCTTTCAGGGCCAGAATCCCCCTAGCCAAAATCCCAAAGTAAAAGTAGAAACTTATTCTACCCTCTTCTGGCTCTTTCCACTCTCTGATCCCAGTCCAGGACTACAATAGAATTGGCAGGTGGATCACCAATGCTGGTAGGAGAATCCCTCCCATCAGCATAGGTTGTGTCTAACCTCAAACAGTACAACTGTGCCGCTGTAGTGTTCTAAGTGTAGACAAACCACCAGGGAATAACTGCAGAGTACCTGCCTGTTTTCCTGCAACCATTTTCTACCACAGCTTCCTGTCTATATACTAACCCCCAACTCCTCCCCCCGCAGTAATTGGTAGAGCCCTGCGCAGATACAAATATATGTCCGCGGATATAAATCAGCATCTGTGAAACCTCAGGGCTCTCCCAGGAACTGCGAAAAGAGCAGAACGTGGGGCCGCCACTCCCAGGAGCCAGCGTCCCATGCTGGCAGCTCTGCTGGCGCAGCTGTACCGCTCGCAGCTCCACTCCGGCCCTGCTCTCAGCCCTTCCACATAGCTGTCTGTCTCCTGTCTGGTGGCGTGTGCATCGCTTGAACATAAGCGCACATACAAGGACAGTGGCCGGTGAGCCTGGTGCCCACCCCAGTGGGCAGGGCGTGGGGGGGAACGTACAGCCGTGCAGGCGGAGCTGCTGGTGCAGGGCGCTGGCTCCTGAGAGCGGCAGGCCCATGTTCTGCTCCTTTCACTGTTGTGGTTTCTGGAAGAGCCCTGTGATTCCACAGATACTGATTTAGATCTGCATCCGCAGGTATAAATTTGTATCCAAACCAGGGTCTAGTACAGGGGTCGGCAACCCGCGGCTCCGGAGCCGCATGCGGCTCTTTCATCCCTCCGATGCGGCTCCCTGTGTGTGCTAATTTTAACCGTCTCACAGACTGTTTTCTATGCGGCCCGCCAGCACTGTCCAACCAGTGCGCGGAGCCGCAGCCGAAAGAGAGGGGCGGGGTCAATAAGAGGCGAGCTGCGGGGGGGTGGGGGGAGAAGAACGGAGGCGGAGCCGGGGCCGGGGCACGAGGCGAGGCGGAGCCGGCGGAGAAGTGCGAGTCGGGCCGGGGCAGGAGGCGAAGCGCGGCGGAGCCGGCGGATAAGAGCGAGCCGGGGCCGGGGCACGAGGCAAGGCAAGGCAAGCTGGGGGAGGGGGGGAGTGAAAGCACGGCCGGGGGGGGGGGGGGAGGAAGAAGAGCGAGAGCACGGCTGGAGGGGAGGGGGAGGGAAGAAGAGCGAGAGCACGGCCGGAGCAGGGGGAAGGAAGGGGGGAAGCGGGGAGGGAGGGAAGAAGAGCGAGAGCACGGCCGGAGGGGGGGGAGGGAGGGAAGAAGAGCGAGAGCACGGCCAGAGGGGGGGGAGGGAGGGAAGAAGAGCGAGAGCACGGCCGGAGGGGGGGGGAGGGAAGAAGAGCGAGAGCACGGCTGGAGGGGAGGGGGAGGGAAGAAGAGAGTGTTATTTCATTTTAAATGTCAAAAGGGTTTTGTGGCTCCCAGTGTTTTCTTTACTGTGGGAAACGGGTCCAAATGGCTCTTTGAGCGGTAAAGGTTGCAGACCCCTGGTCTAGTAACTAGTGCTTTTTTTCATTTACATGTCGGTGGCAGATGAAAGGACTTCAGTGTAGACTACATAATCATTCTTGACGGTATTTTGTCTCCATTTCCCTGCACTTCCTACCTCACCATCCAGTTCCTTAACCGGAGGACAGGAAACAAATCTGCCAGAAACCACTTGCCAGCAATTGTGTTAATGCATGCTGTTCATAGTCTATTGTAATCATAATGGAATGTCCTAATATGCCTTGCAAAACCACCCATACAGGCTTTTACCATTTATTATCACTGTGCCTCAAGGCAAGCTTTACCCTATGGATTACTCACCCTACCAAGTATTACGGGGCAAACCCATTCTTAGAGATAATCCCCACCGTTGCCAGTGTGCCTGATCAAAAAAACTATGCTGTGAAGACATCAGTCACCGTAATAACTGTCTTTTAAACCAATTGTGCATTTTCTTTCAAATAGAGAGGCACTATTGAGAGTTGAAAAGAAACTTGAAGCATGGGAGTGCAGAATTACAGTAATTGCTTCCATCTCCTCAGAGGAAGAATTTACTCTCCCAGACTAATCCTGCCTCTTTCCAATCTATGCATAGAAACTGTTGCATGTGCAATTTAAGCCATATTAGTACTCTATCTCTCTGACCTAATAAAGGTTTCCATTTTAAGTCTAATACACTTTTTGTCACCTTCATTAATCTTCTTTTATGATGTCACTACAGAATGCAAAACTCTTGCCTTTTAAGGATGGTTTCAGGGCTTGATCTTGCACCATTGAAATCAATGGAAATTTCCACTTGATTTCAGAAATGGCAGGATCAGGCAGTTAATGAGTGCAAGGGCCTGCATTAAACTTGTTACCCTTTTTGTGGAAACAAGACAATGATTGTTATGTATTATGGTAGCAGCTGGAAGCTGCAGACAGACTCATAGGACCATAGAGGTATAGGGCTGGAAGGGACCTTGAGAGGGCATCAAATCCAACCCAGAGTGCTGAGACAGGACCAAGTAAACCTACCATCCTTGACAAGTGTTTGTCCCACCTGCTCTTAAAAACCTCCAAAATTGGAGATTCCCCAACTTCCCTTGGTAACTTATATCACCACTTACCTAACATCATAGTAAACAAGTTTTTCCTAATGTATAACCTAAATCTCCCTTGTTACAGATTAAGCCAATTGCTGCTACATCTGCCTTCAGTAGATATAAAGAACAATTTATCACTGTCATCTCAGTAACATCCTTTGCCATATTTGAAGACTCTTATCAGCTCCCCCCTCAGTCGTCTTTTGTCAACGCTAAACATGCCCAGTTTTAACTTTCCTCATAGATTGGGTTTTCTTAAACTTTTATTGTTTCTCTTCTGGGCTTCAGTTTGTCCATACTTAAAATGTGGTGCCCAGAATGGGACACAGTACTCCAGCTGAGGCATCACCAGATCCAAATAGAACAAGACAGTTACCTCCCATGTCTTGCATATGACATTTCCGTTAATACACCCCAAAATGGTATCAGCCTTTTTCAGAGCTGCATCACATTGTTGACTCATTCAGTTGGTGATCCACTATAACCCACTGATCCTTTTTGGCAGTACTACTGCCAAGCTAGTTAGTTCCCATTTTGTAGTTGTTCATTTGATTTTTCTTTGCAAAGTGAAGTACTTTGCACTTGTCTTTGTTGAATTTCATCTTGCTGAATTCAGGCCAATTCTCCAATTTGTCAAGATTGTTTTGAATTCTAATCCTTTCCTCCAAAGTGCCAGCAACTCCTACGAGCTTGGTGTCATCCACAGATTTTATAAGCATACTCTCCACTCCCTTATCCAGGTCACTGATGAAAATATTGATTAGGATAGTCCCCAGAATAGACCCCTCTAGGACTCCACTAGACACAACCTCTCAGTTTGATGATAAACCATTATTAGCTACTCTTTAAATATGGGTTTTCAACCAGGTTTTTCATCTAGAACACACATCCATAGTTTTCTTATGAGACTGTCATGTGGGATTGTGTCAAAAGCCTGACTAAAATCAAGATTTATCATTTCTACACTTTTTTCTCACCATCCACTAGAACAGTAACCCTGTCAGAGAAGAAAGTTAGGTGGGGGTGGCAAGATTTATTCTTGACAAATCCTTGTTGGAGCAGGGCTTCATTCTTCTAGGCACTGTAAAAATAGATAATCAAAATCAGTCCATTTCCCAGTCTGTGATAGAAACTAATTCACGTGCTTGGAATATTTAGCTATGCCTGCACCCTGTTGACTCCTATGTAACACCGACCCTGCAGTTTTGAGTGCCCATTGCCATCATCACTTGTGTGAATGGGGGTGGGTGAAATGAGCAAAGGCTCCAGGTGTAGAAAAATCATACCAACATGTTGGTGTTGGTATATTTATTATTCTTTCTCACAGGTAGGCATTAGAGAAGATAAATTTTAAAAAATGGGAAAATAATAGTTAAATCATGAGCACAGAATACAGTGCATGCACAAAGTGTAGATGTGACTCTCACAGAATCACATTTGTGTTAGATTTTGGACATGATTTGTCAGGCAGAATTTCCAACTTCATGCATTTAAATAAGTTCTGCCTTGTTTTAAATGTATATTAATTCTGCTGTCTTACCTAACACTAACTGGTGATGCTTGTCTCCTAGGCTCTCACGTCAAGTATATGCCTAAAAATGTAAGCGAGCCATGTTCTATTACAAGAACTCTCCAATACTTCCCAGAACAGTGGGGCAGCAACAAGGAAAATATTACTAGCCCTCCCCAAAATCCTCCTACCAGCATCACTGTGGTGACAGTCGAGGGTTGTCCAAGCTTTGTTGTGCTGAACTGGACAAAACCAGAAAATGACACCGTTACCGGTCAGTTTAATTTCAGTTAACAGCTACTACTTCAATGTATAACACTGTATACTCATTGTTACTTTAGTTAAATGTTTGTTGTTGTTTTGCGTCCACAGACGAAAGTATCATTTCTACAAAGGGAGCCTGACTCTTCACTGTCTAGCATCTTGTGTAACTGTTGACAGTTGCAGAAGGTGGGTGTAAAATGCTATCAAATCAGAACTGTGGAGTGCTGCACACTCACTGTGTACTGATGTCTGTGACTACACAAGGTGCAAGACAATGTAGAATCAGGCCTATACAATATGCCTAAACGGGTACCATCTAGAGGCATACCGGTGACGATGAAGCCCTCCTCCTCAGCAGACCAGCACCAGTTCATTGCACAGTTCCCAATCTACTTCACCCCCAGGCACCGGTCCCAGTATGAGATAGTAAGATGCAGGAATGCAATACTCGGGGTTCTCCGCACCGGTTGCGATCACTCTTATTGCCTGGCACTGTGATTTGTCACCGATCCAGACTTGCAGAACCAATCTAAATCAGGGGAAAGCTGATGCCAATCATCTACACAGTTGTTGTGGTACCCACCCCCGACTTCCTCTTCTTGGCACCAACCGCTGGTGCAGGGATCCTCGGTGGTGGACATTCTTACTCTGGAAGGTCCTTCCATGGTGGCATTGCCAGTAATTAAGACTATTGGCAACAATTATAATGCTCTATGGAAGACTCCAGTCTCCATTCCACCCACCTCCGGGGATGTGGAAAGAAAATATTTTGTTCCCCTTAGGGCTATGAATCCTTGTTCTCCCACCTACACCCTTGCTCCCTGTTAGACTCTATAGTGAATGAGAAGGAGCATCAGGGACAATAGACACCAGCTCCCAAGACCAAAGCAGCCAAATGAATGGGCTTCTTCAGTAGGAAAGTTTATGCCCCAGTGTCTACAGATGAGAAAAGCTAACCAGCAAGCTGCCCTGAGCAGCTATTATTTTAACTCATGGGACTCGATGTCAAAATATAAGGAGTTACTCCCCATTGACTCAAAAGCTGAGTTCTCAGCTCTGGTTGAGGAGGGGAAGGCAGTTGCAGGGACATCCCTGCAGACCTCACTCAACTTGGCCGACTTCGCTGCATGTACCATCACCTCGGGGGTGGTCATGAGGAGAACAGCTTGGCTCCAAGTATCCCAGATCCCACTGGCAGTTCAGCAGACCCGGCAGGACCTTTCCTTTAAGGGTTCAAGGCTTTTTTCGGACCAGACAGATGCAAGACTTCACAGCCTTAAGGATTCCAGGGAAAGGAGGAAGTCTCTGGGGATGCACACACCTGCTACCCAGAGAAAGCCCTTCAAGTCTCAGCCTGTGCAGCAGCAGAAGCAATACCAACCCTGCCTGAGGCAGGATACTTATCGCAGGAGGGGCAAGAATTCCAGGCATAGGCCTTCCACCCTTCCCTCATTGTCACAACCCAAGCAAGGATTTTGAAGAGACACCCAAGGATGGCATACCAGCCACAATTATGGATCTTTTCCCCCATTTTTTGACCCACCTGTCTCACTTCTACCATGCATGGTTTCATATAACGTCAAGGACAGTGCGTGGCGGCCTGACCTACAGCACCATTGCCATATTTTACATAAACAAGCAGGGCAGAACCCACTTCTCTCCTCTCTGTCAGGAGGCTCTCCACCTGTGGGAGTTTTGCATAGCCCCCTCCATTCATCTGGAGGTATCCTATCTCCCAGGAGCATGCAACAAGTTTGAAGACCACCTCAGCAGGTCGTTCTGCAGTCCCGAGTGGTCCATTTGGATGAACGTCAGCCACCCCATCTTCCAAAGGTGTGGGTTTCCTCAGGTAGATCTATTCGCCACCAAGAGTAACAGGAAGTGTCCAGCATTTTTCCCCTTCCAAAAACACAGCCCGAGATCAGTCTCGGATGCATTCGTAATTCGCTGGGGGAGCCATCTACTGTATGCTTTCCCTCTGGTACCTCTCGACCACAAGCTTCTCCTCAATATCCACAGGGGCAGAGGTAGTTCTGCTTGCTCCAGCATGGCCACGCCAACGTTGGTACACAGCACTTCTGGAGCTGCCAGTGGGCTCCCCCATCGTGCTGCTGCTCCTTCCCGACCAGATTACACAGGACCACGGTTGCCTGCTTCACCCAGACCTCCAATCCCTCCATCTCACGGCCTGAAAGCTTCATGGTTAAACGCAAGGGCACTTCAGTGCATGGAATCTGTGAGGGAAGGTACTCCTTGGTAGCAGGAAACCTTCAACCAGGCCCACCTGTGTGACCAAATGGAAAGGGTTCTCATGCTGGTGTAATCACAGTCCAATATCTCCAGTTCAGGCATCTATACCATCCATCCTGGACTATATACTGCACCTGAAGCGTCTAGCCCTGGCTGGATCATTTGTCAGGGTGCACCTCGCAGCCATCTCAGCGTTCCACCCCTGAGAGTTAGGGTGTTCAGTCTTTGCCAATCCTATGGTGGCCCATTTCCTTAAGGGCATGGCTATACCCTCAGTCTTGCTCACCTGCACCAACTTGGGACCTCAGTCTGGTCCTAGCTAGGCTGATGGGAGCCCCATTCAAGCTGCTACACGTTTCCCGCTTGCATCCGACGAAGTGGGTATTAGCCCGTGAAAACTTACGCTTCAATACGTTAGTCTTTAAGGTGCCACAGGACTCTTTCTTACCTCTGCTATTCCAGACTAACACGGCTACCTCTCTGATTCTTGACATCTTTCTGGTTGCCATCACATTGGGTGGGAGGGTGTTGGAGCTAAAAGCACTAATCTCTGACACACAGACACACAAACACACACACACACACACACACATATATATATATATACACACATATATATATATATATATATATATATATATATATATATATATATATATATATATATATATATATATATATATATATTCTTGCCCTGCCCAAGGTGTTATCCCAATTCATCCTCAGCCAGGACATTTTTCTACCCCAAATCCCATGCCAACTGACAGGAGCAAAAGTTTCACTCATTAGCTGTGCAGAGGGCGCTAGTATTTTACACTGAGCTCACAAAGCCTTTCGGGAAGTCAAACCAGCCGTCTGTAGCGGTGGCGGACCAGATGGAGGGACTCCCGGTCTCCTCACAGCACATCTCTTCCTGGATTGCAGACTGTATCCATGCCTGCTATGAGCTCGCCAAGGTCCCAGCCCCAGCTATAACAGCCCACTGGACAAGAGCCCAGGCCTCCTCCAGTACTTTGCTGGCCCAGGTGCCCATCCAAGAGATCTGCAGAGCAGCAACAGGTCCTTGGTGCATACTTTTGCCACCCAACTATACCATCACACAGCATGTCAAGATAGCTGGCAAGAAGCAACCAGAGGGGGGTTGGGTCGGCGGGGTCATATATTGAGCACCAAGAGGGTGCCACTCCAGGGGGCTCTCTAGCCAATCCGATGGGAGCTGCTAAGGAAAAAAGTTGTATGATGACCGTGCACTCAGTGCGCACACACCTAATTAGAATGGACATGAACAACACCTCTCGAAGAACAATAGTTACAAGTAGGTGAGTAACGATCTATTTTAATCGGCTCAGATTATAAAGAAAGAATAGTTCATATGGGATACCATTATGAGCCATAAGAAGATAATATGAGAAATTCACACAGAGGAGGAAATCAGACAAGAAAAAAGAGAGGAATGAAAAATATAGAGGAATTCGAGCTTTTATTAAAGGGAAATTTTCTGTTTCTTTTAACTTTTCAGAGTTTGAGCTTATATCAATTGAAAATGGAGCACCTAATGGAACGGGGGTGTCCATTCAAATTACAAACCAAACCTACTGTACAGTGGAAAATCTAAAACCTAACACAAGGTAATGCAATAAGAGAACTTTTCAAATTCATCCTGCTAATGTAGACTGTCAGTCATATCCCAGTTTAAGAAAAAGATACAAATATAAGAACAAAGTGAGTTTGTTGTAGTTCTGATGGGAAGCAGACTTTTTTAAAAATAAAATTAACAGAGAAAATAATCTCATGCTAAGGATGTTGCAGATGGTCCAGACTCCACGAGCTGGGTATAGTGCAGAGGTGACATATTCAGTATCACGGCAAAAAGATCCACAATTCAATTTTTAAAGGTTTACCGCCTCTTATGGGGAAAAAAATCCTGTAGAATTTCATAGGGAAAAAAGTAATTATATTTTATAGAAACATGAGTATTGGACTTTAATGTGCTAACATTTCCATATTTTTAACCATCTTACAGAATTCAGGTTTCAAGAATCTAGAGCAGGGGTGGGCAAAAATTTTTGGCCCGAGGACCACATCTGGGAATAGAAATTGTAGAGCGGGCCATGAATGCTCGCAAAATTGGGGTTGGGTGTGGAAGGAGGTGAGGACACTGGTTGGGGGTGGGGACAGAAATGAGGAGTTTAGGATGTTGGGAGGTGGCTCGAGGCTGGGTAGGGGAGAGGGTGAGGGCTCCAGCTGGGGATGCGAACTCTGGGGCGGGCTGGGGATGAGGAGTTTGGGATGTTAGAGGGTGCGAGGGGGATCAGGGCTAGGTGCAGGATTGTTGGTGTGCGGGAAGGGGTGCAGATTCTTGATGGGAGTGCAGGCTCTGGGGTGGGGCTGGGGATGAGGGGCTTGGTATGCAGGAGGGTGCTCCGTGCTAGAATTGAGGGATTCGGAGGATGGTAGGGGGATCAGCGATGGGGTAGGGGGTTGGTGTGTGGTAAGGAGTGCAGGCTCCAGATGGAGGTGCAAGCTCTGGGATGGGGCTGGGGATGAGAGTTTTGGGGTGCAGGAGGGTGCTCTGGACTGGGACTGAGGGGTTTTCAGGGTGAGAGGGGGATCAAGGCTGTGGCTGGGGGTTGGAGTGTGGAGAGAGACTCAGGGGTGCAGGGTCCGGGCTGCACTTACCTCAAGCAGCTCCCAGAAGCAACATCAGGCCCCACTCCTGCTCCTATGTGGAGGTACATCCAGGTGGCTGCCGTTCCCATCCAATGGGAGCTGCAGGGGCGGCGCTTGGGGTTGGGGACGGTGTGCAGAGTGGAGCCCCCTGGCTGCCCCTACACATAGGAGCTGACGTGGGGCCATGCCCCCACTTCTAGGAGCCACATGGAACAGCCCCCAACCCTGCTCCCTGGCTGGAGCGGGACAAGCCTCACAGCCCACTCCCTAGAGGGAGCTTGAGGACTGGATTAAAACGGCTGGTGGGCCAGATCGGCCAGTGGGCCGTAGTTTATCCATTCCTGACCTACAGGGTGAGACTAAAATTTCCAGTGAGAGTACCTCACCCAAAACTGCATACGTGACTTCCTTTTTAAATAAATAATTGTAGCTTGAGATTATTTTGAAGCGTGTATAACTACATAAATGTGTACAGATGTGAATTTGTTATACAAATATTAAAACTTAGCTAATGATCCAATATTCATGTTTGAGGAGAGAATTCAAATATTTTGAAGTTGAATGGAGCAGGAATATTTTCAATATTGAGAAGTAATCGCATCATGCTCGGTGTGCCTCAGGGTATCTATCTTCAAAGTGAATATTCTTAGGCCATTTTGAACTATGTGGCTAAATTGGCATCGCTGCGATCAATGCATCATCATCGATTTATCAGGTCTGCTGAAGACACACTAAATTGATAGAAGAGTGCTCTCCTGTCAACATCTGTAATCCACCTCAATGAGAGGTGGAAGCTGTCGGCATAATATAGTGTGGACACCGCTGTAAGTCAATCTAAAGTACGTTGACTTAAGTTACTTTGTTTACATAACTTAACTAAGGGCTGGTCTTCACTACCCGCTGGATCGGTGGATAGCGATCGATCTGTTAGCGATCAATTTCTCGCGTCTGGTGAAGAGAAATCGATCACCCATGGCACCCCCGTCGACTCCGGAACTCCAGCTCGCCAAGAGGTGCAAGCTGGAGTCGACGGGGGAGCGTGCCACCGACTGCTGCCGCCGTGAGGATGGCAGATAAGTCGGCTGGAGATACGCAGACTTCAGCTACGTGAATCACGTAGCTGAAGTTGCGTATCCGCAGTTGATCTCCCCTCCCACCCATAGTGAAGACCAGCCCTTAGGCCTGGTCTACAGTGGTGGGGGGGGGGTCGACCTAAGATACACAGCTTTAGCTATGCGAATAGCGTAGCTGATGTCGGCGTATCTTAGGTCGACTTACATGGCCATCCACACTGTGGCGAGTCGACCGCTGCCGCTCCCCCGTCAACTCCGCTTCTGCCTCTTGCAGATTGGAAGGAGAGTAGTTGCCTGGTGACCTGAGATGTGAAGGATATTTCATGCACAGGGAATGGCGGGCAATGAAGCATGGAGATGGGAATGTGAGAAGACAATAAGTTTCTTAGCATGAACAGAATGCCTTATGCTTTTTTAGTCTTTCTAGCAATATGTGGACGCATGCGCTGCCTCTGCCTCTTCAATTCTATGGATGAAATTGAACAGTTTGACC
The DNA here is from genome assembly GCA_032164245.1 of Sternotherus odoratus. NCBI lineage: Eukaryota > Metazoa > Chordata > Testudines > Kinosternidae > Sternotherus > Sternotherus odoratus. Next base: position 133,768,406 of record JAVMKO010000001.1, on the reverse strand, counting down.
CCTGAGCTGCCAAATTCACCCTGTTTGTGAGCACTAAAATTCTCTGGGAAAGTGTTTTTAGGTTTTCAGGCTCATCTGCTAGAATTCATGGATCCCCAAAGAGTATGTTTTCATCGTAGTGAGCAAAGATTTAGCCTTGTGACTTCCTTACTACTAGTGGAGCAATATTGTTGCATGGTACTGTAGTGAGGGGTGCCTTAGAAATGTGTGTTGTAATAATCTCCATGCATTGCAGTGAAATTTCCCATGTAGGTCTCATATAAAATCATATTTTGGGACTATCTTGGTGGTCAAGCTTGCAGGGCTGGTCAACTCCTAATCTCTCATTCCTCAAGTCCCCAAGGACTAAGAACTCTGTACATTGCAGCAGGCTTTGTCAGGGTAGAGAGGGACAGAAGCTGAGGAATTGCTTACTGAACCAAGTCTGGTCAGTTAAGGAATAGTGATAATGGACTGCTAAAGGAATCCCGTCCATCCCTTTTCTGTTGAAAGGAGCTAAAATAAAATATTACAGTCTATCCACTGTATAACAACTAAATCTGAACACTGTTGCAACATGGTTTCACTGACCATTGCACACTAGGAAGGTTGGGGTTTTTTTGTTTGTTTTTTTTGTGAAGAATTGTATTGTAATTGTACCATAAAGCCATTGTATGGACTTCCTTCACGTGGGAAGTTTAGCTTTCTGTAGGGTGGGATCTTAATGTACAGCATACTTGGATTTGGATGGTTCTTAAATGAAAGAAAAACCTGTCCTCATTGGTTGGGGTATCTTGTGGTCTACCATGTTTAAACATAGTGGGTGTTAGCATGGTCTCCTTTGTAATGTAGACAGGGCCTTTTGTGGAGAGGCTGAAGCCTTGAAGATCATGTTTAAAAGCATCTGTTTTCTTTCACTCACAGGAATAATGCCACTGCTGGCTATTTTATCCTCTAGACATGCCTGGCAATATAAACTTCAGAAACAAAATATTTACAGTAACTTAGTTCATAACCGAGGAGCTTATAGTTACTTAATTCACCCAATGATTGGTGCAAGGACTTCAGTCCAAACGACAGCATCTTTTGCTTGCCTTGTGATCTGTACCTCAGCTTTTTTGTTTGGTGGGACTTCAGACTACTCCAGGCTCAATGAAATGAGAGCATAATGCTCTGCTTGAAACCTGTTTTACTGCGTAAAGGGCACACCCTTTAAATAAATGCCTGGCTCTGTCAGCAGCTCAGCAGCCTGTGTCAAATGTGCTGATGTTCTTGTATTATTCCATTTTGTTGGATCACCCGGACATGCCACGCGTCTGCTCAAGACACAGATGTGCTGTGTCTGTTCCATTTTCTCATAGTCACACATGCCTGACAATTGGCACTTGTCACTGGTCATTTAAAAAACTTTTCCTTAGATGATTAGTGCCTTGGCCTCTGTACCTGGAGAACTGTCAAAAATAATGTTTGCAGAATTTCAGCTTAAGGGAAAAATAACATCTCTCAGACGACTGGTAACAGTGCAAATAACCTAAAAGTACAAATCATAATGTGAAGTGTTAGGCGGGTTGTGCTTTCTCAAAACTAGTACATGTTATTGGCACTAAGGAGTAATTAGCAAGGTGCCTGACCCCCCTCATTTAAAACAATGTGTTGACTATGGATCTAATAGTTTGCTTATTCTCATAACTGCTTTTCCTGTCCATAGCTGTTTTCATCTACAGATTTCAAAGCACCTGTCAAGATTTCCTCCCCACTCTGAACTCCAGGGTACAGATGTGGGGACCCTCTTGAAAAAAGAAATAACCCCCCAAGCTTATTTTACCAGCTTAGGTTAAAATGTTTCCCCCAGAACACAACTTCTCCTGTGTCTGGAACTGGTCCACTGCCACCACCAAACTCAGTATCACAAAACTAGGGGAGTTTGGAACCCTTCTTTCCCTTTCCACTAACCCTCCAACTTATTCCCTCCCTGGGAAGCTGCTTGAGAGAAAAACCCTTGCCTGAGACGTGCCCGATCCAAAACCAGGATCGTACACAATGGAAAACAAGTAGTCAGATTCTTAAAAGAAAGGTTTTAATTTAAAAAAAGGGGGGGGGGAATAAATCTCTGGTACAGAAATCAATAGAAAAAAACACTTGCATCACAAAGGACTAACCCCCTCCCTAGGGATTCTCTTTCTGTTGAAACGTCAAAGTATAAAGAAACACAGGCTAATTTCCACACTGGAGAATTTATCGAGTGATATAACCCAAGCGTAAAACTTACTGCTGAACTTGACTTGTTGTTGGATAGAAGTCTTATAGTTAGATTGAAAATAGAAGAGAGGTAACTTGTTCACCTAGCTCTGGTGAACGGCAGAGAGAAACTGAAACTAAAATCCCCCTTTGTCTCCTGAGGTTGATTAGCACTTTTGGTTCCCATTGGTCAATTGTCCCCCCCCCCTCGGGTTACGTTTAGCTTAACCCCTTACAGGTAAACAGTAATTCTAGGCTACTTTATACTTATGACAGCACCTAAGATATAATTGTCTCCCTTGTGAGTTAGGTAAATCTACCCATTTTTTCAATGATTACCCATTGGGGCTTCCCAGAAGACTTTCTCTCATTGCATCAGTTTCTTTTCTCCCTCTGTGCTCCTACAGTAGAGTAGGCTATGTACTAGGTACATAAACATGATTATTAATTATTCTGCTCTTTGTATTGCACTCATCCTTTATAATGACTCTCTGTACCCTCTTTCATTTCACAGCAACTCTCTTTTCATACTCAGCTGAATCCACCTTTTTCTGGGACACGCATCTACAAAATCAACTGTAGAGTTTCTAAACATGGATATTTCAGATCCAGATCATATTCCATCAAGCCCTCCTCAACACACACAGAAGTTCTTCTCTAACCTTTTCCAAAGCAATGTGCTTTCACTCACAAGTGCCCTCTGTATTTTACTGTCTGAACTCATTCTTTCGCCCACTTGAGCTCACTCTGGGCCATATCCTGATGTCTTACTCAATTTCTACTCCTTTCTTACTCAGGCAAAATTCTCAAGATTTGAGTCCCCATAAATACTGTGCTGATTAGTCTGGTGGATAGTTATATCTTATAAATCTTCACTTTGCTCTTTTTCACAAATGAAAGCTAAAAAATTTTGTGGTGGCTTTTCTGAGAAATTAATTTTACACACGTGCTAGTGTCACAGTTTCCAATACTTCTGAGCAGAGAAAAATACCACTATGAGCAATAGCATTAATGTACTCATTTGCAGCCGGATGGAAATGTTGCCCTTTTTTTTTTTATAGCAAAAACAGTTCTTGCTGTTACCTGAAAAAATCAACATTTATTCCTTTTGGAAAACAACCCAAGTATTTGAAGCAAAAGCACAAAAATCACTATTTTGATTAAAGCAGTTAGAATGTGATTTCCAGCCAGTTTTTCCTACTAGTGAGAATTGGTTCACACAGTTCAACTTGTAGTTTGGAGCCTGATTTTTCAGAGTTGTTCCCTGAATCTTGGGTGCTCAGCTCTTCTGAAAACCAGGCTTTTAGACTTTTGTAGGATGTTATGTCACAGTCATTAAATTGACTAAAATATGCCAGTGGCTTTTTAATAGTCCTATCTGGATCTCTTCTTTGCGAATCTGTTCTTTCTAGGGCTTCCTTTAAAAGAATGCAGCCAAGGTTTTTTTTCCACAATTTTTAGTATTTTTCCTCATTGTCATTGTTTTAATAAACCTTTGAAAGCTCAAAATTGAAATTTCCTTACTATGAGTTGTCTTTTCCTCCATCGTGTTTGCTTTATAGTGGTAGTGTTGTTTGTCAACAACATCTTTCCCATAGCTAAAGTCAGTCTTGCTGCTTTGTTCTTTTCCGGGATCTTTCCTAGCCTACACATTAATTACAGATGTGTATTAGTTAGTCTCCAGTCCATTGCTTATAAAGAAGTTTAGTATTTATCTGCTAATGGTTGTCTTATCTTTTCTACTGTTCCCTTTAAAATTCTACATCGGGGTAGGCAACCTATGGCACGCATGTCATCTTCAGCAGACGAGCTAATTTTCAGTGGCACCATCTGGGGAGCTCTGCATTTTAATTTAATTTAAATTTTAAATGAAGCTTCTTAAACATTTTATTTACTTTACATACAACAATAGTTTAGTTATATATTATTGGCTTATAGAAGGAGATTGCCTAAAAATGTTAAAATGTATGACTGGCACGCAAAACCTTAAATTAGAGTGAATAAATGAAGACTCGGCACACCACTTCTGAAAGGTTGCTGACTCTGCCCTAGGATTTTGTCAGTCTTCAGTCTAATTTTTCAGTCATCTATTGTAATAACATCCTGATTTCCTTTAGTAGTTTTTCTTCCTTCTTTGGGCAGATGTTCAGTCTGTTTTTCCCCATCTCCCTCCCCCTAGTCTTTGTTTGTGAACACTGAGGCAAAGGATGTCATTTATTTTCAGAGGTAACAAAGTCCGACGAAGTGGGTATTAGCCCACGAAAGCTCATGCTTCAAAACTTCATAGTTAGTCTTTAAGGTGCCACAGGACTTTGTTACCTCTGCTATTCCAGACTAACACGGCTACCTCTCTGATTTATTTTCAGAAATGTCAATCTCTTCTGTCCATAAGTCATCCCCTGCCAGCCCATAGAAGCCCTTCTGGCCTCTTATGTCTAATGTACTTGACAAATGTTGTAGTTATTTTAACCTCTTGTGAGATCTTCTTTCGTTTGCTACTTAAGAAGCTTTGTGAACACCATGTGCTCTGCTGCCCTGTGTACTATAGTGCAGCTGCAATGAAATATGGGATTTCTTTTTAATGCCGGATTAGCTCTTTTGTTCATCTAGTCTCTTGCCCTTGGCAGTAGCCAGCACCTAAAAGGAAGATAAACCCACCCAACGCTATTAATATGGTTATCCAATTAAGCCATGTTGTCACTGGGCAGGAAAATTATTCTCATTTGCCTCAGGTGATCATATTTAATCTCTGAAGAATGAGATTTGAATACCCATATTGTTACCTTAATTTGCAAAGCCATACATGCAAGTAATATAAATTCACAGGACACACAATAAGTGGCCAGGAGATTTTGCAACTGTAAAAACGAATATAACTTTGCAGAAGTTAAAGTTATACATACAAAGTTATATACTTTGCAAAAGTTAAAGTAAAATTTCATAATTGCACTGCTGTCATATTAGAATCAGAGATGTGCCAGATGGTTCAGGGGAAATTTGGGTAGCAGTTAAATTAGACTGTCACCCCTCCAGCCTATTGGCAAAGATTTGTATTAAGAAGTTTTTGTTGTAAAACAAAATCTGTAATTTCTGTACCATGTAGCAGTGTAAAAATTCCTTTTGGGGTCCATCTCTATGCATGTTTGTTGCCGGTACTTCAGTGTTTCCAAAACTGCTTTTTCCTCCTTTTTGGGTGCTTTTTGACAGGTCTCTTTGGATTAGATCAGAAGTGGTGTGCCAAGTCTTCATTTATTCACTCTAATTTAAGGTTTCAGGTGCCAGTAATACATTTTAACGTTCTTAGAACGTCTCTTTCTATAAGTCTATAATATAGAACTAAACTGTTGCTTTACTTTATGTAAAGTAAATAATGTTTTTAAAATGTTTAAGAAGCTTCATTGAAAACTAAATTAAAATGCAGAGCCCCCCGGCCCAGTGGCCAGGATCCAGGCAGTGAGAGTGCCACTGAAAATCAGCTCACATGCCACCTTTGGCATGTGTGCCATAGGTTGCCTACCCCTGCATTAGATCATGTCAAAGTTGCCTGCTTATGCTGTTGTTACTCTAGTGCCCCAAATGTGTTGGACAGACATATAGGAAAATACATTCCCTGCCTCACCGATCTTTCACTCTCGTGGCAACATGACTCCGCAAACCAGAGCAACAATAATAGAGGGAGAAGTGGGCAGACAAGGGTTAGTTGACTTGCATGAGTCTTATTGCAAAATGCATTCCTGAGTATGCACAGAACTCCCCCAACCCACAGGTTTTTTAAGGACAAAGTGCTCCTTACCAATCCTTCCAGCATGTCCTTAATTATCCAACCAAGCACCTCACTATCCAACCTTCCTCCCCTCTCCTGTCCTCCATTATTTTTCAACACCCTCTCTACTCACTCCATGTTGGAGTCCTGGACAAATGGTTCTGTGTCTGTCATCAACGCACAGAGTACATCACCTAAAGCCACAGGATGGGAACCAAGGTCAGCAACTCCACTTCTCTGACACAATGGAAATTTCTACCATTCAGGTGAAGATTGTTCTGTGCTGAAAACAGAGCTTTCTCAGGGTCTGGGTGGGAAACTGCAACAAACTCCCACAGAAGCAGAGGACAATCACAAACCTTACCGCCTTCCGCTCAGAGTGCAAGACATTCTTCCTCAACCTGCGTTCTCTAACTTAAACACAGAGCAGTATGACATTTAAATTTAAAAAAACAACAAAAATAAAAATTCTACCAGTACAAAACCCTATGCTGTACACACACTTCTCCCCCTGGGAAAAGACATTGCTGGAAGGGGCTCAGGTACTACCGTGATGAGGTCAGTCAAAGACTCTATGTAGAATAGAAAGTTCTCCCCTCTACATCACTTTTGAGGTTAGGATTCCACAGCTCTCAAGGCTGTGGAACAACTACTCTCCCCCGCCAGACTGTCTGTGAACAGAGAGACCGCAAACTCTGTGGCAGTGCCTTCTGAATCCCAGGAAATGGTCTTTTTTTTCTGTCTCAGCCCATATGTCTGATGAAGAGTGGCAAATAAGGCCTTGTATATTATTTTAGTTCTGCTGACAATAGACTTTGCATGTTAAGTGTGCATACTTGTAAGTGAAAGACAGAAGGCACATAGCACTAGATCAGGCTTGTCCAACCAGCGGCCCGCGGGCCGCATGCGGCCCAGAACGGTTATGAATGCGGCCCAACACAAAATCGTAAACTTACAACGTTATGAGATTACGTCCACAAATAACGGAGTATTATTCATAATTCGCATTATAATTGCAAACAGTTCAACCAAAAAAACGAAAAACTGATAAAATTGACTAATAAAATAAAGAGCGAGAGGACTCTAATGTCGCGTAAAATGAATTGTGACAAAGAATTTGTGTGTACTAGGCATAACGCGTGGCCCAAGACAACTCGTGTGGCCCAAGACAACTCGTCTTCTTCCAATGTGGCCCAGGAAAGCCAAAAGGTTGGACACCCATGCACTAGATAATAAGAGGACTTCATAGGACTCCTTTTCTGCTTGAAAACTGTAGAATGCAGAAGCAGAAAAGGAGTACTGGGCCGGAGCAAGTAGGGGCCTCTCCCCATCCCTTCCACCTGCAGTCCCCCCGGCACTCCTGCTGGGGAGTGGGGTCGGCACGGGGCTTCCCCCACCTGCCTTCGGGGAGTGGAGCCGGGGCCCCATTGGCCCAGTAGTTAATCCGCCCCGGGTAGGCTGACAGTCCAAGTGATAATACTACACTGAAAAGCTCTGTTTAGTTTCACCTTTTCAGTTCTGGGATCTTACATTTTTCTCCTTTTGCATGATTTGGAAAATGATGGCATTTCCTTTGCTTGCCAAAGTTTCATGTGGGATAGCAATTTCCTATGGAAAAAATAGCCTGTACAGTAATTAAATAAATAGAAATTTAATCTGCACAAGTACTTTTATTGTCCTCTGTGGTTTGGATGGATTTCTGAGGCCTATTCTTTCCAGAGCCTATGGAATGACATTCCAACAGAGGCTGGAGTCAAAGGTTGCTTTAAGCTCTTTATGCTGGTTAGTTGAGGAGTTTTTGGCAGTATATATGAGATGAAATATAGACTACAGCTTCTTATGAACATCAAAACTGGCTAAAATGTAGGTATGGGATAATCATTATATAGGTTTCCTATTTTTCTCGCTAAACTCTGGCCTATGTAGTCTCTTAATCCCTTTGGCATTTTTTTGTCCTATGGCTTGTGTAGAAATCAATAAAATAGAAGAGAGCACTTGATCATTTTTACATCCATTTTATTTATATACACAGAGTAGTCACTTTTGAGATTTTACCTGCAACCTTAAAAACTGACATGTGGTTATGCAGACATTTATGACAACGCCATATGAGTGCTTTATTCTTGACCAAACATTTTCCCTCTCCCTACGAGTGTGCCATGTGCTGTCAGTCAGGTAGTTACTATCCTGTTCCCCAAAGGTGCTTGCTGGTTCTTGTGCTGCTGCCGCTGGCGTCACATCCTGGCTGGAAGCCAGCCAAGGGAGAGGGCAGAGATGCTTCTTGCCTCGATATTTTTTTGAAATGCCTGTCGCAAGACCTGGGAAACGGAGACATTTGGATTTCCTCTAAAACGTTTACAGTCCTTAGCTTCTGTTCTAGTTATGGAAGTTGTAGAATTGATGGGTCCTGTTATTCAAACTGAGTGCCTCAGGGCAGGGACGGTCCCTTACTATGTGTGTAACCATTCTGCCAGGTGTCATTCGCAGTACTAACTGTTGGGTCACAATACCCAAATATATTCACCTGAGATAGTGGGACCATCGGGTACCATGAGAACAGAAGAACCTAAGCAGACTGGCTCAGAAAAGGGAAACCTACAATCCCTGCCTCGGTACCGATGGAGCCACTCAAACATATGGCACCGAGCAGCTCAGCAGCACTACAGTCGGTGGCATCACCTTTTGCCTCCACAGCACACTGTGCACAACCCTCCACACTGACAATTGTGGTAAAGGTATCAGTACCACTGACAGCATGCTCCTTCATACGGATGCTCCTGATAATGGAGCAGTTTCTCCACCATAAAGATCATCTAGTTTCCTCGACACTGGAATCTCCTGTTTGAGGGCCGGAAGCTGTTCACAGCTAAGATGGATGAATCGCTTCACACATTAAAAAACACTCTTGGGCAACTCTGAGATCCTTGGATATTTACACACCTACTCAAAAGAAGGAACAGGGCAAGTATTACTCGGTGCATAGAACAAGATCTGTACCCTAGACCCAACCTCAGAGGCAATATGACCTGCGGAGGGAGAGATCCACTAGACAGAGACCACTTCCTTCTCAGCCGTCGACATCCCAACAGCCTCCCACTAAACAACTGTTTTGAGAGTTTGGTCTAGGACCAGAGGTACCTCCTACATCTTCTATTGCTGGAACCAACCGACACCATCCATCCATTCAGAGACTATCTGACTCCATTCCACTCAGCATGGCGTAACATCAGTCAGACAAATGGGCACTAGAGATTATCGAGGCTGGTTATTCCATCCAATTTAACTCCATCCCCCATGCCCACCATCCCTCCCTATCCCTCTTCAGGGACCCTTCTCACAAACACCTACTACGACAGGAGGTAAACCACCTCATACACATGGACACAGTAAAACCAATACCAACACAATACAGAGGGAAGCATTTCTACTCCCTTCTAACCCACAAAAAAACAAACAGAGGATGGAAACCCATTCTTGACTTAAGAAGACTCAACAAGTTCGTAAAGATCCAGCAATTCAGGATCCAGGATGGTCGCACTTGCAACAATAAGTCCAGCATTAGAATGAGGGGACTGGTTCTCGGTCCTCAACCTCCAGGATGCATATTTCCACATATCAATACATCCTTCACACAGGAAGTTTCTCTGATCTGTTCTCAGCACAGATCATTACCAATACGAAATATTTCCTTTTGGCTTGTCTGCAGCCCACAGGTAGTCCTCGCAATTCCCCCTACTCAAAGCTTCAACATGAGAAGAGGCCCTAGAAGCTACTCAGAAGACAGTAGCTGTTTTCATACAGCTGGGTCTACAGGTAAACAAAAATCAATGTTCCCACTCATGCAGGGTTCATCGGGGCCTACCTCCACTCTCTGGAAGCCCCAGCGTCTCTGCCCCAGCATAGGTTTACCACTCTAGTCAACCTAATCGCTACAACGCAAGCCAACCCACAAACATCAGCCAGGACATGCCTCCAACTATTAGGCCATATGTCAGCCACAGCATTTGTCATCAAGCCCAACAGACTGCAAGGCTGGCTCAGGACAATATATATTCTGCACAGACACAGTATAAACAAGCATCGTACGATGTCAAGCAAAGGAAAAAATTCTCAACATTGGTGGATTCAGAGACACTGTTTGCACGGGAGTTCTCTTTGCACAGACCTCTTCCCCCCCCCCCCCCACCATCATTTGGTGATAAAAAAGATGACTCATTACTAGGTTGAGGGACACTCCTGAACAACCACATAATCCAAGGTTGGTAGGCCCATCAGCCTCAACGTTACACATAAACTTACTGGAACTACAGGCAATCTGAAATGCATACTTACACTTCCTACCATGATCAGGGACAAGGCTATAAAAGTGCTGATGGACAATGCTACTCTTATGCTTTACATGAACCACCAAGGAAGGGCATGGCCATACTCCCTATGCACAGAAACAATGTGACTATGGAATTGGTGCATCCGCTGCAACATCAACATCTCAGCCTCCTACCTACCAGGATGTCAAAGCAGCAAAGCAAATGTACTGAACAGAAAAATTTCCCAGGACCACGAGTGGGAAATGTACAGCAGGGTACTGCAGAACCTATTCAGACATTGGGGCTTCCCAACTATCTCTGTGCAACAATCCAAAATGCCAAATGCCCATACTTCTGCTCCAAAGCAGGACTAGGATCCCAGTCTCTCAACAATGCTTTTCTCCTCAAACAGGATACATATCTAGTGTACACTTTTCCTCCAACCCCTCTCATAGCCATGGTCTTGCACAAGAGAAGGACCAGCAACACCAGAGGCAGCCCCCATGTGGCCCAGACAAAGGTGGTTTCCTTACCTGCCGAAGATGGCTGCGTGCCCACCACACATTCTTCCACTTCTACCTCATCTTCTGTCTCAGGATACAGACCATGTCTACCACCCAAACCTATCAAGACTCCACCTAAAGGCATGGCTATTCCATGGTTCCGTGACAGTGAAATGACCTGTTCAGAGGAGGTAAGGGACATTCTTTTAAATAGCAAAAGGCCTTCTACACGCTATACATAGCTACTTTTACAAATGGATGAGATTCCATTCATGATGGCAGAATAGGCAAATAAAGGCAACTACTTCTCCTTTACCAATGGTATTGGGTTACATACTGGAACTCAAGAAACTGAGTCTCTCAATGAGCTCCATTAGAGTACACCTTGCAGCAGTCACTGCATTCCACCACAAGGTGGACGAGTTCTCCATCAGCCCATACATTCACACAGCACTATGCCATAGACTCTAGAGCAACACTCGGCATCAGCTGCTCTACTTGGACTTACGCTCTCCTCGCTTCTATTTTGGAGTTTTTGTGGTAGAGAAGGAACCTTTACTCTTTTTATATAAGATGAAAAAATTCCCTTCCCTGGGTAGATTTTCTGCATTTCAACATCATATGGCTTATTTAAAGTGATCTTAAAGCAGCCTGGATACCCACAGTGGTGAGCATGGACTAAGTATCTAAATTAGATTACTTGGATTACTTGGATCCGACTTGTCCTCGTTGCACGGCGTCTTGATTCCGCCATGAACGCAAATCGATACCGCTCCACCTTTGCCTATCTTGCGCAAGTTGATGCCATCTCTGCCCAAACATCTTGACCATAGGATCCTCCCAACGTCGTCGAGGGCGACCACGTTGGCACGATTGTCCTCGCGGAATCCATTCTGTTAACCGTACGGTCCATCTGTTGTCCTGCAGTCGCGCTACGTGACCAGCCCACCTGCGCTTATTTTCGTAGATTGACTGAATCACATCCTTAACTCCACTTCGTTGTCGAATGACTACGTTTGGAATGTGGTCTTGAAGGGAAATTCCACACATTCTGCGTTCCATGGCTCTTTGCGTGACTGCTAATTTGTCTTCGTCGGCCTGTGTAGTACTCCAGCACTCCGAACCGTATGCTGGAAGAACTGTAGAGTCAAACTGTAGAGCTGAAAGATCTCCCCCGAAGCGGTTCTTCAACGTCCAAATTTTCGCCGAAAAGCTGTCCACAAGAAATCTAGAAAGAGATGCGGAAGAAGATATTGAGAAGGATTATGAGGATCTTATTCAAAAGATCCAAGACACCGTTAAATTAGATTAGATAGGCTTTTTAAATAATAAACCTATGGTTATGCTTATAAATGTAGACACCTCGTTTACAAAATATTTACCCATAAGAGAATACTTCTGGGTATTTCTGTTCTGTGTGAAGATTTACAAAAATTGAGGCAATTGTTAGCTTTATGCATTAAACTTGGTTGAAATAAAAATGTTCCTACCAGGTATCTGTGGGAGACTGTCCCTTAGTATTTGGCCATAAAGAACCTACTGAGATTAATCAGCATGCTGCTCAGGTCATCAGAGAACAGTTGGAAATTCCACAGTTTGTATTAAACTATTCAGCCTCTTTGTGAGGAACTTTTACGTGAAGTGTTGGCATCCAAAGCATGAGAATAGTGGCATGGTTTTTCAGTTTTGTCTCTTCTCATCCTTTGGTCTCTTGGAAATTTGCTGCTTGGAAAGCAGTCTCTTGCAGCTCCATTTCATAGCAGTGTGATAAATTCACCATGCACCCCCTTCCATTATTAAGTGATTCTTTGTGAATCAACAAGAATATTTAATTGTCCAATATAACATTCAAAATCAAAAATAACCTAAATGCCTGCTCATTGTTTTGAAAATATCCTTTGTTTTTTTGCATTAGCTGCTAATTTAAAATGTACTCAGTTGTGTACTACTTATTTACGTCAGGGTTTCTCACAGCCTGCAAAGCAGGAGCTGTTTCTTGCTGTGACTCCGGAATAAGTCCTTTAGGCTCTAAATAATAACGAGGAAAAGAATACACTATTGTTTTTCTGTACCTTCCCCACACCACCTAGAGCTCCTGGAAAGCTGCTGCTGGAAAGTGAACCACAAAGGATTTTGAATGATAGAGACTTTGGGGAAATTACCTCCGTATCTTCTCTTTTTCTCAGCTACATTCCTTGTAGTCATTTAAAAAACAAACCAAAAAACAACAGGAGCTGTGTGTCTCAAAGGCCTCAGTGAGTGAGCTAGCTTTCACGTTTGCATGACAGGCCCAAGCTGACAGTCATCAGTTCAAGGGAAGGAACTGATAGGGAACCTGAAACTGGAACAGAAAGAAGGGAAAAGAACATGAATGGGAGCCTTTGTACGGCAACATCAGCAAAGCGTGCAATTTTCCATTGCTCCAAGGCAGGCAGATCACCACGGGGTGTGTATGTTATAGTTGTGCTATTGTTAATGTAAGCAGTTGATGGAATTTTATTATGTGCCAATTCCGAGTGGTTTTTAGGTCAGTGCTTGGCTGTGGGGGTGGTGGCGAAAAAACACATTGTGCACGGACATTGATATTCTTACCCATATTGCTAGTTCAGTACCTCAGAATGCATCCATTAGCATAGGTGCATCACACATGAAAAGACATCAGTGTAGGACGGGAGGGGATTTGGGAAACAGCATTGAGTGGAGTGGCCACATTTGGCTCAGTCATGTATGGGGTGTACAGGAGCCACTTGGCACCAGGTAGCAGCCACGGGCCTTACTGCTGTAAGGAAATGGGAATGCTCTGGCCACCTCTCTTCGCAGCACGGCAGCAAAACAGGAAGGCCACAAAGGGCAGGGGCCCTGAGCACCATTAAGGAGAAAAGGAATGAGAAGCAGGGCTCTCCCCAGGTGGCAACAAGGGATTGGGAGCGATTGTTCAGCCTCCTGGATTTGAGTTGTGGGGATAGGAGCAGGTCTTTGCTTTCTGCAAAGCCACACAGGCAACAAAGCCAGAGAGGGACCTCAACAGCACAGAGTGACTGGGATTATTCTTGCTTTTCTACTTTGTTTTACTTTTCCGGCATTCTGCCTTGGTCCCAACTGGAGTTGCATCTGTCCAGGTTTCCCCAGGATATTGCCCCTTTTTTGAGGTAGCTGTCCTAGGAAATCGGTAACAGAGCTTAGTACATGCTGCCAGCTGTCTAGTTTGATGAGCTCAGGATCATCCCACATGTCCTGGCCTTTCCATCTCAGAGGTAGCAACCCCACTTCGTGGGGAGGGGGGAGTTCAGGAAATAATGGTGTTTAGGACTACACCATAAAATATTGCTGTGGAGAAGGATAAAAAAGAGACATCCCAAGTGAGGTGCATTGTTGTTAAAGGACTATATATATTGCACTGAGGTGCATTCAGACCGTTGGGTCTTTTAGTTGACTGAACCCACCTCCCAAAAGACCTACATTACTTGCTGCCACAGGTCCTATCACCTACACTGCGCCCCCGCCAGCATTAAAAACAGAATAAGGTACTACTGGAGTATGAAAACAAACAGTAAGGACCTGCATGCAAGCTCACTATGCATAGACAGAGGGGTCTTACGTTCGTAGGAGCAGCATGTCTAAATGTTTTCAGAGTAAGAAACTTGATACTTTATGCTTGTCCAGAAAGCCATTCATATCAGAGAGGGTACCTTCATGGGCGATTTGCTTGCCCAGGACAATCAAGAATACAGTGTGGGTTTGTTTCTAATTTTATTCTCCAGTTATACCTTCCAGGTGAAAGCCAAAAACCCTCTCGGTGTAGGTCCAAGCAGCAAGGAGGTCCCATTTAATACTGAATCAGGTAAGAGCTTCAATAGATGTATCAGTTTGTCAATGAAAACCAGGACAATGTGTTCAGCCAAAACCACAAGGTAAACTTGACCCTTAGGTGTTTTCAATTATAGATGCAGTGTTGCCTAGTGTATAGGGCACTGGACTCAGACGCAGGAAACCTGGATTCCCTTCCTCCTCTGCCACTGACCTGCTAGGTGGCCCTGGGCATGTCACTTTACCTCACACTGTGCCTCTGTTTCCCCATATGTAAATGACAAATTCCGATACCCCTTTATGGATGCAAGAGAGAGTTGTAGTTTAACTATGGAAGGTGTACAAAGGCTTACACTGAATCCAAGGATTTTTTCCCCAGGGATAGTGTAGCATCTTAAATCCACAGCTTTATTATAGTAAATTCACGTTTATGTTTGTATCCCTCTATCAGATAGCTCTGCAAACGGACAGTGGTACACAACAGATTTACACACATGGGACACTTTTGAAATGTTGCTTTGTTGCTCATGCTTTTCCCACTGTCTGCAATATAGGATTGTTTTAATTTTTTTTACTGTTGTTTATCTCACGATAGTGCCATGGGGCTTAACTGAGATCAGAGTCCCTTTGTGGTAGGCTCTATACGTGTGTGTAAATACATAGCTATCTAGAGAGAGAGAGAGTCACTGCCCTGATGAGGTTACAGTCTCAGGAAGAGAAACAGAAGCAGAGAGAGATTAAGTGATTTACCCAAAATCATCCAGCAGGTCACTGGCAGATCTGAGAATAGAGTTTAGGTGCCCTGGGTCCTAATCCAGTGTTGTACCCACTGGATTGACACTTATTGGGATGGAGTCAATGTGGGCACAGGAAATATATTCTTTAAAATTAAGGATTACTCATTTAGCAGATTGGTATAGGGCCCTCAAAAATATGTATCTAATGCATCTGCAAGCTACAGTGCTATTTTCAGCTTTGTCATGTGTTTAAAATGGTGCAATAAACAAAGTCCCACCTGACTTGTCTATGTGGAACAGAGCTATTCTTATATTTAGAGTCAGCTGCCTATTGTTGATAGTACTCTGAACTAGCAGGCACTTATTGAGCACCATGGTGCCTCTTTAAAGGGACATTGTCAGGCTCAATGTTTTAAGTCAAATCCTTCAGTGCTTTCTCACTGAAATGAACGGGCCTTTTGACTGAATAACAGGTACGTGGAAAATGAATAAGGAACGCAGAGTATGTCTCACATGTTTTAAGAAAAATAGATACCCTCTTGTACTACTAATCTATCTTAGATTATTAAATTTGAAAGACCCATTTATATTTTAATGAAATTTCTGATGTTTATTTTTTTCCTTCTCTCAGTGTGGACAATGGAAATAAACTGGTCGGTTTCAGTTTCTCCTAATCACTTTCCACATGTTCTCCATGTCTCATTCTCATGCACTAATGTAAAGCTGCAACATTTGGGCAGCAAGCACTACAGAGGAATTCTTTCAAATAGTAATAAATTGTCTACACTGAAATGTGTAAAATGCCATGAAAATATGTTTATTGATGATAAGCTTTGTAATTTTTTTTTTATTATTATTATTTTTTACAAAACCAAGTTTTACTGGTAGTAACCCATTAATAACATTTTCAGAAGCTCAGTGATGCGGTAATTCCAAATAGTTACATGAGCAGTTTATTTTTTCAAACTTACAGAAACATGTAGCGAACTCAACTTCCCAAAATTGTTGCTATTTTACAGATTTATGTCAACCATAGAAAATCACTTTCTAGTGTGCTTCTGTAGAAATATGAGGAGAGGTTATTTTACAATGTCTGACTGAGTGTTTGTTTTTCTCCTCAGCGGACCCAAGAGTGAGTGAGCCAATTTCAAGTAAGCCCTTTATGCATAGCATGCTCTAATCAGAACATTTTTCTGAAGTAAGATAACGTACTACTTTATGACAGGAGTGGTTGTGCTATCCCAGCTACACATGCCATGGAACAGAACAGCATTCACACATGATTTCGCTTCTTCCATCTCTGTAACTTGTAAGGAATTCCTGCCAGTCTAAATGTTTACCTGAGCACAGCACAATCAATGTGATGTGGTATTCCCGTGGCAGCTAAGATGGCTTGGAACCAATGTACACAAATGAGCCATGGATAGCTTGTGTTTTCTCAGCCCTGTTGTTAAATCAATAGAAAGTTCTGTAAAAAGAATACGCTATTTCTCACTTAGTAAGTGACTTAATCGAATGCCAGTCAAAGTCCGCTATTTATCTGTCATTGTGCTGAAATGTATGCCGTGAAAAAGTCAGCTTTGAAAGGTTTCGACCCAGTTCCTCCTGAAGCCAGTGGTAATGCTCCTGTTGACTTCAGTGGGAGATTGGACAGGCTCTAAAAGAGCAGAAGAGACCTCTTTCAGCCTAAGAGCCTGTGTTTTGCACTTAGTACTGAAGCTGCCTTTAAAAATTTGCAAATATTCTTCCTTTCCACAGTGTAGGCCCTCTCATCTTGTTTATCGTGTAGTTTGCTGCAAGTTAACAGTGCCCTAATTTGTACCCTCTCTGTTAGAAAAGCTGTGGAATAACCATTCCCACACTACTACTGCATGTTCCCCCCCTTTTATAAGTTGTAACTATATCTCAATAGACATACAAATATTTGTCGTCTTGACATAGCAATACACGCTGTACATAAAAGGGCCAGATTTTGATCTCTGGGGCTTGTCTTCACTAGGCTGGTCCGGGATCGATCTTCTGGCGATCGATTTATCGCGTCTCGTTAAGATGCGATAAATCAATTGCCCGCGGCTCTCCTGTCAACTGCTGGGAGGCGCAAGCTGGAGTCGACGGGGGAGCACACTGCCGACTGCCGCCACCGTGGGGACGGGCGGTAAGTCGGCAGCAGATACGCAAACTTCAGCTACGTGATTCACGTAGCTGAAGTTGCGTATCTGCCGTCGATTCCTCCCAGTGAGGATAAGCCCTGATGAGTTACAGCAGTCTAAATCTGGAGTAACTGTTTACCTCAGTGGAGTTATTACAGACGTACACCAGGGTCCTAACCAAAGTCAGGTCCCTATGTGAAAAACTTGGAAACATGTTTGTAATATTTCTTATGACTCAGTTTCCTTGGTTATTTTTTGTATTGCTGCCTGCCTGAGGGCGTAGAGTTAAATCATAAAAGCAATGTTAGAGAACCTAGAGATGGTAAAGATAAGACAGGCTCTTGGATCCACTGCTTCAAAAGAACTAAGAATAATTGTGGGGAGATGTTACTTAGCTGGGTCCATTCAGAGGGGGATGCTGTTCTCTTCCCAAGACTAACCCTGAGGTCAAAGGAGACCTAACCCCTTAAATACAGTAGAAAAAAGACAGGGATGTTGGGTGAGCTGAGAGAACCTGGCCAGGATTTGTCAGCAAAAAATGCAGGTGACTGGTGCTGTTAATATGTTCCACGTGGCATCCTGTTGCATTTGGATTTCTGGTCTTCTCTAATCATTGGAATGTGTTTGTCACGCCCAGTTTTGCATGGCAGTCTCTTTAATTCCCCTCTTTCTTCTTCTCCTGCAGTGGGAAAAGATGCCATCTGGACTGAAGTCCCATTCGATTCCGACTCCTATTCAGAGTGCAAAGGGAAACAGTACGTCAAGAGGACCTGGTACAAGAAGTTTGTAGGCGTGCAACTGTGTAACTCCCTGAGATATAAGATTTACCTCAGTGATTCACTTACAGGTAAGGGAAACCAAAGGCAGTGTTAATGTATTTGTATAGCTGTGACCCAAATTACAGGATACACACACAGTCATTTAGGTTCTTCATAGCCATGGGCCTGGCCTGAAAGTTTTTAAAAGATGATCAGGTTATTTGCCTTGGAAATGTGGATAATGGATGTTCCAAGATTCACAGGTTACTGTTAATCGTACCTGTCTTATAGTACCCAAAACAGTACTGGGCACTTGACAGAACATGTAAGCATATAACGGCCTTCTTCTGTCCCAAAGAGCTTACATTCTGTGGTGTCAGTCTTGCATTAAAAACCTGTGCCTGCACAGTTCTTCATGCATAGTTGGGGCCTATTATTAGATGGGATGCCATAAGAAACAGAGAAGACCGGAGCAGATGCGATGGAGCAGGGATTACAATACTCTCCTGCTAGGCCCCAGTTTGGCATGTAAACATCTTGTGGCTCTTTTCTGAATGATGACGTTTATGGGGATTGTTTTCGTGCATTTTATATACATGGCTTTGTATCTCACTTAATTTTTTCCTCACCTACTTTCACTTTTTTATTTTAAATCATGCCCATTTGTTTTGAGTTTTTTTTTAAGTCTTATTCTCCCTCACCCCCAAAATAGACACTTACATTAACACTAGCCTTCTTGACATAGTTTCTTACCCTTCGCTCATTACGTTCAGGTTACTGAAACCATCTAGCAAGTGCTGGCCTCTGTTTTGTTTCTTGATGTCTGCCAGTGATTTGATTTATTCATAAATATTTGTTGTGCCTTTATACACATGTGCACTCATCTTGAGAGCTATACAAAGCTTTTGTTTCAGTTTTCCATTTATTTCTTGCTAAATTGTTGGGCAGTTTTTGGGAGGCCTCTCACCATGAAACTTCCATTGCTGCAGCTCCTTTGGTGCTACACGTAGTAGGAGAACTAGTGCAAATGTCACTGGTTTTACCACCTTGCTCTGTAACTCTGCTAAAAGTAGGTGTAGATGACATGGGGCATTTATAGACTAGGAAAATAGGTTGTGTTTTAAAACATGGTGGGTAAGGTGATTTTTAAGCTTGGCCGTTGGTACCTAATGTAGTCAGGGCAATTGTGTTTAGAAATCTGTTAGCCTGTCCCA
Source organism: Sternotherus odoratus (assembly GCA_032164245.1). Taxonomy (NCBI): domain Eukaryota; kingdom Metazoa; phylum Chordata; order Testudines; family Kinosternidae; genus Sternotherus; species Sternotherus odoratus. The sequence continues at coordinate 133,748,950 of JAVMKO010000001.1, read as the reverse complement.
GTCATCCCTAGGTTCCTCCTTTCTTCAGTATAGTTGCCCCAAGGCAAAAAACTTCAGTGTAGACAAGGTCTCAGTCACCATCATTGTGATATTTCAATGACAAGGGGTCCTACTGTGGAGCACAAAATATGAAGAATAACACAGACCTGTGTAATGTATGGGAAATATCCCCAAAGGTAAAAAGTAGGCTGATGTGTCCATTATGTGCAGTCATATAAAAAACCAGAAACAGTCATTAAAAGATGCAAATTTTAGGGCCTAATCCTGTCAGGTGCTGAAGACCTCCCACGAGCAGCTAATTCCCTTTCATCCCTCCTGGAATCAGTATCCCAGAGCCTAGCACCTCACAGAATAAGGCCCATAATTGAGATTATGGAGCAGCAAGGAGAGCAGAGGATGTACAAGAATGCTGGACAGACCATGCCAAAATAATAAGCAGTTATGCTCCCTGGCTCTAATCCTCTACCCCAAAACACACACGAGGAAAACCCTGTGGGTAATTTTAAGTTACTATCTCTTAATTGTCAAGACACTATTTACATATGTGAATAAGATAGACCATTTTAAAGCAAGTAAATTCATTCTTTGTTATGGTACTAGCTGTAATCAGAGAGACTAACAGACTGCTATATTTGGAGTCCGGAAGTAATTCTCACCCAGATAAGATTGGCAGTGATCCTGGGGGGTTTCACCTTCCTCTGTAGAGTGCAACACCGGTCACTTGCAGGTTTAAACTAGTGTAAATGGTGGATTCTATGTAACTTGAAGTCTTTACATCCTGATTTGAGGACTTCGGTAACAGCCTGAGATTAGGGCTTTAATACAGGAGTGGGTGGGTGGGGTTTTGTGGCCTGCAACATGCAGGTCATCAGACTGGATGATCATGATGGTCCTTTCTAACCTTATCCTATATAATAATTGGCTAGGGAAGTTTGTGTGAAGCCGTCATGTGCAGTAGAGAGGGCCTTGACGAACGGCATGCTGGGGGTTGTAGTTAGGAGGCACAAAATGGCCACTGCGCGTGCCCGCCTGAGGGATCCTCACTCACATGGAGCTAGAGCACCAAGGAGCAGTTATACATATAAAGTTAGCTGGGCTGTCAGGCGCATGACGAGGGGTTGAGGGGGGAGGGAGCTGAGCGGGGGGGGTCGTTGCAGGGGGAGGGAGCTGAGCAGGGGGGGTCATTGGAGGGGGGAGGGAGCTGGGCCTTGGAGGGAGCTGGGCCTTGGAGGGGGGAGGGAGCTGGGCCTTGGAGGGAGCTGGGCCTTGGAGGGGGGAAGGGGGCTGGGGGAAGTGGGCTGGGGGAGGGGGCTGGGCGAGGGGGGGAGGGGGCTGGGCGAGGGGGCGTTGGGGGGAGGGGGTGGGCTGGGGGGCGGCGTTGGGGGGAGAGGGGGCTGGGCGGGGGGGGGGGCACGAGCCCTCATCATTGGCCCGTGTACATGGGCTTTTACACTAGTAGTCTATAAAATGACAAAACTGCCAGTGAGACATTGCACATAGTAACACTAGTCTGTGGAGGAAAGAGCAGTGCTAATCTTGCATAGTTGTAACACAGTCCTAAATCAGATGGATTAACACTACACTGAAAGATGCTTCAATCTCAAAACAAATATCTAATGTAGCAATGGCAAATTTTCTTATTTCTGTTTGATTTTGTTGTCAATGTTGGTCTTGCTGGAAGAATGGTGATTTAACTTGGCAGGACAATCGCCAAGGCAGCCAGATTGTATTCATTACACTTAGCCATACTTTGTAAGTAAGTCTCTCACTTGTATTGTTTAACCAACACCAGATCAGTTTTCACAATATTGAATGAACTGGAATGTTTATCTAATGCCTTTAGTATTGTGTTACATTTTCCCCCCGTTCTTTCACATGGTGAAGGCTTCTGTACTGCAATGGTAAAATTTCCAGTCCTAAAGCAAACCTCAGCCTTGATGTGTAGGTCATTGAATTCAATGGAACTATGCCCCTCTGTATTAGAGCCAAATTTAACCTGAAGAACCATCTTGTGTTACTGTATATACCAGAGCCACACAGAGGTCTGATTTCCATCTTGAAGTGTATATTCTAAATGAACCTATCTAGGCTTAGTTATACTAAGGAATTTAGTGATCTTTACATTTTTTGGTAAAGTCCTGCTAGCAAACTATGAGCAAGCCTGGGGGCTCAGTCCTGTTCTGTTAACTTCAGTGATTTCTAGACCAGGTCCTAAGGTTTTGAGGGGAGGAAAATTCAACATTTCTCCCCTTAAAAGTCCTTCCCATTTACCTTCTTTCAAACCCACTAAAGCCTGGGACAGATAAGCTAGCCACAAGACATAAAAAGTTTATCTGTGAGATGAGATGCTCAGTTGCAGAAATGTTAACATTTTGGGTCCATTTTCTTTACAATAAACAACTGTGAGCTCTTCATGTTGGAAATACACCCTATTAGCTAGTCATTACTGGGAGACTTCCATCTCTTTCCTTTTCTGATGTTTGCCTCCCTGGCTCTGTGTGTGTAATAGAAAAGATATGGTAGTGCCTTGTGGGCTTTTTATTAGGTATTCAATAACATAGACCCCCATCTTTTTGTAAGTATAGATGGTATTATGTTTTCCAATGTGCTGTACTTTGTATTTATCAACACTGAATTTCATCTGTCATTTTGTTGCCCAGTCACCCACTTTTGTAAGTTCCCTTGGTAACTTTTTGGAGTCAGTTCTGGACTTAACTGTCTTGAGTAGTTTTGGGTCATCTGCAAATTTTGCCACCTCACTGTTTATTACTTTTTTCAGATCATTCATAAACATGCTGAACTGGCGCCAGTACAGACCTCTGGGGGAGACACCACTATTTATCTCTTTCCATTCTGAAAAGTGACCATTTATTTCTACCCTTTGTTTTCTGTCTTTTAAACAGTTACCTATCCAGGAGAGGACTTCCCCCTCTTATCTCATCACTGCCTACTTTGCTTAAGAGCCTTTGGTGGGGGACCTTGTCAAAGCTTTCTGAAATTCCAAGTACACGATCTCCACTGGATCACACTTGTCCACATGTTTCTTGACCCCTCAAAGAATTGTAATAGATTGGCAAGGCGTGATATCCTTTTACAAAAGCTATGTTGACTCTTCCCCACCAAATCTTGTTCATCTGTGGGTCTGATCAGTCTGTTCTTTACTATAGTTTCAACCAGTGTGCCTGGTACCGTAGTTAGGTTTGCCAGCCTGTAATAGCCAAGATCACCTGTGGAGCCTTTTTTTAAAATTAGTGTCACATTAGCCATCCTCCAGTCATCTGAACAGAAGCTGATTTGAATGACAGGTTACATACCACAGTTGGTAGTTCTGCAATTTCATATATGAGTTTCTTCAGTACGCTTAGGTGAATACCATCTGGTCCTGGTGACTTATTACTGTTTAATTTATCAATGTGTTCCAACACCTCCTCTATTGACATCTCAATCTGGAACGGTTCCTCAGATTTGTCAGGTAAGGTAATCTCTCTCTCTCTCATCCTCTGTAGTGAATGCAAAGAATTAATTTAGCTTCTCTGCAATGGTCTAATCTTCCTTGAGAGCTCCTTTAGTACCTCGAGCATCCAGTAGTCCCAGGCCTTCCTGCTTCTGAGGTACTTAAAAACAAATTGATGTTAGTTTTTAAAGCTTTGGCTACTTGCTCTTCAAATTCTTTTTTGGTCTACCTAATTGTACATCACTTGCCAGAGTTTATGCTCCTTTCTGTTTTCCTCAATAGGATTTACCTTCAATTTTTAAAGGATTTTTTTTTTACTCTAACCTTTTTACTTTGTTGTTCAGTCATGGTGGCACTATTTGTTCTTACTATGTTTTTTTATTTGGAATATACATTTAATTTGAGCTCCTATTATGATAATTTTTAAAAAATTATGTGCAGCTTGCAGGCTTTTCACTTTTGTGACTGTACCTTTTAATTTCCATTTAACTAGCTTCCTCATTTTTGTGTAGTTCCCATTTCTGAAATTAAATGCTACTGTGGTGGATTTCTTCAGTATATTTCAGAAGAAATAGCAAAATTTTGTGCACAAAGTCTAGTAAACTGGAGATGAACATTTTGGCAAGGCATTTCCTCCAAAGGGAGATTTTGTTTGTATACTGCCTTTTCTGTGCACAGAGTCAACATTTAGACCTATTCTGATGCAACAAGATTGTTAATTTTCATCTTTCATTTTGGAAGACATAAATTGTTGGTCCTTGTTTGAGAGGATTTTACTTGTAAACTTGGACCTAATCGTTGAGTGTAAGGGAACCAGGATTTAGCCCTTAAGTTATTTGGATGTTCTTTGTTATCAATCTTTGCTCATTTTAAGGATAATATGTAGGAGAGCATTAATGAAGCAATGATACATTTATCTGAAAATATTTTTAGTCTTGGTGCAATAAGAGTTAGCTTGGTGGTTTGTCTAATACTTCTTGCCAAATGCATGGGTGGGTACATATTAGCTATTTAGTCATCTTTAGAATGTGAATTATACACACACATTGTAAGCACAAAAAGGGAGAGTAGGCTTGAAGAATTTGGCCTGTGTGTTAGGTGTGGCCAGTACAAAATTTTCTGGGGTCATTTTGGATTGCTTTTTCAATAGAACTTAAGACTGGACATACTAGGTCAGACCAAAGTTCCCTCTAACCCAGTATCCTGTCTTCCGACAGTGGCCAAAGCCAGGTGCCCCAGAGGGAATGAACAGAACAGGTGATCAAGTGATCCATCCTATCGCCCATTCCCAGCTTCTGGCAAACAGAAGCAGGATCCAGTCAGCATGGATGTTATATAAAATATATTAATGTCAAGGGGGAAGAACATGGAAATATGTGCTTTTGCCAACCAAAAGTGTTTCCCTTTTCATTAATTGGCATTGTGTTTGGGCATTTACACAATGCTGTAAAAACAGAGTTAGATCTTAATTGGGGCAGCATCAGACTTAACATTGATACCAAATGAATACTGCTCAACTAAAGTATTGATTTTGTTAATCTTCAAAGGGTTTTCCTCATATTTTCTTTCCATTTTCAGGACAGTTTTACAACATAGGAGACGAGAGAGGACATGGAGAAGATCATTGTCAATTTGTGGACTCATTTTTAGATGGACGGACAGGGCAGAAAGTTTTCCCAGACCAACTACCAACCAAAGAGGGTAAGTTCAGAAGAGCAACAAAACTCTCAAAATCTCTGCCAACCCCATGGTCTGATTTTTCGCCTGCTGATCGCTTAAAGGCGAACACCCACTCTGAGTTCGACAGTGTAGAGACCCAAATTTAGCTATCTTCCCAGCAGATCAAAACTCTCCTTCATGCTTGGCATGATGCTATTCCACCCCATCCACCCAAAACCATTAAGAATTAGGCAGGCTACAGTTGTCAGCCACCTGGGAGTTAGACAATGTGAGAGTTATGCAACCTTTTATCCTGGAAAGGAAGGCCCTTAGGGGAACAGAAGCATGATCGGAGTGTGGGATAGCATCAGGAGCTCCTGAGTTCAAATTGTGGCTCTGAATTATGTGCTCTGCCTCAATTTCATCCATAATTTTGCATAAGAGATCTAATATTGTGTATTTCCTTCTCAGGCAGCATGGTGTGGTTTGATGAGGAACAATACTAGGAGAGAGGGAAAATGTAACTAGGATGGTGGTAGAGAGTAAGAGCTTGTTCATATTTTAAACTTCCCAACAGATTTTTTTTCATCAGTGTTGCACATAAAAGAAAACCATTGCCTTAGCCTTCCTGCCAGCTTGTAAATTTATGGTCACGCTGGCATGATTGGTTTTAAAGTGCTATAAATCAGTAGAGTTGTGCATTATATAGCTTTGCTTGGTGATAATGAAAGACAAACTGGAAAGGAAAAAACTACCATATTTTTCGTCCTATAGGACGCTCCGGCCTATAAGACGCCCCCTCGTTTTTCAATAAAAAAGCCGGACCCAAAAAAAAAAAAAAAAAAAAAAAAAAAAAAAAAAGCGCCTCGCTCTCCCATCCCCGCCGCGCGGGCGGGCTGCCGGGAGCGTCCCGGTTCCCCCCTCCCCGCCGCGCGGGCGGGCTGCCGGGAGCATCCCGGTTCCCCCCTCCCCACCGCGGGCGGGCTGGGGGGAACCGGGACGCTCCCGGCAGCCCGCCCGCGGCGGGGAGGGGGGAACCGGGACGCTCCCGGCAGCCCGCCCACGGCGGGGAGGGGGGAACCGGGACGCTCCCGGCAGCCCGCCTGCGGCGGGGAGGGGGAAACCGGGACGCTCCCGGCAGCCCGCCTGCGGCGGGGAGGGGGAAACCGGGACGCTCCCGGCAGCCCGCCCGCGGCGGGGAGGGGGGAACCTCGGCAGTCCGCCCGCGGCGGGGAGGGGGGAACCGGGGCGCACATTCGCCCTATAAGACGCACCAACTTTTTCCCCCCCGTTTTGGGGAAGAAAAAGTGCATCTTATAGGGCGAAAAATACGGTAATTGTTGGGGGGACTTTCTACCGCAGTAATTCAATACATACATTGCAATAGAAATCAGATGACTAGAATCTGGAGAGGCAGCTGCAACTGGGACTAGATGTCTTGAACTGTTTTCTGATCATAACGTTGAACGTGAGGCTTAGCCGTGGACAAGTCACTTACTCTCTTCTTCAGATTTCTCATCTGGAAAATGGGATAACCGGGCCTTAATTACCAATACCAACCTCACAAGGAGTTGAGACTCTGCCAGCATAGCTACGATGAGGAGTGACATGTCCCTGACTTAGCTGTCTGTGCCAGCAAAGCCCCATGTGTAGATGCAGTTAAACTGGCCAAACTCCACTTCTGATACACTTGGAAGGCTTTGCTAGTGTAGCTATACCAGTATACTATGCCAGCAAAACTCTCCTAAGTGTGGATCTGGCCTTAGGCCTTGTTTACACAGTAAAGATGTACTGCCTTAGGTATACCAGTGTAATTAAAGCACAACAACAGACTGTAGGGTGGATGTAGTCCTATCACTATACCTTATTACCTTTCCTATACAGGGAAGTGGAACACGCTACACTAGCATAAGGCATCCACACTACAGGTGGCATATGTCTGTCTATTTATGTGTTTAAAAAAACCTAACGGGATTTATACCAGCACAAAATCTGAATGTAGACGAGGCCTTTGTCGGTTATGTGCTTTTAATGTGCACAGCACCTAATTAAGCCCCAAATACTAATAAAATCACCATAATTGAACTGTTATGTCCAAAGAGGATAAATTTTGCAACTGCCTTCTTGAGAGCAAATAAATAGGTTTCTTTGTATTCAAACTGGCATTGTCAAGCTTAGAAATGCCATTTTAGTTTTTAAAAGCATTTATACTCAAGTACAGTACCTGGTAAGCTTCCAAACACCACAAGCAGAATTAATGTTTTGCCTTCAGGTACTGAGCATAACAATTGATACCTCAGTTGCCAAATGTTCAGAAAGATATTTACACAAGTTTCCACAAGACAAGTTCAGTATGCATTTCACTTGAAGTTGCTATGTTAAAAGCTAACTGTGATTTTTCCCAGTGTTAACATAACTACAAGAGGGTCACTTACTGGCCCTTCTCCAAAAATAAAACCAGTTTCAGCAGATGCTCCCTCTTAAAGCAGACGGATGAAACTTTAACTTTGGCCTACCATCCCCAACAACAGACATTTTTCTGGCTCCAGTGTGGTGCCAAATACCCACTATTCTCGTGCTGGCCCTTTTCACTGTACCCACTGTCCTCTCACCCTCCCCCTGCAAGGGGAGTTGAAGGTACACATGACATCTGAAAGCCTCCCTCATAGTCTTCAAGGCTCACTGGATTCCCTAATAATCTCCTGAGTGTGTTTACCTGTGGGAGCTGGCACTTTCACAGGTATTAGCTGCCAAAGGCAATGAAATTCCAAATTCTCAACTTTTAAACTCTCTTTACTCCTCATTAACCTCACACCAGGCTTCCAGGATACTGCAAGGAAAGTGGGGGGAAAACACCAAGCAGCTTGTCATTCTTGCCCCAGGAAAAATTCCTTCCTGATCCCCAATGCTGGCAAAACCCACAGCAGCTGGGCTACAGTTCAAAGGGCAGCACAGCAACCCCTGCTTGTGGCTTCTGTCTACCTTGAGGACTTCATATATCCAAAAGGGAGGGATAGGAGACCTTCTCCCTCCTCACCCACTCCCGCCACAAATGCTTTCTGTGACACCAGGGGGAGAGAGAATTCTCCACATCCTGCCTACTCTCCACCTGCATTCTGGATAGGGAAGCCCCAGAGGTGGCAAGCTTTGCCACCGCCTGACCTCTTCTCCTCCTCCCCCCCCACTTGTCCAGACCGGATTATTAGTGTATGTGGCTGGACAAACTATTCTCTCTCATTGTCTATGGTATGTGTCTAAGTTCTGCTCGCAGTATTTCGGGAGTCAGTAAGGGCTGAACTTTCCCCTGAGCTTCTGAAGCCAGATAAACTCCCTATGACAGGGGTGGGCCACCTCCCGAACCGCTGCAGGGCCGGGGCTGCATGCTCCTCCCCCTCAGCGGCGCCACATGCGCAGCGCTCGGGGGGAGGGGGGGCTGCGTGCTCCTCCCCTCCCCTGGAGCTGCACATGGAGCGCTGCAGGGGCTGGGGCAGCGCGCTTGCACCTCATTCTGGGGGCCAGGGCTGCAGACTCCATCTCTGTCTCCCAGAGCCACACCCCATGGGCAGAGTTCTGGGGGCTGGGGCTGTGCACTCTTCCCCCATCGCCACACCATATAGGAAGCACTCTGGGGGCCCAGGCTGCACAGTCCCCCAGAGCCCTGCAGAGCAGCTATGGTAAGGGGGGGGGGGCCTTCTGGAGGGGGCACTCAAGGAGCAGGGTGGGTTGGATGGGGGTGGGGTGGTGGTTAGGGAGTAGGAGGGTGGATAGGGGTTAGGGCATACAGAGGACAGGGAGCAGGGAAATTGCATAGGGGGTGGAGTCCTGGGCGATTAGGGGTCTCTAGAAGGGGCAGTCAGGGGCCAAGGTCAGGAGTTTGGATGGTTTGGGGATTCTCAGGGGGCAGGCAGGGAGGGGTCCAGATTAGGGGCAGGGCCTTCCCTACCTGGCCCTCTGTATAATTTTCAACTGGATGTGGCCTATGGGCCAAAAGGTTCGCCCAGCCCTGCCCTATGAATCAGAAGCAGCTTTGGAAGGTACCGTCTTTTTCTCCCCACCCTGTACTAAGCCTTTCCTCCCTGTTAGGCTTTTTCAGAGCATTTCGCCAGGAACCTGTCAAGTTTGGAAAAATAGGTGGAGAGACCCATATTAACTACGTTCACTGGTACGAGTGTGGAACTTCAATACCTGGTAAATGGTAGCTGCTACATGGACTTGAAAATGCACGAAGGTCTCATGACCCTGCCCCTACCCACAAGTTCAGAGATGGAAATGTTTATGGTCTTCTTGTCATTTAAAACACGTTTACCCATCTATAAACTTTATACAACTCTAATGATAATACCGCATTAAGTGTGTTTCATACCATAGGCTGCTTACTATAGTTACTCCATTTTACCAAAAAGCAAGATAGGCACATGTGCCTAAGATAAGGTCTGGGGAAGCTGGCTCCCTATATTCTGGGTATCAAGGTACAGTTTATATGGTATTTTAAAAGATACAGTTTGTATATTATTTATCACAGTGTTGTAATAAATATTTTGAGGGTTATGGCAAAGTTGATCATGAAACTGCAGTCTACATTTAATTTTAGATATTCATTCTGATTGTTACTAAATATAGTGTCCTATGCTACCTGTCCAGATAATTCTGTAAAGTCTCTGGCAATTTCTAATTCAATAATTTAAGTATATGGGAAAAGCGCTCAAATTGACTTCTGTACTTTATAAATACTCCAATTGAAGAGCTTTTCCCCTTAGAGCTAACTAGACAATTTGTGCTCTTGCCAGAACTGGAAGAAAGCTTGTTATATTTTAATGCTTAAGCATCGAGAGAGCCATTCTAATTTTTAAAAAATGCAAGCATAGGGTGAAGCTATGACAGAAGTGTGGATTCTGTCACCAAGAAACTCAGTATTAGAAACACTGCCTGTTCATATGGTTAACATTATAGTCTGTGTCCCTAAATACAGTTGCTACTTCAAATAGAACCGAATTAGCTTTGATGGACAGTATTTTTACTTAATCAGGCTTTCTGGTAGGCATTGTGCATGGGGGAACAGAAGTCAAATCTGCCTCTACTGCAGTGGGTTTTCTGAAGTTTTGATGAACTACTTTGCAGGCCAAATGTATAGCATAGAATTTAATGAGATGGAAGATATGCTCGAAATACCAGTCTTAACAGCACAATCAGGTTTGCTTTATTAAAAAAAAAAAAAAAAAAAAGCTATTTCACAGAAATTGTTATTGTGGGACAAGGGGAAGAGTAGAGTGAAATTAATTCTTTAAAAATTACTTTTACGGTAGTTCCATTAAAAAGCTACTTATCCTTTCTTCCCCTCTCAAAATGCTCGATGTTGTATTGCTTGAACATTTATGAACTAAATAAAGAGATGGGTTTTTTAAGCAGGGTGTTTTTTTTAATACAATGAATAAAGCTATGAACAGGAACACCAAAGAAATGTCATTTGTAGAAAATGCCTTATAAAGTACATTGCAGGTACACTGTACTCTAATAAAATGTTTTTTAATCATGTGAAGTGGTTGTATAGAGATTGGTTTTCTACTCAAGTGTTGTATATTGAGAGAAAATGGTGAAAGGTAGCACCAAACTGGCAGCCTTTTATCATCGGAAGAGGATACATTACAAGCTTCTCTCACCTACTCTATCAATCCTTTTCTGAATGAACCGTCAACTGCATTAAGAAGCAAGTGAAGAGCCTGGGTTCAAAGCTTCTGCTGAATGACAGTTTAAAGCCACTGCTATGTCCCTTAATGTATTCACTGTGAGCTGTATTAATGCAGTGAAAACTAACATGATTTGGTAATCTGTGGCAAGAGTTAGCCCTGAATATGACCAATGTAAAAGCAGTCTGCATTTGTAACACTTACCTGATCTGTGTCACAGGTAACTACTTTTTTTTTTTTTTTTTTTTTTTAAATTATCCTTTCCCTTAAGGCCTGATAAGAATAGTTCCTAGTCTGACAGGCAGGCATGTAAAAAGAAATGTTATTTCATCATCTCACAAAGAGTGCTTAATAATTAACAAAACACGTACTGGATTCAATATTTTTATTAGCTTTCAATGGGAATGTTACAATTTGTACATAATACCTAGTTTTAATTCCAGAGTGGGTCTAATTTAGTACATCATGTTATTAGTAAAAACAAGCCAGATAAGTGGGCTAAATTTCCAACTAGCATTTAATTTCCTTCAGACAAGGCAAGCTAGAATGTCAATCACCTTACAAACATTTAGGAAGTGTTTCCAAAAACCCAAAATCTAAGTAGGAAGCTGATATAGTTTAAAGCAGCAAATCAGATTCATCTGGTCTTTTGTTCCAACAACACTGAAAGAATGCTCTGACTTATCGTTTTGGAACATCAATACCAATTTTAAATATTGGAATCTGTTGGGATGTAGTAGTAGTAAATAGCTGCTTGTATTTATCTGCGTCATTCAGCAGCTGAGCTTCCTTATCGGTAGCCAGGTCCTGGCTGAGTATAGCCCTGAGCAAAGGGAGGACGGTTGCGTGCATAAGGGTTAGGCCCACTTGGAGGGGGAGTCATAGTGCTTCCAGGGGGTGGCGTGAAACCCGGCCTTGGTTGATACGCGCCTGCCTGGCTTGGAGCCATTGCAGTTTGGGAAGCAGGGGCCACATTATAATTAGCAGGTTGGGAGGCTTGTGTCGTATAGTTCTGTGGTGGGTAGGCGCTTGCCTGGTACTGCTGCTGAGGCTGAGCAGGAAAGCCAGGAGCCGGAGCCTGTGATGGCTGCTGATTGTATCCTTGGAACTGCTGTCCTTGTTGAGGAGCAGCCTGCTGGCTGTAGCCTGCTAGAAAGACACAACAAACAAAGCAATAGATTTAAGGGCCAGAGCTGCTTTGAGAGAGCAATGATTTCCTTCGAAACAGAGATACTGGACTGATCTCTAATAAGCGCAAACCCTGAGGTTTGATGTATGCAACAGACAGTGCACACAGCTAGATGGTAATGAACTGCAGTTTTTCTTGTCGGTCACAAACACAAGCTGTCTGTGATGCGCTAAAATGGAATATTCTCTAGTAACAGGAAAGAGTTTTCAATTCAGGCCAAAATAAAGCTTTTATATTGAGGCTGAAAGACACAACCTTCATTATAGGTTTTATATGAATAATTATTCCCGAGGTTTCTATTTGAGAAACAAGAGGGAAATAGTATGCAGACGCTTTGTTTTCACATTATGAAGGCATTTAAAGGTCTCAACATACACTGAAAAGCAAAGTTTCGTATGGGACAGCGGCTTTAACTTAGGATCTACTTACTGAAAAAACCAAAGTAACGGCAGAATACTTGCACTGAATTCACACTTAAATCATTGCCTAGTGTTTTGTTTGGTTGACAGCTTTTAGGATTCATTAGCTAAAGATATAAGTCAAAGATTACAAAGCTAAACAAACATAAAAGCACTTTCCAGAACAACACTTAAGGTGCAACTGTTGCTGGCATCTGTGTAATATGTCCCAAGTGTGATTTATTTATGTAAAAGCCGCTTCCCTGAGGATTTATCACATGGGAAATATAAACAACAAAAATCCAGCTATAAAGTGATAGCTATTTTGATCTCTACCATGAAACACACCTGCAGCTACTTGCAATGAAATCTCTCCATTGACTGGAATCCTGTCAGCATTAAACACCAGATACATAAGAATTATTAAAAACGCACAGCCCTGAAGGTAGAAAATAAGGATTGAAGAGTGCATTGGAGCAAATTTTGAACTCACCTTGAAACCGGCCTCAAAATTTACTCATGAAACAAACCTTTCAAAGGTTCCATTTTCATTGGCCTGACCAAAAGTCAGCACTATGCAAAGCCAATCTGCCAGAAGAGGAGAGTGGGAACTATAACCCACTGTTAGGGGAAGTGGTGCTTGAAAGAAGGTAGAGAGAGGGAGGAATATTCAAAGCAAGTCCAATCCCTTTGATGAGAATCAAGGAATGAATGCAACAGCAGGAAGTAGATCTACCTTGACTGCCATCTGTCAAGAGTTTATTTATGAGGAGCCCTACACCTTGACAGATTAATCCAAGCATGAAAAATCTCTTTAGAAAAATAGTTCATTGCAATTTGAGGTTTCCAATTTTGATGTTTCACTGACTTTTAGAAAGTTTTGGAGTTTGAGAAAGTAGAACTCCCACAATACGCTAAATCTTCATAAAAACTCTCAGTAGAATGCCAGATGACACTGCTGTTGTGTGACTTAATAGCTGAATAAACCAAATTATTAGGATCAATTATTATCTATTGTATAATTTAAATCCAAGTTCAATTTTTCCACATCTTTGAACTGAAAGTAAGTCTAATATTTTTTTCATTTGGGGGCCATGTAGAAGCTTGGCTTTTTATTTAGTTCCACTCCCTTAATCGTGTAACATAAGGTCACGGCATTAAAATGTTCTGCTGAGAGAGACCTTAACTATCACTCTTTGGTTTAAGTACTGTTGACTTCTAGGTGTTTTTTTTTTTAATTACTCCAAGAAACTAGTCTCTTTTGGGTGACAATTTAGATAAATACAGAAGAACTGCTACAGTCCAGTGTTCATACCAAATGGAAAAGCCTCAGTTTGCATTCTGTATTTGATTTGTAAGGTATTGAGAGGTTGAGGCATTTTCTTGTACAGTTTATTGGGTTGGGTGGCATCACTTGCTAGAGGCATCAGAGTGGAATACTTGGTCTTTTTTTCAACAGAACTAAAAACATTGCCCTTAGCTTCTTAACGCCTTACGATTTTCTTTCCATTTGTTTGTCTTTGTAACAAGGCATTCAGTTAAGTAACCCTGAAAAATCCTTTCTAGCTCAGAATCAAGTGGCACTGGATGTTAGGAAATCAAACATCAGCATAAGATCTACAGTTATTGCTAGGAGACCAGAAATACTGATCAATTAAGGGCAATATATTTTAAGGAGCTGTTGAATGCCCTCTAATCCCAGATCAAGTACAGTCGAAGTGAAATTAATACAGGAACTCCTCGCTTAAAGTCACCCCGGTTAACCTTGTTTCATTACATTGCTAATCAATTAGGGAACACACTTGTTTAAAGTTGTGCAATGCTCCCCTTTAACGTCGTTTGGCAGCCGCTTCCTTTGTCCACTTTTTCCAGGAAGAGCAGCCCATTGCAGCTAGCTGGTGGAGGCTTGAAACCAGGGTGGACCTGCAGCCCCATCAGCTTCCCGCTCCCCTTAGGTCCCTGTGGAACAGCTGCCCAGCAGGCTATCAATTGCCAGCAGTTCAGCTGTCCCTCCCCCCACTGCCATGTGCTGCTCCTGTCCTCTGCCTTTGAGCTGCTCCCCAAAATTCCTACTTGCTGTGGGGGGGAAGGAGAAGAGGGGAGCTATCAGGGTGTACCCCTCCCCCCTGCACCCTGCTTAACCCATCTTCCATAGAGCAGGGGGGGACACATGAGGGAGGGAGCTGGCTGGCAGCAGCAGGTCTCTGCAAGCTGATCTAATTAACAAGGCAGTGTACTTAAGAGTTGACAAAGGGAAATCTCTCTCTCTCACACACACACACACAAACACGTTGTGAGTGTCTGTCTCTGTCTGCCCTCCCTCCTTTCCAGCTGCCTTGTAGAGGTAACCCTTGAGGGTTCAGCCAATGGCTGCAGTAAGGCATTCTCTGGGAAATATCCCACCCTCTGACTGACTCCTCCACCTCAATCAAGCTTCACAATTATCATCACTGTGTACCAGTAGTAAATTGTTTGGGGGAGGAAGAAGGGAGGGGGGCTTGTGGGTGTGTGAGGGAGAGATAGTCTTTGTCTGGTGGAAAAAAAAAATTGCCCTGGAACCAAACCCCCTCATTTACATTAATTCTTATGGGGAAATTGGATTCGCTTAACATTGTTTTGCTTAAAGTCACATTTTTCAGGAACAGAACTACCATGTTAAGTGAGGAGCTCCTGTACTTTGGCACTAAGAAAATGTAGTGATCATAATCCGTACCTATCAGAAATCTGAGAACAGCAGCAGCTGCTTACCTGGATACTGCACACCATATTGTTGCTGAGGCTGAACTTGTGGCTGCTGAGCCGGATAACCGGCCTGTTGGTACTGTTGATACATCTGGCCTATGAATTAAAAACGTTTTTAGTAAAGGAACACAGTACCTGAGGCCCAAAATCTGACATCATACACAATGGTCTGGTGGACAATTGCTAAGAAACAACTTAGGTCTCAAATGGCCCATCCTATAGCACATTTTTTTGAAATGGAATTATGACGACAGATCGCAGAATGCTTCCGCATAAGGGTTAGTTACAAGGTGTTCTACTAGAAGACACTTGTCTGTACAGTTCCCACAATGTTGGTCTTTAACCTGCGAAGCCCAGTAAACAAGCTTTTTCTTAACAGATTGTGGGCTTTGGAGGGGCTGTGTGTATGATGCAACAAGTGAGCTTGAGCGGTCTACTTTTCAACTCTCCTCTGCTGCACAAATACTATGCAAAGAAGAAAGCAAGCTGTGGCTGCCAAACCTCACGTTTGGCTTACCTTGGGCAGACATGCTGACAGCACGATGTCCACTATGTGGTAGTGTACCATTTACTACTTCTGCTGCATAAATCTGAGGAAAACTGCAAAAGCTGAAAAATTATTAATTTCTGAGCCTTTTGAGCTATTCCACATGAAGACTAGGTGAAGAGAGTCAATCACGAGAACTGGCTGTAAGCCTCCTCCACCCTCCCCAACAGCAGTGGCATACCATTTTTATATACCCCCACTTTTTAAAAAACAGGTGAAAGGATCAATGCTATTTACATTCCAACTCTGTAGGCAAAGTCCACAGAAAAAAATCCAACAGTAAAATCTCACGTTTTACAACTACAGTATCTGCCATCTTGTGTACATTTAACAAAAGGGGAATCCTCAAGTAGCCAAAAGGAAAATAAAAGCTAGTCTCTGAACCAGGATGGAAGAAAAGGGGCAAAGCTATTAAGTGGTCTTGAATATATGTCATGCAGAGGGGTCGGAAAAGGTTTAGAACAACAATTGACATTTTTTGGTGGTATCTCACACCAAGCTAAAAATCTCAGCAAGGGAATGGATAGAGAAAGAAAGAGACACACTCACTTTTACTGATCGAAGAAAATAAAAAAGTGTTAGTTTTTACCTCCTTTGTTTAGTAAAAGCCCAGGAAAGGGTTTTACACTGACATTTGTTAACACTGTGGAATTAGTCTGCTAGTGACCATTTGT
Organism: Sternotherus odoratus; assembly: GCA_032164245.1. Lineage (NCBI taxonomy): Eukaryota > Metazoa > Chordata > Testudines > Kinosternidae > Sternotherus > Sternotherus odoratus. Next base: position 133,732,603 of record JAVMKO010000001.1, on the reverse strand, counting down.
TTCTAGGGCACTTTGTCTAAGACAATAAGTGCTCCATATTCAGAAATGAAGTCACACATAGCCCTGAGTGATCAATAAAAATCAGGTTGTTCAAATTAAGACCAAGAGTTTGTTTTTGGAAATGAAAGAAAGCGAATAAAAGAAAGATACCTGCTTCCAAAAATGTTATGCGGGATCACATCAAGTAAGATAATACACATAATAGGGGGAAAGAATAAGAGAAATGACAGAGAAGAACGTACTGGCCATCTTTAAAAAAGTGGCTACTAAAAAGACAATGGGACCTTTAGAAACACGAGCACTGAACCATAAGCCAAAGTAAAAAACTCATCTAGGAAGGGAAGCTTGAGGAAATGGTTGTGGTAGTTGCCACTAGGAAGAAAGCTTCTATCATCCTCTTTAGCAACATTCCCTCTTAGAGACCCTTACAATACTTTCTAACTGGGAGCCCTTTCACCCAAGACACTGATGAGGTCTCTCCCCATCCCATTCTCCAGAAAGGCTCGTACCATTCGTGTTGATGGGGAATTGGGAAAACTAGGTTAAACCTGTCATCAATCATTCAAAGTTACATCTGAGGAACTTAAAAGATTTTTTCTTGTTTCAGTCCAAGAAACTTTTTTTTTTTTTTTTTTTTTTTTTAAAAAGATGTTGGGAACTATGTGAGACATGTAAAAGGATAAGAAACTAACTAGAGTGGTCCCTCCACAGTTGAGGCATCTTGGTGAGAAGTATGAGGATGCTTATCACCTGTTCTTTCAACAGAAAATTTACTGAATTAAAGGGGACGGAGACCCGACAGGAATAAGCGAGGAGTATTTGACCTCCAGAAAAACTGCTGCATAAGAAGTATCTCATTATGAAATTTGCAGCTGGTGTTTTGTTTCTACAAATCACAAATGAAACGAGTAAAAGTAAAGATCCTAGTGTGGGCATATAATTACTGAAGCTATATGAACATTCTACTATGACTAATCTGAAAGTAAAGTGCACTGAATAATAGAAAGCCAAGTGTTGCACAGCACAAATGAAAGCACTAACAAGTTAAGCATCCTACAGTTTAAAAGTCCCTGCATTAAAGATTTTAAACCTGGCACACGGATAATTTCTTATTTGTATAGCACCTATCCGCCAGGAAGGTCCTGAAGTGCTTTACAAACTTATGATCTATTAGCGCAGGATTCACTTTACCCACCACTGAAATGCTGCCACCTCTGCATAAACAGTTGGTTTAAATGAATCTTAGTTGAAATAAACAAAATGCTTAACAAAAGTTTCCTGTAAGAAAAATAAGGAATGACTAGACATCAGTAACTCAAATCATTCATAAGTCTTGGCACCCAAAAGAATCCATTTGACGTACAAGAATGACTAAACTACTTCAATATTTCAAGTACAGAGGATGTGACAAATTTAGACGGATTAAACTGATGTAAATAAATGTGATCAAGCAATTTAGAGATATAACAACGGAAATGGTGTTTTAAATTGAAACTATTTCAAATTAGTCTGCAACTGAAGCATTCGTGTCCTGCTACAGAAAACAAGAACATAAACAAAGGAAAACGAATTTTTAGTATGCTCCGTTGGAAAGAAACTGAATAATACACTGCTATCCCCCAGTTTTTGAAAGAAGAAAACAACATTCAAAGCTTTCACTCCCATCAATCTAACATTTATACTGGAAATAAAATAAATATTAGCAATAAAGTAAGTGACCATTATTTATAAGTGGACAAGGCTCCTTATTTATACATCAAGGAATGAGAAACAGTGCACACTAATGTTTATGATAACCAAAGTGCAATACCTGTGTTCTCTAACCTCTTCCCAGTGACCAAACTAACTAGAATCCTATTTTGAAAATAAAATTATGTGAGGAAAATAAAATCATCTCCATTCAATGAAATAGGAGAATTTGGGACAGGCAAGAAAGGACTTAGAGAAAATTCCAGTTTTTTATTTTAACTCATATACATGTAAGGAAATATAAACAGGTCTGTAAAAAAAGATGTAAAAAATAGGAGTAGTTTAATCAGCACAAACCCTTGTATTTGTCTCAATTAAATTTTGGTAAATGATACCAAAAATGTGTGTTCCTCATGCTTCTAAACCATGCTACATTGTTCTAAAAGGTATTCTCACTATGACCGTTACCTTTAGTGAGAAAACCCAGGATTTGTGGGGCAGTTTTCATTGGATCTTCTGCTTCTCTCCAACATGTCAGTGAGTGATTTTTCACTCACTTGACATTGACAAATGACTCAACTGTTCCAGACATGTATTGCCAATTTAAAACCTCTACTTTGCTACTTAATTCTGTTTTAACAGTCAACATATAAAAACCCATACCTTGTTTTATCCATTTGACTTCCTTTCCCACAGAACTGCTGACAAAATAAGTTAGCAGCTTAGAGTTACAATGCTTACTTTTCAGTTACATTTTCTGGCTGCCAACAAAGACCTGCAATCATTAGTGTCCCAAAGCATCTACAGCCCAAGTCCCAGGAGCCAAAAGTGTTGAACAGAGGACACACTAAAAGTATTATATGCAACTTCAAGTTATTTTACTTCAATTTCAGTCCTAAAATCTTCCTTTCTAGCCACAGGATACTGGGTTACCTTCATCACTTTCTTCAGTATTTGTTACACTCACCTGCTGAACACTGATCTGTAAATTGCAATATACAGTATAGAAAGCAAAACAGGGTTGCAATTCTGCCTCACAAGTAAAAAAAAATCAAGAATACTAAAAAAAGATCTTTGAGCTGCATCTTAAAGTAGAGTTAGCACAGCAGGTCCTTCCTGGAATAGAAATCCCTCAAAAGGGATGACATGCATGTGTGATGGGTCACTGTTTTTTCAAGTGACAATGTAGAACCAAAATAACTTGAATATAGCGGAGATTTCAAGCACGTATAGATAAAGAAGTCAAATCACAAAAAGAAGGGCACACGGTACGATGAAGGGCTTTGAACGCCAAAGTCTGGATCTTAAACAGAATTTTTAAAGTAAAATCTAAGTAAGGCATTTTCTGCTAATTTTCTTCAAGACGACGACTATAAACCATCACAATGGCTACATGATTCTGAACCAGTCACTGGGAGAATTATTGGTAGGTCATTATGAAGTCCATTACAATACTCTATCTGTGACAGAATCATATAGCATTATACAGTGTATATCAGAGCATTAACAGCTGAGCTGGCCTGGATTTTTGGACAGGAGAGTAAACTTGTCTTTGTCCTCTAAGGAACATGCACTAAGCGACATAATTTGTACGGAGTGTACAATTGCTTACTTTATAGTATACAGACCAGCATTTCTAACAGATTCCCCCATATTTACTGTAAAAGGGACACATACAGCCCGTAAAATAATATGTACATCTTAGACTTTCAAACAGTCTAATGTGAAGTTTGATGTCTGGAATGGCTAACATTCCTGTCAATTTTTACAAAGACATTTATATCTGCACTAGTTTTACTACTAAAGTACTACAGTAATTACTGTAACAATGTTCCTTTCTATTATTTCTCAGTACCATCTGGCTTTTAAAACAAAGCTACAGCACCATCTACTGTTTTAATATTGAATTTTAAAAAGATATATTCTGATAGGGGGGAACTGCGGCCTTTAGAGTCTGATATTCCTGATAAGATTCCTACTCATATATAGTATTAGATGTGCAATTTAAAGTTCTAATGTAACCCTTTAATGTAAAATAGGACAATCCTCAATTATTGAAGTCTGACTGCAATTTTAATTATGTAAGTTACTGAGAAGATGCTGCTCACCTTCCATCTGACCAGTTGGTGGCTGAGTTCCTGCATATGCTGGCTGCTGCTGCTGCTGAACCCCAGGTGGATGGGCTGCAGAAGACGAGGAAGCAATGCTATCGGGTGTCCCAGAACGTTCTTCTACAGGGGCACTGGGTGGTCCTGGGAGAGCAAGAGAATATAGTAAGCATGAGAAAGCAAACCAGCAAAAACATCTGATAATCTTAAACTTAATATAATGCCTTTTCTGCATCAAGTACTTCCCAGTTTTGCACAGTTTTACATTCGAAAAAATTTAAACTCTACTTCACAGCACAGTATATGCAGTCTACATTCAAAACCTAGTCTACTTGGAAAATAACTGCTGGGGTGATTTATCACGATTTCCTAGGGTAAATATGTATCTGACTGGTAGATGGAGGAAGGGATTGGTTTGTTTTCAGTATTCTAGAGACTCTTGGGTTTCTATAGCCAGCCAGGATATAGGGGGTTTCTGTTTGAAAATAATTACTTGCCTTGGCAATTTTGAAAAGTATAGTGGGGGGAAAATAATCACCTGAATGCTAATGAACAGTTTGAAATCACAAAGACTAATTGGATTCTGGATATTTTAAGTCTGTAAAAGGGTCTGGAATACCCAATTGAAAAAATACAACATATAATTATGCATACTTCGATCTGAGGCCTGCAAACTAAAGCCGCAATCCTACCAACCCAATGCATGAGTAGTTCCACTAACTTCAAAGGGACTCCTTAAGGAACTTAAAATTGACCACATGCCTAAACATTTGCCAGACTGGGACCTAAAACAAGTATTTGTTGTGTCTTAAAGGCACTCATACAATATGCTTCCACTGTATTTTTCAGTTTTACTTTCACATTCCACAGTTTTAAATATTTGAAACAAAGGTATCCCTTTCTGCTGGCTTCCTTGTTTATGTAGTGGGATCAGCATAGCTTTGGGAATGGGATCGTCTTTTGCTCTACCAGCTCAATATACATCAGAAGATTTCATTTTTTCCACTGCCTCCAGCAAGACCAGGGAAATTTTTCTAATCTTTATTTAAAAGATGCTTCCCCGCCATCTATACAAATAGCACAAGACCATTCAAATATAATGTCTTAATATTTGTTCCAATATGGCTAGCAAAGTATTTTATAATGAATATTTTTATAGTAACAGTAAGAATCTATCCCATGGAATATCTACCCAGCTCACGAGGCTGCTCAAGCGAAAAGTAACTTGTAACTTTAGTGATTTACATTATACAGAAAATTAGTAACAGATTTAAGAGCCGAAGTGCAACAGACTTACAGATAAGACTGCATGCTCATTTTTTCCAGAATATATTTTATGCCTACTATATCAAAAAATGTAGTATATTGTTCTAACAGAGTACATCATCAATAAGCTTGGCAGATTTTTTTTTTTTTTTTTTTTTTTTAAGATTTCTATTTTCACATTTGCATGAAATTACAGGCAGCCCAGACAATTTAATGACAGTAGACACTGACCTTCAAAAAGTTGAGATTTATAAACCATTAAATCACAAACTGTCATTGTCCCATGTCAAAATATACAATATCCTTAAATCAACCAATGATTTTTTTTATACTATTCATCCTCTAAATCACTGGATTTTGACTCTAATAAGTGCTCAAGCACCGTTTATCTTACTTTGCCTAATTTTTTTTAATCAATTTGTGTGTATACAGTGAAATCTGTTTACTGGCATTTACTGATAAAAATCTTCCGTATTTTTCGCCATATAAGACGCACTTTTTCTTCCCCAAAACGGGGGGGGGGGGGGGAGTTGGTGCGTCTTATATGGCGAATATACTGCCCGGCAGCCCGCCCGCGGTCACAAAAAAAAAAAAAAAAAAAAAAAAGCGCGTGCGCCCCGGTTCCCCCCTCCCCGCCGCGGGCGGGCTGCCGGGAGCGTCCCGGTTCCCGGGGAGGGGGGAACCGGGACGCCCCCGGCAGCGCTGCGGGGACTAGGGCAGGGGTGCAGCCGGCGGGGGGGGGGGGGGGGGGGGGGATCGGCGCTTTTAAAAAAATCTGCGGCTTTTCGGCGGAGGGGATTCAGAATCTTTTTTTTCTAGATTTTCCGCCTTTAAAATTAGGTGCGTCTTATATGCCGGAGCGTCTTATACGGCGAAAAATACGGTAATTCTTCCAAACCTAATTATGACTGGCTCCTGTTCTCACAAAGATGTTTAATCAAACAAAAAGAGTTGTGTGCCAAGCAAGTAGAAGTTTACAAAGCTGCACTCTAATATTAAGACTAAGGCTGTGTGTAATGCTATAGTATCACCTTTATCCGATGACAGAAAAGCAACTTTGAAGAGTTCTTACCTAGTTATACTAGTGGAAAGAAGTTAATTTCAGTTGTTCATACAAAGCCAGTTCATGGGATACATCTAAGCTATTATCATTTTTAAGATTCCAGCTGTATGCTCACCACCTTTACCATAATTTAATTCTCTAATTTTATTTCCAGTTAAAATCTCTTACCAATATTTTCATGTAATTCCTGAATTAAAAACTTCTAAAGTTTATCCTCACGAGTAATAAGCAGCATATATGCTACCATTGAACACTATTGGTACTTGCTCCTGACAGAAAAAAAATAGGCTTTTACAAGACATTCCCATTGACTAAAAACAGCAGAAACAAGTGCCAAGAACACACGCTTTACAGCGAAATCAAGCAGCAAATAGCAACAGCTGATCATGTTTTCTAGTCATCAGTATGCATCAGTGACTTTTTATGATTTACTACAAGGCATCTGCAACTATATAGAAATACTGCCAACATTTTTATGATTATTTAAAAATCAAAGATTAGTTACTGGATGCCAGCATTTATAGAATAACGTTAATGGTCTGAATGTGAAGGTCTGGTTTTAACAGTATCTGTCCACTCTTGTTTCTAACAAATAATGGAATTCTCTGCCGCCTGCACATGAATATGGTCAATATTTCCATTCTTATTTCTTTCCTTAGAAGGAGTCTTAAAAAAATCATTTTGCTGAAGGACTTCATTAATCCCAACACAAGGATATGTTAAGTGATGAATAGCCGAGTTCTAAAATGGAAGCTTACAGGAAATGAGGGTCTTAGTTTGGGAATCTTTTTGACATAAGGAGAAGAATTTGAGTTTATTGCCACTTTAATAAATATAAAAATGGGAAATATTGAATTGTTTTGAATTTAGAACACCTACATTAAATGCCATAGATGCTTGAGCCAACAAAACAAGGAATTTCCAAATTAGCTCCCACCACTGGCAGTTAAATCACAGAAACTCAGTACAGGTGGTGGCCCTCACAGGATCTGGCCCCCAAGCTTGCCACTCGGCTCTCAATCTCTTTTACTCCAATTTCATCACTTTGGATAATCCCACATAAAGTATCATCAGAGCTGTAAAATCTAGATACAGAAAATAAACCTGTAGACTGACAGCCTAATTTCAAATTTCAATGCTCCTGGGTGGGTGGTTGAAGTTACCATATAGTTTTCATACAGGGGATTTAAGACGACATTATATGTATTCCTTTCAAGAACATCTGACATGTTTGAAGCAGCTGACGATCAAGTGTCACCAGCATTTAATACCTGTACTGTCCTACTTTTACACTGGTGCTGTACTAGCTCTGAAGGCACCATTGTCATAAGACTTCATTTAGTAACAATGATATGATTAACAATAATGTTTAGCAAATAAATTGGCAAATGATTGCTTCTTTTGTTATATCCTTTGAACAAAATTTAGTGCTGGTAGAAATTAAGGATAATCATTAGTAATGGCGAGGTTTCAGGTTTTTTGTGTGGTTTTTTTTTTTAATTTGACCAGTATTTGCCACTCTACATTGCATTTTTGTGAAACTCTGAAAGTGAAATTGACTCGCAACTCACTATAAATGAAAGCAGAGAGGAAAGCTTATCCAGAAAAAGAGGGAAGACGTTTTGGGGTTTGTTTGGGTTTTTTTGTTTAAATCTCGTACTTAAAACAACATCAGTAGACTGAAACCCTTTAGTTTAACTTGCATAAGCAGGTGTAAATCCTTGGATTTAATACAGTTGTGCCCACTTACTTGTATAGGCCCCAAAACTTTCTATTAATAGTAAGCTGATTGTTTTGAACTACTGTAAGCAATTTTTGCTCTCCATGTAACTAAAAACAATATAAAATTTGTTACATATATTCCATCAGAATTTGTAAACCAATTCAACCCAGGCAGTTTAAAACTACCATACTATGGAGCTCTGTAAAAACAAAGTACTGAATGGAAGTAGTAACCTAACACATTTATACTATGAAGTCTTTATTTAATACAAGATTGAAGTTTCAACTGACAACAATGAAAAATCTGTTGCGCTTTATTTTCAATAAAATATATATCCTTACCCGACACCTGATCATCTGTCAGCCCAAATGCTGACATGACATTTTTGCTGATTTCATCTTGATTTTTTAATGGATCAAAAGCAGACATACTTGCTGCTATAACTTGAGTAGATGGCTTGACAGAAGAATCAGTAGCAGCAGGTTTTTCTTCACTACCATCAACAGCATCTATTAACACAGCAATAGATTTGTTTTCTGTTACAGACACCAATTAAAAAATCTTGAAAAGGCTTATTAATTTAAGTACCATTCTGTGAAAATGAAACAGTGAAGTTAAATGTTCCATGGCTGCTCATGTATATACCTTGCACTGTAAACTTTAAAAACTGCACTCACAACTTCTAAGTTGACATCAGAATAACTGGGGAATGAAGCTTACCTACATAACCATTACAGAGGTCAACAGAAATTGGTTCAGTCTTAACTCACTTCTGTAACAGAATGTCATAGTATACAAACATATTTAGACTGTAAGCTCTTTGGGGCAGGGGCAGTTTTGTACTACTTGTACAGCATCAAGCATAGTCGGTTCAGGGTTCCTGACTGGGGCTCCTATTTGTACAGTAATACAAATAACAAGAACTGAGATTCCAAGTCTTCTTCCCCCACCTGCAGCAAGTGCCTGCTTTTCTAAATCGTCCCAGCATAGGACAGCAACCGGAGAACTCCCAGCGAAGCTGTCCAAAAGAGGGAAAACAGGAGACTTCCATAACTGTTGTCATTATTGAGCCTCTAATTGGGTATTATTAATTATTATATTCCTCAAAGGAGGGTTCAGTTAAGCTGACAGGGAAGGTACAGTTCTTTATACTTATCAAAATTAAATTGTACTACCCCAGAAAATCCATATGTCAGACACATTGCTACTATTAAGTAAAATCGGAGCAACTACTTAGGCTCAGATCGTTTTCTAGGGATTAGTAGCTGATCCTTCATATCAATTTCTCCCAGCTGGCTATTAATCCCCATAAAATGCCATGCACCCTGACAATTGCTGCTTAAACATCAATATTTGTTTTATTTCATATTTAAGAAACATCACATCTTTTAGGCATCAGAAAGACAGTGTTATCTAAAGGACTGAGCAAAGGACTATGCCAGGGATTCCCGAGTTCCAAACTTGGTTCCAAGCAATGACTGGGTAAGTCATTAGCTTTCCAGCATCCACTCCACTATCTCCTCCCACCTGCAAAATAAGCATATTACCACTTACCTACTCACAGGGGAGTTTAAATGATCTAAATAATATTTATGAGTCTTCTGAAAGAGAATACTTGATTATCTTCAAAGTAAGTTAGGAAACAGTCAGTCAATGTTTCTTCACATCGTACAACATTCCCACTAGCTAAAAGACTTTAAGCAGTAAGTAAGTAACCTTAAGGGAACTAGCAATTTAAGTTTCTAAAACAGCAACTGAGGATCAGCCTACAGTCTCAGATAATTAGTAGACAAGACCCCCCACTTTTCTGCTGGATGTAAGAGCAGATAGTTTAACTCAGACAATTCGTTAACAGTAGAAATGCCCGACCTACCATTTTCAGGGAGGCTGGTGGAAAGCCCTGGTTCAGTAGGTGGTTCCAGACAATCCAACAAATGATTCACTTTGTTGCGAAGTTCTATCAGCTCTCGACGGAGGTATTTCACCTGATTGGATTCTAGCGGTCTTGGCTGCCCATTAACTATAAAATAGTAATTTAAAAAATAAACTCTGATGGAACATAGTAACAATTATTTCTGCAGGCACAGGTTTAACAACTCTCTTTCACAGTAGTACTCCTAGATGTCAAGCATAAAGAAGAACATCTCTCTCTCATGGAGGGGAGTTTAAAAATCAAGTGTATTGTAGGCACTGTAGGTATTTGTACAGTCAGTGTAGGTCATGTGTGAAAGCGGAGTATGATCTCACACTGGCCCAAAATGAACATTTATCACAACCCAATTTGGCATCTTATTGCATACTACAAGAGCTGTATAGAGAAGTTTGCATGCACCAGCCTGCAATATGCATAGGTCAACCAAGAATTCATTCTTTTTCAGTTACCAATTTTTTTCTGATCTTTCAGTTGAAGCAGTTTAAGCATTAATTGTGAACAGCAAGCACAAAATGTTTAGTCATGTTTAAGTTGGCAGTATCCCTCAAGAGTAAGGAACAGTTTACAAAACACAAACATATGCTAATGTCTGTGCAAAAAAGGCTGTGATAAGCACCCACATGTACAAAATGGTTTGTTTAAACAATCTTTAAAATACACTTTTGGAACAAGAAAATTTTCCACCACAACTCTCATGTTTTTCTGTCCACTTAGAGTATGTCTACAGAGGGATAAAAAAGCCGTGGTCAGCTGACTTGGGCTCACGCTCCAGGGCTGAACAATTCCTGCATACACATTCAGACTCAGGCTGAAGTTCAAGCCCTAAAACTCTGTGAGAGTGAAGGGGTCAGGCTCCAGTCGGAGCTCAAACCCCACAGCCAATCCAGGCCAGCCATGGCTGTGCCGCAGACCCCGTGTCAATTTACCCTCTGGATTCAAACTCTTTACATATGCTTGTAGTCTCAGTTTTTCCTCTTAATTTAAGCCTAAATCATCGCTGAAGAAGGCCTATTAATAGTGGAAGCAGAGAGAAGGTCTATATGCACTGCCAGCACCAGAGTGGCTGCCCTCTGTGCTCAATTCGTTTTCCACTGTACTTCCTGCGTGTGTGTGCATAGTACAATACAATTATCACAAATCAAAATGGAAAAGATTTCCACTTTCTGCTCCACAATAAAATTAACAAAAGGACAGAATGCACAAAGCCAGTACCACAGTAGTGTTCAAGGACTCATTATGTCTCTTGACAGAAGGGTACTTACTGCTGTCTATGCACTATATATCAGCCTACTAGTTGCCTGAACAGTGGAAATTAGCTGAAAAACAGCTCTTTAAAAGGACACGGGGTCAATTTGAAATCTATTCAATTTTTTAAACAAGTGAGTTAAGAATTTTCTGATTTACACCTCTCTGAAGCCTCCTTTTTGTAGTTTTATAACTACATTTTATTATTTTTAATGCTTCTCTCCTCTACGCTGCTGCCTGGAAGACCCACACAAGTCAAGGAAAGTGCATTGCTATATGGGGAATAAAATGAAATTCCCTAAACACACAGCTCTGCCAAATTAATTAAATAAAGCTGCAAAAATATTTCTCCTTCTAACCTGCTGTTTCTGTAAACTTAGATGTCTCTTGTAACAGTAGGGAAAGATATTTCAGGCAGCAAGGTAATTTTTAAATGTATGGCATCCTTTTAATTATAAACAGCCTTCATGGAAGGAAATGTCACCAGCATACAAAGAAGAGAGCCTATTGCCTGAATTAAAAGAAATAAAGATCATCCCCAAAACATCTGTACTTACCAAACAATGTCAGTTTAAGTATCCTACTGCACTGAATTGCAAAGGAAAGATCTGAGCTATCAAAAATTGTTATAAGATCTCCATCTGTAAAGAATTTTAAAAAAAATAGTGAATATTGAACAGTAACACAAAAAAGCCCAATGCCTATCTATAATTCAAATACCGGTTTAAAGTAAGATGCTTGCTTTCTAGAAACTGTAATCTTAACTTGCTAAATTGGGTTTTAAAGTAACTAGAAAAAATTTGTTACATATTACATTAAAAATGTGGTAGATGACAAATACAATTACAGGCTAAGGTAAAAGCCTAAAATGCACAGAGTTAAGAACACTTTTTTTTTTTAAATAACCCTGTCCTCTAAAGCAGTGTTCCCCAACCTTTGTAACATCGCGGACCGGTCAATGCTTGCGGCCGGGGGGTGGGGTGGGGGAGGAGTTTACTACTACTGTGATCCGCCACCCCTATTTATTTTTTTCCTCGGCGCTGCGGCCCCTTATGTCCGCCTAAAAGCCGCCGAATACAGCAGCTGACTTGCCGTTTCGTTCGAAACGCGATCCAATTTTAGTTTTTCCCTCTGCGTGGCGGAGCCCTGCATGTCCGCCGAAAAGCCGCCGAATACAGCGGACATGCCGATGCGGAAGTGCGATGAGTGCCGCGCGACGCTGCTGCTGATGTGAACTGCGCCGATGCGGAAGGCAAGGCGCTCGCGGCCCGGTAACAATTCATACGCGGACCGGTACCGGTCCGCAGACCGGGGGTTGGGGACCACTGCTCTAAAGTCTTAATGACATGACCAAAGATCATTTATAATTTGCTATTTAAATCAGATTATGCAAAATATTTCTTTCGCCCAAATTATGAGAGAGAGCATTTAAGAAGTCACTGAGGGAGGTTCAGTGGTATTTTTTTTTTTAAAAAACTCTAATTTTAATATGCTCAACAGTGACAACTTATTTGTGGAATAATCCACTCTAGAAGGATATTCAAGTGTGCTTTGTTTATTCCATAAATAAAGGAGTTTTAGAGAAAACATGAGGAAGTTTTCAACAAGATATGCATAATGGAAAAGGAAAAGAAATTGGCATAACACAACATTTAGATGGAACTCAGACACCATACTTTTGGAAGGATTTTAAATTCCACATACGATCAGCCTACCCCTGTAAATGTTTGCACACAGGTTGGATGAGTTAGGCCTGGTCTACACTGCCACTTTACTGTGCTGCAACTTTCTCACTCAGCAGTGTGAAAACACCTCCCCCTTCCCTTCCCCCCCCCAACGCTGCAAGTTTCAGCATTGTAAAGTGGTAGTGTAGACAGTACACCAGCACTTGGAGCCCGGAGTGCTGGTAGCTAGTCCCTTCGTGGAGGTGGGTTTTTATAGTGCTGGGAGACCTCTCTCCCAGCGCGGGTGCCACAACTACACAGCCACGTTAAAGCACTGCCATGGCAGCGTTTGTGAAGACATACACATGGAGCTAGTGCAGGGGTGGGCAAACTACAGCCAGCAGGACACATCGGGCCTGCAGGCTTGTACTGCCCGGCCCCCCGAGCGTGCGGGGAGCACTCTGGGGGGTGGGGCAGCGTGTCTGGCTCCACACAGCTGCCAGACACGCTGCTGAGTGGCGTGGTAATGGGGCCAGAGCCAGGGGGGTTGCATAACAGGTGGGGTGTCCCAGGGCACAGTCTGGATGCAGGCAAGGTTGGATGGGGCATGGGAGTTCCAGGGGTCTGTCAGGGTACGGGGGATGGATAGGGGTCAGTATGGGGCGGAGGGGTTGGGTAGGTGGGTCTCGGGCGGGGTGGTCAGGGGTCAAGGAGTAGGGGGTTGGAAGGGGTGGTTAGGAGCAGGTGGTCTCTGGAGGGGGCGGTCAGGGGACAAGGAACAGGGGGGCTAAGATAAGGAGTGGGGTCCTGGGGCAGGTGGTCTCTAAAAGGAATGGTCAGGGGATAAGGAGCGAGGATGGGGTTGGATGGGTCGGGAATTCTGAGAGGGGCAGTCAGGGGACGGAAAGTGGGAGTCAGATAGGGGATGGGGCCAGGCTGCTTGGGGAGGCACAGCCTTCCCTACCCAGCCTGCCATGCAATTTTGCAACCCCAATGTGGCCCTTGGGCCAAAAAGTTTGCCCATCCCTGACCTAGCGATTCATTCCCACCAGTTAGAATTACTATGTCCGTTTCAAATGGCTCAGAACAGTGCTCCAGAACTTCATTAATAGAACCAGGCTTATCATGATTGTTTTCTAGGGCAGAAAATCCTTAATCTTAATAACCAGGGACTGAGTAAACAAAACCCAATTGTTTATTGCAAAAACAAAATGTCATAAGTGAAGAAATGAGTCAAGAGGCCAGAATTAGACAGGTGTAAATAATCCAAGAAACTGCATTCTCTGAGCATCAGAGCGTAAAGCTGATCAACGCAGCATCATTAACAGAAGGCACTACAGTGACTTTCAAAACGCTAAGAATCCAGTACCTGAGGAAATACATGGTTAACATCGCAGGCATCTTCACAACCACAGAACTGGGAAGATTTGAAAGGGTCAAGGCACTTAGAACAGTGGTTCTCAAAATGTAGGTCAGAACCCTAAAATGGGTCGCAAACCCTGTTTTTATGGGATTACAAAGGCTGGTCTTAGACTTGCTGGGGCTCGGACTTTGCCAGCCCCCCCACCACCTCTATTCTGGGGAATGGGGCCCCTGCCCAAGGTGGTGGAGCTGAGGTTTTAGCCCTACCCCTCTCTCCTTAGGGTTATGTAGTAATTTTTGTTGTCAGAAGGGGAGGGTTTATAGTGCAATAAAATTTAAGAACCCCTGACTTAGAATAACATTTCCAACATCTCTAAACCCAGAAGTTTGGTGATAAACCTTAGCTCCCGATCATTTATTTCAACATGGAGGATCTGAACATGTCTCCTGTTAAAGACAGATGTTGGGAGTTTGTACCTCTTCATTTGCCTTCACAACTACAAGTATAACCCTAAGCAGATCTCAAACTTTTAGGACAACTTTATGAAATACTGAGTGCTTTTAACACTTACTAACATCCATAGGATGTGAGGACACAAGATCTCAGTTAGCCCTTAGTGATTATAACCTGCCCCAAGACAATCATGTAAGTAGCCTCTTCCACTCACAGATGAGGCATGAGAGATACTTCTCCCTGTCAGATAACTAATCCAATACCCATAGCAAGCAATGATATATGCATGAAACCAAATAAACTAAAGAAATCATAAGAGCAGTTGGAAAGATTTTCCAAATACCCAACCTAAAAGCTCCTTTGCTGTAGGTTAAGCCCACTTAATCTTGTCCTACTTACAGTAAATATGGAGAACAATTGATCACTCTCATCTGCAGAACAGCCCTTAACATACTTGACAATTTATCTCACACACACACACACACACACACACACACACACACACACACACACACACACACACACAGTCTTCTCTTCTCTTGACTAAACATCCCTAGGTCCAACTTTCCACATAGATCAGGTTTTCTAAACCTTGTAGCATTTTTCTTGCTCTCCTCTGGACTCTCGCCAGTTTATCCACATCCTTCTTCAAGTGTGGTGCCCAGAATTGGACACAGTACTCCAGCTGGGGCCTCAATCAGTGAGAGTAGGGTGGAACAATTACAGGCCATATCTTACATTCAACACTCTTGTTAACACATCCCATATTATTAACCATTTTATGTAATTTCATCATGCTGATGACTCAATTCATTTTGCGATGAACTTTTACCCCAGATCCTTTTCCACAGTGTAACTTAGACAGTTACTCCCCAATTCTGCATTTTATTTTTTTCCCTAAGCATAGTACTTTTTACTTGTCTTTATTGGATTTCATCTTGTTGATTTCAGACCAGTACTCCAATTTGTCAAGATCATTTTGAATTCTAATCCTGTCCTGCACATCCCAGCTTGGTGTCACCCACAAACTTCATAAGCACACTCTCCATTCCGTTATCCAAGTCGTACATGAAAACATGGAGTAGTACCCGACTCACAACTGACCCCTGTAGCACCCCACTAGATATGCACTCCCAGTCTGACAGCAAGTCATTGATAATTACTCTAAATAAGTCTTTCAAGCCGTTGGACAGCCATTACAGACTGGATTCTGATTAACGGGGAGGAATTGATTGTGAATCTGAAGGTGAAAGACAATCTGGCTAGAAGTGATTATGGAATGATAGATTTCATGCTTCCAAAAAAAAGGAAGGAGAGCATGCCGCAGGATAAGGACACTCTTTATCTTTTGTTAAAGTCTGCTTTTTTAAAGTCCATGAAATCTATTGTTCCATAATGATTTCTAGCCAGATTGCCTTTGACCTTAAGATTCCCAACCAATTCCTCCCTGTTAGTCAGAATCAAGTCTAACAATGGCCTTCCACTTAGTTACTTCTTCCACTTTGTGAAACAAGAAGTTATCCCTAGGACATTCTGAGAACTTATTGGAAATTTTATTTTACCATATGTAACAAAATGTAAGATTATGGCCTTTTTAGCTTTCAGACCTGTTTCTTTAATAATAATAATAATAATAATAATAAAAAAAAGTGATTGAATATCACAATGATTTGTTTTGGTATTTTCCCCAAATGATTAACCTTTTTAAGTTACCTTATATTTTGTCTCCAAAGGCTATTGTTCTTATTTGCCAGTTCAGGGACAGACACATACCCCCAACTATTGCTGCTGAAAGAATTGTTTAACACAGCCAACAACAGGCAGCAGTGCTTGCTACCAAAGATCTTAATATTCTACCATTGCCCCAAAGATACCAGTCATATTTCTGGCAGGATAAGGGATGCCTCATCAGACCCATAAAACTCAGTGTGCCACTGTGTATGTCTGGAGGGAACTAGGGGCTGTCTTCTGATGTTATGAGAAGATTCATAGCTGGCCATGAGAAGAGTTTGCAGTCCCAGAGAAAATGCAGTAAGTCTCCCAAGAACTGGTCATTTTCCTCTACTCCCACTGTCTGATTGTTTGAAAAGCATCCAAGTGCACCACCATCTATGGCCCTCTCTTCAAGTGTGCCCAGGAGGAACCCTGAATAGCTTATTTCTGTATCATCTCTACTTTTCCAACATCCTTCAACCTCCTTTTTAAAATGTGGAAAGCAGAATGGTAGGTAGCATTCCAATATCTGTCTCACCAATGCTAGAGAGGTAAAATCACCTCCCTATTCCTAGTCATTACCTCGATTGTTTATTCATCCAAAACTCACATTAGTGTTTTTTGCCAAACACTGGGAGCCCACATTCAGTTGCTTGCCCTCTATGAACCCAACATTTTTTTCAGTCACTGGTTTCCAGGCTACAATAGCCAATTCTGTAGGTGTGGCCTGCATTCCTTGTTCCTAGATATATACCTTTGTATTTGGCTGCAACAAAAATCATTGTTTGAATGGGATAGTTTACCTTGCAATCCAGATTGCTCTGTGTGACTGCCCTCTCATCATTATTTATCACCCCAATCTTTGTTTAAAATGCAAGTTTTATCAGCAATGATTTCACATTTACTCCCATATCATTATGAAAAAGGTGAGTCATGCCTACCACCAATCCCAACAGGTGCTCACTTGAAGCAACCCAACCCAATGATATTGCTCCACTGACAATTACTTTTTGATCTCTGTCAGACAGTTCTTAATCTATTTGCCACAGTAAATTTTTAATCATACCATTGTATGACAGTTATGTGTTTCACTAATAAAGATAATCTCAAAGAATAAAATCAGGTTTCTTTGACCAGACATATTCCATAAACACATGCAGACTTGCATAAATCATATCCTTTGATTCTTTATCAACTGAATCCAAGATCAGTTTTTCCATTATTTTGCCCAACAATGAGCTACCTAGCCACCCTATAGTTAACTAGGTCATCATGCCTTTTTAAATACTGGAATAATATTAGCACTCTTCCAGTCTTCTTCAATTTCTGCACTATTACAAGATTTATTAAAAATTATCAGCAGGACAGAGATGATCTCAGAAAACTCTTTTAGTACACTCATTGATACATGTTATCCAGGCATACTGATTTAGAAATGTTTATCACTAGTAGATATTATCTAACATCCTCCTAAGTTACTATTGGACTAGACAGTATATCATCCTTATTAATATGAGTATATCATCCTGTTTCTTTCCAAATTCAGAACAAAAATATTTATCAATAATTTTGCCTTTTCTGGAAACAATTTTACCCTCTCTGTCTAGTAATGGACCTATACAATAGCTAGAATTTCTTTTGTTCCTAGTATACTTAAACACCTCCCTAGTGTCCATAGTCCTGACAACTCTGGCTTGTCACTTAATGTCTTTAGCTTCCCTTATTAATTTTCTCCACCTCAAACTCTAATTTATACTGACTGTTATTTCCAATCTCTCTGCCTTAACTTCCACCACTAAATCTAGATGGGTCTTTTACCAAAGTTGTACTCTTTCTTGTGAAATTTTGGCCATCTAATAAACTCTTGCTTAAAAACCTCCCAGTTTTCATTCACATTTTTCTATTTAAGTTTTTCCTCCATCAATTTCTCTCAAATTTTCCTCATCTTTGGGAAATTAGCCTTTATGAGGTACCAAGTTTATCTGTTACTGATTGGGACTGTCCTCTGCCCACACTGAATATGATTAGGTCATGATCACTGGTCCTATGTACCCAACAACTTCCAGTTATCTATCATGAGGAGGCAACTCTAGTTTGGACATGTTGGGTGCAATAATTTTTGTGTTAGCCATCTATAATTTTTAGAAATTCATGTTCTACTGCTGACTTCATGAGATCTCCACCATATGCCTCTGTAACAGGCTATACTGACCCTTTAAGCACAAAGGGCCAGAGAACCCTGTTTCAGGAAGGCTAGAAGAAAAAAAAGAAGAAGAAAAAAAGGCCTATAAGTGGCTGAAGACAGAGCAAGAGAAAGGAAGCGGTCCCAACGCAATCAGCAGGTAGGAAAAATGCAGGCCATGCTCTAAGGGCCTGGGACAAAAAACCCTGTAGTGTAGGGTACAGCAAGGACCAGTCTCTCTTAGCCAACTGAGATGAACAGGGAAAGAGGGCTGAGGACTCCTGATCCCAGATGAGATTGTCCTTTAGTCCGGTCCCAAGAAAAGAGAGAGAAACTCTAGTCCAGCCAAAAGAAGGAGAAACTGTTTCATTAGCTAACCCAGTCCAGGAGTGCAACGGATTCCTGATTCAAGGAGGGAAAGTGTTTTTATCCTAAACATGCTCTGAAAGGGAGCTGTGGATTCCTGAGGCAAGGGGGAAAGAGGCTACTTTAGTTGTACCCAGCTCCAAGAGGAGAGTAATACCCTACTATACTAAGAGCAGAGATCTGAACTGTACACTACCCGGAAGAAGGGCTGTAGACTCCTGGTTCCTGGAAAACAACTAATAGAGTTATTACCCGGCTAAGAAACCTATCTGAATCCTCACATCAACCTCAGAGGGCCCTGAACTAAAAAGGTCGAGAGGAAAACTGAGGCAGGGCATCATCTCAAGCCATGTGGGGCATGCTGAAGGAGACCACTGTACAACAGTATCCCAACCTGAAGTCCTCCCATTACTGCACAATTTTACTTCTCCTCCATTAGGACAGATACTTGAGTATTAACTCACTCTGATTTTGCTTCAGTGTTAACTCACCCTGGTTTGATTCAATCATCTGTAACTTGACCCCCACTGGTATCCCCTCCTGGGCTTTGCTTGTTAGCACAGGGATCCATATGAATGCAACATCAGATGGGTCTGAGATATCAGTAACTCGCAACCCATGTTTATTTTGTAAACACAAAATAAAATAAAATGAAAAACTCACCCCACAGTTGGCTGCAACAGGTTCAGCCCAGCTCCCCACTGCAGGCTTCACAATCTAGCACACAAGGTCACAGCAAATACTCACTCAAATATGACTCAGTTGTCCCTCCATCATGGCAGAGGGGCAACCAGCCTGAACCTGAGTGGTGCTGCAACCCCACGTGCAAGGAGAATAAGTGCAGCGGGACTTGCTCTGCAATTCCCCATCCCGCTTGCCCCCGGTGGCAGGACCCCAACCCTTCGCACTATAACACTAAATTCACAAAAAATAAATTATAAAAATATCTATCAATTTTAAAAGAGCAACAGCCCAGTATTTATTAATTAGGAAGTGGGAAGGGCTGTTATGATTCATTAATTGGTGAATGTGGGAGAATAGTTTATAGTTGTTGAGAGAAGAAAAGACTTTTTGCATGAGCGAAAGAGCATTTGCCGTTATCCACTTTTACTTGATTCCCCCCCAACCCCCCCCCTTTTTTTTTGTAGGCTGTGGCCATGACAGTATATATAAATCCTGAAAGGTCTCTGACCCCCACCCCACTATATCAAGGTGACAATTACTGCGCCTGTTGATTCAACATTTCAAAAAGGATTATAGAATGTAGATAGTGTATACGGTGGAAAACACAAACAGAAGCAAACCTCTTTTCAAAATGGAATTTACATGTTAAAATATTTTCCCAGAATACAAGATCCCCATCCTCATTTAGACGCCTTTACAAATGGTTCTAGTTTAAATTAAATACAATTGTTTTATGCATAGTGCTGTTGTCCCATTATTGGGAACTGAAATTATCTTCAGAGGAGTAGCTTAGCAACATAAACATCTCCATGACTAATTCACTGGCAAAATGTACCTGTGGGTAGGGGCTCATCTCAAAACACAATATTAAAAGTAAGTTTACTATCAATCCTGCACTCAAGTACAGTGCTATCCAGTTGGTGCCTCCACCTACCCCACCACCACCACAACCAAAATACATCAGATTTCTTCAATACTGAAGTGTCAGATTTTCATTTTTGAGGCTATTTATGCTGAGCATCAATCTATGAGATTGTTTGTGGATATATTAGATATATTGTAATTGTGTAACCTCCTTTCCCACAGAGTCCAACCACCAAGTTCAATAGTTCAATCACTGTAGATGAGGAAGTACTCAGGAAGAAATAAATTCCTCTTAAGTTTTTCCTCTGGAATTATCCAGAGGGTTTCCTTATGTTTTACAGGACATTGGCCCCTCTCCTTTCGGAGAATTCACATTTAGCTAATGCTCTAGAATTCTAATATGTACAGGTGTTTGCATGGTGACAAAGGTAGAAGATGCCATTTTCAAAGTCGTTGGAACTGTTTTTGAAAGGCCATTAAGTTTTCTTCCAACAAAAGGCAGCTGCCACAGAGAAATAAAAAATGATCCTTACACAAAAGTCCGGACTGAATTCAAACTGATTACCCCTCTAATTATCTGCAGCTCTGATGACAGGAAAAAGGTCAGAGGAGTAGAGAGCACGGATACTATGCCAATGTCAACACCTTATTGTGACAAACAGGAGACAACAGGAAGTTGGAGCCATGAATCCTTCTGTAACTGCCCTCTTATCTTTCAGGTACATAAGACCACGCGTAGGACAGCCTCAACAAACAGCTTTTACAGACTGAAAATCTCATAATATAAATAGTTTATATATCCCAAGAACAGGAACATCCAGAAGCAATTTTCAAAAAGTGAGTTTTATGAGGCACAAACTGTATCTAATCAATACCATTAAAAGAAAACCCTACCTTCATCTTTATACTTTATTGTGACTTCATCATTGCTCAGAAGTTTTCCTCTGAAAACTCTCTGCATCATCAGCACTAGCTCGTCATAGGTGATGTCCTCATTATGAATAGGAATTCTCCGAATATCCTCCCCCAGCTGAGCTTTAATAATCAGCTTCCCACTTAAATCCAGCTGTCCGTTCATGGTGGACTCCAGATCTATAGACCTGTTAACAAAAAACATTTACACATCTTTTAGAAGAGGATTGGTTTCACAACCACCACAGTTCTATACAATACACAATTCTGTAACTTTCTGGATTTCAGAAACATTATTGTGAAAATATGCTCTAGAGCAGCTTTCCTGTGTACATCTATGCAAAACTATGTTCTCTCAATTGTTAATTTATCAGCCACTTCACAACTGTTCAAGCACAAAATGGAGATTTGCAAAATGAGATATTTAAAAACAATCTTTTCTCTGGAATCAGAGAGGTAGCTGTGTTAGTCTGGATCTGCAGAAGCGACAGAGTCCTGTGGCACCTTAAAGACTAACAAAAGTATTGAAGCATAAGCTTTCGTGGGCTAATACATGCATCCAACGAAGTGGGTATTAGCCCATGAAAGCTTATGCTTCAATACAATCTTTTCTCTGTGTTTTAAGCCAAATTTAGGATTCTGAGATGAAATATAGACCCACAAAGCTGGGGGGGGGGGAGCGAGGGGAGTATTTTTTGTTCAAAATGTAGCTTTTACCATGTTACAATGTGTACCTTCAAGTAGATATATTTACATGTAAAATAACTTAGGGTTTGTATTTGAGACACGTATATTTCATGGAGACAAAACAGTGCAAAAGCACTTTGCCTTGATAAATAAAAAATAAATATGCTATCTCACAGCCACAAGTAATGTAGATAAAATGCAAAGCAACAATGCTTGTTATTATTTTGGAAAGTAGAGGAGGTTTGGCAGAACTAGAGGATCAAACTGGGACCTGTATCACTCTGGATGCAAGCAAAAAAGAGGAAATGAATCATCTAAAAACTGGTTTCATTGTATGTGGTTAGATCACACTTAAGCTTTCCTGAAAAACCAGTACACCTGATCCCTAATGCATGTCACGCTAAGATGCAACCAATAGAAAGAGAAAACTACATCAAACCCATTTTTCACAATGGGTTGTTTTTTTTTAATATGCAAAAAATAAGCCATTTAAGCTATTTTTAAATTTCAGTTTTGTTTTCAGCCTTTTTTACATTCCCAAATTTGTTGAGAAGTTAAATACAGGTAGAGCTTTCTTGTGCAGTTATGAAGCTTATAACTACTCCTATATTAAGACAGCAGTCTCCAAATCAGAAGTTGTAACTTTATGAAAGTCTGGACTTTAACATTTGAGTTAATATTTTTTTAATTTCAATAAAAATACACAGCTTGAGAATTACTATTTTGCCTGAAACACCAAATTTCAGAAAAACATCAGAAATCCTCAGCAAAAAATGTTAACCCCAAAAAAGTATATCTGTTAGAACATCTTGACAGAACATCTTGCACTTAGCATAATAAGAGAAAAGCTTTTCCAATAAGGCCTTAAGTATATTACATCTCGATGGGTCTCCACATATTTAGCCCAGTGTTTTGACATCTGATAAGAAACCAAAATATACTGTGATGCTACAACAAAAGACAGAGTACTAAGGCCTTAACTCAGGACTTTTATGATTTCATCTGAATCTAACAGGTTTTCCTATATAAAAGGAAATAGTTTTGTTCTGACTTATGTGCTTACTATATAGCGGCTTTCCAACAACAACAACAAAAAGGCAAACAAGCAGCTATATTACACAAAGGTCACTTTTTTGGTAGTTCAGAAAAGGGGACAGGAATTACACAGGCATGGAGATTGTGCTACTGTATTATACAGCCCGCTTCACTGCAATAAGAGTGCCTTTCAGGTCAGATTTGACACACACCCACTGAGCAATGTACTGAATTTTGTACTACGGCTATGGCTTTGTTCATGTTTTTTGGACAGGGGAATTCACACTCCAGGGCTTGTGAGATGTGAGGAGTTATTAGAAAGTATTATGAAAACTGTTTTTATGACACATCATTCATATCACCTCTAGATTCTCCTTTACTGTTATAAAAAGATATTGGTGTCAAGGAAGTAATTACCTTGTCTTACAGATTTTCTAAACTGTTTTTCAGGTTCCCCGCTTCACTTCCAGCTGGCATTCAAATGTCCCGCCATGCACTGCCAGAAGCGATGCTGATCAGTGATAGATTATAGATAGGGAATGGAATCTGCATCAGAAAAACCAAGAAGGGTTAACTTATTGTGAGCCTTCACTGCAGCTACGTGCTTTTCATATCATCCAACTTGGCATGTTACAGGGAAGAAATAGAAAGAATTTACTTTCATAATTTGATATTGTAACAGTGTAGATTGTATTTCACCCATAATATATTTTACCAGCTTTCACAATTTTGCTTGACAATTGCTAAGTCTAGATACTGACTTTCAAAATAGATATGATAAAAGGGGTCATCACCCAAAATACATATACATTGTTTAAACATCTGTTCTAGTAACCTCCATCTTCTCAGCATTCCCAAATAGATTTTAAGTTTAAATTTTTGATTGATTTTGCAATATTATAGCCCAGGCCTCAACTTCCTGATTAGAAGCTGGAGCTGCTCTGACATTAAGCAAAAGTCCTCAAGACAGTACGAGGACAGGGATACTTTGGAGCAGAGAAGTGCTAATGTCGTTTCTCCACAGGGGAAGAAAAAAACCCAAACTGGACAAGAGGAAATATAGTGGCAATCACAGTCAGAAAGCCACAGCAACTGAAAGACAGATTGCTCTTTAGAAAGGAGAGCTAAGGGACAAAGGAAATGGTGGGCAAGAGAGGAACGCCTTCCTGCCCCGCTAGCAGGAGACCTTCATTCCCTTTTGGTAGGTTACTGCAGCTAGCCCTGCTCAGGGGCTTTCCCTAAGTGATAGTTTTATAACTCCCTTTCTACAAACAAGCAACTGTTACTGGAGTATAATGAATCTACTGAAAGCTCCATGGTGCTGCTGCTAGAGAAAGGTGAAAGGTAAATGACTTTGCTACAGAGACAAGGAAAGGGTAATGAGACATGAACCAGTTCAGGGACATTTTGTTCACTCCCCTAACTGAAGTTGAAGACAACTGTCAGCAGCCCCAACTCTCACCTTTCTGGCTGTGTCTGTCTAGACTCACAAGGAGAGAGGAATTGCAGATCCCAGCCCCCTCTAGTCAGTCAATGCTGGTTTCTTTGTATATAGAGAAAAGGGGGTGGGGGCAGGGTAGAGTCCCTCTACACATTGCACTCAGCTTTGTACTAGAGACTCCAGGTGTCTAACCCTCAGGCTGGTCTGAAAACGTTCCTTCATTATGTCAGAGCAGCACCAATGACTCGTTTCCAACTATGAAGTGGAGACAAGGACGATAAGATTACAAATATGATATCAAATTAACTTATTTTTATAATTATATATGTGCACGTGTATGTACGTTGTGTACTCTGGCATGAGAATCACACTTTAACCTTACTAGCAACCAAAAGAATCAACTCTATAGTCTTGAATCCCAGGGCTAAAGGTGGCCTCGGGATACATGGAGTGTACCACTGCATACATTGTTAGGGAAAATTAACTACTGGTAACATGCTTACATGAGCACTTTAGCTTATTTGCTAAGATTACTCACGAAAATCCACCTCATATGCCTCACACACAAAGAGTTGTGCAGTTGATTGTCCAACTCTTCTCCACCCTGCATGAGGTAATTACATAGGATTTAAAATAAAGATCCTGATGATTGCATCTGTTTGTTACAGAAATGATGCAAGCTGTTTTATTGTTGAGATGTATAGCATTTCCACTGTATTTTCGTTGTGTGTGTCTGATGTAGCTGAATGTCAGACTTCCTTTGAAACAGCTTTCAGGTAAAGATGCCCAATGAAGGAATGCTAGTATGCTTCCGATAATGATACACTCCCTCTACTTTGTCTTAAAAGCTCAGTCTAAATAAGATAAAATCATCATGTGAATAAGGTAATTCTCACCAAAAATGTCTTGATATTTCTCCATAATTTCTTACCATCTTTGTTAATGACTAAGAATTCTCCCTTCCTCCCTCATAGCCCCATCTTTCATTTGTATCTGGTAATTAAATCCATGCTAAATTTGTGACCTAACAATCATTTCTATAGCAAACTGATACCATAATCCTCTGGTTTGCCTGCAGGTTCATACAGCAGAAGCAGAGCTAGGAACAGGGAAACATTAAACCCTGCTAAACAAAGCTTTAAAAGACCGAACACTCCTTATCAGGGAGACTTTTCTCACTGAACTAAAAATATTTTTAAGTGATGGCAACAGAAGAGCAAAATGAATATGGGATTGTCTACACGGTCTGTGAAATTTAATTTAAGCCAGAATAAGGTGGGGTGGGAAGTAAAAGCAGATTAGTTTATTCCTGATGAACTACAAGTATGGACGTTCATGGTATGGAATAAAGGCATGGACAGGACAGGGACACAGCCATGGCACTGGAGTTATGCCACATAGAGGCATCCTACATCAACAGAAAGGATTTTTCTGGTCATACAGGGAATGAACCTGACAGACGTAACATCTACACCAGGGATTACGGGTGACCCTAACTGCACGGGTTTTTTGAAACCCTGAGTGAGGTAGCTCAGTCAAACTCGTTTCTAGGTGTAGACCAGGCCCAAGAGTGCCTGTCTGTGAAGGAGCCTGAGGCAGGGCACCCGGCCAGACAGCACCACAGCGCGCTGCCCCCGTGTAGACAGGCCCCAAGCACGGGGCCGGCCCCACAGCTGCCCGTGGGCTCTGGAGAAGTAAAACTCACCAGATGCGCGTGAACTTCACACAGACGGGGGGGGGGGGTTAAGCGCCGCAGCGGGCTCCTCTTTCCCCTCCCCCAGCGGGCCTGGTCCCAGGAGCAGCAGCCGAGGCCATTCGCCCCGGAGCGCTACGGCGGGCTGGGGGGGCGCGAGGCTCCCCCGGCCCGGAGGGGGGGGGGGTTGACGGTGAGGGGCTGGGCGGTAACACACCCCGGCTCCGGGATGTCAGGGGGGGCGGGGGCGCCGGGGGGGGTTTAACGGGGTCTCCCCCCGTCCCACACCCCCCCTGGGGGGAGGGGCTGGGGCGCGAGCCAGGAAAGGGGGGGAGGGGCCGGGGCGAGACAGCCCCCCCCCGGCGATGGATGCGACGAGACCCCGCTCCCCGCCCGCTTACTCCGGCTTCTCCTCTTCCTCCGCGAGCGGTGGCACGTGCGTGGAGGCCGCGGCTCCGGCCCGCCCGATCCCGACGCTGCCGCCCGTACGTGGCAGGGGAGCAGGGCTGGATCTCGGCTGGTGCCACTGCCGGGCCGCGGCGCAGGCGCACTCGCCCCGACAGAGGCGGACGGCGCGTGCGCGGTGACGAGGCGAAGCGCCGAAGCAGGCCGGACCAGATGATGGAGGCCGCGCATGCGCAGTCAGTGACCTACACCTCCCATTCACAGCCGAGCCGGCCTTAGCTTTACGCATGCGCCGACACGGCGGCGGCTAGGCGCATGCCTGGTAAGAGAAGCCGCCGCCAGTCGAAGCTGCGGCGTCCCTTATGCAGAGCGAGCAACGCCGGGTTCCACGCATGCGCCGCACCAGCTGCCACAGATGCGGTGTTTCTGTAGCCCGGGAAGCGCCCTATGGCGTTGTTTGTGCCACAGAGGTGTGGAGCGGCGCGGCCTCTGTGCAAGGCGCTGTACAAACTTGTCACAAAGAAACAGCTTGGGGGAGGTACTGAGACCTGGCTGAGGAACGAGCACAGCAGAGGAGACAGCTAGCCCCAGCCTGGGAAGGAGCTAGGGTGGCCATTTGCACATTCCCTGAATAGTACTCACTGCCCTGAATGGCCATGAGACCCACCCTGCAAATGTGACCTTGCGTGCATGCATGGTGTATGTCTGAGTCTGCTGCATGGCACCAGAGCCCCATACTGGCTCATCTAAATCATACAATTATGATTAAAGGTCTATAAAATCATGAGTGGTGTGGAGAAAGTGAATAAGGAAAAGTTATTTACTTGTTCCCATAATATAAGAATTAGGGGTCACCACATGAAATTAATAATAGGCAGCAGATTTAAAACAAATAAAAGGAAGTTCTTCACACAGTCACCCCGAGGAACTCCTTGCCTGAGGAGGTTGTGAAGGCTAGGAATATAATAGGGTTGGAAAGAGAACTGGATAAATTCATGGAGGTTACATCCATTAATGGCTATTAGCCAGGAAGGGTGAGGAATGGTGTCCCTAGCCCCAGACCAGTTCTCAGCAGGGTCTAGCAGTAAAATCCTAGTAGCCATAGGTGCCAACTTGGTGCTCCAGGGCTGGAACACCCACAGGGAAAAATTGGTGTGACTCTGCACCCACTGGCAGCTCCCTGCCCCCCCCTTCCCAACTCACCTCTGCCTCCACTCCGCCTCCTCCCTTGAGTGTGCTGCATCACCCCTTCCCCCCGCCTCCAGTGCCTGCACCACGAAACAGCTGTTTTGCGCAGCTGGGAGGGAGGAGGAATGTGGCGCACTCAGGGGAGGAGGCAGGGACAGGGTGGGGATTTGGGGAAGGGGTCCAATGGGGCGGGGACTTTGAGGAAGGGGTTGGAATGTGGGCAGGGAAGGGGCGGAGTTGAGGTGGGGCCAGGGGTGAGGCGAGGGGCAGGGGTGTATGAGCACCCACCGGGGCTGGGGAAAGTTGGCACCTATACTAGTAGCAGAGTAATAGGGAGGCACTGGAACTGCAAGTCACTCAGATTGAAATGGGGAGGAAGTAAAAAAAGTGTTTAAAAATAAATCAAATTTGCTATAGGTTTTCAATTCTAAATGTTACTTAATAAGAGAGGATTAGTAGTCCAGGTGGCTCCCCGTGAAAAATATGTCATAAAATACAGATTTCTATTACCAAACATAGGTCACACCTCTTCGTTTTTCACTGCCACCAGACACACATACACATTCACTCTCTTTTAGTCAGACTCCCTCCCTCATTCTTCATACCTTTGGTCAGATAATTCAGCCCTTCCCCCCAAACTGGTGGCTTTTATGGACACAGCACTTCCCGTTAGATACCAGCAAGAAACTTTACCTCTTTAATATCCACATTGTAGAGAATATCAAAGTTCAGCACCGTAAGTCAGATCACTGTGTTCCACGTGTAGATAAGAGTTGAACTATTGCTCTTAAACACACTCTGCTAATGAAAGGTTTTTTTTAAAAGAATAAACTTTGTGTTCAAAAACATTGAAAAATTGTTACAATACTTCATTCATCTCTAGCTACAATGTGTCCAGCATGAATCAATACCAAAGCCAATACCTCAAACAGAAGTAATTGTGCCAATTTTGGGGGAGATTCTTGTTCATCTTTGGGGTCTATAAAGAGAGGGAAATATTTCTATATTGAAGTAATCGAATCTCAAATGTACAATGCAAAAATTATCTGATGTCATTGTATAGAATAACTATGCCAGAGGTGGGCAAACTTCAGCCCGCTGGTCACATCTGGCCCGTGGGACCGTCCTGCCCAGCCTTTGAGCTCCCGGCTGGGGAGGCTAGTCCCCTCCCCCGCAGCCTCAGGTCATCATGCTGTCAGGCGGGGCTGCAAGCTCCTGCCAGGCAGCGTGGCAGTGTGCCTGGCTCTGGCCACATGGCGCAGCTGCCAATCCTGCCACTCTTAGCAGCATGTTGGTGGATGGCGGGGGGGTGTTGGAGAAGGGGCAGGGAGTCCTGGGAGGCAGTCAGGGGACAGGGGGCAGTTGGATGGGGCGGAGGTCCTGGAGGGGTGGTGGTCGAGGGAGTTGGATAGACATGGGAGTTCTGGGGGGCCTGTCAAGGGGCGGGGGAGGGTGGGGTGGATGGGGTTGAGGCAGTCGGGACAGGGAGGGTTGGATAAGGGGTGGGATTCCAGGGAGAGAGTCAGGGGTGGGGGATTCCTGAAGGGGGTGGTCAGGGGACAAGGAGCAGGGGGGTTGGATGGGTCGGGGGTTCTGAGGGGGCAGTCAGGGGCCAGGAAATGGGAAGGGGCGGATAGGGAGCAGTACACAGGCTGTTTGTGGAGGCACAGTCTTCCCTACCTGGCCCTCCATACAGTTTTGGAACCCTGATGTGGCCCTCAGGTCAAAAAGTTTGCCCACCTGTGAACTACGCTTTTGTCCAAACAATGAAATAAATCTGAACAAAGCTTGAGCGGAATTATTATACTCATCACTTTATGTGGCTTTCAGCAAAAGCAAATGTTTTCTGCAATAATAATAATTTGCTGGACAGAACACCCTTTTTCCAATGATATCAAACGGATTTACAACAGTAGGTATTAAGGACCTCCTTTTACAGTTGGGGAAACATATACACAGAAAATTAAAGTGTCTTGTCCATAGGGACTGTGATGAAGTGTACACATGATAGTACAATGTGGACAACTACCTTGCACTTTAAGTGCTCCTCCCCACCTTCCTCCTAGTAGTGAAAGTGGGTTCCAGCTTCATATTTGACATAACTACTTTTGTTTAAAGAGTCCCCAGTCTTCTCCCTTTACCTTCTCCCTCTGACCAAGACTATGGTTTTCTGGAGGCTGGAGAAGTTTTCAGGCCAAAAGGCCCTTTTCTTTGTTATTGGCTGAGTTCTATTTCAGAATTGTCTGTCACAGGATGTGTACAGGTGTTTGGTGTTTTTAAAGACTTCCATCAAGGCATGGTTCTGTGTATCCCCAAAGGTAATCCATCAAAGTTCAGCTCATCATATTGGGTCAAGACCACTACCCGATAGGAAGCAGCTTGGGAATTTGCAAACCATGCCATGACGTTCCTTTCACTTTAGTTCAGTTAAAAACCAAAAGAGGGAGGGGGGCCTGGAGAAATGTACAAATTGTTTAAGGACAGACTTCTATTTAAACTCTACCACAAGGTTAACCATTACCACAAGCATTTCTTTTGTTAACACCAGAAATGCTATTCATACCAATGTTCTAGATCAGGGCCTGTTGAATCAGGAAAAAGTATTTTCTTTTTATCAAGGAACTATCTAATTCTCACAGACTTCCCCCAACACACTGTATAGGATTGGAGGGTCAATATTATCATCATCAGCCCTGACTATAGCACAGCTGAGATTTTGTTAAGGACACAGAGTGAGCCAGTGTCAGAGCTAGGATTGGAATACTGGAGCTCCTGGGCCCCAATCCAATAGCTTCACCGCACTAATTTTTTGGTTATTCTACCACCTGGAGTCAGACATCATTTTATAGCAGCAGTTTATCCTAAAAAGCTTTTAGCTGGGAAGCTCAATAGGCAACTCTAAGTTAAAGATATTTTTCTAAAAGACAGTCAAATAGTGATTACATTAGGGAAGGGATTGGCATTTACAATATGGAAACAGAGCTAATGAGAACTCTACTGTTTATTTTTTTGCTTATGTTTTCAAGTTAAACAGGAATTACTTATGAAAGGGAAAAGAGGACTACCTTTGGACAGGGCATAGTAGATAGGCCAGTAATAAATATATCTGGAAGAACAGACAGACATGACTAAGACAGGTGCCCTTCTATTTTGTGCAATATTGTAATGACCTTCAACTTCCCTTGTAAGAACTTTCTTAGTTGTGTACAATTAAAGTGCCACATATAGGCTCTGCACAGCTGCTATTTTGCCTTGCATTTTTGGTACCGGTCCTACTGTCTTCTGATCTGTGCCCAACAACTTTGTTGCAGGAGTGGTGGTCACATCACTCAAAACACCAATGATTTCTATCTAGAACAAATTCAGAATGCTGCAATTTTACATTTTAATTCTTTGTAGGTGTCTGATCATTGCTGGAAAAGGAGGTTTCCTCTGAAAAGGTCTCTGATGGTCTGAAGGTCGCATCTGCTTGTTTTTTAGAATGGAATCTTAAAAGATAATAAGTCTTTGAATGCAGGTAAATTGGCATGTCCGGCAGTGAGACAAAGGAAAACATCTCAGTAACCTTTTTCTTGAAGATTGGTGATCTGAAAGTGTATAGAATACAAATCTGAAGTCCCTGTGGGTTAAATGAAAGCTCAGAGTTAATCAGAGTAATGAAATTATATGAAAGCTCAGAGTAAAATTCATCAATGTCTTTTTGATGTGACTTGATGAGTAACTGCAATGATGATAATACAGAGATGGGCAAATGTTTTGGCCCAAAGGCCACATCGGAGTTGCAAAACTGTACAGAGGGCCGGGTAAGGAAGGCTGTTCCTCCCCAAGCAGCCTGGACCCCACGCCCATCTTCCCCCTCCCATCCCTTGACTGCCCCCCTCAGAACCTCCAACCCATCCAACCCTCCCTACTCCTTGTCCCCCGACCATCCCCTCCCAGGACCCCCCACCCCTAAACGCCCCCCCCCAGAATGCCACCCCCTATCCAACACCCCCTGCTCCTTGTCCCCTGACTGCCCCCCTCAGAATCACTGACCCTTCAAACCCCCTACTCCTTGTCCACTGACCACCCCCTCCTGAGATCCTCTGACTCTAATCACCCCCCAGAATCCCACCCCGTATCCAATCTCCCCTGCTCCCTGTGCCCTAACTTCCCCAACTCCTATCCACACCCCTGCCCCCTAACAATCCCCCTGGGACTCCCACACCCTATCCAACCCCCTTCTGTTCCCTGACTGCCTCCCGCCCCCCGCCCAAGACCCTCTCCCCCTTCCTTATCCAACCCCCCGGCCTCAGCCCCCTTTCCCCGCTGCTCAGAGCAGCGTGTCTGGCTCCGGACAGCCTGTGGGCCTTAGTTTGCCCACCCCTGTGATAATACCTATTTCTTATATAGCACTTTTCATCAGTAGATCTTAAAGCATTTCACAATCTTCAGTGTATTTATCCTCTCAACATCCCTGTAAGGTAGGGAAGTGCTATTACCCTTATTTTATAGGTGGGGAAGAGAGACTAAGTCTGTGACAGAGGAGGGAATTGAACCTGGTTCTCCCAAGTCCTAGACTAGTCCCCTAACCACTATAAGGGTATGTCTTCACTACAGGACTAGGTCGATTTCCCTTAATTCGATTTTCTAAATTCGATTTTAGAAAATCGAATCAGTGTGTCCCCACCAGGACAGCAGGTCGACAGTGGTCGACACTGTCTGTCCTAGAACTTTTGCAGGGGTCGACATAGCCTGCATTGCACTGTGGGTAGGTAGCCCACAGTGCAATGCATGCTGGACCCCCCCCCAAGCAGCCCCGCAGACCCCCCCGCCCGCCTGAACAGCCCCCCCACCCGCCCGAGTGTGGGGGGGGAGCCAGCGCAGGGCTGCTTGAGCGAGCCGGTCAGCTGCTTGGTCAATTTCAGGTGAAACTGACTAGGCAGTTGACCGGCTTGCTTAAGCAGCCCCGCACCGGACCCCCCCCACCCCCCACCCGAGCAGCCACAAGGCCTCCCCCCCCCGCCCACCTGAACAGCACCCCCGCCGGACCCCCCCCCCTCCCGCCCGCCCGAGGGGGGGGGGGGAGCCTGCGCGGGGCTGCTTGAGCGAGCCGGTCAGCTGCTTGGTCAATTTCAGGTGAAACTGACTAGGCAGTTGACCGGCTTGCTTAAGCAACCCCGCACCGGACCCCCCCCCCACCCCCCACCCGAGCAGCCACAAGGCCTCCCCCCCCCGCCCACCTGAACAGCACCCCCGCCGGACCCCCCCCTCCCGCCCGAGGGGGGGGGGAGCCTGCGCGGGGCTGCTTGAGCGAGCCGGTCAGCTGCTTGGTCAATTTCAGGTGAAACTGACTAGGCAGTTGACCGGCTTGCTCAAGCAGCCCCGCACCGGACCCCCTGCCCGAGCAGCTACACGCCCCCCCCCCGCCCACCTGAACAGCACCCCCGCCAGACACCCCCCCCCCCGCCCGCCCGAGGGGGGGGGGAGCTGGCGCGGGGCTGCTTGAGCAAGCCGGTCAGCTGCCTAGTCAGTTTCACCTGAAATTGACCAAGCAGCTGACCCGCTCGCTCAAGCAGCGCCGGACCCCCGCCCCCCACCCGAGCAGCCCCGCGCCCCCCCCACCTGAACAGCCCCCCCGTCGGACCCCCCCGCCCGAGGGGGGGGGGGCCGGCGCGGGGCTGCTTGAGCTAGCCGGTCAGCTGCCTAGTCAGTTTCACCTGAAATTGACCAAGCAGCTGACCCGCTGGCTCAAGCAGCCCCCCACCGGACCCCCGCCCCCCACCCGAGCAGCCCCCCGCCCACCTGAACAGCACCCCTGCCGGACACACCCCCCACCCGCCCGAGGGGGGGGGGGAGCCGGCGGGCTGCTTGAGCGAGCCGGTGAGCTGCCTAGTCAATTTCACCTAAAATTGATCAAGCAGCTGACCCGCTTGCTCAAGCAGCCCGGCGTGGCTCCCCCCCCTCGGGCGGGGGGTCAGGCGGGGGGGGGCTGTTAAGGTGGGCGGGGCTGCTCGGAGGTCGGAGGCTTAACTTCAGATGCCTCTTCACTGCCTCACAATAGACGTAGAGAAGTCGATTTTAGCCTTACTTCTCTCGTCAGGCAGGAGTTACAAATTCGATTTTGAGGGCCCTTTAAATCGACTTTAAGGGCATGTATGTGAAGACAGGTACACGTTTAATTCGACCTAACGTCGTTAAGGTCGAATTAAAGTGGTAGTGAAGACATGCCCTAATTATTAACCATAACATTAATATCTTGAAATACAGGGTGGTATTACAAGAATGCTGTATGTATTTGTTAGTATGTATAAGAGAGGCAGTATTGCCCTCTACTGGATGGATTGTCAGGCCTGCTTAAGTATGTGTTACACAAGATCCTATACTATAGATAAAAGAGTCTCTCCTTGCAATGGGATGGCACTGAATAGGACAGTCTGCATCAGTCATTAGTTAAAACTGGAGGTAGATGTGACTTTAAAATTGTAAGCCATTGCAAAAACATATCACATCTTCAGGCTGCATCCCTCTGGGTTATGTCAACTCATTTACTTTACTTTCAATCATTTTTACTTAGGCCCAGACTACATTTTAAAACTTTGCTGGTATAGGAATATTAGAAAACCCTCCTAGTGTAGACAGCTTATACTAGCAAAAAAGGGGCTTTTGCCCATATAGCTTATACTACTTCCCTGAGCAAAATAAGCTATACAGGCAAAAGCACTTTTATGCTGGCATCATAGAGGGATTTTGCTGGTATAGAAATGTTGTAAAAAACCCACATTCCTAGCTAACACTGTTCTACCAGCAAAAATTTCTAGTGTAGACCTGTCCTTAGATTGTAAGATCTGCAGTGCAATGAAGGATAGTCTCATTGTTATGTGTTTGTACAGTGTCTTGCACAATAGGACCCTGATCCATGACTGGCTTCCCTAGCCACTACTGTAATACAAATAAATAATATCTATCAGCCATACAATCAATAGTTGCTTTCAGGGAAACTGCTCTCACAGGCAGAACCATTGAAATAGATGGGCTAGACAGCTGATTGCATGGTTTAATAATGGACTCAACTCCAGTGAAAAGGGGCGTGATGTTTTGTTTTTAATTATTCTGAAACACAAATAAATGTTTTCATGCTTAGAAACTACACATCTAAGGGAAATTTTAAATAACAGTTTCTGCAGACTGTTGTGTGCTTTTCAAGAGTCAGATTCGGGGGTGGGGGGAAATGGTGGACCTTCCAAACTCTGGCCATAAAGTAAGCCTAGCCCATAGGAGTCATCAGAATGACTAATTAATTTACCTTCAATAGTTATCTCCTGCCAGTCAGAGATCCATTTCAAAAGGTATTTTTTCTCCTGCTGATAATGGCCCATCCAAATTTAACAGCCTCTTAGAATTGGTATGCTAATGTACAACTTTTTTTTGCTTTCTGTGTGTATAAATGTATCTTACTTCAGTTCCAGTCTATGCATCCGATGAAGTGGGCTATAGCCCATGAAAGCTTATGATGAAATAAACTGATTAGTCTCTAAGGTGCTACAAAGTCTTCCTTGTCTTATTTACGGATACTACCGTGTTTCCCCGAAAATAAGACAGTGTCTTATATTAATTTTTGCTCCCAAAATTACATTACATTATATTACAGCGAGAGGCAAAACTGGAAGTACGTCTTATTTTCGGGGGATGTCTTACTTTCGGGGAAACAGGGTAACACAGCTGCTAATCTTAAACCTATCAGAATGAGAAACAGCTCACAGTAGATTGTGCAGATGTTCAAACTGTGATCACGTCTGCCATTTGGCTCCACTGGGTCCTTGAGCTAGGCTCCCTCTCACTGCAGCTTAAATACATATGGGCTGTCAGACTCCTTGACTGAGGGGGAAAAAATGTGGTGGCTTCTCCCAAATGCCATCTCACTTGTGGCACCAAAAATGAGACTTAATTGATTGTCACAGATCTTCAAAATTTACTATGTCCTCTCCTTTCTTCCATAAATAGTTATAAGGGCTTTTCTACTCTGGGAAATTTACTGGAATAAGTGTGTCCACATGAGGAATTATACCAATATAAATAAAGTGCTTTGAATTCACACACCATACATGCCTTATGCTTAAGGGTGAGAGTCTGTCACGTAGGTCACAGAAGTCACGGCTTCCGTGATCTTCTGGGACTTCCGTACTTGAAGCAGCCAGTGTGGCTGGCCCCAAGAGCCACCGAAGCAGCAGCAGTCCCAGGGAGACCCCTGAGCAGCAGCAGCAGTCCCGGGGGCCACCCTGGAGGTTGTCAGAGCAGCAGTCCCCAGGGGCCTCAGAGCAGTGGATAGCCAGGGGCAGTCATCCCCTATTGCCAGAGCAGGGGCCAGCCACTGGCCCCCATGTCCCTCAGAGCATCTGTACCCAGGAGCAGCTAAGCTTTAATCAGGGACATTTATAATAAAAGTCATGGACAGATATTTGTTTATTGCCCATGATCTGTCCATGACTTTTACTAAAAATACTCATGACTAAATCTTAGCCTTTGCCTTACTGGTATAACTTCCTATGAAGGCAGATTTTGGAGGGGAAAAATAGAAGTGCCATTATGCCAGCTGCTGCCAAGCCCTGTTGATTTTTAGGTTTCCAAAAGTTACTCCCCTGCATATACAGTATGCGGAGTACTTTTTAAATAAAGACTTTGGGGAGCCAAAACTGTCGAAAGTTGAGCACTCTCAATTCCCATTGAAATTAAATGGGAATTTAAATATTCTGCACTACTTTGGATCAAGCCCTTAGTAAGCACACTTATTACTTGTGCAAAAATACAGGTTTCATCTATGTCTGCTGAACGGTATTTTGGAGAATATACAATGATGTAGTGTGCTATACTATGATGTTTAAAGCCAAGAGCCCTGCGTGACCACATTGCTCATGAGCGATAGAGATGCACATGCTTTTCTCTAGGACTTTGTCCAGTCTAGTTTTAAAAATCCTAAAGCAATGGAAATTTCACAACTTCCCTTGGTGACATTTCCACAGCTAATGAAGTTTTTCCTAATATTTCACTCTCACAATCCCCTTTTGCATGGTCTGGTACAAAGAGAAGCCACTACCTATGGACAAGTCTTTTCAATTATGATGACCTTACACATCCTATGGAATAAGATAGCACATTAGCTAGTAATACCAAAAATGTTTTATGAATAATTTATGTCAAAGCACAGCCATTTTTAAACAAAGATTTTGAATTTCTGTATAAAGCAACATGGTTTTCCAACAATATACAATGATACTGGATTATGGAGGGAAAGGAGATGCATTTTTTTTCCAATGTCACAGTTATCAATATTGAAACAGCTACATACTGTACCTGGGTAGTATTGAAAATACAGAACAAAATGCTGAAGACAAGATTTGCTGCCTCTTGATTTATTAGCATCATATAGCCCAGGACCCAGGTGATTCCAAGCACGATAGCTACAGATAAAGTGCCAAGTATCTTCGTTGTGAATGATTTCTTTTTATTGCTAGAGGAGAAAAAAAAGGAACGTTCAAGTGTTAAAAAAACATTTTATTTAGTGTCCTTCATTTAAGAATTATTCAGTGGTAATCCAGGCTGGGTCCAGAACAGAGAGAATGCAACTGAGCAGATCAAAAGGGGTCATCTCCCTACACTGCTCTGAATCACTAATAAGAATAGCATCAGAACGATTACTGCTGGGGGTACTTTACCTTACTAGATGTATAGAGAGACAAAAGCTGTCAATGCAGCAGAAAGCAGGAAGGAATAATGAAATAAAATAAAATAAAAAATAAACTATTATTGTTTAAAACTATTAGAAATGGGACTAAATTAGAAGAATTTTATTTTGATTCAAATTTCCACATAGTTCTACCTATTCTAGAAATAGGCCTCCCAAAGATGTTTGGGCTAAGCTCTGAATCCCCAACTTCTCCCAAGTCTGAGGATATTTCGTTATCAGGATATTTTGGGTTCGGATCTCTCTCTAAAGATCATTGGGGGGGGGATTAAAATAATGGTGTAAACACTTTTTCAGGTTAAATAAAAGTAACCATTCTCTTTCAAACTGAAATAAATGCATATTCTCCTTTAGTAACCGTGAATCTGAGTTTCCAATATAACACCATTTGCCATGAGATTAACGGTGACATCCAAATTCAACATTATATATTACAGTCAACATATTGAAATCTGGCTATGTAAAATCAGACATCTAAATCCATTTTTAGACTTCTAAATAAGTGGCCTGATTTTAAACTGCTGGGGTGATAAGCATCCATACTTCTCACTGGGCTGTGACAGTGGCTTTCATTCTTTTCCCACTGATGCAAATCAGGAATTAATCCATTGAGATCAGTGGTGTAACACTCATTTAAACTAGTTTAAAGGATGATCCAAAGTCCACTAAAGTCAATGAAATGACTCCCTTTGGATCAGGCCCAGTGCACTTTGAGGAGAAATGTTAAAGTGTCTTAATTTTGCAACCCAACTTTTGGAAGTTTGAACATTTCAACCTCATGAACATAGAAGGAAAAGGGCTGTAAAGGAGGAAAGTTATGCTTAAAATCATCAGTGAACATTTTTTAAAAGGACAAGAAAAATTATGAAAGACACCTGGTAACACTTGAGACCAAGAATCAGATTTTCCAAGGACAAAGTCTACTGCTGCCAAAAGAGAGACAGGGCTAAATTTTTCTCTCAGCTTGTACCAGTGTAATAGAGCAGAATCTGGCCCACTATGTCAATGAGATAGTGAGGGCTATTGCACTCTGTGATATTCAAGTTTCTTTGAAAATATATTTTTAAATGAAAGAGTTTGAGTCCATGTCATTAATATTCTAAATGATCTGAGTTCTCTTCCGTGCCCCCACCTTGTCAGATTTGTGTTTTTCTTCCACATAACAAAGACTGTGATCTTGACAAAGATGATAATGTTAAACAGAAGAATGATTGCCACTACCAAAAGGAATGCCCATATCATGGGTTTTTTTATGCTCACTTTCCCTTTGTCATCCAGGACTGCAAGCCAGCAACTGAAACATAAAGAGAGACTGTTAGGACCGGAAGACATTGTGACGGGCAATCTCTAGGAAGTGTAGTTACGCTTCTGAGTCAACTCCAGGAGAGTGCATAGTAGTATTATCTGAGAGTGACCTTGCTGTTATCTGTGTGTTTGAGAACAGTTCCCAGACTGTTCCCAGCTGTGTGAGTGTTTACCCCGTCTGTGTGAGAATGAATGCGTGAGAAACCAAATGGGGAAACTGAGGCAGGACAGCATGTAACCAATCAGCTTGTTGCTTGCAAATGAGACATGAGTATGTATGAGATGCAAATGTGTGAGTGTACTTAAGCCCACTCCTGTGGGCTGTCTGTGGGCTTTCCTTACTCTTTTTCCCCGGCTACTGCTCCGAAGAGTCCGGGTACTCCTTCTGCGGTCGCGCTGATCTGACAGCCCTCTCAGTGCCAAGACCGGGACCTTCCAATAAACTCACTTACTTTATTTACTTAACCACATGTGTGTGCCTTGTCTCGCAATCTCCAAAGTACCTCACAACAGAGACCATTTCAACAGATTTGGCAGACATATTATAAATGCAAAACCATAACATAATACACCACCTTTCATCCTGAAGGATCCCAGAGGACTTTAGACATCACTCTTGGCCACTAATGAAATGCAGTCATATCTAGAATGGAATGCTGTAGACATTCAGCACTAATAAATCTATTTTTAATATTTTTCTCCCCGGGAGAAGTGAAGAATATGTTATCAAACTGAAACAGAAGAATTTAGGAGAGATAGAACGTAATGGTCCAAACTGAAATCTGACCAGGACATGGTAGTTTAGTATTAATTATTATGATGATGTCTATATTAGAATAGAGCCTCAGAACCCCCAATCAAGGATCAGAGAGCCCCACTGTGGATTGTACATACATGTAGTATAAAGACAGCCCTTGCCTCAGAAAGTTTACAATCTATGTTCATGGCAAGATGAAAGGGGCAACAGCTGAAACAAATAAGTGGGACCAAGGAAGGGAGGATGAGGTTACAGTATAACTGTTGTGTTTTTGTTTAACAAACAATAATCTCAGACAAAAACATTAATACTCCCTAAATTTTGAGAAAAGCACCATGGGATATATAATGATCCATGTGGAAAAGGTTTTGTTTTACATCTCAATTGAAAGACTCTACCTTTGATTACATACTTACGGTTCTCTAGAACCAACCACAGACCGTGCCCAGTCCAGCATATTTTATAAGAAAGACAGCCTGTTATTGTGTGGCTGAAGTCATATAGAAAGCAGGTACCAAATAATATAGGTTAATTGTGGATGTTAGTGATGTAGGTCAAAATTTTAAAATTTACATGCCTAAATTAAAGCACTTAAATCCCTATTTAGGCACCTAAATAAGTGGCCTGAATTTCAAAGGAACTGACAGCATGCACAGTTGCCTCTGAAGTCAATGAGGAGTTGTGCATGAGCATTCAAGGCAAATTTTGGCCAGTGCCTTAATCAGCATTTGTTAATAAAGAACCAAAGCATGAAGTCCTTACTTTTGTTAAACTCAGCTGGAGTTTTGCCTAAGTTTTGCTTGGGTAAGGACTATAAAGGTTCAGGACTGGATTCGTTAATTAGTTACAATTACTATCATGGTAAATCCAGGGTATCATTAATACTGCTGTGCATTAAAGATATAATAAAAGAAGTGGTGTAATCATTCATCTACTTACAACTCTTCTTGTCGGTAGTTTAGTGGCTTGCCCTCTCTATAGGTAACTCCAAATGTTATAGCAACCACTATAGCAGGCACTCCTAATTGACAAAGAGAGAGAGAGAGAGATCACTAGGGTATTGTTTAATTACCTGGGTCTAGATCACCCCCTTCTGCAGAAATACCCAAATAAGGGGGAAACTTACCTGCTAAAACCCTCAAGGTTTGTTAAGGCCCATTTTCTATCTGTCCTGCACTCAGTTAAGGAGTGATAGTGTCCTTGAGGAAAAGGCAGGATTTGGGATTGAGTAGAGCAGTTATTGACGCAAAGCTCGGGGCCAAACCTTACTGAATTTACCTGTGGGGCATCAGTTCCTGAACATGCTTTCTAGAGACTCCCTACATCTCGGAAGCAAAGCAAACTCCTTTGCTGTTCTGCAGTTGGCTCTCTTACAGCAACTGTGGAATCCTAGCCCCTTTTCACAATCTAGAACTATTTAGCAGATACCACAAGAAAGCTGTATCCCACATCATCTGCATACTCAGTGGAGCAAAGACAACTAAGATATTCATGCACACTTAATTAGAATACTGTACCAAATGAAACTGAATCCCAGAGACTCCTGTCTTATTCAGTGGGTACCCCCTGTCTCCCTCAGTTCTCCCAGTAGTTCTCCTTAATCTTGCAGCATTGCTGCTTATTGCTATGCTCTGAAGATATGCTAAATGTTTATTGCAAAGTAGTACATAAAAAATAATACGAGCCAATTTTTGCTTATGAATGGCTCCCACTGAAATCAATGGGAATCTCATATAGTTTTCCAAGGGCAGAGTTTGACTCCAAGTATGCAATCATTTATCAGAGGCAATTTTGTTTCAGGTTATGAAATATTCTTGAAGCACTTAACTATTGCCAAAATTCTTGCTGCATGCAAAAAACGGGAGTTGCTGTGACAATGAATGTGCCATGTATATCCTATAATTCTGCTGATTTCCATATTATTGCAGGGACAGCAGACTGAGCTGGTAAACTGAAAGTGAACCAGTCAAAGGACATCAGAAATAGCTGTAGGATACCTGTTAAATCACATAGCTGACCCAAAGAAACTGACTGTACAGTGAAACCTCGATTTAACGGACTAATTCGGGCGAGGGGGTGTCCGTTAAAGCCGAAAGTCCGTTATTTAATAATTTTTTAAAATTATTAAATAACAGGACTTTCAGATTTAACGGACACCCCCTCGCCGGAATTAGTCCGTTATATCGAGGTTTTACCATCAACCCGCCCACCCGGGTCCCCAGCTGCTGGGACCCGGGTGGGAGCTGTCAGCCCGCCCACCCGCCCGGGTCCCCGCTGCTGAGACCCGGGCGGCAGCTAGCAGCCCGCCCGCCTGCCCGGGTCCCCGGCTGCTGGGACCCGGGCGGGAGCTGTCAGCCTGCCCGCCCGCCCAGGTCCCCGCTGCTGGGACTCGGGCGGGAGCCATCAACCCGCCCGACCGGGTCCCGGCTACTGGGACCCGGGCGGCAGCTAGCAGACCGCCCGCCCGCCCGTGTCCCAGGCTGCTGGGACCCGGGCGGCAGCCAGCAGCCGGGCGGGCTGGCTGACGGCTCCCGCCCGGGTCCCAGCAGCTGGGACCCAGGCAGGCTGGCAGCGGGGAGCCGGCAGCCAGCCCGCCCGCTGCCTGGACCCGGGAGGCAGCGGGGAGCCGGCAGCCAGCACGACCGCCTGCTGCTGGGAGCCGGGCGGCAGTCCGCCCACAGCTGCAACCCCGGCGGCCGCAGGGAGCGGGCAGTCAGCCCGCACGGGTCCCAGCTCCCGGGACCCGCCAGCCAGCACTACCGCCTGCTGCCGGGAGCTGGGCAGCAGCCTGCCCGCAGCTACGACCCCGGCAGCCGCAGGGAGCCCACAGCCAGCCCTCCACAAACGGATTTCGGATGCATCAGACTTTCTGAAAAATTTTGTCCGTTGCATCCGAAGTCCGTTAAATGGAGGTCCGTTAAATCGAGGTTTCACTGTACTTCATTTTCTGTCTATTGGATTAATATGTTTAAAGTTTACACTGAATGCACTACTTACATTTTGAAAAGCCCTCTGCATATGAGACCATAATTCTTACCCCATCCAATTATTGACATGATTAAAGTGAAGTGTCCAGGAATGGGCTTCAGGGTTTTAAGCAGCAGTAAGTACAAATGTGCAGAATTGACTGCTGTCCACATAAATGTTGCCAACAAGAAATAGTGCAGCAAGACAGCTACAGCAGTACACGAGGCATTTTCAGGAGGATCTACCCGGTCCGAGTCCGGTAAGGTGTTTTTGGTGGAAACGGCATTGCTATTCTTGGCATTTAGGTTGTCAATTCCAAAGATGAAGAGGATGTTGAAAATCATCATTGATGTGCAGAGACTCACCAACATCCAGGTAACTGAGAATTTTCGTGTTTTCCTATTGGTTTGAAAACATTATCTCCTGAATGCAGTGATACCTTAAAACCAGCAGCTTCTAGCATTCTATCTCAGTCTTAATCCTGTAGTACCATTTTTTCTAATATAAATTTCTATCCTGCATCAGTCTCTGTATCTATCATACTATTGTCTATATAATGAAATGTCATTTGTTACTTTTGATTGCCTTAAAAACAATTAAGTAAAATTAGCCAGAACTGTACAGACTCCAAATGGATTCATACTGACACAGGGATATGATCCTTCAATGGGATGTGCACAGTCACCAAAGCCTGCTTCTGTGGATCCCTTTGAAGTATTGGGTAGAATTTTGTGAGTCAGAGAGGATTAGAAGTCCTCAGTATTTCATAGAAAGGGCCCAGTCCCTCACAAATTGGTCCGTGAAATATTCTTCAGAACTCTGTGGTGCCACTTCTCTTTGAATCTAAAGTACCGTATTTTTCGCCCTATAAGACGCACTTTTTCTTCCCCAAAACGGGGGGGAAAAAGTTGGTGCGTCTTATAGGGCGAATGTCTTATAGGGCAAAAAAAAAAAAGCGCCTCGCTCTCCCGTCCCTGCCGCGTGGGCGGGCTGCCGAGGTTCCCCCCTCCCCGCCGCGGGCGGGCTGCCGGGAGCGTCCTGGTTCCCCCCTCCCCGCCGCAGGCGGGCTGCCAGGAGAGTCCCGGTTCCCCCCTCCCCGCCGCGGGCGGGCTGCCGGGAACGCTCCCGGCAGCCCGCCCGCGGCGGGGAGGGGGGAACCTCGGCAGCCCGCCCGCGCGGCGGGGACGGGAGAGCGAGGCGCTTTTTTTTTTGTTTGTTTGTTTTTTTTGGTCCGGATTTTTTATTAAAAAACGAGGGGGCGTCTTATAGGCCGGAGCGTCCTATAAGACGAAAAATATGGTATTTTCAAATACAAGTTGCCATAATGACTTTTTGTAATTAATAATAATGCATTGTTATCCTCATATTTAATAAAAGGAAACCACAGCAGAGAAAGGTCATGTGATTTCCTTTGCTCTAACCACTAGACAATATTGCTCCTTAGGCTTACAACAACATATTGTTGATACTGTGCAATAGTAAGATATTAAGAGTATCTATCTATATTATAAAGTGACTTCACTCACTTTTTTCAGGCCATATTCAGAGCAACATAATGTTAAATTAGCATAATCAATATTTTTGCAGATGTCTATTTTGTGTCTTTTCTCTTACCTGGTGAGAATTTGAAACA
This sequence comes from Sternotherus odoratus, assembly GCA_032164245.1. Lineage (NCBI taxonomy): Eukaryota > Metazoa > Chordata > Testudines > Kinosternidae > Sternotherus > Sternotherus odoratus. The sequence continues at coordinate 133,688,543 of JAVMKO010000001.1, read as the reverse complement.
GAATAGTAATAATCAGTCCAGCAATGGAGAGTCCGCTACCAATGTTTGAGACAATCTCTAGAGGTTTTGCATATTTGTAATTGATCTTGAAGCTCTAGAAAATAATTTTATTGATTATATATAAGATATTCAGCTAGTTGGGTATGCATGTTGTGGAGGAGAAAGTTCTCTCTAAAATATATGTAGCTGATTGGACAGGGGAATAATCGTGGTTTTTTAATGTTATGGCTACTACTAGCCACTGCCAAAATCTGCAGGTCACACAAAATTAGCCAAAACCAGAGAAGTTTTTCAAGAACTTCAGAGGGACCTAACAATGCTAAGTGAATGTATAATGCAATGGCAGATGAAATTCATTGTTAAGAAATGTAATATACTTTGAAAGAAATAATCTGAACTGCTCATATACAATCCTGGATTCTAAATTAATTGTGACCTGCAGGTAAAAAAATCTGAGCAATATTATGGACAGCAAATCAAAACCTATCTTCAGTATAGTTACAGTAAAAGCAGCACACAAAATGTTAGCATGTATAAACGTCTGGTACAGACAGGTCCGTCGACAGCAGTTCTGGGCCCCAGGACAGGACAGAACAGACAATGCACCCCCCCCACACACACACACACAAGCTGCACCTGCGTGGACACAGTCCGCCTCTCATTTGGGTGGTGCTGTGCCTGAGCTGACTGGTGCCCAGCAAGTTGCTGGCTGTGGTGCTTGCTGGACGCGCTCTTCTGGCACAGCCAGGGCTTCCACATGTCCACCCGGGTAAGGTTGCCAGCAGTGTAATCGTGCAAACCCAAACACCTTTGTCCTGCCCCTTCTATAAGGCCCTGCTCACTCCATCCCCCCACCCTCACTCACTTTCACCAGGCTGGGGCAGGGTGTGGAAGGGGATGTGGGCTCTGTCAGGAAGTTTGGGTGCAGGAGGGGGTGAGGAGCGCAGGCTCTGGGAGGGAGTTTGGGTGCAGGAGGGGTGCATGGTGTGGGCTCAAGGCTGGGGCAGAGGGTTGGGGTGCAGGAGAGGGCCGGGGGGTCGGTGCTTATCTTGGACGGCTCCCAAGATGCAGCTCCTAGGTGGAGGCCCAAGGGGGTCTCTGCATGCTGCTGCCTGCAGGCACCGCTCCTGCAGCAATGGGAGCTGTGGAGTCAGCGCTCAGGGCAGGAGCAACACACGGAGGCCCCCAGCCCAGGGGCCACAGGGACATGCTGGCCTCTTCTGGGAGAAGCCGCAGCATGGAGCAAGGGCAGACAGGAATCCTGCCTTAGCCCCGCTGTGCTGCCAGTGGCGTCGGGGGGGAAGTGGGGGGAGGGAGGCTGGGTCTTTTCAAATCACCCCGGCCCCTGGGCAAATGCCCCCTTTGCTCCCCTGTCAGCAGGTCTGAGTACAGATAACACTGAAAATATTATAATGCCATTACATAGTTCAAAGTTACACCCTTAGGTACAAAACTGTTTAAATTTCTGGTCACTTTATCTCAGAAAGGGTATAGTGCATAAAGGCAATTGAGAGATTGGTGATGTAAATTATTAAAGGTATGGAAAGACTTATCTATGAAGAAAGATTAAGGGTAAAGTCCTAGCTCTATTGAAAGTTGATCACAAAAAACTCTCATTATGGACTTCCATGAGGCCAGGATTTCACCCTGGAACTGTTTTGTTTAAAGATATGACAGAGATACAGAATAATGAATGACACAGAGCAGCCATTCATGCCTAATTACTCCCTGGTTATTTAAACAAAGGAACATTCAATGAAACTAAGAGACAACAAATTTAAAATGAATAAAATAAATATTTTTGCCACCAAAAAACAAACAAACAACCAATCCATTGAACTCATTGATACTAGATATTACCGAGGCTAAGAGCTTAGCAGACTTCCCCAAAGGGTTAGACATTTATATGGATAATGAGAAAATTCAGGTATATAGTCAGATTATTTTTTTTAGAGGGGCTATAAATCTTCATGCCTCAGGACATAATCAGGCCTCTAACTAAAGTTGGTTAGGAAGAAATTTCCCTTATGGCAGGGTATTCTGCAATTGTCAACTCAAAATTTTCTTGCACCTACCTTTCATCTGGTATTGGCCACTGTCAGGAACAAGATAATGGACTAGGTGAAACACTAGTCTGATATGTCAATACCTAAACTCCCTCAAACGACACTTCTCCCATGATACCTATAAGAAATTGGTCTACTAGCAATGTGTACATAAAGGGGAAGTTGGGGAAAGCTGATCTTTTAATCTTGGTTGTATGGTTTTCTTTCTCCTCCCCTGCTCTTCTGTTGCTCCTCTTAGATTATTAGTTCTTTGGGGGTAGGGACTGCTCCCTTATAGTTAGGGTCTGTGGTTATAAAGCCACCACCAACAGAGAATTAAAAAAGACAAAATGATTTGCTGTTAAAAAAAACAAACAAACAATGGCCTACCATTAATACAGCAAAGCTAGTAGTGTGATTACACTTGCATATCAATTTCGATTCATTTCCTTCTTTTGTGCAGCCTGTTGTGTTCCAGTCATTTGCATTGTAATCCCAAAAGGCACATGCATAATCGTGCAGCAGAATTTCGGATGCATTGTACTGTGGATCGGGAATACAAGAAGAAAAACTGGTAACAAACACTTTACAAAGATACACCAATGAAACTGTATGGCAAAGACTGTTCTTTCTGAAGGGAGAGCTGACATATTGAGACACTTGCAGAGTTTCCAGTCAACTTCATTGGATATCTTATGTTGAAGACAATTAGGTCTCATGAACTGACAATACACCTCAACTTTTCATCTTCAGTGAGGGTTCCCTTGACAAGGAAATTGCCTCTAGATAGTAAAGCTAGCCAGGTCCTTGACTGATTTCGAACAAAAGTCCTCAACCAACACAACATCCTTCTTTCCAAACTGAAGGTCTAGTGGTCCTAACATCTCTCTTGTACAGTTCTGAGACATGAGACAGCAATTTCACACAGGGCCGGCGACAGGGGGGTACTACGGTTACAACTGTACCGGGCCCCGGACTTAAGGGGGGCCCCCTTAAGTCCGGGGGCCGGTACACAGCTGTATCCGTAGTCGTCCCCCCTTGTTGCCGGGCCTGGGCGGGGGGCGGGGGCCAGCAAGCGGGGCTGGGGAGACCCAGGGCCGGGAGCCCATGGCAGCCCAGCAGGGGGAGGCGATCAAAGTAGGGGGCCCCCAACGATCAGAGTAGGGGGCCCCAAAATTTCTGTCGCCAGCCCTGATTTCACATGCGCTGCCTCCACGCAATAATGAGCATTTGCTGGCACGACAGAGAGACCAACATTAAGGTCCTTGAGAGAGCAACCATAACCAGCAATGAGGAAAGGTTGTTGAGTGCGCAACTTAGGTGGACTGGACGTCATCAGAATGGAGGCCTCCCCCTTCCACCCAAAAATATATCTTGTATGAGGAGCTGAGGCAGGGCAAAAGAAAGAAGGGTCATCTGTACAAGTGCTTCAAAGACAGCCTGAAGAGCAGTCTCCAGTGGGCTGGCATTAGAGAACTTGAGCAAATGACTCAGAACAGGATTTACTGGAGGTCTCTGACAAGATCAGCCTGCAACTATTACGAGTGGGATTGACTCAATCGTCTCCAGGATGCATTTGAAAGGTGCCATAGAGCTGCATCAAACATCATGGATACGGACTTCCCATACCCTCAGAGCAACTGATTCTCTGCATCAGGGTTCAGACTTCAGAGTCATGTGCATAACCACAGATGAGACTTGTGATACCATCATCATCGTTACCGATGGACTACCAATACTACCAGTGTATGGCACTTTATACAGGTATAGTTTATTTCACTTTACCTCATTGGAAAAAGCTATGCCAGTATAATCACTATTATACCCGTATACATTATGCAGCATTGCTGTTTTAACTATACCAACATAGTTAAAGCAACTGAACTTTTAAATGTAGACACGTCTTCTTTTGTCTGAGTGGCATCCCTTCCATGCCAATAACTGAACAATGATAGAATTATGTTGTTCTTTTGAAGACTAAAAAATAAATAAAGGTAAACAAAGCCCTAAAGCCTTTTTAAAACTGTAAACTTCATACCTTCTATGAATACAGCTACAACGTTGAGGGGATAGAGTCGGTTATTTACTATATGTTTGCATACTCCCTACCACAAGGGGGCCCAATCTGGTTGTGGCCAGTAGGTGTTATGGCAATTTAATGGTAAATAATTGAGGCTGCAAGAGCAACATTTTCTATGAGACATTCTCTCAGTTCTACTTATAAGAGGACTCACCTTTGGGTTGAAGAGTATTTTAACATCATTGACTGTTGCATTAGCTACACGACCAGAGATAATTTTAGTATGATTAAAATGAGTCTTGTAATGTTTTGAATGGAAAAATTTGTCATTTTGATACAAGACAAAGCCAATATTTCCATTTCCAGATGAACCTACATTGGGCAAAGAGAAAAGAGATGTAGATCATAGATACTAATGGAACAGATTATTATAGGATGAGTGGATAGCCTATATTTAGCTTGCCTAACACTTCCATTGTAAAGATCCTTTGAGAAGCTCTTACACCTCCGTTATACACAGCATGCCTTAATATTTGTCAGGGAAACCCTTTGAGCTAAGGAAGTAGCTTTTCTCTGTCCCATGGGATTCTAGTCAGCTTTTGCTGAGACATTAACTGTTAAAAAAAAAATCACTGTTTCCTTCCTCAGCATTGCATGCTCTGGAGCAATTTTGGCAGTCTGCAAGTAATAACTATATGCATGAACATTCCCAATTGCCAGGTTCACAACGATGACAAAGCCACAGCAATAGAATCAGATGCGATGCTGGGAATACATGAAAGCTGCCAGAGCAGCTATAGGGATGGGGAAGAAGAGGTCCTGGCCTCTTCCCTCAGACCCAGCACATGGCCTCAGTGGTTCATGCACTACATGGGACAGGAGCTGGGTAGATGGCTCTGCCCACAATATACACCTTCTCTGCACAGCATCTGGCCCCAGCAGCTTATTCCCATCTTCTGGAGATACCTCATGGAGCAAGTGCTCACCCAAGAGCTAAGCAAGGCTGAGCTCCACCCCTCTGCTCCCAATACATTCAAAGTGTATTCACCCAGTGGTCCATCCTGCCCCTCTTGGATAACAGCCTTCTCTTTCTGCCAGCTAATATAGTTAAACCTGTATCTCAAGAACTCTTGTTTCCGTCTATGCTGTATTGCAGAAGGCTCAGGGTGGGGGGTTTTACAGTTGCACATAATAGAATTTGTATTTACTTTCTCAATTTAAGAAAACCTAGGAAATTACATACAAAAGACTACTTTAAAAAGGCTTTTTACAATTTATTAACTTAAACAAATTAAAGTCATAACAACAAAAATAGAGAAAAATATTACAAACAAAAAGGAAAATATTAATATATTAGTCTGCAGACTGCATCTCCTTTAGGACGGGGAAGGTGGAGCAGAGCTGCAGAATTGTGTCTCTTACGGTGAACGACACTGTGACAATAATAAGAGCTATAGAGCAATTAGATCACACTGGTTTAGAGTCTTCCAGTGTATTTAATTATTTGTAGATCACCTTTTACTAGTATCAAATCAATGAATAAGTAAATAAGCAGATGTGACATTACAGAAGGTAAGAGACAGATGGACATCTGTGAAAAGAACTTCTAAGAATGGAATTATCTTTAAAAAAATGTATACTTGTAATGAAGCTGAGGAAAGACAGTAACTATTTTAACCAGTTCTCCAGGGTTTATTGTTATGTCTTCCACCACACAAAGAACAGAAGATATACTTGTTTAGCCTAGGTAATTTTATTCAGATAAGGAAAACAAAAAGGAAAGAGACAACAAATAAAGCCTGCATGTGAAGGAGAACACAGTAGCTCAATTTGTAACATTCTACAACTGAAATTAGATTAAAAACGGTTAAAAGAATGTCATTGTTTAGGTTACAAAGTCAAGCACTTGAAAATTAGGAAATGCCAGATCTATGTCGGATAAGCCAACTTTAATATTGTCCTTTTGTGCACCCCTCCTGTCCACTGAATGAGGCAGGCATCCTGTGGGAAAAAATGGTTTGTAATTATGAAATGAATCATGAACTAATCAAATTGTAATCATGAAATTAAAGTCTGTACCATAATAAATACGCACAGAATTACGGTCACACCAGAAATTGTCTATCTGGCATTTCCTGACTTTTGAGTGCTTGATTTTGAAACAAAACACCATGCCTTTATATGCAACTGTGACAATCCCCCTATTGTGCATCATTTGAAATTTGACTGTCCTGTACCACAGCACAGACTTCTACACCACTGGAGCACCAGACTAAAACAGTCTTCTACTGCTATTACCTATGTAATCCCCAGGGGAGGGAATGGGCTGCCCTAGCTCTTTCTCTCCCATACGACCCTTTCAGCTGCCCCAGTTGTTCCCACGTACTGTGTGTGTGTGTGTGTGTGCTGATGCTTTGGTAGCAGCAGAGGCCTAGCACTTTAGAATTTTCATGTTACCATTATTTTGGCAAGTTGTCATAATTTCCCTGAAGAACATAAGGGACGTGTCAGTTTTCCAACGTGTACCTCAGCAAAACCTGAACAGTTTTTCACAGGAATAAGAAAAGACATTTCTCTCTTGCCCCAGGCATTTCCCATTGCCATATTTCAGACGCCTGCTGCAAACAACTGAGGTGTTAGAACTTGTTTTTAAAAAAGGTCTTAAGGAATTTTATAACGGAAAATGCTAGTCAACCTAAATACAAGGGTCACTTCCAGTTTAATAAAACATGAAGTGGCCACTGTCCCTGCAGCAGACAAGAAGAGTATTCAATATTTAAAGATGCAGTACAACAAAATGACCTCTTTGCTTTCCATTTATAAACTAGATTTAACACATTTTCTTATAATTTAATAAAGAATCAAACTAGTGACAAACTGAAATTAGAGACTCCCTCATGTCAGAAATTAATTACTTATCTGTATTTACCAATCACCTATTGCATATTTGCAAAACTTCTCAAACATTTATTGAACCATTTTGGATGGTTTAACGGTAATGAATTTATTGGGGGGGGGGGAGAATATAAATACCCTGAAAAACTTTTTTGAGATATGAAGATTGTTGTATTAATCATACTGCATTAAATGTCAATTGCACAATTTGGCCTAATATGCCAAATATATTATATAGAAAGAGTTCAGAAAATACTATTTTTGCTGCATAGCCAATTGCGTGTTCCTCTCTTTCTGGGGCCCAAATTGAGATCCTGGGGTCTGATTTGTAGAAGTGCTGAGGACATATAGCTGCAAATTAAAGTAAATTGACACTGTGCTTTGAACATATGAAGTGCTGCATTATATCATCTACTCTGGAAAATCAGGTCCTGGGCACCAAAAATTGGGCACCAAAAAATAGTGGAAATTTTGACTGTAATCCAGAGGTGGGCAAACTCCGGCCTGCAGGCTGTCCTGCCCATCCCTTGAGCTCCCGGCCCGGGGGAGGCTAGCCAGCTGCCCCTCCCCTGATGTCCTCCCTTCCCCGCAGCCTCAGCTCGCCATGCTGCCAGTGCTCTGGGCGGCAAGGCTGGCTCTGGCTGGGCAGCACGGCTGCCAGTTCTGCTGCTTTGAGAGGCCTGGTAAGAGGGTAGGGAGTGGGGGGGAATGGATAAGGGGTAGGGATCCCAGGGGCAGTCAACGGACAGGGGGCGGCTGGATAGGGTAGAGGTTCTGCGGGGAGTGGTCAGGAGACGGGTAACAGGGGGGGTTAGATAGGCGTGGGAGTCCCGGGGGGGCTCTCAGGGGACAAGGGTGTAGATGTAGTCGGGGCTGAGGACAGGGAGCAGGGGAGGTTGGATAGGGGGTGGAGTCCCAGGGGGTTGTTTAGAGGCAGGGCATCCCGGGGGACAGTCAGGGGAGGGGGGGGTTAAGATAAGGGGTGGGATCCCAACCACCACCACCCGGAACCTCACTCCCTCATTTCCCCTCCACCGACCACCCTCTCCCTGAGTCTTTGCCCCACCCAACTGCTCCTTGTTCTCTGACTGCCCCCCGTGACTCCCTGTCCCTTATCCAATCCCATCCCCCCACCGCTTGCCAGAGCCAGTCCCACCACTGGCTCCGGCCAGGGGAGATAGCGGGGAAGGGGCTGGGGATTGGACAGGACAGGCCTGCGGGACAGATGTGGTCCATGAGCCGTAGTTTGCCATATCCTGTCTGGCCTGCCTGAGCTCCCAGCCAGGGAGGCAAGCCCCAGTCCCTACCCCCATCCCCTCCCCTCCCCCCCCCCCCCCCCCCACAGCCACGCTCCGGCCTGCTGCTCTTGCCGGGGAGCGTTGCAGAGGCATGGCTGACTCCGGAAAGAGGGGGGATTGGATAAGGGGCAGAGGGTTGCGGGGGGCAGTCAGGGAACAGAGGGCGTTGGATGGGGCAAAAACTTGGGGGGAGGATGGTCAGGGGAGGAGGATCGGGGGAGGGGCTGGGGCTCCCCTCCCTGGCCGGGAGCTCAGGTGGGCTGGACAGGACAGTCCCACGGGCTGGATGTGACCTGTGTACCGTAGTTTGCCCAACCCTGATATACTACAATCATAGACTGTATCATAACACACACACACACACACACACACACACACAAGGCAGCCAAATTAAGGTTGCATAGTTGACCTTTGAGTGCTCAACTTTGCAACATTAATGTTCATTTAACAGAGTGTTTGGGTGTAATTTTATATTTAATTGTCTGTGTTTGCAACACTACCTTATACTACAGGAATGATTTAGAGCTGCTCCGTTGTGTGTAGTTGCTAGCAGCTGGTAAAGAGGAAATATACCTCTATCCTTTGATAGCCAAAAGGGATTTTCTTTTTAAATTTACATGGTAGTAGTCTATAGTTTTGGAGCAGAATTTTTTAGTCCACCCTCTAAAGGAGATGTGTGATTTAGTGGTTCACTTTGGAGTCTGTAGCTCTGTAACCACACATTCACTACAGTTATAACATAGAAATGACTCAGGCCATGTTACAGGTAAGTCAGCAGTGATTCACAAATAAGGTCATACAGTTAGCTTTGTCATGTACACTTCTTGTACTAGGATATGTGTCCTAATATACGTACATAAAAACAACATCTTTTCATAGATTTTAGTCAAAGGAGTGTTAGAACACTTTTGTGCAGAATTTGCCCAGCACTAGCTTTTGGGGAAGAGAAGAGTGTACTTACTGTTGTTCTTTGTCACGTTGATCAGTATTTGAACTTCTGAGCTGCTGTCATTTTTAAAGTCAGGGACATTGTCATCTACCTGAACATTTTCAGACTGTAAACTTCCTGACACTGTAGGTAAAAGTCACCAAAGAATTTGGACGAATAGTTAGAATTTGTAAAAATGTGCTCATTGTCCTTATAATTCCCACAAAGCAAATAAGCTTACCTGACTGTGCAGAGAAAAAAGCTGTAGTTGAATTGGACTTCAATGAAATATTCTTAACTGCAATATTGGGCTGAATAGCAGAGCCATCCAAAGAGAAAATTTCCAGTGTCTCTGTGAGGCTGCATTAAAGTAAGGAATGGTGTAAATGTCTTTACCACTGTAAAGTATATCAGAATATAGAGCCAATGTCTGCCCTCCCTCAGTGACTTCAAATTTGTTCCATAGAGAGTGTAGGACAGGGTAGAATTTGGCCAAAAATCTCTTATTCTAATGGGCCAAATCCCATTACGGTTGAAGTCAATGGGAGACTTGATTTTGACTTCAGTGCAACTAGGATTTGGCCTTTTATGCATAAAGGAGGAAAATCTAAAATCTTGCTACAATTTAATAGTTAGAAAAAAATCTCCCAGTTCTTTAACTAAGTGTGTTTTTGTATTCAGGGACCTGATCCTTTAAGAGAACTTACTAGCATGCTAGTAACTCCTTTTCCATTCTCTGGATATCCTACTATTAATGATAATACTTCACACTTCTATGATTCCTTTCATACAAGAACCTCTAAGTGTTTATTAATATTCATTAAGCTTCTCATCACCCCAGGAGGTCAGGTAAGAACTCTTATTTCCATTGTACAGACAGGGAAAGCGAGGCACTGGTTAATTGACTGGCCCAGATGACACAGTAGATCAGTGGCAAAGCTGGGAACACAGGAAACCTGACTTGTCATCTCCAACTCTAGACCTCACTGTCTCCAGATTAGGAAAACTGGGCCAACTTCATTCATCCCTGGGGTAACATTTCTGAATCGGTAGAGTTGTCCTGGAGATTAATTTGTCCCACTGTGTTCCATTTTTAATTTTAAATGGACGGACATGTTTAGTTTTACCAAATTTAATAGAAACAGAAATTGTAATTACCTTGCTGTAATATTAGTAAGGTTCTCATTTGCAAAATTGAATTCACTCACTCTGGCATCCATCAGTTGGCTAACTGTAGCCACTGCAGCCTCTGTAGCATTAGCTTCCTGACAAACAGAAAAGAGGGGAATATTCAGTAGGAAAAATGGTATACGAACTCACTTCTTTTAATACGCTGTATTGTGATAGAATATTTGCTTAACACTTGCCTTAATCAAAAGAAAATAGAATAAGTAATCCTCTCCCCAGCCCTGTCTGCCTCAACTTCCATCCCTCCCCTTTTCTTTCCATTTAGCTGATCCCCTCCTAAATAAATTCCCCCAAAACAAACAAACTCATAATGTGGAACTTTATAACTTTTAGTGACATTTTGCTTATGTCCTTCCTCCATCTTGTGTGTTGTGTCTATCCTGTCTATTTAGATTGTCATCTCTTCAAGACAGGGACCATTTACTACTCTGTTTGTGCAGTGCCTAGCACAATGGGGTTGGCTCTTAGGGACTATCGTAATAAACCTGTCAAATAAAAAATTTAAAATAAAAATGAGCTATTACTGGGGGAAAAAGTCTTTGAGCCAATAGATGCATAGGCACCTCACATTATTCAAATGTAGATAGGCAAAAAATAAGGCTAATATAGTACGTCAGGTTCAGTTGATGCCAATATTTGAATTTCAAATGCACGAAATTTAAAGTGACTGATAGAGGTGAATCCTCCATGTTGTCCCAGAAACTGAGAGGGACATGCCACTAAGACGCTTGAGATCTGAACTCAGATCCATTGTTTAATAGCCCCAATAGATTGGACGCTTGGGTTTTGTTGTTGTTTTTTATTAAGTGAAACTGAAAAGACTGTGGGGCTAGAAAAAAGTGTCCCAAACATTCTACTTTTTCCTATTAAGTCATAAAACCAAATACTTTTTTAGTCTTGGTGAATCTCACCTTAGAATAATTTTTCAGAATCTGCTCTGCAATATCAGCAGCAGTAGAAATATTCTCGGTGGTTAGTTTCTCCGGCTCAGAAGTAAGGATCTGGGTATCACTGGCAATGGACACAATGGTCTCCTCTAAGTTACCTGGACTGCGTAACTGTTAGAAAAATGATACATCACACAAAGAAAATATGAGGGAGAATGGTTGCCATTTTTATACCCATTCTCTAATGCAGGGGTCTCCAAACTACGGCCCGCGGGCCGGATGCGGCCCGCGAGGCCCTCTCATCCGGCCCGCGGCAGGGGTCGGGAACCAGCCACGGGGCCGGGACGCGCCGCGTGCTCCGCTGCCGCCGCCGGCCGGGACGCGCCGCGTGCTCCGCTGCCGCCGCCGGCCAGGGACGGCTCAGAGCTGGGGCCGGGACGCGCCGCACCGCCACCCAGTTACAGGCGGCGAAACAAGGAGCCACCCACTGCCAGGCAGCGAAACGGTCTGTGGGGAGAGACCGGGTTGAGCGGGTCAGTTGGGGGCGGGGGGAAGAGACCGGGTTGAGCGGGTCAGTGGGGGGGGGGTTGGAGGAAAGGAGGTTTTGGGGGGAGAGACCTGGCTGGGTGGGTCATTTGGGGGGGGGGGGTTGGAGGAAAGGAGGTTTTGGGGGGAGAGACCTGGCTGGGTGGGTCATTTGGGGGGGGTTGGAGGAAAGGAGGTTTTGGGGGGAGAGACCTGGCTGGCTGGGTCAGTTGGGGGGGAGGTTGGAGGAAAGGAGGTTTTGGGGGGAGAGACCTGGCTGGGTGGGTCAGTTGGGGTGGGGGGGTTGGAGGAAAGGAGGTTTTGGGGGGAGAGACCTGGCTGGGTGGGTCAGTTGGGGAGGGGGGTTGGAGGAAAGGAGGTTTTGGGGGGAGAGACCTGGCTGGGTGGGTCAGTTGGGGGGGGGGTTGGAGGAAAGGAGGTTTGGGGGGGAGAGACCTGGCTGGGTGGGTCAGTTGGGGGTTGGAGGAAAGGAGGTTTGGGGGGGAGAGACCTGGCTGGGTGGGTCATTTGGGGGGGGGGGTTGGAGGAAAGGAGGTTTGGGGGGGAGGGACCTGGCTGGCTGGGTCAGTTGGGGGGGGGGGGTTGGAGGAAAGGAGGTTTGGGGGGGAGGGACCTGGCTGGCTGGGTCAGTTGGGGGGGGGGGGGGTTGGAGGAAAGGAGGTTTTGGGGGGAGAGACCTGGTTGGGTGGGTCAGTTGGGGGGGGGTTGGAGGAAAGGAGGTTTTGGGGGGAGAGACCTGGCTGGGTGGGTCAGTTGGGGGGGGGTTGGAGGAAAAGAGGTTTGGGGGGGAGAGACCTGGCTGGGTGGGTCAGTTGGGGGTTGGAGGAAAGGAGGTTTGGGGGGGAGAGACCTGGCTGGGTGGGTCATTTGGGGGGGGGGGTTGGAGGAAAGGAGGTTTGGGGGGGAGAGACCTGGCTGGGTGGGTCAGTTGGGGGAGGAGGGGGTTGGAGGAAAGGAGGTTTTGGGGGGAGAGACCTGTCTGGGTGGGTCAGTTGGGGGGTTGATGTGTAGTGTTCATGTGTAGTGAACAGGTGTTCATGTGTAGTGTTCATGTGTAGTGAACAGGTGTTCATGTGTAGTGTTCATGTGTAGTGTTCATGTGTAGTGAACAGGTGTTCATGTGTAGTGTTCATGTGTAGTGTTCATGTGTAGTGAACAGGTGTTCATGTGTAGTGTTCATGTGTAGTGTTCATGTGTAGTGAACAGGTGTTCATGTGTAGTGTTCATGTGTAGTGAACAGGTGTTCATGTGTAGTGTTCATGTGTAGTGAACAGGTGTTCATGTGTAGTGTATCAATGTGTTATTAAATAATAACTGAATAAAATAATATTAAATAAATAATTAAAAACAGCATCCATGTTTTGATTCTTTTTTATTTGGACCTTGAGTGTGTTGTCGGCCCCCGAACTGCTATTTGATAGTTAATGTGGCCCTCGGGCTGAAAAGTTTGGAGACTCCTGCTCTAATGAAATGAAAGAATAGCAGGTTCACAGGCAAATTATTTGCTGCTATAAATGGACACCACTCCTATTAACTCAATAGATCTGTGCCAGCTTACATCAGCATGCAGAGAATTTGGTGCAGTGTACACAGTCACTTCTCCCACTCATAGAAACACAATAAGATATTGTCTAGATGACTAAGGGTATGTTTACACTGCAATAAAACACCCAAGGCTGGCCTGGGTCAGCTGACTTGAGCTTGCAGGGGAGGGGGGTGTTGTGAGGGGGCTTGGGCTGTAAAATTACACAGTAGATGTTTGGGCTTGGGCCGGAGCCCAGGTTCTGAAAACTTGCGGGTCTTTTATCATTGTAGACCTACCCTGAGCTTCTGAACCCATTGACTTCTGTAGACCATACCACTCACAATGTGTGCTATATAAACAGAATCAGATTTGAAATGACTTTGGGAAGCCACCAACAGAACAAAGGAAACACCATATTAGAGTAGCCTAGTCCTGCTCTAAGTTCAGGAACTCCTCACTTAACGTTGTAGTTATGTGCCTGAAAAATGCAACATTTAGCAAAACGATGTTAAACTAATCCAATTTCCCCATAAGAATTAATGTAAATTGGAGGGGTTGGGTTCCAGGGAATTTTTTTTTCCACCAGGTCTCTCACACACCCACAGTATAAGTTTTAAACAAACAATGTAATACTTTACACAGCAATGATGACTGTGAAGCTTAGTTGAGGTGGTGAAGTTAGAGGGTGGGATATTTCCCAGGGAATGTCTTACTGCTTAATGATTAACTAGCTTTTGCCTGAGCCCTCAAGCGTTAACATGTTGTTAATGTAGGCTCACACTCTACAAGGCAGAAGTAATGAAAGGAGAGGAGACAGCATAGCAGACAGACAGAGACACACATCCTGTGAGTGTGAGTGTGAGAGTGAGAGAGAGAGAGGGGTGCATTGCCTCTTTAAGTATTCTGTTCCTTGTCTTAAGCACACTGCCTTGTTAATTAGATCAGCAAGCTGAGACTAGAAATCTCCCTCCAGGACTGTTGTGTGCCCCCCGTGCTCTATGGAAAATGGAGTAAACCAGGATGCAGAGGGGAGGGGGGACATCCTGACATTTGCTCCCCTCTTCTTCCCCCCACCCCCACACAGCAAGCAGGAGGCTCAGGGAGCAGCTCCAAGGCAGGGGGCAGGAGCAGCATATGGCAGTGGGGGGGGAGGGACAGCTGAATTGCTGGCAATTGGTAGCCTGCTGGGCAGCTGCTGCACAGGGAACTTCGGGGAGCGGGGAGCTGATGGGGGGAGCTGCTAGGGGGGCTGCCAGTCCACCCTGGTTCCAACCACCCACCAGCTAGTTGCAATGGGCTGCTCTTCCTGCAAGCAGTGGACAAAACAGGCGGCTGCCAAACGATGTTTATAAGGGAGCACTGCACAACTTTAAATGAGCATGTTCCCTAATTGATCAGCAATGTAACAATGAAACAACATTCACCAGGACGACTTTAAGTGAGGAGTCCTTGTCAGCCATAAGAAGTAACTGGGGGGGGGGAGGGGGCAAGCTTAGCGGGCTGCAGGGAAGGGCTCCACGGGCCACATGTTTTGGACTCCTGCATTAGAAGAATGTAGAGCCCAAAACCAAATGTAGTATTCCAGATATGATTAGGTACAATCCAGATTGTCTGATGAGAGTTAGATGAAAAAATTGCAGCAAATCATTTGGTCAACAAATGTTGCCTCTATTTTCCTTTTCATATTGTCCAGAAACATATAATTATTCACTAATCAAAACTGTTCATCAAACCTTTTGGAAAAGTGTTTAGTCTCCAGCTTGTTTGCGGAGTTTGTTGCAAAGAGTCAAAATTAAAAATTAAAGTATGATGCTTAATTCTTATTGGACACAGAGCATACATGTTTCTGTACCCTTATTGGAATAATTCTCACAATTAGATTTCCTATTTGAATACTCATGTTTGCAAGTTCAATAGTTATTTTACAAGAATATTCTGTAATATACTGGTATACTTACAATAGTTTCCATGAACATTCCTATCAGCAAACTTGCAAGTGTTCCCAAAAAATAAACATAAGGGCATGAAGAACCAAAATAAAACGTTAAATTTTAAATGAACAAATATTCATGGATTTTTTTTTAAGTAGCCACCCTGAATGAGATTGTTAAAGGTGCTTAATGGAGCTAGCAATCCAATACCCATTGTCTTTCAGTGGAATTTGGGTTCTTAAAACCCTTATGCACATTTGAAAATCCCACCTCTGTGGATACCTCATTATAAGTTACGATGAACATCAAATTATCATATCTGAGTCAATGCTTCTGCTGATCTGAATCATAACAATTATCAGACTCATTATTTGACAATTTGTCCAGTAATCACTAATACTCCTAAAAAGCAAAATCACATGGCAGAAAGAGTGAGGGTTAAGGGAAGGAGATGGTGTACATTTTGGTTTGGAAGTGTCAAACTTTGTCCAAGCAAATCAGAAGGTTAAAAACAACATGAACAAAAACCTAGTAGGAGACAGGAAAACTGGAATGGGTTCCAGAACCTTGCACATTCACATATCTGCACAGCTACATTCTAAGAAGACATAAAAGTTTGCAGGCTCGTGAGTTTAAAATAATTAGCAAAAACCACTATACCTTGGAATGCCCACTTCAGAAAGAACCAAGGGACTTGGCTACACTTGCAGATGTATAAACCAGCCTTCAGAGAGCGCACTAGGGATAGCGCCGCAATCTGTCCACACTGACAGCTGCAAGCGACTGGTGTGGCCACATTTGTGGAATGTGCAGCTGCATTGGGAGCAGTACATTATGGGCAACTATCCCAGGGTTCAAGTGGCTGCAACATGCTTTTCAAATGCGGGAGTGTAACAGGGAATGTGTTGTGTCTATGTGGGGAGAGAGAGAGTTTTGTGGGGCTGAGAGTGTGTCAGCATGCTATCTTGTAAGTTCAGACCAGATAAGCAGCCGCTGTCTGAAACGGACCTTTGAAAGGGCACTTCCGCATTCCTGCAGCTGATTTCACAACAAAGGAAAGTGAGGCCCCTTGGATTAAGGGGATTATGGGATGTTTCCAGAGGTCAATCAGAGCGCAGTATCATAACTCCTCGTTCACACTGATGCTGGGGTGTCTCAGCCAATACACAACAGATGTTATCCCTCTCGCCAAGGTGGATTACCAGGAGTGCTCTAGCCAGGAAGTCCGAGCACTCTACGTGCCTTGCCAGTGTGGACAGGGAGTAAGGGCTTGGTTACACTGGCACTTTATAGCGCTATAAAGCCTCCAGGAGCGCTATAACTCACTACCTGTCCAGACTGGCAAGGCACGTACAGCGCTATAAATCCACAGTTATACAAGACCTGGTAATCCTCCCTTCCCCGAGGATTAACAACTATAGCGTATTCAGTGCTCCGTATTATCTCCAGTGTGAATCGGTATTAATAATCGAGTGCTTTGAGTGATCTCTGGAGATGCCTTTAAGGCAACTGACGTCTCTTCCCTTTGTTTTGAACTTGGCTGGAGGAATGCAGAAGTAAATTTTCAGAGTTTCTGTCTTAACTTGGCAAATAAGCAATGCAAATATTTACGGAGTGAGCCTATGTGAAAGAGAAAACTAGCAGGCTTTGTATTTCAAAGGAAATTTGCTGACAGGCTCTCAGCACGATGAAAATCCACTGGCTCTCTCCCTCCGCATATACACAACACATTCCCCCTCACCCCCTTCATTTGAAAAGCACGTTGCACCCAGCTGAATGCTGGGATAGCTGCCCATAATGCACCACTCCCCGTGCTGCTGTAAGTGCCACAAATGTGGCCATGCTATACCGCTGGCAGGTCTCAGTGTGGACATGCTATAGCACTATCCCTATAGCTGTATACGAGGGCAGGTATAACCAAAACCACTATAAAGCTGTAAGTGTAACCAAGCCCCTAAGGTAGAGCGCTCTGGGCGGCCTTCTTGTGGTAAAGTGCACATGTAGCCAAGCCCTATGAGACAATGTGTAAACTTGCTTCTACCTCTCTTCTCCCAATTTATTTTAGGGTGGACTTTCCAAAAGTGTTCAGCATTGAACTCTGCTCCCACCTCAAATCAAATGGGAAGGTGCAGGCTAAAAGTGAATGCTTTTGAAAATCCCACCTTTATTTATTTTCTGTATGTGCAGTTGTATTGTAATATGGACTCATATCTGATGGCTTGAAACTGGCTGAAAGCTTCATTAGATCAGTTTTATTGATGAACATAAATCTTTTATTTATCCTATTTTCTAATTAATCTATTTTTATAAATCTGGAACATACAATTTTACAGTAATAAACATTTTAATTCTTAAAAAGTGGGCAAATAGTCACTGGGCTAAGGAAGAACAAAGCAACCAGAATGCACTGGTGATTTAGCCCATTGTTTCTTGTTTCAACTAACTCTGCATTTGGAATCCAGATCCCAAACTCAGACCACGAAGGTCATTATAGCCCCCCCTTCACTGTAGTTGTAGCAACATCTTCAATGGGATATTAAAAGATAGGATTACCTGATCCATTAGGGTTTGCAGGTTCCTACTGCAATTCACAAAATTCACACCATCTAGTTTAGGTATTCCTTCTATTTTGGAGCATTTCCGGCTTGCTTTTGGAGTTCCAGCTTTAAGTTAAAAAGAAGGGGGGAAAAAAAGAAAAAAAAAGTCCTTTCATGTCATAGGATATCAGCATTTTCTGCAGGTCCCCATTAACCCTTAGGATTTTAAAAATTGTTTTCTTCTCAGGGCCTGATCCAGTAATTCTCACTCATATAAATAACCCCTATTCAAACAAGTAGTGCTATTGATGTCATTGGGTTTATTCATGTAAATGAGGGAAGGATTAGTCACATAAGTAAGGGTTGTAGAATCTGTGGCAAATTGCCGGCACTATTATGATGGGTCCAGCGCCTTCTCTTCCTGTGGGGGGTTCAGGGCACCACCTCCTGCCCCCAAACAGGGTATCAACTGCCCCACTAGTATCCTAGAGGTGGGGAGTGGACAGGGAGGGACCCGGGCCTGCCCTCTACTCCATGTCCCAGCCCAGGGGCCCTGAGAATAGCAGTAAACCACTTGAACTAGCTATTCCTTCCCCTCAACTACTTTCCTCTCCTGCCCTTCAGCTTGTGGGGCTTCCCACCCCCTCTCTACACAAACCAGGTGTCCCTTTCCCTGGGATCTGGGTCGTCTTAGTTCACTACAGCACTTCTCCAAACTCTCCTCTCCTTTCCTCCAAACTGCTTTCCACTCCAACACCAAACACTCTGCTTCAACTCCTTTCCTCCTCCTCTGTCTGCCTGAAGCAGGGGGTTTTACTGAGTTCCAAACAGGGCCTTAACTGACTGAAGGTGTTCCAATTAACCTGCTGCCAGCTTCCCTAGTTTACAGGGAGCCATGCCCTAAGTAGCCTTGAGTTTACATATTTCCCCTCACGCACTCTACCACAGCTCCCTGACCCTTCTCTATCACAAATCATACCCCTTACGGAGGTAATATTTTCCCCACAATAGGTTTGAAAATTTGTTCTGTTGCCATCAGAAATATAGCAGAGGAAATAATATAAATATTACTGAACAAAGACATGCTCTACAGATCATCAGACATTGTAAGTAGTGTAAACTCCCAGTATTATATAATATTCAACTGGCTCTATTAAAAATCTCTTTCCTACTTCTGTTTTTTACTTACAAAGTACCCACAATCCAATCAGAATAAATGGATATTTTAATAACTTTTCCTGAAACCCTTTTCTATGTCATATGGTGAAATTAAATTAATTCTCTGCACAGTAGTAGCTGACTTAATTACCACCTGATAACTGTTCAGTGGCTTACGTGATATGAGTTAGTGATCTCAGTCCAGTTCCACGTGGCCAGGTATCCCACTCACAAAACTCACCATTCAGGACTAGCATTTTTGCTGGCCATCTTGGAGACCAAGGATATGAAGAGTAAATTATGTTTATTTACACTGACAGATGGAGACTAAATTACCTGTTCACCTTCACAGGGATCAGCACCAAAACATAGTGGCAGCACAGTGTGGGGAAGGCTGTATCTGTTCAACGTTTAAATAGAGGACTTCCATCTCCTGGCCTGATAAGCTGACATCTTTCGTGAGCCTTAAATTCACTTTTTTTTCAGGGGGGGAAGGGGGAGAAAAGAAAGAAACACCTACCATTTACAGTGTGGTTTTCACATATTTCTGCAGAATGGCCATATCTGTCTACTACAATTCTTGAAAAAGTAAATCTTTCTGAAGAGTTGCTTGAGTAAGTACTATTTTCACAGAAATTAGCTGTGTAGGGAACAAAATACATTCAGGTTAAATACTATCATTATATAGAGCAATTTTCAAGAACACAATCTATAAAGCTAGACAGGAGGTGATTATAACTTTACACGTGTGACTTAAAGCAGTGGTTTTCAATCTGTGGTCCATGGACTCCAATGTCATTAACATTACCGGAGTCATGGTCCTTCTGAGCAGGATGCGATTAATGGCCCTGCAAATTTGCATCAACACGATTCCAATGGTCGACTTTCCCGCTCCAAATTGGATAGAGACCGATCGGTAGCTGTCTGGAGTTCCCAGCTTCCAGATTGTAATAGCCATCCACTTCTCCACCGGCGGGCCAACTCTCAATCTCATGTCCTTATGCAGCAGGGTGGGGACAAGCTCCTCACACAGTCCCCTGAAAGTGACTTTTCTCATCCGAAAGTTCTGCAGCCACTGCTCCTCACCCCAGACTTGCATGACGATGTGATCCCATCACTCAGTGCTTGTTTCCCGAGCCCAGAAGCGGCGTTCAACAGTCGAGAGCATGTCCATGAATGAGACAAGCAATTTTGTGTCATATGCGTTACATGACTCGATCTCATAATCTGACTCCTCACTATCACTTTGCATCTTAAGGAGTAACTCGACTGCAAAAAGAGATGTGCTGGTGAGACTCGTTAGCATGTTCCTCAGCAGCTCGGGCTCCATTCCCACAGACCAAAAGGGAAGACAGAGCGCACCGCACAGAAACCGCTGCAAGATGGTGTCAGAGGTGGACGGAAACACGGGGATTGCTGGGATATGAAGCAGTGCATCATGGGGTGTTGGGACAGGATCCAGAATGCCCCAGGACCCACGTCCCCTTCCCACAAGCCACAGCGCCAGAATGGGAAGAGGTGCTCTGTGGGATAGCTGCCCATAATGCACCACTCCCAATGCCGCTTCAAGTGCCGCAAAAGTGGCCACACCAGTGTGCTTGCAGCTGTCAGTGTGGACACACTGGAGCGCTTTCCCTGAAGTGCTCTCCGAAGACAGATTTAATCCACATCTGCTAGTGTAGCCAAGCTCTAAGATTTTCAAAGGGGTCTGCACCTCCATTCAAAATGTCTAGGGGTCCACAAATGACAAAAGGTTGAAAACCACTGCCACAAAGGGACAATTACAGACACAAAGTGGGTGAGGTAATGCCTTTTTCTGACAGAGAGCCAGAAAGGGTTAAGCAACTAGCAGGCTAAATAACCCAAATTCAACCTTTAAGGTTCCAGATGGACTGAAAATTGTTAGGGAGTTTGAACAGCCAACAGCCCTATAACCACATGGCTGTGCTTGGCCAGTATATTGGGGAGAATATGTTGCTGGAACATGAATGTCTCCTTGCTGATTCTTTAAGTGAACAGTTTGTATCTCGGGTTCAGAGGGGAAACTGGGTAGCTGAATTTGCAGAGCAGAAAAGTCGTATGATTGAACCGTGATGTAGGAGGGACCAGGAAAACTCTCACCCCCTACATGTTTTGGGTGTATCTTGCAGTCACTTAGTGGACTTGAGTACATCTGATTCCATGTGGAAGCAGAGATTGATAATGGAAAGACATCAGCACCCTGCTTCTAGGGCTAGGGAAAATGGATGCTCTCTCTTTAAGACAGAGTCCAGCCTTGGAATAGATAACAGATGAGAATCTGAAAACTAGTGTCTAGGTAGATGCAAATTTCTTTGCTGACACAGATGGAGGAAAAGATTTGCCTATAGATGTTTGCATAGAGGATACACCAGGCCAGAGCTTGTGGGGCTAAATTAGCTATTTTCAAGAATTCCTGGCAAGATATGATCTGATCTAACCAAATATTACCATGAGTTTGCAAAGGGATTCAGTAACATCGTTACTTCCATGATAAACCTTACTAAGAAAAGGCCTGTTATGGTAAAACATGATATTGATAAAACATTTCTGTTATACACTGATCATTCTGATGTTGAACTGAAAGCTGTAATAATACATAATCAAGAATGAAAATGACTGTGATGCATTAACCAGTGTTGAGGACACTGCTCCCCTTTCTGCATCAATTTTGCATGGGGTGTGCGGCTCTCTATGAAATAATGTGAGAGACTTTATGATATCACTGATACCAATATTATAAGCTGCAATGAATCTCACCAGATATACGGAGTAAGGTATCAGTGAAAATGTTATGATTTGCCGAGTATGATCTTGTCTATATGTTTGTATCATCTTTGTATTGTAAATTACAAATGTGTGTATTTCAAACTTGTGCTCTGTTTGTTAAAGATTGGCATTAGCACTATCCAGCATATTTGATGGCCTATCAAACCTATACAATGAACCCATTGAGAGAAGGCAGGGGTTACACCTATGAGTAAGCAGGACATGTAGGGTAGGGTCATGTCTGTGAACAGGTGACTGCAAGTGCCCATGTGCTATGAGTTTGTGTTTGATTCAAAGGAAGTACAAAGTACATGGCAAAGGATATAAAAGGCATCTGCATCTTCTCCATTTTGACTTCAGTCCTGCTTCTCACCTCTGGAGTGACTGCTCTACAAACTGACGCCCTGAACAAAGGACTGAATGACCCACCCAAGCTCTGGATATATTCCAGAGGGACTCTACAAGCCAGCAAACTCACCATACTGCTAAGAACCCGATATATGGACTCTGAAGTCTTATTTATGTATCTGACTGCTTTTACCATTTAACACCTCTCCTGTTCTTTTCTCTTCTTGTTCTTTTCTTTTTTCTTTTCTCATAAACCTTTAGTTTTAGATTCTAAAGGATTGTCTGGCAGCATGTTATTTTCAGTAAGATCCAAATTAATATTGCCATGGGGTAATGTGGCTGGCTCTTTGGGATTCAGAAGAACGTTTTGAATAGTGAACAGAGGGTTGGGTTTTTTTAATAATACCTCACTGTACCGGACCTATATGCTGATTGGGAGCCAGAGAACTGGAATGCAATACAGGGGGCTGTATGATTTCTTCTTCTTTTTTTCTTGCTTTCTGGTAAGCAGTGTGGGGGATCAGGAGCACAGTTTGCGACTGGTTGGTGAGCCTAACTTCAGTGTTAACCACCAGTTTTGGAAGAACTAGCTCTCCTTTTGCCAGCCTGCCTTGACCTTAGCATTTTCAGGGTGGGCTACTCTAGGCACCTACAGCTCACACAGATGATGTAGTATGTTTTTACTTTTTTACTCTTTAAAAAAAATACAACCTTGGAGATTTCATGTAAAAAAATCCTGATGTGAGAAGAATGTTATTTGGGTCACAAAGACAAGAACTTGAAAGGCAGTAAATACCAGATTTATTTACTGGCCATGCCACCTTAATTCTTTGCCTTTGTGCAGATGCATTACAGATTAGTGGAAAATAATGTTTTGGGGTTTTTTTAAGTTTTTACAAAACTTAAATTTTGGTCAAAATGAGAGCTGATTGTGTCCTTTTAACAAGCATAATGTTTGCAAATCCAGTTTTGTTTTGTGGTCATCTTTTGTATAGCAAAAGAGATGATTAGTAACATTCAAATAATCAAGGTCATGGGTAGCTTCCCAAGTGGCTTAATATAAGTTAGAGGCCACCAGCAAATGACTGAAGCAGAAACTGAATTAGAATCTGGTCCATCATATTTTATTTTTATTTGTATGTTTACGATTAAGGGATTGGACTGGAACTCATAAGACCTGAGTTCATCTCCCAGTTGTGCCACAGACTTCCTGCATGACCTCATGCAAGACACTCACTCTCTATGTGCCTCAATTTCTCATCTGTAATATGGAAATAATACTTCCCTGCTTTGCAGATGTTTTGTTTCATTGATGTTTGGGAGGTGCACAGATGTCAAAGGAAGAGAGACGATATAATACTGTGGCAGGGTGGTGCTGGAGAAGCCCTAAATCAGTCCTGCACTCCAGCCCCAATCAGGGAGAATGGATTGGGGCTGGGTGAACTGCTCTATATTTGCTTGGTAACTGATCACACCTGCCAGTCTCATTAGCAGGAGCTATAAGGCTGGAAGGAAGAGTGTGTGTGTGCGTGCGTGTGTGTGTGTGTCAGGGGGAATAGAAACTAAGAGTGGAAGGTCAGGCTCAGAGGGAGCAGAAGCAAGAGCCTGCTAGTCTGTTGCTGGCCAGGCCTGTGGTAGGCTAAGCAGTAGCAAAGCCTGTATATAGTTGGAAACTGGTGGTCACAAATAATGAACACAGGTGTGGCACCAGACTGAAGTGTCCCTGATTCATGGAGGAGAGGGGCCCAAGGGCTGAATCCAGAGGGGCACAGTATTTACCTTGTTGCAAATACCTAAGAGTAGTCATGCTGCAGGATGTCCAGAGCTGTGAGCATTCTTCAGGCTCTCGTTTACTAGACTCTGTGGCAGTACGTTTCCGGCACGCTCTGACTCCACATGGAGAAGGGAAAGGAAACTAGACACCTAATTTACTCTCTCCTTCTACAAATGTATGAGTAGCAACAAAATAGGAGCTGGTGAATCTGATGATACTTAGACCTGAGTTACAGCCCAAAAGCTCCAAAAACTTTAACCTAAACATTCCTTGCAAGCTGGAAAGCTAAAATTGAGCCATCAGTCCATTCCCTGGGTGCAGGTGACTGGGAGGAGAGAGATGCAAAGGTAGAGGCTGGCCTCCTTCATACCACAAGCCAGGGTTAGGCTCCCATCTTGACCAATTACTTTTGCCATGGAACTGGCTCTGTCCTGCATGAAGCAGTATCAGCACCTCCAGTCTGATTCAGAGTTTTAGGCCATTGAAATGTTCAATGGTTCAAACAGAAGAATTCAAAGAACCGAGTCAGCCTAAGTTGTCTTGAAACAGGCCTTAGTTGGATGAAACCAAATGCTTCCCTCTGATACTCATCTTTTAAAAACACAACAGAAAAGGCTGAAATAAAACAGTCCCAGCTACTACATGAATAACATGATTGCCCAAGAATCCAATCCTGTGACAGGCTGAGCTTCTCTGACTGATTCATAAAAATAATATTGTGAATACTCACCCTTCTCACAATGTTGGCCTGTCCATTCCTCTGTGCAAAGGCAGGCTCCATTTTCATAGACTCCCTCATTTTGACAGAGCAGAGGAGATGAGGATACGGTTTCTGTGTTTTTTTAAAAAAAAGGCTGACAAATGAAAGATCCATCACAATGTTTTCATTATATTCTCTAAATAAAATGAGGAAAACTTTGTAGCACCTTAGAGACTAACCAGTTTATTTCAGAATAAGCTTTCGTGGGCTATAGCCCACTTCATCGGATGCAATATATATAGGTATAGCCCACAAAAGCTTATGCTGAAATAAACTGATTAGTCTCTAAGGTGCTACAAAGTCTTCCTCGTCTTATTTACGGTTACAGACTAACACGGCTGCTAATCTTAAACCTGTCATTATATTCTCTGAGTCACATTATAGCAGATACGACACAGATGTCCCATCTCCATCCCCAAAATACTGTCACTCAGCAGCAGGAGTATGGGGCAGAAGTGTCCCATCTCTGCTTTTGGGCTCCCTTCAAACTTAGGCAAAGGTTGTTCTGTAGAGCCTCCATAACAGGAGAAGCTGAGATTCTATAGCTTAGGCCAGGGGTAGGCAACTTATGGCACATGTTCCGAAGGCGGCACACGAACTGATTTGCAGTGGCACTCACATTGCCTGGGTCCTGGTCACCGATCTGAGGGGCTCTGCATTTTAAATTTAATTTTAAATGAAGCTTCTTAAACATTTTAAAACCCTTTTTTACTTTATATACAGAAATGGTTTAGTTCTATATCATAGACTTATAGAAAAAGACCTTCTAAAAACATTAAAATGCATTACTGGCACGCGAAACCTTAAATGAGAGTGAATAAATGAAGACTCGGCACACCACTCCTGAAAGCTTGCCAACCCCTGGCTTAGGCGTTTAGGATACAGCTACACTGCAGCTGGGAGGTGTGATTTCCAGTGCAGCTAGACAGATTTGCACTAGCTCCACCTGAGCTGACATGCTAAAAATAGCATTGTGACTGTTGTGATAACACTGGCGGAGATTCGAGCTAGCCACCCACACTCAGACCCAAGGAGTCAGGTGGGCTTGGATTCAGGTGTGTAGCTCAAGCCACCACTTATGCTGCAACCTCCACATTTATTTTTAGCATGCAAGTTTGAGCTGAGCTAGTGCAAGTCTGTCTACCTGGGCTGGGAATCCCCCCTCCCAGCTGCAGTGTATGCACCCGCTTAGGCCCCAGTCCTTCAAGGAGCTCTGCATGGGTGAACTCCTGCACCCATGTAGAACCTGGATGATTTCAATGAGATTCCACATGGAGCTCCGTGCAAGTTGAGAGCCATTGATTCTATGGTGGTAAAGGGCCCAAGAAATATTACAGGCAGGGGGACAATCGCACAGACCAGAATCACTAAGAAGAGTTCTAGGTTGAGCCAGGGGTGCAGTGTGTAATTTATAAAAGGCACGTATGCCTGCAAACCCAGCATCACTGAGGTTGCGGCCAGCCCAAATAGAACGACACAGTCGTGCTGATTTTACATGGTGGGTGTGCCTGTTTTAGGAGACACCTGTTCCAGTTCCAGCACTTGTCTTTATTCCCTGCATTTAAACCAGATACCTTAACCAGAACAGATTATTTTATTAGAAGAAAGTAGCCACATGTTAATCCTTTATATGTTATATTGCCACTATGTTGTTGTGTCTACACTATTACAGTAGACTCTCGATTATCCAGGATCGGGTTAACCGGGTTGTGGACTAACCAGGATGTCAAAAAAAATATGCGTAACTCTCAGGGCCAGCTCTGGCTTTGTTGCTGCCCCAAGCACAAAAAAAAAAACCCCAAAACCACCAAGGCACAGGGCAGCCAGTAAACTAACACCTCCTCCCTACAGTGCAGGGTGGCCGGTGAACCAACACACACACACACGCCCATATTTCCTATGGATGGTGATTATCTGGAATTTTATTAACCAGGATTAATTTTTTTCCTACCATCCCGGATAATCGAGAGTCTACTGTATATCCTTCCAGTATTAGCACTATTACATGTACAAAAACCTAATGTGAAACTGTATATGAAACCTCTGGAATCTGCAATGAGGACCCAAGACTCACATAAACTGTACTCTGGAAAAGCATGTACATCTAAGAATATGAAAAAGTTCCTCCTTGGTTACAATGTCATTATAAACTGTAAGCTCAAAATAAAAATTCATTCCATTTAATAAAACAAAATGGAGTTTAGTGGAAATAAGTACTTCCCCAAAACCACAGGAACTCCACTTGCAAAACTACTTCAGGAAGGAATAGCAAATGTCCCAGTGTATTGACAAGTAATAATAACTAGCTCTTGCCTCAGAGACTCAGGAATTCTATCCCTGTCCCTGTCACTGGCCTGCTGAGTGATGCTGGACAATTCATTTACCTCCCGTGCCTCAGTTTCCCCATCTGTAAAATGGGAATAATGATACTGACCTCCTTTGTAAAGCACTTTAAGAGCTAGAGATAAAAATGTTATATAAGAATTGGATATCATTATGGCATTTAAACAATGCAGGGTCAAACTCTGTTTTAACTCTGGAGTAATTCCAATTAAGGCAATAGAGATATTCCTGATTTACACCAGTGTTAACTGAAAGCAGAATTTGGCTGAAAGATTTTTCTAAGTCAGTTTGTATAGAATATTTGATTAGTTCCAGTCTCTTCTAATGGCTAAACCCACTGAGCCAAAATCTGCTCTCCGTTGCACCGCTCTAAAGACCCGATCCCTCTCCCATTCAAATCAATTGAAAGACTTTAGATTGGGTCCCAGATATCAAGTTAACTCCCCCAACTTGAGCAGCATCACTCTAGATTTATAGTAGTGTAACTGACAGAAGAACTAAACCTGCTGTTTTCTTTTAACCTGCAACTCAAAGAGCAGTCCGAAGGAGCAGCTCAGGGTGCTCTACCACCAAAGTCATATAACAAGAATTAGCATGGCTGCACCTGCTGTTTAACTTGTATCATCAGGGACAATGTAATCAGGTCCATCAGAGTATAGAAAGGGAAGTATAGGGTGCAGATAGGGAATCAGCTGTTGTTTCTTTTATCACAGATGCCTGGTAGTACCTACTATACTGGAGGCTGTAAAACTTTCCATGAATACCCTTTATTTTCACATTCAGTTTTGGAGCTGTAACTTCCCACACCTAGTCTCTAGCTGAAGAGAGATGTTTTTATTCAGGCATTTGAGTACAATACCTGCAGTTATTTTTGAGTCATGAGAGACTGGGAAAAGAAAAATCCAGTTTTTTCCAGTGAAAACAATTCTAGACATACAATTTGAACAGCACCGCAAGAAAAATGGAGAGCACAACACCTGGCATGAACAGAGCCCTCACTGAGGAATAGGCTTTGCTCCATGATAAGCATGATAAAGCAATTGAAAAATCACTTTGATGAGTGCTCATGTAACAAAGAGTGGCCACACGTGTAAAGCTACCTTGAACATCAACTGGAATCAAAGTGAGGACCCATAACACCACCAATGCCTACCATTAAGCTAGAGGAGTAACTCCTTCAGGTCTGAGTAAGTAGCAAGCTGTTGCAGTGATAGGATATGTCAACATTTCAGCTGGGAGGTGTGCTTCCCAACTTGTGAAGATGTACCTGCGCTAGCTGTGCTGACGGTACTGCCTCAAAATAGCAATGTGCCCACGGCAGCCCAGGTGGCTGTTCAAGTTAGCCATCCCAAGGATCATCCTGCCCAGCCTCGTGGGTCCCTGCATGGACAGCTAACTCGAGCAGCTGCCTACACTGCTGCAGACACACTGCATTTTTAGGTGCTAGGTCAAGCCAAGTTGGCACAGGTATGCCGCAAACATGGTGTGAATCACACTTCCCAATTCAAATGTAGACAGACCCTTGGTACATCTACAGGTCAATAAAAGAACTGCAGCATGGCTTGGGTCATCAGAATCCTATTTATGGGACTTGGGACTTGCTAAAAATTGCAGTGTAGACGTTCAGTCTTGGTCTAGAACCCGGGCTCTGAACCCCATGACTGGGGATGCCTCTCAGAACCAGGCTCCAGCCCAAAGCCAATTAGTTATGCTGCTATTTTTAGCCTCCCAGCCTGAGCCCCACAAGCCTGAGTCAATTGACCTGGGCCCTGAGGCTTGATGAAACTCTTTTTTTATTATTGTGTAGACATAAGAGGCTAGCCACTGGTGAGATATGTGGACACACACACACCCCTACTAACTATCTTATACTCAGTAGACTATTGAATGAACCACTTCAGAACATGTTCAATGAATTGCCAAGTGCTAGCATTTTTAACCAAACTAATAAAACCGTGTCCCATTTATAACATGAACATATATCCTCCGAGTGCCTGGCCTGACAGGCAAAGAGCCTACTGCTAGTCTCACAATCTTGATGAAACAGTGTGCATGAAGGAGAATGCTAACTAGTCATTGAAATCCTATCAAAAAAGAGAGAGAGAGCGATCAGCAGATCAGCGCGATCTGATCCCTGATGTTTTGTTTACCTGAGTAGCTGTAGGTTTGGCCGCTCGCAACTTCCACCGATCGGGTTCGCCATTCCCGGCCAATGGAAGCTGTAGGAAGCGGTGGCCTGGCCTGCGCTGCTTCCCGCAGCTCCCATTGGCCGGGAATGGTGAACCACGGCCAGTGGGAGCTGCGAGCAGCTGAATCTACGTCCACTTGGGTAAACAAAACATCTTGCGGCCAGCCAGGGGCTTACCCTGAACAGGCCACAGAACAAGTTTGGGAACCCCTGGACTAGATGACCTCCTGAGGTCTCTTCCACCCCTAATCTTCTGATTCTATGAAAAGGAATGAAAAAAGATCAGGCTGACATTCCAGCCTGAAATCATTCCATTTTAAAACAAAACAAGAAAATCACAAGGCCATGATGACAAAAGATCAGCTTCTGCACAAATACAGCTCCCATGCAGAGTCACCCAGACAGCCAAGAGCAGAAGCTAGCACAAAGTGTCTGCCTTACTTTAGAATTTTCAAACATATTTAATTCTGCATCAAAATCTTACTCCCACAAATTCTGCCGAATCCAAGATGGGGATTATAGCTGCACTTGTTGCTGTCTAGTCTCTTCCCTGCCTCGCTGTTAATGTGATTAGAATTTTTTGTCTCCACATTCGCCATTTTGCATGGATTCCTCCTTTTAAACACTTTTATTTGAGGGAAGGTAACCTGTACCCTTGGCAGACATAAAATATCCCAGTATTGCCAAACCCAAGTGTTCAAAAATCATAAAACAGGTCCCCAAAATCATGACACTGGCTTAAAAATCATTAAATTAAAAAAGGTAATATTTTGGTGTTCTTTTGATTTGCCTTTAGGGCTCACACTTTCAACTTTTTCTCAACAGTTCTCAGAAAATCATCACTTTCCATGAGAGCTGGCAATACTAAAATTCCCACACAAGGTTTAAAAAGTGAGCATCCAAACCAGTGATTCTCAACCTTTTTCTTTCTGAAGCCCCCTCCCCCCCAACATGCTATAAAAATTCCACAGCTCGTCTGTGCCACAACAACTGTTTTTCTGCATGTAAAAGCAGGGCCAGCGTTAGGGTAGCAAACAGGGCAATTGCCTGGGGTCCCACGCCACAGGGGGCCCTGTGAAGCTAAGTTGCTCAGGCTTCGGCCTTGGCCTGGGGTGGCAGGGCTTGGAGCCCTGAGCTTCAGCCTCAGGCGGTGGGGCTTTGGCTTTCTGCCCTGCGTCCCAACAAGTCTAATGCCAGCTCTGTTTG
Source organism: Sternotherus odoratus (assembly GCA_032164245.1). Lineage (NCBI taxonomy): Eukaryota > Metazoa > Chordata > Testudines > Kinosternidae > Sternotherus > Sternotherus odoratus. The sequence continues at coordinate 133,658,179 of JAVMKO010000001.1, read as the reverse complement.
GTTGACCCCCCTGAAGCCTGCTCGCAGCCATCAGGTGGGCTCCATATCCCTGATTGAGAACCACTGATCTACGCCAGTGGTCTTCAAAGTGGGGTGCGCGAGACCTCCCACAGGGAGCCGCGGTGTCCCGGCACCACCGCGGGATTGGCCCCGGGAGACTGCTGAAATCAAACGTGTCCTATTTTTGTCCCACCGAAATGCCACTGAAAGCGGAAGCTTTCTATTCAGCGGCATTTCGGCGGACATACCCCCAGGCTGCGAGTGGACATGGGATAGTGGAAAGGGGCCGCCGAAGAAAAACTTTGAGGAATGCTGATCTACACTCTATGTAACATGCCCAAGTCCCATACCAAATAGGAATTAAAGCCTCGTCTATGCTTGAGATTAGCCCTGCTCCATTTCAGCCCTTTGTTGCCAGCAGCTAGTGTTGCTGTACTGGTGGAAAGCCTAAGTGTAGGGAGAGGAAAAAGAAGCCATGGTTCGTACTGGTTACTTCAATATCAAGCAGGAGTTAGGTGCACCAATGCAAATTGCAGCTTTTCTTATCTACACTGGGGGATTGCACTAGTGCAGTTATACCAGTTGCTGGCCACAGATAGCTGAACTCTAAATAAGACAAAGCTACAACACAAAAAAGTAACAAAGAGTCCGGTGGCAAAGACTAACTAAAGTATTAAAGCATAAGCTTTCGTGGGCTAATACCCCCACGAAAGCTTATGCTTCAATACTTTAGTTAGTCTTTAAGGTGCCACAGGACTCTTTGTTACTTCTGCTATTCCAGACTAACACGGCTACCTCTCTGACTCTTGAAGCACAAAAAAGGGTTTCTTACCCTGATGAATGAAGGTAGGGTGACGGATGTCCTGATTTTATAGGGACAGCCCCCGTTTTTGGGTCTTTTTATTATATAGGCTCTTATTGCCACCTTACCCCTGTCCCGATTTTTCACATTTGCTGTCTGGACACCCTATGAAGGCCATATATTTATATATAAATTTATATATAAATAAATTAGTATGTTGTACTTTCACTTCCGATGTGACATCCAAGAAATACAGAATAGTTAAATTTACAGAGGCTGATAATACTTGGCAAAGGTTAATCCACTGGTAAATAATTACATGCCAACTCCTGTTCTTAGGCATTTTCCCTCTCCATTGACACTCCAGCGGGTAATTCTCATAAAAATTTCCTTATTGAACATTTTCATAGGTTTTCTAGAAGGCTGGGATCTGCAAATCACATTTGTGTCCTTTTCTATTAAGGCACCAGGCAATATCTGATTCTTTCTATTTATGTCAACTTTTGCGTAGGTGTTCACACATTATTTTTTACATAATGTCAGTGTACAAGGCACTCCACAGAAAGGAATTAAGACAACATGCTTGCGCCAAAGAGCATAAGTACACATACGCATATGGTCCTGATTTTCTTGGCCACACATGCTCGTGTGTGTGTATATATATATATATCTATTCATTCTTATATATTCAACAAAATCAAAAAATGTCATGGAAGATTTTACAGAAAAACAAATAGTGTAACAAATAGCTATTACAAAACATATATTTTATTTAAACGTGGTATGTATTATGTATATTATATATTACTGCAACCTTATGAAACTTTATTTGTCCACTAGCCCAAGGCATGTGTGTTGTTTTTTGGGTGTTGACGGTGGGAGTTTGTTTTTGTTTGTTTTTAGAGGACAGAAAGTACAATCAAGTTAAATATCATTCAGGGCTTGGAAACTTTCCTAATAATTCTGCAAGGCTATTTTATAGAATTAAATATAGCGTAAATGCACTGCAAACAAAATACTCTGTATATGAATATTGCATATGAATAAAGTTTAAAGTACCTCTTTAAACGTTATGACAACAGCACAAGGTGGATAAGGTAATAACTTTTATTGGATCAGTTTTGTTGGTGAGAGAAGATATGCCTACACTTAAAACGCTATAGTTTCCCTTTTAATACAGCACATTAGGTCTGGATTGTCTTTTCTCCAGTGAAAAGTTCCAAGACAGTTTACAGGCACTAACTGCAGCATTTGTATCACAGCGTTTTTTAACATAAAGTGTGTTCTTATGCATCATTCTTAACATGTTTAAGGGATTTTTCAAATGATTAGGCAAAAGATTAGGTAGTTACAGCCAGGCACTCAGATTCCACGGAACTCTCTCTGAGGAGAAAGTCTGGGATATACACCTTAACACGCTTTAAAACCATCTTCGCCAGACAAGGACACCCCACCTGAAAAGTAGATCCAGGGGCAATGAATTCTTCCTAAAAGTGGAGGGGCACAAGGCCCCACCCCCACAGTGGCCCCACCTCTTCCCCTCCTGTTCTCCTCCCCTCCCCCCCCCCCCCCCGCCCAAGATCCCACCCCCCTGGGCAAGTCAGATGCTGGAGCTGGTCTGGGGAGCCCGGGCTCCTCCACATGACCCTCAAAGCAGCCCCCAGCATATGTCCCTGCTTCCCCGCCCCGAGGGCAGCTGGAGGGTCTTGGCTCCCCACAGCTACCTGTGTAGCTCTTACCTGGACCCAGCTCTGGCTTCCAGCCTGGCCTGGGGGTGGGGCCGAAGAGCCACAGCCGGGCCAGGGGAAGAGCCATCCAGGAAGGTGTGGGGAGCCACGGACCCTACATTTTCCCAGGACTGCTCCCCCTCACCCCAGGCAGGTGTAGGGTCCGCGGCTCTCCTCAGCTGCCCAAGCTCCCCAGGCCACTCTTACTCATGTGGGCTCCAGTTTCTGGCCTGACCAGAGGGTAGGGCCTCAGGGGCAAAAAGAGTGGCAAGGAAGCTGGGCTAGTGGCAAAATGTGGATGGGCCCAGCCCGTTCGCTTTCAAAAGTGGGAGGGGCAGGGCCCCTTCCCCCTCCCATCCTGATCCCCCCTCCCCCCCCATTACAGTGCCCCGACTAGATCGCAGCATGGAATGGGCCACCCAAATACCCCAAGAGAAACTGCTTCAATATGGAAGTAACACCCTGTTGCAGGGGGCTTATCTGGTTGCCGGGAGAAACGAGGCCTCACACAGGTGGCTAGTTGGAAAGTGGTGAGTTTATTGGAGGGAGCGGCATTTCGTGCTGGGGGGCTTATCTGCCAGCACGGCCGCAATAAAAATGACTGACACACGGGCGATGTCCAGAGAAGCCCAAGGAGGAAGCCCAACCCAAAGAGGTGTGTCAGCACAGATATACATGCTCATTTGCATCTCATACATACTCATCTCATTAATAGCAAGCAACAAACTGATTGGTCAGCACTTGTTGGTTACGCAGTCCTGCCTTAGTTTCCCCATTTGGTTTCCCACGCATTCATTCTCACACAGACGGGGTAAACACTCATGCAGCTGGGAACTGGTTCCCAAACACACAGATAACAGCAAGGTCATTCTCAGATAATACCACCATTATGCACTCTCCTGGAGTTGACTTAGAAGCGTAACTGCGCCTTCTAGTGGTTTCCCGTCACAATGTCTTCCGGTCCTAACACACCCCCTCTGACCAGACACCTCAGGTTGTCACCTACCACTAGAACCCATAGTGGTTTCCATAGGGGAAATCACTAAACAATTACTTGATAGGGACCATATCCTGAAATAAATCTTTCCTGATCTCCCCCTCCCCCCCATCCTGGTCTTCAGACAACCCCTGCAACCGTGCCAAGGTCATCACTAGAGCCTTGTGTGGATACAGGAGACGCAGAACGCTGTGTGGAAAAGACTCCCATCCAAGAGTGTGGGAGCCACTTGCACACACTACCACAACCAGGGAGAGCTGCCGGTGAGCCTGGTGCCCACCCCAGTGGGTAAGGGGTGGGAGAAGTACAGCCACCCTGGAGGAGCTGCTTGGGCTAGGTGCTGGCTCCTGCACACAGTGGCTCTACATGATGCTGCTTTCACTGCTGTGGTTCCTGGAAGAGCCCTTCAGCTCGGCGGATATCTGCTTTATATCTGTGGATAGCCACATCTGTGGATATAAATTTTGTATCCACGCAGGCTCTACTCATCACAGACGAAAGATCCCCACACCAAGACACACCAACACAGAGCAGCACCAGGCCCGGCCAGAACAATAGATGCAAAACCTATAGGCACATCTCCACTGCTACAATGATCAACACCTCAACACCAAACCTTTCAAGATCCATGGGTCATATACGTGCCTATCACAAGGTGTGGCGTTCCTCGTCCAGTGCACACAATGCCCCAGTAACAACTACGTGGGTGAAACCAGACAATTACTCTGCTCTCCAATGAACTAACACAGAAAAATGATAAAAGACAAAAACAGGGGATGAACACTTCCCAAAGTGAACACTCTGACTCTTCCGTCCTCGTCCTCAGAGGAAATCTGTACCACAACTTCAAAAGATGAGCCTTGGAGCTTAAATTCATAATTCATAGTATCGTGGACTGAATAGAGACACTGGATTTATGGCTTTATACAACAATCTATAACCCACTTACCCTCCCCCCCAAAATTTCTTTCCCCTTCCCTCACCACTGCACCCCATGACTGGAGAGGTATTAACCGGCCTCTTCACTTTGAATGGTCCCTTAAAAATGTGTTAACTACTTACACTAAACAATCTGTTCTATGGTGTGTTTATCTATGACACTGGGAGTACATTTTCCAGACCTAAAGAAGAGCTCTGTGTAAGCTTATCTCTCTCCCCAACATAATCTCGTCCAACAAAACAGTGGTTCTCAATCTTTTTTCTTCCTGAGGCCCTCCTAACATGCTATAAAAACTCCATGGCCCATCCATGCCACAACTATTTTTCTGCATATAAAGCCAGGGCCAGCATTAGGGTGTAGCAAGCAGGGCAACTGCCCAGAGCTCCATGCGACAGGGGGCTCTGTGAAGCTAAGCTGCTCAGGCTTCAGCTCCAGGCCTGGGTGGCAAGGCTTGGAGTGGTGGGGCTTCGGTTTGCTGGGCCCCAGTGAGTCTTATGCCTACCCTGCTAGGCAGACTCCCTGAAACCTGCTTGTAGACCCCTAAGGGGCCTTGCACCCCAGTTGCTTCAATAAACAGGGTGACCATATTTTCCAGCAGGGAAATGGGATACAGCCCAGGGCTGATCAGAGCTCTCCCACCTCTCTGCCCCCACCCCCAGTTCCCGCACAAATCTGGCCCAAGCCACTCACCCAAGGGCCCCATCCCCACAAGGCTGGGTTCGCTGGAACTTTGCCTGCCCCCTCACCTGCCTCCTCTTCTACAAGGGGCTGGCATCATGGCTCAACCCCCTCCTCCCCGCACTTTCCTCTCCACCGCACGCCACTTTTTTGACAAAAGTTGGTATTTGATTAGTTGGCAAAAGAAAATGGCACAAATGCCCACTTTTGCCAAAAAAGTTGGGACAACCAGGACAGGGATTTAAAAAGGAACTGTCCTGGCCAAAACAGGGCATATGGTCATCCTAGCAATAAAAATATTATCTCACCCTTGTGTCTCTGATATCCTGGGACCAACACAGGATACTAACAATGATGAGAAGAGACATCCCTGCTCAAGAAGCTGATGGCACAAAGAACTCAGTCAGTATTAATTATATCCTTTTGTAAACTGGATAAAGCAGAAAGATATTTTTATTACCTGGTTTAAACCTGAGGACAAGCTGCCAAATGCATAATATCCAAAGCACTGCAGTCACTATCCCAAAAATAATCACAATCAATGCTCTCCTGTCCCAGCTGAACGAAGGCATCCTGTGTATGCAATAAGCATGCTCCACTATAAAATACTATTAATTCACTTCCTTGTGATGGATAAACTATTAACTATTTTTATCACCTTCAAAGGTAAAAATTTAACCCTCTCAGTCCCATTTTAAGGAAGTTCTGACATGCAAAACCAGAGATAAGGTGAGTGAGATAATATCATTTACTGGAACAACTTCTGTTGGTGAGAGAGACATGCTTCTGAGTTTACAGAGCTCTTTGGAAAGCTCAAAAGCTTGTCTCCCACCCCAACAAAAGTGGGTCCAATAAAAGATATTATCTCACCCACCTGGTCTTTCTAATATCCTGGAACCTACACGGCTACAACAACACTGCAGAAATCTAGTGTCTTTATTTAAGCATGATTTTGAGTGCCCAGTGCCCTACAAAGTTATGAATTTAAGTTTCAAGGCTCGTCTCCTTTAAGGATGAGGACTGAGAGGTCAGATATGAAGTGATTACTTTGTGAAAAGTGTTAACCTGGGGGTGATATGGTGTTTTATCTTTTATCCTGTTTCTATGTGAGTTCATTTATGGTTTATTACAACAATCTGTAACCCACTAATCCCCCTTTTTTTTGTCCTATGGCTGCAGGGGTGTTAACAGGCCTTGAATAGTCCCTTAGAATACATGTTAACTCCTCATGCTAAGCAATCTGTTCCACCTTAACATTGAGTCCAGTGGCACCTTAAAGACCAACTGATTTATCTGGGCATAAACTTTCTTGGGTAACCCTCCCCTCCCCCCCCTTCATGCACCCGAAGAGGATTTTTTAATCCCCAAAATCTTATGCCCAAATAAATCTGTTAGTCTTTAGGGTGACACTGGACTCCTTGTTGTTTTTATGGATACAGCCTAACAGGGCTACCCCTCTGATACTTGTTCCACCTTATAGTTAGCTGTGACAATCTGCGGGCCTTTTCCAAAAAGAGCTCTGTGTAAACTCGAAAGCTTTGTTTCTCTCACCAACAGAAGTTGGTCCAATAAAAGATGTTACCTCGCCCACCTTGTTTCTCTAATATCCTGGGACCTACCTGGCTACGGCCCCCCTGCAGCCAAAACCAGGTCATATAAGCAAACCTTTCTAGCATTCTCCGTCTGATGCCACATCTCACTTTTCTGCTGTTTTCCTGGCATTAAGTCTAATGGACTCCATGTGTTACAGGTAGAGGAAGGTGGGGGGTGGGGGGGAGCTGGATAAACAGAAAAGGACATGCAAGGAGGGGTGCCATCTGGGGGGGGGGGGGCTGCGTCCAGTTTCATACCACGTTCAGGTGAAGTTTGCAGCAGGAGGGAAGATACTGCCCCTTGTCCTCCCACGCCCTGCTCCACAGTCCTCTGCAGCCAGGCTGCTTCTGTCCCTCCCCCTCATGGAGCCTGCTGGCCACCCTGCTTGTGGACCGGGAGTCAGTCTCTGGATCTGCTGAGCAGAGCTGGGTGGGGGCTGATGTCTCTGCTGAGCTAGGGTGGGGGGACAAGGAGTCTGTCTGGTCTGGTCTGCTGCCTCTGGCTCAGGAGTGGGAGTTGCAGCTGCTGCTGCTGCACCGAACAAGCTTTCAGGCTCCTGTTTGCTTGGCTTAAAGAGACAGCACGCTGACATACTCAGGTGCACACACAGTCTCCAAACATACATTGTTGTCTTCAGCAAACACACACTTATATTCTTGTTGTTACTGCTTGGTACTTCCTGTCGAAATGGACAGTGTACATATATTCTCTGTAATTTGATTCTTTCAAAGTTTTTAAAGGATTACAGTACTGCTATTTTAATTTGTTCATTGATCTGTGCATTTCATAATTCTATTTCTCTTTTATGCTTAAATTTAATTATTGGAGCAGTGAGTTCTAAAATGCCTAACGAGTCCTGGCCAGCCATTATCATCATTACTTTTATTACCATATTGTGCTCTGTCATTCATTATTTAAAGTGATATAATCAAAGGACAGTATCCTTCTAGAATATAAATTTAGCCTGTACTCACCTTAGCAGTGACCATTTTTTAAAAAAAGCTGAACACATAATTTTAGGCACTGTGCAGATCAAGGTCGCTTATTTTCAAATTCTATTTTTAATTGTATCTGTAAAGTAACTTACAATGTGTACAAAAATAAATGCAGTTCCAAGTCTGATACTCTAATGGGGTGAATTCACCTCTCAGGAGTGCCCCCTAGTCAAGTGAGTGCATGCCTGCAGTTTTCTCAATTTCCTCTCCTCATGGTGCCCCCTGTTGGCCGCTCCCCTCATCAGGTGTGTTTTTGGTGACTCAGCCCTCCAGCCAAGTCACATGCAGTCTGTGTGCAAAACAAACCAATCCCTGCCGGGCTATAAATCCAAAACGTCCTCAGTATCCTGCAGCCATTCCTGGGCTCAGTCTTCTAACAGTCCAACAGGGCCTATTGCGGTACCCTCGGGTGGTGCATCCTTCTCTGCAGCCCTCCCTGGACTCAGTCCTTAACCAGTCCAATGGGACCCATCATGGTAATCTCACTTGGTTAGGTTGCATCACACCATCAACAAGCATCGCAACTAAGATTGGGGTAAGTATGGTAGGTGCTGTGAGGAGTCCTGGCTCTCTCCCCTGGATGAAGGTAGGGAGTGCTCTCTCCTCTCCCTGACCTTTTTACATCTCCTCTGTCATGTAACAAAATGGGGGAGAAGAAAGGATAGAAAATGGCCTGGGTAGAAAAAATGGTTAGAATCTGGAAATGGGGGCAAAAAGTGGACTGGGGGAGAGTGGCAAGTGGCTATTAGGTGGGAGGGGATGAGGGACGAAAAGAGATTTCATTTCTCTCCTCTTCTCCATTCTTTGGGTCTGTCCACACTGCTAAGTTGTCGATAAATTTTTTGTCTTTCACGGGTACTTAAAAAAGCTCCCCCATGACAGTCAAAAATTTTGCCGACACAAGTGGCAGTGTGAATGCGACTTTGTCAGCAAGAACGCTCTCCTGGAAGTATTTTGTCTGCAAAAGTACCAACAAAGAGCATCTACACACACAGCACAGTTCAGCACAGGCTTGTCCCTAAAAGCTGCATGATGTAGACGAGCCCTTGTCCTTACCCACCCAATCAATCAATGCCCTCCCAACACCACCAATTAATGATACTGTGAGGTATCAGCAGATCAGAAGTGACTATGGGGCTCTGGGAGTAAGGGTGAAGCAGTTGTGGGTGCAGGTGGTCGTGTCTTTGATCCTTCCAGTCAAGGGTAGAGGCCAAGGCACAGACAAATGCATCCTAGAGGTGAATGCCTGGCTTGCAAAGATGGTGTCACCAGGAGAGCTTTGGTTTGCTTGACCATGGGATGCTGTTCCAGGAAAAAGGACCACCAAGCAGAGATGGGGGTCCACCTATCGAGGAAGGGGAGGAGCATATTTGGATACCCACTGGGTAACCTAGTGAGGGGGGGGGGTTAAATTAGGTTTGAAGGGGGCAAGTGACCAAAGCCCATAGGTAAGTCAAGAATATGGAGACGTGGGAAAAGGTTTGGAACTTGGGGGGAGCATAGGCTGTTATAGCAGGGATAAAGGAGAGACAAGACAGAACGGGGGGGGGGAGATTAAATAAGTATCTTAGATGTCTGTATATGAATATAAGAAGTAGGGGGAATAGGCAGGAAGAACTCAAAATGTAACAAAATAAACACAACTATGACACAGTTGGCATCATAGAGACCTGATGGGCTAATACGTATGACTGGATGTTGGTATAGAAGGGTACAGCTTGCTCAGGAAGGACAGGCAGGGGGAAAAGGGAGAAGGTGTTGCCTTATATATTAAAAATGTATACACTTGGCCTGAGATTGAAATGGAAATAGGAGACAGACTTGTTGAAAGTCTCTGGGTAAGGATAAAAGGGCTAAAAAACAAGGGTGATGTCATGGTAAGGGGTCTACTACAGACCAACTAATCAGGAAGAAGAGGTGGATGAGGCTTTTTTAAAACAGCTAACAAAATCATTCAAAGCACAAAACTTGGTGGTGATGGGGGACGTCAACTATCCAGGCATCTGTTGGGAAAATAACACAGCAGGGCACAGATTATCCAACAAGTTCTTGGAATGTATTGGAGACCATTATTTATTTAAGAGGCTGGAGACAGCTACTAGGGAAGAGTCTGTTCTAAACTTGATTTTGACAAATAGTGAGGAACTGGTTGAGAATTTGAAAGTGAAAGGCACCTTGGGTGAAAGTGATCACGAAATGATAACAGTTAGTGATTCTAAAGAATAGTAGGAGGGAGAACAGCAAAATAAAGACAATGGATTTCAAGAAAGCAGACTTCATAGGAGGCAGGAGAACAGCAAAATAAAGACAATGGATTTCAAGAGAGCAGACTTCAGCAAACTGAGAGAGTTAGTAGGTAAGATCCCATGGGAAGCAAGTCGAAGGGGAGAAACAATAGAGGACAGTTGGCTGTTTTTCAAAGAGACATTATTAAGGGCACAAGAGGAAACTATCCCACTGCATAGGAAAGATAGGAAGTTTGGCAAGAGACCACCCTGACTTAACCAGGACATCTTCAATGATCTGTAAATCAAAAAAAGAAACAGTCCTACAAAAAGTGGAAACCAGGTCAAATTACGAAGGATGAATATAAACAAGTAACACAAGTATGTAGGGACAAAATTAGAAAGGCCAAGACACAAACCAGATCAAACTTGCTAGAGACATGAAGCGTAACAAGAAAACATTCTACAAATACATTAGAAGCAAGAGAGAGACTACAAACAGGGTAGACCTATTACTCAATGGGGTGGGGTTGGGGGAATAACAGAAAATGTGGAAATGGCAGAGGTTCTTAATGACTTTGTTTCTATTTTCACCAAGAAGATTGTTGGTGATTGGAAGTCTCACGTAGTGATGCCCTGTGTAAATGAGGTAGGATCAGAAGGGGCTAAAATAGGGAAAGAACAAGTTCAACATTACTTGGACAAATTAGATGCCTTCCAGTCAGCAAGGCCTTATGAAATGCATCCTAAAATACTGAAGAAGCTGACTGAGGAGATATCTGAGCCATTAGCGATTATCTTTGACAAGTCATGGAAGATGGGAGAGATTCCAGAATACTGGAAAGAGGCAAATATAGTGCCAATCTATAAAAAGGGAAATAAGGACAACCCAAGGAATTACAGACCAGTCAGCTTAACTTCTGTACCCGGAAAGATAATGGAGCAAATAATTAAGCAATCAATTTGCAAAACATCTGAAGATTATAAATAACAGTCAGCATGGATTTGTCCAAAAAAAATCATATCAAACCAACCTGATAGCTTTCTATGACAGGGTAACAAGCCTTGTGGATAGGGAGGAAGCAGTAGATGTGGTCTATCTTGACTTTAGTAATGCTTTTGATACTGTCTCACATGACCCTCTCATAAACAAACTAGGGAAATGCAACCTAAAAGGAGGTGGGTACAAATGGTTGGAAAACCATTCCCAGAGAGTAGTTATCAGTGATTCACAGTCATGCTGGAAGGACATAATGAGTGGGGTCTTGCAAAGATCAGTTCTGAGTCTGGTTCTGTTCTTCATCAATGATTTAGATAATGGCATGGAGAGTACACTTATAAAGTTTGTGGATGATGCCAAGCTGGGAGGGGTTGCAAGTGCTTTGGATGATAGGATTATAATTCAAAATGATCTTGGCAAAGTGGAGAAATAGTCTGAAGTAAATAGGATGAAATTCAATAAGGACAAATGCAAAGTTCTCCACTTAGGAAGGAACAATCAGTTGCACACATACAAAATGGGAAATGACTGCCTAGGAAGGAGAACTGCTGAAAGGGATCTGGGGGGTCATAGTGGACCACAAGTTAAATAAGAGTCAACAATGTAATGCTGTTGAAAAAAAGCAAACGTCATTCTGGGATGTATTAGCAGGAGTATTGTATGCAAGACATGAGAAGTAATTCTGCTCTACTCCATGCTGATTAGGCCTCAACTGGAGTATTGTGTCCAGTTCTGGGTGCCACATTTCAGGAAGGATGTCGACAAACTGCAGAGAGTCCAGAGAAGAGCAACAAAAATGATTAAAGGTCTAGAAAACATGACCTATAAGAGAAGATTGAAAAAATTGGGTTTGTTTTGTCTGGAAAAGAGAAGAGTGAGAGGGGACATGATAACAGTTTTCAAGTACATAAATGTATACAAGGAGGAGGGAGAAAAATTGTTTTTCTTAACCTCTGAGGATAGGAGAAGAAGCAATGGACTTAAATTGCAGCAATGGAGGTTTAGGTCATTAGGAAAAACTTCCTGTCAGGGTGGTTAAGCACTGGAATAAATTGCCTAGGGAGGTTGTGGAATCTCCATCATTGGAGATTTTTAAGAGCAGGTTAGACAAACACCTGTCAGGGATGGTCTAGGTAATAGTCCTGCCATGAGTGCAGGGGACTGGACTAGATGACCTCTCGAGATCCCTTCCAGTTCTATGATTCTATGATTTTTAGTATTTGACTACAGGAGAAATGCCCAAGTGTGTACAGTAAACCCTCGATTTAACGGACCTCGATTTAACGGACTTCGGATGCAACGGACAAAATTTATGAGCAAGTCTGATGCATTCCTGATCCATTTCTGGCGGGCTGGCTGACGGCTCCCGGCTGCCGCCCGTGTCCCGGCAGCGGGCGGGCTGCGGAGCTGTCGCCCCGACCCTGTGGCGGGCGGGCTGCTGCTCCGACAGCTCATTTTTTTAAATTATTAAATAACGGACTTTTGATTTAACGGACACCCCCTCACCCGAATTAGTCCATTAAATGGAGGTTTTACTGTACTTGGAAGCATAGTAGCAAAGGAATCCTCAGTTCCCACACGTGACAAAAGGCCTTCAGCTTGTGTGGCCTTGCTGGCTGGCTGCATGGTATGAGCAAGAATGGAGAACACACAGCCTACCATTCCCCTCTGACTGGTATTCATCCCTTGTGGATTTGTGTTTGTACAGACTCAGGGCATCAGACTTACACGCACCCCTCCACAGTCAAGACTTTCCACTGAAGTGATGACAGACTTCAGCAATGCATAAAATCAGTTTTATTTAAATAAAATTACAGGCACATCTTGTTTGTTATTAACTATTGTAGGTTTTTTTAAAAGCACCAATATTTAACAATAACTTAAGGTTTCATTAAAGCACTATCTTTTTTAAATGGTATGGTTGTAAACCTGGCAGTCTTCGATCCCTTCTCTGAATTCAAACAGAAACAATCGATAAAGGAATGCTAAAGGTCATATTTCTTTAGTATTAACAGAGAGTAGTGTTCAAAACATAACCTATCAGGAACAGCCTTTGAAGACACCCAATGAATCTTTCTGCTTTAAAAAAAAATTCTTCCTAAAAATATACTGCTTAGTTTCTTTCATTATGCTATTAGAATAATACTAGACAATTTGAGAAAGTGACTGCATTTTTTTATATTATAGATACTATAAATATATTACAATTTTCCCTTTGCTTTTATTTGTATTTGATCATTTTAATACCAGACATTTGTACAGAAATTCAAGAAGTCTTAAAATTTGAGGCTTTAGCATCTAGTCTCTCCAATTCATGTTTCTCCAACTTTGAGATATTTAAATCACGGCATCAAATAATTGTGCATGTAATTAAGTTAGTTTCTTATTTTTCTTATCACTTGAAAGTAGTCATTATACAATAGTATTTGTGGGATAAGGAGACAGAAGTATCACTGAAATAATATTTATCATTCTCACCTTAAATCACTGGATGTTGAGGTCTCTCAATACTTAGTAGGATCAAGCCCTATATGTTAAAAACTACTCACAATGAACCATGAGCAGCCAGTAAGTTACTAGCTCTAGAGTGGAGATGGGCCTGAGCTGAAAGATTCAGATCTGGATTTTGAACATTTTAAGGTTTGGGATGCAGGTGTATTCAGCTCTGGGGTTTTGGTTTGGTCCATTACAGTTTTGGGTCAGCCTTGATATTAAGATTCAGATTCCAACATATGCCAATGCTTGTATTTGATGACAGATAGGGTATAGATTTGGTTCCATTTTTACAGGAGAGTAAGAAGCTTTCCTACAGGACAGATTTGGTAAAGACAGCATGAGATAAGAAAGGAAAACTTGGAGGGAAAATTATTGAGCATCCTGAACCCTTTAAAATCTGTTTTTATTTTGCCTCTTTGTAATGCCATCGTTAGTAAAAGAAGGTATTTTGTGCATAAAAGAAATGATAGGATTAGTCACAAAAAGTGTTGACTTCTAACTTCTAAATTGGAATTCTGGAAGTGTCATTTCTAGAGATTACACAGAATTCATGTCACCCACAGATTTCTTTGCTTCTCTGCAGAAAAATGACTTTTGGCAGGGAAGCCAAGGGAAACCACAAGAGCGATTATGTGCCCTCCCCCAGGAGGGCAGGCGGGTCAGTTTGGGTGCCCAGAGCAGCCGACAGAGATGTAAATCACTGCCAGGAGGGGGATGTGTGTGAGAGGGACACACTCGCTATTGCAGAATGCTCAGCATGGAGGGGCAGGGCTTCGGGGTGTTTCAGAGGAGGTAGGTGTGGGGCAGGCTCTGTCCCCTCAGGCAGAGCAGAATGTAGCAGCCTGCCTGCTTAGTGTTCCCATTGTCTTTGTGAATTTCCCCGAGGAGTGGAGAACAGGTATAAAAGTTTTAAGGCTTCTTTATATTGCCAGAGTGTCCAGGGTAAAAGACAGTATGACCTTATAAATGGTGATGGTGCTTTAGTGATTAGAACAGGTCTACATTTTTGGACTGAAAAAATTTCCTATCACAATGTGCTCCATGAACTGTTGGCTACTGACCTTTCAGAGATGGTCAGTAGCCAACATAAATTGTGAGCTTGATTCCCTTGCCCTCACTTATGCTTCAGTTGCCTATTTGTAACACTGAACATATGGCTGCATATATTTGTTGACTTGAAATAAAGGGTCAAAGCTATCTACATTACTATTAGGTAAGGGGATCTGCTCCCCACTCCCATTCTCTATCCATTACATTGTAGTTTAAATAAAATTACCCAAATAACTGGAACCAAAGTGATTCTATTGCATTATTTTGACAAACAAAATATGCAGAATTTTAAAATATTGTGAACATAGTTTTTTAATTTTTTTGGGTGCAGAATTCTCCCAGGTGTAATGGTTTCTGAATGGCAGATGTCCAGTCATGCCCAATTACTACTCTAGGCTTTTTGCAGAATGAGCTGCATTACAGATGTACTTCAAGTATTGAACCCCCTGGGGGCAGTATGCTTCCATGCAATAAGGCTCACTAATGTTCTTTGCCATGTATTATTCATTTCCTAATCCTACAATTCATAATGAAATGTGTCCTTACTGCAGCAGGAGTTGAAGACACTTAGCACCTCACAGAATCATTTGTATGATACAAATTACTATACATTCAGAAATGCACAAAGAAGTCTGTGGAGTTGATTTTAAAATAATCATTGTGTGCATGTGTCCATACAGCACTCTATTCTATGTTGATCAACAAGAGAGTGCAGAGAGAACACAGCAGGTCCCTCAGCTGCAGACTGAGTCCAAGCAGATATGCTGCAATGGATGAGCACAGCATGTGGATTTCTGTACTAAATCCAGCCAGCACCTTACTGAAATCCCACTAGACTGCAGGATGGGAAAGGAGCTGAATTTTGTGTACAGAATTAACTTGGGCACCTGATGTTGTTCTGTGACACACAGCAGCCTTCCTATAGAAAGTTGCTATGCTTGCCTTAACCATGGATGTGGAACTCAGAGTGCTGGGAGTGCAGCAGCCGCTGGCTGGAAGTATTAGTAACAACCACATACATGGTTTCCATCAGATACAGGGTTTACAACAGGGGTAGGCAAACTATGGCATGGGTGCCAAAGGCGGCACGCAAGCTGATTTTCAGTGGCACTCACACTGCCTGGGTCCTGGCCACCGGTCTGGGACGCTCTGCATTTTAATTTAATTTCAAATGAAGTTTCTTAAACATTTTAAAAACCTTATTTACTTTACATACAACACTAGTTTAGTTCTATATTATAGACTTGTAGAAAGAGCTCTTCTAAAAACATTAAAATGTATGACTGGCGCGCAAAACCTTAAATGAGAGTGAATAAATGAAGACTCGGCACATCACTTCTGACAGGTTGCCGACCCCTGGTTTACAGTTTTGTTCAAAGGCTTTCAGAACCCCCATTATAAAAATTGTTCCAATGCCCCTGTCTGTAAAGTAGGGTCAATGCTCATCAAAGCGCAGGATGATAGGAGTGTCCAGTCACTGCAATGAGTAACTTCCCCTCATGATGAGCAATTGCAGTGGTCATTT
The DNA here is from genome assembly GCA_032164245.1 of Sternotherus odoratus. Taxonomy (NCBI): domain Eukaryota; kingdom Metazoa; phylum Chordata; order Testudines; family Kinosternidae; genus Sternotherus; species Sternotherus odoratus. The sequence goes on along the minus strand of JAVMKO010000001.1, from coordinate 133,642,151 downwards.
CTACACTTATTTGATCTCCTTGCAGAGAGCACATGTGGTAATGAACAAAGGATAGACTGTGCAGATAAACGCCTCATAGGTTTGCGATTTGAAACTACATTCATTTGAAACTACAAGCAAAGATATTCTTCAATATATTTGACAATGCAGATGTAGATCTTCATCAATAATGTGCTTATTCCATTGTTTTAAAGTTCTGTACAATAATTTTATGTACGTGCCTGGTAATTCAGCAAATTCAGCTTTTTGACATACTTATATATGGAAATTTACCAGTTTCCCAACAGCAGGACGAGAACATGTTGCTCAGCAATTAATGAGCTGAATTGATTTTTACTTGACAATGTCACCCCATTCAATCTAAGTTCATCTAATAGGAAAATATTTTTCCACTAAAGCATGTGATGAACAATGTACTAATGGAAACACCACAAATTAATATCAGGCCTACACTCTGCAAATAAGAATCTAATTATGTAGAAGTAAGTATACAGTACTTCATGGATGACACTTGCATAGTGAGTTATATGAAGAACAAACAAGAGGGTAAACAAGTCTAGAAATGAGGTAAAAATTATCTTAATGGTGAAGAAGGCAAATCGGTAAAACAGAATTTATACCAAACTAGATTTCGTCTTCTGATTCCTGATCTCGTTCGGACGTTTTCAGTAATCCCATCTCCACAGACTGGGCCTGTTTAATCTTTGAACGAACTATCCTGGAGACAGTATGGGGAAAGAAAAGAGGTTTGCCACATAATTTTACATTGTAAACTACACAAGTTAAATGCTGATCTGGTTATTGATACAGGGAACACAAAGTTAATCATTTTTATTATCAAGGAACCAGAATGACTGATTTATGAGGAAAAAGTGGAAGAACTAAATATGGCCAAAGGATGAACAAGCCGGGATATCATTGCCTGCAAGAATGGAAAAGGGTATAAACACCAAGGAAGATGATACATCAGGTAGATGAGCTAGACACTGCTGTCACAGTGATCAAACCTGATTCATCCAATATACCATTCCACAGAAAATCAGGACTTCAGTGAGGGTTTTGTCAGATTAAACACTGTGAGATCAGGCACATGGCTATAGTTAGGAATAATGGGACAAAACTGGCCAAAAGAAATGTAGTCAGGGGAAAATATTAACAATGAAGTCTGTTTAGCCTGTGCAATAGTCTCCAAATGAAGTGTTAATAGTCATCTGTATTGAGCCATTTAAAACTGGCACAGACAAGCACTATCTGTCACCATACTGTAGGGACTGTCCCTATCTCTCAGATCTCTAGAACAGTGGTTCTCAACCAGGGGAACACATACCCCTGGGGGTACACAGAGGTTGTCCAGGCGAACATCAACTACCGTGTTTCCCCGAAAATAAGACAGTGTCTTATATTAATTTTTGCTCCCAAAATTACATTACATTATATTACAGCAAGAGGCAAAACTGGAAGTACGTCTTATTTTCGGGGGATGTCTTACTTTCGGGGAAACAGGGTATCTAGATATTTGCCTAGTTTTACAACAGGCTACATAAAAAGCACAAGCAGAGTCAGTACAAACTCAAATTTCATACAGACAGAATGAGAAAGTAATCAGTTTTTCAGCAATAGTGTGCTATGACACATTTGTATTTTTATGATTTTGTAAGCAAGAGTTTTTAAGTGGAGATGAAACTTGGGGTATCAAAGACAAATCAGACTCCCTAAAGGGGTACAGTAGTCTTCAAAGGTTAAGAACCATTGATCTAGCAGCTATTTTCCAGCTCTGATTTTTGTAATGCAATTCTAAACAATGCCAAAAGTAGCTCAATTTACATGAGACACCAGTTAACAATGGTGAAATACCATTCTGTACACAAAGTCCTTATTTTCCCTTTCACTGGAATGATCAGTTATGTGATGGCCATAAATGGGCAAAGCCTATCTTTATTTTATCTTGGGGGGGGGGACACGCAGATTTTATGCCATAAACCTAATGGTGCAACTGACACATGGTTCTCCAAAATTTTAGTTCCGTAGTTAACTTACCAGCTGACAATAGTGTAATTCATTGCAAGTATAAGAAAAGCAAAGGCATAATGCCAGCAATAGCACATTGTCAAGAACATCATATTATTGTGATCCATTTGGTTCCATTCCAGTCTCCCATTTGGAGGATAAAGCACAAAACCAATCTGTAATTAAATTAAATGTATTTAATAACATTCATTTGACATTGGTTCTGAGCCATACCACGCTTTACATGTCGGGCATAGGTCATACGGCAAACATTTGCTGATTGTTTTTTTAAGTGTATTGAAGATTACATCTAAGAATGTTATAGCAAAACAATTTAACAGGCATCATACTTAAATGAGATTATTTCTAAAACTGCACTGTAGTGCTGAAAGACAAAGAAATCCCATCAAAGATACAGGGCCAATTCCAGAGAGCCCTGCATTATCTCCCATGAAGGGGAACGTTGCACCAGCCCAACTGATCCTGTGAGAGTCAGGCTTGTGTGGTACAAGATGACTGAGTAGCAGCTCTCTTTCTGTGCTCTGAAAGTGGGACGCACTTTACCAGCCAGAAAATTGTCAGAGTCAAAGATTACCCACCTACCCATAACTACTAGCCGTTACTGCACACCCTTTCTCCAAAAGCCTGATTATTAATAAGATTCTGTGCGGAATGGGGGCAATAATTGGGTTAGATTGCAAACAATAATGGTTGGATTTTAATTATTTATTCATTTCAAGAGAAGGGACTTTAACTCACATGTTTTCACAGTTTCAGTGTCACTTTTTATTAAATCAGTAAAAGACTAATAAGAACTGTACATATTCTATAGACTGAGAGTGAGATTTCTTTCCAAAATATGACAAAAATGTAACACACTTATCCAAGCTAGTGCCCTTATGATGGTGACCTTTTTTGATACATGGACAACAGTCTATTAGGAGCTGGAAGAGATCAAACTATTTTCGCATATGCCAAACAGCCATCAGATGCTAGCTACTACGGTATTACTGCTGACCAGAGTTTCACTTGAACAGTACAGGTTCTTTAGGCTGTCTAGTCCCCTCTAGCATCAGTTCTCAACAGTCTGGCTGAGAACATTTGAGGTGATTTGACTGTATTTTGCTTCACATGCAGAGAATCTGATGAATCAGGGACTTGGCAATACAAAAAGGAAAGCTCACTCATCTTTTGCAAATTTGCCACTCTGCAGCCAGTATGTAATATTCAATCCACACATAGAGTTGAAGTCTGTCATGCAAGCGTCAAAAAAGTGTGACACTTTTTTGTCTGTATCTGAGAACTCTTCTGTTTTTCTATTTAAGGACAAATCACTGTTTTCTAGTGAGGACAAGATAGACAAGGAAAGCTAAATGACTACATCTAACTATTCTGTTGTGAAACTTTTTAGCCAAGAGCGAAATTTCATGGAACAACAAAATATAGCAGTAAGTTCTGAGACCTTGGGTATTTTTCTTGAGCTTAATTATGGAAAAGTTTGTAATTGAAGAGGTATCTTTTTTTCTTTTCTTTCTTTTTTTTTTTCCGCTAGTGCAGGTGTTTAAATATTTGATTTGGTGCTAAATGTCTAATTCTTTTAAACAACCCCACACACTTTCATTCACCATGTCCAGCCAACATGTGTTTTTTTTTTAAAAAAAAAAAAGGAAGCCAGTCTAGACATAGTGGAAAGAAAAGTTACTATAGCAACCACAGTTCTCCAACATAAGATTGCGGATATTCCTGCTTCTGTTATTAGACAGCAGTGATTTATGCAATGAGTATTTACTACCTTTCTCTCATGAGTACCCTGTCCTGCAAGTAGCAAATTAATTGGTGTATGGCTACTAAACACCAACTAAGTATGCGGAATGACAGAATAGTGATAGGAATGTCTATTAGACGTTTCAGAGGTAATGCTAGTGACTGATGCTAGTGCCCACATTGCTGAAGTATTAAAGTTTGGGGGCACTTGTTTTACCTATTCCACTTCCAAAGTTTTGAAACTGGAAAGCCATGCTTGGAGTGATGAATCAGGATTTAGAGTGATCACTTGCGATGTTTTTTTAGGAAACAGAGAGATGGGAGCAATCCAACACACTCAAGATACCTATCCCTTTCCTTCCTCTTTACATAGGCTGACCATACGTCCCGTTTTGAATGGGACAGTCCCGTTTTTTTCATGTTTTTGAACCGTCCCGTCTTTTTGTCAAAAATATCAATTTTGTCCCGTTTTTGGGGCAGGTGCAGGACTCCCAAGATCTTAGGTGAAGAATCTTGCTACCTAAGGACAAGTATCAGATGTCAAAATCTCCGATGAGCAAACTGCGCTCATCGGAGACTTTGACATCTGATACTAGTCCTTAGGTAGGGAGAGGAGGCAGCAGACGGAGGGAGAAAGCAGGGAGGAAGGGAGGAATGGAGAAGGGGGATGGAGAGAAGGGAGGGATGGAGAGAAGGAGGGAAGGAGGAATAGAGAGGAGGAGTCAGCTTCAGCCCGCCACTCGCTGCCGCTGGCGGATCGGAGCTGTCCGGAGCCGCAGCCAGGGGCCGAGCACGCCGGTGGGGGGGGGGGCTGCCGGCCGGGTTTTATGACTCATAATCACATAAATTCAGTTATGTGATTATAAGTCATAAAACGCCCCTCCCCTCCCCCCGCCGGTGCGCTCGGCCCCCGGCTGCGACTCTGGACAGTTCCGATCTGCCGTCGGCTTCAGCCCACTGCCGCCGCCTCCTCTCTATTCCTCCTTCCCTCCATCCCTCCTTTCTCTCCATCCCCCTTCTCCATCCCTCCCTTCCTCCCTGCTCTCTCCCTCAGTCCGCTGCCTCCTCTCACTCCCTCCATCCCTTCTCTCTATCCCCTTCTCCATCCCTCCATCCCTTCCTTCCTCCCTTCTCTCTATCCCTCCATCCCTCTTCCTTCTCTCTATCCCCCTTCTCCATCCCTCCCTTCCTCCCTTCTCTCTCTCCCTCCGTCCACTGCCTCCTCTTCCATCTCCCTTCTCTCCATCCCTCCTTCTCTCTGTCCCTTGCCTCCTCCATCCCCCTGCTCCCTACCCCCATCTCTTCTCTCATCCATCCATCCTCTCCCTTCTCACCTTTGTGCCTTCTCTCCCTCCGTCCCTGCCATCATCTTCATCCCTCATCCCCCTTCTCTCTCTCCCTCCATCCTCTTCATCCCCCATCCCTGTTCTGCTTATTCCTCCATCCATCCCCCCCAACCCCCCTCTGCCTCCTCCCTGCCCGGCGCTGGGGGGCCCAGGTGGGGCCATGCCCCCCCCACACACCCTGTCCCGTTTTTGCCATTCCAATGTCCCGTTTTTGTCTAAAGGAAATATGGTCAGCCTATCTTTACAGCAATGCCAATGAATTGTTCACATGGCCTTTCCCCCATCTTCTCTGTGCTTTGATGAGCATTTACTCATTAATTTTCCTGCAAATTTTCTGAATTGTGGACTAACTTTATCTGTAAAAAACTTTGCATTTATGTAGCACCACTAAGTAACTGTTGGTTTACATAGTTCACACAGTATTTTCCAGAGTTGGGAATGTCTAGTCATTACAGCAAAGGACTGAATCTGAACTCCTGGGTTCTATTCTTAGTTCACTCATTGAGTCAATGTCTGGTCTTGGGAAAATAAATGTACCGGTAAAATGACTTCCCCACCTGTAAGATGTGTATTAAGCACTTCTATATCCTTGCAGGAAAATTCAGGATTAGTCATTATTTATGAGTGCTTTGAGATCTGTGCATAAAAGGCACTGTGTACGTGCATAGTAGGTCACATCTGAATTACCAGAAAGTCAGTGGAGAAGCAGCAAAGGGATAAAGCAAGTAGTACAGTCAAAGGAGAGAATCCGAATAGCTGGAAACATTGACTCACCTGCCAGAGCCAGCTACCTTGCAGAATGCAGAGACTCGTCCGGAGCATCTCAAGGACAATGGTGCCGCGGAAGAAGACTTCCAGAAATATGCAAAAGGCTGCTCCAAAGATAGCCACTAAAAGTAATTGATGAACATGAAAATCCAGCATGGCTCGCCCATGTATGTGGTAATAAAAGAGAAAACCTGTGACAACATAGGAACTGATCAATCAATACTAGGCATTTGTTTTTAATGACTCCCAACAGTTCCCCTCATCTCCCACTAAAACTATGAACTGTTCCCTATGTATCAAGTTCCCTTTAAAATGTTTATTCCATAGTGAGTTAAAATTAGAAATGCACAAAGGTAATATTTGTATTAAGGTAGCACCCAGAGACCCTAATTGGGATTAGGCCTCTTTGTACTATAAAATGGAAGCAGACACAAAAGGAGGGAGAGGGGGGAGACATGTCATTGTACATAGACATATACTTTTATAGTCAGGTTATAGTAATATAGTGTGATCACCATATAACACCCATAAAGCAGCTCAGTTACTGCCCCACAGCCAGTTTGGAGGACAGCAGGAAAAGGGTGTTGATTCATAGAATATCAGGGTTGGAAGGGACCTCAGGAGATCATCTAATCCAACCCCCTGCTCAAAGCAGGACCAATTCCCAAATAAATCATCCAACAGATTTTTGCCCCATATCCCTAAATGGCCTCCTCAAAAACTGGGCTTATAACCCTGTTTAGCAGGCCAATGCTCAAACCACTGAGCTATCCCTCCACCGCATTTCCCCTGTGACTCTCTCCAAGCCCCACCCACTATTCTGATTGGGAAAGGCAATTTGCCCTATAATCCTTAATTAAAAATGGGATTAACACAAATTATTACTAAACTGTCTCTACAGCGGAACAAAGGTGATGCTATAATATACACGCATTTTGTTTTCTGCACATTTAGCTAAAAGCTAGGCGGATCAAGGCTGAAATTTTTTTCAAAGGAGATTAAGGAAGTTAAGTGCCCAACTCCTAGGGAAATGTAGGCACTTAACTCCCTTAGGCTTCAGTTTCAGTCCAAATAATTGCTACTTTAATAATAATAATATATTTGCTTGATTAGCTCCTTATTTTCCTCCAGGTTCTATACACACGAGTAAACTCACCTTCAATGAAAACCGCTAACGAAAGCATCAGCCTATCCGAGGCCACTGGCAAAGCATTGGTACCATGAGCCACAATGTCAGTCAGCCCTGAGAGGCCGTAGAAGAGATACATAGTAGCATGCTGCCAGTTCATCAAGTGATCCCAGTGTTTTTCCTCATAATTATACAACTTCAGATGAGGCCCATCGGGAACAAACTGCTCAGCTATCATACCTGCATATGAAATAATAGGGGAAGCATTAGTAGCTATCCTGGAGCTTAACTAGGGTAGAGATGGATTTTAAGTCTTTAGCCATTCGGTAAAGACAGTACTTCACTCAGCAGCAGCAGCAGGCCAGTCTTGGTATCTTGCAGCCATTAGCAGTGCAGATCATCCCTTTATGTTTCTTTCTAATCAAACGTTTACTATAGCCTGTGATCGTCTGACTAAATCTTTTCCTGGGGATGCACAGTGGTTTAAGAATGGGTTTAACATCCCTCCTTCCATTAGAACCACAAGTTCAAGTCCCAGCAGGGATACTTGAGCGTTTATAGTGTTTCATCTCTCTGCAGTACATACATTGGTATGCCAGTTAGTTGACTTCCTGGGGATCTTTCCTATGATGCCTTAAAAGCAGAGGTTCCTCTCTGCTGTGCATGGACATTAAAGCCCCAATGGGACTTTTTGCTAAAAGTAGGGATTTACGCTGATTTTTTTTATGTGCTACGATCCTCGTTCCCAGTGAAGGCTGCATTTGAGTGGTATTTTGAGTGTACACAGTTGTTTGTGAAGCATGTTGTGTTGAGTTTTCAGAGTGGTAGCCATGTTAGTCTATCAGCAAAAAGAATGAGGAGTACTTTAGAGACTAACAAATTTATTAGGGCATAAACTTTGGTGGGCTAAAACCCACTTCATCTGATGCATTGAGTGGAAAATCCAATAGGAAGATACAAATATAGATACACATATACATATACAGAGAAGATGAAAAGATGGGGGTTGCCATACCAACTCTAATGAGATAAATCAATTAAGGTGGGCTATTATCAGCAGGAGGGAAAAAAACTGTGTTGAGACACTCCATATATGTAAATATATCTTTTAAACTGAAGTTTATACATTGCATAATGGATCCCACTATTCCCCTACTACAAGTTGTTCTATTAAAGAGCAAATACACATTTTTTCCAAATTTGTTTCAGTGCCATGCACATCCACATACTCCAACACTGGAGCTTTCATTCCTTCTCCCTCAGTCTTTCCTCTCCACACTTTGGACTGAGGGCTAAGTTACAATACAGTAAAAACAATACATTGCTGAAGCAAAAAAGAAAGCACTGATTTAGTATTTTGCATTCCAACATAATATCAGCTCTACAGATCTCATGGTGGATCTGAAGAGAATTTTTCTGTAAGGGGATAATATATATTTGTACATATTTGCTCTCAGAGTATCTCAAATGTTGTACTGTACATACAGCATCACTGAAGTGCAGCCATCTCTGGGGTGGAGGGCAGTAGCCAACTGGAGGACAGTAGTGTGGGGACAAGCAGGAAGCAGACTGTGACAGAGCAGAAGAGGATAAAGCCCATGTCTTATTAGAAATACCATGGAGTCTTTACTATTCCCACAAAGCAAATGGCTAAATGTAACATTATGGCCCCATTTCAATATCTAAGTCTTGAGACCACACACAGTGAGTCCCAAATACTCAATTTACCTGCTTCCTAAGGGAAACCTGTGCTGTTATTTGAACGAGGCAAGGGTTTCAAATCAACTGTTTAATCCACTAAATCATCAGTCTGGCTTTTATTTTGCTTTGTTTCTAAGCAATCCCATAGCAGAATGTGAAGTGGCAATCTCAGATAGCAATTCTGCAGCTCTAAAGGTTTGGTTCTTTTAAAAAAGGGTTGATATTTTCACTTCTGAATTTCACCAGGTAGATAGCATTCTACATACACATATTATATTAATAATTCAGTGAAAGCTAGTGACATCTGAAAGCTGGTAAGTGCTCACAGAGCTGTCCTCAGAATCTATTTACAGCAATGAGCAGAAATCAGAATGTAGTACATTCAAAAAGGGCAGTCAGTGCCCACCCTGCCTGCAGTTGGCAGTTTGCATTTGAAAGCCCAGGTCAATGACCACACATTTGCACCACAACCTCTATCCCAACCCCTGAACTGGCAAACTGATGTGTGAGAGTGTGCGGATCTTAAAGGGATTCAAAATTCAGCTTAGACAAGAAACATGTTACAACCTTAACTATAGAATGACTGAATGTGACTCCAGTTATTCATAGACTATAAGCCAGAAGGGACCATTAGATCATCTAGTAAAACCTCGGTATATTGTCTTCCACAGGCCATTACATTTCACCCAGTTACCCCTGTATGAGCCTAATAACTTGTGTTTGGCTAAAGCATATTTTCTAGAAAGGCCTCCAGTCTTGATCTGAAGACACTAAGAGGGAGAGACTCCACCACTTCCCTTGGTAGTTTGTTGTAATGGTTAATCACCCTCGCTGTTATTATGACATTAATTCATTAGTTTCTTTTTTTTAAAACAACAAGTTCTATAATAAAACCGACAGTAAACATATAATTTTGAAAGATAAAAATATTAACTAGCATGGCCATCATCTTTTTATTCTGTCTCTTTAAAATCAGAGTCTGACTTACCAATCAGGGCAAATACTGCTTTAACGATCCCCTCAATAAATTCCAAGCGCTGAAATCCCGCCCTGGAACCAAGGTAACAAGCATTCTTATTTTTTCGACAGACATACTTTAGTGGGTACTTCACTGACCACCACAAGCCAAAGAGGAGGAAGAAACTGCCAGGCAGAGCATGACCTTTGAAATTGCCCATGTCTCTCTATAATGCAAAAACCTGAAAAGAAACACAGATTTCTGACTGAGTAAGGTACTTCTAGGAAGACTATCAGTTATAATTTGATATATGTAGGCTTCAATTTTCAAAGGATCCTAAAGGAGTTAGTTGTCCAAATACCACTGAATTTCAGTGGTATTGGGGTGCCTAGGTCCCTTAGGCTGCTTTAAAAATCCCAGCCCGAGTCTGACAAGTTTACATTTTCTGCAAAATGAGAAAGATTGTAAGATTCCCAGGACAGGTCACTCTAAGATAAAAAAAAACGTTGCACATAACATTCCAGGTATTGAAATTATACTGGCAAAGAGGTCATTGAAAGATAGTATAAATACTTAGAGCCCATTTCTGCCCCCCCTCCTCCCACACACCCACTAGTGAATGCTGAAACAGCAGTGACATTCAGGTCAGCAGATTTTGAAGCAAATATGGATAGATTTTTTATTTTCGCAATAATAATCAATGAAGTCCCATCATATACAGTCAATCTGATAGAAATAGAATATGAAGGCTCGAGAATCTTTTCCTTCTTCTTAAATACAACCTTGTACAGCCATTTTCCAACTGTGGTCTGTGGTCCACAAAGTACTCACTGACTGCCCATGTTATTTTTGCTGGTCCCATAGTGTGAGCTCTACTTCTTGTTTCCAACTGCTAAACTCCATTACATGCTAAAAATATACTTCCCAATATTACCTTTCCATGGACGCACTGGCTGAAGATGTCACAGGCATTTTTCCCAGCTGCACATGGAGGGGAGGATCCCCACATAGTAACAAATGGGAAGGGAAGAGATCCCCGAAACAGCCCACTAGCATTTATTCCACCCTGTGGGAGCATCAGAGAACCCCTGGACTAGAACAAATACAACGTGCCCTGACCCACACAGAAATCCCATTGAAGTGTGCACAATGGAAGTTGTGTCTAACATAGAGGAAAGATCTGTGAGATAGTTATTACCAAACTATCAGAACAGGGAGAGGTGGCATTGTCTGCCAAAGCAAGTCCATTTCTTGATCTGCCCAGCAGAGATCAGCACAAGCACCAGTGCCTACCATTCAAGTCTGGGAGAGAGAGAGGTAGTTTTAAGAGATTCTGACTGAAGAGCTCCTCACTCCCGCATGCATCTTTTACACTACTCAACAGCACCTTGCTAGTTTGGTCTTCCACTCTTTGCAGCACAACAAGATCTGAAATTCTGGGAACAAGAGACCCCTTTCTGCCTTTCAGAGGTGTGGTGTTTTTGTTTCAAGCTTTTAGAGATTCCACTTGTCTGGAAAGTGTTAGTCTTTGGTTGATCCAAGCCTGCTGACCAGAATGGTACTGCTACCTTTTTTCAGACGTTATTTTTTCCTGAGTGAAGAAAAAAATCTTCCCTCTCTATGTGTTTTGATCTCACTGAATACCATTCAATAGAAATGTTTTATTCAGTCTACATTCGTCATTCACTGCAGGTGCAAAGCCTTATCCTACACCAAACATCAAAGCAAGATACTGGATTAGAGATGCAAATTAAATCCATAAGAAGCCCTCATTTAGAGGGAGGTTACAATTACAATATGTCCAGTTCATATGCAGATCAGCATGTTACTGCCATATTTAGTACATAGTCAATAATACCTGAGACTACAAGAATAAGCTATTAAGCAAGGTAATAAGAAGACTGACATTGCAAAAGTTATTTTCTATCCTAAAACATGTCCAGATAGTCCATTTACAATTCACATTTCTCTTTCAAAGTAAGAAGGGGGAAAGCACACTTTTCCAAAAAGGGAAACAGAAAATGACTACACATAAGTGCTGTCAAATGCACAAAGTAAACAAACTAAGTATACATAAAGATAGATGATCTCTGATCCTTGAGTTATACAGCCAGGTGTCACTTGTAACAAAAAAATCAAACAGAGCTATGCTTTAAATCAGGGGTCACAAACACACGGCCCGCAGGGTTATTTCCTGGGCCCCGCTAAGCTCCCTGCGCCCCCTCCCCTCTGCTCCCCCAGAATTATTTCCCAGTCCAACAAGCTCCACACCCACTCCCCCCCGTCCCCACTGCTGTGCCTACCTCCTGGTGTTTCCCACCACCAAACAGCTGTTTGGCAGCGCATAGCGCTTTCCAGGAGGGAGGGGGAGGAGCGGGGAGCCACGCGCTTAGGGGAGGAGGCGGATAAGAGGCAGGGCAAGGGTGGGAATTTGGGGAAAGGATTCGAATGGGGGCGGGGAAGGGGTGGGAAGAGGCAGAGCATGGCCTCATCGAATGGGTGGAGTGGGGGGCGGGGCCGGAGGTAGCAGGGGGGAGGTATCAGTGATGGGCCCTCGGGCCAATGTACTAGCCCTCATGTGGCCGTCCTGGTGATTCGAGTTTGAGATCCCTGCTTTAAATTGATGTGTCCCCTGTAAATCTGTATCTTCCAGATCCCCCCAAAATCCACTCATCAGTTACAGGATACATGCTGCTTGCTATGTCATACCCCTCCCGCTGGGTATCACAATGGGAGGAAGGATGTGGGCTCATAGACTTAGGGAGCAGTCAGGTAAATTATGCTTTAATACTCTTAAGCAGATTTGAAAGAGGCAGTTATTATTCAATATCCAACGGATATGAAACAAACCATGCAGTAAATGGAACACTATGGTTTCACGCATTCATTTCTGCCTTTGAAGACCTAAATTAAACTCCAGTCAGAGTTAAAAAAAAGACTATTCCCTAGTGCAGAGGTCTCCAAAGTACGGGACATGCCCCCTAGGGGGGCACAGAGGAACATTCAGGAATGAGCAGCTGGGGCCCCCGCAGGAGGCAGGGAAGGAGCCCCACCCAGCTCCACTCCTGTTGCCAGCGCCAGCTGCTGGCTCTGCTCCTGACCCCACACCCAAGGCTCTGCTCCTGGCCTGGTAGCAGGGGGCCAGGCTGCCAGCTCTGCTCCAAGCTGTGGCCCCAGTCTCAGCCCCCTTGCTCCCCTCCACCTCTTGGAGCCATGGTCCTGCTGGCGGTCTCAGGGGAGGGGGCAGCCAGGGATAAGGTGGGGCACAAGGTAAAAAATTGGGGGGGCACTTCCCTAGTGACTGTTTGTTCACGCTGCACTAATATGGTACACAGGACTGGTTACAAGTCCCAGGGCTAGGTTTGCCAGACAGCACTTCTTAGTGTACGACAACTTGCCTCAAGTGGCACGTGACCAGGACTCATCACCAAATTTGGTCTGCTGGTTGGATCATTAGCTTTCCTCGGCCCGGGCCACGTATTGATGGGACATGCGACATGAACGCTGATCCATGCTCCTCCAGACCGCACTGAGGCACACTGCACAGGGAAGCTAATACACTGTCTGGTTATTCACAAAGCCTCGTTAGTAGTTTTTAGAAGTACGATATTAATATCTTTTTTTAATAATGAGGAGACAACATATCTGGTACTGAATCAGGACACAAACGACTGTCAAGCTGGAGGATGCAATGTATGCGTGCAGCTCTCCTTCCCTGCACATTCCTTTGCTACATCATATGCCTTGTAATTTCCTGTGTTTATCAAACCCTGGAGGATGTTACACTAAAGACGACAGTCAACCCAAAGCACTTTTAAAAATGATGCAGAGTAGTGAAATTCTAAGGCCTCCCTCCTTTCCTATCCACCCAGGCAGCTTTATGAGGGAAGCATGTCCAGTACAGGAGTCCCCATTAGAAGGTCTGCTTCTGTCAAGTTACCACAGTGGTATCCATGAAAACAATTTTTCCGCCCTTCTACTAATATCAGGAAATAGCTATGGGATGCTTATGACAGCTTGTATCAAATGCAGTACTGCCATCTACTCAGTTATTTCCTATTTTATAGCTGGGAACTTGATTTTGCCTTCCCAAGTGAAATACTTTGCACTTGTCTTTACTGAATTTCATCATGGTGAATTCAGACCAATTCTTCAATTTGTCAAGTTTATTTTGAATTCTAATCCTGTCCTCCAAAGTGTGTGTGTAACGGTCTCCATTCAGGGTCTGGCTGGGAAGCGTGGCCTGGTGGTCATGGCCACAACCCCAGACTGCCAGGGGGGTTGTGGGGAGGGGAGCCCAGGCCCTCCCCCTCTACTGAGCCTCAACCCAGGGGCCTTTTAGCTACCAGTAACCTGGCAACCAAGACTACTTAAGGCTGTCCTCCATGGGTCTCTTCCTGGGGTCATCTCAGTCCAAGGCCTCTGCCTGATGGAAAAATCCAAATCCCAAGGGAGCAAGAGGGAGTCGTCACCAACCAGGACTACAGAATACTTCCCTCTCTGCTTGTCCCTGCAGAGGGTCCCCAATTTCCTCAAGAGAGCCCCTTTGGGCAGCTGCATCAGCGACTTTAGGTTTCACTCTGCTCTGCTGGAGCTGTGGGCTGCAGGTAGGCTCACCTTCAGCACTGCTCACCAACTGAGATAATTTGCTGCCTTTTAATTCCTCCAGTAGATGGCGCATTTGCTCCAGGTGTGGCAGGGTGGGGCTGGCTGAGCCTAAAATGACCGCTTAAGCCCTATTGCTCAGTGTGGGGTTTGTACACACCAATACACATCCTCCCCCTAAAATGGAGCTAAGGGAGTTGGGGCCATCCAACTGCACATCCCTCCCTTCCCTGGAAAAAAAGTCAGCATTCTGGTGGGCTTTCCCGGTTCGATGCTGAATTTGGAATGCGTAGGGTTGGAGAGACAGGTACCAGCACATCAGGCGGGGGTTGTGTCCTTCATGGCATGGTTGGTGACCAGCTTGAATGAGTTTCCCAGGAGATGGACTGTAGACTTGCCTACTCTGTCACAGAGAAGGAGGCCTGGAAGTGAAATAGGCCTACTTCTCTGTGACAGAGTAGGCTCATTCTCATGGAAACTGCTTGCGGCTCAAATAGAGAACTGAGAATCTCCCCCAATTACATTTTAGGTACAAGAAAGATCTGCAGTCCAGCAGCACCATCTTTGTGCAGAAGAAAAGGATTAATTTCCTGCTCAAATCCTGCTGTACCTATCACCTACCCCTTTCAGTGCCTCCAATCCATCAACTCCTCTTCCTTCAGTGATGACCCCTTACTCCAAGTCTCCTCAACCCTTTACCTTCACCCATCCCTGCTGCATCTGCTCCTGTTCCTATATAGCCACACCATCTCTGGAGGAAATCCAGGGACAACACAGACTTATTCCACTACAAACTTCTCTTCCCTTAGCTCTCGTTGTCAGAGCAGCTGCTTCTCTGCAGATATAGGATTTCAAATTGCCAATTTGGAACCTTTCATTAAGCACTAAATTATCACATGAAACAAAAATGTAAAGAGTAAGTTCAACTTTGTGATTTCATGGGATATATTATATAATTTTATTTAGAAGGCGCTTGGCTCTACAATCTGATTAATTCTACAATCTGATGATCGCATGGACCTTCATAGAATAATTTATTGCCAAGTGCCACAAAATGGTAACTTGGAGTTCTTCACAATACCTGCATCAGGCACACTGGCTTTGGTCTCGTGCTAGCAATTTCAGTTCCCTATTTCCTTCCTGAAAAAGTAAATCTTTCTACTTGTCTCTAAACCAGCTAAAGTCACTTCACTGAACAGTCTGTGTCATTATAAATATCTCTTGCTCAACCAGAGATCACACAGTCCACAAAAAGGACATGCACACAATATTCTAAGCCACATTGGCCACTATAATCCCATGACCCCTTAGAATTCTGTGCATGCTCACACACCAAGCATTGCTGGTGCACATGCTAGCAAGATGCCAAGAGAAGAGAAAACTTTGTTATCTCAGCTGATGACTTTGAAGTCAAAGCCCATCTTGGGAGAAGTAATATGACAGAACATATAATTTGGACACTATTAGAATTCTCTTTCAACCAATTTACAATATTATGAGTGTTTCAGAGGAATGGATCGAATGGGACAGTGCAGCTGTCAAGAGAGCTCATTTAAAAAATAAAATGTGACAGTAGCTGTAATGCACCAAAGACCTTCTGTATAGTTAGCACTGCACTTGGCACTTGTGTGGCACTTTAACAGTTAGTATGTAAAGTGCTCTGAAGTAAAGGCATCACATATTATATATCCACTTTCAGGTTCTTTCTGAAAGGAAAGACAAAAACAAAGGAATTGCAATCATTTCAAAAATGTGTGTGTACACACCACTAACAATTAGGAAACTGACTAATCTTGAAATGTTCTTAACTTTCAGTCCCAGCTATTTTTTTAGGATCTAAGGGGAGATCCGGGAAGCACTGTTTTTGGAGGAGGATTTCCTAACCAGAAATCATCATTCTCTATTTCCAGTATCACAACTAATTACTGTAGAGTCTGATCCAGCGAGAACATTAAGATTTCAAGTGTGGAATACCTAATTTTAGGTACAGGCACCTTAGAATAAGCAGTTGGAACAGATACACCATCTTCAGAACGAAGAGCCAGTTTTCATGCAACTATCTCTGACCAGACACATTCATGATATGACAGGCAAAAGTGCCTCTAACTGGTTGTTATTTTTCCCAGTAGGTATCGGTATCTCTTAAATTAGTTTTATTGGGGCAAATAAAGCATCTTAAAACAAAAAGATATGATGTCAGGTTGCAAAATTAAGATTTTTCAAATGTAAGATAAGTAGAAAAGTTTAAAAACCTGTGTTTGGATTTAAAGAGTCCCCTGCAGCCTATGAAACCTAAATATCATCTGAAACCTAGCGTCATATCAGTACATAAGAGCCAGAATGTGAAACTGATCTTTAAATTAATTGTTCAAATTGAATGAAGTGTGCAAGTAGATACTCCGGTGGTGCCAGCTTTGGTGTCCCCTCCAGCCACTTTTCCCATAAGCATCTGTTCTTCCCAACCCACTCCCATGATGACCTGTTTTCATAGAACACTCTCCTGACATTGGCCTGCAAAGCAGCTACCCTCCCCATTTAAATATCTCCTGAAAACTTAATTCTGTGATAGACAATACAAGCAAGTGAATATCATTATTATTTAAAATAACTTCATAAAACACCATGTGGGTTTGTATAAACAGAGTACCCATGCAACCTCATTACCATAAACCTGGGCTTCCTCACATCACCCCTGCCTTCCATCTGTCATCCTAGAGGTTGTGATCTACCTACAATTTAGATTGTGATCTGAAGCAGGAGCCATCTCTGAAGCACTTAGTACATTTATGGGGTATAATAAACAATCTCCTGGCTCTTGTTATCTCCAAGTTCACCAGATGATTCATTCCAATTTATTCTTGCACACTTAGTATTTTACAAACTTTCTTACCATCAAGTCCAGTATGCTTGCTCCAGGGTTGGCCAACACGTGATGCTGCTGGAAAATATGAGCAGTCAACATGGGAAATGTATGAGAAAAAGTGGAAAAAATAAATTCCTTCCTGATCCACACTACAGTCGATATCACATAGAGCATGAGATGTCATTACCTTGTCAATACTTGGGATTTAGCAATCTGCGTCCAGCATCTGGAGTAGACAAAGAAAGACGTGATTTACACCATTTCTTCTTATTCTTGTTTCAAGCAAAATTAACTCATCTTGTACAATTTGCAGCTTTCCTCATCTACATTTCAGGCTTTCCTGGGCAGCAGCTATACTGGTTGCTGGTCATTACCGCTGAATCAGGACTAACCTCAGAGATAGACATGCCTTTAGCCTCTTTGACTGTTCTCGTCAGCATTCTCAGAGATGACACCAAAGGCTACAGCAGCTAGCTGTGAACCAGCCAGTGAGCAGAGCTGGTTACTGTCACCTTCTGCTGCTAAAAGCAAATGAGGTTAGGAACAAGAGAGAGGGGAGACGCATAAGCCACCCCAAGCGCACTCTAGATTTCTAATGGAAGACTGTAGGGCAGTGTGGCTAACTCTTGTGATTACAGAACCAGTCTCACAATACTTAGTGTTTTTCTTAAAGCCCCAGCTTCTGAACTCATGTGTGAATCTCAGCTTTCATTTAGAAAACGTTTCTAACTTTCCTGGCTGTGGAGAAAAGCTGAAAAATATGAACAACTAACAGCTCAGAAAACAGAAGACAAATAAAAAGGACCCAAAAGGTATGTTTGAGTCTCATAATTTTGAGGGGCCTGACCTCTGAGTTATGAATGCTTGAGGCTGTTGGTACTGCCTTGTTATTATTTATTTGTATTACGGTAGCTCCTACGAGTTCTCACCAGGGACCAGGACCCCATTATGCTAGGTACTGAACAAACACAGAGTAATGGGAGAGCAGGAGACTGCCACATGGCTAATTACTGTCAGGCCAGCTGCATCCAGCAAAACACTTGGGCTGAGCAGATTAGGAACACTCATGTGAGCTGAGGCCCAGTGGAGGCTAGTCCATCCCTCTTCCCTGAGCCTCACGTTGTTCTGAAGTCTTCTCCTCAAGATAGGACCTGCGAGAGGCAGTGTACTCAGTATGCTTACTCTCAAATTGCCCCTAGCAGGCACTACTGCAAGGAGATGAAAAAAGCCATTTGAGACGAGGAAGAGAGACACATGAAGAAGCCCTGGGCACACCACGCAAACAGTATTGTTAAGTTTGTAAACCTGACCTGTAAGTAAGCCCAATACACCCCAGGCATATGAACCCCAGAAGCAGGGATATTCCCTGTTTATCAGAGCACCTTGCATGTTGTAGTGACCACATGGATATTTGGTAATGATGGTAACATTAGTGGGAAATGAAAAATCCTCCAAAATGATGGCTAGAGCAAAAGAGGGCTCAATGCTGCAGCCCCTCTGCAGGGAGAAACTCTACTGAAAACAGTGAGAATGCTACCCATAGAATAGCCATAGGATAAGGTCTTAATAGATTAACCAAACTAATGGCTACAAGTAATAGGCCAAATGTTCCTCCAAGATACAGCCAAGCATCATCACTGACTTCCACAGGCCCCAATTTAAGCGATGTCTTGACTCTGAGTCCCTGTAGAGAAGCAACAAGCACAACAATATAGGGAAATACAAAGTTATAAGATGTCCTAGTCCAGGCTTAGCCTAGTTAAAAAGTTTGTGCTCAGTTATGACAGAGGGAACTGAAGAAGAGAGGTGAAAAGAATTATATAGGCTCAGCAACCGGAATGAAGTATTAACCCACTTCCTGAACTGGAGAAAAGAGTGACCAAGATTCAGCCTGGCATTCCAATTAACTAATGAACACATTGTTATGATCATACCTACAGCTTTTTCTTCTCTTCCATTGGGAAGAAAGGTGGAGCTGCACTTAAGCATGGCCTGAACTGTACCCTTCCCTGTAGTAAAGAATGGGTGTAGCATTAATTTCTTTGCATAGTACAAGAACTCCTCACTTAAAGTCGTCCGGGTTAACGGTGTTACGTTGCTGATCAATAAGGGAACATGCTCATTTAAAGTTGTGCAATGCTCCCTTCTAATGTCATTTGGCAGCTGCCTGCTTTGTCCGCTGCTTGCAGGAAGAGCAGCGCGTTGCAGCTAGCTGGTGAAGGCTTGAAACCAGGGTGGACCGGCAGCCCCCCCATCAGCTCCCTGCTCCCCTAAATTCCCTGTGCAGCAACTGCCCATCAGGCTATCAATTGCTGGAAGTTCAGCTTTCCCTCCCCCACTGCCACATGCTGCTCCTGCCCTCTGCCTTGGAGCTGCTCCTGGGAGCCTCCTGCTTGCTGTGCAGAGGGAGGGAGAAGGGGGGCCTAATGTCAGGGTGTTCCCCTCCCCTCTGCTTTTGCACCCTGCTTACCCCTTCTCCACACAGAGCAAGCTGGGGACATGGAGGGAGAGAGACAGAGAGAGCTGGGGGCAACAGCTACTGTCTCAACATCCTGATCCACTTAAAAAGACAATGTACTTAAGAGTGGGGTCAGCTTACTTAAAAGGCCAATGTGCATCTGTCTCTCTCCCACACACAAGGTGTGTGTCTGTGTCTCTCTGCTATGCTGTCTCCCCTCCCCACCCTCCATTTGTGCTGCCTTGGTAAAGGGTGAGAGGCTACATTAACAAAGTGTTAACCCTCGAGGGCTTAGCCAAAAGCTAGTTCATCATTTAGCAGTAAGGCATTCCCTAGGAAATATCCCACCCTCTGACTCCTCCACCTCAACCAAGCTTCACAATCATCATCATTGTGTACCAGTATTAAACTGTTTGTTTAAAACTTATACTCTGTGTGTGTGTATATATATATATATAGTCTTTTATCTGATGAAAAAATTGCCTGGAACCTAACCCCCTCATTTACATTAATTCTTATGGAGAAATTGGATTCACTTAACATCCTTTCGCTTAAAGTCACATTTTTCAGGAACATAACTACAATGTTAAGTGAGGAGCTCCTGAACAAACTAAGAGCTTTTAATGGAGTTTGCTTACCTATGTGTGGAAAGTCTGTCAAGCAAATTACCAAGGCCACAAGAGTTTTGCCTAATCCAGTGAGCATCTAGGAAGGGAGGAGGATAATAATTGCTATTGCTCTCTGCTATAACTGAATACAGTATGGCGCTGTGGTGACTAAGTAGCAGAAGATAGTCTATATTCTGGTCCCAATGACACGAATATGAGTTTTGCCATTGACAAATCCTGGTTCAACAGTGTCTTAAGACTAATGAACTGGAGAAAGCCTTTAAATCTTTTGGTGCTACTGCTCTGTCCACTTGCTGCTGTAAATGAAAACATGGGATATTCACAGAAAGATACAATATTCAAGAGAAGACAGAAAACAGCCAACAATTAAGTCAAAAATAAAGTTTATCCACTGATAGTTGCAATCATGCACTCCATTTTACTATTCTGCCCCTACAGTAATTCTCTTTTGTTTCCATCCTTACGCTTCACAGACAAAAAATATCTCTAATATTAACCAACTCCACTCACAGAGGGTAAATATGGAGAAAGCCCAAATAAGTAATGCTGCATGTTGTAAGAAGACATTTGAATTAGAGCGGGGCGAATAATGGATTTTTCAGTTCGCTAGCAATTCCAAAGAATCAAAAAGTTTCATTTGGGTCAAACAACTTCTTTTAATATTTTCAGCAAATTACAAAATAACACAAAAATTGAGTTGGCTCAGAATCAAATGTTTCATGTTGATGTTACTGAAACATTTTGATTGTTCAGTCCAGTCAAAACTATTCAGTTAACTCAATACACTGACTAGTTTCAGATCAACCAAAACTGTTTTTCAGCAAATAAATTATTTACAGACAAAATTTCATCCAGCTCTAATTTGGATTAGGGATGGTGATTTTAGTGTGGATGATCAAACTGTCCTCAAAAGCAACACTAACACATTTTTATGTACACATTTTTATGTAGTTTGAGAGTCAACTTAATGTGACTCTCAAACTACAGTGTGTGCCATTACTCAACAGATGAACAAAAACAGTTACACAAGGTCATAATACTATCAGAATCAAGTTAAAGCAGACAAATTACAAATAGCAGGTGTGCAAATTCAAAATGATCATTCAAGCTCTGATTTAAAAATGCAGAGGTATAAATGTTTTAAACCTTTAATTTCTTGTGCATCTCAGTTGCCAACTGCTGAAAATTCTAAAAAAGTAAAAAAATGTTTGCAATATGCAATTCAGTGAACATGTAAAGTTGTAGAACTATCAGAGGGGAATGAGTGATTTCTGAAAACTAGAATAACATGGAGCACTCAGATTTTAAACAGAATAAAGTAAAAAGAGCCTGGTAGTTTGGGAGTTTCTAACATTTAATAAATGATGGTTATTAAATTCCAATTCAATTATTTCAGCTAGAAACGGGAGACAAAACACAGATTTCTCTCAACCTGAAAGACCCAAGAACGAAGGAGAAAGGTAAACAGTCCCAGCAACTTAAAACTAAGTAGGATTCGTTTCGTTCACATCCATAACATTTTCAGCAGTCTCCATTTCATGATTCAGAACTGCTATGTAAATGATTTATCGTAACCAAAGTAAGAAGTCACCCACAGTTTGAATGGATTGGTCCAGAATATTTATGGGTTTAAAACGAAGCGCATTATTATATCATCTCAGAAAAAGTTAAGAGATATGTAGTATCTCTAGAGTGTCAGTACCGCTAGCCTATAACAGCCACATTGTACAGGTCTTAAATGAGGGAGCTCTGCTATCCCATCCCTCAGTTCTCCTGTAATGCACTTCTGAGATCCTTCAGCAGAGGATCTCAACAAAAGTTAAGAATGTCGATCACTCCTCAGAGCAACCCGCCGAGGAGCTCCCCAGAGCCAGGATTAGTACCCAAGAATCTAGGAAACAACACTCCTAGTCCTTTGCTCTAACTACTAGTCCACGCTAGTCTGATTAGTCAGGGGTGGCTTGTTTGAAAGTTTTTGCACAAGGGGGAGAATGCACGGCAAGAGCCTAGAGTCAGAAAGGCTGTGTGTGTGTGTGTGTGTGTGTGTGTGTGTGTGTGTGTGTGTGTGTGTGTGTGTGTGTGTGTGTGTGTGTGTGTGTGTGTGTGTGTGTGTGTGTGCACACGTTGCTGGATGCAGCCCCCCTCCTCCCCGAGAAGGAAATGCTGCCCACCCCGCAGACAGCACACCCGGATTTAAAAGCAAATAACTTCGGGGATGCGTGCGGGGGACACCGTTACAGCCGCTCAGATACTTTTCACTCGGAGGCTCTCGTGCCGGGGCAGGCGGCATCTGCTTCGAGGCACGGACTGATTTCTTCCCTCCCCACGGTCAGTACAAAGTTTAAGCCAGCTAAACATACCTGAAGCCACCCCGTACCTGTCTCGTCTGGTCCTTTGCAATGTCCTCCCCCTGCTTTCTTGCCTCTTTAAACTTGAACTGACACCAATCTGCGGCTGTTGCCTTCAGCCACCTTTGCAGCCCAGCTGTGGCCCGAGTCCCCGCCGCCTCCCATCTCTGAGTGGGAGTGAAACATTAACGCCCCCCCCCCCCCGCTTCTTCTTTGCAGCACGTAGACAACGTCGCAAATTGTTGCCTGCAAAGGATGCGGGGCCGCTCCTCCCCCACCGCAGCTGGCCAGCTGTGCCACAGCTGGCCGCCCCGCTGGGCGCTAAAGTCCAGCGCTGCCCGTCTGCAACGCCCACCCGGTTGCCTTTCATTGGTAGCGCTGCCTTCTCGGCGCCTTCGGATGGGCTCCGGGCTCAGTCAGTCTCTTGCCGGGGGGAGGGCGGAGGCGGGAGTGATGTGGCACTGAGCGGCGGGGCCGGGGAGGGGAGGGTGCCTGGGCGGGCAGGGGCCCGGGCGCCTCTCCGGGTTCTTGAGTGGGTGCAGGGAGCCAAAACTGCGGGCTTACGGCATTGTCCCTGCACCCCCCTCTCAGGCAGGCTCACGCCTTGTGCAGTTGTTCAGGGGTTGATGGATTTTGCAGGGCTTTTCAATGGGACATTAGTCCTGTGGCACTTTCATTTGTAGTTTATTCATAGGTATGTCCACAGGGGCCCCAAAAAGGATGCCTGGCCTAGTCCACCCTCCAAAACATACCAGCCTTTTGGTGCCCCCCTTCAAACCACTGTAGGACTGAGCAGTTCTCATCGCTGGTTGCATCTTTGCGCTCATTTGAATAGTCACAGGTCAGGGCCGGCAACAGAAATTTGGGGGCCCCCTACTCTGATAGTTTGGGGCCCCCCAGCCCAGCCGGACCCCCTCCAGCCCAGCCGACAGCGGCTGGGGGGCCCCCAGGCCAGCCGGTGCTCCCCCCCCCCCCAGCTGACAGCTGGCCGCAGCGGAAGCAAGAGCCTGAGAGCAGCGTGAGCTGCCCCTGCTGCTCCCTCCCTCCCCGCCCTTTCTCCCCCGGACTGAGCCGCTGCCGCCGGCCGGGCTCTCTGCTCCTGCCGGGGACTCGCGCGCTCGTCCGGAGGAGAGCCACGCTGGATTACTATGGGTAGAGCTGTACCGGGGCCCCCCTAAAGTGTGGGGTCCGGTACAGCTCTACCCTTAGTACCCCCCTGTCGCCGGCCCTGTCACAGGATGGTAGCCCCTCGCATAGATAAAGTGCCTCAGGCAGCTCTGTTTCCGGGTCAGCTCAGTTACTAAGCCCTGGTCTACATTACGGAGTTAGGTCGACGTAAGACAGCTTACGTCAACCTAACTGTAAGCGTCTACACTAAAATGTCGCTCCCTCTGAAGTAACTTGCTCGCTACGTCAACTTACTGACTCCACCTCTGTGAGAGGTGAAGTGCTTAGTTTCATGTAGTTATGTCAACGCAGAGTCAGTGTAGACACTATCTTGCTTACATCAACTGTTGCTGCCTTTCAGAAATCATCCCACAATGTCGATCCAACTGACAGATCGGTGCAACAACACTAGGAGCATAGTGTGGACATACAAAAGTGATTTGGTTACTGTGGTGGCTGTATGTCAACATACCTTAGGTTGACATAATTTTGTAGTGTAGACATTCCCTAAGAGATGCATTCTTTTCACAGCTGGCTTTTTTCCAAAGCAAAATGGAATATAGCGCAAGAATGACACTTTCTTGTAACTGTCACCTCTCCTGTTAACTTGTGGAACTTACTGCCAGGGTATGTTGTGAAGGCCAAAACTATAACAGGGCTCAAAAAAGAATTAGATAAGTTTGTGGAGGCTAGATCCATCAATGGTTATTAGCCATTGGTTATTAGCCAAGATGGTCAGGAATGCAACCCTGTGCTGTGGATGTGCCTAAACAGGATAGATCACCAGATGATTACCTGCTCTATTCATTCCCTCTGAAGCACCTGGCATTGGCCACTGTCACCAGACAGGATACTGGGCTCGATGGACCATTGGTCTGACCCAGTATCTTCATTCTTTTGTTCCTATCCCCCCATTTACTCTGGTTAATTAGCTAGAAAAGTGACTGTTTATAATAGAAGTGCCTTTTCTAGATAATAAAGATCTTTACAAAAGTAGGCAAGTGTTATTGTGCCTATTTTACAGAGGAGGAAACTGAGGCACAGAAAGATTAGATGATTTATCCATGGTCACACAGAAAATCTATGGCAGAGCCAGGAATAGAACCCAGGAAATATTATAAACTGAAAAGGCTATTAACAGCATAACAGTACATTATACTATAAAACAGTGTTTCCCAAACTTTTTTGGCCACGGAAAACTTGTCAGCCTGGTATATATTTACGGAACACTTATAATACTACAGTAAAACCTCGATATAACGGACTAATTCGGGCGAGGGGGTGTCCGTTAAAGCCGAAAGTCCGTTATTTAATAATTTTTTTAAATCATTAAATAACAGGACTTTTGGCTTTAACGGACACCCCCTCACCCGAATTAGTCCGTTATATAGAGGTTTTACTGATCACGGCCAGGAGCCGGGAGTCAGCCCGCCCGGCGGCAGCCAGCAGCCCGCCCGCCCGGGACCCCGGCTGCTGGGACCCGGGCGGGAGCTGTCAACCCACCCGCCCGGATCCCGGCTGCTGGGACCCCGGCGGCAGCTAGCAGCCCACCTGCCCAGGACCCCGGCTGCTGGGACCCGGGCGGGAGCTGTCAACCCGCCCGCCCGGATCCCGGCTGCTGGGACCCCGGCGGCAGCTAGCAGCCCACCTGCCCAGGACCCCGGCTGCTGGGACCCGGGCGGGAGCTGTCAACCCGCTCGCCCGGATCCCCGCTGGGGGGAGCCGGGCGGGAGCTGTCAACCTGCCCACCCGGATCCCAGCTGCTGGGACCCCGGCGGCAGCTAGCAGCCCACCCTTACACTATCTCCACAATATCAGCTGGCAGAGACTATCAACAGAGTTCAAAAGCCTTAAACAGAAGGAATTTCTCCTTGCAAGTGTTTACCAGGAAGTTCTGGTAAACAAGTGTTTTTAAAAATCCCTGCTTAGAGCCAGCAACACGTTAGCCAAGAAGAGTAAGTAATGGTGTCTGTAGTGACCAGAAGACATTGTGACGGGCAACCACTAGGAGGTGTAGTTATGCTTCTGAGTCAACCCCAGGAGAGTGCATAATGGTGGTATCATCAGCTATGAGAATGACCTTGCTGCTATCTGTGTGTTTGGGAACGGAACCGTTCCCAGCTGTGTGAGTGTTTACCCCGTCTGTGTGAGAACGAATGCGTGGGAAACTAAGTGGGGAAACTGAGGCAGAACAGCGTGTAACCAATCAGTTGTTGCTTGCAAATGAGACATGAGTATGTATGAGATGCAAATGTGTGAGTGTACTTAAGCCCACACCTGTGGGTTGTCTGTGGGCTCTTCCTTCCTAGCAACAGCTCCGAAGTGCTAGGCACCCTTTCTGCGGTCGCGCTGATTAGAATCGGGCCCCTCAGCGCCTATTCGAGGGACTGAGGCCTTCCAATAAACTCATCTACTTTCTACAACCACGTGTGTGTGCCTTGTCTCGCAAAATCCACAGTACCTCACAACAGTGTCCCTAGCCTTTGTTTATCAGAGGGTGGAGACGATGGCAGGAAAGAGATCACTTGATCATTACTTGTTAGGTTCACTCCCTCTGGGGTACCTGGCGTTGGCCCTAACCCTAACCCAATATGGCCATTCTTATGTTCTTAAGGTAGAATGGCAGTCCCTCTCCTCCAAGGTTTCCAGAATAGCTGATGCTAATTTCACCACTTCTACTAAATAATCTGTTTTATGGGGCTGTGCAGAATAAGTCCTAATGCCCTTAAAACTTCCCTCATTCAAGTTCTCTGCCTCCAAACCTTATTAAGAACCCAACACTTTATTTGTGGGTGGGTTTAAGGTATTTGGGGAGAAGGTTAATGCCACCTCTGCAGGGCCAGCGACAGAAATTTGGGGGCCCCCTACTCTGAGCATTTGGGGCTCCCCCTCACCCACCCACCTCACCCACCCTCCCGCCAAGGGCTGGCCTGGCTCTTGCAGGTGGGCGGGGGAAGCGCTGCAGCCGGGGGTGCCTCGGGAGCGGCGCGCCACGCCGTCCTCTGCAGCCGCCGGGGCGGGGGAGGCGATGGAGCCGGGGGTGCCTCGGGGCGGCTCCTGGGGGGGCGTGGGACGAGCAGCGGCTGAAGGGCTCGGGAGGCAGCCAGCTGCGGCGCCAGACACAGCTGGGGAAATGCGGTGCGGTGCCCAGGGGGGACGACTACGAGTAGAGCTGTGTACCGGTCCCCGGACTTCAGGGGCCCGGTACAGCTCTACCCGTTGTACCCCGCTGTCGCCGGCCCTGCACCTCTGAACAACATACTAACCCAAAGAAACCTTCCTACCAGGACTACAAAAAGAAGGATTCTGCATGGACTCCACCTGAAGGTCGAAACAACAGAAAACCACCTACCTGAATGCTGTAGGTTCATCCTGTATCTAGGAGACATGCTATTACACACTTCTGTTTGATTTTATGCCTATGGTTGTCCCTGGATCCTTCTGAGAGGGCTAAATCTACACTCACTTCTCTTGTATACAACTATGAATATGCATGCTTGCATATAATATTGTATAAGTAATTGCTGCAGGTGCCTTTTGAACAAGTTTATTTGGCAAGTGGAGTTGCCTTTCCAAACTGCATAGTGATATGAGCATTTACTAGATTTCCCATCTCACTCTAAGCAGAGTTCCAACTTGTCTTCAGTTTCAAATGAAGGGCAAGTCTGCCATGTGCAGTCAGAATTTAACAAAAGGTTTCACCCTATAAGTGAGAATACAGTGTTAATTGTCTTCCTCCAGGCCATCTCATCAAACCACAATATAAGCTGGCAAGTCTGTTGAGAGTACATGACAGCAGGATCCAACTTGTATGGCATCCAGACCTGTTTTCTGGTCAGAAGGTACTTTAGCATTTTATTTTAAAACTGACAGAAGAGTGCTTCTCATGTAATGATATTGTCTCTGCCCAATGGATATCCTTCTGCTGCTGGGAAATTTTCAGGCAGGCTAAGCTACTCAGATAAGTTTGAGTGCACTTATCTCATCTGTTTACCAGTTGTCTAATGTGTTTGTGTTGGCAGCAGTGATCTCTGCCCTTCTGGGATTCAACATCTCCATCTTTATATACACTCACCTTTTTTTCTTTTTCTTTTAAGCAAAGTGTTTCCCTCTGTGAGAATACTTTGACCAGCTGGACAGCAAAGGATTCTGTACCCCTAGGGGGAGCCTGGTGTTCTTGTGATATGTGTTACTGTAAAAACCAAAAAGTAAACAAGAATAGCTTGTAATGTCTTTAGCGCAGGGGCAGTCCATTATTTTTTTTCCAAGGTCCAGATTTCTTGGTCAAGGTATCGTCAAGGTCTAGACGCCAGGGAAATTTTTAAAAAAACAACAATGATAATAATAGATAAATAAAAAGGTTTGGAGGTCTGTTCAAAAGCATCTGGCAGTCTGGATTTGGCCCACAGTCCACCTATTGACTGCCCCTGCTTTAAGGTCTAAGGACTAGAAGACAACAGGGCCAAAGCAGGAACATGATTGTTTTAACCAAGTCCAAAGAAAGGTCAAAAGCACAACTAATTTCAGGCAGGTTCAGGAGACCCAATGCTCCTTAGCTCTCCTATTAGTTACAACTAACCCCAGAACACAGGGTGCACACATTCCTCTCATATAGTGTGATGGGAGGAATTAATTCCCCACAGTTTCTCCAACCTTGCTACACCTCCCTCCACCCCAAGATTGTGTACTCAGAAATAGGGCCCGCGCCAGGTATTTTGCCACCTTAGGTAGCAAGCGCCGGAGGGGGCGGCGGCGGCGGGGCAGCCTACTCTCCGCCAAGTTGTTGAGCTGCCACAGAAGGTGTGGCGGCGATTCGGCGCCAGCTGTCCACAGCGCCGTCAGTTCGGCGGACACTAGGACAGCGGACAAGCCATTGAGCAGCCTCCAAATTGCCACCGAGGGGGGACGAAAAGCTGCCCTTCAAATTCTGCTGCCCTAGGCAACCGCCTAGGTCGCCTAATGGGTAGTACCGGCCTTGCTCACAAAATTCTTTCTCTAGAGGGATAGGTAAGCTAATTTCTGCCAACCTCTGAATGGGTTATACATTCATCATGATCATATTTGGTTAAATGAAGCAACAACCGTTGTTTTAAATTTTTCTCACTTACAAGGAGACTCCAGGGTAATGTAAGACATATTCCGTTAAATAATTACAGTAAACCCTCGATTTAACGGACCTCGATTTAACGGACTTCTGATGCAACGGACAAAATTTCTGAGCAAGTCTGATGCATCTGAAATCCATTTCTCGCGGGCTGGCTGCTGGCTCCCGGCTGCCGCCCGGGTCACAGCAGCAGGCGGGTTGGCTGCCAGCTCCCGGCTGCGGGCGGGCTCCCGGCTCCCGCCCAAGTCCCGCAAGCGGACGGGCTGGCTGCCAGGTCCCACCTGCGGGCGGGCTGGCTGGCTGCCGGGTCCCGCCAGCGGGTGGGCTGGCTGCCGGTTCCCGCCTGGCTCCCGCCTGCGGGCAGGCTGCCGGCTCCCGCCCGAGTCCCGCAAGCGGGCGGGCTGGCTGACGGTTCCCGGCTGCCGCCCGGGTCCCATCAACAGGCGGGCTGCTGCTCCGACAGCTCGTTTTTTTTTATATTAAATAACGGACTTTTTGATTTAACGGACACCCCCTCGCCCGAATTAGTCCGTTAAATGGAGGTTTTACTGTACAAAGAAGGAAAAATTCCTTCAAGACAGTTTAAGCATGTACAATCTACTATATAGGTGGAAAATACTTGTTAGGTTGTCTAGTCCATTCTCCTATTTCAAGATTATCCTCTACAATACAATAAAAAGTGTAAAAAAAATGTGACTGGTTATTAAGGCCATGTGACTAATTTGTAGTGAATAATTTAGTGGATGAATTTCACCTTTCTTCTGCTTGCAGAGAATGCCCACAACATGATAGTGAAGCCCTCCAGTGAACTTGTCTGACTTTTGATTTGGTTGGCTTTTCTGTGATATTTAACTTTACAATATGGAGAGTTCTGTGCAAGTATTCAGAATTTGAACTGCGTGGGTGAGGTCTGAATCTAAATACAATAGCATATTATACTGTTTCTGTTCCCTCATTGGATGACTATGCAATCAGACTATGTGCCTTCTCCAGTATGGTAAATCCATTAGCTCCATGTGATTCCAGCTATCGAATTTCCATTCCTCAAGTTCCCTTAAAATAAAAAAATGTGGATTATGAAATGGAAGAGGAAGTTACTCAGCTATATGGAGCTTCACTTTCCACTATGAAAGTGTCCATTTTGGTACTGATGAGACTTCAACTTAAAGGAGTGTTACCTGGACCATGTCTCTCTCTGCCCGTCACCCCCCAGGCAGGGTATGGGCCACCAACCACAGAGCACTCCAACTCTGTTGTTGGCATTTCAGTAGCAAGGTGGCTCCCTATAGGGTGGAGTTGCTAGCCCCATGCCCATGTTAAGCCTATAGCACCTGGTATTCCTAGGAGGTCTCCCATCCAAGTACTAGCCAGGCCTGACCCTGCTTAGCTTCCGAGATCAGATGGGATCAGGCATGTTCAGGGTGGTTTAGCCATCTGGACCATGTACAAGAACATTAAAAGGAATTTTAAAAACATTAAAAGGAATTTTAAAAACTTCTAAAAATTTCTAAAAACTTTTAAAAGTGCCTGCTCATGAGATTTTTCTCAGTGAAATGCCAATCTAAATGCTGAAATTAACGAAGGCAAATTGAACTTAATTTCTGTTTGCTGTAACTTGTATTACAAATGCGTCAGAAGCAGCAAAAGAATAATTGTCAATGTAGATACTTATTAAGAAAATTGAGAAATCCCTGCCACCCCCCCCCCCAAAAAAAAAACCCAATTCCTATAAATTAATGTGGCTAGGCTGCATATCCCACCAATGTTCACTGTAAAAAGCAAGGAAATAAGCAGTGTAGTGATTCACTTTGTCTACAGTCCACTCATACTGTGACCCTCTACTATAGATGGAGGCACCTGCTCAATGACACAACTTGGGTAAAAAATAATCCTCTTTCTTAAAGGAAAGGGGATTGACCAACTTTTTGGGAACTACTGCTTCTGAAGTTACATTTCCGCATCTAAGGACAAAATTGGGTTTTCTACATCTAACAATATAAAAGAAAGATATTTCTTTACTGGGAGAAAAAATAATACAGCAATACTACAGAGTAGAATGAACTTCATTGCCTTGTGACATCACCAATGATAAAACAATGCAGTTGATGCAACACCCTATGACCCTTTTCACTGGTGCTGTAACAGCCTCATTTTTTCAGCATGTCTTCTGGTTAACAAAGTTTGGTGATGGAATCTTAAGCCTTGCAATGCCCTGGAATAACAGGTAATGACTAGTGCTTATTTTACAGATTCTCAATAGGCCCAGAGAGGTGAAATGACCAGACCAAAGTCATTCAGCTGGTCAGAGGCAGAGCTAGGAATAAAAGCCATGACCCCTGATGCTCAGTCCCTGCTCCAGCTCCCAGGTAACACTTCTTCTGTAAAAAGATGCACTATCAAATTTATTACACTATTTTTGTTTTATTTTGATTAGCATTTTGCTAGTTTCTTTTTAAAATTATGTCTTTTAAGAAAGTTAACTGTTTTACATGCCCATTTGCTCCTCTTTGTTGCTTAAGAAATTTGTGTCCTTATCTGACAGAAAAATATATTAGCATAGGCCCCAATCAATTACTCACTGGAACTACTCAAGGTAGCAAAGTTAAGCATATGTGCAAGAGTTTGCAGAATCAAGGTTCTAATGTGCAGTGTAACTTAATTTCCCAATAATTTCTCTGAAATATATTAACGGAGACAGACTAAGCAGGGAGTGGAAGTTCCCTCTCATATTCTCATGAATCGAGTTGTTTTGAAATTTATGAAGAGCTTTTCTGATTTTCAACCATTATATTTTTAGAGAACAACAATAAAACAACAACAAAAATAGCCTGTTGTGTTTAGTTCTTAAGAGAGGATATTGTGACCAGAGAACATGAGCAATGACGTTTTTCTGTGAATGATGGTGGAGTGAAATCAGAGGTCCAAATGTCCATCTACCCGACTGATAAGACCAGAAGAACTGTGACCCTCTCACACAAATCATGGATAGATCTACTAAGCAACAGATACTCACCTTAGATCATCAGGTAGGAAAATATTCTTCTTTCTTAAGGTTTGTTAAGGCAGATAGCTTTAAGAAACAGCTTCTTCTGAAGACGTACAATAGAACCTCTTGTTTACAAACAAATTGGGGACTGAAGAGTTCATAAAATCAAAACATTTATAAAACTGAACATCTAAAGGTTACAAAAAGTATGGTGCATAAGTTGCAGTGTGATGCATGCCTCGCTTTCTTGTCCTTCAAACCATGGCAAAGTTATGTCTAATGCACCTAGGGCATGGGAACGTGAAGGGATGTTGGCTAATTCTTCATCAACATAACTTTTGTTTTGTGATTTTTTTTTCTGTCTGGAAAAATTGTTCATATAACTGGCTGTGCAAATGATTGGTGCTCATAAAATTGAGGTTCTTCTGTATTTGTTGAAGAAAACCTGTTATCTCGAAAAAGAAATATTCCCTATTCTCAATAAGATACTGCTAGGATCAGACACTATTTCTGCACCCTTTCAATGATTTTTTCAGAGTAAAGGCCAAATGTGCAATGACCCTGGGACAAGATGTATACCAGGGGTACGCAACCTATGGCACGCATATGGCAAGCTGATTTTCAGTGGCACTCACACTGCCCGGGGCCTGGCCACCAGTCTGGGGGGGCTCTTCATTTTAATTTAATTTTAAATGAAGCTTCTTAAACATTTTTAAAACCTTATTTACTTTACATACCACAATAGTTTAGTTCTGTATTATAGACTTATAGAAAGAGGCCTTCTAAAAATGTTAAGATGTATGACTGGCACGCAAACCTTAAATGAGAGTGAATAAATGAAGACTCGGCACACCACTTCTGACAGGTTGCCGACCCCTGTATACTATCAGTCTCCTGATGATGTTCTGCCCTGGCTCTGGGAACAATCTTCCCAGAAGGCCTCATATAGAGAGTATGTTAAACAACATGGAAAATGGGCCTGATTCATATTTCAAATCTATCAGTGATGATATGGAAGAATTTGATGTATAGCTTGGGAATTGCTTCACATAATGATTCAGTGATTAGAGAATATAGACCGAGGGAAGTTTTAGACACACCAGCAATATCCCCTACTGACCAACTCAATATATGCTGCAATCCCTAAGCAACAGGCCAAATTCTGCCCTGCGACACATGTGCTGCTCCCATCCACACCAGTGAGACTCCTGCATGCACATTCAAGGGCATAATTTGACTTTATGGGATAGATGAGATGAGAGTCAACATTAGATTTGAATTGCATATGATTAGAGTTACAATAATTTCCTGCCCTTTCTCATTTTGTATCACTACATCTGACATAATTTAAACACTGCAAGTGGAATTAGTCTTGCTATTATTACATTCACTTCTTTAAGTGACTTTTGCATAAGCAATTTTTTTAAAAAAATCAGTCCTTCAACTGGTCCAGGGTGCTATGATCTGATCAATCAACTAATCAACTGACTTTCATAACAGGCATGGGAACCTAGAACCCAAAAGATGAATAGGAGTAATATAATAAATATAATAAACTGGTTAGTCTCTAAGGTGCCACAAGTGTTCCTCGTTTTATTTACGGATACAGACTAACACAGCTGCTAATCTTAAACCTGTCAGGATTAATATAGTGAGATTAAAAAAGAATAATGTAGGGAAAGTTTAGAGAAAAATGGAAAATTACAGCATCACTGCTCCTGCATTTCCTTGTAATATCTGTCAATCCAGAGTCTTTCAGTGGCACTGTAATTAATTTTTAACTTCATGACAGTGTGTCACTTAATTCTCTCAATATGGATTAAGGAGTTCCCTCTATTGTACAATAGTCATATCATCCAGCCATTTAATAAAAATGAGTGAAATTCACCATTAAATTATTTCTTTTTGTAGCAATTGTGTGATTTTTATTTACAGTTGTCTGTACAATTGTAAAAACAAATATTTTTTCACTCTTTTTTCACAAACATTGGCATGTTGCAGTGGCATACACAGGCAAAATGTGTTAGTTGGTTTTCATTTAAGTCATTTTTGATCTTTAACATTGATTTCTAACAT
Organism: Sternotherus odoratus; assembly: GCA_032164245.1. NCBI lineage: Eukaryota > Metazoa > Chordata > Testudines > Kinosternidae > Sternotherus > Sternotherus odoratus. Next base: position 133,608,242 of record JAVMKO010000001.1, on the reverse strand, counting down.
TAAAAAAAGCTAAACTTGTATAACTACCTTGTACCTTGTGATCTAAGGCATGATAATTCTTTTTTCTTCTCTAAGTGAAATGGAGCTTTGAATGAGTCCTCTATGGAGTCCTTCTCAGCCCTCTTTTCATCCTGGTTGATGAAGGTCTAAAATAGACTTTGACATGAGCACATGGATACGACAAGTTGGGCAGGTTGGTTTCTTTAGCAGCCACTTTTCGATACACTATGTAGGAAAAGAATATGGGAAAGAGAAAGTTAGCAATCCAAACTTGTTGAACCGGCAATCAACTACCAGGATTTTTGAGAGGGATGATTAGTAAATTCCCATACATGACCACAGCTTTGATCTAACCTTTTTTTTTAGAAGCATAAAAACCCATATATTCAGTGAATCATAGAATATAGGACTGGAAGGGAGCTCAAGCATTTATAAAGTACAGCTCCTGCAATGAGGCTGGACCAACTAACCCTAGGCTATCCCTGAGAGGTGTTTGTCCAACCTGTTCTTAAAAACCACCAGTGATGGGGATTCCACAATCTGTTTTGGAAGCCTATTCCAGAGTTTAACTATCCTTATAGTTAGAAAGTTTTCCCTAATATCTATCTCTTTACAACAACCCTTAACATATTTGAAGACTGCTATCAGGAGCCTCTCTGTTTTCTTTTCTCAAAACTAAACATGCCCAGTTTTTTTAACCTTCCCTCAAAAGTGAGGTTTTTGAACTCTTTAACATGTTTCTTGCTCTCCTCTGGATTCTCTTCAATTTCCTAAAGTGTGACAGCCAGACTTGGACACAATACTCCAGCTGAGGCCTCACCAGTGCCTAGTAGAATGAGAAAATCATGTTCTATATCTTACATATGACACTCCTGTCAGTACACCCCAGAATGATATTAGCCTTTTTTGCAACTGCATCACAATGTTGACCCATGTTCAGTTTGACATTGTTTATAACCCCTAACAGTACTATCACCTATCCAGTTATTCCCCATTTTGTAGTTGTGCATTAGATTTTTCCTTCCTAAGTGTAGAACTTTAAAATTAACATTGTTGAATTTTGTCTACTTGATTTCAGACCAGTTCTCCAATTTCTCAAGATCATTTTGAATTCTAATCCTGTCCTCCAAAGTGTGTGCAACTCCTCCCAACTTGATATCATCTCACAAATTTTATAAGCATATTATTCACTCTATTACCCAAGTCATTCATGAAAATATTGAATAGTATTGGACCAAGGACTCACCCCTGCGGGACCCAATTAGATACACCCTCTCTGATTGACACTGAACCATAACTACTCTTTGAGTAGGGTCTTTCAACCAGTTGTTCACCCATTTTATAGTATTTTAATCTAGACCACATTTCCATAGTTTGCTTATAAGAAAGTCCGGTGGGCCTGTGTCAAAAGCATGACGAAAATCAAGATATATTCTGGCTACTGCTTCCTCCCATCCACTAAGCCAGTAACCCTATCAAAGAAGGAAATTAGGTTTGTTTGGCAGGGCTTGTTCTTGACAAATGCATGTTGGCTATCCCTTGCACCCCATTATCCTCTGTTTACAAATGGTTTATTTAATATTTTTTCCGGTATCTTTCCAGGTATCGAAGTTATACTGACTGGTCTATAATTCCCTGGGTCCCCTTCTCCGATCCTCCATGATCTCACCCATCCTCCACGAGTTCCTCCATGAATGCTGTTTTTGGATTCAATTCTGCTTTCATTGAAACAACTTCAATAGGATCAGGACCAGACCCAATTTTAATTTTGCAGGAGTATAAGATCTCTAACTCACTCACTCTCGCTCTGTTTAGTTAGTTAGTTAGTTTAGTGACAGATTGACAGTTCTTGAGACTCAGGTCCTATGTTTATCCACAGAAGAGGTATAATATGAGCCATAGTATCAAGCTTCCCAACCATTATGTCTAAAACATCACCTTGTGAGATCATTTCTAGGGACATGATACATTTTCTATAGCTAATTTGATCCTTTGTCACTTTGCCGAGAATGGCAATAAGGATGCCATTTATGCTACTTGTTGTTGCCGTGTGATCAGCTGTCCACTGAAGATTTTACCAAACCCACCAAACTCACACTAGACATCCAACATGTATAGCAATGCTTGGCCATGTCTGTCCTGGGCCAGATATGAACTAGAGCCGAGAAGTTAAACCTTCTTATCCCTATCCTTGTACCAATTCCGCCGAGACATCCAGATTCCATTCTTTTGCTATAATTATTTTTCAACCAATTGATATTGGGAACAAACATACACTGGATACAGAGGTTCTAATCCAGCCCTACATTAGGACACTTTTTGTTACTCTCCTCTAGTACAAAGCTGTCATGGAGGCAGCTTAGCTGGGCACTGGGGAATTCATCCAGTGTAGGAGAAGCATCAAGTAGTGCAGCAGCTTCTACACCTCCATCCTCATCTCAACCACCAGCATATGGGGCTCAGTCAAAGTCTAGTTGCTGTAATGGAATCCTTCCTCTTCCATGTAAACTGTAACTGATTAGGAATAGGTTCCCCCAAGAATTTCTTGCCATACCTCTTTGTGAAAGCTGTGCATGCAGTGAAGTTCTATTATACTGCCAGTCTCGAGATCATCATGACAAATAACACACGGATCCGAATCTTCATCCTTCAAAGGAACATAAATCACTGTCAGTCATAAGATGACTCCAACCCAGAACTACTTGGATAAGTTAGCAGACCAAAGAGTGGCTTTACATATGACGTTTACTTACCTTACAGCTGAGATCTGAATTCTATTGACCTGGGGTTGAATTTATCCCATGCATAAAGAAATCTATTAATTTAAATGGCCAGGTCCGCAACTATGCAAGAACAGCATTTGTCACAGCAGGAGAGAGGGATCCAAAGATACCCTTTGCACACCACCCCAATCCTGTGGCTGCCTTTAATTGGGCAGGTTCCCTCCTGCCAACTGCAGAAACCATTAAGGGCCATTCCTCTCTGCTATCCCAGGATCTCCATATGAGAGAGCCTCCAGGGAGCAGGTTTAAGGCTATCATGGCAGCCCTTTTACTGGCATTCTGCACATCCAGGGAACACAGAATATCAGATGAGATTTTCTATGTAGATCTGTGAGCAGATTTATCTCCTAAGGACCAAATTCTGTGCTTAGGACCCAGCCTGAATAACTTGGCCAGGCATTGGTGAAGTGTTTGAGGGAAAGACCTCCAGGAATCCTTCCCTGTGGGCTGCAGAGCAGAGCTCCTCTTTGATTCATACTTCAGCCCCATGAGTAGAATAAACTCAGTTAGTTTAGGGTCCCCCATGCTATGTGGGAAGGACTGGAGGATCTCCATAGCCTTGCTGCAGAGGACAACTGTCATACATCCCTCACCTGTCTTTTCTTCAAGTTCTTGTCTACACTGGGAAAATGTATCATGTCAGAAAATATGTTAATTAACCAAATTTAAACAACATGATAAGCACAATTGTGCCATTCGCATGGACAAGGACAGCTGTGTTTGAAAACACATTCGCTAGTTGTGTATAAAACTATGATCCACTCTTTACAACTTCTTCCGGGCTATTCTCCGCCTGACTGTGGTGACAAGACACTGCTGAGAGAAACTGTGTTTGCCTACAGCTCAGGAGGGGTCATGCTGGGCTTATGATTGGTGACCTGGATTCAGAGCAATCTTCCTTGCAGGAAAAGTGGAGTCTGGCCCATTAGTTCCACAGAGTGGGTACATCCTCCTATAGACTAGCAAAGGAAGGTCTGTGAGATGAGAAAGAGCCAGTTGGAATCTGTTACGCTAGGTCACACTTTTGGTCTGATTCTTGTTTGCCTAAAGAAGGGGTGGGGAACCTCCGGGCCGCGGGCCTTATATGGCCTGCCAAGTCATTCTGTGCGGCCCGCAGCAGCGGGGCCGCAGCTGCCGGCCAGGGACGTGCGCGGGCCACCAGGCGGGGGTGGCTCGTGCCTGGGGGAGCCGCTGGTGCCGCGCGGCCACCAGGTGGGGGTGGCTCGCGCCTGGGGGAGCCGCTGGCGCCGTGTGGCCACTAGGCGGGGGCGGCTCGCACCTGGGGGAGCGGCGGGGAGCCGATGGTCAAAGGGGTGTGTGGGGGGAGGCTAGGTTGGGGGGCAGGCAAGGGGGCAGTAGGGGGGGAGGCCAGGCTGGGCGGGGTGGGCGAGGCGTGGGGGCGGAAGGGAAGGAGGTTTGGTGGGGGGGAGGCTGGGCTGGGCGGGTCAGGCATGGGGGGCAGGAGGCTCGGTTGGGAGTGGGAGGGGGGAGGAGGTTAAGTTTGGTGGGATGGGTCAGGCAGGGGTGAGGGAGGGAAGGCGGTTAGATGGGGGGAGGCTGGGCGGGGGTAAAGGAAAATCACCCCCTACACCCAGGCTGATAGCAGGAGCTGACTGGGGCAGGCAGCAGGACCCTGGCTGGCAAGGGGCCAGCGGGGGAAACCCCAAAGCAGTGCAGGGCTAAGCACTCCGCCTGCCACTGCTTTGGGGTTTCCCCCGCTGGCCCCTTGCCAGCTGGGGGTCTCAGCTCCCGTTGCCAGCCTGGGCTTCCTGGGGAGGGGGGGGGGGAGCGGCCCGCGAATGACATTATAAATGTCCAAATGGCCCTTGGCAGAAAAAAGGTTCCCCACCCCTGGCCTAAAGTCACTTAATACCACTCTGGCAGTGTCAGTGTTTAATTTATTCCAGGACTGAGCCCCAGTCTCTCTTGGCTTGGCATTTTTGGGCTTGCAGCGTCAGTTATGATTGTAAAAAAACTGCCTTAGCCCCAACGTCTAATTGCTTGAGCCCTGTCACCTCTTTTATTACAAATTAAGCACTGGGTAGTGTTAAAAGGCCTTAAAGTGGGCCTCAAAACAAAGCAATGTAAAGCAGCCTTACTGTAAATGAAAATCAGATCCTTACTGATGTATGCTGTGATGAGAGAGTTTATTCCCTTATTTATTTAAATAGAGAGTAACCTGGAGCTGTCTCAAGGCTTGTCTACACTTACTGGGGGAATGACACATGGTGATCGATACATTGGTGGTCAATTTAGTGGGTCTAGTGAAGACCTGATAAATCTACCACAGATCACTTTCCTGTCGACTCCTGTACTCCACCTGAACAAGTACCGCAAGGGGAGTCGACTAGAGAGCAGTTCCCATTGACATAGCTTAGTGAGGACCCCGTGGTACATAGATCTAAATACGTAGCTATGTTATTCACGTAGCTGAAGTTGTGTAACTTAGATTGATCTCCCTCTGTAGTGTACACAAGGCCACAGTGTTAAAGAAAGGGAACTGATTCTCTGTGAAGGTTCCTGGACTCTGGAATCCACTTCTCAGCTTAGTCCACCCAACCCTGGATGTATTATTCTTCTGATATGCTACAAGGTCTATCTGTTTTCCACGGCTTTGGTGATGATGGGATAATCACATATCCTGTGATTATGACTGGTTTCTTATTGGATAATTTTAGACAGTCTATATGAATGTATCTAGAGACTGTGTGCAATATGTGTGCATGGAGAGCACCCAGAGCCTGGCATGGGCGTCTATCAGTATTATTTCATACATCTGAGAACAAATGCAAAATGTATTCATTTGTATGTTTGCATATTTAATATTTAGCTTTTTCTTCTGCTGTGTTTATTTCATATTCTATCTTTATGTATCTGGTGGCCCTGAGTTGTTTGGTTTTGATTTTGTTACAGATTTTCCCCTTTTTCTTAGAATGTGTTGCTAGTGTATCAATAAATGTATCAATGGTTTCATGCAGTCCTTGTCAGCTGTTACATTTAATTATAGATGTATGCAGTTGAACTTTGATCAAGCTTTGATTAAACAATACATCAGAAGCATCAGGGTATTTTTACTCTGCTGTGACGCTGAACATTCACAAACCTAAAAGTGTGGGTAGTGACACTGTAAATTGTTTTGATAGTCCTCTTGTTATGGTTGGATAATCATCTTTGATTGTCCTCTTGATAATCATCTTGTTATGGATGGATCCTACTATTGAGATGCCTGTTACAGAAGAATTTCTCTGGGTACCCCTGGATTCACTTTCCAGAGGAGAGTATATCACTCAGTCTCAGGTGTCAGGAAACACAGCGGAGGAGATTATTTTAATAGAGGATAACCTGTCCTCAGTGAGCCAGGGGAAGTGTAGTGTAGTGGCTTTAAAATGTGCATAGACACGTGTGATGTCACCCTTCAGTGACTGCCCCCCAGAGAAGCTAAAACACCTACTCCTGCAGCTAGCTAGTTCTCCTTTAGCTCCAGTGGTAGAGGCCTTTGCTCTAAAACTAGCTCCGTTCTTCATTAGTTATTTATGAGCATTTTGAGCTGTGACAGCTTCTATCCTAAATTGTTGTATAATGTAATTTTTTAAATTTTACCTAAAAAAAATTGCATCAGAATGGCAGCTTTGAAGGGAAGGTGGATTGTGTGGAATTCTAGTTTGAACCTGAAAGGAACCCACTAATGACAGCTGTAAATAAGCACATCTTTAGGTTTTTTTTCATTTGTGTTTATTAATTTTATAACATTTGATACAAAGGAAAAACATTTAAGAGACACTAACTACAGGTCAGTTACCTTTTTTATACTCCCAAACAAGAGATTAAGATGGAGCTACGTTTTTGAAAAGCTTTACAGACAACTTAAACTTTTAAAAGTTTAGAAATTCAAAATTAAGGCTCTACTTTGCTTTAAAGTGACAAGATTTTTGCTAATCATGGAAAATCACAGTTAGGACAACCAACATTTTTTTTTTTACTCTTCTCTGTAGTGTTATTAGCCTTCCATCTTCCCTAATAGTGTTACCCAGTCCCTGTTTTCTATAGACAAGACCTAGGGAAGCCCTTCCCATAATAGGGAGGGCAGGGCCGGTGCAACCACTAGGCGAACTAAGCAATCACCTAGGGCACCAAGTGGTTGGGGGCGCCAAAAAGCACGCTCGGGGAAGAAGTGCAGTAGTGCCGGCGTGCTCCGGGGAGGAGGCGGAGCCGAGGTGAGCTGGGGTCGGGAGGTGCCACGGGGGGGCTTCCCAGGCAGAGGGAAGGCAGGGAGCTGCCGCAGGGGGGCTCCCCGGGCAGAGGAATGGCGGGGAGCTGCCACAGGGCTCTCTGGGCTGGGGGGGAGCGCAAAGTGGAAGTTTCACCTAGAGCACAAAATACAGTAGAACCCCGCAATACCATGCCCCGCGATAGTGCGAATTCGCTTATAATGGGTGCGTGTGTGGCTTTCGATGGCGGCAGCGGGCGCTGCTTTGATGCGGCGGAACCCCACAATACTGCAACCCCGCGTTTACCGCTGTCAATTTTTTTGGACCCCAATCGTCGCGGTATTGCAGGGTTCTACTGTAACCTTCCACCAGCCCTGGGGGAGGCATATGTAAGAACCACCATATTGGGTCAGACCACAGGTCCATCAAGCCTTGTATCCTGTCTTCTGACAGTGGCCCATGCCAGGTGCCCCAGAGGAAATGAACAGAACAGGTAACATCAAGTGATCTATCCCATCGCTAATTCCCAGCTTCTGGCAAACTGCGAATAGGGACACCATCCTTGGCCATCCTGACTAATAGCCATTGATGGACCTACCCTCCATGAACATATCTCGTTCTTTTTTTCCTCTCTGCTGAGGGAAGTCCCATCGCCTGGGCATATTTTTCCTGTGCCCAGAAGGAAATCTTGCCCCAGAGTACAGGGAAACTTCATACTGAGGGAGATGGGGCTTATCTAGGCCTGGCTTACGAAAGGCAGACCAGGAGCTCAGCTCCCTTCATTTGGCAAAGACCCTAATCATGGAAGGGGAACAAGTGGTAATGGTAAAGGGCTGTGATCCTTTCGCTGAACGTTCCCGCTTCATTGGATTGTGGGAGCAGTGTTCTCTCTTGGCAACCTCCCCGAAGAACACAGGTTGACGAGGGATAGTTGGGAAGGCCATCTGCCTGATTTTATTGGGGAAGTCCTTAGATTACAGGGGCATAAGAGGTAAGGTCATGAATGAGACAACGAGGGTTCACAGGAAGTGTAGCATGGGTAAGTGAGACAGTAAATGGGGCGGTGGGACCAGCACGAGAGAGACTGAGGTAGACGGGGAGTGAGGCATGAAAGCGGGGGTAGAAGTGGGAGGGCACATTAGTTCATGGGTGTGGAAACTGACGTTGAGACTTTCTCAAACCTCTTGATAAGTCTGGGCTCAGTTTCCAATTTTTAACAACAATTGAAATGAAGTGGGTTACATGTGATTTTGCAAGGCTCTGCAACCTGTGTGCATTCTCCTCTTAAATGAGCATCTCCACTGCTGTGGTAATGCTAAATTTGACTGAAATCCAGATTAAAATGATGCAGGGCTCACTTAAACCTTGCTTCAGCTGGGCACCCACTCTCCTAAAGTGTCATGCTTCTAATGGAGAAAGTAAAAAGAGGACAATAGAAACACAGCTTCAAAAGGTATCACTGGAATCATTTTATTTTAAAAATGAGGATTTACTTGACTTTAGCTAACTGGCCTCTTGCTTCTAGTCAAAACAAAATGACAAAACTCACTTTACTCTTTTGGTAAATGGCTCCAATACATTGTAACCTTCTATGCAGAAATCTCTCTTTTTAATTCCTGCTTAGGATGGAAGCTATTAGCTTTGTTTTCCAGCAGGAATCTCTGGTCTTTCTTCTTCCTCCTGCTCTTTCTTTGGCTGCCTCTTCCCTCCATCTTTCTTGTGAGATCTGCTCTTGGACATGCACATCCTCGCACTCTCTCTCCTCTCCTGCATGCCCTCAGGTTGCTGAAAGGAAAATACAATGGAGAAAATTAGAAACAAATCCTTTTAAGAGTGACAAAAACTCATAATTTATTTAATAAAAAAGATATTATAAAAACGCTGGTCACCTACCTGTGCCAAATCAGCATTAAAATGACTGTCTCAAACTCATGGCCCCAGAGTAGTCACCCTAAAACCAGTAGAGTGCAACATGTGTTCCCCTATAACCTTGGTATGCTGCACATCTACAGGCTGGGATCACACATCTGAAGGGCCATGAGGGAGGAGGATCCCTGGGATTTCAGCCCAGCCTCTGTCTTGCTACTCTCTCACTTGATCCAGGTTGTAATGTAGCCTTCACATGCCTTGATGATGTTCTCTGTTGGTTCTGAAGACCTCCCCAAACACAGGTGCTGAAGGTTATTAGCTGTCATCAATGCAACTTTCAAGAGGGAAGCAATACACGAAGAATGAGGTTGAATAGGATTACCTCTTCCCCATGTATCTTTCTTGCGTTGCAGTGTAAGGGATGGATTGAATGCTACCTCAAATACTTTTATAGTGTTCAAAGAAATGGGAATTCTCATGGGTAAATTTGAAATCCAAGTTCAAGTGCACTCTCAAATTCTCTCATATTTTTGACACCTAACGTCCAATACTACAAGGTGCTAAACACCTTCAACTCGCACTGCTCCAAGGGGCTTTGAACATACACAGCACCTTGAAGGATCAGGCTGCCTGAATGGTGAACCAAAGTATACCCCAGTTACACCCAGGGAAACACTACTGTTATCTACACCCCTTCTGATTTCCTTCCAAAGTACAGTCAGAAGTGAGAGCTTTGTGTATTATATGCAGGACATTTATCCAAACCGTATTGTGCACTTACAGACTAGCTAGCCATAGGCAACTCTTATAAAGAAAAAATAAACCAGAATAATTATGTGGAGAAAAGCAAAAGGGACAGTGCAAGGTCCTAAATTAAATAAATTCTGAGCACAGCAGTCCTTAAAGGGGAAAAAGAGGTTACAAAGGTGTACATAAAGTTAGAACAATAGTAATGATCATCCTCATGATAATTGCCATCTTCATCACCTGGAGCAGTCCTTGTGTTCAGGGAGTCAAAGGACTGTGATTTTGTGGCTGGTTTCTGCCTGTGAGCACAAGTAAAGTGAAGGACACTTATGATATATCTCCTCTCTGTCCCACCAAGCAAAGCCAGTCAGAATCTGGCCCATATTGTTCCACACTTCCAGGCCTTTCTTCTCCATGTACCATACTCCACTTTATATTAAGTCATCAAAATAAAGAATATTTTACAACTTTTTAAAAACTACAGATCAGCTGGTGTAAACCAGTGTGGCCGAATTTACTTTAATGGAGCTTTGCAAATTAATGCCAGATGAGGATCTGACCCTAACAGTTCACAACTTGGAAATTTAGTCAGTGAATTTAAAATAGCTTTTGTCTATGAAAGAGATAGGGTAGCCAATCTCGTCTCTTTGGAGCTGAATTCAGCAACTTATATAAGCAGGTGTCTGTGAATGTAATGAATGGGAGTAGTCCTATTGAAGTTTCATGCTTAAGACACCCGCTTAAATGCCTTGCTGAACCAGAATCGACTTGAAATCTAGCAAAACAAAAAATAACAAGAGTTAAAAGTCATTTCAGGTTTTGGATCTGCTCCCAAGTCCATCTACTGATTTTTTGTGGTTTTACAATCACATCTCCTTCTTGTAAAGATTTTCTCTCCCATACTGCAGTATGGGAGAGAAACACTCACACAGACAGCTGAAAATGACTATACACAAAGTATTGTTAAATGCAAAGTAAACAAATTGGAAAATGAGAGAAAATATTTTCCCCTCTGTTTATTCAGTTGTAGTAATCTTAAATTTCACTTACAACAACAAGTAAAACCTTTTCAGGCAGTATGATTCAAGTTAACTGTGTTCCTCTTATTAAAAGACTTGAAAATAAAAAATGCTAAAATGTATTATTCTCTCTCCATTTTTATGAATAGTTAAAACAGGAGAATGTGTTAAATCCTGGGAAACTGAACTATCAGACAGCAAAATCAGAAACTGGTTGTGTCATCAAGGCAAGAAAAGCAGAAAATATAGTAAAATGCCTATGCTTCAGAGGCCATCTTACGAACACCATTCTATATGGTTAAACAAGTCAGTAGCAATGGGAAAGAGGACAGAGTTTCACAGCTAAGGTGAATAGCTATCTGGCCACTGGCCAGCTATAAAAAGCAGCAACATTTTAATACTGTAACAAGTCATTAGCACAGCTGGAGAATCCATTTAAAACCTCTTACTGCCATGGTCAGTCCAGGCCAACTAGCTGCCTTATTTTGGAATCCCCCCAGCAACTGGTATAGAGAATTGCACTACATTAAAGGTGTTCAGGCTAAAATATGTTATCAAATTAAGCCTGTTTGTGCTACTGTACAAACTGCCTCGTTTCAGAGACTAAACCAGATGCATTCTTGGCATATCCCCATTGAAGTCAATGGGCTGAATTTGGCTCATTGTTTCTTATGTGGACTAAGCACCTTGTAATGGTGGTTACCTACCAAAGACACTGAGCGCTTGATTTTGAACTGCAGTTGCTTCTCGAAGGATTCTGAAAATTCCTGGATCAAGTTTGATCTACTCGCTGAGCCCGATCCATCTGGTGAGGATATTTTGCGTGCCTTCATGTGACAATGGCATTTAACATCTTGGCCCTCTTGAAATTCCTTGCAGCCCTTCAAGTGGCTTGAAGATGGGGTTTTGGTAGATGCATGAAGTCTTGTCATATGGATGGCCGAAAGCTTGGCCTGCAATAGAAGAGGTCAATGTTTAGTACTACGTATGAAAGCAGAGCAGCCTTTATCTACTCAAACTCTGCTACAGAATGAATGAAGGACACTGTATAGTCTCTTGGAGCCTGCCCGCCCTGTGCCGTGAACCACCCAGCCAAGGGACCCTCCACAGAAACTGGAGCAGAATTTGCCCTTTATTCCAATTTTTCAATTGTGGATTCCTAAACTTAGGCATTCAAGTAAGTAGCCTAATTATTAGAGCACTGTTCGCTTCCATTGACTCCAGCTGCAATTGTGGCTGCTCAGCACCTCTAAAAATCAGGGCACTGTGGCTACATCTATCTGTGAGCTAGGGGAGTGATTCCCAGCTCATGCAGACATACTTGTTCTAGCTCTAAAAACAATAGTATAGCCATGGTAGCATGGGCCGTGAGGGTAGCATGGGCTGGCTGCCTGTGCACAAACCTGCCCATGCCCGTGCTACAACGGCTACACTAGTATTTTTAGCTCGCTGGCTTGATGAGAGCTTGCGCGTGTATGTCTGTGAACTGGGAATCAAACTGCTAGCTCATGGCATAGATGTAGCCTTAGTTGAGGTGCCTTACCTTTAGGCACCCAAGTTTGAAAAATTTGGACTCTCTGTAGCTTGGTTTCCTCAGCTCTCCAAAGAAGATGACATTTACTGACCTGAATCAGAGAGGTAGCCGTGTTAGTCTGGAATTGCAGAAGTTACAAAGAGTCCTGTGGCACCTTAAAGACTAACTAAAGTATTGAAGCATAAGCTTTCGTGGGTTATGGGTATTAACCCACGAAAGCTTATGCTTCAATACTTTAGTTAGTCTTTAAGGTGCCACAGGACTCTTTGTAACTTCTGCAATTTACTGACCTGCCTCACAAGGATGTCATGGGGATTAATTGAATGTGTGTAAAGGAGACTGAAGTGACGTATAAGTACTAAGTATTATGTATCCTTTGAAATAGTTAACAGTGTCTTTCTGACGTTGGAACCAGGTCCTCAGCTGCTGTTTATCAGAGTAGCCCCACTGACTTCAAGGAAGCTGCACCTATTTATACCAGCTGAGGCTCTGTCCCACAGTCTATAAATATATTCTACGAAAAGATGGGAAAGAGCATTCATTATGAGGTATATTTTCTGAACGGAGCTTGTGTATTAGCCACAGGCTTAATGCACGGTCTTCCTTTCCCACACAGTGATCCCATGCAGCACCCAGCAAGGAGGGGACACCAGTGAGGCTGGAAGCACTTTCTTCCCCAGAGCAGGCATGACTGAGGCCTTGGCCATGGCCTGATATGTCCCGCTCCTCTGTCTGCTCATAAGCAGCTGCAGAGCTATGGTCTAGCAAGGGCCACTGTGGAGCTCACTCTCCCCTATTCTCCATATACACAGAGGCATTTTTCTTATATGCTGAGCACCTGCAGCTCCCATTGACTCCATCTGGTGTTCTGTGCCTCTTAAAATTAGGTCCTACATCTGATGTCTGCTGCCTTTGGCTAATACTACCCAGTGATTTACCTCCTTCTACTGTCCGTAACATGACTCCAGCTCTTGGAGTCATGATAGAACTATGAGCCTCACCTCTTTGATTCCTTTCACTCACTGAGTTTTTGAATTGCGTATTCTGGGTCTGATGCTCTAATAATGCTACTGTTATTTGCAAAGGTTTTCAGGTCTCTCTTATTAGCAGTAGTAGCACAAAGCTAAACCTACTGGGAGCATCCACACTGCCATGCAATACAAAAATGGTTCCAAACATGAGGCCCAGAAAATATCTCTAAAACCCACAAATCTCGGTGTGGTCTATCTGAACACAGGAAGAATCAGTGAAAAGCCAGACTACAACACCCTGTATCCTAGACAAATAGCGTAGCTTACAACAGAAAGTACATCACACATATGACTCTTCTTGGGAGCAATAACTGGCTGCCTGCAGAAGCCTGTACCAGCATGGCATGAAACATAGGAACATAAGAACATAAAAATGGTCATACTAGGTCAGACCAAAGGTCCATCCAGCCTAATATCCTGTCTACCAACAGTGGCCAATGCCAGGTGCCCCAGAGGGAGAGAACCTAACAGGTAATGATTAAGTGATCTCTCTCCTGCCATCTATCACCACCCTCTGACATACAGAGGCTAGGGACATTTTAATCATCCTGGCTAATAGCCATTAATGGACTTAACCTCCATGAATTTATCCAGTTCTCTCTTAAATCCTGCTATATTCCTAGCCTTCCCAACCTCCTCAGGCAAAGAGTGCCACAGGTTGACTGTATGCTGTGTGAAGAACTTCCTTTTATTTGTTTTAAACCTGCTGCCCATTAATTTCATTTGGTGGCTCCTAGTTCTTATATTATGGGAACAAGTAAATAACTTTTCCTTATTCACTTTCTTCACACCACTCATGATTTTATATATCTCTATCATATCAACAGTTTCAGTGGATTTTTAACAACACAGGTAGTGGGTGGATTTAGCTCAGACTCCAAGGGACTAAAAATAAATACATACATAAAAAATCTTACTGACAATAACATTTGTTCAGGCCCAGATACTGCCATATGTGAAGCAAGTCAGAGCTATGCATTTTTCATCAAGATATGGCAGTCCCATATAAATGGATTTTGACTTTTTAATTGGTTGTTTCGATTTACACACACCTGGCAGTAATTGAAATCCCATGCTGCAGCCCAGATGTAATTAGTAAAGTCAGCGTGTCAAACTCAAAAGTTGCTGAGAACTTAAAAATTGGACGGTAACAGATTCTGAATCCCAGTGATGATTGAACCTGGTGATATTCTCAACCATGTATAGTTCCTTCCATTGCTTCTCATTGACCCAAAACACATTTTAGGCTTCAGAGTGATATTTGGGATTATTGTGTATGCTGGTTGTGTTGTGTGGGTGATCGCGTTAATTTGTGTCTGGCCAAAGGTTGTATAGGGAGATTTGTGTTGGACTGCGTGTGTGGCAGTTGGACACACAGGTGTGGCTTTTGGACCATGTAATCAACCATCTGTGCAGTCTTCCTCATACAACCAATGAAACTCTTGCATGAAAATTATCTGTAGAATAAGAGTGGTGATTGGTTGAGTTTCCTTTGATATCACAATGGTCTAAGTCTCTTGGCATGTCATAGATTCATGCCTCACTGTAGCTGTTCACCACAGGAGTGTAATTTGATAAATTAAAATGACAGAGAACTTGAAAAATTGATGCTAACAGACCATGAAACCTGGTGATGACTGAACCTGGTGATATTGTGAACAAAAAGAGCTCTCATTCATGCTTGTAGCTGCTTTCATCATTTCACACTGACTAGATAAACATAACAGGTTTCAGAATGACACACAGAGTGACATTCTTGGAAAGAGTAGAGGCAACTGAAGGTCTAACCGCCTATCCACTAGGTGATGCCTCCAGTGAACTCCAATCATCACAAGCAGGATTTCTGCAGACTGTATAGCCCAGAATATAAAACATTTATTCGTTTTATAAGCCACAATTTTTTATTGAAGAAAATTATTCATGTTCTGAGGTGCTAAGCTCCCTCAGCTCCCATAGACACTCTTCACTGTACCAATGTTACTGTTGATTGTTTGTTGAGGCCTACTCAAGAATCACAGTAGATTTGGAGCATGTAGGCCCCAGCACATCAGACATTCAGAATCAAAAACTATCTGTCAATTCCTTTCTTTCCCTTGAAGAACCTCATAACCAAGCATTCTGTGCCTGAAAATGGTTTAAGCCTAGAATCAGCTTTGTCTTCTTTAATAGGGTGGTGATAAGCAAACCTTCAGTCTGACTTGGTTTTACTTCTCCATTGATCAGTGGTTCTCAGCCTATTTTCCATTGTGAGCCAAATATGCAACTCTACATGTGCTATGTGGGCTGCATTCACACACTATATATACTACCTGTGCAGCCCTACCACATGGGCCACAACTGTGTGCTGATTGGGGTGTAAGCAGCTCACAGCCTGCAGGCTGAGAACCGCTGCCATAGATAAAGTGTCAGTAATTTCAACAGCAGCAACCCAGCAAACCTGACCTGTAAGGAAATGTTAAAAAAAACTGGGCATGTATAGTCTTGAGAAAAGAAGACCCACTTGATAACATCTTCAAATATGTTAAGGGCTGTTCTAAAGAAGATGATCAATTGTTCTCTGTGTCCACTGAAGATAGGACAAAAAAATAATTGGCTTAATCTGCAGCAAGGCAGTTTTTGTTAGATATTAGAAAAAAAATGTCTAGCTATAATAATAGTTAAGTACTGGAATAAGCTTCTAAGGGAGGAATCCGAGAGGTAGCCATGTTAGTCTGGAATAGCAGAGGTAACAAAGAGTCCTGTGGCACCTTAAAGACTAACTATAAAGTTTTGAAGCATAAGCTTTCGTGGGCTAATACCCACTTCGTCGGATGCAAGCAGTGGAAGTGTCCAGAGGCAGGTATAGATAAATATGTCTGTACTTGTGCAAGTTTCTTCATGAGGTTGATTTTCTGTACTTGTGCAAGTTTCTTTATACCTGCCTCTGGACACTTTCACTGCTTGCATCCGATGAAGTGGGTATTAGCCCATGAAAGCTTATGCTTCAAAACTTTATAGTTAGTCTTTAAGGTGCCACAGGACTTTGTTACCTCTTCTAAGGGAGGTTATGGAGTGTTCACCATTGGAGGATTTTAAGAACAGGGTGTGGTCAGGGATGGTGTTGATTTACTTGGTCCTGCCTTCATGCAGAAGGATGGACTAGATGACGTCTTGAAGTCCTTTCTAGCCCTACATTTCTATGATTTCTACCCTTGCACTTGTGTTGCTTGCTTATCAAATTCATCTATGTGAATAGCAATGTCTTCTGGAATGTGGACACGTTTATATAGAAATAAACTCCCTTTCCTTTTCTGCCTTCCACATAACACAGTTTTCCACTCAGAGAACGTGAGGAGATAAAGTTTTATAAATTGCAGATGTCCAAAAACATGGCACATGTCTCATTTGTGTCTGGCACTGAGGGGGATAATTCTCTTTGCATATGTGACACGTGCATAAAATGCTTCAGCAAAAGGAATTTGGCCTGAGCTGGATTATATTTAATGATGGATGATAAATGATGGTAAAATGTGTAAAAAAAAAAAAAAAAGATCACAGCTGCTGATTTCAGGAACTTTAACAAGGCATAATAACCTACTGTATTTAAAGTTTGCAGTGGTCACTGAGTTAATCAAAGGATTTGAAACAGATCTCTAGAATTTCTGATGCGGTTCTCATATATAGCACTAACTTATGCGTACAGGCAAGCATATGCCATGGTATCCAACTAAGATTTTTTGGGAAGGAGTGGCAGCATAGATTTTAGTCAGGTGGTAAGGCCTAATAAGTAGAGCAGTGTGTGGGATCCAGGATCCCTGAGCTCTGTTCCCAAATGTGCTAATGACCCACTGAGTGACACTGAACACTTAAGCTTTATGTGCCTCACAAGAATGGCCATACTGGATCAGACCACAGGTCCATCTAGTCCAGTACCCTGTCTTCCAACAGTGGCCAATGCCAGGTGCCTGAGAGGGAATGAACAGAACAGGTAATCATCAAGTGATCCATCCCCTGTTGCCCATTCCCAGGTTCTGGCAAACAGATGCTAGGGACACAATCCCTGGACATCCTGGCTAATAGCCATTGATGGAACTATACTCCATGAATTTATCTAGATCTTTTTTTTAACCTTATTATAGTCTGTCTTCACAACATCCTGTGGCAAGGAGTTCCACATGTTGACTATGCATTGTGTGAAAAAATATTTCCTTGTTTTCTATCTGCTGCCTATTAATTTCATTTGGTGACCCCCTAGGTCTTGTAATATGAGGAGTAAATAACACTTCTTTATTTACTTTCTCCGCACCAGTCATGATTTTATAGAACTCTTTCATATCCCCCCCCCTTAGTCATCTATTTTCCAAGCTGAAAAATCCCAGTCTTATTAATCTCTCTGCCTAAGGAAACCATTCCAATAAGTTTTGTTGCCCTTTTTTGAACCTTTTCCAATTGCAAAATATCTTTTTTAAGATGTGGCGATCACATCTGCATGCAGTATTCAAGATGTGAACATACCATGGATTTATATAGAGGCAATATGATATTTTCTGTCTTATTATCTATCCCTTTCTTAATTATTCCCAGCATTCTATTCACTTTTTTGACTACCACTGCACATTGAGTGGATGTTTTCAGAGAACT
The DNA here is from genome assembly GCA_032164245.1 of Sternotherus odoratus. Classification (NCBI taxonomy): domain Eukaryota; kingdom Metazoa; phylum Chordata; order Testudines; family Kinosternidae; genus Sternotherus; species Sternotherus odoratus. Next base: position 133,590,431 of record JAVMKO010000001.1, on the reverse strand, counting down.
ATGCACAATGACTCCAAGATCTCTTTCTCGAGTGGTAACAGCTAATTTAGATCCCATAATTTTATATGTATATTTTTCCAATGTGCATTACTTTGCACTTATCAACATTGAATTTCCTCTGCCATTTTGTTGACCAGTCACCCAGTTTTGAGAGATCCTTTTGTAGCTCTTCGCAGTCTGCCTGGGACTTAACTATCTTGAGTAGTTTTGTATCATCTGCAAATTTTGCCACCTCACAGCTTACCCCTTTTTCCAGATCATTTATGAAGATGTTGAATAGGATTCGTCCCAGTACCAATGTTCCCTCTAAGTTTTGAAAGGCCATGTGCACAAAAAATTTCTTCTGTGCAAAATATGTGCTTCTGTGCAAATTTTTGTGCGCGCAGTGTTTCGCTGTGTGTGCAGGGTTTAGAATCTGTGTGTGTGCGCACAGCTTAGGGCTTGGTTACACTGGCACTTTATAGCGTTATATAGCCTCCAGGAGCGCTATACCTCTGTCCCTGAACACATTGGCAAGGCACATATTGCGCTAAAAGTCTGAGCTTATCACGCTACTTGTAAACCACCTTTTCGAGAGGAATAAAAGCTTTTGCGTATTCCCTGTAGCATGTTATGGCAAGTGTAATCAGTCATTATGCTATAAGGGATCTCTGGCACGCCTCCGAGCCATCTAAGGCAATTAACAAGCCATTTAAAGCAATTGATGTCTTTGTGTTGTTTTGCAAAGGGAAGAAGGAATGAGGAAGTACCTTTTCAGAACTCCGCTCTTAACTCAGCAATTAAGCAGTGAAAATACTTACCAATGGAGCTGTGTGAGTGAAATTCAGAGCCTGCTACTTTTCTCTAGAGAAAAATCACTGACAGCATGAAGTTCTCTCCCTCCGTACATGTTCCCCGTTTCCCCTCACCCCTCTCGTTTGGAAAGCACGTTGCACCCAGCTGAATGCTGGGATAGCTGCCCATAATACACCACTCCCTGTGCCGTGGCAGCTGCAGCAAATGTGGCCATGCCAGGACATCCTATAGCGTTATAGCTATTGCGGTATATGGGTACCACTATAACCAAAAGCGCTATAATCCTGTAAGTGTAACCTAACGCTTAGAGGAAACAGTACCCAGTACAGACCTCTGGGGGCACCACTATTTACCTCTCTTCATTCTGAAAACTGACCATTTATTTCTGCCCTTTGTTTTCTATCTTTTAACTAGTTACCAATCCATGAGAGGACCTTCCCTCTGATCCTATGACTCAGCTTCCTCTCAGCAAAATGGAAATGATAATAATACATCAGAGACATGTTGTGAGGTTCATCTCATTAATGTCTCTAAAGTATACTAGGATCCTGAAATGAAAAGTGATTATTTATTTTCTTATAGCAATTAGCATGGGGAGTTGTTTTACAAATCTTTGTCCACACATGGCTAGACATAGATATCCTGTATTGCCCATTGCATAAGTGACCATGTACATGCAATGGCAGGTCTGCCATGGGAGATTATGGCACACTGTGAATGCGTGAAATGACCAAAGGAGAGGATTCTAATAAACTACAAGTGCCACTGTTTGGATCATTTTAGAAACAGATCAGAGGCTTCATTTTTCAACCCTGTTCATTGCAAATTGGTCAGGTTTCTAGGTCAGAAACTTCAAGTCTCAAATTATATATATATTGTCCTGAAACTGAGAAACAAAACAGATGAAATGTATCCCTGGTGTAATGCCACTGAATTGAGATTACGTTATCTAAGGACACTAATAGAAGTGGCAACTCCAAGTCTGATTGAAGTTAACAGCACAACTCTCACTGATGCTTATTGTGGCCTCTGGGAAAAATCCCAGTCCTCCCTCTCCTTACTGAAAAAGCGCAAGGATCTAGAGAAAATACTCCAGGCACCTCTGATTCAGGAAACCATCTCTATTCAGCAAAGTACTTAAGCACATGTTTAACTTTAAGTATGATGTGTGACTCCTATGTATACTGTTCTGAGAGAGACAAAACCCACAGGCAGCAAAATTGACTACCGGTAACTTTTTTATGCACTAGGAAAGGTTGTGTTAAACCTATGGTTATATAAATACATTCCGGGTCACACCCTAAGGTGGAGAAGTCACTCAGCATAGCTCCATCCTAGGATCTGGCCCAAGAATGAACTTGACTGGACAGTTCAAAACTGGTGAGCCTGGGTAGCAACTTCAACCTGTCTCCTGAACTTTACTAAAATACCAAAGTAGAGTGTTTTTAAAAAAAGAAAACCTACTCTAACAATGAAAAATCCCACAGCATAATATACATCAGAGAAAAGGAACCAAGGGTTCAGCTTGTGTGGATGAAATTCAACAAGGTAATAAAGTCTCCACAAGGGGTAAATGCAGAAAATTGCTTTCAAAACTAGCTGGATCTCCACAATACAACACTTGATCTTAGCCAAAAGGTTTGTTATATATAGCATCTTTCATGTCAGTGATTCATAGATTTTAAAACCAGAAGATACCATTATGATCATCTAATCTGACCTGAAGGAGAAGTTATACATCTAAACAGGTGATGCCAAGGATAGCAGGGTCAGACTTGTCTGATTCAGAATAGTTACAGAATTAGACCCTGATCCTGCAAAGACATAGGCACCTACATCGCTTTACATATGAAAGTAGTATCTTTAAAGTCAATGGGACTGCTCATGTCTACAACGTTACTCAGGTGCTTAAGGCTTTGCAGGATCACAGTCTTAAATCGATAACATATTTTACGTATTTATACTACAGATTTGTTTACCACATAATTGTGCTGGCTCACCCTTGTAAAAAGGTGTGTCAGCCCGCACTAGCAATACTGTTTTAGGAGATTTACTCTTTTTTTTTATAAGTCCAATTCTGCACTCTTTACTCAGGAAAGGCTTCCATTGAAGTCAGTGGGAGTTTTGCCCAAGCAAGGAGAGCAGGTTTGGTCCCTACAAGAAGAATGTGAGATGGCTAAGCAAAAGTAGTGAAGTAGGAGGTCCTGGATAGAAATCTTTCTGGAATACTCCTTCCACATGGGCTTAATCTGTGGCTGCGTTCCTGTTACGCTTTTTCTAACAATTAGTCATTTTATTTCTATGTAAAAAGTTACATTAAAAATAAATCTTAAACAACAAAGGATCTATACAATAGCTCACTCACCGAAGCTGGAGCAGAATCTGAGATAACCTAAAACCAACAAGGAATCCTTGAGGCACCTTAGAGACTTCACCAAGAAACTGCAGAACTGGAAATAATTTGCAAACTTGACACCATCAAATTAGGCGTGAATAAAGACTGGGAGTGGCTGGGTCACTATAAAAAATAATTTCCCCTCTGTTGATATTCATCCCTTCTTGTCAATTGTTGGGAATGGGCCACTTCCACCTTGATTGAATTGGCCTCCTTAGCACTGACTCCCCCGCCCTTCCCCCGCACACTTGGTAAGGCATCTCCCATCTTTTCTTGTGCTGTAATATATATACCTGCCTACTGTATTTTTCATTCAGTGCATCAGATGAAGTGGGTTTTAGTCCACAAAAGTTTATGCCCATCTAAATGAGCTAGTCTCTAAGGTGCCACAAGGACTCCTTGTTACTTTTGCTGATATAGACTAACATGGCTGCTACTCTGAAACCTGAGATAACCTAATCCGTCAGAGAATAACCAAACCCATCCGGGAATAACCCTAAACCCCTCTCACTCTCCCTTCATCCTCTTTTACAGAACTCATCCTCATTCAATAAATAATTAAAGCACATCCAGTCCGTTATGCTGTGAACACAGCCCATATACACCTCCTAACTTCCCCTATGACTTAAACACTTAAGGAGTGAAAACATTTTGCTCATCCAGTTGAGATACCATAATTTTTTTCCTGGCATGCAGCTAACTAACTTTCTTTCATTATAAAGGTACCAGGAGCCTGATGCTGAGAGATGCTGAGCACCCACACCTCCCAATGTAGCCAACAGGAATTGCATTTACTCAGTAATGTGTACCACACTTATCACCACAGTATCTCAAGATCAGAAGCTTGATGAGGCACTTAGCTCCCACCCCCCCGCCCCCAACACACACACACACACACACACACACACACACACACACACACACACACACACACACACACACACACACTTCTTACTGGAAGGGAGGCTCTCCTTTCACTAAAGGCTGGCGTCTGGCGTTTCCTGTAGCCTCTACCCTCTTTCTCATTCTCATCAATCAAGCTGTGACCCCAGAAACTGCTCATCCATTTTGCAAAGGAAATGTCATCATCCTCTTCAAATTCCATGTACGGACACTCCAAACTGGGGGGGAGCGCCCAACCAGACAGGACAGATGTATGTTAGAGCAGACTGCCAAGCAGATAGTCCCACACTGATCTGTCAACAAGAGGTAAAGTGGCTGTAGTTTCAAACTTTCCCTGCCAAATTAACAAAAAAAACCCAATCCAACCCAATGCAGCCCTAGGCACTGCTTATAAATAAGCCAATCTGTAGTAATCTATTTTGAACGAGGTTTCTTTTAATCTTTCCATTACAGAGAGGCCCAATGTCACATAGCCTGGAGGGTGGCAAGGAAAATGTGTGTCCTAATTCATATTCATTGCTGCTGAGTGCATCAACTGTCAATAACAATGGAGAGTTGCCCACAAAAACATGCCTGGAAGGTGCACGCGCTGATATGAAACAGGCTTGTAATTTGGAGAAGGAGAATGGATATATTGACAGTGGTCAAAAACTGGCACAGCTGTTTACTGAGGCTTAAGTGACTTTATGAAATAATTTTAGACTCTGCTCTTCCAGCTGGTATTAAAAAATATGTCCTGCCTAGCAGGACGCAGGGCTCCCCTGAGAAATCTTTTTTATCATCTATTGTGGGGGAGCAACATCAGACAACATGGAGTGACATTGGTTCACATCATATTAGAGTCTAAGGCCAGATCACTTGCCTTTCACCAAAGTTACTTCATCTCCCATAGCCAGAGCTAGACTGGGCCTAGCACTGCTCTAGTGCACAAATAAATGAAGGGCAAGAGCACAAAGAGCATAAACCTGCTCACTTGAGCCCTGGACTTAGGGTGACCAGATGTCCTGATTTTATCAGGATAGTCCCGATTTTAGGGTCTTTTTCTTATATAGGCTGCTATTAACCCCCACCTGCTGTCCCCATTTTCCACCCCCAGCTCCTTCCACACTTCAATCCCCTGTCCCAGCCTGGAGCCCCCTCCTGCACCCAAACTCTCTCCCAGAGTCTGCACCCCTCCCCCTCCCAACACTCTGCCCCAGCTGGAGCCCCCTCCTGCACCCAAACTCCCTCCCAGAGCCTACACCCCTCCCCTCCTCCCTCACACCTGCCCCAGGCTCAGCCCAGAGCCCCTTTCCACCCACTGAACTGCTTGGCCCCGGCCCAGAGCCTGCATCTCCCCCCCCCCCCCCCACACACACCCCAACTCCCTGTCCTAGCCCGGTAAAACTGAGGAAGGGTGGGAGAGAGCAAGCGGCAGAGGGAAGGGGGGGGGGAATGTAGTGAGCAGAGCAGGGCCTTGGGGAAGGGTAGGGTGATCAGCTGTCCTGATTTTATAGGGACAATCCTGATATTTGGGGCTTTTTCTTATATAGTCGCCTATTACCCCCCACCCCCATCCCGATTTTTCACATTTGCTGTCTCCCTAGGGAAGGGGAAGGGTAGATCCTGGGTTCATCTTAAATTCAAAAAGTAATCTTGTGTGTAAAAAGGTTGGAAACCATTGTGATGAAGCAGCACTACTGTGCAATACAGGCTGGACACTATGTGGGCATCTCTTAGAAATGTCAAAAGCACTAGTGGTCTTCTCAATATCCCATTACAGTAAAACCTCCATTTAACGGACTAAATCGGGCGAGGGGGTGTCCGTTAAATCAAAAAGTCCGTTATTTAATTAAAAAAAAAAAAGAGCTGTCGGAGCAGCAGCCCGCCCGCCACAGGGTCAGGGCGGCAGCTCCGCAGCCCGCCCGTTGCTGGGACCCGGGCGGCAGCCGGGAGCCGTCAGCCAGCCTGACCTGGGAGCCAGCCCGCCCGCAGGCGGGAGCCGGGAGCCAGCCTGCCCACAGGCGGGAGCCGGGAGCCAGCCAACCCGCCCGCAGGCAGGAGCCGGGAGCTAGCCAGCCCGCCCGCAGGCAGGAGCCGGGAGCTAGCCAGCCCGCCCGCTGGCGGGACTCGGGCGGGAGCCGGGAGCTGGCAGCCCACCCGCTGCCATGACCCGGGCGGCAGCCGGGAGTCAGCAGCCAGCCCCCGAGAAATGGATTTCGGATGCTTCAGACTTGCTCAGAAATTTTGTCCGTTGCATCCGAAGTCCGTTAAATCGAGGTCCGTTAAATCGAGGGTTTACTGTACTGTCCAGAGTTGCTAGACATCCTTATTTTACCCCACTCAAATGCGGGAGGTGGGAATGTGTTCAGTCTTCTTTGAAAGAATAAGACACCAGTCAGACCAAATCTTGGTCTAGATGGGACACTGTCCTCTATTATCCAAGTAATATGGCAAATCCTGAGCCCTGTTTCAAGTTTGAGCTACCAAAAGAAGTTATAAAAATAGCAAAGGGGGCCACATGCAATATAACAAAGCACATGAATAAAACAGGAAACAAAATTAGATATTAAAAGAAATGTGGACTCTGAGTCCTTTTTCTATGATTTGTTAGCTTCAAATTAATTCAATTCAATTATTTTATTTATTTTTACATTAATTTAATGTGTTGTTTGGTCATGTTTTATTTTAATTAATTTATTTTGGAATCTGATTATTTTAGTTTTCTGTAAATATAATATGAGGAATACTATATAAACCAAATAATATTTGTATTGCAAGGTGTTTTCCAAAGGGAGGATCACTAAGACAAGGTGATATGCAAAATAATGTTTTCTTTTTTGTTAGGTTTATATAAACACAGTTTATTTTTGAATATCTCTCTTGTTCTGTTCATTGACTTTGTGCCTAAACCAGGGGTTATTAATTATGGTCCTCTGGGATCTCCAACCATCCAGGTTTTTGCTCCAACCAGCAAATACTTGTTTTTATTAAACTCCACTAGTTTACATTGCATTTGGAATTCTCACCTGCTCTAGACTACTATGAACTAGGACATTTAAGTGTTTTCATATGCAATATTAAGTAGCCTACATTTTAAAACAAACTATTAAGTGCTGGTTGAATTAAAAACCTGGACGATTGGATATTGCCAAGGACCAAAGATGAGAGTCCCTGTCTTAAGCAATGACCTAACCCACCACCTGGAAAGTCTCAGTCTTTGGACATGAATCTCACTCTTTGGGGCTGTAAATATCTCTTAAGACAGCCAACCCTTGGCATCTCTGTCCAGGCATCTGCTTTTCTCATTATGAGGAGGGAGAAATCAGTTTAAATTCTTCTCTGCCTACCACAGGGATCTCTATACATGTACTAGGGAGCGGGGAGGTAAGGGGTGAATTCTGTGCTGCTCAAGCACACCATGAGTTGGGAGCTAACGGTTTTTTTGGGGGAGGGGGGGTTGGCTATATGCCAGTGCGTACTTGGTTCAAGGTGTTTAGTGCCAGCTTCTACAAGGGAACTGACTCCTTTTCAGTGAGGGTCCAGCCTGTTTTCTTCTCTACAGAATCATTAAGGAAAAGACAGAGCAGGAGTATGCTGACCAACATTTTGGTAGGAAAGAAGAGAACAGAGAAGAAAAGAAATAGTAGTTACTGCAACCTGGTCAGGGAAAAAACAGGGAGTGGTCATACCCTTGTATGACCCCCCTCTCTTTTGGTATGGTGATCATGTCAATAAGTGTCATAAGGCGTCAGCACAAGGGGGTAGGGTGACCAGACAGCAAGTGTGAAAAATCGGTACAGGATGTGGGGGGTAATAGGAGCCTATATAAGAAAAAGACCCAAAAATCGGGACTGTCCCTATAAAATCGGGACATCTGGTCACCCTACAAGGGGGAAACATAACGATTGCATGTGCAGCTTTCATTTTGGTATCACCTGACTTTCCAGTGTTTCACTTTGCAACCTTAACATTCTTTGATCTTTGTAATCGTTGCCACTTTTGTTTGGAATAATGGTCAAAGTTCTTTAAATAACTCATTTCTCTCCCACCTATAAAGAAAGTCAACAAGTTACCTGCAGGGTGCAAAATGCTTAGTACAGCTGAGCAAAAAATAATAACAGAGCACTCTTTCCTTTTTGCCCCTAGGTGAGTGCTCCAGGTGAGCAAGCAGAGGCAGCAAGGGCCAACTTTCCACTCCCTCCAGTCAGACCTCCAAGCAGGCAAATACTATCACCATCCATGGCCAATGGTCATCTCCCACCCCTGAGAGTGTCAAGCAAGCAATCACCAGCAGCAGAATCATCTATGGCATCTGCTCCCCTCCCTCCATTAAGATCTCCAGACAAGGAAGCCTCTTCCTCCTTTTCCTCCTCCTATTCGACCACAAAGGTTTTTCTTCCTCCATTGAATGCTTTTGACAAGAAAGAAGAAAGAGCAATCAAACCCCCTTTTCTCCCTCCATTGAGTTCTTTCATCCAACATGCAGAATCAACAGCATCAGCAGCAAACTTTTCTTTTCAGGTGAGTGTTCTTTTCAAGTCAACAGCAGCAGGGCCGGCGACATAAATTTGGGGGCCCCCTACTCTGATAGTTTGGGGGGACCCCCAGCCCAGCCGGGCCCCCCCCCCCGCCCAGCTGGCACTCCCCCCCCCCAGCTGACAGCGCCTGGGGGAGGAAGCCCAGCCGCCCCCCCCCCCCCGCCCAGCCGGCGCTCCCCCCCAGCTGACAGCTGGCGGCAGCGGGAGAGAGCCCAGGAGCGGCGTGAGCCGCCCTTGCTGCTCCCCCCCCCCTTTCTCCCCCGGACTGCGCCGCTGCCGCCGGCCGGGCTCACTGCTCTGGCCGGGGACATGCGCGCTCGTCCGGAGGAGAGCCGCGCCGGATGACTACGGGTAGAACTGTACCGGGGACCCCCTAAAGTGCGGGGCCCGGTACAGCTCTACCCATAGTACCCCCCTGTCGCCGGCCCTGAACAGCAGCACCAATGACATCTTTCTTGGGGGAAAGTGTAACATGCCCCAGAGTGCAATCCAGACTGTAGAACCCCTGTGTCCCCTTTAACTCTCCTGTCTCTTACACTGCTATGTCCGTGAACTGAAAACCCCTCCAGACTCTGTTCACTCAGCCACCAGTGTGCAGAGGCACACCTAGCTAAATTGCATGAAGGCTCTCCCAAGCCACTCATGAACTGTATATAGGGAGACACGAACAAATTCCCCCAACCCCAGCCTTACACCCCAGAAATGTGCTCAAGATCTTCTTGATTAATGTAATTCCATTTATTAGTTTGCCACTCCTTCAAAGAGTACTGGACATACCCCAGTTTCTGTAATCTGGGCAGATCCCCAAAACATTTTAAACAAATCCACTAGTTTAGATTAAACATCAAAATAAATTGATTAACTAAAGAAAGATCGATGTTAAGTGATTATAAGTGGTGGTAGGCATAAAGGTCAGACTTGGTTACATAAGAAATAAAAAATAAACATGCATTCTAAATCCTCAACTTTATCAGGCTAAGCAAGATTTCAATCAAACAGTTTTTCTCACCCTACTGGATGTTGAAGGAAGTTTACAGTTCACAGTTAATACAGTAGAGCCTCCCTATAACGCGAACCATGGGATCCAAGAAATCCCATCGCGCTAAATGCGGGGTCGCGTTATAGCGGGGCCCCACTACCCGGCAGCGGGGGCTGCGGCTTCTCTCCCCGCTGCTCAGCAGGGGAGAGAAGCTGCACGCCTGCCGGGGACAGAGAACTCCAGGGCTGCAGACTGCAGCCCCAGAGTTCTCTGTAGAAGCCGCTGCCCCCGCGCCTGCCAGGACAGGAAACTCCGGGGCTCCATGCAGCCCCGCAGTCTCCTGCTCCTAGCAAAAGCGGAGTTCTTTGTGGAAGCCCGTGCCCCCGCGCCTGCTAGGGACAGAGAACAAGGACTTGGGAGCCACGGTATAATCGTGCTATAACCGAACTCGTGTTATAGCGGGGTGCGTTATGCCAGGGCTCCACTGTATTAACTAGACAGCTTTCTAGTTAGGTCCACCCCCCCAGTTCTAGGAGACTTCTTTTTGCCTTCCAAACAATCTTGCTTCCAGCAGCCCTGTGGTGATATCACTGTCCCTCATTTATACTTTTCTCCAGGTGCTGGAGAAATCCATGCTGTGTAATGGGATTAGGCCACCCCAATAGTGTACATGCCCAAGCAACTGTCTTTGTTTACAACTCTTGTGGTTGGGAATAGCTGTTGGTGGTTTCTTAACACCTGGCTTAACACCTGGTTGGTCTTTTGTTATCTCTGAGGAGCAAATCTGTGGGCGTTTCCCAGACTCTCAACCTATTTCAGTAACCACTGTATAGCAAAATCTCATAACTTCATATACAATGAGGACACACACATTTTGTCCAGGATAGTAATGCTCAACAGATCATAACTTTCCAAATGAGACCTTCCAAGGCATACTTTGTACAAACATATAATCATATAACAATAACATGGGGTATAGTATGCCACAGAAAGTGCCATGAAAAAAATAGCTGCAGGGATTAATTTTCCTTCTCTTTCTGTTGTTTGGATATAGGAAATAGTTTGGAAAGGTACTGTTGAAAAAATAGGAACAATTTTTGTAAGTGATTTCTCTGAGCACAAAATGGAGAGCCAGCTTCTCCGGTTTGCTAAAACATCTTTGTGCTAGGTAAGCAGTGCAAAGTTGCCATAAAATGGCTGGCAAGGCCAATGGAGAATTCCCTCATGAGCTAGGGAGCTCTTTGACAGTGTAAAGCTGGTGGAGATGCCAGAACTGTCTCCTATGTCAGCCATGGCCCAGCCATAAGGAGGGGTGTGGCAAGCCTGGTTGTAGTTGGGGTTGGGGACAGGGCATGGCAGAGTAGAGCTCTCAGATCCTTCAATGGTCTGGTCCTGGATGTACCCCACACCTGTGATGTAAATTAGGGCTGAACCTCTGACTTATATAATGTTATATAAATACAGGAGAATCACAGCTTGTATTTAAGGAAAAAGTCTGTTTCCATCCTCTATGGTTGTAGCGAATAGTTTGAAAATATGATCAGAGTGCACAGTAAAGGCTCAAAAGCCAGAAGGCAAATATGCCCTCTGCCCCAATTTATTGTTCTTTAAGACAATCCTATGAATTTTGATAACTGATGCATGACTTTTTTTAAATATTTGGGGTTCCTCATATGCTCAACTTTTATCATGTAACCAGCCCCTTTGACCTCATATGAGTTAAAATTAAGGATGTGAAAAATGCCCCATTTGACTTCAGTAGGAGTGGAAATTGCTCAGCACCTTTCAGGATCTATCCCACTACAACTGAAGTCTCGTTGCAAAAGGTTACTAATTCTTGTGATTTTTATCACACATCTTGTGATATTTGGGATTTGCCTGAAAACCCCAGCTCCTGGAGTCATGTGATTTCAGGAGATCCTCTGCTTTCATTTTAAAAACACCACCACTCCAGGAAGTTTCTAGTGTTCAGGGCTGTGCAGAATAGCTTGAAAACATGAACCCTAAAGGCTCAAAAGACAGAAGGCAAATAAACAGGACCCAGCACTCACTGTTTTTAAGAAAACCTCCTGAGTTTGGGGGCCAGACTGTTGAAGGCTTGGGGCTGGCCACACTGCATCAGCATCCACGCCCAGCAGCCTGTGCCCTCAGCCTGCCTTGGGGCTTTAAGAGGGGTGGGGAGGCTCCGCCTTCCCCCATAGGAGGCACTTCTGCGAGTCCTGCTCCTAGGAGCCCAGGATTCCTCGCTGAGCTCCTAGGAGGGAATCGCTGCACTTACCCCTCTCCGCCGGCAGGTGGCGCCGCCTCCCCCCTCCCTGAGCCCGGGGGAGGGGGCTGCCCCTGCACTTACCCCTCGCCGCCGGCAGGCGCCGCCGCCGCCCCTTGTCTGCGGCGAGCCCGGGCGCGCGGCGCAGGGAAGTGCTTCCGCCTGACCCCTTCCCGGCATGCCGCGGGTTTCCGGTGGCCCCTCTCTCGGCTCCCTCCCCCCCGGCAGGCGCTGCGAGGATCATGGCCGCCTCGAAGCCCTTGGAGGCCGCTGCGGCGGCCGGGGGAGGCGGCGGCGGCTCCGGCTCGGGGCTGCCGCGCTGGCAGGTGGCCCTGGCGCTGGGGGCGCCGCTGCTGCTCGGGGCCGGCGCCCTCTACTTGTGGGGCCGGCGGCGGCGCCCGGCGCGCGGGAAGGGCCCGAGCGAGAGGAAGACGCCGGAGGGACGAGCCAGCCCGGCCCCCGCCGCCCCCGGGAGCGGCCAGCCCGACGGGCCCGGGCACGAGGAGATGGTATGGGGCGGGGGCGCGTCGCGGGGGCCCGGATCGCGGCGCGGGTCCCCCCCCCCCCCCCCTGTATCGGTGCCGAGCAGGCTCCTGTTTTTTGGCAGAGCAAAGCGCGTGGCCCGCGGGGGCGAATGGGCGAGTCCGCCCGTCTGTCGGCACCAGCCTGACGCCGGCCCCGGGGCGCGTCTTTGCGGTAGCGCGTCTGTCTTCACCGCCCGGTTACTTGGTATAATTGACAGGCTCAGGGGTGTGAATAATCCATAAACCCGAGTGATGTCAGGCCTGTCGGCACCGACTGATGCATCGGCGGGCGATAGACCCGCTAAATCGACCACTGATCGCTCTCCTGGCGATCCCTGTTTTCCACCTGGGGCTTGTCTTCACTACGGCCGGGACGGATTGAGGTTTTGGCGGTCGATTTATCACATCTCATCAAGGGCCGGTCTTCACTATTGGGGGTCAGCTGCAGATACACAACTTCAGCTACCTCACAGTGGCGGCAGTCAGCGGTGCGCTCCCCCGTCGACTCCAACTTGCGCTTCCCGGCAAGCTGGAGTTCCGGAGTCGATGGGGGCACCTCGGGCGATCGATTTCTCGTGTCTTCACCACACACAAGAAATCGATCGCTAACAGATTGATCGCTACCCACCGATCCGGCGGGTAGTGAAGACCAGCCCCAAGACGTGATAAATCGATCGCCCGCGGCGCCCCCGTCAACTCCAGAACTCCAGCTCACCAAGAGGCGCAAGCTGGAGTCGACGGGGGAGCGCGCCACCGCTGCCATGAGGATGGCAGGTAAGTCGGCTGGAGATACCCCGACTTCAGCTACTTTATTCACGTAGCTGAAGTTGTGTATCTACAGCCAACCTCTCCCCCCCACCCCCACCCCCCCAGTGATGACCAGCCCCTTAAGTGCAAGCGGTGTTGATGTAAGAGCATCTCCAGCCGACATTTCGTAGTGTGGACCCTGCGGTCAGTAGATCTAAGTCCAGTGACTTCAGGTATGTTATTCACGTAGCTGAAATTGCGTAACTTAGGGCTGGTCTTCGCTGGGGGGGGGCGGGGGGGAGATCGGCAATGTAGCTGAAGTTGGCGTACCTACAGCTGACTTACCTGCTGTCCTCATGGCAGCGGCGGTTGGTTGGCGGCGCGCTCCCCCGTCGACTCCAGCTTGTGCCTCTGGATGAGCTGGAGTTCCGGAGTCGATGGGGGTGCCGCTGGTGATCGATTTATCGTGTCTTGATGAGACATGATAAATCGATTGCCAAAAGATCGCTCCCTCCCCGCCGTACTGAAGACAAGCCCTTAGATTGATCTCCCCTTGTAGTGTAGACAAGGCCTAAGTCACATAACCTAAGTGTTGGTGTAGACAGCACTATACCTATCACAGAGGCTGGTGTTATTAAGTGCTCTCCCATCATCTCAGAGCATCTCCACCACAAATGCTACAGCCTCACAGCTGAATCAGGGCAGCTGTGCTGCTGTAAGTGCTGTAGTGTGGATGTAGCCAGAGTAACTCCCGCCTCTGCAAAAGGCGGTAGCTTTGTTGGTGAGAGAAGCTCTTTTGCTGACTTAGCACTGTCCACCCCCGCACTTAGGGTTCCTATAACTTACATTGTTTAGGGGTGTGGATTATTCTGACAAAATCTGTAGTATTAACTTAGTCTCACTCCCATTGTTGTCAGTGCAGAGTAACACGCTGAAAATGGTCTATTCTTGCCCCCCTATTTCGGGGTGGACTGCTGTGTCTAGTCTGGCATGGCGGTCTTTATGTTCTTGCCTGAGGTGGGGAATGGGTGGGTGGGTTGAGTGATTCTGAGACGGGCATTGCTAGTCTGCATCCTGCCTTAATTTGGCACTGGTATCGGTGTACCGCTAGCTTTCATGTTTAGTTTATTAATTTAAATGGGCAGCTTTTAGTTTTCAGGACCCCTTTGCTTGTTTAGTTATTCATGTTTCCTTTACTTATTTGATCTTTTGTGTGTCTTGTTATGAAACACTAATTTGGCTGCTTCCCAATGCTGATAAATCAGTTTTGAGAAGGAATATGAGTGTGATTGGGAGAATCCCATCATGCAATATGCATTATCTACAAGTAATTGGATCTAGAAATACATTATTGGTCCATAATATATTTTGTTTCTAAAACAATAAATATGTACATGCAAATTGCTTCTGTGAGTAAGATGCAAAGGGAAATTATAGCTGTTGGCTCTGGGTTGGGGATTCATTTTATTCTGAAGTGCTGGATAGAACAGTGTAGAAATGAGCATAGGATCAGGAGCAAAATCTTATTTTCTTTAAATATGAAGCCAGCATATCTGATCTAGCATATCCTGAATTTTCACATTTGAAAATTAACTTCTAAATTATAGCTAAATGTAAGATGTGGACTAGGTTGTAAGTGTCTTAGTGTTAAATTTTGATTTATTTACATTAGCCATAACTGTTTGTTTACATTGTGATTGCTGTAGCATATTTTCATCATCAAAAGGACTCTCCAGCATTTGAAGGCAGGTCTGCACTAGAAAGCTTTGCCACGATAGCTGTGTTGGTTGATAGTGTGGGGTTTTCTCCGATATAGTTAGGCTGGTAAAAGCATCTGGCTCATCTACATTTAACAGCCCTCTTAGAATTGGTATGCTAATGTACAATTTTTTTTCTTTCTGTGTGTATAAATGCATCTTACTTCTGTTCCATTCTATGCATCCGATGAAGTGGGCTATAGCCCACGAAAGCTTATGCTGAAATAAACTAGTTAGTCTCTAAGGTGCTACAAGTATTCCTCGCTTTCTTTACGGATATAGACTAACACGGCTGCTATTCTTGAACCTGTGTAGATGCAGTTATATATCAGTATAAAAGTTCCCCTAGTGTAGATCTTAAGCCTACATTTAAAAATAAACTCTTTCTAGCTCTCTTGTTATAAAAAAAAATAAAATCTAGAAGTTCAAACCAACACACTGTTGCTCTCCTAAGTGTGCAGACAATGGAAAAATACTTTTGAATTGTGAATTGCCCCGTTGTCTCAATGGGTTGTCAAACCCATTCTCAGATTTTAGTTCACTGCTGACCACTTTAGCAGAAATGTCAGTCTAATGGACAAATGCATTTGGTGCAGTGTTTGTCATAGATCCTTTTGATTATTGATCTGATGATATAATTGGCAAATATATTTAGTCATTTGAAGTCTTAGATGTCAAAACCCATTTGATGATGAACACTGATAAAACTGCTTTCAAATCCACTTGCCATCTAAATACGGAGGGCCTACAATGGCTCTGCATCTATTGTTGTGTTGACTCTTTTACTTGATGTAGGAGTTAAATCCTTTATATATGGAAAATGTGGGGATTATAGGAGGTAGACTAGATGACCCTTGCAGTCCCTTCTAACCCTATTATGATTCTATTAAAATCCTGAGCATCTCCCGATTTGCAGGCATCGGATTCTCTGTGGAATGTCAAAGTCTTTTTCAGAAACCTCTGCTAAAGAAATTACTTACTGCTGGAGCTGTACACATTCTTTATGTATGTTTTGATCAACTACATCATCCGTAGTTCCTCGAAGGGTGTTCTTGCAAAGTAATGGGAAAATATTCTGAAACGGAAACCATTTGGTAAATTTGCAGAAGAGGTAGAGCAAAATTAATCCGATTTGCCCTATCCAGATACGAGCATAGTCCATCAGTACACCGCGTGGGGCCAGCAGTAGACTGGCCGTACTGCTGCTTTTCTGGAATGTAAGATAGTTATAAGCAACTGAAAACAGGGTTTTTATAATCGGGAATGTTTGGCAACCTGAATAGGAGGGCAGGGTACCCTAGTAGCTAGAACACTGGACTGGGGCTTGGGAGAACTGGGTTCTGTTTCTAGCTCAGCCACTGGCCTGTTGGATAACCTCGAGCAAGTCATTTCACCTCCCGGTGCCTCGGTTTCTCTGTCTATGAAATGAGAGTAAGAATACTGATTTCATTTGTTAAAGCACTTTAAGATTTACTGATCCAAAGCACTATATGCGTTAGGTAGGATTATTAAAGGCCGGGGGTGGGCAAACTTTTTGGCCCGAAGGCCACATCAGGGTTGTGAAACCGTACGGAGGGCCGGGTACGGAAGGCTGCACCTCCCCAAACAACCTGGCCCCTGCCCCCTCCCACTTTCTGTCCCCTGACTGCCTCTCTCAGATCCACTGACCCATCCAGCCTCCCCCCCACACACACTCCTTGTCCCCTGACTGCTCCCTCCTGGGACCCCCTGTTCATAACCACGCCTGGGCTCCCACCCCTTATTTAATCCCCCCATCTCCCTGACTGTCCCGACCCCTATCCACTCCTCCGCCCAGCCCCCGAGGACTCCCATGCTTATCACCCCCCCCGCACCTCCTATAAGCCCAGACCCATCCAACCCCCCTTGCTCCCTGACTGCCCCCAACCCATCCAACCCACCCTTGCTCCTTGTCCCCTGACTACCCACCCCTAACAGCCCCCCAGGATCCCACCTCCTATCTAACCCCCCCTTCTCCGTCTCCTGATGACCACCCTGGAACCCCATTCTCCTTATCGAGAGCCCCCACTCCGCGCCCAACACGCTGCCTACACAAGTTGGGGGGTGGAGGCAGCAGGGAAGTGACTGGAGGCTAGCCTCCCTGGCTGGGAGCTCAAGGGCTAGGCAGGACGGTCCCACATAGTTTGCCCACCTCTGTTATAGGCAGTACTACCAGCCATGCACATAGCATATGAAGGATTTCGGGATAAGACACTATTAATGTGGAGGCTATCCTGCCGGTAGTATGTGCACATTAAAATATGCACTCAAAAGAATATACTTCCTGGCAAATGTTGCAGCTGTTAATTTGTAACAGTCTAGCTTCTGTTTACTTTGTTGTAAAGTAGTAAACTCAGTAGATAAATATAAAGGTGCTCTTAAAGTAGGCTTTTGTCCTAGTAGTTCTGTTTATGCATTTTTTAGACTTAGTCTCTACAACCTTTTGAGTTTGAAGGGCAGGGGGGAAGGGAGGACTACATGCAGAATAAAGTGATTTTTTAAATGTTTCTCTTTCATTTCCCAAAAGCACTTTCCAAAAGTGTGCAATAGATTTTATGGTTAAAATTTACAAAACAATTTCTATCACAATTTGCAATACTAGTACAAAGGGCTATTTTGGATTCCTTCTACTATTTGTATTGTAAGTCCATCTCTCTATCCAGAAGAAATTGTCCATGTGCCAGAGTTTGGCCCAGGGTGCAATTTTTATGGGAGTTATAAACCCCATGGAAATAAAACTTTATAACTGTCATAACTCTGTATTACCGCAAATGTTACTTCTATAATTATGAAGAAACTGAGTCCTGCTTTTTCAAACAGTTATTTAGGAATCCCTGCCAAAGTAAAACGTTAGACACGTCATTATTTGGGATCAAGATACATTACACTAGCATTTTACAGAGTACAGGCCAAATGAATGTTTAATCCAATGTATTATACGTCTACTATCACCAAAGAGTTTGAAGACAGCGGTCTACTCTTTATTTTCAAGTGTAAAAATAGATTGGTATTATCTTTTGAATGTAATTTTAATAAAATATAAGCCGTGCGGAATGGGAAGGCTGTCAAAGTGATTGTGCAATGTTGCCTGGTTTACTGGGAATAACTAACTCATGGGCAAAAAATATCTTCTGTGGAACTGAACACTTTTCTTTATAAACTATCAAATATATAATGGCAATTGGAGAGACTTAATCAGAAATCAATACAGAAGTGTCCTGCCTGCTGTTAATAGGTTTAAGAGATAAATGATGATCTCTACACAGACTAAGTGAATGACATTGTTCTGTTTTTGTTGCTTTGTTTTCTATGTCCTTACAGTAATATTCTTGTGTGCCTGTCAATTTGAACAGTGATAAAACCTAAAAACAGTTAGTGGGAATTGCATCTGAAGGGAAGTTCACACTTATATCAGTAACAGATTAGGCTGAGGTTCAGTTTAACTTTCAAACTAACCAAACGTTGTTATTTTGATATGCTTAGATAGAACTATGTTTTTTTACTCTAACAGAAACATATGCTTAAGTGTATTCATGTGCCTATAATTAAATATTCACAAAGGTACAGCAAAGCAGGGTTATGCTGGGACTTAAATCTTCCTTTTAAAAACAAAATCAGGAACTTCAGAGTTCTCTTCCTTGTAGTACGAAGGTAAATTAAGGTGACTTATCAAAGGATCTCAAACCTCATATATCTAGCCAAAAGGATAGGTTTTAAATAAATAAGTTGTGATAGTCTTTGTGTCTTAACCTGTGTTTTTGATTTTGCTTATTAATCATTGTGGCCTATCAGTTTGAGATGTAGTCAATTTAAAAAAGTTTAGAGTAGCATCAGGTGCTACAGTTGCCCCGAGGCCTCCAGGCCCATTTTGCAGTTTTACAGCTTTTTTCAGTTACTAAAAATATTTTCATGTTGTTGTGAAAGATGCACACAAATAACCAGGTGAACTGACTAGCTTAGACTGTTGCCCATGCATTAAAATGAAAGACTTTTATTTTTCATTTTAGCCTATTAAAGTTGTCTAAGGCCATGTCTACATTGTGGGTGCTACAGTGGCATAGCTATGCTACTGTAAGCCTGGCGTTGACGCAGACTATAGCAATGGAAGGGGGTTTTCTGCTGTTGTAGGAACTCCACCTCCACATGCAACAATAGTTAGGTTGACAGAAGCAGTCTTCCATCAACCTAGCTGTGTCTATTACAGGGGTTAGATTGGGTTAGGTAGGTGCTCAGGGTTGTCATATTTTTTTTACACCCCTGAATGCTGTAGCTGTGTCAGCTTAAATGTAAGTGTAGACCAGATCTGAGTGTTAGTTGTAATAACAGTAGTAGGAGGGGAAAGTCAGCAGTATGGGTTGTTGATGTTGTCCGTTTAACTGTAACAAATTCTGGGCTGGTTTCTGTCTGGCATATGTGATCTGAGAGCAAAGACTGGCCTCCACCTCAGGCTCCTTATAAACATGGAATGGCGGGGGCACCTTATTCTGTATTTTGGAGAGATCACATACCTAATTGACCATGTGGCGTTCTCCCAAAAATGTGTGAGATTCAACAGGCAGAGCAGAGCCAGAGGAAGCAGGCCATCTTGGGAAAGCCATCTCTCTTTCTTCTACCATAAACAACAGAGGGTTGTAGACCAGTTCTTATTTTCAGCCTGAGGTTGGATGAACGGGTCACTTGAAGCTCTCATGAGGTTAATAGCTTGTCCAGTGTGCAGAAAGCAATTAAACTTTGCTTTCCTAAACAGGTTTTGCTCCTCCTGATCAAAGGGACTTTTCACAGCATATTCTTTGTCAACATGTGTTTGACGTACCACTGATTCAGCACAGGTGAATGAAATGTATGCACTTCAGTAAGGTATAGATTTCATTCTTGAGCTGTTGAGGCTGTTCTGTTTTTTCACATTGATGCTATCATTTAAACTACAGAAATAGGTTTTACAAATCACTCTCCTTGTTTTTCTGTAGCTCATCAGTCATGTGGCCTAAACACCACAAAAAACAAACAACCAAAAAAACTGCCTAGCTTTATAAAGAACAAACATGCTGTTTGTTTATGGTGTGTCAGGAAGTCCATTTAGAACAGGGGTGGGCAAACTACAGCTCGCGGGCCACGCCCAGCCCCTGAGCTCCGGGCCGGGGAGGTTACCCCCGGCCCCTCCCTGCGGCCTCAGCGCGAGCAGCACTCTGGCCCATTGCTCCTAGGCAGTGCTGCAGCGGCGTGGCTAGCTCCGACGGAGCTGCGAGCTCCTGTGGGGCAGCATGTCTAGCTCTGTCGGGCTGTGCAGTTGCCAGACATGCTGCTCTGAGCAGCAAGGTGGTCAGGGGCTTGGATAAGGGGCAAGGAGTCCCAGGGGGTGGTCAGCAGGGGACAGGGAGCATGGGGCAGAGGTTCTGGGGGTGGTCAGGAGATGGGGGGGTGTCTCTGGAGGGAGGCAGTCAGTGGGCGGGAAGTGGGAGGGGATCAGATAGGGGGCAGGGCCAGGCTGTGCCTCCCCAAACAGCCTTCCCTACCCAGCCCTCCATGCCATTTTGCAACCCCGATGTGGCCCTTGGGCCAAAAAGTTTGCCCACACCTGATTTAGAAGGTGTTCTCCCATCTTACGTTCTTGCAAAAGATGGTTGTGTTATGCCCTGCCTGAAACCACAAAGGAGGATGTTCAGAAACACAATTGGAAGTCAGCCCCCCACATTTTTTTAGGACTCGCTCTGTAGCTCTTCTTCTTTGTACTCTGTGTGGCTGACCAGTCACTGTGTTTTTTCGTTTTCAGAGCCCTCTCGATAGAGCCCAAGCAGCAAAGAACAAAGGCAACAAGTATTTTAAAGCAGGAAAATATGAGCAAGCCATTCAGTGCTACACAGAAGCCATCAGTTTATGCCCCCCTGAGAAAAACATGGACCTTTCTACTTTCTACCAGAACAGAGCTGCTGCATATGAACAACTGGTATGAAGCTTTAACTTTAAAGTGTGTTTGTACTCTGAAAAGAGAGAGGTCTTCCTCCTCTGGTCTCCTCAACACCAGCACGTGCCAGAATAGTGCTCCTTCCTTCTTGCATGTAGAATACAGAATCCCCATCACCTGTACCCTCAGTATTCACTAGCCCCTGACTCGTAGACAAGGCCAGAAGGGAGCACTGTGATATCTAATCTGACCATCTGCAGCTTGCAGGCCACAGAACCTCACCCACCCCCTCCTGTAATAGACCCAGAACTCTGGCTGAGATACTGAAGTTCTCAAATCATGATTTAAAGACTTCAAGTTAAAGAGAATCCACCATTTACTTTAGTTTAAACCAGCAAGTGACTCGTGCTGCAGAGGAAGACACACAAAAAACCCAGCCAAAAACCAAATCCAGAGTCTTAGCCAATCTGACCTGAGGGGAAATTCCTTCCCAACCCCAAATATTCAAGATCTAATTAAAAGTTAATTTCTATTGAATTTGCTCTAGTCTGTTTTAGAGGACTTGGGAGAGGAAGACAAAAACTAGTCCTGCTGCTTAAGAACTGGCCTTCTGTATGTGGATGTCAGAGTTGGTATTTTAAAGTACCAGGTAGAGACTTGGGCTCTGGCAGTTACAAAAGTCTTGCCTTGAAAACTGAGTGAGTTTGGTGTGAAAGTTACAGAAGGAATAAATATGTTTTTTTTCTTAACACCACTTGTTTGACGCTGTAATTATAAAGCAGTTTCATTTGTGAAACATTTTTTATAAACCGTTCTACCTCAGTGACTGGTTATGGGTGAGTTTCCTCTTTTCTGATTATTTTAAAGTACCAGTGTTGGTTTAATACTGATTTACAGGTGGTAAAGAATGAGACCTCCTTTGGGAGGTCTCATTTTTTATAGTGTAGACCGCACCTTACTAGAGATTCTTGAGGGCCACCTCTACTCCTGTGTGCTATTGCATAACATCCCTGTGAAGTAACTCCTTCAAAAAGCAAATCTCATGGTATGCTTTTGCTCATGAGTTCATCTTTCCTTCCCATCTGTTGTGTCCCTGTGTTCTAGTCCTCTGCTCCTTTGAACATACTTTCCTGCCATTTCATTATCTTCTCCTACATCTGTTGCCTAACTGCCTGGTTCCCTTCTTCCCTGGAAATTCCTTTCCCATATCCTTTGTCCTCTTCTATTAGTGCATTGGTTCTCAAAGTGGGGGTCGGGACCCCTCTGGGGGTCGCGAGCCCCTGCTGCCAGCAGTCGGCCCCAAACAATGCTGCTGCTGCGAGCTGCTGGCATCCGGCCCCTGCTGCTACAGGCAGCCCGTGCCCTTGCCATGACGGGCTGCTGGCGCCCCCATAAGGCTGATCCCGGCCATGGCTCCTGCCGCGGCAAGCTGATGGCGGCCCCGCAAGCCTGGCCCCTGCCGAGGTGGGCTGCCAGCGCCTCCGTGGGGCTGCTGGAACATCCCCCCCTCACTGGTCTCGGGGGGGCTGCTGGAACCCCCCCCAATCCCAACCCCTGCCACAGTGGGCTGCAGGCACGCCATGCCCCCCCGCCTGATCCCTGGGGGGGGTCACACTTAGAGGCCCGGTGTGGGAAAGGGGTCACCACTACAAAAAGTTTGAGAACCACTGTATTAGTGGCTCCAACAGCTTCTGATCCCAGGTGAAAAACATGCAGAACTAGCTGGAAACCAGGAGGGAGGAACCAGCATCATAAGAATTAGAGCTATGATCACTTGGCTGGGGCTCTGAAATTGAGAGAAATTAGCTATTATTATAATGCCCCTTGAATGAGTAGTACCTTTTTAACTAGGCTGTTCTTATACCTGCAGCAAAAATGGAAAGAGGTGGCACAAGATTGCACAAAGGCAGTTGAGCTTAATCCTAAATATGTGAAAGCTCTCTTCAGACGTGCAAAGGCATATGAGAAACTAGATAATAAGAAGGAATGTTTAGAAGGTAGGTACTTTTCTGTGTATGTACTTGAAATGAAGTTAATAAGTTAATATTCTTACTGTAGCTGTTTGTTATGCTCATGTTTTTAAAGCAAGATTCATCTAAATAGGGGAATATACACTGTTAATTAAGAGGTTAGTCATTCTAGTTTGATGCCCTAACAAATTTTTTTTTCCTTTCTGTCCGTTCTGGAGGAGCAGAGTTAGTCTAGAAATCTATATTCTTTATGTGGGGGTGGGAAAGATGTACATTATAATGGTGAGGAAAACATCCCTTAAATCCTGTGGTCTGGTGTTCAAAGAGACACCAATTTAAGCAACACCACTCTTACAAAACTCTTTATCTACTACTAGCAAAAATACCCGGTGTTGCTCGGGTCCATTGGAGGGGGGGAGGGGGAGAGAGCTGAGCGAGTGGGGGGGCCTTTGGGGGGGGAGATTTTAAAAAAAATTGATTCTTACCTGAGGGGGGAGAGAGCTGAGCAAGTGCGGGGGCCGTTGGAGGGGGGGAGGGGGGGAGAGAGCTGAGCGAGTGCGGGGTTTGTTGGGGGGGGAGAGAGAGCTGAGCGAGTGCAGAGGCCGTTGGAGGGGGGAGGGGGTGAGATTTTATAATTTTTCGATTCTTACCTGAGGGGGGAGAGAGCTGAGCGAGTGGGGGGGGGGCGTTGGAGTGGAGAGGAGAGGGGAGAGAGCTGAGCAAGTGCGAGGGCAGTTGGGGGGGGGGGAGAGCTGAGCAAGTGTGGGGGCAGTTGGAGGGGGGGAGCAGAGCGAGTGCAGGGGCCGTTGGAGGGGGGGGAGAGTTGAGCGAGTGTGGGGGCCGTTGGAGGGGGTAGGGGGGAGAGAGCTGAGCAAGTGCGGGGGCCGTTGGAGGGGGGGAGGGGGCAGAGAGCTGAGCGAGTGCGGGGTCCGTTGGAGGGGGCTATTATTACATCATAACTATGTCACAGAGAACAGCAGCTGTAAAGCTGCTGCCCAGCTGATGTTAATGGGCTTTAAAGTATTTCACCCCTAGGGGGCGTCAGAGGTGAGATTTGAAAAATTTTCGATTCTTACCCTGATTAGGACCCTAAAGCCTATAACTGTACCAAATTTCAAGTCTCTAGCTCAAACGGTGTGGAAGGAATAAGGGAACGTACATACACGCATACACCATTGACTTTTATATATATAGATTACCTATAACAACTAAGATTACAAGAAAAGGAACATAGGAAACGTTTTTTTTTTTATTCAAGGTCTCTGCCTCAAAACCCTATTGAGTACTCCAACCCTTCCTATTGGGGGAATGTTTAAGACATTAGAGGAGGAGAAGGTTAACTACACATTCACCCTGAATCTAGCAGACATTCTATTACATACTTCCATTGATTTTATATCTTTGTGTATCACTGCATCCTTCTGAGAGGGCTAAATTTGCACCCACCTCTTTGGTATACTACTGAAAATATGCTTGCATATATAAAGTTTTTTTTTTTTTTAAGTTGTATAAGTTTTTTAAGTTGTATAAGTAATTACAGCAAGTGCCCTTTGTATAAGTTTATTTGGCAAGTGGAGTCGCCCTTCCAAACTGGATGGTGTTATGAGCATTTTCCAGAACTCCCACCTCACTCGAAGCAAAGTTTCAAATTGTCTTCATTTTCAAATGAGGGGCAAGTCTGCTATCATCTTATAAGTGAGAATACAGAGTTAATTGTCTTCCTCCATGCCATTTACTCAAACCACAATGTAAGTTGGCAAGTCTGTTGAAGTATATTTCCTGAAACTATCTTTTCACTAATTGGCAATATTTCAAGTTGTCCCTTTAACACCACTGCTTAGGTCACGTCTGCACTTCATCCGTACTGATGTGTGTCCATGAAAAATGAAATTGGTCTCAATCATACTGATGTTCATCCTCAAAGAAGGGATGAAAAACAATGCTATAAATTACTTTGTGGGTGCAGTAAGGAAATCATCAATTGGTTTCATTAAAGGCTCTTTAGGTTGAGGAAAAAAGGACCTTTAGTTGTTTATCGCTTTCTTCACCGAGCGAGATGCCTTTCTATTACCTAGGAATAACTATAACAATAATGGGTCAGTGGAGGACACTTTCCTTGTAACCATGCAGGATTACAAAAACTACAGTGAGGATCGGTGTACACTTACCAGTAGGTTGGTGCTGTGGCAATCAATACAGCAGGTGTCGATTTTAGCAGGTCTTCCCCGCTAAATCGATTGCAGAGCACTCTCCGGTCAACTCTGGTAATGTACCACACTGAGAAGAGTAAGGGGAATCAATGAGAAAGCGCAGTTCGATGTAGACATGTAACTGGAGAAGCGAGTAAGCTATATGACTTACACAGTAGCATAGACAAACCCTGAAAAAGGCAAGGATGGAAAGCTTGGTTTTTACTACAAAAGTGAAATTGAGCCCTACATTTGAAATAGAAGTCCCGTTCACTGCAAGTTAATAACCTTGCATGCTGAGTCGATGGGAATGATATTCCAGACTTGTGCTGGTTTGTGGTATGCATCTTTCCAGTATTTCATTGTCCCCTTCCCCACCTATCTATTTGAATGAGGGAGACACTTGAGTGGAAGTATAGTACAGTAAACCCTCGATTTAACGGACCCCGATTTAACGGACTTCGGATGCAACGGCCAAAATTTCCGATGCATCCGAAATCCGTTATTCAGGGGCTGCCGGCTCCCGCCCGGGTCCCACCTGCGGGTGGGCTGGCTGGCTGCCGGCTTCCGCCTGCGGGCGGGCGGGCTGCCGGCTCCCGCCCGGCTCCCCGCTGCGGGGAGCCGGGCGGGTGAGTTGACAGCTCCCGCCAGGCTCCCCGCTGCGGGGATCCGGGAGGGGGGGTTGACAGCTCCCGCCCGGGTCCCAGCAGCAGGGAGCCGGGCGGGCGGGTTGACGGCTCCCGCCCGGGTCCCAGCAGCCTGGGTCCCGGGCGGGTGGGCTGCTGGCTGCCGCTGGGCGGGCTGACTCCCGGCTCCCGGCCGTGATCAGTAAAACCTCTATATAACGGACTAATTCGGGCGAGGGGGTGTCCGTTAAAGCCAAAAGTCCTGTTATTTAATGATTTTAAAAAATTATTAAATAACGGACTTTCTGATTTAACGGACACCCCCTCGCCCGAATTAGTCCGTTATATCGAGGTTTCACTGTAATATGAGAAAACCTGTGTCAATATTGCATGCATATATTGAGTATTTTTTTAAAAAATTGTTCCCTCAATCTGTCTCCCATCTCTTGAGGAACTGTGGGAAAAGATTATTTTATGTCCAGTTACTCCTTGTGTATTAACCTGTCTGCAAGGCAGTAATAGAATAACGATTCTCCTGTCACACTGTTCTTAGTAGAGGTAACAGAGAGTCCTGTGGCACCTTAAAGACTAACTAAAGTACAGTAAAACCTCCATTTAACGGACTAATTCAGGTGAGGGGGTGTCCGTTAAATGAAAAAGTCCGTTATTTAATAATAATAAAAAAACCGAGCTGTCGGAGCAGCAGCCCGACCACCCCAGGGTCGGGGCGGCAGCTCTGCAGCCCACCCGCTGCCGGGACCCGGGTGGCAGCCGGGAGCCGTCAGCCAGCCCGCCCGGGTCCCAGCTGATGGGACCTGGGCGGCAGCCGGGACCCGGCAGCCAGCCCGCCCAGGTCCTGGCTGCCAGGAGCCGGCAGCCAGCCCGCCCACTGGCGGGGCTCGGGCGGGACCCGGGAGGCAGCAGCCAGCCCGCCAGAAATGGATCCGGAATGCATCAGACTTTTGTCCGTTGCATCCGAAGTCCGTTAAATCGAGGTCCGTTAAATCGAGGGTTTACTGTATTGACGAAGCATCATGCATGGGTGGAAGTGGATACAACGTAGACTTGACACTGGCAAGGAAATAGCGCAGTGGTGGGATTTCCTTTTAAACTTGCCTTTTTCCCCAGGCATATACAAAGGCTGTGCAGTTTGAGTTGGAGCTTGTAAAGAACACTGATCAGATGGGAAGCTGTAGGATACAGGGCTGGAAAGGATAGGAACTTGAAAAGGTAGAAAATTAAAGATCTTAGAGAGCAACAAGAGACCTAGTCACCAAACTGGAATTCCATGTTAGCGCTTGTTTCTGTGAACATAGCTGATTACTATCCCATTGTTCGTATGAACACTTTGAAGTTTATCTGGAAGTTCAGATATATACATTGGCTTGAGATGGTTTGGCTGTAGATACAACAAAATTACTTGCATTAATCTTCATTAAATTTCTTTGCAACAAGGAAATGTAGCCTTATGTCTTTTAAAAACAACTTGATATTCTGGAGAATGTAGGAATCAGCCTGCAAATGGGTGATTTTGTTTTCTGCATAATGATTCATTACGATAGCTGTTTGTGTAGCACTTTAAAGACCACTGCATTGGTAATTACTAACAATCCTGCCTTTGCGTTGTTTTTTCCCAGATGTCACTGCGGTCTGTATTTTAGAAGGCTTCCAAAACCAGCAAAGCATGTTATTAGCTGATAAAGTTCTTAAACTTCTTGGAAAAGAAAAGGCCAAAGAGAAATATAAGGTATGACTGTAATACAAATTTAAAAGTTCTGCTTCCATCTGATATGTTGCTTGGATGCTACTTCTAGAATACACCTTTTTACACATTGTGGATTTGAGCAAAACTGTTTTGTGGTTTCATCTCCCACAGTAACCCGTACAAATCAGCCTACTTTATTATTATGCACAGGCGACACCCTGGGAGCTGGTGTGCAGTCTTAATCAGAGCTTTAATAGAATTAAGGTATGACGGGAGTTACTCTAGGGGCTGTCAGTAAGTGTCACCAAAGGCTATTTCTCTGCTGCTGTTCTATCAACCAAATGTGCAGTTAGACGGCAGGCTATCAGTTTAATCATGGTGCTTGTCAAGTTAGGCAAGGCAGTCAACGGTAATTGGAAAGATGGAGACTGGTTGTAATCAATTGTTCTGTTCTCGATGTAATGATGGACTTAAAATATAAAAGGGCTTTGGCAAGGTGTTTCATACACATTCTTGATTTTTAAATAGACATAGAAAGTTAGAAACCAAAATCTTTCCATAGTGTCAGGGCAAAATAAGCGGAAGAGATGGGTCAAGGAAGATTTTTTTGTTTGAAAGTATAAAGAAATGATAGCTTGTTTAAAAACTGAGAAGGAGCTGCATGAGGAAAAGGGATGCATGAGGAAGTATGGTTTTATTATTAAGGTTCTGATCTCTGTGTCAGGAGATCTGGGATTGGTTTTCAGATCTATCCTAGATTACCTGCATGACCTTGGGCTAGTCAGTCATTTATTCTTGGCTTCTCTTCCCCATCTGTAAATTGGGGGTGGTAGTATCGCAGAGGGGTGTTGTGAGTATCACTCTATTCATTATTATAGTAACGGTTGTGAGATGTTTAGATACAAACTGTGATTGTGGAACCATGCCTGTAGCCAGGAGCAAGGGAGTCTGGGAGATGGGGTAGAGGGCCTAGGTAGAGGAGTGAAGACACATCTCAGTCAGATTGCATATTTTGTGATGTGTTTCAGTGTTTCACACTGGTGAAAGACACATGTCTACAATTTATTTTGGTTCAAGGTTTAGATTTTCCAAGAGTTTCTTGTGACTAGGAAGCCATGATAATAAATAATGTGCAAGTGAAAATCAGTCTTAGTTTTGTCCATTTCAAACAGCTTTGAACTATACTGGAAGCTAATTAGGACGTGGGAAATTAAGGGGAGTGTGTTGGAATTGTTATATCAGGAAGGAGTGCATTGCAACCCTTATGTATTACCCTCACTTTTAACAAGATACTATATATTGCCATAAAAGGAGCTCACCCTGGTAATTGTCAGATCAAAGGTGAAATGAGCTATGGGGAGGGAGGGATAAGCTCAGTGGTTTGAGCATGGGCCTACTAAACCGAGAGTTGTGAGTTCAATCCTTGAGGGGGCCATTTAGGGATATGGGACAAAAATCTGTTGGATGATTTAATTGGGGATTGATCCTGCTTTGAGCAGAGGGTTGGACTAGATGATCTCCTGAGGTCCCTTCCAACCCTGATATTCTATGTTTGAGCAGAGTGCTAGGCAGAGTGAGTATGTTCCCTAGCACGGGAGAGCCTCCATCTTAGGGATCGACAAACTCCACTGATGGGAGGGACAAGGGGGAGATGAATGTCTATCCAAATGTGTTAAGAGCAAGCAGAATTAAAGGGATTCCCCATTTCCTACCTTATGGGGAAACATCCTGTTTCTTCGTTCGTTTAATCTTTGCTTTCATTTTCCCTTTTGATGGGGAAATGTGTCTGCCTTTTTAAGGCAGAGTGTTACAGTATGCGAGTACTGATCCCAATCCTTCTGCCTATTAACAGGTTTACAAGAAATACTCAGTGCAAAAATATATTCTTTCACCCTCAAAAGGAATGGAATAGTCAAGAATGGATTTTTTTCACTAGTACCACCCATCCACATCTTCATTTACCATCTGATCTCAATATTTAATACATGATCGTTACATTTTCTGTCCCATTTTCAGAACCGTGAACCTTTGATGCCCTCTCCACAGTTCATCAAATCTTACTTCAGCTCTTTCACAGATGACATCATCTCCCAACCTCTGCTTAAGGGTGAGAAATCTGATGAAGATAAGGACAAGGAGGGGGAGGCTTCAGAAGTTAAAGAAAAGTGAGTATGGGGATTATTGGTAAAACTTGTTGCAGCCTCAGATATTTGCACTGTTTTGTTTTATATGTATATTATATAATGTAGTGTTAGGGTAGGAAATTTTATCATAGTAAATGTACCTACAAAATAGGAACTTTTAAAAAGAAAAATAAAATTTGAATTAGATCTGACATATTAGTTTGAGACTGTGGGAGCTTTGACTCCACCCTAAATACTAGCTCTCTTAGCATTTTATTTCCCTAGGGAACAGCAGTAATGGTGTTGATAGCTGACTCAGTGAGAAGGGACACTGAACATCAACAGTGCTGCAGTAAGGTTTGGTGGATGGGAGGAAGTGGATAGCTGCAACAGTGCTGTTGGAGGAAGGGACATAAGAACATGGCCGTACTGGGTCAGACCAAAAGCCCATCCAGTCCAGTATCCTGTCTACCGACAGTGGTCAATGCCAGGTGCCCCGGAGTGAGTGACCCTACCAGGTAATGATCAAATGATCTCTCTCCTGCCATCCATCACCACCGTCTGACAGACAGAGGCTAGGGACACCATTCCTTGCCCATCCTGGCAAATAGCCATTAATGGACTTAACCTCCATGAGTTTATCCAGTTCTCTTTTAAACCATGTTTATAGTCCTACCCTTCACAACCTCCTCAGGCAAGAAGTTTCACAGGTTGACTATGTGCTGTGTGACTTACAACTTCCTTTTGTTTTAAACCTGCTGCCCATTCATTTCATTTGGTGCCTCCTAGTTCTTCTATTATGGGAACAAGTAAATAACTTTTCCTTATTCATGTTCTCCACACCACTCATGATTTTATATACCTCTATCATATCCCCCCTTAGTCTTCTCTTTTCCAAGCTGAAAAGTCCTAGTCTCTATAATCTCTCCTCATATGGGGCCTGTTCCAAACCCCTAATGGTTTTAGTTGCCCTTCTCTGAACCTTTTCTTATGCCAGTCTATCTTTTTTGAGATGCGGAGACCAAATCTGTATGCAGTATTCAAGATGTGGGCACACCATGGATTTATATAAGGGCAATAAGATATTCTCCGTCTTATTCTCTATCCCTTTTTAAATTATTCCTAACATCCTGTTTGCCTTTTTGATTGCTGCTGCATACTTTGTGGATGTCTTCAGAGAACTATTCACGATAACTCCAAGATCTTTTTCCTGATTAGCTGTAGCTTAAATTAGCCCCCATAATATTGTATGTATAGTTGGGGTTATTGAGGAGACTCTGGATTGGAGGAGTGTTTCCCTTCCTTCTTTTGGTGCCATCCATAATAATGCTTGGGGGAGGAGATGGGGAAGAGTGTGCTGTACAAACTAGCACCTATCATAGCGGCAACTTTGACCTAAAACAGTGGAGGCTGAAAAACCTAAAAGATTTTTAACAAGTTAATAAACACCGTCTGATATTGTTCAAGAATGCTAATATCTAAAATGTACCTAAATGGAATGCTTGTTTACCAAGAAAAACAAATGCAGAGTACTCCTATTTTGCATATTGAATGTTATGAGGGCTGCTTCCGTACTTTACAGTTTTGCATTAGTGTATTATTATTATTATTAGTGTATTAGTGTTGTATTATTATCTTCACTCTCAATAAGGAAACTGTTGCAAGCAGCATTATGAGCTGCTTAAGGCTGGTCTACACTAGGGGAAGGGTTTAACCTAAGATATGCAACTTCAGCTATGTGAGTAACGTAACTGAAGTCGGCGCATCTTAGGCCGACTTACCTGCTGTCTTCATGGCAGCAGCGGTCGGCAGCGGGCTCCCCCGTCCACTCCAGCTTGCGCCTCTCAGCGAGCTGGAGTTCCGGAGTCGACGGGACTACCTTTGGCGATCGATTTATCGTGTCTTGATGAGATGCGATAAATCGATTGCCAATAGATTGATCACTACTTGCCGATCCGGCGGGTAGTGAAGAGATACCCTTAGAGCAAGATGGGGCAAACTAGTTAATGGATTTTTTACTCCTATGAAAATGTTTTGATTCAAAGGTGCACGTTTGACCAGACACCACTGTTTAAAGTATGGATTTTTTCCACCAAATCCTCTTCAAAATACAAAAATTGAGGTATTTAGCTGAGGTTTTAAAATGTTAAAGTTTAAAAAGCACTGCTGTTAATATTTTATTCCCTGATCTATATCTGCTCCCTACTCTCCCAGGTTTCAGGCAGAGGTTATGATTGCTCTGATGACATAAGCAGAAGACTTCAGAATAGTACCAGGGCCAGAGTCCTAGTGTAAGACAGACCAGTCCTCGCTTACAAACAGCCCCCCAACCTGAAACAAATACTCACCAGCAACCGCACATCACACAACAAAAACACTAACCCAGGTACCTATCCTTGCAACAAAGCCCGATGCCAACTCTGTCCTCATATCCATTCAACTGACACTATCATAGGACCTAATCACATCAGCCACACCATCAGAGGCTCATTCACCTGCACATTGACCAATGTGATATATGCCATCATGTGCCAGCAATGCACCTCTGCTATGTACATTGGCCAAACCGTCGAGTCTCTACGCAAAAGAATAAATGGACACAAATCTGACATCAGGAATCATAACATTCAAAAACCAGTAGGAGAACACTTCAATCTTCCTGGCCATTCCATTAAAGACTTGATGGTGTCACTTTTGAAACAGAAAAACTTCCAAAACAGACTCCAACGAGAAACTGAGGAACTGGAATTAATTTTCAAATTGGATACAGTAAACCAAGGGCTTAACAGGACTTGCAAATGGTTCTCTCATTACACTAATTGATTGCATTTCCCTTGTTAATTTACCTTCAATAGGTGTTATGTCCTGCCTGACAGATATCTATTTCAAAAGGTATTTTTTTCTCCTACTGATAATGGCCCATCTAAATTTAACAGCCTCTTAGAACTGGTATGCTAATGTACAACTTTTTTCTTCTTCTTTTTCTGTGTGTATAAATACATCTTACTTCTGTTCCATTCTGTGCATCCGATGAAGTGAGCTATAGCCCATGAAAGCTTATGCTGAAATAAACGGGTTAGTCTCTAAGGTGCTATAAAGTCTTCCTCGTTTTATTTATGGATACAGACTAACACAGCTGCTAATCTTAAAAGTGTAAGGAAAGTTGTTCCTTGACCAAAGGTCATCCCCTGCCAAACTTACCATTTCTAAAGAAGTGGATTTTGAGGGCTGGAGTGGAGTCTCTTCTCCTACAGGTGTAACTTGTGCATTTACCTCCAAACTAATTTATTTACAATGACCCAGATCCAGGACACATTTTAAGTATGTTTGTAACTTTACTCATGGTGCCAGTATCTCTACTTAGATGTAATAGTGTAGCAAACTTGCTATTGATTGTGATCAAGAAATCTGAATTCTTGGTAAAACATTCACATTGAAATTTCTTTTTATGTATTTTAACTGATCTACACTTAATATGCAGCTCTGGATATTTAAAGGCAAAGCAATATATGGAAGAAGAAAACTATGATAAAATCATCAGCGAGAGCACAAAAGAAATTGATGTTAAAGGCAAATACATGGCAGAAGCTTTGCTGCTGCGAGCCACTTTCTATCTGCTTATTGGCAATGCAAATGCTGCGAAACCTGATCTAGATCAAGTCATCAGTATGGAAGATGCTAACGTAAAGGTAAGAAATCTTAAAACAAACAGCTTTTACTTTGCATGTGTTCTGCTGAAAAAGTGTGAATGCTTGCAAACCAGTTCAATATTTTCAAATTCCCTGGAGGTTTAATAGAAGATGTTTTAGCTTTTTTTCTAGGGATGTTGATTAGTTGCAGTTAACTTATCTGATTAACTTAAAAAAAATGAATCATGATTTAAAAAATTAATCGTGATAAATTGCAGTTTTAATTATACTTAATATAATATCAATTGAAATGTATTAAATATTTTTGATGATTTTCTACATTTAAAAATATATTGATTTCAAATATAACAATATGAAGTGTACAGTGCTCACTTTATATTATTTTGATTACAAATATTTGCACTGT
The DNA here is from genome assembly GCA_032164245.1 of Sternotherus odoratus. NCBI lineage: Eukaryota > Metazoa > Chordata > Testudines > Kinosternidae > Sternotherus > Sternotherus odoratus. Next base: position 133,556,956 of record JAVMKO010000001.1, on the reverse strand, counting down.
AAAAATGAGTAAAGAAATAGTATTTTACAATTCACCTCATAGAAATACTGTGAAAGTTATTGTGAAAGTGCAACTTATAAATGTAAATTTATTTTGTTACATAATTGCATTCAAAAACAAAACAATGTCAAACTTTAGAGCTTACAAGTCCACTCAGTCCTACTTCTTCTTCAGCCAATCGCTAAGACAAGTTTTACATTTACGAGAGATAATGCTGCCCTCTTCTTATTTACAATGTCACCTGAAAGTGAGAACAGGCATTTGCATGGCACTTTTGTAGCATGCATTGCAAGGTACTCACATTCCAGATATGCTGCACATTTGTATGCCCCTTCATATTCTGGCCACCGTTCCAGAGGACATGCTTCCATGCTGCTGATGCTTGTTAAAAAATGTGTCAATTAAATTTGTGACTGAACTCCTTGGGGGAGAATTGTATGTCTCCTGCTCTGTTTTACTCACATTCTGCCATATATTTCATGTTATAGCAGTCTGATGATGACTCAGCACATGTTGTTCATTTTAAGAACACTTTCACAGCAGATTTGACAAAATCCAAAGAAGGTACCAGTGTGAGATTTCTAGCAATAGATAGGTTAAAGAATAGCAGCCGTGTTAGTCTGTATCCGTAAAGAAAGCGAGGAATACTTGTAGCACCTTAGAGACTAACGAGTTTATTTCAGCATAAGCTTTTGTGGGCTATAGCCCACTTCATCGGATACATAGAATGGAACAGAAGTAAGATCCATTTATACACACACAGGAAGAAGGGGGGGGGGGGAAGGTTGTACATTAGCATACCAATTCTAAGAGGCTGTTATATCTGGATGGGCCATAGGTGCTACAAGTATTTCTTGCTTTCTTTAGAAATACATACAGCACTTGACCCAAGGTTTAAGAATGTGAAGTGCCTTCCAAAATCTGAGAGGGACAAGGTGTGGAGCATGCTTTCAAAACTCTTAAAAGAGCATACTCTGATGTGAAAACTACAGAACCTGAACTACCAAAAAAGCTGGTGGCATCTGACTGAGAAGATGAAAATAAAGATGCATCAGTCTGCACTGCTTTGGATAGTTATCAAGCAGAACCCATCATCCGTATGGACGCATGTCCTCTGGAATGGTGGTTGAAGCACATACGAATCTTTAGCGCATCTGGCAAGTAAATATCCTGCAACACCGATTACAACAGTGCCTTGTGAATGCCTGTTCTCACTTTCAAGTGACATTGTAAACAAGAAGGAGCAGCATTATCTCCTCCACATGTAAACAAACATGTTTGTCTGAGCGACTGGCTGAACAAGAAGTAGGACTGAATGGACTTGTAGGCTCTACAGTTTGACATTGTTTTATTTTTGAATACAGTTATTTTTTGTGAATAATTATACATTTGTTAAGTTCATCTTTCATGAGTACTTGTATGAGGTGATTTGAAAAATACAATTTCATTTGTTTTACAGTGCAAATATTTACAGTAAAAAATAAATATAAAGTGGGCTCACTTTTTTCGGCAGCTTATAGAATGCATATTCAGGTAGCCTCCCAAACACAAGTATAAACAGCAGTGTTCAAGGTCAGGCCTGGCTTAGGCAAGTAGAGTAAAGACCCAACTGAAGGGTGTGGGGATATGCCAGCGTACATACTCTTACACAGCTCTCTACTCACCCAAGCTGGGCCTCCCTCTCTCCATTGCTATTTTTATTGTCCTGCTGCTGAATCCCTTCCCCACTGCAGGTAAAGACTCTGGCAGCAGAGAAAGGCTCCCCGTTGCTGGAGCCCTTCCCTACTGCAGTGAAAGGCGCTGGCAGTGGAGAATTGCTGAAGCCTTTCCTGGTTGCTTCCCCTCTGCCAGAACCTTTCCCTGACATGTAGCTACACACCGCCATGTGGATGCAGCTTGCTTTTCACTGCAGCATGTAGCTCCAGGTACACTATCTGCCATTGCCAGTGGTGTGGAGTGTAGACATTACCCAAGAAAGCTGAGTATCAATTAGATTTACTGTAGTTTGGAAAGGTCTTTTACTTCACTTGTGTACCATGTATTAATACCACAGGCGGAGTAACTTATGAAATAGTCATGTTGTGCTTTCCCAAACTAAAAGCAGATCATAGGATCATGTTCACTGCTACATCTTATCTACACTTGTGTTTATCTTAGTTTCTTTGTAAATTGTAGGAGACATTAAAATATAAATACAGAAAAATTATTGACATGATTATTAAATCACCTCCTAATTGTCGACCCGTTTACATATGATAAGAAAAAAGTGACCTTAGAAAAGGAAGTTCAGATTGGTAAATCCCTACTATCCTATGCAGAACAACTAAGGGAGGGAATCTCCATTTAGAAAATAAAGAAACAAGGGTTTGTCTGGGCTGAATGATGAAAATTAGAGAACACATAGGATTTGAAGTCAGTAAGGTACTTGTTAGGTGTGAACAACTTAATTCATAAGTACAGTAAACCCTCGATTTAACGGACCTCGATTTAACGGACTTCGGATGCAACGGACAAAATTTTAAAGAAAGTCCGATGCATCTGAAATCCGTTTATCAAGGTCCGGCTGCCGGCTCCCCGCTGCTGCCCGGGTCCTGGCAGCGGGCGGGCTACCTGCCGGCGCCCGCCCGGGTCCTGCCTGCTGCCCGGGTCCTGGCAGTCAGCTGGAGCCCCTAGCCCTGGGGAGCGCGGATCAAGCCACGCTCCCCGGGCAGCAGCTGGAGCCGCTCTCCCCGGGCGGCGGCTGGAGCCGCGAGCCCCGGGGAGCGCGGCGCCTGTAGCCCCGAGCCCCGGGGAGCAAACCCCGAGCCTGGGGGAGCGCGGCGCCTGGAGCCCCAAGCCGCGCTCCCCGGGCGGCGGCTGGAGCCGCGCTCCCCGGGGAGTGAGCCCCGAGCCCAGGGGAGCACAGATCAAGCCGCGCTCCCCGGGTGGTGGCTGGAGCCGCGCTCCCCGGGGACTGAGCCCCGAGCCCGGGGAAGCACGGATCAAGCCACGCTCCCCGGGGAGTGAGCCCCGAGCCCGGGGGAGCACGGATCAAGCCGCGCTCCCCGGGCGGCGGCTGGAGCCGCGCTCCCTGGGCGGCGGCTGGAGCCGCGCTCCCCGGGGAGTGAGCCCCGAGCCCGGGGGAGCACGGATCCAGCTGCGCTCCCCGGGCGGCGGCTGGAGCCGGGAGCCCTGGGGAGTGCGGCGCCTGGAGCCCCGAGCCCTGGCCGCAAGCGGGGACTGGGGCCGGGGTGTATGGGGGTCCAGGGCCGTTTTTTTTTTCTGTTTTATTTTTTTTAAAAAAATTGGTGGCTTTTTGGCGGAGGGGAGTACTGTTTAGTAAAACCTCGAAATAAGGACTAATTGGGCAGGCTGGGTTTTTTTTCTAATTATTAAATAACGGACTTTTGGGTTTAACGGACACCCAGTCGCCCCAATTAGTCCGTTAAATTGAGGTTTTACTGTATGACAGTAGCTCAGTTGGTTTTTGCACACTAAAATGCTATGAAAATGGCTGCTGTTTTTGGTAGATAACCAAAAGCTTGCATTTCCTTTTTTGATATATGTCTTGTAAGTCAAGGAGGAAGCATGGGTTGACTTGGTATAAAATGACCCGGGCCCTTAATTGTTTTTAAACTTTATGTAGCACAATTTACTACTGCTTAGAATGAATGAAAAACACATGTCTGTTTTGTCATGGGAGAGACCAATGAAATGAGAAGTTGCCTGTTAATATTATTGCAACTAAAAATCTTCAGACCAACAAGAGAAGTAGCAATAGCTAACATTCAAAAATAAAAACGTTTGAAATTTTTTATAGCTCCGTGCTAATGCCCTGATCAAACGCGGTAGCATGTATATGCAACAGCAACAGCCTATGCTCTCCACTCAAGATTTTAACATGGCTGCTGATATTGATCCTCAGAATGCAGATGTTTACCACCACAGAGGACAGGTAAGAGTTGTATTTCACAGAGTTCTGCCTCATTTTTTGAGTTTGAATATTTGATTAGCTCGAACTAAAGGAAAAATACAAAACAAAGATGAATAAATTTTACACACACTTGATGTAGTGCATCGCAAAAACTGTGAATTCTAACAATAATAAGCTTGCAACCATAACATTAAATCCACAAGAAATAGAAGGGAATAAGTGCATACGCATGTGGTAATAGTTAGGCAAAACTCACTAAGACTAAATGGTTCTGTTCGTGATTTAGATTGCCTTTTGTTTGTTTAATACAGAATGTGGATCTGAGCTGTGGAAACAATTTAGCATTGCTTACCTTGATTATGCTAAACAAGAAACCCAGCTCTTTATTACTTATGAGGGGAATGAAACTTCTGTGCAACTTGACTTAGGAAACATATATGCCTGGCGAATGATAAGGAAGAATTTTAACGTGGTTAATTTTGCGTTAGAAGATATTTTTAAAACACAGATTTAGAGAACTATTGTTAACCTCCAGATAATCCATTAGCATCAATGGAAGTGAAGTCAAGTGGCTTTGGAAAACAAACCAGAGAGCACATGCAACATGAAAACCCACAAAATCTGTGCCAAAGAGTGAATGCAAACAAGCAGCATCAGAAATAAGAAAAAGGAGGTGCAGACCTATAGGCTGTATGCTTATATTTGAACAGTTGTGAATGAAGCCCAAGTTCAATTCTTTGACAACTGTTTGGTACATTCCGTGCCAGGGACTTTCCTGAAGATCATGTAGGGTTTATGCTACAGTTATAAGACCACCACTTCATATCACTAACTAGTACAGCATGGAAATCCTGTTTAAACATATAAACCACAGATTAAGTGCAGAATTAAGATTTATTCTCTCTCCTTAGCTGAAAATCCTACTTGACCAAGTTGAAGAGGCTGTGGAAGACTTTGATGAATGTATTCGATTACGACCGGATTCTGCCTTGGCACAAGCACAGAAATGTTTTGCATTGGTAAGTGTTTCCTATAATTTTTGTGTCTGTTTTCACTGAACTTGACCATGTTTATTTTGATGTTTTGGTTTCCTATTTTCGTCTTAAATTAATTGAAAAATTATGTATCAATATATCTTGCAATCCTTTAATATCAAATTCAGGAACTAATACAAAGAACTTTTTATTCGGCCTGGGAGTATTATTCATTTGGCCAGTTTTTCTGTATTTTGGGCAAGTACCTCATATCTTGCCATATCAATATTTTTAAAAGTAGCCATTTATTAACATCCTGTAATGAAGCAATGCAAATGTTTTCTCATTTATCACATCAAATGCAGCTGTTGTTTACTCGTGCAACTGGAAAAAAACAAGACAGTCTTCTAGAAGGGGAAAGTATCTATTTCAAGCAAGTGGATACTCCACCCAGATTAGAGACTTTGCAGGGGAGAGCTGGCATAATGGGAGTAGGAAGGGATCCAAACCTTCTAGAGGGAGGGAGGCTGCTGGTGACTACCCGAAGGTCCATGGATGGTTGGAAATGTGGCCAACGCCTACGGACACTGACTTAGCAGAATGCAGGCATGTGCATCACTTCATATGATTTGTTTGTAATGGTATTACATGTCGTTTAACTCTCTCTCTGTCAGAGGCCGATTTCCATTCCTGGCTACTTATTTTGTTTTCTTATGTTTTTACTCTGTTCTTTAATAGTATCGCCAAGCCTACACTGGAAATAATCCTTTACAAGTTCAGGCAGCCATGAAAGGCTTTGAGGATGTCATTAAAATATTTCCACGGTGTGCTGAAGGTTATGCGCTCTATGCTCAGGTGTGTTTGATCTTATCTCTGTTATAAACGGATTCTGTTTTACTCAGATAAAAACAACGTCCCCTAAGCCAGTAGAATTTGGCATTGTATTAAGTACACTTGTTTGTGGTTTACATTGTAAGAAAGTATGACTGGAATGAAGAGTCAGTTGGCTTTAAGTTATCTGAATGCATTCACTGGCACTCTGATTTCAGATGGGTAATGCAGGTGAGGACCAGTATAGAGTTCCTATTACATTTGCGTGTTTTCAGCAGCAGAAGTTTCTGAAGACAAGAATTCTTAAGGATGGGTATAGCTCACAACCTGAGACTTGTGCTCACTGGTTTATTGTTCCTCACCCGCAGTATAATTAGAACAGGTCATTGTGGACCTGCCATTACACACATTGTGGTCACTAATCTATGTAGTTAAAGCTCTACAGCATGTTTCTGGAAGGACTGATGAACCAAAAGACCCAAAATAGTGATTTTTGGAAGTTAGCAGTGGTGATTAACTTGTGCATGTGCCTCCCCATACCTGTAATGAGACATCCAGGTTGGGAGGGAACGGCACTGACACAGTTTTAAGTGGTTGTAGATTCGCTCAGTGTGTTGGTTATTCATTTTTTTAAAAGTATCTCTTCTCATGCAGGCATTAACAGATCAGCAGCAATTTGGTAAGGCTGATGAAATGTATGATAAGTGTATTGACCTTGAGCCAGACAATGCTACTACATATGTTCATAAAGGGTATGTATTATTGAGTCACTATTGTCTGTTACAATTAAGGGACTGTTGCATTCCTGAATAAGTCACTGTTTTCAGGCTTCATCGCCTGATTACATATATTTGCCTTAAAAGTTCATCCAAAGACTAATAGCTCTTCCCCTGAAAATACTTAAGTAATTTCAAAGTTAGAAAAATAGTATTATAATTTGCTCTTTTTCAACTAAAATATAAATTGAACTGAAATTTCAGTATGTTTTCATTAGCATGCATTCCAAATGGCATATCAGCTTGATATCAATGTAAGAATGTTCATTTACAAATCTTAAAACTTCTTTATGCAGTAGCTGACCATTCTAAATTGGAGCTTTATGCTCCACATTTTCATGTCGACAAAAACAATTTGTGGTTAATTCTCCTGATGGAAGGAGTTCTATACACATGAAGAGAAGATCATTTCTCTTTGTTGTCCTTAAACTGCAGACAATCTGTTATTTAAATGACTTTTGAAAGTGTTTTAATTTCATATATGAAGTGAAAATTATTGCCCACCCTACGTAAGGAACTCAACTATGTTTTTAATATGGAATAGTCACTTTCCCTAAAATAGGCAGGACTATCTATTGAATATATAGAAATAAGTCTGGTCTGTAATTGGTGTGTCTTTTTGCAGTTTACTTCAACTTCAGTGGAAGCAGGATCTAGACAAAGGCTTGGAGCTCATAAGCAAGGCCATCGAAATTGATAACAAATGTGATTTTGCATATGAAACTATGGGAACGATTGAAGTACAAAGGTAACTTTTTAAAATATAACCCTTTGCAGAGACTAAAGCTGTCAAGTTACCTTTGGAATGATAGTAATCCAGTAGGTTTCTCCATCACTCTTGAAAACTTCTTCGTATTGGAGAGGAGCTCTGAACCATGGAAAGTTGTGGGGCAGGACCCAAGAGTCCTGATTTTCCTAGTGTAAAGTCAGGGGAAAATCGTCCCTTCTCCCTGGCATTTCACTATCTAGTGGCCTCATAAATTCCCGCAGTTCACCAGGAGTTTGTGCTGATGAGATAAGAATAGTGCCTGGAGTAACCCTTTTTCTGTAATTAGCATAATGCGGGTTTCACACACTGCAGTCAAGGAATTGCTTTCCAGTCACGATTCAGCCTTTAGCACTTACATGCCGAGTGTGGGAGGAACAAGCTAAATACAAGGGCCATCTTTTATACAATCTTTGGGCAGCTAGATCAGCTGAGGTTCTGGTGATAGGATTTTGTCAATTAGGGTGTAGTAATGTGGTGATGACAGCTGTTTTCAGCCTATGAAAAGCAAAAGAGACTGCTCTGATTAGTGAACTAAATCCCCATCTTCATGTCCCTTCTTGCTCTTTACACTCATTTCACATCCCTGGCTAATAGGCATTCCCTGTGTTTCTGTTAAACCACAGTTCTGCAAGTAATATCTCTTGATGGGCGAGGACTCCTTAATCCAGGCCTTTTTCCCCGAGAAGTTTGAGCAGACTAGGCTCCAGACACCCTGGCCTTGACTAACCCTTCTTAGAGGTTGAGGTTTGGTTCACCTCTCCGGGACTATTTGCATGAAATTCCAAAATAGTCGAACTAAAAACCGAACAGTCAGATTGAAACTACTTGCAGAATATCTAATCATAAACTTGGCAGCTCAGCCAGATACTCACGGGACCCCTTTGGTTGAATTTCAGTAAAGAGTCCTTGTCTCCCCTCTGACCAAGCCTATCAGTCTCACTCCCTGCTCTCTTTTTTTCTGTTTAAGCCTTGTCTAAGAATCAGTGAGTCTTAGTGGTAGGGGCACTATATTGAGCATCAGGAGATCTGTGTTCTGTTCTCAGCTGATCTGTTGGGTGACCCTGGCAAGTCACACTGGCTGGCTGTGCCGCAGTTTCCCCATCTCCTTTGTATTACTTTGAGATGTACCGATAGAAAGTGCCATGTAATAACTAGTATTACAACTGTGAAAATTCATTATGTTGGAAAAATGTTAAACAGTTTTTCTCTTTAGTAAGGACAAGTACAGTTAGCTGGCAACCGGCTAGGACCTCTTACAGTATTTTACCTGTTACCCCTTCCTCCAGTTATCTGAGTTTGTATCCCCTTTGCAATTCTTCCAAGTTCATAAACTAACTTGGTAAAGACAAAAGAATAGCACGTTGGAGTAAGTGTTTTGGGCAGTGTAGACTCTGATGAAGTAACTTGGCATCAGAAAAGCAGACAGTTGTATTTTTTGTAGGGAATAATTTGCCAGCAGTTTTGTTCAGAACAGTTAATCTGTATTTCTTGAACCATCATCTTGACTAGAAGGCCACTACTAAGCTACTTCCGTAAAAGATCAATTCATTTGCTTTTATGGGCAACAGAGCCCATTTCCTCAAGAACCTGGATTGAAAACTTCTCCATGACATCCCCATGTTGCCTGTGTAATCTCTAAACTTCCCCCTTTTGGCATGTCAGAGGGTCCACTGAAAGCTGTTCCTCCAGATGATGTAGTTGAGTAATAACAAAGTTAGTTAAATCTGTGCTGTCTTGCATCAATCATGGAAGCTTCTTGTCTGAAAACTTCAAAACATGACCTGTAAGACAAGTGTTTCCCTCTCCTGTGTTGCCTTTGGTTACCAAGCTAGCTGCTGCGTTTCACTGGTACAATACCTATGGGCCGGTAAACTGTCTGGGAATATAGGTTCTGTAGAAACATAAGATGTTATTTAGTGTCTCAATTTGCTGCTGATCTGGTTTATTTCAGAGGCAATCTGGATAAAGCCATTGAAATGTTCAACAAAGCTATTAACCTGGCCAAATCTGAAATGGAGATGGCCCACCTCTACTCACTCTGTGATGCTGCCTATGCCCAGACAGAAGTTGCAAAGAAATATGGACTGAAACCACCAACGTTGTGAAGAAACAATGGGGGGGAAGGGAGAGAATGACCTTTTAGAAGTAAAGTTGCCCACTTCAACCTAGCCTTCAAGACACTGTTGCAAACAATGTTGAATGGTGGAACTTAGTTTTTTCCAGTTCGTGGTGTTGTCATTTGTTACATCTGTTAAATGTTTAGGTGTTGTGGGAGGGCTGTTGAAGGAAGTATGCTGTGCTGCGACTTGTTCCCTATGCAGTGGAAACCTCACCAGCTGTTAAGGGAAATAAAACAATGTTGCAAGGGAACAAAGGATATTTTGGCCATGCAAATAAAAAATTTAATTTTTGGGTGATCATGTTTGTGGGCGATCTTTGTTTAATCAAAATGGAATTTTACAGCATGTTTTCCTGTTGATTTTATAGTTAATAGTGCTGTAAAATAGTTTTCTTTTATAAGCAGTTAATTTCTATGGGTTACTTTAGTTTTGCAAAAACAAAACGTAACTTACAAAACTATTTAATTCTAGGGATTTTTTAAAAGCTAATAGATGTGAAGACAAACCCTGTAAATACATCCAAGCATGCACAAACTTCCCTTACAACCTCTTCCACCCTCTGCATAACTACTTAGAAATGGTCCAGTGGCAGCTATTAAGAGGTTACTTTGGTAGTCTTTTCCCTCTCCCCAAAAAGCACTTGTGTACTATACTTGAGAGCCATGAAAAAAAGCTTTTCACTTAAAAGTATAGGTTATGCAGAAAAGGAAAACACTCTTTCCTGCTACATTTCCTCACTCTAATGCGAGGGGAAAGGGTTTAAAAGTTTTTCAGTGCTTCTGAGAATTTTTCAAGAAACTGAATGTACTGCCGAGACAGGAACTGCCAAGGTGCGGTCGTGTCTGAGTTCAGCCTTGGGACAGTTCAGACTTTTGGCCTAGATGTAACAGATAAAATGGTGTTTAAATTTCAACTCAAGATATGCACACATCCTTGTTCTAGCCAAGTGTTTGTAAATGCCTATTAGAGAATTGGATGAGAAAATGAACAATGCTTAGTCTGAACTGCCCAATAATGGATTTGGAATCTCAATTTTCTTGTTACTTAGAGCCATGTTTGCTAAAACTACAGATATTCGATACAAATAACGCAGTTGTTCAGTGAACAGCATGTTCTGTTTGACTTTTTCTTAAAACACTAGTATAAATGAAGTCTTCCTAGGGTTAGGAATCATAAAGGGGACTGAAGATGCTGCTCATTACTCTTTGGAACCAAAGTCAGTCCATGATTGCCTCCAACTAGCTTTAGGGGATGTATGGAGCTTGTAATATCTTGCAGATGTTTATCTTGCATCTCATTACATTTCATACCCTTAATTTTGGGTCTTATCCCCAAATATATGCAAATCTGTGCTGACTTTCTTATCTGTTATGCCACTTAAAGGAATGAGCTCAGCAGGTGCAAAACTATCAGGCACTAACTGCTAGCTCTGGCATGTATTTTTTATCTCAGCTGTCCTGTTTTTCCCCTTCCCTCCTAGCAGTTGCTCTGAATAATGGGGTGGAGGAGGATCTGGAGCCATAAGTGACTTAATCCTCCCATTTACACATGATTCGGGAGTAAGTCATTTGCTGCTGAACCAGTGATATTGACCCAAGCAGTCTTAAAGGACACTGAATTAAAGAAGAGCACTGGGCTGTTTATGAAATTTTCAATCTCTGTTAATTGAAAACAAAACTAGGCCAAATTCTCAGAAACTACACCTGAATCCTGTTCTCCAGCAGGGTTTTTATTTGCATGGCCTTATCTACAACAGACATTATTATTTTTCCTCCTCCTCCTTCCTCCAAAAGATTAAGGGGAAAAAAGCATGTGCTGCCTAATACTAGCATTCCATATCATGGACTATTGCCTGTTCTTCAGCTAGTTGAAACTGCACTGAAAGATGCATTTGTTTGTAATTTTTTTTGTAAATGACTTATCACCTGTAAAGTCACCAAATAAATATTACATTCAAATCTCTCTCTTACATAACAAGGCCAGGTTTTGGTGGAAAATTACTTATCTGCTAAGTGGAAGTTGTACAGATTGAGAATTATGGTTTGTGTAAACAAGGTTTCTGTGAAGCTAGAGGAGGAACTGAGTCTAACTAATGAATAGTCAAAACTCCCTTTTGTCTTCTCATTTCTTCTCCAAAAAGAATGGGATGAATAAACAGTACAACCTGTGACTCCTGTCCTTTGCTCAGGCACAATGTTAAGTACTTAACAGGAGGAAAGGCCATCCAATCTGTCGTGAGGAAACTGAGCAGTCTGCATTCCACTTCCATGTATGTAGTCGCACCCCTTCACTGTGCAGTTTCTGCTCAGAATCCCAGTAATAGCATGCTGTAGGGATGACCATTAAGAACTGCCTTAATTCCTTTGTTTTCCACAGTTCATTTTAAAACATAATCTAGGGAAAGTGAGCCACTGATCCTACAGGCTTCGATGCGGACCTTGGTGCACCTGGTACTATGCGAGGCAGCTTCCCCATGTTTCTGCTGTGTAGCTTAATTCTGATTTTGTAAAAGCCCTGCTATTCGAGTTCTTGTGCAAAGAGTCTTAGAGAAGCATGTCAAATAGTTCACAAGGTGCATAAAGGGAGACTAGGAAGAGATCATGCTTCGTGACTTAAATCAGCAGCATTTGAACCCAGGTTCCAAAAACTAAGACAGGCTTCCAAAACTAAGTTGTAACTATTCAACAGCTGATCAATGTATTCTATTGGACTTGTGAGTGAGAGCAGCTGAATGAGTAGGGATAGCTCTGCCCAGACTTCCCAAGTGTTTAGACCAGCTTTCCTGCCTTCTGTCTAAATGCAAGATATTCCCTTGTTTTCTGTCATTCCTAAAACTACATTTTCCTGGCAGCTGAACTTTGGGGAATATGCTGATATGGGTGCAGTGCTGGTGGTTTTCTACATTTATAGAATTCTGATGCATATGTATAGACTACAGCGCCTTAATAAAGTATTGGTCTTTCATCAGCACAGAACATACTAGTGCCTGCTTTAACTATTAAATAGTATAAGAATGGTGTGGGAAGGTTTTTTTTTTGATTGTGTGAAAACAAAAATACCCCCTCCCCCCCCCCCCCCAAAAAAAAACACATCACACTGATACCCTTTTGAAGTGGATACAATGTGCCACATCAAGAGTGGATGTAAGAAGGTTGCCACTTGCTCATAACAGTGCTAGATTTGAGCCTCAGCTATCCTCATTTTGTGACCTCTAGCAAACTAAGATCAGTTTGGATCTCTAGGAAAATTGTCCCTGCCTAGATGTGAATTTTCTCTTCATCCTTCCACCAGATGTTGATTGCACTTTCCATTGGCAAAACTAAGAATTAGGTGATGTAGAATCCTGCTGCTTTTAATTCACCCAAAGTGAAAAATAAACTTTAGTTTACATTCTGCTGCACAGGAACCAAAAAAAAAACCACCCCCGAACCACTCCAAAACCTTCTCCTTACTCTCAGACACTAGTTTAAAAATGAAACAAATAGCTGATGTGTTATGTCATATATGCTGACCTGGGTTATCAATCATCATGCTTAGGGTGGCAGGCAGCACTCTAAGACAGGAGGGGCTTGGGGCATGGCTCCTTGCAGAAATTTATATTAAAGGAGACTCAAAATGGTACATTGTTTGCCAAATCTTTTATATTTTTCAACTAATAAATCTTCATTTCATCTTGCAGTCTGTTTGGGGGAATTCTTATGTAGTTGTGTCTACTTAATGAAAACAAGGGGCTGAAACAACTTCATTTTTGTATTTGGTATTAGAAAGGCCTTGTAAAGTGCAGCCACGATTATGGTGCTTTTTTTTTTTTTTTTTTTTGAGAAAGAGGCTACTGTAAACCATGGTAACTGACAATGTCTCTTCGGCCCAGAGTTGGTAGCAGAAAAGACATTGTTTTATTGCAAAGGTAGTTCAGACACTTAAATTGTCAGTTTGTCATGATGCAGCATGTTACTAACATTTGTCCCTCATTTCAGAAATGAAAGATCCTCTACAGCTGACAGGCCCCATCTCTACCCAGATGGTTAATACAGCAAACACCTGTTCAGTTGTCTTCAGTGGGAGCTGCAATTGCTCAGTGTCTCAGGTGGAGGCCTATGTTGCTCAAGAGAAGTAATTTCCACCTCTCCCCCCTTTAGAAAACAAATTCCAGCAATAGATCTGTTTCCAAAAGTTAATCAGCAGAAGAACCTTTCTAACCACCTCTTCTGCTTGCAAATGATTCAGTTCAAAATAGCAGGAGGCATAATTAACAATTAGAAAAAGCCACTTTAGATAGTACTTACTATAGCTCAAAGTCTGTGCACACTGAGTCCTGACCCCCAAAGAAAAGGAATTCTATGTCACTAAACTTGCCCCATCAGCTGCCAAAGGACTAGCACCATAAGTAGTCATGCAAGACATAATGGTCTAAAACCTTTCTTGCACTACTGTAAATCTGGAATGATTCCATTGCAGATATTCTGTTCCTTCGTAGCACATGGAAGAATTTAGCCCCTCACTTTTAGTATGTTTACACTGGCTGGAGTCTGGTGTTAGTTACAAAATTACCACAGGCTCAATTAGAAATTAAGCTGAATGACTTGTGTAAATGCTAAGTGAGTTAAGTGCTGACAGCAGTGAAGAGGAAGAGTAGTTTATGAGATGAGCTAATGGTGACAAACTACTGATCTTTTACATCTTTAAAAACTTTTACATAAGAGAGAGTTTGGGCTCTTGCTTACAGACTCTTGAGAAGTAGCTATTAAAGTGACAAGGGAATGGGTTGAGATTGTCCAGAGACCTCCCCAAGTCAGGGAGCCCAAAGCAAGTATGATCAGAAGGAATGTGTGTGATGGCCTCCTCCTCTCAGCCTTGGGGTCCCACATTCTTGAGGGGAGTTACTACAGATTTTCCACTAACCCTGCCACTTATTTACATATCAATTACCTGCAATTTAAAACAAGCCCAATCATGGAATCCCTCCCCCTGCATAAGACTGGGAATTCCACACCTGGAGGGGTGGCAGGATCACACCCTCTATTAGGTACTTTATTTGTACATTGCAAGGTGGTAAAATATTCCAGGAGCCAGCTCAAGGCACGGTCTTGTTTAACTGGATTTTCTTAGAGCCTGTCAAAAGGATGCTGTGCCATCATGGCTGGTTACAGCTTGCAGAAGAATCCAGGCCAGCTCCTCTTGTTGCAGTAAACACAGGCACCACACTAAGAATAATAGTGTGTTTAATATAAAGAACTGCAACAATTAACTTGGTAGATACCGATGCTGAACACAGTTGCAAGGATCCTGCATAAAATGGCAGCCTTCGCCCAGCTCCCCCTCCTCTGCAGCCAGTTAAGGGCTGACAGCAACAGGCTCCAGAGGGAACCTGAGGCAGGAATCCTAGAATAATAGGGTTGGAAGGGACCTCAGGAGGTCATCTAGTCCAATCCCCAATTAAATCATCCCAGCCAGGGCTTTGTCAAGCCTGACCTTAAAAACCTCTAAGGAAGGTGATTCTACCACCTCCCTAGGTAACCCATTCCAATGCTTGACCACCCTCCTAGTGAAAAAGTTTTTCCTAATATCCAATCTAAACCTTCCCAACTGCAACTTGAGACCATTACTCCTTGTTCTGTCATCTGCTACCACTGAGAACAGTCTAGGTCCATCCTCTTTAGAACCCCCTTTCAGGTAGTTGAAAGCAGCTATCAAATCTCCCCTCCGTCTTCTCTTCTGTAGACTAAACAATCCCAGTTCTCTCAGCCTCTCCTCATAAGTCATGCGCTCCAGGCCCCTAATCATTTTTGTTGCCCTTCTCTGGACTCACCAATTTTTCCACATCCTTCTTGTAGTGTGGAGCCCAAAACTGGACACCAGATGAGGCCTCACCGATGTTGACTAGAGGGGAATGAGCACGTCCCTCAATCTGCTGGCAATGCCCCTACTTGCACAGCCCAAAATGCCGTTAGCCTTATGGCAACAAGGGCACACTGTTGACTCATATCCAGCTTCTCATCCACTGTAACCCCTAGGTCCTTTTCTGCAGAACTGCTGCTTAGCCAGTTGGTCCCTACGTGCTAGAGAACTGCAAGGAGCAGCAAATGGAATAGGAATGCATCCTCTATGCACAGGCTGGGAGAAGAAAAGTCAGTTATTAATTGAATGCCTAGTTATGACAGTGACAGGCACAGTAGAAACACCTTTGATTTTACATCATTGCATACAGAAGATATAACTTCGGTGTGTCAGTGGGGCAGAGTTAGCCGTACCTCTGGACCACAAAGCAATGGGTTCAAGCCGCTCGGCAGGACTCTCTCCTATCTGATACAGTCGAGATACTCAACCTTCACTAATTGTTGGGGAAGAAAAAGTCTCATGGCACTTTTCAGAAAGTGCAGGGTCCTGGCCAGCATTCCTCCTCTGCTAAACAAGGCTCAGTGTTCAAAAGCTGCAGGCAAAACTATTGCTGAGCTGAGACCCTCGGCTGCCACCAGCCTCTACCCCAGCAGTTAATTCGTGGCTTTGTAAAGTGCAAGGAAATAGCTAAAGTATGACAGGAGATAAAAGCCAGCTAACAAGCCACCTCTATTCAGCTTCACGTAGGGCTCATTTCAGAATTAGACCAGCATGTGCTTTTCTGCTTAATTGTATGGTATTGGATGCAAGGTGAGCAGTAGTTTGTGAAAATGATTATTTTACTGTCTCGTTCTGTCTGGAGATACAAGCAAAAGAGCTGCGCTCGAGCGGAGTTTTGAAGAGCATGGAGCTAGCTGTATGCATGAAGCCTCATTCTCTCTTTGCCTCTACGCTGTAAAGATCTGCGCGCTTCTGAGTGTGAATGGGGATTTGCTGGCGGACTTCTGCAAGCTTCTTCAGGTCTGTAAAAGGTGAAAAGTTAAATAGTTTAGACAAACTCCAGCTGATGCTTGGAAAAACATGCGTGCACCACTTTATGCAAAGATCCAAGAGGAAGGGACTGAAGGAACTGAAAAAGGATTAGTGAGATTTCCAATCCTGCCTGTATTTGTGTACCTGATTTGCATGGATGAACACAGAGCTGGATGCTTATGCAAGTCAGGAGATATGTACGTGATCTGACTTGTACAAGTCAGGTGAAGAGGAACTTGTCTGAATGGGTTTGACCAATCTGGGCCTGTGCATTTCTGTGGATGGTCAATGGGTAAATCACAAAGCCCATTGTCACAAGTGGTGCTGTGACCTAAAAATCTCGTGGTGCCAACTGGCAGATGGCACAGGGTGCAGGAGTTTTACAGAGGTCCCCGGGGTCAGGTATATTCTCACCTTTCACCAGAATGTGTTAAAAACAGGAAGATAGAGTGTGAACATGCCACATCTAAGTGCACAGGATCAGATGAGCCCAAGGATGCCCAGCTTACAGAGAGTCTTGGTCTGCTTAGCCCAGTTGCCCCCAAACTTTTTACCTCATGTCCTCCATGTCTACACCCCCCCTGAATTCTGTGGGGCCACGGCTTGGGGATGGGGGGAGGGAGGGAGGAAGCAGGGTGCAGACAGGAGTAAGGTGCTTGGGGCTGGCAGCTGGGATCCTGGGTGCAGGGTCGGCAGCTCGGGCCAGGAGCTGGGTGTAGCTCCCTGCCCCCCCTGGCAGTTGGCCTGGGCCCCCTCAGCTCCCCCCTTAAGAGGGCACACCCCACAGTTTGGGGACCTGTGGTTTAGCCTCACCAACTCTGGTTTCTCTTTTCCTCTTTTTTTGGTAGAGAAGAAAGAAGAACAATGATGACTGGCTTACCTATATCTGTGTAGATAACTGTTTCCTCAGTGCCAGCTTTGGCTATGACTTCCCCCCTGCAAAAGGAAACAATATTTATTTAGAAAGCCAGGAATACTTGTAGCACCTTAGAGACTAACTAGTTTATTTCAGCTAAGGTGCTACGAGTATTCCTGGCTTTCTTTACGGATACAGACTAACACGGCTGCTATTCTTCAATATTTATTTAGTATTTGTACTGCAGGAACACCGAGGAGCCCATCGGAGACCCAGGCCCCATTCTGCTGGGTGTTGTATGAAAAAAACACAGAACAAAAAGATGGTCCCATCCCCCACTAATATACAGAGTTAATCTAAGCACAAGGTCATGGTCACACCCATGAGTTCTCTTGGGACCAAGGGAGCCTGAACCATAGAACGTTTCCCACCCTGTATGGCACTTTCAGATTCCAGCATACCACAGGCACTTGGCTTGAACTGAGAAACATGGAAAATGAATGTAAGTCCTGGAATAAGATTCAGAAATTGAATCAGATTTTTTTAAAAAAAAAATCACCCAGCAGAATACACACATTGCAAGTCATTGTGGAATTGAACGGCTTTACGAAGAGTACCCCTCATTAGAGTCCCCTCCATAATGATTAACACTTGTCCTGAAGAGATCTCAGCACCATTGGTGTCAGAGCAGACAGCAGGTTTTTGATCTCCCACTCCCAGAAGCCTCCTGGACATGACACAATACTTTAAGCAATCTCCTACAATCCATCACTTTAAGGAGCCACAGGATAGGTACTTACAAGAACATACTATTGCAAAAAGCAAAGTGGATGGATGCGTGCAAGCACCAAAGCAGGATGGCTAGCATGAAAGCATTGCACCACTTCAATCTGAAGTAAGAGAGTTCATACTTCAAAGGTTAAAGTTCTCTAGCAGATATAAAGCTGTACACAGTTCTTGGCAAGACGTGATCCTCTGTAGACAAACCAGCATTGACTCGATACATCTAAAAATACTTTATATGGAGAAAAATGTTTTTGCTGCACAAGCAAAATTCATCTGTAGGATCAGTTTAGCATCAGATATTCTCCAGCATACTGCACACCCTGGGGGTTGACTAGCCTAGCAAGTCCTTCCCATCGCAGATTCTACTAGTGTGTTGTTATTGCAAGGAATCAGGCAGGCATAGAGGGGTCTACTTCAAAGTCAGGATTAACAAACATTACTGATCCTGGACACTTCTTTTTCACCATCTCTGCTGTTAGTTGCAATGACATTATTATTTGCTAAGTGAAAGGGCTGAGACACCAACAGTCGGATAAACATGCTTCAGCTTTACACCAGAACTTAGAATGCCATTTCTCGCTGATGAGTAACACAAATTGAGTTAATTATTTGGAAGAAAAAAAGGTAATTATTGCCTAGAAAGGTTCTTGGTTACATATTTGTCCAAAGCTACTCAGGCTCATCGATGAAAAGTACTGCTGCTTCTGGAATACACTCTGACCTATCTGGTCTATGCCCAGCTAATTCTGTCTCAAAGATCAAGTTTGTTTTATTCTTCGATTATGATGCCAAAGCCTTGTAAAGCTCTAGTTAAGGCATTTCTAGCAGATTCAGCTTTGGAATTAACCACATAATACTCTGCACACAGGTTGACTTTTCTGAATGGTGGTTAGGTTTTTAATACTCTCTCATACAGATAATTCTGGTAAGTGTCACGTAAATGAGTAGATTTCTTATGGAATGTGATGAGATAATCAACTTGAATATATTGTTTTATCCTTCCCAAGACTATGGCATAGACTCAATTGTTTTTTAACTTGATCTTTCTCTCTGATTTTTAAATAAAATTAAAAATACCAAGCTAGTTAGAGAGTGGATGATGCAGAGTTTGATACACTGGGATTAGTTTTTAAGGCAGGTAAAAAGCTCTCAAGTGCCAACTGCAGCTCCAGTTACATTCAGAGGAAAACTTTAAACCTACTTGTTATTTGGATATTGATCATTCACCCAAACCCAGTTTGTTTGGACCAAGCAGCCACGATCACACTGCAGTAAAAGATTTGCTTCTCTTTAGCTTTAAAATATATTTTTTTTGTCTTTTTGTTGTCTTTTAGCTGACAGCCAAGTTATATTTCCCCTTTGTTACAAAAGAGCTGCACAAGCCCAGAGGAAGTTAAATATTCTCACTATCCTGCTTTTAATGACTATTTCCCAGTTCTGCTGGGTATTAGCTTAAGGAACTAAGCTAATGAAAGATTTCCTTAGATGAACACTATAACAACTTGAATCCAGCCTATTTTTTTTTTAAAATGGTGAAGTAATCCCAGGTGCAACACCTACCTCTGCATTCTTCAGACAATTTCTGTGTTTTACAACCACATTTTATCTAAGTTTCTCTGTTCCTTTTTGCTATGTGAAAAACCCACATAAAGAGCAAAGTGGCTATACAGAAGGTGCTTTCAGATGCATAAAGTTAATTGTAAAAATAGAGTAGAGAACTGTGTGTTATTTTCAGTTAAAGGAATCTTAGGTCATATTTTTAAGAGTAGGTAGAAACATTTTCAGACAGAAGTGTGACAGTGTCCCTTCAAGTATGGTTAGCAGAAAAATTCTCCATTTACCATGGGTTTACTACAGTGCTGTGTCCCCAGGCAATGTAAGATGCTTTCTCGTCCCTAGCAGGAGATGCAGTTGCCACATAGACTTGGTTATCAACCGCTCTGCATTCAAAGAAGACAAGACAAAATTACTGTCCACAACTTTGTCCACCACAGATTAGCTACATTTGAGAAAAACAATAAACCGAAGGGAAGGAAAAATTATGCCGAAGAGGTGATCTGGATTTTTCCATCTTGTTGCATTTTAGGAAATACAAAATAACCAAACCCATAAATAATGCGAAGGTCAGCAAAGCAAAAATCCAGAGACTCAGGATGGGAGAAATCTCTATATGCCAAGTGGACTGGATTTAATGGCCCTAAGCATTTAAGCTCTCATTAATGCCAATTTAAGCTCTTTGCTCAATAGCGATGGCTGGTTGCATCACACTCAGTCTGAATCCCAACCACTGCCTACATTTCAGGATCTAGACAGTAACACAGGAGCCAACATATCAACTAAGTGACTAAGCAGTGCTGGGATTCAGGAGATCTGGGTTCTATTCTTGGCTTTCACTGATCCAGCATGATCTTGGGAAAAATCCCAGTGAGCAACTCTTAGAATTAACCCCTTTCTCCCTCTCAGTGCCCCACGCTTCCCCATCTGCTCTGCGTAAAGCACTCAGAGGTGTATCAATGAAAAGTGCTTTCTCAGAGCTTGGTATCTGAGAGATTGGCACAAAGGTGTTTCTATCACAACTGAGGTATTAGAGTTTTCCTATTGATGGTGGCAGTTATTTGGTGCTGTGTATGGCCGATAAGGGATGGAAAGAATCATGTGACACTAAAGCCTAGTTGTTTATTAAATAATACAGTTTAAAAACAAAATTCTGAGGCAGTTCAACAAGCTAAAATTCCTTTCAGGAGGAGGGAAAAGGACGTTACTTAGTTCTTACCTTGCTCTTTGCAGCAGTTCCCAGTGGGCTGGTCCAGTTGTCATATTAAACGCCCCCGGATACACTAGCAGCTGGCAACCTCGGTTAAAAACCAATGTCTCGGTATTATAAGATAACAAAGGAAGTGGTCATGGGGGAAGCATGGTTATCGCAGTTCAGAGCTGCAGGTTCCCTGCACCGCTGAAATACACACAGTCAGTCAGGTAAGTTGTGTCAAAGAACACGGTGGCTTTAGGAGTCAGCCACCACAGGCTACCATGAAGCTGACTGTACTTGGCTGTTAAAACTTGGCCCAACCTCCAATAAAAGAGGGCAGCTGGTGTTTAGACACTCAAACGCAATGCTGCTCAGTGCTATGTTCATTGCCAAGCAACAGGCAGGGATGGATGGTCTGAGCGACAGGCCATCCGGGTTTTCGTCCTAGTTTAGCTAAAGGCTCCCTGTGTGGCCTTGGGCAAGTAAGTTAATGTCTGGGCGCCTTAGTTAACCCGTTTGTGGATAACACATCCTTTCAGGTGTGTTGGGAGGCTACACCAAGTCAATATTTTGAAAGTATTTTGAGACCCTCAGAGGGAAGGCGCTAAAGAAAAGTGGACTAGGGCTAATCCCAGCTGTCATGACCTGTTAACAAACCCAGTTCTCTCTATGTAGCTGAGGCCCAACGTTCTTCCATCAGCTGCAGTAACCATGGAGTGATGTATTTTCTCATTTTAAAAATGCTTTGTAGGTCACTGGCCTTCAACATCTACGTTGTCTAAAGTGTGGAAGTTGAATGAGTCTAATTAAGGACAGGACAAGTCATGTAGCTAAAAGTCATGTGACAGTTGGGAAGCGTAGGGGGTATTGGCTCTTCATAGCGGCCTGGCAGCAGACTTGCTGCCTGTCATCCTCTGGGAGCGCTCCCCAGATGTTAAAGCAGACGTGCCTTCCTCCAAGGACAGAATATTGTCACCTTCAGATTTCCTGCACGGGATCCTCTTGGCTAAACTCAATGCCTCCCTTCCCTGGAAACCTCAAGATCCGGGACTATTCCTGTTCACCCTCACCTCTTCATGGGACTGGTTTCTTCCACATCCCTTTCCAAAGCTGGCACGGGAAGGGGTGGGGTGGGGGGTGGGAGGAAGTTCCTTTGAATGTATTTTACGTAAAGATATCAGAATCCATAACTGGTTAAAATATGCAGAACGTCCATAAAGAGCATGTATACGCACTTATACCAAGTAAACCACAGGGAATACTTTGGTGCACTGGCTCACAGTTACAGGTGAGTGCGTCAGTATTTGATATTCTGATCTATTCAGGTCAGCCAGCACCACCTCATGGTCTCAATGAGAGGCACTGCTCCTTTGATTAGCCAAGCAGATAGCTGGATTTTTGGACCAGAGGCTCACAAGCACTATTCCTAATGCTATCTATGCAGTTTGTGGATAGTCAAGGGGTCTGACCAGATGTATGCAGCTGTGGATTGAACAGCAAGAAACACTTTCTCTGAAACAGTTCTGTACAGGTCACCTCCCAATGAATGGCAAGCCCCCGTTGTACAACGTCTGGACAAGTTTACTTCGCAACACATCCTCACCTTTCTGTGTGTAGACCTGAGCAAGCTCAGCAAATCGGATGTCATAGCAGATCCCCAGTCCCACTTTACAGTATGCTGTTCCCAAAACAGAGAGACACAAAGCAGAAGTCACTGTCATGCTGAATGCAGGATGGACTCTCAGGACTCCAGCCATCACTCATGAAAGCTCTTGTACACTACTTTCCACC
The DNA here is from genome assembly GCA_032164245.1 of Sternotherus odoratus. Classification (NCBI taxonomy): domain Eukaryota; kingdom Metazoa; phylum Chordata; order Testudines; family Kinosternidae; genus Sternotherus; species Sternotherus odoratus. The sequence goes on along the minus strand of JAVMKO010000001.1, from coordinate 133,534,521 downwards.
ATTAGAAACAAGCACTGAGTTTAGACATGAGCTTTCCTATCTGCAACCACTGTACCCGCAGTGAATTTCAGCAAGTGTGACCCAAGAAAGTGCACCAGTCTGAGAATTTTCATTTTTTTTAATGTGGATATTGTTAGTTATTTTATGGAGTAGAAAGAGGTCCTTGTCACATCTACCTTATCAAGTAGTTAGATCCACTAAAAGCTTTTCATGTTGTGTCTTGTCAGGTTTTATAGGTATCTTCACACAAATTATTGATCAACTTCTCAATGAAGCACACAGATGGGAAAGAAAAACCACAACCTACATGCATTGAGATAATAACACAGTTGTTGCCAAGAGATTTCTCCCATACACAACCATTGTGTTGCAAGAAGGAGATGACCACAGCCCAAGAGATATTTGATAATTTGGAGAGAGCTCAGTTAAAGGGACAGAGTACTTCTGGTGGGGATTATAGCAAGTGCAAGTGTCACCCAGGGGAGAAAGTATCAGAGAGGCAGCCGTGTTAGTCTGGATCTGCAAAAGCGACAAAGAGTCCTGTGGTACCTTATAGACTAATAGACGTATAGAGCTTAAGCTTTCATGGGTGAATACCCACTTCATGCATCCAACGAAGTGGGTATTCAGCCACAAAAGCTTATGCTCCATAGGTCTGTTAATCTATAAGGTACCACAGCACTCTTTGTTGCTAAGGGAGAAAGTCGTTTTGGAAGAGGATATAAAACAAATCACCTGGGACATTCTATGTTAGCTGAAAATGTGAAAACTCCACTACCATGTCATCCTCATACAGGATATGATTTGTCAGGTCTAGTCCAACACTTTGTTTATTCTTTTCCAAGCCAACTTTTGGGTGTAATGAGGCCCATACAAATGACCTACATAAAATTATTCCATTGTTCAAACTAATTTGTAAACTGCCAGTATGTGCTACAGGAATACTGAGCCCTCACAAAAAGGCTGCTTCAATAATTGCTTTTCCCATTCTAATTTGAGAGGAAATCTTACAGTAGTCTAGGCACCGTCTGTGAACAGGCAACTGGGAATTATGGAACCAGAACTCCAAACCACAAGAGCAAAGTCAGGGCTCCACAAAACCAACACCACTTCTGTGAGATACCAGGGTATTTATAAATACAGATCATGGTATGTGTAACACTCCAAACCAGGCCCTACAAAAATAGAATTCACCCTTTTGTTCAACTAAAGAATAAGACTTCTAGTTATACAAACTTACAACCATCATCTTTCATGAATGGAACCAACATGATACAGGTCTATCGCTGCCCAGATCATTTTGTTTGAGTTTCACATCTCTTTCCACCACACACCGTCTTTGTGTTTTTAAAACATACCTTTGACTATGGGTAAACTTTTCAAGAAGTGTCTGGAGATTTAGGAGCCTAAGTCCCATTGAATCCCAATGAGATAGGCTCCTTCACTTGCTAACAGGACTTTGATGCTTTTGAAAAATGCACTCTCTGTCTTCCTCTGTTTGTCAAATGTGTAGCACACGGACATAAATAACACTACTACGGTAAAACAATGTCAAGATGATGGTTGTTGTCATTTTATTAGGGCCCATTAGAAAGATAACTGATTCTCTTATACTCACGAGTATCAAACACAGAGAAACTGTCTCCTGGGCTCAGAGTTTCTGACTCTTGGAACTGGATTTTCCCAGGAACGTTAATGTCAAATAAATGAATCTGTTTCAAAAATAACCCAAGACACTCCTTAATATCATTGTGCTGAATAATTTGTAACAAAGATTTCTCCCTACTGTGTACGAGCCTATGTTAAGCTTATGGATCCTCTAGCCCAGTGGTTCTCAACCTTTCCAGACTACTGTACCCCTTTCTGGAGTCTGATTTGTCTTGCATATCCCAAAGCTTCACCTCCCTTAAAATCTACTTGTTTACAAAATCGGACAAAAATACAAGTGTGTCAGCACAGTATTACTGAAACATTGCTACCTTTCTCATGTTTACCATATAATTATAAAATAAATCAATTGAAATATAAATATTGTACTTACATTTCAGTGTATAATATACTAGCAAAAACACCCGGCGTTGCTCGGGTCCGTCGGAGGTGGGGAGGGGGCAGAGAGCTGAGCGAGTGCAGGGTCCATTGGAGGGGGGAGGGGGCAGAGAGCAAACCTGACGCCCCCACCTCACCCCCCGACCAAACCCGACACCCCCACCTCACTTACCCCTCGACCAACCCTGAGTCACATTTTCACCCCCCCACCCAAACCCCCCACGTCACCCCCCTACCAACCTCAACACCCCCTGACCAACACCCACACCTCACCCCCCGTAGACCAAACCTGACACACACACCTCACTTTCCCCCCCAACCAAACCCGACACCCCTACCTACCACCACAAACAAAGCCAACACCCACACCTCACTTACCCCTCGACCAACCCCAACCCCCCTTGCCCCCCAACCAAACCCAACACCCCCTGACCAACCCCAACACCCACACCTCACCCCCCACCCACCCCAACACCTTCCCACCCCCCCAGACCAAACCCAACACCCCTGGCTCACTTACCCCCGGACCAAACCCGATACCCCCACCTCACTTACCCTCCGACCAAACCCAACTCGGGTCCGTCGGAGGTGGGGAGGGGGCAGAGAGCTGAGCGAGTGCAGGGTCCGTTGGAGGGGGGGTATTAGGACATCATAACTATGTCACAGAGAACAGCAGCTGCCCAGCTGATGTGATTGGCCTTTAAAGAATTTCACCCCTGGGGGGCGTCAGAGGTGAGATTTGAAAAATTTTCGACTCTTACAGTCATTAGGACCCTAAAGCCTATAACTGAACCAAATTTAAAGTCTCTAGCTCAAACGGTGTGGAAGGAGTAAGGCAGCATACACACACGCATACACCATTTGACTTTTATATATACAGCTAGAGCAGTATAAACAAGTCAGGTATGAAATTATAGTTCGTATTAACTTCACTAGTTCTTTTTCTGTAGCTTCAGCCCTGGGCCCCAGCAAGTCTAAGCCAGCCCTGGCAACCTCATTCAAAGACTCGTGACGCACTTTGGGGTCCCATCCCACAGTTTGAGAACTGCTGACCTAGGCCATCCCTGGCAAATGTTTGTCTAGTTTATTCTTTAAAATCTTCAAAGATGGGGATTCCATAACCCACTAGGCAACGTGTTCCTCTATTTAACTATCCTTACTCGTTTATACTAGACTAGATTAGATGAGCTACCTTCCAAAGGATGTACATATTAAAAGGCACTTAAATTACCCTGATATTGAAGTTGTAAGTAAAATCTGAGACCTTAGTTCAAAGAGAAGGATAACGATCTTTCTGATAACATGGTCTTAACCCCAATTCTGCAAAATTTTCCCAGGCAAGTAACTTTCCACAGTCAAGAAGTTCCACCAAATGCATTCTGACTAGTCACATGCACAAATGATGGCAGGAATGAGGCTTTTGCCCCAAAAAGCTTAGCCCAGTTCATCCTCTACCTAGCCAAAGGAGGGCCTCTTGGTGCTATGCTACACAGGTATTAAATAATTTTAAAAAATGGCCCAGTACAAGCGTCAACTCCCAGTACAAATCCAACTTACAAACAGGCCCAACACCCGCAACAAAATAATTAAAAGAAAATAACTTTAAAGTGACATCATCAAACAGGGTAGCCAGGTTATGTTGTATGGGCTTACAGAATAGGTGATCAACTGAATGCTAGACCTAGCTGAATAGGGCCTAATTCAATCAAGTTCTGAATTCCGTTCAGTGTGACAATGTTTGTGCACCTCTTGTTATTCACTATTCATAAGAAAGTGATATGCTTCACACAAGTGTTTCTGACTGAAGAACACCCATTGACCACTCGTGTATTCTCAGCAAGGGGATCTATTATTTGCTATTGTCCTGTATAGAAAGTTTCTACCATCCAGTCAGGGAGCAGACAATACACAAGTATGACTTGGGTGACCCATTGTTCACCACAGATAGCAGAGAGCAGAAGCAAACAGCTTGTGAACAACCCAGCAGATTAAATTTGTTGACAAACTCTTTGTACTTGTTCACCAAATAGTGAATAAGAACATAAAAATCCAAACTTCTCTGAACACAAAAAAGGCTAAATTAATCCAAACATTTATTTACAACAAATAATTCTAGTAATAGCAAAAAGAGTGACAGTATGGGTTTGCAGACAGAGCGAGCAATGGAATGAGAGGCAGGTGACATGGGGGGCTGGGGGAGAAAATCCTGACCCCCACTGAAAAGAATGGAAATTTTGACATTGACTTCAGTGTGAACCCCAGTTCTGACACTGATTTGCCCTGGCACCCTGGGCAAGCTAATTAACTTTTCTGCCCTGACCTACCTCATCTGTAAAATAAATATATTAAACTCCCCCTTCCCTTTTAAAGTTCTTTTAGATCTTCAGATGAAAACAACATTATATAGAATAATGAAACTATAGCACAACATATTCTCATTACTACTTCTTTTGTTCTTCATATTCAATTATGAAGTCTGTGGATGTTGGGTTCCTATTAGAAACCTAGATGTAGACTTAAAAAGAAAGCAGCTATTACTTCTGCAAAACATAGCCAAATATCAGCCACAGCCAAATCAAGAGAAACCCACTGATGACAAAATGCTTCTATCTTTTCTTACCTTTCTGTGCTTAGCCAACATAGCACCATCAGGTCCAAAAACAGTACATGTGTTATACAACTTCCCAGCATCCTCCTCTGGAATGGATCCTTAATTAGGAAGCGAAGACAGATTTCCAACAATTACATATAGTGACAATCCAGCTACACAAATAAGCAAACAATGCTTGTGCTTCTCCCAAACAAAGACCTGAATTTAAACTCAGAAGACAAACACTAACAAAAAAGCTACCTCCAATAAGATAGATGCCACACTCTTTGGCAACTTCCGAGAGCTTCTGTGTGGATTCTCCAGGGATTTTTTCTGCATATTCACGAAAATATTTAGTACTATAGGGAGCATTAAAGCATTCCTACAAGTGGAAAACAAAGAAACAAAATTAAATTCTAAAAGCACCACTGGAAGATGTGGCCTTTGAAACCTCTCTATCTAGGTACTTAAATGGCCCTCACCAACATGACATCTGAGAGAGAGCCTATGAGGTTACTCATAAGCTAATAGGCCACAGAAAGACTAACAATTGGCACCAACTCTGATAGTCGTTTAATGTAACCATTTTGCACTGGAAACTGAAGAGATACCACCAGCTCAAACAGATGGTAACAATTTCTGCTTATTTACCAATCTGGTAACAATTTGAATCAGCAACTTTGAGTTGAAATATCTATTTTCTATTACTAGGGTGACCAGACAGTAAGTGTGAAAAACTGGGACAGGGGGTGACAAGCAATAGGAGCTTATAGAAGAACCAAAAGTCGTGACTTTCCCTATAAAATCGGGACATCTAGTCACCCTACCTGTTACTGTTACTCTGAACTATCTGGTCCCCCCAGTTACTGGTTTGAAAAGTTATGGTTGAAGACCCCCATCGGCACTGTAGAATTTGTGACTGTGAATATCCCACATTCTAAAGAGTGCTTTTACAAACACAAGTTATTTTCTAAGGCATTTTTCCTTCCTCTAGGCTTTCCATAGCAATCTGTTAAATACTATTTGCCCAGCAAGCTGTCTCTTCCATCCTTAGTCCATCGCTAAGATTTACGGTCAGACAGAGAGGTATATACCCTTTGGTTAGTTAACCAAGTTTCTGGCTTTCCTTTGACCTCCAATGACTGGAAGTTGAAACTAGAAAAATTCAAATGGGAAACAAGGTACAAATTCTTAACACTTAAATTAATCACTGGGAAAGCTGCCCAATGATTGTGCTAGAATTCTCCAGCACTTGAGTTCTTCAAGTCAAGACTGGAATGTCCTTCTAAAATTTTGTCACGTACATGAATGCTGAAGTCCCCAATCTAGAAAATCCACACATTATGTAGCTTGAGGAAGGAATCACTGTGTGAAGTTCTATGTCTATGTAGGTGGTCAAAGTAGATGAATATAAAGGTCTCTTCTGGCCTTAACTATCTGTTACTCTAGAGACTAACTTAAAAAAAAAAAAAGCTGAATCTGTGGAGAACAATTCAAATGTCTGTCCATATCCCACTCACTGTTCCCTCTAAGCTGTGCGCACACATACAGATCCTAAACACTGTGCACGCCGCGAAACACCGCACGCACAAAAATTTGCACAGAAGAAATGTTTTGCGCTCACAGCCTGTCAAAAATTAGAGGGGACATTGCTCATGACACCCAAATTTGGAAAACACTGGACTAGATTATACAACCCAACCCTGTTTTTCCTCATTGCTGATTCTACCTTGGATAGCAGATCTTTACTATTATATTAATATCATCAACCCAACTAGTGCTGCTAGGGCAACAAAAATCAAAGCACCAGAATGAGGAGCTGAACAACACAGGAGATACATACCCATGAGAATGGGAAAAGTTATATCAGTGTCTATGGCACAGCTCTATGGGGTTATACAATAAATCAATGCTGTAACAAAATTGCAACAGATGCAGCTGTATTTAAATTTTTAATATTGATTTATAAATATTACTACTTGATTTTGGCCTTGACATTTCTCTGTTCAGCTCAACACAGAATTACTATGTGAACCTAAGACAGTTCCTTCAGCTCTCTGTGTACCAGTTTGCGCATCTGTTTTAAAAAAAAAAATGGCAAGGGAATGATACATTTTGCCCACTTCCCAGTGGTACTGTGTGAGGCTTAATTCAATTACATTTGTACAGTGCTTTGAGCTCGTCAGCCACAACCAATGAGCAATTAAGGCCAGGTCTACACTACAAATCAATATCGATATAAGTATGTTGCTCAGGAGTGTAAAAGATCCACAACCTTGAGCGAAATAGTTATACTGACCTAACACCCTCCCACCCCCATGTAGACAGCGGTATGTCAACAGGATTCCTTCTCCCATCGACATAGCTACTGCTTTTCAGGGAGGATTAACTACATTGATGGGAGATGCTCTCCTGTCGACGTAGTAGCATCTTCGCGTAGTGCTATAGCAGTGTAGTTGCATTCATGCATCTGTACGGGAAGACAAGCCCATAGAGAGCTATGCTCTCTTACACCTTCATTTTAAAGAAAAACATCGTGTGGTCTTGGAATTTGCACAACTAGCACATGCAAAACTAGCAAACAATTGGTAATCTCAGTGTAGGAGGCCAAGTACAGCAAAATCAAAGGTCATATTTGTTATGTGAGAGCTCCATTGACATAACTCAGCGGGGAAGTTTGCCTGTAACACTTACTCTCCCAATAATAGGAGACTAAACATTTCCAATTAAAAAGTTAGACTTTGTACTGTTGAGTCATGCATTCATTGCACAGCTGAGGATTAACAAATAGACCTTATAAGAGAAAAAAGCTCCTAGATGCCTTAGAAAAGTCATTTTTGCAAGTGCAGTCACTTAGGCTATATCCACACCCAGCCTATGTCAGCACAACTTATATTGATTAGGGGTGTGAATAAACCACCCCCAAGCGACGTAAATTACACTGACAAATGCTCCTGTGCACAGTGCGATGTTAATGGGAGAGCTTCTCCTACTCACATAGCTTCTGCCACTCAAAGAGATGGGATTTTTTTTATGCTGATGGGAGAGCTCTCTCCTGTCAGCAACAAGTGTCTTCACCAGACGCACTGCAAAGCTGTACATATAGACATGGCCTTAGGTGAAGCACAAAAGAAGGCAAAAGAACAGGTAAGAGGACACAAATGAGAAAGACCAGGAGCCATTAGTAGGTTTTAAGGAAATCAGGACCCCACCCATGGAGATCAAGAACAAAAAGAGTTCAAGCATAGGAAGGTGAACTATCTGGATCAGAACACATTTCACTTTGGAGAGAGGAGCAAAAGGGAATGTGGCACAGAATCATGGGAATCCCATGTTCTCCCATCTGGGCAGAAATAGTCTTCTGTTGGAGAATCGCCATCTCTCTCTGCTGCTGCGGCACATAATGCTTCTGCACCAGCAGAAGGAGCAGAGTGACGAAAAGAAAAAGGACAAAAAGGTCCAGGTTCTCATCTTGACTATACCATTATTAATCCATAGTAAAGTCATTTAAGTTAATGGAGTTACTCTGGATTTAAATCCATTTAACGGAGATCAGAATCTGGCCCCACATAAAGAAAACCTAGTTCCAGCCAATTCTCCAGTATGCTTAAGTTTCTTACATGTGACATTAACACCTAACAAGGCTCATTATTATTAAACTCTACTTCAGAGAACCTTAGCATACCAGGAATGAGACAAAAAGTAGCACTTGACAAGGCTATGTTTACACTTAAACTGCAGCAGCGGCACCATTGTAGTGCTTAAGTGTGGACACTACAGTGACAGGAGGGGTTCTCCTATTGTTGAAGTTAATCCATCTCCCGGAGAGGCTGTAGCTACAACGATGGGAGAATTCTTCTGTTTTCACTAGGGATTAGGTCACCTTAACTACATCGCTCAAGGGGGTGGATTTTCCACACCCCATAGCAACGTAGCTGAGTCGACTGAACTTTTTAGTGCAGAGTTGGCCCAAGGTTTCTGTGGGTGTGTGTGTGGCACAGTAGTTTGAGAACATTTGTTCAATACTCACAGGCAGAGCCACAACGTTTGCTCCTTGTGCTGTTGCTTTTCTTATCAATCCACAAGCTTTGTTCAAATTATCTGATTTGACAGCAGACACATGAAGTTGGATTAGCGCCAGACGGAAGTCTAAAGACATAAAAGACAAATAATTAGTCTATGTAGCTTTGCTAAAACACTTCTAAATTAGAGCTTTTTAAAAAGGAGTTGAATAAATAAGAAAACGTGCACCTGTCCTGATGTACTTAATTACTACACAGACACTTCCAAATAAGTGCAGGGAGGATCCTGCAGCTGCCTCTGGAGATACCACTGTACCAAGAGAAGTACAGGTATGTGAGTGACAGCCAGCTCTTTCAATAGGTAGGACCTTGCATAGCACCAAGAGTTCTGTCAGTTTAACCACCATAAACTCAAATGCCAATTCAAAGTGGACAAACCTGTAGGAAAGAAACCCACTAAATGGTGGACCACTCTCTGTCCAAGTTCTCAGGCAAAATCCTGTATAAGGAATGGGGAGCTTTTAAGTGCATGAGTCCAAAAATGATAGTTTAATAGTGTTTGCGGTGTTGCTGTAGCCATGTCAGTCCCAGGTGAGAGAGACAAGGTGGGTAAGGAAATATCTTTTATTGGACCAACTTCTGCTGGTGAAAGAGACAAGATTTCAAGCTCCACAGAGCTCTTCAGGTACAGGGAAGTTATATATATTGCAAGAAATCATTCAAAATGAAGTGGGCAATTGTTTCTTGCAACATGTGTTAACTCCTTATGCATAACAATCCATTCCACCTTGTATTTAGCTCTGACACATTTCCCAGACCTGATGAAAAGCTCAGCTGAGCCTGAAAGCTTTTCTCTCTCACCAACAGAAGTTGGTCCAATAAAAGATATTACTTCACCCGCCTTGTCTCTTTCAGTTTATCAGTGGTCAGATGCCAAGCCTAATGGTGTTTTTATTTTATTTTCTATCCATTTCACAACTATTGGTCTCTTCCGAGTCTGCTTCTTCCCTCCCAACCTACCTCCTCTGCTTAAGAATTACCTTTTGGGAACACGTCAGCTGAACTGGCATTGCATATCCATAGGGTAGTGATAGTGAATCCATATTTTGGGCTGAACACAAAGTCTTATTGACCTAGTTGCTGTCTATTGGAGAGGTGGATTTGTTAGGTCAACGGAAGAATTCTTCCATTGACCTCACTACCACTTCTTGAGGGGGTGGATTTATTACAGCAACAGAAAAACCCTGTCACTGGAGTAAGTGTCTATGCTATCTGGTGTAGCTGCAGCTGTGCCACTTGTAATGTAACATACCTTCAGTCACCCATTAGTCACTCATGAGTGCTAAAGGTCAAGCAAATGATAAAATCCTCACTATGCAACAGTTCACATTGGAGACTATTTTAATATTTGGTTTACTGAGTAAATAAAACTTCACTGAAATTTTAAACAGAGAGGAAAGCATCCAACCTCACAGTCTGTTTAACATTGGCAAGAATTTGTGGTGTTCTAAACTCCTCTCCCTCCCTCTGAAACTGAGAACAATTTTAGAACATTTGCTCACTGAAATAAAAACAAACTTTATACCTCAACATAATTTCAATTATTCAGACAGAATAAGAGAGAGAGCAAGAGCATGCAAGAGAGTGTGCACAGTGCAGAAATTGAATAGCCTGGCATGGGGTCTAATTGCCAAACTGTGAAACATTGGGCAAGTCACTTGAGTTACCTCTCTGTGCCCTCAGTTTCTCAGTTTGTGAAATGGGGATAATAAAGCTTACCCATCTAACCAAGAGTTATGAGACTTCATAAATTAATGTTCTTAAGCATACTGATATCTCTAGATAGAAAACTAATAGAAGTACATGGAATTATATTAATTTTCTAAGTCTGTTTCTAGTATGTCCTGCATCTACAGAAAATACACCACAAGAAGTCATTCGGGATGGGTTCAGGTATCCAGGCATACAGACTGCTCAGCTGACGGCACAAGCCAACACTTTCATATTTGCACTACTACAAAGCATCCTTGAGCTTTATGAAAGACCAGAAACTAAATGAATTTGAGATCAAGTCTTTGAAAACACGTCATGTTCAGAACTACCAATATGTAGCCCAATAACCTGCTACCCCTCTATTGCTAAGTGCAGAATGCATAAACCTGCTTAATCCTGTGTTCCTTGAATATTTCACAAACCTTAGTTTAGCCGTCTGTACAATGGTTTGAAGGTTTAAAGTTCTCAACATCTAACACACCTGATCAGATTATCACATGATCTAGTTCGGGATCCTGCCTTTGGAAGCATCCAACATCCCATACAACTGAACGTAAAGAGTAAGAACTTGGTGTGAAAGGAAGAGAACACAACGAGACTCAGGTAGATTATAGAGTCACAGACCCACTTTCCACCTCCCACCACACAGCTGACTGGTTTACCAGGGGAGAGGAGAGGGGAAAAGCACCAAATACGGCGGGCTGGGAGACACAAGGGGCAGGTGCTGAAGCAGGAAACCAGGAGCCCCCCGAGGCCGAGGGGGGCAGCAGGTAGAGGAGGGAGGTTCCTGTGGGGGAGCAAGAAGCCCAGGAGCCCCGTGGAGGGAAGGAGGTTGGGAGGCAGCAGGCATAGGAAGCCGGGAGCCCCATGGGGGAGCAGGAGGTGGAGGAGGCAGCAGGCAGATGGACACGTCTCCCCCCTCCCGGAGACAGCCAGGCCCCTGGGGCGGGGAGGGGGTCAGATATCACAGGCACACACTGGACGAACCCCCCCCCCCCCCCCCCCCCGTACACCTCCAGGGTGGGAGTTGCTCTTGGAGACCCCTTTCCCCGCGCACGCGCACTCAGGTGCGGCGCAGTCCGCCCCCAGGCCCCGCGAGGCAGAGTCACTCACTGGCCATGGCTCCTCGCGCCGACAGCATCTCCGCCCCGGGCGCACCCGGCCTCAGCTGATCGAGCCACGGGGAGGGCAGGGCGCATGCGCAATAGAAGCAACCGCCCAAGGGCCTGCTGGGAGTTGTAGTTCTGTTGCCCGCACCTCCTCCTCTGTAGAGGAGGAGGTGCGGGCAAAGAGGAGGGATGTGAGGGGGCCCTGTTCTGTGCGCCTCATGGGGCTGGGGAATTAGGGCAGGGCACTTGTGAGCGCAGGCACATCCTTCCCTGAGGGCACGGACAACAGCAACACTGACCTAGTGAAAGCTACCTCACTTCACAGCGCTGGCCCCCAAGGAGCCTGGACCTGCTACCCACTCCCACCTTGAAATATGAAATGAACCACATGGGAAGTAGCCAAACGAGAGGCGCTGTGGAGTAACAAGCAATTTGAAATGTTCCAGACAGATTGCAGACAAACTCCTTGATTTTCTTACTCATAGTGTTTAAACTAGACCAAATCAGGGAGATGAGGATCTGAGAAACCTCAGGCCAGTTATCTCACAGCTGGTAGCTGTGAATTTGGGCCTTTTAGCCCTAGTCTATACTGGAGAGGGGGTGAGGGAGAGATCAACCTAAAATATGCAACTTCAGCTACAGGAATAGCATAGATAGATGAAGTCAATGTACAGTAAAACCTCCATTTAACGGACTAATTCGGGCGAGGGGGTGTCTGTTAAATCAAAAAGTCCATTATTTAATAATAAAAGAAAAAGAGCTGTCGGAGCAGCAGCCCGCCCGCCACAGGGTCAGGGTGGCAGCTCCGCAGCCCGCCCGCTCCCGGGTCCCGGCTGCCGGCAGCCGGCAGCCAGCCCGCCTGGGTCCCGGCTGCCAGCAGCCGGCAGCCAGCCAGCCCGCCCGCTGCCTGGACACAGGCGGCTGCCGGGAGCCGGCACCCAGCCCACCAGAAATGGATCAGGAATGCATGAGACTTGCTCAGAAATTTTGTCCGTTGCATCCGAAGTCCGTTAAATCGAGGTCCGTTAAATCGAGGGTTTACTGTATTTAGGTTGACTTAACGCAGTCTTCACAGTGCTGAGTTGACTGTTGCCACTCCCCTGTTGACTGCGCCTGTGCCGCTTGTGGCAGTAGAGTACAGCAGTGGATGGGAGAGCACTCAGGAATCAATTTATCACGTCTAGACTACATTTACAGCTCCAGCTATCCATTACGGAATGCTTAAAAGGCTTATTCACTGGAGATCAGGTCTTATATAGCTAGGTTCTAGTCAACAGGTTATCCTTAAACATCACAATATATCATTCTTCCTTTACAGAGACTGACTTCCCTAAATATAGTTTTCTAATGATTTGGTTCTACAGACGGCCACCTAGCTGTAAGTCTACAGTGGGGTCTGCTGTGATGCAAGTAAGCAGGGCAATCGTTGAGCTGCTTCTACCCAGGGTTATAAACCTTGGAAACCTGCAAGCTACAATAGATGGCTTTGCCGCCATGGGATTCCCCAACTGTGGTGGGGCTATAGATGGGACTCATATCCCTATCCTGGCACCGGACTACAAGACCGCCCAGTACAGAAACCGGAAGGGATATTATTCTATGGTCATGCAAGCAGTGGTTGACCACAAGGGACGTTTCACCGACCTGTACGTGGGGTGGCCGGGAAAGGTTCATGACGCTCGTGTGTTCAGGAACTCTAGGATATTTAGAGAGCTGCAGCAAGGGATTTTCTTCCCCGACCAGAAAATTACTGGGAGGGTGGTGGGGGTGTAGAAATGCCGATCGTTATCCTTGGGGACCCAGCCTACCCCTTAATGCCCTGGCTTATGAAGCCCTACACAGGAGCCCTGGACAGGGGTCAGGAGCTGTTCAACTACAGGCTGAGCAAGTGCAGGATGGCAGTAGTGTGTGCATTTGGCCGTCTGAAGGGGAGATGGCGTTCATTACTGATTCGCTCAGACATCAGCGAGAGAAATATCCCCATTGTTATTGCTGCTTGCTCTGTGCTCCACAATCTCTGAGAGAGCAAGGGGGAAACGTTTATGGCGGGCTGGGAGGAAGAGGCAAATTCCCTGTCCGCTGCTTACCAGCAGCCAAACAGCAGGGAAAGTAGAAGAGCACACCATGAGGCGCTGCGCCTCAGGGACGCCTTGAAAACCAGTTTTATGAGTGCCCAAGATGGCGTTTGAGATCCCGCTCCCTCGCTTTGCTCAGCCCTAAGCCTGCCGTCCTTGCACCCTCTTTCCACCCCCCCACCCCCCATGCTTGCAGATGAAATAAATTCACTGTTGTAAAAATCATGCTTTCTTTATTGCTTCATCACAAACACAAATACAGGGGATCACTGGCAAGGTAGGCAAGAAGGGGTGGGTGAGGAGGGAAACCAGCAGTCGCATCGGTGGAGGAGGGGGGGGGGCAGACAGCAGCTTTTAATGGTTTTTGGAGAAACTCAGCCTGCTGCTGCTTGTGCTGGCTTGTGGGGTAGAGCGGGTCGGTCCCCGGAGCGTCCCCCCCCCCCGGGTTCTCACCCCGCGTCTTGGCGGGGAAGCTATGGGACTTGGGGAGGGTGGGAGGTGGTTACACAGAGGCTGTAGAGGCGATCTTTGGCCCTGCTGAAGCTCCACCAGAGAACGAAGCATGGCACTTTGCTCCTCCATTATGCGGAGCAAAGCATCCATCCGCCCTTCTTCACGTTCCTGCAACTTTTCTGCTGCAGCTCTTGATTCTTGCCTTAACTGTAACAATTTTTCCCTCCATTCTGTCTGCCGTGCGGCCTCAGCATGAGAGTTATGCTGAAGTTCGTTAAACATGTCATCGCACGTTTTTTTTTTACGTCTTCGTATCTGTGTTAGCCGGCGTGAGGGGCAAGAGGGAGGATTCACAGATAAGTGTGCAGCTGGTGAAGAAAGAAAGGTATAAGGTTATAAGACACATACAGTCGCGGAGAACAATGGCATTACTATGCAGCGGGGGAAACAGTATTCACTGGCCTGATATGGTTTCTGTACAAGGTCATATTCCTCACCAAAAAGTTACTGGATCAGTCAAAAGTCACAGAATCACCTCACGCACGAGAGAGCCTCACCACGGCTGCTGAAATCACCATGCAGCCCGCTATGGTAAGCTCTTTACAGCAGCGCTCGGATATTCCAGGGTAACCCCACCCCCTTCCCCCCCACCGCGTGGCTCCCTGTGAACCGAGAAATGCAAAACAGAAAAAAACTCTCTGGGTTCGGGCTGGCTGTGGAAGCATCCGCTTGTAGGCTCAAAACTCCTCTAACTGCTCTCGCAACGGGCTGGGGAGGGGTGAGGGAGGGGGGGTTGGGGGGCTTAGCTTACACGCTGTCTTGCTCACTGTGTCCAGACTAATTGCAGTCTGTATTTCAAACAGGCAACCATGAACGACATCACTTTGCTTAGAGAATTTCTCAGAGAGATAGAGAGCGCATGCTCCTTGAGTCGCTGCAAAGTCCTGGTCCATTCGCCGCAATGCTAGCCTGCTCAATGATACCAGACTACTTACTACTTTTGTGGCGTGGGATGGTCTCCTATCACGGGTCCTTAGGGCAAGTTAATCATTAATAAATGCTTCCTTTAAAAATCATGAGTCATGTAATCCCTTAAAAAAAAACCCACACACACACACTCACCAGAGTTCCCTTCGCCAGCTTGGGTATCCGCTTGGGAGGGTTGGCTGAGTACTGGATCCAGGGTGGTAAACAGCTCCTGGCTGTCTGGTAATAATACTGTTTCTCAGTTTGCATCCTGCTGTTCCGTGATATTTCCCTCCGCATCATCCTCCGCCTCCTCATCCGAATCGTCCTCATCCCTGGCCATTATCCCATGTGTGGAGTCCACGCAGACTGGTGCGATGGTGGTGGGGGCGCCCCCCATTATCAGATTCAGTTCATTGTAGAACTGGCATGTCTGCGGCGGACCCCCTGAGCGTCCGTTTGCCTCTTTGGCTTTCTGGAACGCTTGCCTCAGCTCCTTAATTTTCATGCGGCAATGCTGGGCGTCCCTGTTGTGGCCCCTTTCCAGCATGGCTTTGGAGACTCTGGCAAACGTGTTGGCATTCCGTTTGTTGTTGCGGAGTTCCAACATCACGGATTCCTCTCCCCAGATAGCAATGAGATCCAACACCTCATTATTGGACCATGCTGGAGCTCTTTTCCTCTGGCTGGTCTCCTGTGCTGCTGAGCTCTGCATGGCGGCTTGTGCTGCTGATTTCTCTGAATGGCGACTGAGCTGTGCAGGTGAGCTGGCCACGCTGACCAAACAGGAAATGCTATTCAAATGTTCCCGGGTCTTTTCCTGTCTACCTGGCCAGAGCAGCGAGTTGAGAGTGCTGTCCAGAGCGGTCACAGTGGAGTAGTGAGGCAGTCCAGAGCGGTCAGAGTGGAGCATTGTGGGACAGCCTCTGGAGGCTAGTGATGTCACTTGCGTCCTCACTAGTCCACAATCGACCTAGAGAGGTCGATTTCAGCGCCACTCCTCTCCTTAGGGAGGAGTACAGAAGTAGATTTTGAGGGCCCTTTAAATAGACTTTAAGGGCATGCATGTGAGGACGGGTACAGGTTTAGATCAACTTAACGTCGCTAAAGTCGACCTTAAGCTGTAGTGGGGACCAGCCCTAAAAATAGTGAAATCTACAGACCCAAAATTCAGTAGGTTTTGGAAGTTTACTAAAACAGACAAGTTACTGTGTGTCAGTACTTTGGAAAATAATTTTAAAATCATAGTTGGTAAAAATCAATACTATTGAGAAGCAGGTTACAGGACTAGAATGGTATATATTCATAACAGAATATAAACGGAAAGAGCAGCAGGTAATTTATTAAATTTAGTATCAGAGGGATAGCTGTGTTTGTCGCTTTTGCAGTTCCAGACTAAGAGTCCTGTGGCACCTTATAGACTAACAGATATATTGGAGCATAAGATTTCGTGGGTGAATAGAAAGCTTATGCTCCAATATGTCTGTTAGTCTATAAGGTGCCACAGGATTCTGTCACTTTTATGAAATCTAAAGAGGACAATGCAATTAAGGTGGTATCATCTCCATAGATAAGGCATTAGAAATAAGAATTAGCAATAAAGCCCCCAATTCTGAAAATACTCATGTGTAAACTGAAGCATGTGCATAATTAGTACCATTGGTTTATTAAGAAATTATAAACGTGCTTACAATGTCTACACAACAACTAAAAACCCACAGCTGACCCATGTCAGTTGACTCTGGCTCATGGGGCTTGGGGTAAGAGGCTGTTTAACTGCAATGCAGAGATACAGGATTGGGCTGGAGACCTTAGACCATTATCTAAAGAGAGTTAAATGAAATAGAGCAGGGGTTCTCAAAGTGGGGGTTGTGACCCCTGGAGGGGTCGCAGGCCACTTTTGTGGGAGTCGCAAGCCCCCACCGCAGCAACTCCCTGCTGTGGGATCCCTGGGGACCAGCTCGAGCCCCAAGCCCTGGGGAGTGTGGCGGCTGGATCCTCGGGCGGCGGCTGGAGCCGCGCTCCCCGGGCGGGGGCTAGTGCCCCAAGCCCCGGGGAGCGCGGCGGCTGGATCCCCGGGCGGAGCAGCTGGATCCCCGAGACCTGGGAAGCGCGGCGGCTCCAGCCACGCTCCCCGGGCAGCGGCTGGATCCCCGGGCAGGGGCTGGAGCCCCAAGCCCCTTGGAGCGCGGCGGCTATCCCCGGGCGGCGGCTTGAGCCACGCTCCCCGAGTGGCGGCTGGAGCCCCGAGCCCCGGCCACCATCGGGGACCAGGGCCAGGGCTCAGCTGGCAGCCCGCCCGCAGCGTGGATTGGGGGCCGGGTCGCACCTGGCAGCCGGCCTGCGGCGGGGACTGGGGCCGTGGCGCACTTGGCAGCCCGCCCGCGGCGGAGACTGGGGCACAGGGGGGTCCCCGGCATGGTTTTTTTGTTTTGTTTTGGTTTAAAAAAAAAACAAAAAAAAAACGACGGCTTTTCGGCGGAGGGGTCGCGCTCCCTGCCTGAGCACAAAAAGGGGTCGCGGTCTCAACAAGTTTGAGAACCACTGAAATAGAGAAAGAATTCCTCAAAAATGGAGGTAGCAGCTTCCATTTTATTTCCAGAAACATTGAGGGCAACACACAAACATCTTTCAATAATTCAGGACCCTGCAAACTGCTAGAGAATAATTAAAAAAAAAAAAAATGTTACACTCCACACTGTAATTGGATTTGTTTAGCAAAAAAACTACCGTGTAGCTACTTTGTATGAAAAAAGTTACTAATATGAACTAGTCTCATCCTCCAATTGTGGATAGTTACATTGTGAGATACAAAAAAAATACTGAAAATGTTTTTCATTGACTGTCTAATATAATTCTGAAGGATAAGAGGCCAGCAAACAACCTATGAATTATCTTGGAAATGGTTAGTTATCGATCATCCCTTTGGTGACAAATTATGAATTCCATAATGTTGGTGATGTTTAACCTAGAGATAAAAGTAAGCTTTAATGCAGAGTTAGTGTACCAGTTAGCTAAAAAGGATGTATATTGCTGATAATGGAGCAGTGCATATTACCTTCCTCCTATGTTTGAGATAAGCATTATATTAAAATAGAATGCAATTTTCACTATGGATAGCTGGATTCTTCAAGATATTAGAAATACTTCCGCTATTTGTGAAACAATTATACCCGGACTTCCCAAGTCAGCAATACAATGCAAAATTATTTTTCCCTCCTCCCACTAATAGCAAGCAAAAATGGTTATATGCATATTCTGTCAATATCTTTGTAACAAAATATGACAGAATTAGGAATGATTTGCAATCAGTTTTAAAATTATTCTAACATTTGTTCATTTATAGACATCAACGTTCAAAATATAAGCTCTTATCTGCAATGTTGGCCATAGTCAGCCAATAAAATTAACAGAATTAATTTTAATGATACGTGAATCACACTTACAAATATATTAATGACACAATGGAGTTTTGTCTATTTTCTACTGTTATATTTCATTTGACATATGAAAGTGTTTCAAAATGAAAAGCAAACATAAGTACTTTTTTTTTTTTAAAGTCACACCAGCTGCTTGTGAATGGTAGCCAACTACATTTCTCACTTTTAATTATCCCGCCCATTAGAAAAAGTTACTTTTAGAAAAACTATAGTTAGGCCAACAGAAATCAAACAGTGAAAAACCAAATGCCTTCCGTTAGAACAAATTATGTTCAAATTGTATTGGTTTATTTACAATTGTAGTTATAAACAGTAACACAAACATCTTTACATTAACATTATGAAAAAATCTCATTGCTGAAATAGGCACAGAGTCAGAGGCTCTTCAGAGGACAGGAATGGGGGAAATGTAATACAACAGCTGCAGGGCAGAACTATAAATACAGGAGCATTGGGTCAGGTGCAATTTCATGCAAATACTTTCAATAGTTCAAGTTCTACTGGTGTTTATTCAGATATTTAAAAAAAGAATTTGTTCCAGAATTAAGGTGCCTTACCTTGATTCATACTCAAATAACTTAAAATAGCTGATTTTTATAAAGGTCAGTTTATTTCCTTATGATACATCAATTTTACATTTTATGAGCTGTAAATACTAAGTGGTTTCCACACAGTACAGCTGATTCCCATAATCATTCCAGAGTTTTTTGCTAATTTCAGCATCAGCATGCACAGAAACTATTCCATGGCCATAAGGGCAGTCCAAGATTAGCTGTCTAATTTGAGAACCAAATTTAGATCAAATCTGCAGATTAGTGAAAGCTATTTTAGATCTAATCTGAAAGCTGTTTGAATAGTTGTCAGTTCTCTGGCATTAAAGAATTTAAAATGTTATTCAAAGGAAAAATCCATATGGCCTTGAAGGTAACAAAATAGTTATCACAAATTTTAGTGCTTTGACCACTTAGCTTTATTTGCATGCATTAGTCTTGTTGCAGAACACATCTTCAGGTTAGTACAAATCCATCTGTGCTGAACTGAAAGGTTTTGAAATGACAGCCCAAAGATATTTTATTAGATATTTCACTTTTGAAGGAGGCAGACAACTCAATTTCACCTCGTAATCTGTCATGTGAAGCATGAATTCCAATTTCATTTGCTCAAAAAGCACACATTTGTACTACAATAGTAACACTGCCTCAACCCAGGAAACATTTAATTTGCATAATTACAAAATCCTAACCCCTGTGGTAAATTCTCTCTTATTGTATACAGTTCAGTCTAGTGTTTAAAAACAGTCATTTTACCATTCAAATTATTTTACCTGATAGTGTATAGTAGGTTTAAAAAAAAAAAACCAACAACCCTTTTCCCCCCTCCACAGTATGGTTTGCATTTTTCAATCACCTGTAATTGATTGATTGATTGAATTAGGTTCCAATCATTTTGAGAGGAGTAAGTAGTATTACTAAGCTTTTGTCTCTTCTGTTTACAAACCTAAGGACTGATAACAATATTTGATACTACCAGTAGGCAAAATCAAATTTACAGGCATTAGGCTTTAGGTATTTTTGACTTCTAATTCTCAAGGTTATTTACGACACTTCAATTATTTTTCCATACCTGAAAAAGCTGCATTCCCTTAATATAGTTCTACACAACTGAACTGCTACATTAAAGCTGCTTTTAAAAAACCTGACCTTTATAACAAACAACTTTTGCAAAAATAAAATTATGAAACAAAAAAAAAAGTGAAATCTTGCTGAGAAATTAATAATTTACCCTATTTTAAGCCTGCTACTCAGGCATTCCCGTCAGCAAACAGATGTTCTCTTAGGTTAGTATTCAGTTGGGAAGCAGTCATTTTGTGTCCACATACAGTATCTTGGTTGCCTCTTTTCTTTTTAAACCATTATCTTAAAAGTTTTTTATTATCAATTCTCCAACGCGTCCAGAACTTTCATGATCTGTTGTTTTATGGCTTTGGTAGCATCACCTGCATTTGGAATCAAATACCTTTAAAGAGAAAGGACCATCATTAATACACTGTGCCAACTTTCCATGCCAATCATAAAATCTGATGTATGAATTCATCCCTAACAAAGTAAGATTTGGGAGAAATCCCCATTTAAAATGTAAAACTGTTGGGTAAACAGTAATATCCTTCGTAGTTGGAATAAGAGAAAATTTTCTTCATATGAATTCAATGCTGATGAAAAGTATTAGGTTGAGAACCCTGGAGACTGAAGACCTTGATTTTTTCATATAAAGGTATAGAATGGACAACAGTAGGGCAAGATTTCTCCATACATTACTCCACCAATGCATAACAATCCAAATCTGGAGAGACTTCTCTGGACAAGAGACTAGTTCATTTTCCATGCTTATCATTCAGTTCTTACTCACTATATGGAGGCTGCCAATGAAGTAGTGAATTAATGCCATCTGTGGTGGTGTTTTTTGTGGTATGAACAACTTACTGCTGGGAACTGGACTAATATTACCAAACTCATTTCACACAGGACACCCAAACAGGCATCAGATGATAGTAACTTTTAGTCATCGATCTAGGTAAAAAACAACAACAAAACCTTCCAAAACAAGATGCTTCATGCACTTTCTTCTCCCCCCAGGGAGTGAGAGAACAACCAACCTGTAACCTGTGTTGGTCAAGTTACTTAATGCACTAGTGGAAGGCGCTTTGTACTAACTAAAGTGATGAGTCCAGTATAACAACAGATACAGAATTGAATAGATTTTCACCAGCAATCTTCAGGTTAAAGGCTCTATATTATATTACTAATTTTCAGCTGTCCAATCCTCTAGGGGTCAGTTTTTAAAATATATTTATAATTTTCAAAATCATCCATCAATACTGACATTGAGAAAACGTAAAAGTTTAAAGGAACATTTTTCCATACAAAAAAGGTAGCTCCTCTCGTCAACATGTTTACTCTCAAGTGCATGTCTTGTAGAACAGACTTTACAGATAGCCTTAGGTTAATTTTATTCTGAAGACAATTATTTTGGGTCTGATCCCAATTCTACTGAAGTCAATACACTTTGGATCAAACTCTATGGTTAGGAGAAAAAAAAATCAGACATACAGGAATCTGGATCCCAGTATTTACATTGCTAGGTAATGTCTGTATGTTAATCATGAACCTTCTTTATTAAAACAAAAAAATTCCTTCACCTTAATGCCTTGAAATACTGGAGTTTCACAGACACACGCACAGAGATGAAGATCTAAGAGAAACTATACATTGTAGTGAAAAAAAGAATGAAGCATAAAGCCCAAAATACTTCTCTTGCTTTGGAGGCTATACCCTCCCTGACCTCTCCCAAAATGATAAACCAACATCAGAATTTTAGTGACTAAGAATGTCTGGTGCCTTTCAAGAGGTTACATTTGCGGTTTTTGTAGCAGGATAGAAACTTGTGTATAGCCTCTTACATTGACCCATTACTAAGAGGAGACTTTCCAGTAAAATAGTCACCGAAAGGAGTTATCTCCAAAATAAAAAACTAAATTAAAAACTATTTCAGAAGCATTTATATGGCGGTATGGGTGGAGAAGGAGACATATTTCTTTCTATATGACTGATCTTACAGATTGTTAAACTGATCAGGGTACAATAAGTACATTTTCTTATCTAAAATCCACAACTCAATATTGAGAGGCACTGCTGATCTGCTGTGTATCCTGATTCGTGTCAGGACATTACACTATTAAAACAAAGTGTTCAGGTTGGGCCTGATTCTGGAAGTGCCAAGTGCCTCAGATTTCCACTGATATCAATGGAAGTAGTGGCACACTCTACCTTGCAGGATGAGTCTCTGTTTTGTGATCAGTTCGTAATTGAGAAACAAAACAGTCTTACCTTTCAATTGCCAAAATTTCTATGCCCGAAGTGCTGCTGTTTCCATATTTAAAGGTGATTAGTTCTGGGTGTTTCTTCTTGGATGTAATTTTAACTACAGAGTTTAGGGCCTGACGCGATTGTATGTAAGCCAATCCCCTTCGTGATGGAATCTCCCTCAAACAGTACATGTGAGTTGCAGTGACTAGGAGATGACTTTAAAAAGAGAAAGAATTTACCAACAAATGGAGTAAAGTCAAATATACAGAAAGTTTAATATTAAAAATAACTCACATTATGAGCTAGCTAACACAGTTTTCAAATTCCAACAGTTTTATATTTATGCAGCATATTTAATTAAGAAATCCTAAACACTTTACAAACCTCTCAGAACTGAAATGCAAGGACTTCTGAAGTCAAACATAGCAGTTGTTTAATAGCACACAGCAAAACCATATAGTTTGTCAATGAACACTGACACCACACAATCTCTCAGAAACTAATAGCTATCGTGTACATCTCACAGGTCCTGATCCTGCATCCTATGTACATGCAGAAGTATTTGCAATTTTTGGGCTTTATCATCCTAGGTCAAATTTTTAGGAGAGCGTGTTGGTTTTTTCCTGGATGAACTTTTCAGTGGTTTAAATGTACAGTTCTTTGGAACTATGACAAAAATGCAACAGTGAAACGGACTCTGGTCAAATTTTTGGTCAAATTCTATGGTTTTATCTTCCATCAGAGTCTTTTTAATAAAAATATGAAATAGTTTTATCTGTCTCTCTAAATAACAGCAAAACACAACTATAAGCAACTTCGTGTTTTGAGCAAAGGACGCCATGCTTTACACTACAGCCCAAGTTTGTTAGGTCCCTACAGTCACACTCTTTGGGTCAACTAAGGGAGGATGCACTATGCATCAAGCGCCAGTACCTCCGAATGACCAATAAACAGGTCACTGCAATTGTGTCCTGATTTAGAGACAGAAGTGCCTCTTTAATATATTCTTGCACGGATATTGACAAGGACAGACTGCAGCCATACTTGGATGTTTGGGGCCCCGATGCTGAAAATAAACCCAAACTTATTGAGAGTATTTTCTGAAACAAACTGTTTTGCAAAGGAGTTAGTACTATTCTTTCTATTGTAATCATAGCAGCAAAATTCTGTACGCGTCCTGTAGAAATAGTCAAAGAGCATATTTGTACAGCACCTAACACAATGACTAGGGCTCCTAGACACTGTGACAATACAAATAATAAATACTACAGCTCATAGTTAGTGGCTCAGACACTTATTGTTCATTATAGGCAACTAGCGAAAATACCCAGCGTTGCTCAGGTCCGTCGGAGGTGGGGAGGGGGCAGAGAGCTGAGCGAGTGCGGGGTCTGTTGGAGGGGGCAGAGAGCAAACCTGACACCCCCACCTCACCCCCCGACCAAACCAGACACCCCTACCTCACTTACCCCTCGACCTACCCCGACTCACATTTTCACCCCCCCACCCAAATCCAACACCTCCCGTCACCCCCTACCAAACCCACCACCCCCTGACCAACACCCACACCTCACCCCCCGTAGACCAAACCCGACACACCCACCTCACTTTCCCCCCCAACCAACCCCGACACCCCTGCCTATCACCACAAACAAACCCGACCCCCACACTTCACTTACCCTTCAACCAACCCCGACCCCCCACCTTACCCTCCCACCAAACCCAACACCCCCTGATCAACCCCCCCAGACCAAACCCAACATCCCCGGCTCACTTACCCCCCGACCAAACCCGACACCCCCACCTCACCCCCCGACCAAACCCAACTCGGGTCCGTCGGAGGTGGGGAGGGGCAGAGAGCTGAGCGAGTGCGGGCTCCGTTGGAGGGGGGAGAGGGCAGAGAGCTGAGCGAATGCAGGGTCCGTTGGAGGGGGTATTATGACATCATAACTATGTCACAGAGAACAGCAGCTGCCCAGCTGATGTGATTGGCCTTTAAATAATTTCACCCCTAGGGACGTCAGAGGTGAGATTTGAAAAATTTTCGACTCTTACCCTGATTAGGACCCTAAGACCTATAACTGTACCAAATTTCAAGTCTCTAGCTCAAACGGTGTGGAAGGAGTAAGTGCACGTACATACACGCACACAAGAATACACCATTTGACTTTTATATATATAGATATCCAGATACAATTTACCACCACTACTAGATTTTTCATGTAGCTTTTCATACTCTTAAGAATGAACAGTACTTTAGTACCTAGGAAACATGTGCCCATTTTCTTTCACTTCATTGCAGGGGAAATGATGCTTCACATCTGGTTTATTTATCCATGTGTGGATGTTGACTACCTCTTTTCGGTCATCATCAGACATTGAGGAACTATCAATTTCATCTATATGGAAGAGAAAAAACTGACTTTTACACAGACAGAACATGTCAGCTTTTCAGTGTTTACAATGTTACTGCTTATTAAAAATAAAAATAATTAGGTTTCACATCCCAATTTAGAACACTGAAGAACTCAAACAGTATGTTTGGTGTAAACCACAAAAGTGCAAGGAACCCATTATCTACTAAGTCCAATCATCTTGCATCCACATTTGAGTTCTCACCTTCATTCTTTTAATTACTTCTTTTTCAAAGCTATTTTTCCATGCTTTAGTTAGAATGTTCATTTCAAGGCAATTTAGAGTTGTAGCTATGAACATCCACATCCAAGAAGGTAATTTTTTAAGAAGGGACACTGAAGTTGAAAGTCATGGGACAAATTCTGCTCTCAATTATACCATTGTGTAAGGTTTTACTGTTTACTGCAATTGGCTGCACTGTCCAGCAACAGCTGCAGAACCGCAGCCTAACCCGGTGCTCTGTGCTGCATGGTAGCATGGCTGGCTCCAGCTGGTTGGCGCAGCCACCTGTCCTGGTGCTCTGGGTAGCATGGCTATAGCACCACCAGCCACTGGTGCTCCAGGCAACTCAGTAAGGGGGTAGGGAAGGAATAGATAGAGGGTAGGGGAGTTCAGGGTGGTGGTCAGGGGGTGTGGGTGTGGATAGGGGTTGTCACAGGGCAGGGATCCTGGGGAAGCCAGTCAGGAATGGGGGGGGGGGGGGAGGTTGGATGGAGTGGCGGGGAGCAGTCAAAGAATTGGATAAGGGCCAGGGGCATTGCTGGCTGTTTGGGGCAGGACAGCCACCAACAGACCCTCCATACAATTTCGGAAACCCGATGTGGCCCTCAGGCTAAAGAAGTTTGCCTGCCCCTGGTATACGCTAGTCAACAACATCACCTCCTCAAATGGAAATGGCAGAAAACTTTCACAAGTTGTTTACAAATATAAGTGTGGAAAGAGGTTTTTCTGGGGGGCAAGCACACACTGACAGAATTTACTGAACTGATAGTGGAAAAGCTTTTGCCCATCCTGACAGCAGCTATGTGATTGCAGCACTCAATGACAATCCGCGATAGTCGGTACACATCTCAAGGAGCATGTAGTCCTGGTTGAACAGCCATTAATGTAAACTATAAACCTTTTAGTTTTTGTCTGCAGCATTCACACAGAGGAATTACAGCAGAGCACTCTGGTGTGCATTGCTATTCACACCCTCCTAGTCCAAACTGCAGAGCAGTTTACATACAGCCTAACTGCCAGCAAAGCAGACAACCTAGGATCTAACAATCAAATTGCATTTTTTTTTCTTCCTGCTCATTATCATCAGTAATACAAATGTACTGCAGGCCAAAGTGTTTAACCTCAATGGAAGTTACCAGGGTTGCATGGGTATAAGGGATGATAGATGTGGGCTTGCAAGACCTTTATAACAATGAGTGAAAAAGAGAATGCAGTTTGACTGTCAGATCCCCCAAGATAAATTTGCAGAGTTGGCAGTTAAAGAGGGAGGGAGAGAACCACTCTTTAGGGCAGAGATTGTCTAACATTCTGTGTTTGTACAATGCCCGGCACAATGGGGCCCTGCTCTTGCTTGGTCATTAAGCCCCTCTAATCTGATTAAGAATAATTATTTACAAAAAAATATTCTTAAATTAAAAATATTTAATTTGTAGTTAATGATAGACAACCATGGTACCCTGCGATGGTCAGAGAAAAGAGGTCATGGTATGTGTCTAAATTAAGGGGACTTCAAATAAAAATAGAGTTTCCTACTGTACCAGTATCATATTCTTCTTCGTCTCCAATGCTGAATACCGGTTTTACACCACGGTAAGGTTTTCCCAATCTGTCACTGCTGCTAACATGTCTGTTGGCATGGGAAGGGGAAAGGAGGGGAAAAAAATAATCTTAAGATCCAATGGTACAACATTTCCTATAGCAACACGCAATAGCAAAATGTAACCGTATCTGAGCAACCAGAGAGGAATCCAGTCTCGAAATCTACTGCAAGAAAACTGGGAGTGACCCAGAAAGCACTAGATTAGTAAAAGCAGATGATGGGGTTATTTGCCAGACTGAACATTTTTAGCATTGTAACTGAAAACCGGGTTGTCCTGCATCTTACATACAACTTCTAACCCTTCTCTCGAACAGTAAAACCATACTAAATATCCAAAACATTTAAGGAGGTGCTTTGAAATACCCAGCAGAGCACGCTAGTGTTTGTCTGAATTACATTTTAACATGTTGTATGGCTCTGGAAGGATTGTAAATTGGGGTGGAGGGAAAAGATGGAGAATATAAAAAAAGTACATTTGATTGTTTGCTGGACTGGTAAGAGGGTTACTCTTGGAGAGATTTTTCCAAAGGAAAAAAACTGCACAGATACAAAAAAGAAACAAATCTGCTTCAGTTAAACATCTTTAAAGCTCTGTTCTTGTTTTGAGCCAATATATTGATGCACACTAATTTATGTACACCTGTGGAACCAGGTCCAAGAGGGTAGCTGTGCCTTTAGTACTATATTGAAGAAAGCTGATATTTATCTACACGTGGAAGTCTAAAAAGTTGCTACATCTTCTAGGGTTATTTGATTAGAAGTTACCGAATGAGAAAGAACATGAAATAACTTGTTAATTGAGGAAAAAAAGAAATATGCTATACAAAAAAAGCAATATAAAAATGTGCTCATTAGTGACTTAAGACAATAAGCATCAATGACACTGACAATCCGCAAGGGCAGTGATTTTATTGTATTATTTAGGTAGACTTTTGTGAATATGGACTTTTAAGAAAAAAGACTAAGGAAAAATATTGTAGATTACTGATTTGGTAAGAGGAGGTTATGTTTAGTAAGATTATATAATTTGTAGTGTTAATTGAAAATTTATAGCTAGGGTTTAAAAAAGAGGTCATATTTGCATTAAACAGAGTAAGGTTAGCCAAGGCAAAAAAAGAAAGGCCTACTATATAAAATTATCCACCATATTAAACTAGAAATGGAGAATTCTACAGGAACGAGACCAGTTTGTAGTACAGGATAGATCTCATTTAATCTACATTCATTCAGTGGACAACCTGCAAAATTAGTCTGATTTTGCTAGTAAAGATACAATTGGCACGACTGAATCAATGAGACAAAAAGGTTTCTTTCCACTTTATACAACTGGAATTTTAAGAAAAGCATAGTCTTAGTACATTAATTTATCTTGGGTTCTAACTAGTTAATACTGTCAGTACAGCTTTCCAGTAGAAAAAGAAAGAGGATTTTAATGTAGGGGAGCAATATTCCTTTAAGGGACAAGTAGAAACTCAATGCAGCAATATTTTTTCATAACAAAACAAAAAGGTTGGATGGTCTGTCAATTATAAAAGAAACACTAAAGCTGGAAAGAAACAATTTTATAGTTTAATATTTATGTTTCCTAAGAGGTTTTTATTTTTATGTTTTTGAAGTTGCTTTATAAATAACCTTACGTCTCCATTTTACTGGGACATTCCTGTTTCTTTCCAGGTACTAAAAGGATAACATTAACTATTTTTTGCTCACCCTATACCATCTCCCTTCTCTAGTAATGTTGGGTGACCTAGTAGAGCCAGCACGATGTTCCCCCATTCTCAGAGAATTGGCAAATCTACTAGAAAAAACTGAATCAAATTCCTTAAAAAAAGTTTTTTTTAAAAAATCAATGACTTCTTCAGCACCCACTTCTATACAGTACTACCTGCCAAGACTCAAATGTGGGACGCAATGTGTGACAAAGACCCCAAAATGTGGGAGACCAAAGTATTTTTTGTGCAGGAAATGCTGTGGATTCCTTCATTTTGCATGTTAGTTTTTATAACCACAGTTTCATGAGTATTTCTGATGTAAATAATTTTAACATTAAAAGTGAAGGGCACAAAATTTGTGTGGAACACAGCTAACTCTGGGAATGAAATGAGGGACAGTTGAGAGGTATGCCCATTTTTCTAGCTCTGTTTGCTGTTCACAGAGTGTGCGCATCTCCATTCTGACCAGCATATTCCATCACCACAGGCTAAGAATGTGCTTGGAATATGTAGAATTATTGGAAACATGTCAAACCTCAGACATTAGAGAGACAAGGTGGGTGAGGTAATATTTTTGCATTGGACCAACTTCTGCTGGCGAGAGAGAAGCTTCCCAGCTAACCTGAACAGCTCTGTAAAAGCTCAAACGCTTGTCTCGCTCACCAACAGAAGTTGATCCAATAAGATATTATCTTACCCACCATCTCTCTTTAGGAATGCAGTAGTTTTAAATTTGCTGACAAAATTCCAAGAGGACTTTAACAGTTTTAGACCACTGTGAGCTCTGAAGATACGTTTTGAACAGCTTGTAATAGGTGTCCTTTGTCTCAAACTGAAGCTCAAAATTGAAACCTGTTAAATAAAGGCTTCTGCCACCCTTCCCTACAACAAATTAATAAAATGCAAAACTGAAGTGACTGGATTTAAAAAAAAAAAGGTTTAAAATAAAGAGGAAGGAAACTGAAAGACTAAATAAAAGCCAAGAGAATAAGAAAGCACTGCAAATATTGCCCTTTTCTTCCCATAACTACAGAATAGCATCTGAAAAAGTTAAGAGTTTGATTCGAAGCACAGCTTTTTAAAGTTGATATATAGAATTTCAGATATGTCAGTGTGACCAATGCTTACAAACATTGTGAAGTCATGCTAAAAAAGGACAAAGGTGTTTTTAGTTATTTTGGTCTACTCATTGGCTTACCGCTCCATGCTTGCTCTGTCTGGCCAGGGAAGATTGAAAGACATTCTATAGCAAATTGGGGCAGAGGACAGAAAATAATTAAAGGGGAGGGAAAAAAAAAACTGGTACAAAAAGTGAGTGCTCTGTATCAGCAATTTCCCCCTGCGTATCCTCAAACCAAATAATATTTCCGCAGACCTAGCCAGGGACCACAGGAAGCTTAGAAGAAATTCTTTTAAAAAGAGGCATTTCTACATTAAATGTGATTTATATATGAGCCTTATCTGAATAATTGATGCAACAGAAACAAAAAGGATATTTTTATTACAAGATACTTATGCCCTAAAGTAACCATTCTGTAAGTGGCAATCACATCATTGCAACAGAGAACCCAACCTGCAAACAACTCTTTTAGCTGGACTAAAAATTAAGTAGGTGAGGATTTGAGAACCATTGTTCACCATAGCAGCCATCCTGAACCCCACTAACAAGTAAATGTATCTCAGTGCTTTAAAGGGCACTCAATAGCATCCATCTTTCAGAGCCTTGCAACTATTAAGACTTACAGCTGTTCTTAAAAATTACTGTAAAATAGGCTACCAAATTCAGACTTATTCACAATAAATATTTAGAAAACAGATCTTCAACTTAAAATGTACTTTAAAATTAAAACAGTCACAGAACCCCTTGTGAAACCAATATTCCTATTTTATAGTTGGGAAAACAAGACTGAAAACCTCTCTAGCTGAAAGGGCAAATCTATGCCAGAACTGTGCTCAGAATCCAGGAGTTCATGGATCTCAGTTCTCTGTTCAAGCCACAAAGTCAGGACAAATCACTTTATAATTTCTCTTTGTTTCAGCTCTTCCCCTTTAAGCAAATGCACGTCTTAAAGAGTTTCTCTCATTGTAAAGAAATTTAGGGTGGGATTTTCAAGAGTATTCAGTGTTGATCTAACTCTGCTCATACTGAAGTCAATGGGAGTCTAACTAACATTTTTGAAAAACCCATTCTAAATGTCTTTGATAAGTTTACAACAAAGAAACCTGTCTAATGCAATTTGCTGCATAATCATCCAGAGATGAAGGTGCAGACAGTGGCATTGGAATTATGAGCCAGCAAACTAGTTACACTTTAAGACGATGATATATTGCAAATGCTGGTGAAGGAAATTCCAAAACTGAGTGGGTGAGGGAAGAGAAGACAAACACTCAAAGGCAGATAGCTTTCAGTTTATCTTCTCGAGTCTTATTATTTAGTCTAATCTTCATACTTGCAAAAACATCCAGTTGAAATGAGCCATTCATCACTGATAATTACAATCACATATAAATAACCCACCTGTCCACAGGAGTTGATGTATTTTCAATAAAACTAATAACTTTTTCTTTCACATTCACAGATTTAGTCTTCAAAGCAACAGTCATTTTATTTACCAAGGACTTGACTCCTTTTCCATCACTTGAACCATTAGGAGAATCACCCTGTAAAAGTAAGTGCTCTAAGAATTAATTGTAACAATATTTTTACTATCAGTAATTTGTTAAGAATGGAAAGCTGCAACATACTGAGCATGATCACTTCCTATTGTTTACAGGAAAAATTATATAGACGATTAATATTTTTCATCCTGGACATACAATTTAAAAGGAATGGCAGCCATCTGGGATTAAGTAAAGACCATTTACAAAATAAGCTACCAAGCCCCATTACTTAGAACCATGCTCTGAAAATCCACTGAGAGGAAACAGTTCTAACCATGTAAAAATGTAAATGTACATAAAAATTAAAAGCCATATTCTACCTATCACTAGAAGAGGAACAGAAGATTCATGAAATGCATTTCTTGGAATATTCCAAGTAAGGAAGGAATTTAGAGGGTCCATGGAAGCATGGCCTCCATACCCTGTGGATCCCTCAGATGCATGTATAAAGGAGTATTTAGCCTCACAGTGCATCATTTTGTGGAGATGGTTGGTTACTCTCATGCTGGAGTCATGTTGCCACTGGCTTTCATTAACCCATTAAACCTGAACAACTTAACTTTCTGAATTAAATGGCTTTAGGTATGTAATAGACCTGATGTGAGATTATGAAACAGACTTGGAAGGACCAGCCACTGACTTGATAAACAACTAGTTGAATTCTTCTACACCTTTGGGAAGATTTCCTGAAATTCCAAAAGGATTTATCATCATCCCATGTACAGCTTTATGTATTTTATATACCCCAAAGTGAAGAAGATCTAAGAATGGTATCTAGTCCATATTTGTTATTGAAATGCAACCAATGTGCGATTTCCTCTAAAGATTCTCTCTTCTAAGACAAGATGACTTCAGGCTACTTCCAATCGGATAAAAGATGGTTATAATCTGCAATTAAATATACAGCTAAGAACAATTATAATTTGTAGCAATACATTCTGCAGGATAGACTTGACGTCGGAGAAGGGTAGATTTAGGCCATCTAGGTCCCATCTTATCTACATCTATTGAACATAACAAATGATGGCTCGGATCCTTCTATCAGATATGCACAGGTGCCCCACAAGAGCAAGAATTTCCACACAAATACAATTGCAAGATTGGGGGCTAAATTAATAAAAACATGAACTTTGAGTTTATAGACTAGAAAGGCACTAAGGAACACACAATCACTGCTTCTTGTAATTTTCAAATGCAAAACCTGATATATAAATACACTTACATCAACAGAGGAGTTTATGCTACTTCTTGAGCCTGAGGTACTAGCAATCCAGTGGCCATATCCATTTTCGGGACTTTCCACATTGATGTCTGCTAAGTGCTGCTGGAGTACTGTTAGAAAAGACATTTTTAAAAGAAATTCAGAGCCACATTTGAATGAGTCCTTTGATCATGTCTCACTTCAAACGGCTGATGTCAACATTTACTCTAGATGATTTACAAAAATGAAGATAAGTTCAATATGCTGCTACTCCTACTCTTTTTGATACTACAGAGCCTCTAAACAAATCTATTGTAATGAAATAAGACAAAAAAATTACATAAAATATAGAAGCAGCAGGAAATAATTGGCTTCTGCATTTTGATCAGATGGAGAGTGTGTCAAAATAGTGCTATTAGTCAAAGTAGAAGCTATTAGGTCCTGATCCTACAATTTATCATAAGTGGACCCCTACGCTCATACAGAGCCTCACTGACCTCAACCGTGGTCTGCCCAGGCATTGTAAATTGCAGCACTGGGAACCTAGTTACCGATGTTTAAGAAAACAAAGTAGTGAAGAATTACAGTACCATTAATGAGTATTATTAGGAAACACTGCAGTTGTTTTTACATAGAAACAATACTAGGGAGGATAAAGACACTGGGAGGGAAGCTTCCCAGCCATTCATGATTAATTCAGAATTCAGGATACACTGTGACAATGGTAAAGCTAATTAACATTGAACATGCAATTGTACAGTGTTCAAACAGTGACAAAAAGCTAGTGAATAAACTATGTTTGCCATCCATATAAACGATTGCCAAACTACCACCAATAGTAATCCCAATAGCATTAAAAAATACGATCACAGCTTTGTCAGGCCAAGACTGAATGTAAAAGGCATTATTAAATTAAAAACTTACCCATGAATCCTCCTTTGGCAATGCTTACATATTCCTTGTTTTTCTGCAACAAGAAAAACACTGGAAATCATTTGTGAGACACACGCAGATTTTCAAATTTAAGGAGGAAAAACAGGTCCCTACTCCAGGGGAGTGACATATGCTTAGCATACTTTACTTGATAAATGTGGAGTTTCTTTGAACCAAGGAAGTCTTATTTTTAAAAAATGAGAGTGAGTTATAGTCTAATAATGTCTTATTCCTGCAGAAGTTTATACATGTGCTTACCTTTAATCATTAGAATACTCTTATTGAAACCAATGGGACCACTCATGGAGTAAAGCTAAGCATGTGTTAGTGTTTACTATTTGGGATACTCAGGCCCTAATCCTGCAGAGAAGCATGCTGCAAGTACCAGATCATACATGTTTTTGTTGCTTGTCCTCCATATCACAAAGTTGCAGTCAGCTGTCTCCTTCATTGTGATGCCTCAGTTTGTACCATATATGGTTTCCACACCTATCACAAAGTGACTCCATGAAGGTCAATCATCATTTTATTTTTAGCTAATGGCATAGTTCTGAAAAGCTTTCCAAAAAAATATTTACTACATCTCTGCTTATATAAATGCCATCTTCAAGAATCTAAGTCACTCTACAAATTAAAACGAGGCCTACATTAAAAAAGGGATGGCCTAGAAAAGTCAGCCACACTCACCAACAATGGAGGATGAGGTGGAGGAAAAAAAAAAATCTAAAAAGAAGAGCTGGTTCAAAGGAAAGTCAAAATGGTTCAAGTGAACTGACTAATGGGTAAAGCCTTCCATTTTGCACTCCTCTAAGACAACAAAAGAAATTAAGATCAGTATGTATTCCGTTGTAATAGCTTTGGAGAGACATAGGAGAGAGAACTCATTTCCTTTAGAATTTGATTTCTGAAGATGCCATCAGAAACACTTTGAATTGAATCCATGGGCAGACTGAAAAAGGCGGGCATTACAAATGTTCTTTACAGGGGTAACATTTTGTAATTGTGGCAGCTTCTGAATCAATTAAAAAAGAAAACTAAAGTTAATTACAATAATTTTAGCCAGGATGTAATGAGAGTATGAATGACCATAGTGAGGTCCATGATGCACAGCTTTTAAAGAGAACTGGAGATGGTACAGCAACAGCCATTCTGAAGCATTATTGCAACACAGACTTACAATCCCTAAATGCTATTCCAAACCATATCCTTATTCAAAAAAATGCATATCACTTATCTGAGTCTCTACAGACTGGTGCCATGTTAGCTGTGAAATCACAGAAATGATGGCAATAGCTTTGGAAGATTTCTTTAGGGAATGCTCAGGTAAAATACTGCAGGTTCAGACTGTATTAAATTTTCCTCCAGAGCTTCTTGAGCTATGAGACTAACCCTTATAAGAGCCTAGAAGCAGCCTGTAGAGAAGGAACTCTGACAATGTGGTTCCAGTTAAACCAGGGATCCTGGAGCGCTAAGTCAGACCAGGTGGAGGCATAAGAACATAACATAAGAACATAAGAACGGCCATACTGGGTCAGACCAAAGGTCCATCTAGCCCAGCATCCTGTCTACCGACAGTGGCCAATGCCAGGTGCCCCGGAGTGAGTGAACCTAACAGGTATGATCGAGCGATCTCTCTCCTGCCATCCATCACCCCCCTCTGACAGACAGAGGCTAGGGACACCATTCATTACCCATCCCGGCTAATAGCCATTTATGGACTTAGCCTCCATGAATTTATCCAGCTCTCTTTTAAACCCTGTTATAGTCCTAGCCTTCACAGCCTCCTCAGGTAAGGAGTTCCACAGGTTGACTGTGCGCTGTGTGAAGAAGAACTTCCTTTTATTTGTTTTAAACCTGCTGCACGCCAATTTCATTGAGTGGCCCCTAGTTCTTCTATTTTGGGAACAAGTAAATAACTTTTCCTTATTTACTTCCTCCACACCACTCATAATTTTATATACCTCTATCATATCCCCCCTTAGTCTCCTCTTTTCCAAGCTAAAAAGTCCTAGCCTCTTTAATCTCTCTTCATATGGGACCCGTTCCAAACCCCTAATCATTTTAGTTGCCCTTCTCTGAACCTTTTCTAGTGCCAGTATATCCTTTTTGAGATGAGGAGACCACATTTGTACGCAGTATTCAAGATGTGGGCGCACCATGGATTTGTATAAGGGCAATAACATATTCTCCGACTTATTCTCTATCCCTTTTTTAATGATTCCTAACATCCTGTTTGCTTTTTTGACTGCCGCTGCACACTGCGTGGATGCCTTCAGAGAACTATCCACAATGACTCCCAGGTCTTTTTCCTGATTGGTTGTAGCTAAATTAGCCCCCATCATGTTGTATGTATAGTTGGGGTTATTTTTTCCAATGTGCATTACTTTACATTTATCCACATTAAATTTCATTTGCCATTTTGTTGCCCAATCACTTAGTTTAGTGAGATCTTTTTGAAGTTCTTCACAGTCTGCTTTGGTCCTTACTACTTTGAGCAGTTTAGTATCATCTGCAAACTTTGCCACATCACTGTTTACCCCTTCCTCCAAATCATTTATAAATAAGTTGAATAGGATCGGTCCCAGGACTGACCCTTGGGGAACACCACTAGTTACCCCTCTCCATTCTGAAAAAGTTCCATTTATTCCTACCCTTTGTTCCCTGTCTTTTAACCAGTTTTCAATCCATGAGAAGATCTTCCCTCTTATCCCATGGCAGCTTAATTTACGTAAGAGCCTTTGGTGAGGGACCTTGTCAAAGGCTTTCTGGAAATCTAAGTACACTATGTCCACCGGATCCCCCTTGTCCACATGTTTGCTGACCCCTTCAAAGAACTCTAATAGATTAGTAAGACACGATTTCCCTTTGCAGAAACCATGTTGACTTTTGCCCAACAATTTATGCTCTTCTATGTGTCTGACAATTTTATTCTTTACTATTGTTTCAACTAATTTTCCCGGTACGGACGTTAGACTGACTGGTCTGTAATTGCCAGGATCACCTCTAGAGCCCTTTTTAAATATTGGCGTTACATTAGCTATCTTCCAGTCACTGGGCACTGTAGCCGATTTAAAGGATAGGTTACAAACCCTCGTTAATAGTGCCACAATTTCACATTTGAGTTCTTTCAGAACTCTTGGGTGAATGCCATCTGGTCCCGGTGACTTGTTACAGTTAAGTTTATCAATGAGTTCCAGAACCTCCTCTACTGATACTTCAATTTGTGACAATACCTCAGATTCGTCACCTACAAAAGACAGCTCAGGTTTAGGAATCTCCCTAACGTCCTCAGCCGTGAAGACTGAAGCAAAGAATTCATTTAGTTTCTCTGCAATGACTCTGTCATCTTTAAGTGCTCCTTTTGTATCTCTGTCATCCAGGGGCCCCACTGGTTGTTTAGCAGGCTTCCTGCTTCTGACATATTTAAAAAACATAACACCTCCATATCCAATGCCTGGTGTACTTGGGGATGGGCGGTCAATCTAAGTTATGCAACTTCAGCTACATGAATAACATAGCTAAAGTCAACATACTTAGATCTACTTGCTGTGTTCACTGTAGTAAGTTGACAGCTGACGCTCTCCCGTCGACTCTGCCTGCGTGTCTTGTCCTGGTGGAGTACTGGAGTCAACGGGAGAGCGCTCAGTGGTCAATTTATCGCATCTAAACTAGATGCGATAAATCCAACCCTGCTGGATCGATCACTGCCTGTCAATCCAGAGGATAATGTAGACAAGCCCATAGTCCCCAGCTCTCTGATGGATCCCAGGTATCCGGAGTCCTGATCCCTTCATCTTCCCAGGAGAGGAGGAGAAGAAAGAAAAAGAGCATGAGGGAAGGGCAAGACTAATCTTACCTCCAATAGAATAATATGGAAAGAATGGAGCAAGTGCACCCTTGCAGAATTTTCCTGATGCCAAGATCCTCTACTGTGGGTTTGTTTGAAGGAAGGCAAGATCTGGGTTCAAGTGAACAACTCATTTTGGTGGTCATTAAATGACTGCTCAAAACCATGTGTAGTTATAAGAACAGTTAATATGTAAAGAAAGTCTATTTTGTCGCTTTTTACTGATGTGTAAAAGAATGTAATTCTTTGAACAGCTAAACAATAATTCCAAGATCCTAGTTGTACCTGTAAAAAGTGTGCCAACACCATATTCATATACATGTCCTCTTCTTCCCTTCCACTTCCCATGAAACAGAGGTGCTCTCCACTAGCTATGGAGCCAGACTCAATGGATTGCTTCTGTGCTTCTAACAAGGATTTTACAGACTGTGCAAACTCTGATGGGTTCTGGAGCATCTACAGAATAAAATAAACAGAATGTTAAGTATTTACTTGCATACAATTTGTCAGCACGCACACACAAAAAGGCATCAGGGCTCTCATTTATTTGTTATTCACTAAACACGGTGAGCTCAGAACTCTACAAGACACAAGTTAAAGACAGTGTACGTCTCAGAGGTCATATTATCTAACAAAGACACACAGAGAAAACTTTCAGAAAAATCCTCAGAAGGGAATACTCTATTTTTATTAACTCAATTCTTATTGACACAGTAGAAAAAAAATCTCATTTTTTAAAGGAGGACTTGAATGAGAAGATAAGGTAGCAAGCTAGAATCAGGAGGATGTTCCATGCCCATGGGATGATGTAGAAAAAGACAAAAAAAGAAGAGTTTGAGAAGAACATAAATCTTTTTTGAGATGGGGTGACCAGAACTGCATGAAGTATTCAAGATGTGGGCGTATCATGGATTTATTTAGTGGCATTATGATATTTTCAGTTTCATTATCTAGTCTTTTCCTAATGGCTCCTAACATTGTTAGCTTTTTTGACTCGTGCTGCACACTGAAACGATGTTTTTAAAGATATTTTTCTTGAGTGGTAACAGCTAATTTAGATCCCATCATTTTGTATGTATAGTTGGGATTGTTTGCTGATGTATGTTACTTTGCACATAACATAAAATTTCATCTTTAGGTTGCCCAGTCACCCACTTCTGTGATCAGAATGATCAAAAAAGCACTTTATGAGCTACATATATGGTATTCACTTCATTGAGCAACAAAAAACAGCCACTTCGGAGGTAAAACAACTGCACTACAAGACAATTTAAGACAATAAGTGAATAATGTTATGGCACCAACTGAAATGGCAGAGACGATTTCAAGGAGGCAAAAATGTGCAATAAGAGTTCACATCCACACTTGAACAGAAATTTCAGTGGGATCTATAATGAAGTTAACAGGATCTCAGTTTTACAGTTCAGCCCCAAGACTAACATACCTTCTCACATAGCGCAATGAGGGCTTTAATGACTAAGGGACAAACTCAGCAGTATCTCCCAGCAGCACAGTGCCCCATAAAGCCACATTGTGAGTACTAAAGCAAGACCACAAAGAAGAGTGCCACCTACTAAATTATTTGGAGCTCGCATCCAAGCAGGATACGATTTTGAGACACCAGGATTTTGTTTTCGTTGGCTTTCTATTGGTATCACCAAAGATTAAATTTGCCAGCAAGATCGCTGAGACCAGCAGTACACTCAACCATGTAAATACACATTTAGTTTTAGATAAAATATACAGTAAGTTTTAAGAAATACTATTAGCCAACATAACTTTTCAGGGGAAAAAATATCTGGGGCAAAATGGGTGGAGACTTTAAAAAACACACAACTTTAAGACTTTTAGAAAAAGCTCATTTCTGAAACAGGCATATAAACTGAAGACCACCACCAAGTGCTCCATTGACTAGAATTAAGAACCAGTGATTTGTGGAAATAGACATCTCTTTCAGTTTTGTTTTAACTAAGGACATTATAGAACAGCTTTTGTCCAAAACACAAAGCATACTAACCAAGTCTGAGTCCAGGTGAAATGCTGTTGATAAATGCCCAGCATTGTATTGTTCCGCAGGACGACAATCCACTACAAAGAACCTTACTCCTTCCTGAAAGAAAAACATTTTACCTGTTATGATTTACTAATCTAAAGTTTAAAATAATTACTGAGGAAGTCACACCATTCAAGTGGGTTTATCACCACTTTTTTATTTTATTTTTTTTATAAGAACTCCTATACTATAGGGATGGGTCTCTGGATGTGACTTACTGGGTATCAAAAAATTATGTTTAGTGTGGGAGCACTCAGCTAGAGCAGTATAACAATAACACCAATAATGCCCCACTAGTAATCTTACTTTAGTATAGTAGTTTTCATTTCAAACTGACTCCAAGTGCTAGATACACAATGAAATAATTTTACCCATCATTGGGAAGAAACACAGCCCCTACTTAGTATCACACAACAATACACAATGAGAAACGACACAAAATTAAAGCTAAGCATGTGATGAACTGTTTAGCTCAAAAGAGGTAGACATAAGCATATGTTCAATGCTTCACTGAATAGAGGCCAGAAAGCTGTTATTAAAAAGGCAGGTACATTTTTAAAGACAAAACACTGGGCTTACATCAAACAACAACATTATCCATGTATTGTACCTAGGGGTACCCCCCCCCCCCATTGCATATTTGTACTAAAATATTGAGAGTAAAGTCCCTGCATGCTAGTATATTTGTATTACAAAACTATTATACAAATACTTAGAGCCTTAGCACAAATTAACATTTCACAACCCAAAGGCAGGATTTTCTTGTAGCAGTATTTCAGTCTCAGGTAAAGAGTTGATCTTCCACTGGAAATACTGTGTGCGTGCAAGTGTGTGCTTTGCTTTTGTTTGTTTTTAAGTCTGCATCCCTATTTCAGGAAATCAAATGAAGGGAATCTCACACTAGGCTCCTCACCTCCCATGAAAGGCCTGCTATTTTTTAGGGGGGAAAGTTCATTGCCCCTCATAGAAAGGCTGCATTGTGGCCAGGATATCCTTTACAAGGGAGCTAGAATCTCAAGGCACAAAATTATTTCTATATCAGCAAACAGTAACTTGTATTTTCAGCCCTGGGAAAATATTTCAGCTAGATGGGGAAATGAAAGATTTATCCTCTCCTTTTGGAGAATAGCAATGTAGTACGTCTAGTTACTGACCCCTTGTTGCTGATTTGCTTGAAGAATCTCAGATACTGAAATCGCTAGACAGAGAGCTTGGCTCAAGTCTGTCTCATCATCCTTGAGTCCCAACAAGCTGCTGCCAAAGAGACTGTGGTTGTTCTATTTGGTAAGACACAAAATATCTTTAACATTAATTGCAGTTATTATACCTAAAACAAACAAACAAACAAAAAACTACACACAGACTCCAACCTAAGGTTGTTATTTCTACAATATTACAGATGTACGTTGGACTTTATAAACAAGTTTAAAAAAAAAAAAAAAAAAAAAAAAAAAAAGAGTTCAACATATCTTGGTCACATGAGTTTTTCCATCAGAGAATTTCTGAAAAATATTAAAAACAGCCAGACTTCCCTCACATTCAAGTTTGTCAAAATAATAGTCCCACAGCCCTATATCACCATGGGTGTATCAACATGGTTAAAAAAAAACATTTTTTCATCTCAGCAAACAAAAGCTGGTGTTAAGGAAATCCTGCCCCTTTGATTATCCCCATTACTTGTCTACCACAAAACATCTGTACACCATGCTCAGAAGAAAGCACAATAAGGAAGCCAGAAGTAATGAGTACTAGTTACAAGTTGCACTGAAGTCAGTGGGACTACTTGTGACAGTAGTAAGTGCAGGACTATCCCCTATACCAAGAGCCCTATTTATCTTTCATCTCAATAGCTTTTTCTGCTTTCTCAAATTTACATCCAAGATTGCTATCCAATCCCTGCCAGAGAATTAGTGTCTCAGTTTGGCCTGTCTGAATTGCTCAGTATCCATAAAAATCACCAAGTTATAAAGTAATTTCCTCAACTGCTTGGCTATTACCTTTCTGAAAGAAGCTGGAGTTTTACTATAATAATATTGTGCCAAAGAGAAAAGGTCTTCTATATCTTCTATATCCAAACTGGCTGGGGAAGTTTCTAGGAATCCTGTAACATGCAACATATGGAAATTAATACTTAAAACATTTAAACAAAACATTGCATGTGGCCTTTTCAAACAGTAAAAATATACTCTTTTTAATAGAGCACAACACAATTAAGTTTTTCAACTAAACTGCATGTTAATTTAGCCTCTCATTCAGGAGCAGAGTTGTTTTGAAAGTTACATATTCAAAATATGTGGTATTTACCAGCACATTTGTGAATATAGTGGTGGCTTCTTAAGCTGCCTGTATTGTTGAGTGATGGGATGGGACTATTCGTCAAGTCTCATTAGTTACAGACTGGTGGAGCCAGAAAATATTTGTTGTCCCCTTAAAATGTTTCTGAACCTCAGAAACACACAACACACGCCCATGTTATTTGCTAAATGTTTGAGCTTCAACTCAGAATTGCTCATATTTAGTGCATTTCTGTCTACATTTAGAGTTTAATCCTCAATACATACTTCATCTAGTAAAGAGAGAGCTCAGAAAGATCCAGGGAAAGCACCAAAAACTCTGAGTGTCTATTGGACACTTTATTTGTCCATCGTGATGAACGGATGCAACTCACCAGTGCATGCCAATAGGGGGAAAAAAACTCAACAACTTTATTGTGTACTACTGGATTTATAAAAAAGTACATACTTTTTTTTTTAGGTTTAATAGTTCATGGACAATCATTTTCATTGATGTGAACACAACATTAGACATATAATAGAGGAGATCCC
This sequence comes from Sternotherus odoratus, assembly GCA_032164245.1. Lineage (NCBI taxonomy): Eukaryota > Metazoa > Chordata > Testudines > Kinosternidae > Sternotherus > Sternotherus odoratus. Next base: position 133,492,718 of record JAVMKO010000001.1, on the reverse strand, counting down.
TACCCAAGGAGCTTACATTCTAATTCATATAAAGAAAGAGGGGAAAGAATAAACACAAAAATGGGTGTATAGAGCATTGAAAGAGCTAGTGAGGGGACTGGAGCATGAATAGAGAGGTTGTTTCAAGCACATGAAGAAAGGCATGTTGCCAAGTGTGGGAGAAGGAAAGGAAAATGCAAGAAAAGAATGGTAGGATGCAAAAAGTGACAGGGAAACGAAAGAAAAAATGAAAGCAGAATACGGGCAGAAACAGTGATGCAATGCAGAGATCTGAAGGTGACAATCAGGAACGTTATGAACAGAAACTGCCAGTGAGGGGATTTGCTGACGCAATGATGGAATCAGACCGGCAAATGGGGAAGATTATTTTAGCAGCAGCATTACAAGAGTAGTACATACTTATCATTTCTTCTCTGCTGTCTGATTCTTGTGCTAAAATAACATCTCTGAAAATAGTAGAAACACAAGCATTGATTAAGTCAGGAAAAATAACCACCAAATATGGACAAAACTGAGACCAACAAATTCATATCATTAACCATGTACTCACTTTGCATTGACAAGGATGATTAACATTAAGAAATAAATAAAAAATGGATCTGCTTGTTGTAGGTATCCATCCCATATTGCCTGAGTGACTTCAGCTGAGCAGTAATATGAAAAGAGGCTTCCAAGCTGAAAAGTTGGGGAATAGCGGGAAGAAAGCAAAGAGTCAGGAACAACTCTAGCAGGCCAACAATACTGCTAACAGATAGACAAGCTAGCTAAAAGAAAAACATTGAGGACACTTGAAACTGTACATTTGCACTGTGCATTGAAGGGCAATTCTATCCTTAAACATTACTTCTGAAAAAGTTATATAGTGGGGATCCAGAGGGTTTCTCTATTTTTACATATGCTCACTTCACAGCTGAAGTTTGGTTTTGTTTTTTTACTGCCAGGCCTGCAAACTCGACTTGGGATCTGAAAGTTAGGCTGGGCTTATTTCTGGCTCATATGCCTTCAGCAATACAGGTTTTGAAATTTAACTTAGTTAATAATTCTGATAAAGCGTAAGCCATAACAGAATTTATTCCCTAGTGTTTTGTTGGCTCTTCAGGGCTAATCTTAACAAAAAAGTAGTAACAGAACTCATTCTAGTCAGTAAAGCAAGCAGACATGACTTTGAATACACATTGTGAAACCGTGAATACTTATTAAGGTGGTCCCATTTTTACATGGCCACTTTTCACAGTTGAACCAGACTTTAAATTAAATAGGGTCATTCAGTTTGGCAATGAGACACACCTCTTAAGTTTTAAATCATTAGGTTGACTGCTGAGTTACTATCTACCTGCTAGAAATGGAGTGTTATTACCCTTACAAAAAAATTTAATCTTTGGGCGCACACACTTTTAAAAAATGCAACCTTTCTACTACATAGAAAGCACACAGTGGATGAAAGAAAACAAGCTGTGAATTTCCTTCAATGCCAGACATCTGTAATGATACTTAACTGAAAAGCGTAATACGTGGCTGATTTAGAGTCTTGGTGAGCATTCTGTTGTGCTCCACATGGGATCGCTACTGTCATGACTTTCAATAGCACTTCACCTACTTTTAAAAGCTATCTTGAGAGCATATAACACCTCCCAATTTGCTATTGTAATAAGGGTCAAATGGTTTCAACAATTTTGAGTCAAGCTCTGTTGAAAACGGTCTCTCTTTGAAGGACAATGGCACACTGACAGATATAAATCATGTTTTTTACAAACTTCTGTGTTTGAATCTCCACTCACAATCCCTCAAAATATAGTGAACTTACAAAGCGAAGTCATCCTAGCTTAGCTTCTTAAAATAAAATGAAAATGTAGAAGTAGCCTCTTAACTTGTACAGCTACAAGTAGGATATTGAGTGCAACAATTCTGAAGGAGCCAAGGAAAAAACACGGAGCTAAAATGTGTTTTTTCCCTAACATTTGATTTTGACATCTTTTATATAATAGTTATTGAAACATACTTTCACTCAGGAGTAATATACAGACTACAGCCAAATCTGACTGCTGCTTTAGATGATGACTGGCCAAAGCTAGATTTTATTTGTGTGTGTATATTAATATTATATTTTACCTCCTGCGGAGGTGCTATTTTCTATCCAGTTTTATGGCTTTTTATTCCTCTAGCTTGAAGTGAAGAACCTTTGAAAAACTACTAAAAGCATAAAACCTGCAAATTCCTTTTGCATCACTATTCCATAAGCTCAGCAGTTTGTACTTAAAAGTTTCTACAGAAATTTATTTTTCATTATGTTTTCCTACTTTCACTTCATTACCCAGTTGAGTGCATACGAGTCTGGTGTCATCTTCTTAGTGTCAAGAAAGGAGCAGAGTTCAGGCTCATGATACTGGAGGAGAAGCCTAAATAGATGAAATGGTCTCCCCTTCTGGAAACAATCCCTAAAAAGCAAGTAGCAAGACAATGTTTATGAAAACATCATAATATTCCAGTTATTAGGCTTATATTGACAATTCTTAGCTCAGAAGAAAACAACTTTCTGTGTATTAAGAGGAAACATGTAATCCCTTCACGAGTGGTCACATCAGATGGTGTGGAGAATTAACAAATACTTAAATTGTTTAAAAATGTTAAAGTTGCCACATTTAAATATCAAAATAAAATTTAAACATTCTTTTGTAAAAGGCACTTTGGGCAGGAGTGTGCCTCAATCTAAACAGAAAATTGTTACCTATTTTAACACAACTGACCAAAGTGATTTTAAAACTTCTCCATGTACATCTGAATAAAAATTTCACATTAAGCAACTAGTGGGGAGGGGAAGAGAGGAAAATCACGTTATGGAGTAGGGCAAAATAAAATTGGAAGACAGTAAAGACAGCTCTTTCTTGTAAGTTAAGTTTCTTGTAATACAAAACTCTCCCAATCAATGTAGTTCACTTGAGTGTCTCTTGTGGGCAATTTTATTATGTTGAAGCTTGAAGAGAAACATTACACCTATTTAATGCGTTAGTTATTAAAAGATTTCTACTTTCCCATTCAGTTAACAGTGCAATGGTAACAAAATGCAGACATTTTATTGTCTTATTTTTAACATAACCATTTAGTCTCAAAATTAATTTAATTCTGAATGGGTTACAAAAGAGTTCACGTCACTTACACTTTACCAGCTACCAATATTCAAAATGGACTCAAAAATCTTTCAGAATTTAGAGAAAAAGTTTCTCAGAGTTTCAGTTTACAATGGTAATAAAACCTCTATTTCAGACGTAGTAGGGTTTTTTCTTAAATTGCTCTGCTGAATAAATTGCTCCCTACTACTTATCAGCTCAATCAATCCTCTAGTGGCTTGTCCAGATGTCTAGTTCAGGGGTTCTCAAACTGGTGTTCAGGATCCCTCAGGTCATACATAATGTTATTACATGGGGGGGTTACGAGCTGTCAACCTCCACCCTATTCCACTTTGAATTCCAGCATTTATAATAGTGTTAAATATTGTGACAGACCGCTCTCTCACCCCTCTCAGGAACACAGGCAGGAAACCCTTTTTTGCTCCAAACAGTGCTCTTTAATTTACAGTGCAGGACCCCACCACCAATATATACAGGTTAAAACAGCTCATTAATACACACTCAGCTCTTGATAGCTCATTAATACACACTCAGCTCTTGATAGCTCATTAATACACACTCAGCTCTTGATAGCTCAAACACAACACACAGCTCTGGATAGCTCATGCCACCACCACCACACTCTAAACAGCTACAGGGGGAGGCTGAGTCCACTGCCCCCGGTTGGGACTTCCTCCCCAACTGCACCCACAGATTGAGTATTGGTTAGCTCTAGCATACACACACACTACTCTGGTTAGCTCATACACAACACACTCACAGCTAATAGCTCAAACACCCAGCTCTACGGACTCTATGTAGTCCAGCTAACAGTGATACAAACACACACAGCTCTAGGGACTCTAGATAGTCCAGCTAACATACAAACCAGCTCTGAGTAGCTCAAACCACCACCACCACCCTGGGCTTCCTTCCTGGCAGCCTTATATCCCCCAGAGGAGGCTGCCAGGTGCAACCCATCCATGTTGATTGCCCTGCAAGCCAGGTGGCTGATTAGCCTTTCCTGCAAGGGAGGTTTGCAGGCTGGTGCTCCCTCTTAAAGGGCCAGCAGGGCTGGCTCAGGCACTCCTGGCCAGCACCCTGCCACAATATATTAAAAAGTGTTTTTAATTGGGGGGGTGCACTCAGAGGTTTGCTATGTGAAAGAGGTCACCAGTATAAAAGTTTGAGAACCACTGCTCTAGTTGAAACGCAACACTCTGCTTCTCAAGAGCAGCGAGTTCAAATACCTACCTCCTCAGTCATTGGAGGGGTGAAAAGGCAGAATGACACAAAATGAAAAAAAAAAAAGTGTTCAAAATGCTGATTTAAGCATCACTCTCTAGCCAAAGAAAGAATAGAGTTGACCACTTTAAGGGGAGTCTATTTTGCACCCCTCACTAGAGGGAATGTTGCCATGAGAAAAACAGAACTCTCAACCTACCACCTGCCGGCATTATCAAATGAGGATGGGAAATACTGTAAATTCTACGATCAACCATTCACCAACTTTCTAGGTTGTTTATCACTATTTCAGATCATAGACTAAAACACATTCTGTGCTAATTCTTATCTTTGCGTGATGCAACTGATGAGCACACACTTTTCATTTTCTCCTGGTGAGGGGTAAAGAAATAGCCCTTTAATAAAAACAGATGTGTCAGTATTAATGGCTTGACATTTTCCTGTAAGCAATTAGTTTACTCTGTCCAGCTAATAAGAATAATTATTCTTCTACAGGATAAGGAGGGAAATATAGCTAGCTGTGGGGAGAAAAGAGCTCCTTATTATTACAATAAATAAATAAGCTTTTGAGAACAAGTATTACATGTAGGAAAGGTTTTAAAAATCACTCTAAAAACAATTCTATTAATTTTCTACATTGGGTTTTCCTTTACTTGCTTTGTTAAATAAGCTGTTTTCAAGAGAAACTGGTCACGGTTTAACAGTTCATCTGCTCTTTCTGCACAAATTCCTATCTGATGTCAATGTTCTGTTAAAACAATTTCCTACAACAACCTGCTAGAATTAGGATTTTAGGTAAGTATCAGCAACAAATAAATTATTAACAAGAAATCCTGTTTTTATTAAGTTGCTTTTTTGTGTGTGTGTGTGGTGGTGGTGGTGGTGGTGGTGGGGAGTGTATAAGGATACTCCTATGGTTAACACACTGGACTTGGACACAAAAGATGGGTTCCATTCCCAACTGCTACAGACTATCTGTGAAATGTTGGCCAAATTATTTAAATTTCTTCATTTCTCATTTGTAAAATGGGGATAATACTTCCTCTCACACCCTTTGTCTCATCTAGACTAAGATCTTTGAGCAGACTGTCCATTAGTATGTATATGTACAGCAATTTGCACATTTGGAGTTTCCAGGTACTACTGCAGTACAAATAATACTAATTTTAATATGAGGGAGTAAATGTAGTGGTTAGAACAGCAGGTGGTGCTTCAGGATTCCTAAATTTCACTTCCAAATTGATGATTACCTACTGTGTAGCTTGTGAAATCAGACCTGTGTTTCAGTTTACCCACCCATAACATGGGGACAATAGTTTCTACCTCCTTTATAGGGATGTTGAGAAACTTAGTGTCTGTGAAGTGTTTTGAAGTAACTGGAAGGGAGGCATAGACATGAAAAATGCTAGCACAGGAACAGAACGTTCATCTTACAGAACATATAGGCAGAACAGTTTATAAACAAGTACTTCCCATATTGCATGAGGTGACAATGTGCTTTTTAAAAGGTTTAGTGAATGTGTGCCAGTTGCATGTGAATTAGTTATATCATAAAAACTTCGGTAGTCATTTTCCGGAATCATATCCAACATATCTGTAGCATTTAGATTAGTTACATTTTCACGTACACCTCCAACTTTACAATAATCTGAGGGAATTTGGCAGTTTGCTACAAACAATGCTACTCCTTTATTGCTGCAGAAATCTCTATACCATTTGCCAAAACCACCATAAGGTATCTTTTGAGAGAAACTAGTTCTGAAAAATTTATGCATTCAATGCCAGCAACAGTAGTTCGTTCTCACTTGAATACCTGTCGCGCGCGCGCGCACACACACACTTTACCTAGGAATGTACTTGTTCATGATAGCATAAAAGCAGTTGTACAAATCACTGCGTGGAATTCGGAGATGCACCAGTGGCTTCAGTAGATGTATCCAACCGAGGCAAGAACTGTATTTAACATTACGTGATTTACAATAAAAGGTAGTAACGGATTCAATATCCAAAAGTAATACTGACTGCTCTTCTTGTGGCACTGACAGCTGATCTGGAAATAGAAAAGTATAACAAATACTTCAGACACAGTTACAGAATAGTTTCAGATGGCAGTTACACTCACATACAGAGCTGTGACTGACTGTGGATATAGTAGCTTGAATCAGGTGTTTAAGTGATGGTGTGAAAAAAGGTTTTAAGTAGCACTGCCAAGCAATTAAAAAAATTAATCATGCTGTTAAACAGTAGAATACCATTTATTTAATTTTTTTGGACTGTTCTACATTTTCAAATATATTGATTTCAATTGCAACACAATACAAAGTGAACAGTGCTCACTATTTTTTATTACAAATATTTGCATTGTAAAAATAGTATGTTTCAATTCCCCTAACACAAGTCGTGCAATTTCTTGATCATAAAAGTTGAACTTAACAAATGCATAATTATTCACAAAAAATAACTGTATTCGAAAATAAAAGAAATGTCAAACTTTAGAGTCTACAATTCCATTCACTCCTACTTCTTGTTCAGCCAATTGCTCAGACAAACATGTTTTTGTTTACATATGGAGGAGATAATGCTGTTCCTCCTTGTTTACAATGTCACCTGAAAGTGAGAACAGGCATTTGCATGGCACTGTTGTAGCTAATGTCAAAAGATATTTACATGCCAGATGCACTAAAGATTCATATGGCTCTTCGTGCTTCAACCACCATTCGAGAGGACATGCGTCCATGCTGATGAGACGTTCTGCTTGATAACCATCTACAGCAGTGTAGACCGATGCATGTTCATTTTCATCATTATGAGTCGTCAGATGCCACCAGCAGAAGACTGATTTTCTTTTTTAGTGGTTTGGGGTCTGTAGTTTCCGTATCAGAGTGTTGCTTTTGTAAGACTTCTGAAAGCATGCTCCACACCCCGTCCTTTCAGGTTTGGGAAGGCCCTTTAGATTCTTACATCTTGGGTCAAGTGTTGTAGCTATCTTCAGAAATTTCACAGTGGTATCTTTGTATTTTGTCAAATTTGCAATGAAAGTGTTCTTAAAACGAACAACATGGGCTGGGTCATCATGTTCTAGCAGTCTCAGGTGAAATATATGGCAGAATGCAGGTAAAACAGAGCAGGAGTTCTATTCTCCCACAAGGAGTTCAGTCACAAATTTAATTAAACGCATTATTTTTTTTAATAAGCGTCATAAGCATGGAAACACATTCTCTGAAACAATGGCCAAAGCATGAAGAGGCATATGAAACTTTACTACATCTGGTACATAAATATCTTGTGACGCCAGCTACAACAGTGCCATGCAAATGCCTGTTCTCACTTTCAGGTGCCACTGTAATTAAGAATGGGAATTATCTCCCATAAATGTAAACTAACATTTTTTTTAAATGACTGGCTAAACAAGAAGTAGAACTGGGTGGACTTGTAGGCTCTAAAGTTTTACATAACTGCACTCAGTAACAAAACAGTGTAACAAAAAACCCCACATTTGTAAGTTGTACTTTCATGATAAAGATATTGCACTTCAGTACTTGTGTGAGATGAATTGCAAAATACTATTTCTTGTTTATCATTTTTACAGAGCAAATATGTCTAACAAAAAATATAAAGCGAGTCCCGTACACTTTGAATTCTGTGTTGTAACTGAAATAGATATATTTGAAAATGTATAAAAATCTATATATATATAAAAGTCAAGTGGTGTATGTATGTATGTATGTATGTATGACTGCGAACTCCTCCCGCACCGTTTGAGCCAGAGACTTGAAATTTGGTACAGTGAGGGGTCTTGGGGTCTAAATGTTGGTAAGGGTCGAAAAATTTTCGGATCTCACCTCTGACGCCCCCCAGGGGTGAAAGTCTTTCAGGGCCAATCACATCGGCTGGGCGGTTAGGTGGTGATGATGTCATAATACCCCCCTCCAACAGACACCTCACTCGCTCAGCTCACCCCTCCCTCCTCCAACGGAACCCCAGAGATCCCTCAGTTCTCTGCCCCTCCCCCCTCCCAACGGAACCCCGGAGATCACTCAGCTCACTGCCCCTCCCCCCTCCAACGGAACCCTGGGGGTCACTCAGCTCACTGCCCCTCCCCCCTCCCAACGGAACCCTGGGGGTCACTCAGCTCACTGCCCCTCCCCCCTCCCAACGGAACCCCGGGGGTCACTCAGCTCACTGCCCCTCCCCCCTCCCAACGGAACCCCGGAGATCACTCAGCTCACTGCCCCTCCCTCCTCCAACGGAACCCCGGAGATCACTCAGCTCTGTGCCCCCCCCCCCACCTGCGAAGGTCCCCGGAATCCCTCTGCTCTGGGCCCCCTCCCCGCCTGCGACGGATCTGAGTTGGGTTTGGTGGGACGGTAAGTGAGGTGGGGGTGTCGGGTTCGGTCGGGGGGTGAGGTGGGGGTGTCGGGTTTGCTTGGGGGGGTGAGGTGGGGGTGTCGGGTTTGGTCGGGGGGTAAGTGAGCCAATTTATCCAATTTAAATAAAAATCAGATTTTTATTTTAAAGAGATTTTTCACACATACCCTTCTGCTCCTCCCTCCCCACCCCATTCAGTCATCTCTCTTTATGCAACTGAATTAGGTAATGATAAAAAAAAAGGGGGAAATGACTGTTTAATTGCAAACATTGAAAAGCAGCCTGTACTTAAAATGTTATAATAAAAGTGTGTCCAGATGAAGTTTGTTGTGACTAGTTATTTTGCAACAGGGACCCCATGACCCATAACTTATGGTGAAAATATCTACAAAAAGGAAGCATTTTAAAAAGGTTTCCTTTGCAAAAGTTGATAAATATTTTTATAATATATAAAAGAAAATGCAAGTGTCATCTGAAGAGTTCTTATAAATTTGCAGACTCAATACCTTCATTAAAATGTGAAACAGAGGATTTTAATCCTGTTTGAATGCAAGTCTTAGATATAACCTAAACATCATGTTATACTGATTAGATTAATTACTTTGGTACAGTCACAAAACTAGTTATCTGAAAGTTTTCTTTTGGTCTGAGAAAAAGGGGAAAAAACCACAAGGAACAGTGACTTTACAGATGTAATGTGCCATAGTACAATATAACATTCAAATTGATTGTGCTATTTTATTGAACTCCCTAAAAAGCTAAGTAACTTAATATTAATAATGGGGTTTTAGATTTTGTTTTTTATTTACTTGAGTGATTTTTTTTTCAGAAATGAAACAGGGAAGAGGAATTCACATAGGGAACAGTTTTTTCTTCCCAAAAGCTACTCTACAAAAGCAAAAACAGTTTAAAATTATTATTGGTGCATTATGCTAAGGGCTTCTGGCAGCCCTTCAATGACAATTTCTAGGACTAGGGCAAATGTATTTGAAGCAGTTTGTTTAGTTATTTTAAGCTTGCGTAGAGGTGGATAGAGAGAAAGGTGAAATGAAGGGAACTGAAAATGAAATAATGGCCACCAGTATTTAAAGCAGTTCTGCATCCAAATCTGAATTCTTCAAATACCTGGCAATGACATATCTAGTAGCAAATACACATAGGGACACGTAATGATAACTAGTTACTGGCTGGAGTTTAGGATATATACAGGGCCGGCCCACAACATTTTGGCACCCGACGCGGAGAGCTCAAATGGTGCCCCCATGCCTCCTCACTTGAGCCAAAAAGCTTTGAAAGGTCTCTTGTGCCCTCCTTCCTCCAGCTCTCCACCATCTCTGTGCATCTAGAGCAGAGAGAATACATATGCACCAGCAGCAGACACAATTTTCTACACTCTGGGTTCCAGTGCTGCCCTTCCAACGCCCCAGTCTGTCCCCCCCTTGGTTCTGGCACCTGAGGCGGCTGCCTCAGTTTGCAGCCCTTGACATATATAATTTATAAAACACCTGCTTATCCATAGCTTGGCTTGCATGCATAAAACTATACGTTATATAACTGCACCAGCATCATAAACTATAGCTCACCCCCAAACCACACAATACTCTGACATTTCCTTCATCTAATCCACTCAGATTTTCCTCTTAGAGAACCCAAGACTGGCTTTGCAGCACAGCTTGAAAGTAAACAAAACCAAACAAAAACAGGAACTGAAAGAATTAAAATGCAAGGGTATGGACCGCCTAAATTACTAAAGGGATGCCATCAACTTAAAAGTTAGTCATGTTTATCTGAAAATACTCTCAACTCATTTTTATGTAGAACACTTGCCACAATCTTCCGGACAAATATTGTAGTTTTAAAATGGCATTTTCCTATGTTATTTATCACTTCTTGTGTTGAGGTGTGAAATACCTAAACGTAAAGAGGAAACTGACTGGCACAAAGAGGGGATGGGGAGGACTGAGAAAGGAAAGGAATTTCCTTTCATTTTTCAAATCTAGTAAGCTTAGGGGTTGTCATAAGTCTAAAGTGCTGGAGAGGGTTAATGTTACCTGAGAACAAGTGACATAAGAGCTTCCCTGCCATGAGAGAGGGAAGGGTTTTAGAGTTAGTTTCAGTTTGGGCTTGCCATGCAACATGGGCAAGGGTCCGGGAGCTCATCTCTAGCTGTGGAGATGACTCAACTTTCCTTCTTATATTCCTACTTAGCTAACTGTGAGTAATATTTTGATTTTGCATAAAGTCTGTACCTATTGGGATGTGTCTGTCCATTTCAGATGAGAAGTTAGAGAACTCTAAATTGTAAGCTGTACTGTGCCTATGTTCTATGCTCTTTTCTTTCTTAAATCTTTTAGTTATAAAACATTTGGTTTACTTCCCTTAAGGGTTCCTCTGCTTCCAGGCTGGGAAGAGAGGAGGGAGGGGGGAGGTAGGTAAAAGGATCAGCTCAGGGTATAAGCTGAGGAACAGCGTTGAAGGTCCCGATTTCTCAGGGGGAGAAATCGGGGGCGTTGGGTGTCAAGGTACCCCCACCCCATGGTCTTGGGGTGATTACTGAGTGGTGGCAGCCGGGGGTCCCCAAGTTACAGCTGGTAACGTGTGGGAGCTGGGGGGGGGCAGTTAAAGTTAGTGGTCTGGCAATAAAAGAGTCCCTTTCTCTGTACTCAAGAGCACAGAGACTGGGGTACCCACTCTTACAGGGGTCCCTTCTAACTACAGTCGACAAAAAGTGCTAGACAAAAAGAGTCATTTAAATTGACAATGTCCATTGAAGTCAATTTCGCTCTCTCATATCAAGTCACTAGAAGTAACCCTAATCTAAGTTACAAAAATTAGTTCCTTGTTTTAGATCGCTTTTAAAAAATATAGCTAAAATATGTGCAACTGTGTTACAGAAGTATTACGCACTGCTGTAGCTGGTACCCCATCTGAATATCCAATGGTGACAGAATGAGTTAAGCGATGGGAGATTCTTCCTCCCTCAAAAGCTGTAGGAAGTGGTACAGTACAGACCTGTTTACACGCGAATCCGCTTAACGCATGGTAACATCATTCCTCCCAGTGCTAACTATTAACACGTGGTACAGGAACTTGCTATGTAGTGCTACAGATTTGCTCACTAACTCACTGACATAGAAATCAATTGGGAGTGCGGAGTGGAAATGTGTTGTAGGCCTACTGATGTTTTCTCTTCTTTTTGATCACCGATATTGGTAAGGACATATCATGCATGCTTAGTCATTGTCATGCTAGAGAGAGATAGTTGCTCAGGAAAGCCTGAAAGGAATGCCACTAAGTGGGCCAATTCTTCAAGCCCAAGCGACAACATTTGGAAATTTAACTGGGGATGAGTCATTCCAAGCCAGCAAGGGGTTTATAAGTCATTTTAAAGCATCATAGCATAGGGCAGGTATTGGTTTCCGGAGAAAGCCAATCAGCTGATGAATCAGCCACGAACGCGTTTCCCGCCGAGTTAAAATCCTGTAGTATTTGGGATGCTGTAAATACATATGTAATCCTAGATAATTATACATGTACTGTATACATAGATATCTTAAGATATTCCAGGATGGTCATCTTAACCCGCAGTCTGCTAACACTCGGTCATGACAGCTTGACTCCCGACATCCGCACGTAAACGGATCTGTACTGTATTGATGATTAAGTGAACCTGAGAGTCAGCACTGAATCCATGTTTTATCCTGGTGTTAGAAAGCACCGTGTCACTCTTTGGCCTAAGCTGGCAACTCATCCAAAGTTCGAAACCTGAAGGGCGCTATATAAAAAACATCAATATGCAGTAGACCAATTTTTTTTGAAAGTGGTAATTTACATTTTTCAATAGTCTCAATCACTTTCCATTGGATTGTGTTTGTATTATGCAGTTTATCACATAACATATAATAATTTACACTTCGTGTCTTCCATTCAGAGATAAAGTTTTGCTTGCACATCGAAGATATTCAATTATTCTTCTGTGCTAAGATGTTACCTTCCCCACAGAAAATCCCCATCACTGTTTAAATATTAGTGACGGTCATTATGTTAAACAACATGACTAAGAGAGCAGGCATTCCAGAAATGTAATCATCAAACTTACCAATTAGCTCTTGGCAATCCTTATGAATTATGCTCTGTTCCGGTAGATCTAAACAACCATCCCAGGATGCTAGACTGTCCCCTTTTCCTACGACATTCAGTGCAATCTGAAAACAAACAGTTTTTCAAAGCATTACTGGCTGTACCTATGCAGAGTTGTAGGGCATGTCTTCACTAGGACTCAACGTCGACTTTAACGACGTTAAGTTGAACTAAAGGTGTACCTGTCTTCACCTGCATGCCCTTAAAGTCGATTTAAAGGGCCCTCAAAATCGACTTTGTAACTCCTGCTTGACGAGAGAAGTAAGGCTAAAATAGACTTCTCTACGTCTATTGTAAGTACATATGTAAATACATATGTAATCCTAGATAATTATACATGTACTGTATACATAGATATCTTAAGATATTCCAGGATGGTCATCTTAACCCTCAGTCTACTAACACTCGGTCATGACAGCTTGACTCCCGACATCCGCACGCAAACGGATCTGTACTGTATTGATGATTAGGTGAAGAGGCATCTGATGTTAAGCCTCCGACCTCTGAGGAGCCGCACGGACCCCCCCCCGCCTGCCCAAACAGCCCCGCGAACCCCCCCGCCCGTCCAAGCAGCCCCGCGCCGGACCCCCACTCCCCCTTGGGCGGGCGGGGGGGTCCGGCGCGGGGCTGCTCGGGCGGGCGGGGGGGTCCGGCACGCATTGCACTGTGGGCTACCTACCCACAGTGCAATGAGGGCTATGTCGACCCCTGCAAAAGTTCTAGGACAGACAGTGTCGACCACTGTCGACCTGCTGTCCTGGTGGGGACACACTGATTCGATTTTCTAAAATCGAGAAGTCGACCTAGTCCTGTAGTGAAGACATACCCATAGTTACCGCATTCAATGAATTCTACAGATTTAAGTTCAAAGGAGAGTAAACATTTCAAAACTGAATTAACACACATTTCAGAATTCTGCATGACACACATGCACACACAAATGGGGGAGTGGGTGGATAAGAATCCTTTTATAATTATTCAAGATACTGAAGCCATCAGCTTCAAATAAAAATGTATCTGCAGTATTATCCTCTTTATTTAAAGTCATATTTACCTTCCAGACTTTGGCCCTCAAATCAGCAGGCAGTGGTCTCCCTTGAATTATGTTTCTTACTGTTTCAAGATCACAACCTCCTTCGTCTAGAGCTTCTTCAAGGTCTTTTTCCCTATAGAATTTGTTATTAATATATTAAAAATATTTTAAACAGAAAAAGGTTTTATTTTTCAATATCATCCCATATGTATACACATGTGGTATCTGCAAAGATCCCTCCAAGCTGGAGGATGCCATCAACTTAAAAAAAATATTTAAAAAATAAGTTTTCTGACCTATTTATAAAATCTTAGACTATTGAAACCAAATACTGTAAAACCTAATTTATTTTTCACAATGTGTGTGGGCTGCCTGACTTCTAATTCCACTCAGCTTAAATAATGAAAATGAACTATTTCATTTTCTGGTTCTCATGAAGCGGCACATTACTACAAAATAGATCTAGCACTGCAGAAGAATGTTTGAACCTAAGGAGCTTCACTATTTTCCTTGATATGTTCCGAAGCATTTTTGTCACCCACACATTACATATTCAAATGGAAATTCGGGACCTAAATTAGGTGGCAATGTCTCATTAAATAAATCATTAGATGACCTAGATACTGGAAAATATTTTTCCAGAAGTTTATCAATAGTTAGCTCTTAACTCCATATTTCCTTTTTCAGATGCAGTCATGCCATGGGATGTGAGCCAATTAATTAACCTAGTCTGCAGTTTTATCTAGCATAATTAGTATGGCAAACATAAAAGAAAACAACTCCCACCACCAACAAATCAATGGATTGAAAAGATATCAAAAAGCTTTTAATACTAATACCACAATCTAACAAGTTAGCATATAATGGAATACTCAAGATGTTCTAAGAATTGTTGTAAGATTTTTTTTTAAATGTCTCACCAAAAATGTTTAACTGTAGACTAAAGAGGTGATTATGCAGAAAGTGAAAACTATGCATGTGATTTTTAACAGATAAATATCTTCCTGATGGCTGAAGTTGAACATTTCATACACTTGCAGACTAAATGCACCTGCTGAGCTACCGCCTACAATTTCATATGACATTACAGTGATGGCAAAATGGCAGATGCAATGGGGTAGCAGAAATGACAGTTAAACAGTTTGTCTCCAGAGTGAGTGGAGCGTGACACACTTGCCATATATTAAGTACAGAATGATTCTACCCCAAACTACAGAGATGTATATCTTTTGAATCGATTTACATACTTGCACATAGGGGCACTAAAGGCTTATTAGTTCAAGCCCTCTTTTAGTAACTATTGATGCTACATCATGTTTTATTTAGTGAATTTCACTGTCCTTTAAAAAGGTATGTTTCATAAGGAAGAATTGTGGTACTGGCAGACACCAAATAAAATGCCTCACATTTGGGCACTTTTCTTATGGTATGTACATGGCCATAGTCTTCAGTAGCTACAGTTCACATTCCTGTAATGGATATAGCAAGTCAGACGCTGAGTTTAGTATGCTAATTTTAATGTTTAACTACCCACTCCCAATGGAATTCCTTGCTCAAGACATATCAACCCATGTCTCTTAAAAAGATATACACACACAAAAATCCAATTTTCTAAAGATTAATCTCTATATTTGAAAAAGGCAAAGACTCAAACCTGTAAACATTTATGCACATTTAATTTCAAGCATCCATTTATCCCATTGAAAACTACATAGGATGTTAAAGTTAAGTACCTGCACAATTGTTTGCATCTTTTTCCAATAGGTTTATAAGCATAAGTGCTTTACATCAGATTTTATATGTAGATTATATTGTGTGAAAGCCAACATATTCACCCCCAGTTTGGATAAAAATGTAGCAAGACTTTGTAAGAAGAGGTTCACTTTTCTTGTTTTGTTCTTTTAATTAATCTATTATTTGTAAAGTGGAAGTGCTTAGAAGCCCCACCCCAGATCAGAACCTCATTGTTCTAGGCATTGTACACGTACAAAGAGTTTACAGGCTTTGGTCAGGCAGGATACCTGCCCTTATAGGTTACTTGTAATTAAAAGTTATTAGAGTTTAATAAGTAGCTCCCTGGAACTCTTAAAATAGATTACAGGCACATTCTGTTGGAGAGTAACTCCCGCCCACACACACCTTCCCGAAGACATTATGAATGTTCATGTTAGAGCAGTTGCTGATTTTAGATGAAAGACAGCAAAGTTGTCTTCACAGCTGTGCAATAAATGATTGTCTTAGCGGTATAGTTATGTCAAGAGGGTTATCATTCTAACCTGTGGAGTCTAAACAACTAGCAGTAGCTGCAAAGCTTAATATTTTATCTATTGTATTATAATGCTTTCTACCTATACCCAACAGCTCATAACATCATTCATTGGAGCAATTCAGTTATAAACTTTTCATTCTCACCAAAAAATGACACGAGGAAAGCCAAGCTGCTCACTTGAATAATCTCCCAAATAGAAGCGATCCTCATTCATGAATACAAACCAAATGGGAAAATAAAGCCACCAAAATATTTGCAAACCTGAATTCATTTGAGTGGTGAACAAATCCTTTCTGTGTCTTATGATTTCAGAAAGCCTAATCCATATAGAACTAGAGATAAAATAAAATCACAACTAAAAAACTTTAGTGATGGCTGTGTTTTGTGGTTCTCATGTATTTATAAAATGGCCACACTAGCTCCACAGATTTCTTTTTCATAGGCTTTCTCTTGTGCAATCTGTCATTAGCACAAGAATGTAACCTATACCTACCTGAAATTAGTGTTCTGTTCAGAAGTCCAGTTTGACAGGTGGCAACCACCGGGTCAAACTCCATTTGACAAACACCAGACACTGACACAGCACAGCACTACCGAGTGATTATTATCGGCACAAAATGCACCACGGTTTTAATGCCTGCAATTAGGCATATAATTCTGCAATGCAAAATAAATTAGCATTCCTTAACACACAGGACAAACATGGTTGAGTGGTGTCTACATACTGACACAATATTAGGCAAAAATATGCAACCCTGTTTGTTCAAAGGCCCCTAAATTGTCTAATTGTATTTGTACCAGTGCATTCCGGAAAATGTGGGGAGCAAACCCACTCTTCCATAGAAGACTGTAAAGCACCTGGGGGACATACACACAGAACAGAACCAGCAGCATGTGAACAATGCACTCTGGGATATTCAGGTGCACAGAGAAGTGAGATGAAGGAGAAGCTGCCATTCCTGTTAAGCAGGCACTGTTAGGAGGTCCCATCGGTATTGTAAAACTCTGAACTGAGTGTGTCAAATTGATTACAGAGAGACAATCAAGTGCCAGATTAGGCCTACACACAGCATGGGTAAAATATGGTTAGCTGCCACAGTATCCAAGTATTAACCATGTGTGTGGAAACAAAATAATCATAATTAACTGGTTAAAAGTCATAGTGTAGCTTGTGTCTCAGGCTGTAATAGATAAACCATGTTTCAAATTGTATTGGAGAGAATGTAATTAAAGACAAACATACCTATGAACAAACTAGTCTGGAAAGAATTAAGCAGACTAATTACAACACACCTGAAAGAAAATTTCTAATGGACCCACTAGTTTTAATTCTGCAGCTACCAACAACTGGTATTTACAGATTAAAGAGCTGTGTATTTGTACTTATATCAAAATTGGCTTTTGCCATAAGGTAAATGGAAACAATCATACGGGGGGGAAATACCCAACGGTACAACAGCTTAAAACAGTCAGTCATTCCCTAGAAGTTCCATCATCAGTACTTTGTGCCCTTATTTGGGCACATATAAACCATTCAGGAAACTTTGACCAAACAGCACACTACTTCTGATAAACAAGCTGGTTTGGTGTTGGTCATCATAAATGAAACTAAGCTGAAAGCCTAAACAAAAGGAATCTACATGCTCCTTGCAATACAAATGATGGGAGGGGGAGAGGGGCGCAGATACATTTTTTTAGACACGATGAAGCATAACATCAATATGATCTCTAACTGCATCTGGGACTATATCTCGCTCTTGTAGTGGGACAAATTCAAGCATCTAGTAGGCATTTTCCATCTCTAACTACCTATGATCCCAACTCCTGTTAGTCTTCATGGAAAATCACACATTACTGAGTGTGTTAAGTTCCTGGAAAGCTTTTATTTATTAGGAACAGAGTCACCAAATTAGATGAAAATTAAAATGTAAAAGCCAAATTAAGATATTTCATTCTTACCCCTTCAATTTCAATGGGGGTGCACAGACTTAAGATGAGTACTTTCAAATAATGTTGATAGGGCCTACATGGTAAAACTAGACCTAATGTTTCTGTATAGGTTTGCAGTCAGCTCCTTCCACACCTGTGAAAAAGCTCCATAACCTTGGCATACACACGACAAGGCTGCCAAATCAAACCAGAAGCTGTTGTGAGGCAAGCAAGCAGGGGAGAGAGCGAGCAAACAGGAAAATATTTCTGGAACCAGATCAGACAGACAGACAGAGGAGAGGCGAACAGAGAGGAAGCAGCAAAACTACTCATGAACTATTACTTTCACCTATTTGGCAGTACAGAGACCCTTTATGTAGCTGCATAGCTAGCACAGATCAAAGGCCTTCACTGGGATGATTCTTTGAAAATGTACCCCTTACATTTTTTGTTCTGAGAAAGACAGGTAGTTATCTTGCTATAAGAAATCACATTGTTGCTTTTCTCCCCTATTTATCTTAAATCCATGTGGCATCCACAGACTAATGGAACATTAGATTCTTTCATCTATTGTTCATAGTCAATCACTATTACATACCTTTCTGGTAAACCACCACACTCATTCATTAGTCTGTACGAACCTTAAGAACAATTATCTCCACTAAGGTTGCTAGACTGCTTAGTGATATGCTGTTCATAGATCTGTTTGTGCTACTATACAGTAAACCCTCGATTTAACGGACCCCGATTTAACGGACTTCGGATGCAACGGACAAAATTTCCGATGCATCTGAAATCCGTTATTCGGGGGCTGCCAGCTCCCGCCCCGGGGAGCAGGGCAGGAGCTGTCACTCCCCGCAGAGGTTGACAGCTCCCGCCCGGCTCCCCGCAGCGGGGAGCCCGGCGGGCGAGTTGACAGCTCCTGCCCGGCTCCCCGCAGCGGGGAGCCCAGCGGGAGCTGTCAAACCCCCCCCCCCCCCCCCGGCTCCCCGCAGAGGGAGCTGGGCGGGGGGGGGGTTGACAGTTCCCGGCGGGAGCTGTCAACTGCCCCCCCCCCCCCCCGGCTCCCTGCAGGGGGAGCCGGGCGGGGGGGGGGGCTTGACAGTTCCCGCCCGGCTCTCCGCTGCGGGGAGCTGGGCGGGCGAGTTGACAGCTCCCGCCGGGCTCCCCACAGCGGGGAGCCCGGCGGGAGCTGTCAAACACCACCCCCCCCCCCCCCCAGCCGGGACCCAGGCGGGCGGGTTGACGGCTCCCGTCAGGGTCCCAGCAGCCGGGCTCCCGGCGGTGATAAAAGTAAAACCTGGACATAACGGACTAATTCGGGCGAGGGGGGTGTCCATTGTCAGCCGAAAGTCCATTATTTAATAATTTTAAAAAATTATTAAATAACAGACTTTCGGCTTTAACGGACACCCCCTCGCCCGAATTAGTCCGTTATATCGAGGTTTCACTGTACTTGAAAAGATGCTCTCATTACTGGTATATGTACTCCTTAGATCAGTGGTCTACAAAGTGGGGTGTGCAAGACCCCGGCACCACCACCGATCCCGCCTGGGAGACTGCCGAATTCGTGGTCTATTTTTGTACCACCAAAATGCCGCCAAAAGAAAGCAGAAGCTTTCTATTTGGGGGCATTTAGGCGGACAGACCCAGGGGCAGCGATTGGAGGTGGGACCGCAAAAAGGGCAGCCGAGCAAATACTTTGAAGACAGTTTAGTATCATGGCCACTCATTATTTGACCATCTTCATGGTAGCAAGAAATAGAATCAAAGAGTATCAGGGTTGGAAGGAACCTCTAGTCCAACCCCCACTCAAAGAAGGGCCAATTAAATCATTCAACAGATTTTTGCCCCATATCCCTAAATGGCCCCTGGGTTCAGCAGGCCAATGCTTGAACCACTGAACTAGTCCCCTCTCATACTATAAGCATGTATTTGTTAGGTATGAATTTATATACCGTATGTTCCGGCGTATAGGACGACGGGGCGTATAAGACGACCCCCAAGTTTTGCAGTAAAAAAGCCGGATTACAAAAAAACCCCAAACAAACAAAAAACCACACACACAAAAAGCGCATGCGCCCCGCTCTCCCATCCCCGCCACGGGCGAGCTGCTGGGAGCGCCCCGCTCTCCCGTCCCCGCCGCGGCTGCTGCTCCCAGCAGCCCGCCCGCCGCGGGGACGGGAGAGCGGGGCGCACGCGCTTTTTGTGTGTGTGGTTTTTTTTTTACCGGCGTATAAGACGACCCCTGAGTTTAAGCCAGGAAAATAGTCTCAAAAAAGTCGTCCTATACGCCGGAACATATGGTACATGCTCCCTGTATCTCTTGGGACAGAAACAAGGCTTCCATCAACACAACCTGTCACATTCTCATCCCATCCATGCACACACCTACCTCCAACTGTCTTATTGGTCATTTTGAATTTTACCTTAAAGCAATTAATTAAAAACAACAATAAGTTGAGAAATGTAACAAATTCAACCAGGACCTGAATTTTGAGTCTCTAACAATGTTTCCTCTGCTGGTACTATGGCATTGGAGCCTGCCCCTTCAAATGCCTTACATTTTGGGATTATGAGGAACATGGGCAGAAAAATGAGAACACAGGAGCATATATGGCATTGCTGTTGTCACAGGAGATCTGGGGAGTGTGTGTAGAGATCCATGCTAGCACAAACAGGTCTGCAAGCGGAGATCTATTAAGCAAGTAGTACTCTCTCACTCAGAACAGAAAACAGATGCAGTTCAAATTTACTTTCAAAGAAGTTATTTTCCTATGAAGACATGTACAGAACAAGATAACCACCTTGTACATCTCTGGCTCTTTTATTACAGTCTCATCACACGAGATAATTCCTTCAGATTAAGGAGGAAAAGTTATTCCAGCAAAACTGAATTTATGAAATGTTTCTCTCAGAAACCACCTCTAGCTATACTAAGTGGCTGAAAAGAGTAAACACTTAAGGGCATGTTTTGCATCAGTTATAGAAATATTTAATAAAATATATACAACATACAGTAAATAAAAAACACAAATGAAACCTGCTGGCTGAGTGACCAACAGTCGAACAGTCAAAAGTCAGAGGTTTGTAGTAGTATATCTTGCAAATCATTTTTGAAGAAAAGCTTTCCACTATAAAAACTTCAATCTACATATATTTTTCTACCCTCCAGAAAGATCTCTTTCCCCAGTCCCCAAAGTTCTGTAACCACAGCTACCCTCTGGCTCCTATTTTTAGTTAATGATCCTCTCACTGGAATGGAAAAGATCCAGCAACAGCTATTCTGTATTGATGTAAATAGAAAACGTTTTCAACTTTTAAAAAAAGAGGTGCAGTGAAACGTGTCCCAAATCCAGCACCACTTGGAATAACTCAAAAAAGGGTATTTCCCCCCAAAATGTACTGCAGTATCGCATTTATCTTTGAGGTTTCTCAGATTTAGGAAGTAATGTCATGAGGATGAAAAACTGTTTATCAATACAATATTTTATGTCACATTACACTGTTTCAAACAGTTTAATTATGGTTCAGGAACTGACTGGTGAAGTTTGGAGGCATAAGCAGTGATTACACCCACAATGAAAGCATCAGTTTTCCAGTTAAAGTCGGTTTTGAGACTGTTGAACTGCTGATGATGTTTTTAAAAAATTGCTGTTGCATTCACTTGTGTGAGGCTTGAAAACTAAATAAGAGGGTAAATATATTAAAGCACCTGCCAGTAGATTTTCTCAACTGTTGTAGGTTCATAACCATCTTTGCATCATATTACATAGTTTTAAATATAAACCTGATGTAAGGGAAACTTCACAGATGTATTTTATCTCCTGCTCAATTGATGTTCCAAACTTTACAATTTAAATTACACTTAATTTCAATGAGACAATGTGTGTAGGCTCAAGTAGGGGCATACCATAAATATGCTAATAAAGGAACACAAATTACATTTCATGTAAGTGTTTCTGCCCATTGTCTATTTCCCAAGGGATTTGGGTTTGATGTCAATAACTATCCTAGCCTCAAACAAAAGTAATGATATTGCTAAATTCGCACATCACATTTACCGTATTTTTCGCCATATAGGACGCTCCGGCGTATTAGACGCCCCCGAGTTTTTAAGTAAAAAAGCCGGACCAAAAAAAAAACCACCACACACAAAAAGTGCGCCGCTCTCCCGTCCCCGCCGCGCGGGCAGGCTGCTGGGGGAGCGCCGCTCTCCCGTCCCCGCCGCGCGGGCGGGCGCTCCCAGGGGCCCCGGGGCCCGAGCTGCTCCCGTTCCCCGCCGGCCCCGAATACATGCGGGTGGGCTCGGGGGGGAAGCGCCGCCCCGCCCCGCCCGCCGGGCCACCTGCAGCCGCCCCAGCTCCAGCTGCCCGGTGAGTAATGTATTCGGCGTATAAGACGCCCCCCCTAATTTTGAGGATATTTTTGGGGGTTAAAAAGGTGTCTTATACGCCGAAAAATACGGTACCTAAAAGTGACAAATTGGCTAAAATGACTTATTTTGCAACCACCTATTAAATACTTCCTACTAAAAAAGTCAAAACAAATACAACTACTATGAAGTGGATAATAGCAATGTAGCATATTGTTTCAAAGTATATCCTCATATCAAATAAAAAAATCAGGTTATCTGTTGACTATAGACCCTAAACATCACCCTAAATTTTACAAATTTGTTTCTTTTAAAGTCAGAAGACAATTTTGTTTTCTCTTGATTTATGAGCTAAAAAGAGTTCTCTTACCCAACATGCCTCAAATGTTCATAAATCTGTTCTTCAAGAAATAAAGGAAGAACTGTGGATTCCAACAGCTACTTACAACTAACCACTAAACAGAAAAATAAACTGACTATTAAACCACAGAAGACTGTAGGCTTCCTACAGAATTTCTTCAGTAAACAGGTTTAAGGTACTTTTTCTACTATGTTCTCCTCTGACAAAAGTCTAATTTTCCTTGTGCTTGGATCCAAGTAACTTGGTTTCACTATACAGTAAACCCTTGATTTAACGGACCCCGATTTAACGGACTTCGGATGCAACGGACAAAATTTCCGATGCATCCGAAATCCGTTATTGGGGGCTGCCGGCTCCCGCCCCAGGGAGCCGGCTGGGTTGACAGCTCCCGCCCGGCTCCCCGCAGCAAGGACCCCTGCGGGAGCTGTCAAACTCCCCCGCCCCCCCCCGCCCGGCTCCCTGGGTTGACAGCTCCCTGGCTCCCTGGTTGACAGCTCCCGCCGGGCTCCCCGCTGCGGGGACCCCGGCGGGGGGTTTAAAGTTCCCGCCGGGCTCCCCGCTGCGGGGAGCCGGGCGGGCGGGCTGAAAGTTCCCGCCGGGCTCCCCGCTGCGGGGAGCCGGGCGAGTTGACAGCTCCCGCCGGGCTCCCCACTGCGGGGAGCCAGGCAGGTGGGGGGGGGGGGTTGACAGCTCCTAAAACCTCTATATAAGGGACTAATTCAGGTGAGGGGGTGTCCATTAAAGCCAAAAGTCCTGTTATTTAATGATTTTTAAAAATTATTAAATAACGGACTTTTGGCTTTAACGGACACCCCCTCGCCCCAATTAGTCCGTTAAATCGAGGTTTCACTGTATTTGTAGAAATCAAGTATTTTGTCCTTAAACTTCTCTGGAACTAGTGAGACAAACTGACTCTCTTCTTTCTCTCCCCACACTCCGCCCAGGGGTCTCTCCACAACATGTTTATATTTTTACTATCTGGTGACAGGTGATTTTTCTGCATTTTTATTTTAAAAAAGCATATCAGGCATTCAATCTGGGATCTACAACTTTTTGCTGGCTTTTAACTGATCCAGGTAATTTGTCCGAAGGGACATGCCTCTTCACTGATCTATATTGACAAATCTGCAACTTTTTTGAAAGGATTAAGGGTAGTATGTGTCATTAAATGTTCTAGATCCTACACATTCAGGATATCATCACAAACTCTAATCCTGTCATCAGATCTGTATAGGTGAATCCTTGCATTAAGATGGAGCCTCTGATGAGATCTGAATCCAGGACCACAGAGTAGATATAGTTGGAATGAAGGAGAAAACAAAATGATGTCCACACCTTGATATGAATGCTTCAATCAGCATACAGTGTTACACTCTCAAATCTTACATTCACATGTAATTTTACATCAAGAAATATCCCAGGGTTTTTTTGCACACTATCCAGAGACAACACTTAATTCAGTCCTTAAAATACAACTACATCTTGTGTAAAGCAGGTACTTTACAGCACACTGAAACACTATATACAAAACACATGAAATAAAAAAGCAGATGGAATTTAGGGGGGGGGGGACGACAGGCAAAAGGATAATTACATAGATTGGACCATTTGGAGCAGATCATTAATTCTTGAAAAAAAAACAACAACACAACATTTGTAGTCAAAATCAGGATCTCAGTTTTACATCTCACCCAAAAGATACTCTGCTAACAACATGGTGGCACTTGACATCATACTGTAGTTTTTGATTCTAAAAGAAAAGTCTTACCTAGTGCATTATCCTCACAACTCCTTAAAATGCTAAAGTTTTTCACTGGGAAGCTCTGCCATCCAAATAACACCATCCATGTTTAGTTTATTCCAATTACAACTGAACGTTACTATTCAGCATAGTATAAATACAGGCCACACATGGTAAAATCTTCACATTTTTGAAGTAAACCTGTATGGAACCAGCCTTGCTCATGCAGAACTCACTGTTCAATTTTTCAAAAAGTGTTTTAGCACTGTTTTGAGATCTTGAAGGTTGCAAATACGCTCAGCAATTATTACGGAACTGGTAGGACTGGAGTATGTTTTCAAAGATTCTTTAACATGATTCAGATTTCATCAAGGATTATGCTTCAATGTTCCAAGACGTAACAGTTTTACAGTGGGTGCTCTAGTGCAGTGGTTCTCAATATTTTTCTTTCTGAGCTGCCCCCACCCCAACATGCTATAAAAACTCCACAGCCCACCTGTGCCACAACTGTTTTTCTGCATATAAAAGCCAGGGGAGGTATTAGGGTGTAGCAATCAGGGCAACTGCTTGGGGCCCACAGGGGGGTCTGCAAAGATAAGTTCAAAAGCTTTGGCTTCATAAACATCAGTCAAACCAAAGGTTTATCTAGCCCAGTATCCTGCCTTCCAACAGTGGCCGATGCCAGGTGCCCTAGGGAATGAACAGAACCAGGCTATTGTTCCCATTCCCAGCTTCTGGCAAACAGAGGCTAGGGACACCATCCCTGTCCATTTTAGCTAAAAGCCATTCGACTACAGGTGGCAGAACTTTGGGCCCCGGGCTTCAGCACCACGCTGTGGGGATTTGTCTTTCTGCCTGAGCCCCAGCAAGTCTAATGTCAGCCCTGCCTGGCAGACACTCACTCAAGCCCCCCTGGGGGCCTTGACCCCTGGATGAGAACCACTACTCTAGTGCATAATTATATCTCCATATGAGAAGATCTGTATTTAGAATTGACAACACTTAGCATTTATACAGCACTTTACCTGTACAATGTGCTTCATAAATCTTAACTAATGAACACTGTACTTTATTAACTTTTCTGTAACCAGAAGAATGTAGGCAAGTGAACAAAACTCAGTAGTTAGATCAATGATTTAATCCCTCGAGAGCCATACATGCAGGTCTCGTATGGTCACAGCACAGGGATAGCAACTGATCTCAGCGTATGTCTACATTACAAGTAGCACAGCTGCAGTAGCACAGACACTTCCTATAGCAATGGCAGCGTTTTTCTGTCAATGTAGTAAATCCACCCCCATGGGAGGTGGAGCTTCCAGTCACCTAGCTCAGGAGTGGGCAAACTACAGCCTGCAGGTTGGATTTGGCCCATCATGGATTGCGATCCAGCCCATGGAATTGCCACCCTGGGGCACCACACGGCTAAGGCAGGCTCCCTGCCTGCACTGGCCCCGCACCACTCCCGGAAGCAGCTGGCACCACATCCCTGTGGCCACAGGCACCGGCAGGTGCTTGTGCTCCTCTCGGTCCCGCCCCTCATTCCAACCCCTTTCCCAAATCCCCAGCCCCGCCTCCTCCCCCCAGGCATGCCACATTTCCTTTCCACTCCCTCCCTCCCAGGCTTTTGCATGGCAAGCCTGAGAGGGAATGGGGAGAAGTGGAGCGGTGGTGCACTCAGAGGAGACTGTGAGCTGGGGCAGCTGCCAGTGGGTGCTCTGCACTCACCAATTTTTCTCCATGGATGTTCCAGCCCCTGAGCACCCACGGAGTTGGTGCCTACGCCTGCAGCCCCTATGGGAGGGGGCAGAGGACTACACGCGCTGCCCTCATCTGCGTGTACCTCCCCCAAAGTTCCCACTGGCTTCAGTAACCCATTTCTGGCCAATGGGAGCTATGTGGGTAGGGTGGTGGGGGTGGTACCCACAGGCAAGGACAACATGCAGAGCCCTCTGCCCCTCCCCAACTTCCCCAGGGGCTGCACCACAGGGCCAGGGCAGGCAGTGAGCCTACCTTAACCCTACTGCCCCCCAGAACCACTCAAGGTAAGTAGTGCTGGGCCAGAGCCCACACTCCAAATCCCTCCTATACCCTGCATCCCAACACCCTGCTTTGAGCCCCCTGCTGCACCCCAACTCCCTGCCCTGCGCCCCCTCGTCGTATACCCCCATCTCTCCTACGCCTCAACCCCTTGTTCTGAGCCCCTTCCTCCACACTGCAACCCTTCCTACACCCCACACTCCCTCCCACATCAACCCTCTGCCCCAAATCTACATTCATGGCTCTGCATGCAATTTCCCCACCCAGATGTGGCCCTCAGCCCAAAACATCTGCTCAGCTCTAACCCAGTTGCATCTACAGGGGGAGTCGTTTTAGATGTAGACCAGGTCTTAGTTACACCAACATTCACATCAAATCCAGTTCCTTTACATTAGAGCTAGACTGATCAATAGACTTCATACACAGACAGTAAGACAAGTGGGCCAAAACAGGTAATGGAGAATTGGAAGATCACAAGGAGTGGGGCAACAGCATAGGTGGCTGCACACAAGGGAACCACTTCTAGGTGTGTATGTGGAAGGGACAAAGAGCAAGGAGGCAGCAGAGGAGTGAGGTCACATACAGGAGATACAAGGAGAGTAATAAAAAAGGAAGGGAAATAGTGCAAGTGTTTAATGTTGGTATTCAACACCACCCGGAGCAAGATTTTGTCTCAAGCAACCCTAAGCAGCAGCAAAAAGTGGCATATGGAACAGTTAAGGGGCACACAGAGACCAACATCCTGCTACTGGGGCCACTGAAGGAGATTGCCTCTGAAGGGAGGTGGGACATGCGGGCTCTGAGCATCTCCAGGGGGTAGAGCACAGTCTATGGCAGAGATGGGCCAACTATGGGATGCAGGACCATCCGGCCTTCCCATTGATCTCCTGGCTGGGGACACTAGCCCCTGGCACCTCCCCCATTATCCTCCCTCCTCCGTAGCCTCAGCTCGCCACCCTGCCGGTGCTTTGGTCCACCGCTCCTGCTGGTGGCACGGCTGCAAGCTCTTGCTGCTCTGAGCAGCGTGGTGGGGGGAGGGAGGGATTGGATACGGGGCAGGGATTCCCAGGAGGAAGTCAGGGGGCAGAAAGTGGAGGGGGGGGGGGAGAAGCTGTCCGGAGACTGAGAATGGAGAAGGGAGTTTGGTTAGGGCGTGGAAGTCCCGGGGGAGGCCTGTCAGGGGGAGGGGCTGTAGATAGGGGTCAGGGCAGTCAGGAGAAGCAGGGAAGGTTGGATGGGTCGGAGGTCGAGGGGGTGGGAGATGGGAGGGGGTCGGACGGGGGTGGGGGCCAGGCTATTTGGGAGGGGGCACAACCTTCCCTACCTGGCCCTCCGTACAGTTTTGCAGCCCCGATGTGGCCCTTGCGCCACAGAAGCGGCTCGCCCCGGTCTAGGGGTTCAGGCCGTTGGCCGGGGCCTCGTTCCGCGGGGGAAGACGCGCCCGGGGAGAACTCGGTCCCGTTCCCTGCCCCGGCGGAGACTGAACTAAACCCAAGGAAGCGCCGGCGGCAGCTTTTCCACCCGCTCCCGGGAGCCGACCAGACCCGCCGCCGCCCGGGCGCAGAGGGAGCCGAGCTCCCCAGGGCTGCTGTGGCTGCCGGTGTCCCGGGCCGGCTCCCCCCGCCCCTGCCCAGGGAGGCGCATCTTGGGGGGGCTCCAATGTCCCCTCCCCCCCCCGGGCCGGCGGAGAAGGGGGGCGGGGCTCGGGCCCCGGGCTCGCGCTCACCAGCGGCTCGGCAGCATCTCTTCTCCTTCCGCCATAGCTGTTGACGTGCCCTCGCTCTGCCGTAAATCGCGCTTTAATTTCGGCAGCCGGAGAAAACAGCCGCTTCCCCTTCCCCGCCCGGGGCGCTGTCGTAAAGCCTCGGCTGGCCGTAAAGCGCGGAGGTGGCGGCCGGTGACGTCAGGCAGGAGGGCGTTGTCGGGCTGCCGCTGTTGCTACGGGGTCTGGAGGATGTGAGGCCCACTTCTTACAGCCCCGCCCCTTTAGAACGCGGAAGCGCTAAAAGCGCGCGGCGGCTCGAGACAGCAGTTGTGTGTGCGGGCGGCGCGCGCTGCGTCTGCTCCGGGACTGGGGCAGTTCGGTGCAACCATCATAAATAATAAGTGTACAGAGCTGGGGAGAGGGGAGTATCCCCCCCCCACCACTGTGGGATTTATTTGCAGGGCGGGGCTAAGCTGAAGAGCAGAAGGAGATCACGTGTTGATCTTGTTTCCTTCAGAAAGGGAAGGTGTTGCTCTAAATCAGGGGTCTCCAAACTTTTCAGCCTGAGGGCCGCATTAACTATCAAATAGCAGTTCGGGGGCCGACAACACACTCGAGGTCCAAATAAAAAAGGAATCAAAACATGGATGTTGTTTTTAATTATTTATTTAATATTATTTTATTCAGTTATTATTTAATAACACATTGATGAGCCCGACCGCACATTCTAATCATCGCCCTTCAGTTCCAGCTCCACTTTAGGACATGCACAAAAAATTAATATGCAAAAACTCTACATACACACGCATAAATTATAGAAATTTTTGCAAACGCTCCTCTAATCTCTCCCTTTCGTTCCCCATTTCTCTCCCCCCTATTTTTTGTACTTACCTTTCTTTTGGGCATAGTTGCACCTTAATAGTTGATTGCAAAATAGATAAGAGATCTATGAAAAAAATAAATGCAATCAGAAAACAAAAAAATGTTTCAACCGTTCTGCAAAAATTGCCAAAAAATTATGTAAAGGACCAAGAGTTAATTACAGCAGAAACTGAACAAAAAAAAAATCCCCCCCTCTTTATTGCAAACAGTAAAATACACCAACACGCAACCAAACTGCATGAATGGGGAGCGCGAGATGGGTCCAGCCTGAGAGTGACGCACCAACCGGCCAATGGGAGACTCAGGCAAGAGCAGGGGAGGCAGGGCCAGAGCCTTAGCCCGAGAGAGCCTCGCAGCGCACGCAAGGGGAAGCTGCTGGCTTTACGCTGTCTGCACAGGGGAGCCGGCCTAAAGCGCTCACTGAATAAGGCTCCCGTCCCCAGCCCGGTGGGGGAGGTAGCGCAGTGGTGGCCTGCCGGCGCTGATGGGGGTGCCCGGTGTCGGCGGACGGGGGCTCGCTGGGCTGCGGGAGGGGGGTTCTAGGCCGTGTGCGCCGCGCTGGGCAGCCGCTGCGGGCCCCTTCCGGCCTCCCCCTTGCCCGCATCCCCCCAGAGGCTGTGACAAAAAGATCTCCACGGGCCGGATGAGAGGGCCTCGCGGGCCGCATCCGGCCCGCGGGCCGTAGTTTGGAGACCCCTGCTCTAAATGCACTTCCACTGCTTGCATCCGACGAAGTGGGTATTAGCCCACGGAAGCTTATGCTTCAATACTTTATAGTTAGTCTTCAAGGTGCCACAGGACTTTGTTACCTCTGCTATTCCAGACTAACACGGCTACCTCTCTGATTCTTTACATATCTTCGTGAGCAAATGATGTAATTGTCACAGTGCTCTGTTATGTGAGTGGGAGAGGGGGAAATTGATCCACAACAACAATCTATTAAATTATCATCCACATTATGGAAAGATGTGAGTCCCTGAGCAATGTTATCAAGATTGTAAATACATTGCAAGATTGTTCTGTACACTTCTGAGAATATTTGAAGATTTACATTCAATTAAAGGACCAAATAGTATTACATATCATGAGAGAAGCCAGTAGTTTAAAAGCAATTGGTTCTGAATTATTTACTGCATAAATATAATTTTTATCTTTATAAAAAGTATTTATTGCATACAAATATATGTATTGCAAGATTTTTGTGTAAATGTCTCAAAATACATTTCATAGCCAGTTACATTACATGGCGTTGATACTGCACATTTTTAGGAAAATGCATACCTTTCATGATGTCAAGAATCAGAGAGGTAGCCATGTTAGTCTGGAATTGAAGAAGTTACAAAGAGTCCTGTGGCACCTTAAAGACTAACTAAAATATTGAAGCATAAGCTTTCGTGGGCTAATACTCACTTCGTCGCATCCGACAAAGTGGGTATTAGCCCACGAAGCTTGACGAAGTGGGTATTCGCCCATGAAAGCATATGCTTCAATACTTTAGTTAGTCTTTAAGGTGCCACAGGACTCTGTAACTTCTGCATACCTTTATTTAGTTGGTTGAGTAGTCCCATTGATTTCAGTGGAATTACTGTTGTGAATAAAATTACACAATTCCTTAAAGGTTTGCAGGATCGGTGTCCTATATGTGAAGGGAACAAAAAGTTACAGGGTTACAATATATTTTCATATATTTATAATCCTTTCTCAGGCAAGAGGTTATGAAGTATCATCATAAAGTAGATATCTCCCAGGGACAAACAAGGTAAATGCAGTCTGATTTAAATAAACATGAATGGTTGAATGCTATCTGCAGCTTCTTTCTCCCTCTTGCAATCTTTGATTAACTTGACTGCAGTGCTTGAAAACGGAACACCTATTTTTTCTTACTATTTATTAATAAAAGAGTTGTAAAATGTGTGATTAATTAAGGATAGTAAATAATTTCAATATTACATGAGATAAAGCATCCTTAAACCTGCCAGACACATGCATGTGTGCACAGGGATGTATGTATACTAAATACACATCACCTAGCCATACCAATTGTGTCTTATCCCTTAAAAGGCGGGTCTCTTTCCCCTGCTGTCCATCCGGGAAGTTCTCCTTCACTGCTAGGTTTCAAGGGAATTAAAGGAGATGTCCCTGTTTTTCTCCTCACCAAACGTGTCTAATTAGAGAGGGTCTTGTGTCTGGGCTAACTCCGCCTGCACGTGCACACACATCACATTCCCCCGTGTCTGAGCACGGAGTGCAACACCCCAGGCAGACCCCACGCGCGTGCAGCACGTGTGCACAGGACTCCCGGGCACGCCGCGCGCAGACAGCCCGGCTGCTCAGCCCTCTGCTGTACGCGCGCCCGTCGCGCTGTGCCAGGCTCGGTGGCGAGCGGGGAGGGGGCGGTGTCAGCAGCGTCCCTCGGAGCTGATCCCGGGTTCCTCCCGGACGGTGCAGGGGAGCGGCGGTGCGACTGGGGCAGATGGCGGACGCGCTGGACGAGCCTTG
The DNA here is from genome assembly GCA_032164245.1 of Sternotherus odoratus. Taxonomy (NCBI): domain Eukaryota; kingdom Metazoa; phylum Chordata; order Testudines; family Kinosternidae; genus Sternotherus; species Sternotherus odoratus. The sequence goes on along the minus strand of JAVMKO010000001.1, from coordinate 133,461,030 downwards.
GTGGCAGCCTCAGCCCGGAACACGCAGAAGCAGCGACAGGAAAAGCCCAGGTACTTGCTCGCCACGTGGGGAGCTTGCTCCTCCCTGTGCTGGGCTCACAGAGCAGCCTCTTCACTGGACTCCCCCCGCGCTTCCCTTTCCTCCCCGGATTCCCCCTTCCCTTTCCTCCCCTCCCTTTCTTCCTCACCGTTCTCTCTCCTCATTTCCTCCCAGCCTGCCCCCTTGCTCCTTCCTTCTTTCCAGGGGCCCTTCCTCCCTTCTTCCCCTTCTCCCCGAGTTGGGTGCAAACATTTCAAATTTGCTTGTAAACAAAATGTTCCGTCTACATTCCTCTTTCTCGGGGAGTTATAACCACAAAACATCCAACAGAAATAGTCACGGAAATAGACAATTGATATTTAGATACAGATGGGGGAAAGGATCTGGATGTTTTGAGTTTAGAGCGTAACTGGTCCCTAGCTTTATTAAGCTTATAAAAGCGTATTCTCTCCTGATCTGGGGACTTCTGGTGATCTTTTGAGTATTGGCAGGGCTGAGTACTGTACACTGATGATACATAGGTTTCTAAAAGGCTTTTGAAACATGTAGCATTTATAAAACCTTTGGAGGTAAACACGTGCAGAAGCTGGGGGGACTGGTCACTGTCACGAGTGTCGGGTATCTCAGAAGGATAGGAACTGAATTCTCACTTTCCCTCAACCATGTTTTTCAGCTGATGCTCTACAACTGCTTTGCCTGATTATCATAATGATTATTATTAATATCTAGCTCTTATAGTGTGTGTTTTCATCAGTAGATCTCAAAGCACTTTACAGAGGATATCTATTAAGTTATTAGGCTGCTGCCAGGCTGTTACTTTAACACTGATGATGGTTTTTTTTTTTTTTTTTTTTTTTTTTAATGTAAGGTCTACACTGCATAATAAATCTGGGTCTGCCAAATGAGTGGGCTTGGACCTGTCCCACAGTGGGACTCAGACCCATGCATTTTGACAGGTTTGCAGGCCTGAGTCCTAAGAGGTTTCCGGCATAAGCCAGAAGGACCTGTGTGTGAACAATATGGGTCTTAAATCTTGAGTATGAGGCTGGTATAGTTATGGTATAAATATAACTAAATTGGAGGACCTAGCTAAAATATGGTTAAATTCTGTCTTCAGTGGTTCTCAACCAGAGGTACGTGTACTCCTGGAGGTATGCAGAGGTCTTCCAGGGGTACATCAACTCATTTAGATATTTGCCTTGTTTTACAGCAGGCTGCATAAGAAGCACTAGCAAATTCAGTACAAACTAAAATTTCATACAGAAAATGACTTGTTTTGACTGCTCTATGTATTATACACTGAAATGCAAGTACAATATTTATATTCTAATTGATGTATTTTATAATTATTAAGTATAAATGAGAAATTAAGCAATTTTTTCAGTAATAGTGTGCTGTAACACTTTTGAATTTTTATATCTGATTTTGTAAGCAAGTAATTTTTAAATGAGCTGTAATTTGGGGGTACACAAGACAAATCAGACTTCTGAAAGAGGTACAGTAGTCTGGAAAGTTTGAGAGCCACTGGTCTACGCTGCAAACTTTAACTGTGTTGCGTCTGTTTTATGTGACAACTGTGTGGTAGCAGGGTCCTCTGCGTTGGTTGTACTATATTTGTAGAGGGAGCATTAGGGGGTTCATAGGTGGGACTTAGAAATTAAGAGCGTATTAAGCGAAATCCTGTGATATATCTAAATGGTTGGATGGAGTGCTTTTGTTTTTGTGCGAGAATCCTGTAATTGAAAATTTTATGAATGGAATTATTTTATTGTGGAAATTTTAGATTTTCCAATGGTTTATTTTTAAATTTAAAGGGCGTACCCCTGGTTCAAGGCACCAGAGAAATACTTCATGAAATTCTTTAGGGACTTCAGTTTTGCTATCTATTTTATGTGGAAGGTGCTCGATACTATGGTGATGGGCAGAAGTATAACCCCCCCCCCCAAATAAATTAAAAATAAAGTTCTGTCACAGCCCTGTCCCCGTGTTGGACACACAGTAGTGTTTGGAGCCACATGCTGGGTTCATATGCATTAAGTTCCCCTGGGCCTGAGTAGGCTCTTTCTTTGGCCTCTGTGCTCACTGCCTAGGCATTGACTCTCTGGTAAACTTTTCATAAGTTGGACTGTGTAGCCCTAGCTGCCTTAGCCCCAGTGCCAGTGCTGCCCTCTGCTGTAGGCAAAGCACATTCTTTTCGGAGCTTTGCTCTAATGTGTGTCACGGTTACTGTTTTAGCTGCACTGCTGTCCCTTCTTGGGGTGTCTTTGAGTGCATCCCACAGACATCAGGCCTCAGGCCTTCACCTCTGCTGGAGTGGAATTCCATAAGTCACCCACTCTCCGACCCCAGGACCTGGGTTACACCTCTCTGGGAACTAAGTCAGCAGGTCCAACTGCCAATGGACCCTGGCAGCATTTCCCTTTGGGAACTTGTGACGGAAGTTGACGAAGTGACTCAAAACAGCCTATTCAAAACCAAGTGTTGTTCATTCATTTCTCAAAGGCACAAAGTATTTAGACCAAAGTGTAACAGCAATAAAAGGGCTACATGCAAAGGTGGTGTTTACACTTTTGTAAGTTCCCCTAAGATCAGTTAACTTCATCTCTTGCTGTGAGTATCCGCTTGTCTTGCTTACAGCATCGGTATCTCTGTCTCAGCCACTCAGTCAACCTTTTCATTGACACATCCTGGCCAGCCTCTCTCAGCTTACCCTCTAACCCGCCTCCTCTTCAATTTTTTTGCCTCCTTTGATCCCAGGCTTGGGGAGGATGCCCCATTCTAGCCTGGATGGAGCCAACCAATGTTATCTACCTCCTTTGAAGTTGGGTACATTAGAGCTATTTTGTCTGTGTCATTGTTTTACCTTTCCTGGATTTCTTAACAGCCCCCCTGTTCCAGCCTCCTTTGATTCAACTATATGCATCCAGGAAGTGTTAACAATGCCAAACTGAACAGGGAAACAGAGTCACACATAATATTTGTAAAAATATAATACAGACATTTTCTCATTTTGCCACAGTGTGTACGCCTGTTTACAGTTTAATTGTCCAGGGACATGTGGGTTGAAGCGAGTAGAACCCAGACTTTGCAGAGGGATTTCTTAAGTTAGTCACTCTGAGACAGCACAAGAGATCTACAGATCCATGTAAAATAAGAAACACCTCTACACCATTCTCTGCCTAAGTTTACTCACCACTCTATAGCATTCTTTGGGATTTGGTCATTGTCCTTTCAGGCTTCCAAATCCCCCCTCCTGGGCTTCTCTCCTCTTGTGCACATTTCTCTCTGTGAGAGAGAGCTAGTCCTTGTATAACTTCTAGTCTTCTTTCCATGTGAACCTTCTGGTCAGCTTCAAGGTCCCCCTTATGTGATCTGATGCTTGGTTACCACCCACCTGGAGTCCAGACTTGAAATACAGATTTATTGCAGCTTTGGCCACACTCTTTGGCATAACCATTGCTCAGCTATGGTAATTCCAGGACCTATTCAGTTTGCGGTTCTTAAAGACCACATCAGCAGAGGCAGGCACTTGGATGCTGCTCCCCCTCTTCTTAACATAAGAAGTGTGATGTACGAATACATGCAAAAGGCAGTCAAACAGCCTAAATATACAGAGAGTTCATAACATGAAACTGGAATTCATAAGTTGTACAAAGATAAGTCCTCCAAATTGTCTTATAAAATGATGGGCCATAAATCTTATTGTAATATCTCATAAAATCTTTTCTCACAAGGGTGAGGTGTGGTATAAACTGATGTCAACTGGATGATGTTTCAAAAATTGACAATTTTCTGCCACTGCATGGATGGTAATATGCTGAATTTTATTGGTGCAGGGCCACATATACTTGTAATGCAGGGGTCTCCAAACTTTTCAGCCCGAGGGCCGCATTAACTATCAAATAGCAGTTCGGGGGCCGACAACACACTCGAGGTCCAAATAAAAAAGAATCAAAACATGGATGTTGTTTTTAATTATTTATTTAATATTATTTTATTCAGTTATTATTTAATAACACATGAACACTACACATGAACACCTGTTCACTACACATGAACACCTGTTCACTACACATGAACACTACACATGAACACCTGTTCACTACACATGAACACTACACCTGAACACTACACCTGAACACCTGTTCACTACACCTGAACACTACACATGAACACCTGTTCACTACACCTGAACACTACACATGAACACTACACATCAACCCCCCAACTGACCCACCCAGCCAGGACTCTCCCCCCAAAACCTCCTTTCCTCCAACCCCCAACTGACCCACCCAGCCAGGTCTCTCCCCCCCAAACCTCCTTTCCTCCAACACCCCCCCCAACTGACCCACCCAGCCAGGTCTCTCCCCCCCAAACCTCCTTTCCTCCAACCCCCAACTGACCCACCCAGCCAGGTCTCTCCCCCCCTCAAACCTCCTTTCCTCCAACACCCCCCCCAACTGACCCACCCAGCCAGGTCTCTCCCCCCCCAAACCTCCTTTCCTCCAACCCCCAACTGACCCACCCAGCCAGGTCTCTCCCCCCCTCAAACCTCCTTTCCTCCAACACCCCCCTCCCCAACTGACCCACCCAGCCAGGTCTCTCCCCCCCAAACCTCCTTTCCTCCAACCCCCAACTGACCCACCCAGCCAGGTCTCTCCCCCCCAAACCTCCTTTCTTCCAACCCCCCCCCCAACTGACCCACCCAGCCAGGTCTCTCCCCCCAAAACCTCCTTTCCTCCAACCCCCAACTGACCCACCCAGCGTCCTGGCCGGCGGCGGCAGCGGACCACGCGGCGCGTCCCGCCGGCCGCGGAGCACGCGGCGTGTCCTGGCCGGCGGCGGCAGCGGAGTACGTGGCGCGTCCCGGCCCCGCGGCTGGCGGCGGCCGCGGAGGACGCGGTGCGTCCCGGCCGGCGGCGGCCGCGGAGCACGCGGTGCGTCCCGGCCCCATGGCTGGTTCCCGACCGATCTCCACGGGCTGGATGAGAGGGCCTCGCGGGCCGCATCCGGCCCGCGGGCCGTAGTTTGGAGACCCCTGTTGTAATGGATTGCATTACTGGAGTAAAAGAGTGTTCCACTGTAATAATACTCTAAGTGCTCTTATCCTGCAAGGCTTTGAATTGCCAGTGCTGAATTTCAGACTTTTTTTTTTTCACTTGTGTGTTGTGTATCTCCGTAATCAAATGTTCTGTTAACATTAAAGCTGCCTTGTATCCAGCTCTCTGTGACATGCTGAATATTTTTTTTTAAATAATACTACGTGTTCATGTTTGGTAAGGTAAAGTGAGCTGGACTCTTGCAGTTTTTTGTGTGGGTATAAACTTGATACTTGTGAAAAATACTAAGTCCTGAACATAAAAATCTTCAGTTTATCCACTGAAGAGCTATAGCACAGGTGAATTAATGAATATTCACTTCCCATTGCTTCTTACCAGTATATCAAATTTCAGACCTGGTGAGAACCATGTAGAATTTTGGGGATAGTTCAGTCTCCAAGTCTACTCAGAATGATGCTCTTTGGAGACAGTATGCTTAAAAATGGTTAGAGCAAGGAATTTGGAGTCAGGACACCTGGGTTATATTCTTAATCTTGGGCAAGTTGCTTAGACTGTCTTTGTCTCAGTTTTCCAGTCTGCAAAATTGACTTTTTTTTTTTTTTTTTTTTTTTTTGCTTTTTAGCCGCTTTGTAAAGTGCTTTAGGATTTTTGAATGAAAAGCTCTGCATAAGTGCAATGTATTTATTTTTCAGTTCTTGGCCTGTCTGACTCTGCCAGCTAAGGGTGTTCTCAGGTGTCAATTGTGAAAGTGGTGGGTGTTGTGGTGGACAGCTTTCTGCTAGAATCTAGTGCAGCGATCACCAACTAATTTAATGTATGCCATTACTCAGTTGCCAAATGGTAACAGCTTTTGGCCACTGTCAGTGTAGGGTGGATTTGAACCAGCAGGTTCGAGGTGAGGACAAGCTCTGAACCTCATTATTCTGAGTTATCCAGTTCCCAGGATTTTTGCAGTTGTGATATTGACTAGACATTTTATGCTGGAAGCAAGCAGCAAAAATGAAACACAAAATGCTTCTGAAATCCAGTATGGTGAATTCACAGGCTTGTGAAAAGGGCTGTAAGCACTGACCCACTGTGAATGGCCTTCCTTTTTCCCTCTCCTTATCAATACATTGTGCTTGTGCCCATTGTTTTTAGCCCTGAGGTTAATTGCTCCATGCTGTGCAAGTAGTTATTGCAGAATATTCATCCCAAAATAAAATATGGTTGATCCAACTGGAAGTGTAAATGTGATAACATAAAATATGGATTTTTTTTAACTGAAAACATTGCATGAAAGAGCACTGAAGGATCTGAGTACCTAAGCATCTTTCCCTATCATTTACTCCACATAATATGATGATGCTGGCTTACAGCCAGCAACAGTAATTATTTTACAGTCCATTAAAAAATTACTAAAGAATTGAATTTTAGGCTAGCATGTTTGAGTATCATTGTGCAAGATGCTATTGGGCACAGAATATAAGCAGCCTTCTAGGTCATGCAAGTCCTGGAAGGTGGTGTATCTGGGCTCCATGGCAGACTGATCTAATCAGAGCACAGCAATGTTAAGTGGTAACGAAAGTCTTCAGTAAACAAATTGGCTTGTGATGTGGTATATAGTTGCATCATTCTTCTTAGTTCCATTTATGCTGAATTTGCCATCAATTATCCTGAGGTTAGGACACTGAAGAAGAATTTTTTGAAACCTGCCAACCGTAAACACATACATATTTGGTTTCTAGAACACGCAGGATAATAATCTGTTATGATGGTTACTGAAGCAAATTCCCAAAGTGTTCTCTAGCAAATTGATTTAAAGCATGAATATGGGAGAAATTGTATATAAATAGGAGCCCTTTTTCTCTCAAAATCCCTGTGGTATTGTACTTGATTAGCTCTTTATTTGGAGATCTCTACATAATTTTGTTTTCTGTAGTGTGCTTTAGTAGTGGTGGGAACAGGTGATTACTGTATAGATCACATAATCTGCAGTCTGCATCCTGTATCTGTGCTCCTGTCCTCAGGATCCCTCTATGGAGCTAGTTGCTGCCACATGCAAGTACTTAGTTTGATAGATGTGACGAGTACATTAAGAAGCTGTTACAGAATTTTCCATTATTTTAATTCACTTATTTATTCTCTGCATAGGATGGATGAAAAGTCTAATGTTCACTTTAGACTGCATAATATGGACAATAGAAAATGCTTTTACATCGTTTGACATATAGGAGGAAATCAATTAGAATTTCCAATGTGAGATGCATACATTTAAAATATCCAGCCAACTTTGGGATTAAAAAAATAAAATGCTATTTTCTCATCTAACTTTATTTATTCAATTTTTTTGAAAAGCACTGTTTCTAAGGTTGTAGGTGCTTATCAGAATAATTTAAGATTCACAACTAAAACACAAGCCCATCCAGATCAACTCCAATTAAAAAAATATAAATCCGCCAATGGGCTAGACTTCTTTTTCCAGCCAATTCCTTGTCAACCTACCCCATGTTCTGTACCTAAGCAAAATTTAAAGTTAGAAGAAACAGAGTGAAACAGATTTTCAAATTCACCTAGTGGGGATAAAAACACAAAATATATATCCTCACAGGTAATATGGGAGTGGTCATTTGTGTATTTTTGGCCACATGGTTAAAATGATTTATTATGTCAACTCCTCTTTCACGATCATATAATCACAACTGTTGTTGAATAAAGAAAATTTATTATTTTGGTAATAGTTCTCACTTTTTTGTGGTGTAAATGTATATGCTGTTTGTAAGTGATTTCATTATTTCATAATTTTTAAGGCTGGAAGGGACCATTAAGTTATGGACTGCATCAAGCCCATAACTTCTATAATCAGAGATAGGAGTTCTAAATTAAAGCTAATGAGTTGGTGTGCTTGCTTCACAGCCAGTTAGTGCATTGTGGAATATCAAAAAGAATGTTCAGTGTAACATCTCCTCCCCCACATCATCATGATGTAACTTTAAAACATGATCTTACTAACAGTTTTTAAAAAAATGGTAGTGATATTGCACGGAGCTCTTGGAGGGAGTTGATAAGAGACATTCAACAGCCTTTTGAGGTTAAATTAGTGTAGGTGAAAGATGCTGGCTTGACAGCCCTGGAGATTGAAGTCCTTTCTCTGTGTAATAGGAGGAGCACTAGGAGCAATGGTGCAAGCTCCATTCATAGCGTACAACCAATGTGCTACAACCCTCTGACTTGAAGGAACCACCTCTAGGAATAGGGATGGTCCTGTGTTCTTCAGGGATTCTTTCAGTCCTCCTTCCTGTCTGTGACCAGGTCTCTCCATATGTATTCTTCATACTTTTATTTTCCCCCTCAACTCCATCAGGTTGTGGTGACTGACGCTACCATTGTTTGTTTACTTCCTTTGGTCAAACACTACATGGACTAGGATGCCGGAGGGTGGAGGTGAATTGCAGTATCCCAAGAAGGGAGCAGGGCCAGGGAGTTTAATTTCTCTAGTGGCTTACCAGCACTAGAATTGTGTGGAGAACTGGAGGTAGTTCTGTGGCCCCATTATCATAATGTAAGGCACAGGCTAGCATTGTTAAATGAGAAGTTAGTTCAGTTGTTCTGTTTAGTTGCCAAGCCTTTTCAATCTTTGGCCTCTCTATGAGACTGGCAATGATGGTGCTAAATAGTGTCAGACATAAGAACGGCCATACTGAGTCAGACCAATGGTCTATCTAGCCCAGTATCCTGTCCTCTGCCATCAGGGCCAGCCCACAACATTTTGGCACCTGAGATGGGGAGCTCAAATGATGTCCCCATGCCTCCTCGTTTGGGCCAAAACTTTGAAAAGTCTCCTGTGTCCTCCTTCCTCCAGCACAGCACTCCATCATCTCTGTGCATCTCGAGCAGAGAGAATACATACGCACCAGCAGCAGTACTGAGGGGCAATTTCTGATCAGCTGTTTAGAGCTGTACATATTGAAGTCACGCATTTGCAGAGATTGCCACATCTGTGCTTGTATGATGTGTTGCCATAATGTCTCTGATTAAAATAATTTAAAGTTATAGCTATGAAATTAAAAAATAGTGTTGGTTGGGTGCCAGGATGTTAGTTTTTCCTGGAGCAGAACAGTCCTGAGCCTGGTTGCTGTGGTCACTACTGACTTTCACTTACAGTAAACCCTCGATTTAACGGACCTCGATTTAACGGACTTCGGATGCAACGGACAAAATTCCTGAGCAAGTCTGATGCATTCCTGATCCATTTCTGGCGGGCTGGCTGCCGGCTCCCGGCTGCCGCCCGGGTCCAGGCAGCGGGCGGGCTGGCTGATGGCTCCCGGCTGCCGCCCGGGTCCTGGCAGCGGGTGGGCTGCGGAGCTGTCGCCCCGACCCTGTGGCGGGCGGGCTGCTGCTCCGACAGCTCATATTTTTTTTATTATTAAATAACGGACTTTTTGATTTAACGGACACCCCCTCGCCCGAATTAGTCCGTTAAATGGAGGTTTTACTGTAATTTAGGAATTAAAAATCCCCTCTCACTGTAAAAAGATCCACATTAGCCTAATTTCAAAACTGCAGCTGCCCCACAAACCTCATTTAGTGGGACCATTGGAATGAGTTCCCTAGAGGCGGGAATTGGATAAGGGAGATAGTGACCAAGAGGAAGTAAAGGAATCTGTAGCACAATACCTCATGAATTAGTCAGTGTTACCGGGTACACAACATTATACTCTGCAATAATAGCGTTCTGTTGATTTTCATTTTAGACAAATAGCATCAGTATTTTCAATGAACTCTTCTGTAGAATTTGTTCACCTTTTCATAATGACAGTTTTGACAATTCATATTGACAATTATCCTTCAAGAAATAAAATAGGTGCATTCCTAGTTCTGCCACTGACTGGCTGGGTGACCTTGGGCTTATATAGCTTGTTTATATGTAAAAGTTTTCAATATTCTTATAGTAACAGTCCCTGCTCTGGAAAACATGAAGCCTTGTTTTTTTAATTTATACAAAAGCTGAGCAAAGATTCAAGTAGAAGTGATTCTTTTAGCTAACTACATAAATTCAGTAAGAACAGAAAAGGCAGTTGCTCGGTGTTGCATGGACTAAAAGTGCCCTTTCAAAAGATCGGTAATAGGTATCTAGTAGCTTGGTCAAAAACTTCACAAAGATGGAGTTGCAGTTGCAGGTACATATGTTGTTTGTGTGTGAATGTTTGAGTTTGGTGGTGGGGAAAATCCCCCAGGATATTAAGAACTAAGATTGCACTTATCAATCAGAGTAATATATGTTAATAAAATAACCACAACTTTAACTTTGCTCCAGGAGAGAGTGCATACACAAATGAAATCTAAATAACATAATCCCAGTAAAACGGCAAAGGTTAATACAGCTAATAAAAAATAAATTAAAAAAGGAAGTCTCAGTTCTTGCATAAGCTTTCATAATGCAGTGTTTGCTAACAAACAAGTATAGACACATCACATTAGTTAACTAATACATTATGGAATTGACCCTTTTCAGATTCCATTTTAAAAATTAATAGTGTGTACATCCAAAAGCTCTGCATTTATTTAAGCTCTAGAAATCACATAATTGACAGCAGGCTTCATTCATTCCTCCATTCATAGAATCATAAACACATAAGACTGGAAAGAACCTGGAGAGGTCATCTAGTCCATCCCCTCTGGGCTGAATCAAGACAAGTGTACCTAGACCATCTCTGACAGATGTTTGTCTCCCCTGTTCTTAAAAACCTCCAATGACAGGTATTCCATAACCTCCCTGGGTAACCTCTTCCAGTACTTGCTTATCTTTCTAGCTAGAAATTTTTTCCCCAATATCTAACCTAAATCTACTTTGCTGCAGATTGTCAATGACTTCTTGTCCTACCTTCAGTGGACGTGGAGAACAATTGTTCACTGTCCTCTCTATAACAACCCTTAACATATTTGAACAGTATCAGTTCACCTCTTAGGCTTCTTTTCTCAAGAGTAAACATGCCCAGTTTTTTTTAACCTTTTCTTATAGGTCACATTTCTAAACACTTTATCATTATTGTTGCTCTCCTCTGGACTTTTTCCAATTTGTCCACATCTTGAAGTGTGGCACCCAAAATTGGACACGGCGCTCCAGCTGAGGCCTCACTAGAGGTGAGCAGAGTGGAACATCGTTTCCAGTGTCTTAAATATGACATTTCTGTTTTTGTATCCCAGAATACTAGCATTTTTTGGAACTGCAGCACCTTGTTGACTCATTCAATTTGTGATCCACTATAACCCCTCGGTCCTTTTCAGCAGTACTACCACCTAGCCAGTTAGTCCCCATTTTGTAGCTGTGCTTATCATTTATCACCCTGTTAGATCCTCTTGGTACAAATGGATTATTTAGTAAATTGTTCCAGTATCTTTCCAGGTATCAACATTAGACTGACAGGTCTATAATTCCCTGTGTTCTGTGTTCCCCTTTTTAAAAGATTGGTACATTTGCCCTTGTTCAGCCCGTTGGCAGTCATCTGTCTTCCAAGGATTCTCAAAGATAATTGCTAGTGGTTCTGAGATTGTTTCGGAGGGTTCTTGAAGGGTCCCTGACAACTTAATTGTATCTGTAGTGACCGGAAGATTATTGTGATGGCAATCAGCAGGGGGCGTAGTTACGCTTCTGAGTCAACTCCAGGGGAGGGCATAATAAGGGTATCAGTCTGAGAATGGCCTTGTATTTCTGTTATTTTGTGTGTGTGTTTGAGAACAGTTTCTCAGCTGTGTGAGTGTTTACCCTGTCTGTGTGCGAATCAGTGCCTGGGAAACTAAATCGGTAAACTGAGACAGGATGGCGTATAATGAACAAGTGCTAAACAGCGTGTAATCAACCAATTTGCTAGCTGCTTGCTATTCATGAGATATGAGTATGTATGAGATGTAAATGATCATGGGTATATCTGTGCTGACACACCCTCATTTGCTGGGCTCCTTTCCTGGACATCGTTTGGGTGTGCCAGACCCCCCCCCCTCCCCCCCCCGTCAGTGACAGCCTGCAGTCGGGGCCCCCAGGCATTGTCATGTCACTCCCTTCAATAAATTCACCACTTTCCATCTAGCCACTGTGTGACAGCCTTGTTTCTACGGGATTCGAAAAAGCACCCTGCAACAGTATCTTACTTAACCATATATTTTGTAACTTTGTCTGTCTTCTCCTTTGTTATTAATATTCATTATGCTAAGCATCTGATCACAATTTAATCTTTTTAATGAAGTCTGAAGCAAAATAGGTATTAAACAGCTCAGTCTTCATGGTGTTGTTGGTTGTTATTTCTCTTTTTCCCTCCCCCAGTAGAGGATTGACACTTTTCTTAGTCTTTCTCTTGCTCTAATCTATTTGTAAAATCTCTTCTTATTGCCATTTATGTTCCTTGCTAAATGTTACTAATTTTGTGCCTTAGCCTTTCTGATTTGTCCCTACATGCTTGTGCTATTCTTTGGTAGTCATCCTTAGCAATTAATTCATATTTCCACTTTTTGTAGGATTCCTCTTTGCTTCTCAGTTAATTAAAGAACTCTGTGTACATTCATGTTCCTCTATTACCATCTTCCTTTCTTTCATTTGTATTGGGATAGTTTGCCAAGTATTATCTTCTCTCACTTAAATTTTAACTTAAAAATATCCACATTAAAATACAATTCCACAAGACCAACTGAAAACAAAATCCTTGCGTGATAACTTGTCATTATGATTGTAATCGTTGTTGTAAATCTATTACGGTGGAGTTAAGGTTGTGGTTATTAGTTACAGAGGGGTTCGTGTTAAATTTTGGTTCATAATAGAAACTCATTTTGCAATTATATTTGCCACTTCATGGTAAGGGCCTAATTCTGCTGTCATTTAATTTGCGGTAAATCAGGATTTATACTGGAGCACCAGGAGCAGAGTTTGGTCCAGAAAGTGTTACTGATGTGTTGTGGTTCCAGCGTGAGCATTGCAGTCTTTTTTACAGACCTGTGACTAGTTCTATCTCACTACTTGTGGAAACATTACCTTTTTGTGAAACAGCCCTTTGAAGTAATTGCTATGGTGATTCACATTATTCAACAAATATATTTTACTCCTGGACGTTGCAGACAGTTTTTTACCTTTTCCCTCCATTTTGAAGATAAGTGTTAGATACAGTTCTCATGATGTGTCGTTTTCCAGCATTGCTTTCTTGAAGTGGTTTGTTGAGATGCCCAATAGGTGTTTTTACAGGTAATTTAGTTGTGCTCATGGACTTCGGTTTGGGAATCCGAGTAGGAATTGAACGATGGAATACATCAGCAATCTTGAAATAAATCAAGAAAAAATGTAAGCAGTTAGGGTGGATGGTTTGTATAGTTCTCTAGTGCTTTCTCAGCTTTTCAGAAAAGAACATATACGTTGATCTGATTAAGAATTGTTGTCAGTATAATTTTCCTTTATTTTTCTGTTTTGTTTTATTTTTAATGGTGCACTGAGGCACGTGGAAACTGATAATTTTTGAATGCAAAAATGATGGGGGAAGAATGAGTGTCTTGTTACTCTTCGGACAAGAAGCCTTCAAGTCTCCAAGACTTGGCAGAAAAGTCTCAGAAGAGTTTATGGGGTTCTGCAGTGACACAAGTATTTTATTCTTGACTGAGCTATTACAGTCTACAACAAATGTACCTTGTGGCTAAATCAACTAAATACTGAGTAGAAAAAAAATATGTATTTTAAAGATAGTCAAAAAGATTCCTATGCAATGTGATGAGGAAAAAAATGCCAATGCTGTATACCCTAAGGCACCATATCATGAAGGATGGATGTGATATGATCACAGTTCCATGTACGCTTTTGTGAGACCTGCCTCAAGTGTTGATTTCAATGCACCTGCCTTCCAGGGATGCATCATGATGCAATGAATAGGACATGGGACTGAGAGTGAAGATACTTGGGATCTGTTCCCAGCTTTGCTATGGGCTTCTTACGTGACTTTTTTGACAAATCATGTAATGTCTCTGTGCCCCAGTTTTCCCACTTCTAAAATGGGGGATGATACTAATCTTCCTTTATAATTTATAGCTGTAAATGACTGTATAAGTACTTATTGTTGTTCTGGGCACCTCCTTAGTGTTAATCTCTCTCTCACTCATTCTCATATACCGTATTTTTCGTCCTATAGGACGCTCCGGCCTATAAGACGCCCCCTCGTTTTTTAATAAAAAAGCCGGACCAAAAAAAAAAAAAAAGCGCCTCGCTCTCCCGTCCCCGCCACGCGGGCGGGCTGCCGGGAGCGTCCCGGTTCCCCCCTCCCCGCCGCGGGCGGGCTGCCGGGAGCGTCCCGGTTCCCCCCCTCCCCGCCGCGGGCGGGCTGCCGGGAGCGTCCCGGTTCCCCCCTCCCCGCCGCGGGCGGGCTGCGGGGAGCACTCCCGGCAGCCCGCCCGCGGCGGGGAGGGGGGAACCAGGGCGCACATTCGCCCTATAAGACGCACCAACTCCCTCCCCCCCCCCGTTTTGGGGAAGAAAAAGTGCGTCTTATAGGGCGAAAAATACGGTATATGTTTGTGTATAAAACCCTAGACAAACTGGAGAGCACCAAGAAGAGCTGGAGCTGCCTTATTAGCAAAGATTTAAAGAAATACTTAGGTATAGTTTGGCCAGATGGCTATTCCATGGGGGTGCATAGGCTTAATTGTTTGAAGAAAGTGAACAGTAAAGAGGGAGTAGAATTATTATTTTTAGGGGAGCTGTTGTACTAGGCTTTGTTTAATAATAATAAAAAAAAAAAACACAAAAGCTCCAGAGAGCTCACAGTCCAGGATTCAGTCTATATGCAGCTGGTGACTGAACTAACACATGAGGAGATGACAAGGTAACAGTACAATTATTTAGGATGTTCAAGGGGTTGAGTATCTCATAATGAAATAAAGAAAAAGTAAATGGACTTTTTATCGTTTAAGGGTGCAACTTTTTTGTGTAGACAAAGCCTTAAACTGATAGACTGTTTTTATAGTTCTTTCCCTTCTCTTTCAGCACCTGAAAGTAGGTTTCTTTTTCACCATCCCTGTCTCAAAGTTGTTCAAGAATGGATGTTCAAAGAGAGAGAGAGAGAGGGATGAATAACATTAGTAAAAAACATGAGCATTCAGGTTTCAAAACTAAAGGCTGAATCCAGTTAAAGCACCTAAGCACGTGCTTAACTTTAAGCCTGACAGTCTTCTATTGACACACGTAAAGTTAAGCACCTACTTAAGTGTTTGCTGTGTTATGGACTAAAAGATTGATTGAAAAGCACGGATCTCAGATATGACGGTTGGAAAGAACATTTTTGGGTCACCTTACCTAGATCATCCCTTTGCATTACGATAGGTCTGTGGTAAGATAATTATCTGTGTTGTAAGTACACCGTGAGAATTATTGTCTGTCTGTGTAACATGTTTAGATTCTTGGGTGTGAAGTACACAGTCGTTACGGTTCTATGGTGAGAGTTCTATAGAATGAATCTTCAGTTCCTAGTCTAATCTTGAGTGTATATAATGACAATGGTTACATTATAGTTATTACCACTGCATTGCTTGGAATGTGTCAACCATTAGAATATTGTGTGTGTTGGTTTTTGTTTGTTCAGTGTGATATTAGTTCTGGGTCAATGAAGGGAAGTCAGTATTCCCATCAAAAATAATTTTTGCAAGTACATGCTACCCTCTTGCACACTGATTCTCTCTCCTCTGTGTCTCTTCCCTAGGAAGATGAAGGATTCTCTCAGCTTTCCAGTCTTCTTTCTGACAACCAGAAGAAGTATTCCCTGAGCTGGTACAGCTGCTTGCTCCCTCTGTCCCTCAGTAATGTTGTCTGTCTCCCTGACCTCCCCTATGTAAATGGCTTTCCCTTTCGTGTTCAGAGAGGTGGCAGGGGGTGTAGAATTCAATTAAATCATCCTTAAGTAGCAAGTGATGCTTCCCAGCACCTGGAGTCCCTTTTTCATTACAGTTTCCACTTCTGCTCTCCCAACACCCCTAAAAACTAGCCCAATCCATTTACTATCTACCTGGGATGTAGACATTTCTTTTCCATTGTGTGTAGTACATACAGGTCTACTAATTAAGGGGAAGTATAAAAAAAGACCCACTTTACTGTTTAGGCTTTAAAAGTAGGCCTGGTTTGAGATGTGCAAAGCAAACCTATATTCTCAGTCTAGAAGAATGATAGTAAAACATTAGCTTCAGATAGTAATTTCACTGAATAAGATTAGTTTGTAAAATATGGTAAGGTGTTTGGCAGTAATGTCAGCAGTTATTGAAATGAATGGTTAAAATTCATTGTCAAACAAATAAGGGTTGGGATGCTGAGGAGTGCTGGGTTAGGGTGCTGAGGCAGGGAGGAAGGGGGAATGGGACGGGACAAGATGGACATGTTGAAAGGTACCACTTCTAGCTATCTGGCTGTCTCCATCTGCTTGAACCCTAACTCATCACTCTGACTTCTCTGTGGAATATAGCATAACATGTGGCTACGTGTTTTCTGTCTTACAGATTTATGCCTTTAATTAATGCACAAAGGGGAGCGTGCAGTGCTTATGGCTAGCTTTCCTCGTATATCTTTCTGCACCCATTATACAAATGCATCTAGGAGGATAACATTACATTCGATTATTTTTCAGCACTTTAGTTTGAACAGCAGAGGGAGTCCTCTCTTAATTTTTTTTCTGCTCAAAACTCTCTGTTGGTTGTGGGATGGATCTGTATAGACCAGTTATTCAAACAACCATATGCATATATTGACTGACTTCAATTGCCCTCAGCAATCTGAGGACAAACTAAAGTGTAAACCTCATCTAGAAAAGGCATATGTATGAGGCTGCCAAATAGAAATGTGGTAATTGTCTACCCCTTGTTTTAAAAGATTTCTCCATGTGCGTTGAGCTCATTAAAAGCTCAGTTCTGCTGTCCTTTTCAGGAGTGAGTTACGGCTAAGTAAGGAGGACAGGATTGGGCTCAAAACAGCATTCTCTTTTTAGTTGTCAAATGGTAAGTTTTGATTTGTATAGTTTTCTCCAGCCTCCCTCATCCCAAGGCCCTTCCAGTTCTTCCTGTTTCCCTGAGCCTTTCTGTTTTCATTCTGAAATCTTTCAGGAAGTCAGAATGAAGGTTTCCAGTTGCTTGCCTTCCTGTGTATTCCTGTGATACTGTTCTGCAACAGAGGTCCCAAATGCTGCATCTTGCTGCTGTAAGGGTTTAGGTAGCTGCTGTAGTATTTAGTTTTAATGTACTCTCATGTCTTTGCCTTATGGAACCCTGGTCAACACTCTAAGGCAGGGGTGGGGAACCTCCGGCCCACGGGCCTTATACGGCCCGCCAAATCATTCCGTCTGGCCCGTGGCGGGGCCGGGGCTGAGTCAGGCACTGGGGCGTGGGGAGAAGACGTACCGCAGCCGCCGGCCAGGGATGCGCGCGGGCCGCCAGGCGGGGGCGGCTCCGTGCTCTGCAAAGGGGCCGGGAAGCGCCTGGGGGAGCCGCTGGCCAGGGATGCGCGTGGGTCACCAGGCGGGGGTGGTTCCGTTCTCGGGGAAGGGGCCGGGAAGCGCCTGGGGGAGCCGCCGGCCAGGGACGCGCGCGGGCTGCCAGGTGGGGGCGGCTCCGCACTGAAGGTAGGGGCTGGGGGAGCCGCCGGTGCCACGCGGCCATCGTTAGCTGGGCGGTGAAAGGAGGAGCCGCGGGGAGCCGACGGTCGAGGGGGTGTGGGGGGGAGGCTGGGCTGGGGGGCAGGCAAGGGTGGGGAGGGGGGCAGGAGACTAGGCTGGATGGGGTGGACGAGGCGTGGGTGTGGGAGGGAGGGAGGTTTGGTTTGGGGGGGAGGCTGGGCTGGGCGGGTCAGGCACGGGGGGCAGGAGGCTGGGTTGGGAGTGGGAGGGGGGGGAGGAGGTTAGGTTCGGTGGGATGGGCCAGGCCAGGCAGGGGTGGGGGAGGAAAGGTGGTTAGATGGGGGGAGGCTGGGTGGGGGTAAAGGAAGATCACCCCCTACACCCAGGCTGATAGTGGGAGCTGACTGGGGCAAGCGGCAGGGGCCAGCAGGGGAAACCCCAAAGCAGTGCAGGGCTAAGCACTCCGCCTGCCACTGCTTTCGGGTTTCCCCCGCTGGTCCCTTGCCAGCTGGGGTCTCAGCTCCCATTGCCAGCCTGGGCTTCCTCGGGGGTGGGGGGTGGGGGGAAGAGGAAGAGGAGCGGCCCGCGAATGACATTATAAATGGCCCTTGGCAGAAAAAAGGTTCCCCACCCCTGCTCTAAGGCCAAGAATTTCCAACTTGATGCTCAACTTCAGACAGCCTAGATACCCTCTGAAGATGCCAAAAAGTCAGACTACTTATTTAAGAGGTAAGGACACCCACAGTTCCTCCCTTAGCTGAGGGAGAAAGACATTTTGGAGCTGAGATCTGAATAAAGAAAAAGCAAGTTGATCAGGTAGAGATGCTTGCAGGAGCTGCAGAGGAGAAGGTGTGCAGACATTGGAGAGAGAGTGGGATGTACGTAGAACACGGTGGGTGTGACCAGAGAGAAGGTGGTCTATGGATGATTTTCAAAGGGTCTGAAATGAATCCTGGAATGAATAGGAATCCAGTAATGCTCAGTAGCTTCACTTAAATCCTGCTGTAGTAGTTCATATACCAAACGGGCACTAGATTTTGTTCTTCTCCAGAGGTACTAATGTTAAACAAAGCCAGTTTAGTTACAGAAGTGCAAACAAAGCGTCTGCAACCACATTTCTTTGTAGTTTCTATCTTCTGATTTTAAGGGATGCTGTCACGGCTGGCAAGTTGAATATATGGCCTGTATTTTTCATATATCTGTAGGTAGTCAGCGTAGTGAGTTTACACAGTGCCTGTCCTTTCAAAATTTCTTCTTTGAGGCTTTTAAAAAAATTTCTTTATTCAAACTGCAGCGGCAGTGCCCATGAACAAACCCTACAGTAACTGACTATGGTGCATGCTTAGGGTGCAGAATGGAGAATCTAGACAACTGTGTTTTAATCCTGGCTATGCCACTAACTCACTTTTTGACTGTGGGCAAGTCTCTTCACATTTCTGAACCTAATTCCTCATTTGTGAAGTGGGGTTAATGATACTTGACCTCCTTTCTAAAATGTTTTTTGTCAAATTATGATACCTATTTTAATGTAACTATTTGTGGTACAAGGTGTCATTGAACACACATAACAGACTGGCCTTTTGCGATCTGTGCCTGAGAAGTATCATTATTAATTTATTATTACAACTTATTTATTTGTTGTTCCAGTTAGTAATGGGGGAGGAAGATATCAATAAAAATGTTTCAGCCGTATGAAGGTGGCTGTTGCCCCGAAAGTGCACACTGGCATTTCAAAACCTGTAGGAGAAATTTTAAAAATTCTGACGGTCTATTTTTTTAAAAAAAATTAAAAAGCCTAATTTACCTTGAATTGTGTATAGAATTAAAAAAAAGGGGGGGGGGGATTGCTCCTGGGTATTCAGGCCTGTATGCCAAGTGTTAAACTGGATCAGATTTTTGTGGTTGATTTTTAAACACATTAGAAACTGTAAAGGCTGACAGGTCCTCAACTTTAGCAGTGTGAATGGCTCACTGTTACCATATTCTAAAGTACCCTGGGTGTTAAGCCAGTTGGCTCACTGGATAATCCTAACCCTATAATTTTGCATATAATGAACAGTTCACGCTGTGGAACTAAGTAGTCTTGGATTTTGCCATTTTTAACTGTTAGTCACTTTAAAATGGAAGCTAGAGGAAGGAAAGGATTGGAAAAAGGTTAATAACTTGTGGTGGTGGTTTTTGCTTTACAATGCATATGATGCCCCATGGGTATCTTGGTTTTTATTGTAGAGTGTTTCATTTACAGTGGGGGCAGAGTAGAACTGCTTAGTTTCATGAACTTGAACTGTTCAGAAGGAAAATTTATATTAAAAGTAGATGCAATTTCTGCACCTGTGACATGATCTTTGTCAAAAGCTCAATCACACGGGGAGGCCTGACGCATAAAGGTATTATTTTTTAGACTTTTCTGTGGAGCGTATCTCCACAATATATGAGCACCTTATAAAAAAGGCAAGTCTTAGTATCCCCATTTTGATTATGGAGAACTGAGGCACAGAGAGGTCACTAAGGGAATCATGCAGAGTTGGGAATAGACGCTAAAATATCCTGAGTCCCTTTCAAAAATCTTAACTCCCAAAATTTTATCATGTACCCTCCTTCTCTTCAGGATCGTCTTAACTAGGATATTTTATCATCTTTAAACTTGGCTTTTAATAATTGAGTTAGTTGACACAGTACTGCTGACTGGTCAGCTTAAACAAAGACGTTTTGTTCCTGTCATCATCAATGAGCTGTGAGTAAACTCTGGCAGGACCAGGGTTTACCAAGAGTAGTTGATGTGGTGGTGAACACAGTTTGTTCTTGTCTGCAGTAACTTAATAATTAAAAAATGTGTTTTAATGCAATTAAATTGTCCAGTGAAGACAAGCCTGTGCTCCAAAAGCAGGGTGCTGCTTGAGCTTAAAGGGAAATCTCTGTTTTCTCTTAGTACCGTGTTTCCCCGAAAATAAGACAGTGTCTTATATTAATTTTTGCTCCCAAAATTACATTACATTATATTACAGCGAGAGGCAAAACTGGAAGTACGTCTTATTTTCGGGGGATGTCTTACTTTCGGGGAAACAGGGTAGTTTAATTAGAGGACTTACTCTGTTGGCTGGCCTCTAGAAGCGCCAATACTTATGTAGGTTTGATTCTATCCAGTAGAGGGCAGTGTTGACACTTGCATGGTAGCCTGTTAAATCCCTGTACATTGGTAATGTTTTCAATAAACTAATTTCCTCTTGGTTTAAATCGGTTTATCTGTTCCTTGCGTAAGATTGTCGGCAGCGGAGATTCCTTTTTACAGGTTCTGGGCAACTAAGGATTGCTGTGATAACTTTTTTTTATAGTGTTTTGTTTTTGAAAAGATTAGGGTGACCAGATGTTCCGATATGAGGGGATTTGTCTTACTTAGCCAACTCTCACCTCTCCCCTCTCCCCACCCTTTCAACAAAAAAAGTCCTGATTTGTTTCACACTTGCTCTCTGATCACCCTAAAAAAGATGCATATCAAGTTGTAGGACTAGACGTAAATGAATTTTAAAGCATATGCCCCCCCCCATTATTATTTAACATACTTTGAGAGAGTACACAGAGATCAACCATGTTGGGGCCCCATTGTGTTGGTTAGTGCACAAATATTTGGAAAATAATAGACTCTGCCCCAAAGAGCTCACGAATGGGATCCACATTTGGATTCTTGGGAACTGCTGTAGATTTCAGGGTGAGTTTTTTCTTCAATGAAATCCACATTTTAAAAGAGTTGTAGTCAGGATCACCTTCTAGACTGTGTGTGGTGGGATGTTTTTGCTTTTTGTGGTGTTCACTTCTAAAAGAGAAACATGGTTGGAAATAACCCGAGTATGAGTTTAAGAACTCCTGAGTTTTAATCTTGTCTAGGGCTGACTTGCTCTGTGGCTTTGAAGAAGTCACTTTACCCCTCTATCTCCATTTTCCAGCTGTCAAATGAAGACATTGTTTCTTAACTTCCTCACAGGGGTTCTGTGAAGATGATACTGCATGTGCTAAGTATTTTTGAGGGGAGTGCCAATATCTAAGGGAATACACAGTTTTTTGCTTTTCAGAGAAACCATCAACAAGATGAAAGCCTTTTCTGGTATATTTAAAACCTCTTTAAATGTGAATCCCATTCTGTACCCTATTATGAATCATGTTTGGCTGTAACAGTTGACTAATCTTATTATTTCGAGTGTGTGTCTCTCTGTTTGAGTCCCCTCAGGATGTTGGACCAGGAGGTTATGTTCTCATGCAGAGAATGCAATAATACTCTGTGGCTGTTGATTGTAGGATTTGTCCTTGTAATAACATTTCACAGTCAGATTATATTTGTCAAAACCTTCCTGTTACTGAGGTAGTTTTAGCATTTGATTTTAGCATTAAAATGTCTCTCTCACACCCACCCATGCTGCCTTGAACTCTTCTTCTTTTTTTGTTATATTGGTAACATAATGTTTGTTCTATCCATTGCTTAAGTCTGGAGATTTGGGAGTTGAGTCAGCTTTTGTTTAGCCTGTCTCAGTATCTAATATTTCCTAGTCATCATGCACATGGCTCCTCCATCTCCACGCCCCAACCCAGCAGATTCAGATTAATCTTAATCATTCTGCCATACAATTTTTTCCCTTTTTTTTTTTTTTCCTATTTGGGGAAGGATGCATTTTAAAACTTTGTAACAGATGTGAGGAGTCCCAGTTTTTTTCTGTTCAGCTTTATTTGTCTACTGTCCTTCTGGATAAGGAGGATTTAGCTGGCTGTACCTTCAATTTTAATCAATTCATCTCCTTAACTAACTATTAGGGGTTGCTGTTGAATAATGTCAGGCACTGCCTCTCGTTAATCGGATGAGCGAGTACATTACTTCTGCAGTATTTTAATCTGTGAATTTTCTGAACAGCGGGAGACTGGGATCAAAAGTATATCTTTTATAAGACAGTAGAGAGCACTGGTGTGCTACTAGACTGCCCTTAACCCAAATAAATTGGCAAGGTTTTCAAACCCGTGCGCTTCCTTTTTTCCATATTTAAGGCTGGTCCCCTCTAGGGCTTAACGTCGACTTTAGCAAGGTAAAGTCGATTTAAACCTGTACCCGTCCTCACATGCATGCCCTTAAAGTCGATTTAAAGGGACCTTAAAATCTACTTCTGTACTTCTCCCTAACAAGAGGCGTAGCCCTAAAATCGACCTCTCTAGGTCCATTGTCATTTAATGAGGATGCATGTGACATTAAGCCTCCGACCTGCCGCAATGCCCGTTTGCTTCCCCGGGGACCAGCCAGCAGTCCGAGCAGCCCAGTCTCCCCTACCCCCCCCCCCCCGCTGACCGCCCGAGCAGCTAGTTCTGCGCTGGCTCCGCCCCCTGCCCGAGCAGAGGTCCGTGGAGCTGCTCAGGCAGGCGGGGGGAGCCGGCATGGGGCTGCTCCGGAGGGGTGAGGGGGTCTGCGGACCTGCTTGGGCGAGTGGGGGGCTGCTCCTTCGGGTGGGCGGGGGGTGTCCGCAGGGCTTTTGCGATGGGCACGGGGGGAGCTGGCGCGGGGCTGCTCTGGAGGGGGGGGTCTGCGGACCTGCTCGGGCGAGTGGGGGGAGCCGTCACGGGGCTGCTCCTGTGGGCGGGCGGGGGGTGTCCGCGGGGCTGCTCCTGTGGGCGGGCGGGGGGTCCGCGGACTTGCGGGGGCGGGGGGAGCCGGCGCGGGGCTGCTCCGGTGGGCCCAGGGGTCCATGGACCTGCTCGGGCGGGCGTGGGGGGTCCGCGGAGCTGCTCAGGCGGGGGGAGCCGGCATGGGGCTGCTCGGGCGGGCACGGGGTCCGCGGAGCTGCTCGGACTGGTGGCTGGTCCTCTGGGGAGCGTGCCCGGCTGCCCCGAAAGGTGGTGCCTGCTGGGGACTCCCGGAACCTACCCACAGTGCAATTCTCACTATGTTGACCCTTGCAAAAGTTGTAGGACAGACACTGTCGACCTGCTGTGCTTTGTGGGGATGCACTAAGTCGACTCTATACAGTCTGCTTTAGAAAATCGACTTAAGGGAAATCGACCTACTGCTGTAGTGAAGATATACCCATAGACACCTAAATAAGTGGCCTGACTCAAATGTGCTGAGCACCCAGCAGCTCTCATTATGCTTATCTTTTAGGGTGACCAGACAGCAAGAGTGAAAAATGGGGACGGGGGTAGGAGGTGATAGGAGTCTACATAAGAAAAAGACCCAAAAATCGGGACTGTCCCTATAAAATCGGGACATCTGGTCATCCTATTATCTTTAAAGTGAAAATCCAGTACATCTGTTATGGGAGGATATGGTTGAAGACACACAGGGGACAGTCATGTTGAGCATCAAAGAAGTGTGCTGGAAAGGGTGGTAGCTCCTCCCTTTCTGTAACCAGTTTAACCCCCCTCCTCCTTCCCTGAGGGTTTGACTCCATAACCAGGGGAAGGGTTTGTTCAAAGGCTTGGTAGGAGAAGGGCTCACTGAAGAGTGTGGGGAAGGGTTGGTGTCAACACATGATGAGACTTGCAAGAGTGGCCTTTGAAATGCTGATGATCATTCTACAGGGGTTTACAAAGAACATGGCAAAATATTGGTTTTGGACATTCCTGTTTTTCAAGGGCATAGAGTGACCCTTACAGTTTGTCTTATAAGAAGGATGGAAGAGAGGCCTTAGTTGAACTTTCTTTCTAGAGAAATCTTTTGTGCACACCTGATCTAGAAATGCTGCTATTCCTGTGGCAATGTGGATGGCGATACAGGCTAGCTGCCCGAGTGCAGTCCTGTCTGTGACTCTCGGTAAGCACTCGAGTGGCTAATCCATGTCATTGCCTGCACCACTGCTGCTACACTGTGGTTTTAAGCACACTAGCTTCATCAAAGCTAGCGTGTGTACACCTACGCAACCTGGAAAATAATGAAGCACAGTAAGAGGCATGAACATTTTTAGCACTTTTCTGGTAATTTTAAAAACAAGAATCCAATATTCAGATATGTCCTACTCTTATTTTTGTTCTGACTTCTCACAACAAAGGCACAGTTAAAAATGGGAAGAGAAGGATAGAATGAAAGAGAGTTACTGACTATCACAGGGAATCTATACATGGTACAAGAAAGAAGCTCACCAAATCTGTTCACTTCCTCTTTCACTCTAGAGCAGGGGTGGGCAAACTACGGCCCATGGGCCAGATATGGCGTGCGAGACGGTCCCGTGTGGCCCCTGGCCGGAGAGGCTGCCTCTGGCCCCGTCCCTGGAGCCACGCCACGTGGGTGGAGCTCTGGGGGCCGGGGCACCGTGCTTCCCTCCTCCCCCGGAGCCACGCCATGTGGGCAGAGCTCTGGGGCAGCATGCTCCCCCCCTCTCCTGGAGCCATGCCGTGCAAGCAGAACTCTGGGGGGTCAGGGCTGTGTGCTCTTTCTCCCCTCCTCCCCCGCCACCGTCGCGTGGAGCAGCTATGGTAAGGGGGGGGATGGAGGCTGGGGTTCCAGGATGGTGGTTGGGGGTGGGAGGATGGATAGGGGTTGAGGCAGTTGGGGACAGGGAGCAGGGGAATTGCGTAGAGGGTGGGGTCCTGGGGGGTGGTTAGGGGGTCTCTGGAAGGGGTAATCAGGGGACAAGGTAGTGGCGGTTGGATGGGTCTGGGATTCTGAGGGGGCAGTCGGGGTGGGGGAGGGGGCCGGGGGAAGGGGCCGGATTGGGGGTGGGACCTTCCCTACCCAGCCCTCCATATAATTTTGCAAACCCGATGTTGCACTCGGGCCAAAACGTTTGCTCACCCTTGCTCTAGAGACTGTTCCATTTCTTGTGGCACTAGTATGGTTTAATATTATGCTAACAGTTTATTCACAGCTATGTCCATTTTTAACATCTGCACCTAATTTAATTATTTTTAATTACTTTAGAAATAAAAGAACACCACATTTTTTTCAAAACCCTGGGTCAGTGGCCGTTACACAAAATCTGCAATCTTTCATTTTCTCTTTCTTTGTCTGACGCACATGCATGACATGCAAGTCTCTGTTTTGGTTACCAAAATATTCAGTTGATGTGGTCTACTTTTTTTTTTTTTTCTTCAAAACTGTCTTTGCTTTGAGCATGGTATTATGTTCTGTTCCAGAGGTTCAATTAATCTGATCCAGCCTGGTTAGCATTTTCAGTATCCATACTTTCACTATTATGATTATTTATTTGCATTATTACAGTAGCATTTAAAGGCCCATCTCAGGTTTGGGGCTTAGTTGTGCTAGCTAGCAGAAAAACACAAAAAGAATTTCCCCTTGCAAATTGGAATAGTGATACTGACCTTCTTTTTGTAAAGTATTTTGAGATCCTCTTATGAAAACAGCTTTATATTTGCTAAATTGTTATTCATTATTATATTTTAATATAATAATACTTTGACCTTTCAATATAGTACTTTTCATCAAGGCTCATAAAGCAATTTATAGACAAATTAACTCAGCTTTATCCTCCATCCCACCAGTGTCATAGGTAAATATTATCATGCCTGTTGTAGAGATGGAAAAATTGAGAGATGGAGAGGTGAAGTGACTTGCCCAAGATGACATAGGGAAGTAGCCATGCCTAGATTGACATTAGAAAAGGTTCAGAGAAGGGCAACTAGAATGATTAGGGATTTGGAACAAGTCCCATATCGGGAGCGATTAAAGAGGCTAGGACTTTTCAGTTTGGAAAAGAGACTAAGTGGGAATATGATAGAGGTATATAAAATCATGAGTGGTGTGGAGAAAGTGAATAAGGAAAAGTTATTTACTTGTTCCCATAATATAAGAACTAGGGGCCACCAAATGAAATGAATGGGCAACAGGTTTAAAACAAATAAAAGGAAGTTCTTCACACAGTGCACAGTCAAGCTGTGGAACTCCTTGCCCTGAGTAGGTTGTGAAGGCTAGGACTATAATGGTTTAAAAGAGAACTGGATAAATTCATGGAAGTATTAGGATGGGTAAGGAATGGTGCCCCTAGCCGCTGTTTGTCAGATGGGGTGATCAGATGTCCTGATTTTATAAGGAGAATCCTGATTTTTGAGTCCTTTTTATATAGGTTCCTATTACCCCTACCTCCAACCCAATTTTTCACATTTGCTGTCTGGTCACATTTGCTAGTGATGAATGGCAGGAGAGAGATCACTTGATCATTACCTGTTAGTTTCACTCACTCTAGGGCACCTGGCATTGGTCACTGTCGGTAGACAGGATAGTAGGCTGGATGGACCTTGTTCTTATGTTGTTCAACCACTACACAATGATTCCTTTATTTGTGATAACATTAAAGCTACCAATTTTATTTAAGAAAGCTATTTAAAATGAATTATGCTACAGTTTGTAAATATATCCAGAAATAAATTTGCTCCCTCATACACTACTGATTCTCTTCGGAATAAGAGAGAAGTGAACAGTTTTGTCTTCTGAAAGCCTGACTTGTAATTTAAGTTGTTGCTCCATCTTGCTCCTGTGGAGGTCAATGGCAAAAATAAATACATCACGGAGTCCACGACCCTGCAAGTAGGGTGACCAGATAGTCAATATGAAAAATCAAGATGGGGGGGGGGAGGGGTAAATGACACCTATATAAAAAAAAATCCCCAAATATCGGGATTGTCCCTATAAAATTGGGACATCTGGTCACCCTATCTGCAAGTATGATATGTATAGTCCAGGGAGTGGCAACCTTGGCACGTGGCACCACAGAGTAAGCACCCTTAACAGGCCCCACCAGTTTGTTTACTTGCTGGTTCGCCGATCGTGGCTCCCACTGGCCCGCGGTTCACCATCCCGGTCCAATCTGGGCCGCCACTTCCCGCAGACCCCATTGGACCGGGATGGCGAACTGCGGCCAATGGGAGCCGCAATCGGCGAACCGGCAAGTAAACAAACTGGCGGGGCCCGCTAACAGTGCTTACCCTGCAGTGCCGTGTGCCAAGGTTGTCGATCCCTGGTATAGTCTCTTTGGCAGAGGGCATATCTGTTGATCTTAATCAAAAGGTATACTGTTACGGGGAAATGTGACAAAAATGCTCACAGGAAAGTTTGATGCAATTTTTCTGTGAATAGTAATATCCTAAGGCTGTTTTCTTTGCCTTTTGTTAATTGAAAATTATTTTCCTTTAGTGAAAATGGTCTCTTAGTGTAAAATGAACAAGGAAGAATAAGCACTATCCCGGTGAATGATTAAATTTAATGGTGTGATCTCTTGTCTAGGTTTTTTAATTTACTTAACATAGAACTCTGTGTCTTTGTTCAGAAGAACTGGGAAACTGTCCAAAGGACTAGAGATGACAGTCTAATTCCTGCTGTATAGTTGTTGTTTTTTAAAGACATTGTAACAGATTATTGCCTAGTTGTTGTTGAACTAATTTCTGTGCATCTGGTTAGATTGCGGATGCAAACCAGAATATTTTGTATTATACATAATTTTAAAATAAAAACTAAATGTAAAACTTAAATGAATGAGGACTGGAATAGGATTTTTTTTTAAAAGGACTCTGGCATTTTCAGTAATTTCAAATGTCTGCTAACAGAATATTGGAGATCACTGCAGAGTTATGCACTATTGTAAGATGTGCTTACCTACAGGATCTTAACAGTATATTTTGAAAATTACTTACATAGAGATCTAATGTCCATTTTGGATTGGCATTGCAGAAAAGAATGCTAAAGCCAAATGTAATAAAGTGTAAATTATTACCATCATATAAGATTATGCTCCTTTTGGTCTTGATTCTTCAAGATGCTGAACACTCCTATTGAAGTCAGTGGATGCTGAAGTCAATAAGCACCTTGCAGGATAAGAGCCTTAAGGAACATCACATGCTGGGCCTGATTCTGGTTCCACTCAATTCAGGTTTTGAAGTAATTGGAATTAAATGGAAGTAAAAAGGGTGCAAAGCCTACTTTGGATCAGACTGTAAGTGAGATTGGATTGGGCTCACACTATCTTGTGTAGTTTAAATCTTTTTAGAAATGCTGTTGCAATACTTTGGTGCACTTCTTAAAAAATTGATTTAATTGAAACTCCCATGAACGTTACTTTTATTTATTTTTCCATTGTTTTGTAAATTGTTGCTGATTATCAAGACACATTTTTTTTGTTTTCTAAATAAAACTTTTCCTTTTACAATCAGCCATTAACTTCTATCAGCTCCCGATTGAGCTTTAGCATATGCTTCAGGTTCTTTGCTGACTCAGTGTTGAAGGACAATTAATATCACAGTTCATATTATCTTTATTCTGCCCAGTTCATCTTCAGGTGTGATGTATGAGGCAGAGAGCTTCTATTTATGCACAAATCTCTTTATGATGATTAGCAAAGTGGTGAAAAGATTTGTTTTCTAAATGCATAATTAAAATTGATTAACTTTTTAAAAAGCTGTATTTTTTAAAAGAGTGAATTTCGGTGGTAGCTCTTTGTTTAGAGAGAAAGAGAGGTGTTGGGGAAGTGAATTCAAGACCTTTTGGCCTTATAAATAATTCAAAATGAAGTTCTGGTGTCACTGTATGTAATGTTCTCCAAGAAGTTAGCATTGATTGCTTCTGACTCTTGGTATACAGACAGATTGAGGCTAGCGTTGCTTATACTATTGTCATTATTTATTATGATATGCACTAATATAGCATCCATCGCTGTGGTGTGTGACCCAGTTTTGGGTAAATAGCAGCATTGTACTATTAGTGTCTGTACTGTGTCTAGAGCTGGACTACAGTATTCTCATTTTTTGTAACCAGCTTATTTTATTTCAGAAACTAGGTGTCCTATCATTGTTTGCTTTCTCATCTTCACTGTGCCTAATGAATATGTAGAATGATGGACTGTAATCTAGGTTCCAACCCTGCTCCCTCCTTCCCTCCTACTTTGAATAATAAAATGATGCTGTAGAGCCGTTCTTCTGATTGGTCTTTTTTAAATGTAAATGTTGCTGTTAACATTCTTACAAGGTCTTTAAATGTTATTATTTTTAATGTAGACTAAGAGCTTGCCTTAGGGAAAAAGAAAACAATTCAGTGATATAAACTTCTCAACTCAACCCAATTACAGAGGAAAGTTTTGAAGGAGGAAACAGGTTGAGTTTTAACAGAATGACAAAGTGTTTAAAAAAATCCACACTCACAAAATCCCCAGTGATTGACATGCCCCAAAACGTGATTTATGCCTCATGAACTTAAAATTGACACTGTACATGTGATTTTGTGTGTGTTTGATCTAAAAATAATAAATTGAGTAATAAGGCTAGGAAAAATTGGGGAATAAAGGGAAGGTAATGAAACCATTCTTATCTGTATTTAGCAGGCATTTAAAGGGTTAAAATAAGTCTGTCATGCATGCAAAAATACAAAATGCACACCCACACCCACACACCAAAAGAACAAATAATTCTGCAAGCAATGGTAAAAACAACCAATTATTTACTGTTTTGTAATGTTAAAATATTTCACCAATACACCTCGCAATCAAAAGTAATGTGAGCTATGGAAAATGGAAATACATAAAGATGCATTTATACATGTGGAAGACTAAATGTTTTACATAAAGATATTTCAGTGAAAAGATATACAGTAAGTGCACACTTGATATGACTAAGCAGACAAAACTTAACGTTAGTTCCAAATAGCATTGTACAGTTCATGCACAGATCTTTCTCAAAATAAAGGGGGTGTTCCAAATTATTCTTGCTGGAATGAAAAACAGGATGGGTGCCTGGTAAGGGAGTCAGCATGGATGGGAATCAGTTATAGACATTACTTACTGTAATTTGTGATTGCCGTGGGAGAGGAGTGGCTGTTGGTGTGATAGTGATACTGCTAGTGATTTTACTAGTAGACTTATTGGGTGTTCCATTAGTTAGTGCTGGAGTTCTGTTATCCTGAATTGGAGTACAAGGTTTTGCTGAATTAGCAAGAGCCTGAACATAAGGACTTCCTAAATGAATATGGATTTTATTATCCTCAGTAGTTATTACACTTGAACCAGTGCTATTAGATCTTTGAAAGTGCCATGATGATTGCCTGTCTGGCGATACTCTAAAAAGGGTATGCTTGGCACCAATTTCCAAAGGCTCTGGAGAAAGCATTTGTTCTGGAGAACTTGAAGAGCCTGTCAGAGCCAATGGAGACATTGTCCTTTCTGGAGTTATTGAGCCACATGATTCAGGAGTTTGAGATCTTGCAAAAGTAGCCAATGTAATAGGTGGCATGGCTTGCTCTGGACTCATGTAACCATCAGCTATTTTTGATTTTAAAGGTGTTAAGGAGGCATTTTGAATAATGGTTATTCTTTGCTTTGGTGTGCCACAGTTGGGTATAACTGCTGTACTAGTGTAAGAGTGAGGACTGTCTGTAGTAGGGCTTGTTATTTCAAGAGTAGCTGTGTTTTGTCCATGGTCTGGTGTAACCTTTATATGAAGAGGTTGACCAGGTGTATGACTTAGAACTAAGTCTCGTGGCTGTGCACAATTTCCATTCTGTTTGTTATTAATTTTTCCATTTTGAGGATGGCTTTCTTTGGACTTCATCCAGGGGATCCATAACTTTTTGTTTACTGCATTCGCGATGGATGAATTGCATTTGAAAGACACTGTTTGCTCCTCATCATTGTTTTCGTCTTCATTATCACTCTCTTCGTACAATTGCCCATTTATGACTGCTCTTTCTAAAGGAACAAGGCTCTTGTAATCAGGTGGTTCATTGTCTGCTGGATCTGTCTGGACTTCTTTAGAGAAAACCTGCAAGTCAGAAATTCTCCTTCCATTAAGACTTGGTCTAAGGCTCTTACTGAAGCGTCTGTATCTCTCTAATTCTTTGGTAAGGCTATCAATTTCTTTTGTTAACTCTCTGTTTTTGTTTTCTTGCTGGGTGAGTTTCTTCTGTAGGACCATATGATCACCCCGTAGATGACATATAAGGTCTTCTGTTGCCATGTACTCATGAATTTTCTCTTTCAGTGCATCTACCTCTCTAGATAGGTGCCCTGACTTTGCTTCTTCTTCTTTAAGTTTTTTGAAAAGCCACTGTTCTTGGTTGGACTCGGCCTTCTCTGCTAACCTATACCTAGCCAGTTCCGTTTTCACAACCTCTAGTTCTTCTGATAGAAATTTAGCTTTGTCTCGTTCATTGATGTATCTTCGCTCTAGAGATTCAAATTCATCTTCAGTTTTCATGAGATCATCCTCTATGGCCTTCATTTCTTTCAGCTTATTCTTCAGCCTCTCAACTTCTTGAGCAAGTTCTTTAATCTTATTGTTCTCCTGCTGTAAGGATGTGCTTGATTTAGTTGTCTCTTTGAGTTTACTTTTAAGAAACTCTTTTTCAGTGGCTTCTAGTGATTGAAGCCTTTTCCTTAGAATATTTATCTTCGAAAAGAGATCATTTCCTTTCTCTTCCTCCGCTTTCAGTTTGTTTTTCAGTTCATCTCTTTCCTTTGTTACACTGGACATTTTTTCTTCTGCATCAGATTTTGATTTCAGTGCCTTTTTACTTTCTTCAATTAGTTTTTCTGTAACGGACATCACTTTCTTTTGCTCCCCCTGAAGCTGGGAAGTTGCAGATTGTAACTTTTCTTCTGTTTGCTTTATTTTTTCACTCATTGTTTTTCTTTCATCCACAAGCATGACTGTTAATGTTTTCAGTTTAGTTAAATCTTCCTTGAGTGTGAATTCTGTTTTTTCTAACTTGATTTCAATACATTCCAGCTCTCCAATTCTAGCTTTTAAACCTTCCAACTCCTGAGACAATTGCTTTGTTACCGTTTTTTCTTTTTCTAGGTTGTATTTCAGAGCATAACATTCTTGTTTGCTCTTGTTGAAAGCATCTTCTAATCTCTCCAGCTCCATAATTCTTTTGTTCAGTTTCTCAACTTCTGATTTAAAGTTTTTGTTTTGTGCTGCTTCTTTTTCTAATTTTTTATTAAGCTCTCTACACTGATCTTCCATTTTTATGAGCTCTTCATCTTTACCTTCCATTTCCAGGACACGTTTCCGTAATTCTTCTACTTCAGACATAAGGGTGGAATTTCCACATTCTCCTTTATTTATTTTTTCTCTTATGTCTTGCAGTTCTTCCTCTGCTTTTCGTAACGACTTATTAGTCTCCTCTAATTCATCAATTTGTTGAGTGAGTGCTGTTAATTTTTTCCGGAGCTGGCGATTCTGGCTGTCCTCATTGGTTAGTTTGGCCATCATTGTTTCTTGTCCTTGGGAAAACTTATTGGTTTGCGCTTGCAATTCTGCTTCCAGACTGTTGGCTTTCTGCTTCTCTTCTTCTGCCTTTGCTTCAGCAATGGTGAGTTTCTCGTGTACTTGCTCTGCAGTAGTGATTAGCTCTTGGATTTTTTGACTTTGCTGGTTCAACTGTTCTGTAAGTCTTTGCTGTTCATCCACCACCATTAAAGCAAATGATTTCAGTTTTGTCTGTTCTTCTTTAAATTTAGTTATTTTTTTGTTGTTTTCCTTCTCTTTTTTTGCCTGATAGGCAGTTTCTTGGTCAATCAGCTTTTTCAATCTGAAAAACACAAAGTATGTTTGTTTTATTTTGTAGTAGTTTTTCTAGTGGATTTTTCAGAAGACATATGTTTAGAATTATTATACCATCTAGAGTAGAGGTGAACAAAGTGCAATCTGTGATGTAACCTGAGGCTGCCTGACTCTGTCATGCAGTGGAAAAGGCCACAGAGACTAAGGCCATGGTTACACTTACAAGATTATAGTACTTTTGGTTATAGCTGTCCCTGTATACAGCAATAGGTATAGTGCTATATCATGTCCTAGCGTGGCCACATTTGCGGCACTTGCAGCGGCACAGGGAGTGGTGCATTATGGGCAGCTATCACAGCATTCAGCTGGGTGCAATGTGGTTTTCAAACGAGGGGGGTGAGGTGGAACATGTTGTGTGTATGCGGAGGGAGAGAACTTCGTGCTGAGAGGCTGTCAGTGAGTTTTCCTTAGAGAAAACTAGCAGGCTCTGAATTTCAATCACACAGCTCCCTCCATAAACATTTGCATTGCTTATCTGCTGAGTTAAGAGAGAAACTCTGAAAAGGTACTTCCGCTTTCTCCAGCAGAGTTCAAAACAAAGGGAAGAGATGTCAATTGCCTTAAATGGCTCGGAGCGTCTCCAGAGATCACTTAAAACGCTTAAAGTGTTAATACCCATTCACACTGGAGATAATACGGAACAGTCAATACGCTAGCTGTTAATCCTCGGGGAGGGGAGGATTACCAAGACCGGTTAACTGTGGGTTTATAGCGCAATATGTGCCTAGCTAGTGTGGACGGGTAGGGAGTTATAGCGCTCCTGGAGGCTTTATAGCGCTATAAAGTGCCAGTGTAGAAGTCCTCACATTAAGTGCTTTATTTACGCTAAAATAAAACGTAACCTGACCTTTTCACTATTTTTTGCCTCCTTTCCATCAGTTCTCTACTTATTTCTGACCCACAAAGTAAGCTCCTTGAAGTATTAAAAAAGCATGTTGTGATGGGGCTAGTGAGCCCCACACTGGGGCGGAAGGGGTTAACCCAGTAGCCCTGACAGCCGAAGCCCCTCCCCCACCCTACTGGGCATGCCCTAAGTGCTCAGGTGGTATAAAGGCAGGGAGAGCAGCTCAGTGAGGGGAAGCAGCCGAAGGGGGAAGACACGCCTGGGGAGCTCCCGCAGAGAGCAAGCTAGAGACGGGACCGGAGCCGACCGGGAACCCCAGATTGGGACCAGCCAGGGCGGACGACTGACCCATCAGCCTGTAAGGGATCCAGGACCTCCTGGGAGACCCCACCACCGGGCCTGGCAGGAGGTGAACCAGGGCAGGGGCTAGAGTGGTACCCCCCGTCGGGGCTAGCTCAGCATGTTTTGGTGGGATCCCCCCGCTGAGTTGGTGGCGAGGTACCAATCCAGAGTTAGGGCCCTGGGTCGGGGTCCAGGGGTGGTGGGTGGGTTCCGGGCCCCCCTTCCCAGGCCACAACACCCACACGTGGCGGCCCCTCTCGATAGACTCCAGCAGTTGGATCGCGTTACCCTGAGATCAGGGTCACACTAATGGACTCAGGACTTCGGGGCCACTGGGCTGGTCTGCCCTGAAGTAATAAGGGCCAGCCCACAGACTTGAGCCTCTGAGCTGGCCCGCCCTGAAGTAATAAGGGCGAGCCCACAGATTTGAGCCTCTGAGCTGGCCCGCCCCGAAGGAAGGGAGAGCCTGCAGACTTGAGTCACGAGGCTGTATCGCCTAGTACTCGGGGGCAGGAACCCCCACACATGCGAAAAACATAAGTAGAAACAAAAAAATAACAAATACTAGAATCTCTGCACACAGAGTGCCTGTGCGTGTATTGTCTATATTAAATGACATTCCTTAGGAAAAAAGAGATGCAGCAGGATGCTTTTTAAAGGCCTATGCTACCACCCTTATTATCTCCTTCTGGAAGAGCTAGGTGGTACTCCCATCCATGTTGCTCCTTTTATAAGCTGTTCAGTGACTTGAGGAACATAGTCCTGAGGGCTTAGCATGCAGTCTCAGCAACACTGACCCGTTTGGCAGTAATAGAGCCTGGATTCTTACATGGTAGAGAGCTGCTGACACTGTGCAGATTGATCTGGTACTTGTCCATTTCTAATGGTGGCAGTGTGTAGAGGTTTCCAGCATTGGCTAGACAAAACTCTCACAGCACATTCACTGTACTCCAGGTATTTATTCTGTTACAGCAAATAAATCATTGCTCCTGGAACATTGCAAGTTCTTTGTGATAAATGGACAGCATGAACAATAATAATAAAATGTGGTAATCTTAATTTATATGGAATCATTCTTACTAACATTGGCAAATTATTTTATAGAGTTTTAATGATATAATTGGGAAATGGACATTAAAAGGTGTCTGCAAGGGGAGAATTTTTTGAAATGAGCTTTGAGAAATGACAGTGGGTTGATAAGGCAGATGTATACAGGAAGTCTGCTCAAGATGGCAGGAGCAACCGAATCAAAGACTTATTACTACATTGTTGGTATTAAAAAAGTTCTACTTAATCCCTCTTTCACTTTTATATATTACAACTTGTATTTGTGTTCCCATCAGTGTAAATCTCCCTGCCTTTCCCCACCCCTACCCCTGAGTGCTTTAGTAGTGAAGTTCAGTTGATGATCTGGTGTTTCCATAGATACAAAACCATAACAGAAGCATAACCAGCAGTTTCACTGGGACTTGTTCAGCTTTTGTGTGTGCCGAAGGTTAGCCATCTTATAATAATGCCGATTGAATTTATTCCAATTTATTAGTCTTGGTCTTACTTAAGGAAACAATTTCATAATCTTGATCATTCTTTTTAAAGGAATAGTATCTGGACAAGGGCCAAATGAATAATACCCAAATTAGCTGTTGAATATATTGCTGATTATCTTTTAACTAGATGATATTGGCTTAGCCCAAAAAACAAAAATGTTTGTATTCTTGCTATACCTTAAAGTTTTATTTCTAGAGGACATAGTTGGCCACAAAACATTAAACAGTTCTAACTTTTCCATGGTTGTTTTTATAGCGATTTTATGATGCAATTTAGTTAACAGATTTTTCTTTGTGTTTCAGTTGACTGGTGTCTGAGTGTGTAGTCACTGAAATCTTTCAACCTGTACTGTATATGCATTCTCATTCGTATCTTCATTCTCTTCTCTAAATAAAACAAGGAATACTTGTGGCACCATAGAGACTAACCAGTTTATTTCAGCTTTCATGGGCTAGGCCACCGCTTCCTACAACTCCCATTGGCCGGGAATGGTGAACCTCGGCCAGTGGGAGATGCGAGCGGACGAACCTTCAGCCACTCAGGTAACAAAACATCTTGTGGCCAGCCAGGGGCTTACCCTGGCCAAGCCATGGAACAAGTTTGGGAACCCCTGCTGTACCCTCAAATTCATCTTTTTTGAAGGGAAGAAGCCTTGTTTAAAATCACCTTAGCAAGGTTAACATAGCTTATGTAGTGTATTTCAGAAGCCATGAGGAAAAAGGGATTTTAGTATGTTAAACATAAATATCACTACCAACCAATCCTTCCCCAGCCTGCAAAAAACAAAAAACAAATCCCAATCCAACCCAAGTAAACAATAGCTATCATCACTTTGCTTCTACATTACATCTCATTCCTTTTCCCATCATCTGTCTGTATAAAATGTATGCTTTTTGTGATGAATTGTATCCTCCCCTGGGTTTAGAAAACACCATTTTGCATAGTGGACATCACTATATTCTAAATAATGTATGTACTTTACCGTAAAATCCTATTGTATATACATACATCATGTTTGTAAAACAATGGAAATGCATACAATCAGTGCAAAAATAAAAATACAAAACTCATTGGTTTCATGTTTGTTTTCCTAAAATTTCTTTCCAAAATGAGACAAAAACAAAAAAAAACACCAACCATGCCAAAACACATACCTCTTACGTTTAGGATCGTTTAGAAATTACAATAAAATTTCCAAAATATTTCACCTGTATTCGGATTTTTATCTAGGTTTGTTAAAAATACTGTTTAACTAGATAAAATCAAATACAAGAGGGAATATTTTGATAATGCTCATAATTTCTTCACATCCATAATTGTAAAATAGTTGTCTGGTTTTTGGAAAGGAATTTTTAGGAAGGTGACCATGAAACTAATGTGTGTGTTCAATTTTAGTTTTTGTTTCTGTATTTTAGACACAGATGTGTATACAATATGAGATTTATAGGATTAGATCAGTGCTGTTACGTATTTGTTGTTGAGATTGCAAAAGTAAAATAAATTTCCTTAATGTCATAAATATTTTCAATGTCTCTTTTGATTGTATGTGAAAATTTCCTGTAGTGTTTGCAATTCAGGCATCACACTTAGGGTGATCAGACAGCGAATGTGAACAATCAGGACAGGGGGTTGGGTGGTAATAGGAGCAAATATAAGAAAAAGACCCCCTATAAAATCGGGACTGTCCCTATAAAATCGGGACATTTGGTCACCCTAATCACACTACAGAAAGTGAAATTGACAAGAAAAACATGAAACTGACTCATTAGTTTTCATTGAACAGATTGAAAATTTCTTCCTGCAAATACTTAATCCAACAATGAGCTCGGTGGACGTTGAAGGGCTCTCTTTAGGGGTCTTTCTATATGGAGCTCATTACAGCTATCTTCTTGACTACCTTCCTAGAGGATGTTGTGGGAATTTTCACAGTAACAAGCAGTACACCTGGTGGAACGTGTGCATTTACTTTTTGTGCTTCTCTGAGTCAGTCCTGAAACAGCCTAAAAGGTGATGAGCAAATTTGATTTTGTACAATGTTTTGAGGTTTAATGATTTAAGTTGTATCTATGATATAGCTAAGTTGTTGTGATTTTTTTTAACCTGCCAAGTCTCCTCTAAAGGACACTAATACATTTTACTGGAGAGTGATCAGGAAGGACAGGAAATCATTAATAAATCATCAGGCTGTCCAATTAGGTTAAATGTTTGAATTCTTTTAATTTTGAGTTGTATTTCATAAGAATGTACTTACATTTTTAGACAAAGATAGATACCTCATTTAGACAAAACATTCATAGATAATTCCAAGTACTTGATCCCATGGGACTACAAGAGCACTTACTGAATCCAGTCCAGCAAAAACAGGTCTTGGAAGCTGTTTTTATAGACATGACTGTTAGGTAGTTAAACATAGTCAAAGCAGTGTCTTATTACTGCTTGTTTTCAGAGCTTCTGTTATAGTTATACAAGTTATTAACCTTATTCTGGTTTATTATCACACTTATATATGAAATGCCAATTGCCTGTTCTTTTTGTCATCCTTGAAACTCTCTTTTTTTTTTTTAATCATAATTGACTTTTTTCAATGAACATATTATAGCCTGTTGGAGTCTCCATATGTATTCAACTCTTCTCCATACCTAACTGCTCACTGGGTTAGATTGCACTATTTATATTTAGTATCATATGACTATCTGCCTCTTACAAAACATATCTAACAGCACTTTTCTTTACGTGTCATGTGATATGTTTTATAAGTGGGGTTTTCCAGTATCTTCATGTATTATATTACGTTACTCTAGTTTGGAATTTTTGTGGGACAGTAGGGGAAGTGCTCTCTCTTTAAGTTTGTGTTGTGAGGAAACTAAAGAGATTGTGGCAGGGATGAGATCATAAGATTCTTGTTTTTGTAATCTTGCTTTGCGTCTTGCTCTGTTTCTCATATTTAGTCCAAGAATGAGATTTATATTTTAAGTACCAAGAGTAAAACAGACCCATGTTTCTGCACACTGAATCCTTGAAAAGGATTTAATAGAAAGGGACTTCGGCCTGTAAAATTTGGACCTTGACAAGTCTCCCTTCAAATAGTGAAGAAGGTGCTGTAGCTGGAGTTTTGGTTCAGACCATAGAAACTATAGATATTTTAAGTGCCTATGATACAGAGACTTTATAAAGCTTCAGAGTAATATTTTTTGAAGAGAATTCTGGTGCTATCTTGGTCCAAGATTCTTGGAAGCTGTGTGTAAACCTAAAATATTTTCCGTATTTGTAAAGCTTATGGATGTGTTTATAGTTAATTTTAAGATGTCATTCAGCAGATATTCTACAGGTGTCAACTTGAGGAGACTTGCTTCTATGCTTTTTGGACATGTATTTGAAATTCCTTTGTATAATGTAAATAATATTTTTAAGTAAATGAAATCATGATTCTTCCTCTGAAGCATTTTTCCTAGTAACTAGAAAAGCCAAAACTTGGCCATTAACAAGAAAAGAAACATGCTTTATCATTTCTGATGTGAATTTTAACACCACTATAATTAAGTATTTCTTATGGACACCATACTAGAGGCTCATTTTAAATGTTTACCCCAAATCTAAAAATGTAGTAAGAGGACCAAAAAATCATTGCCATGGGTAAACAACAAAGTAGAAGACCCAGTTAGAGGCAACAAGACATCCTTTACAAAGCGGAAGTTAAATCATAGTGAGGAAAATAGAAAGGAAATTGCAAATTAAGAGTAAAAGTTTTGATTAGGAAGGCCAAAAAAGAATTCAAGAACAGCTAGCCAAAGAGTCCTAAAGTAACAGCAAAAAAATTAAGTACATCAGAAGTAGGAAGCCTGATAAACAGCCCATGGGGTCAGTGGGCGATCAAGATGCTAAAGGAGCACTCAAGCACAATAAGGCCATTGCGGAGAAACTAAATGCATTCCTTACATCAGTCTTCACGGCTGAGGATGTGAGGGAGATTCCCCAACCTGAGCCATTCTTTTTAAGTGATAAATCAGAGGAACAGGAGTTTTTGGAACAAATTGATAAATTAAACCGTAATAAGTCACCAGCACCTGATGATATTCATCTAAGAGTTCTGAAGGAACTCAAATGTGAAATTGCAGAACTACTAACCATGGTATGGAACCTATCATTTAAATCAGCTTCTGTAGCAGATGACAGGAGGATAGCTAATGTAAAGCCAATTTTTTTAAAAGGCTCCATAGATGATCCTGGCAATTGCAGGCTGGTAAGCCTAACCGTAGTACCAGACACTGTTTGAAACTATAGTAAAAAACAGAATGATCAGACACAAATTAACATGATTTGTTGGGGAAGAGTCAACATGGTTTTTGTAAAAGGAAATTGTGCCTCATCAATCTATTAAAATTCTCTGAAGGAGTCAACAAGCCTGTGAACAATGGTGATCCAGTGGATATAGTGTATTTAGATGTTCAGAAAGCCTTTGACAAGGAAACAAAGGGAAGGAATAAATGGTCAGTTTTCAGAATGGAGAGAGGTAAATAGTGGTGTCACCCAGAGGTGTGTACTGTGGCCAGTACTGTTGAACATATTCATAGTGAAGTGAATAATATTTGCTGATGATAAACTACTCAAGATCGTTAAGTCCAGAGCAGACTGCAAAGAGTTACAAAGTGAGCTCACAAAACTGGATGAGTGGGCAACAAAATGGCAAATGAAATTCAATATTGATAAATGCAAAGTAATGCACATTGGAAAATATGATATACATAAAAATGATGGGGTCTTAAAAATGATGGGGTCTAAATTAGCTGTTACCATTCAAGAAAGAGATCTTGGCGTCATGGGTAATTCTCTGAAAACATGAACTCAATGTGCAGCAGCAGTCAAAAAAGATAACAGAATTTTGGGAATCATAGGAAAGGGATAGATAATAAGACAGAAAGTATCATATTATCTCTATATAAATCCATGGAACACCCACATCTTGAATACTGCATGCA
Organism: Sternotherus odoratus; assembly: GCA_032164245.1. Taxonomy (NCBI): domain Eukaryota; kingdom Metazoa; phylum Chordata; order Testudines; family Kinosternidae; genus Sternotherus; species Sternotherus odoratus. The sequence continues at coordinate 133,420,094 of JAVMKO010000001.1, read as the reverse complement.
GATCTGGTTCCCCATCTCAAATAAGATATATTGGAATTAGAAAAGTACAGAACAGGACAACAAAAATGATTAGGGGTATGGAACAGCTAGATGGAAGAGCTAGATGTATTCATGGAGGATTAGTCCATCAACAGCTATTAGCCAGGATGGGCAAGGACACAAAACCATGCTTTGAAGTGTCCCTAGCCTTTGTTTGCCAGAAGATGGGACTGGGCGTCAGGGGATGGATCATTTGATAATTACCTCTTCTGTTCATCCCCTCTGAAGCACCTGGCATTGGCCACTGTTAAAAGACAGGATACTGGGCTGGGCGGACCATTGGTTTGACCCTTTATAGCTGTGCTGTTCTAAATGGTTTTGGCTTATTCCCAGCAGTTCATGTGCTGAAAAATATTGTTTTGTCTAATTTCTTATAATTCTAGTAATCTTTGGTGTTATAAGTAACAGTAGGCAAAATTTTTCCCATGGAAATCTGGTTTTCAAGTTATTGGTGTGGCCTTTTAATTGTGGGGGCTAGGAGGAGTGTGAAAAATTTGATTGCGAGTTCTTTTGAAAAAAATATCGTTACAAGTGAGCTCTGTACTGACTAGACTATGGCAATTAGCTTTACTTGAGGTTATCCTTGAAAAACTCCCACAGAGGAGAGGGAGGTTTTGGAAGACATGGCAGTATGAGTGCTGAGCTGTACTGTTATGATGTTATATTTTAAGATACAGCTTTCTTCCCCCCACCCTCTTTCCCGGATTTAACTGCTATTGAATCATTTTTGTTTGATGTTAGAATTTTCGTCTATTATTGTTAATATGACAATGGCATATAATTGTGCATGCCAGATAAATATTAATCTTTTTTCTGTTCTGGAGACTTGTTTCTTCTTTGACTGTAAATTTTAAATGAAACTATTAATGTTGTGGTCACATCTAGATGATGCTTTTATTTTCTTGACTAATGGTTTGTTGTTTAGTATCAGAGTTTTAGTCTGGATCTGCAAAAGTGACGAAGAGTCTTGTAGCACCTTATAGACCAGGGGTGGGAAACCTCCGGCCCGTGGGCCTTATACGGCCCGCCAAAGCGTTCCATCCGGCCCACGCGCGTCCCTGGCCGGTGGCTTCCCCAGGCGCTTCCCGGCCCCTTCGCTGAACGCGGAGCCGCCCCCGCCTGGCGGCCCGGGGCGGCTCCGCGCTCGGCGAAGAGGCCGGGAAGCGCCTCGGGGAGCCGCCGGCCAGGGATGCGCACGGGCCGCCAGGCGGGGGCGGCTCCCCCAGGCGCTTCCCGGCCCCTTCGCCGAATGCGGAGCCGCCCCCGCCTGGTGGCCCGGGACGCATGCGGGCTGCCAGGCGGGGGCGGCTCCGCACTCGGCGAAGGGGCCAGGAAGCGCCTGGGGGAGCTGCCGGCGCCGCGTGGCCACCATTAGCCGGGCGGGGTAAGGAGGAGCCGCGGGGAGCCGATGGTCAAGAGGGTGTGCGGGAGAGGGGGGGGAGGTGGGGGGGGAGGCCAGGCTGGGCGGGCGGGGAGGGGGGCAGAAGACTAGGCTGGATGGGGTGGGCCAGGCGTGGGTGCGGGAGGGAAGGAGGTTTGGTGGGGGGGAGGCTGGGCTGGGCAGGTCAGGCATGGGGGGCAGGAGGCTGGGTTGGGAGTGGGAGGGGGGAGGAGGTTAGGTTCGGTGGGATGGGCCAGGCAGGGGTGGGGGAGGAACAGGGCCGGCGACAGAAATTTTGGGGCCCCCTACTCTGAGCGTTTGGCCCCCCCCCACTCTGAGCGTTTGCCCCCCCCCCCACCAAGGGCTGGCCCGGCTCTTGCAGGTGGGCGGGGGAAGCGCTGCAGCCGGGGGTGCCTCGGGGTGGCTCCTGGGGGGGCGCGGGATGAGCAGCGGCTGAAGGGCTAGGGAGGCGGCCGGCCGCGGCGCCGGACACAGCCGGGGAAATGCGGTGCGGTGCCCAGGGGGGAAAACTAGGAGTAGAGCTATGTACCGGTCCCCGGACTTCAGGGGGCCCCCCTGAAGTCCGGGGCTCGGTACAGCTCTACCCGTTGTACCCCCCCCTGTCGCCAGCCCTGGGGAGGAAAGGCGGTTAGATGGGGGGAGGTTGGGTGGGGGTAAAGGAAGATCACCGCCTACACCCAGGGTGATAGCGGGAGCTGACTGGGGCAGGCGGCAGGACCCCGGCTGGCAAGGGGCCAGCGGGGGGAACCCCAAAGCAGTGCAGGGCTAAGCACTTTGCCTGCCACTGCTTTGGGGTTTCCCCTGCTGGCCCCTTGCCAGCTGGGGTCTCAACTCCCATTGCCAGCCTGGGCTTCCTCGGGGGGCAGACCGCCCCGCGAATGACATTATAAATGTCCAAATGGCCCTTCGCAGAAAAAAGGTTCCTCACCCCTGTTATAGACTAACAGATCTTAGGGATCATACGCTTTCATGGGCTAAGACCCACTTCATCAGATGAAGGTAGGTTTGTTGTTTTTAATATTACCATAGTACATCCTTTTTCCATCTTCCTTTCTGCAAAGAAAATTACCTGTGAAGCCAGAAGCAAAGCAAGTAACTTTAGATGCAATGCAATAATTTGGAACTCCTTGAATTTACGTCAGCCAGGAAATTATAGTTTTGCAGATGGAAAGGTTATAAGAGGAAATGGAAAGATGAGTTTTGAGAGATGTGGTATAGTGGTTAGAGAAAGAGGACTATGAGGCAAGAACTCCTAAGGTGTAATCCAAACTGTGCCCCTACCTTCCTCTTCGGCTTGAACAAGTTAAATTCTATACCTCAACTTCTGCATCTGTAAAATGGGGATAATAAGGTTGACTTGTCTGACAGTATATTTTCAGAATCAAATGATTAACATTGAAAAATGCTTTAAAAGGGCTAAGTATTGCCATTTCTCAAAAGTCAAGGCAGATCCAATGAAATCCATTATTAATTTTTGTATTCAAAGATTAAAAATTCAGTACATTTTTAATAAATTGAATTTATGGGGAAAATCTGTGCTCTACAGCCTCCATTTTTTAAAAAGTGCATATTGTACAATGTATTGCTGGAAACCTCTACCCTTCTCATTTGTCTGATATTAAATCCTTTAAAATAGCTACTGTAACAAAATACTGAAAGCCTTGAAGATAAGCAACTACTGTGTTTGCCTTGGAATTCTTGTTAATTTTCTCTATGGCCAAGTATACATGGAGGTGAGGTATTTTTATTTTTTTTTAAATTTCTGCAGAATATACACATCAGCCAGCATGCTTCTGCTATAACACAGCAAGTGAAAACTATGTGCAAGAATTAACTGTGTTTACAGTAGAAAATCTTTTTATAATTCTTCCATAGCACTTTTCTTGAGCATCTCAAAACACCTTACCAAAATTAATGCATTAATCTTCCCAACCCCCTTGTGCGTTATGAAAGTATTCTTCCTCTCTCTTCATAGGTGGGAAAATGAAGGCAAAGACAGATTAAGTGACTTGCCCAATATAAGACAGGAAGTCTTTGGTAGGGCTGGAAATAGAATTAATATTTCCCAGTCAGACTAAGAATTGCATTATTGCAGTAAATGCTACCTACTTAACAGGTCCCCAAATGTAAAATTTCTAAATAAATTTTATTTACTGTGCATAGAATTGCGGCAGCGCAGTTCTGAAGTTTCAAGGGGAAAGTAAATTTGCTTTGATTTCAGATCCTAGAGCTAAGCATGCATAATTACTGCTAATTAACATACATACTATAATATTCTGCAGATTGTTACATTTTAAGGAATGACAATAAAATATTATATAGGGGAGCCTGTCTACATTCTGTTTAAATGTAGTCCATAAGCCAGGATTTAAACTGTGGTTTTTGGCTCATCTACTCTGAGTGGGTAAACGGAAGATCTGGTCTTACAGCCCTTGGTTGTGTGAGTAGTGACACTGACGTCAATGACTATGGGACAGAGCCCTTTATTTCAAAGCTATTTAGCTGGAGCTGTGTTTGAAAGCTTTTTGCAAACACGGTGAAAATGCCAGAGTACAAGAAGACTGAATTTTGTCTTTGTTTTCTAATCAGAATTATTATTATTTTTTTTTAAAAAAAGAGTGAAATGACTGAATTGCCTAGGCCATATTCAGCTGATTGTAAGTCTTGTTGATGAAGCCCCTCACGAAACTTGCAACTTCAGGTCCCTATCAGAAGTGCAACCTCTTTAAGTTATCCCTGAACATAGTATATTACTCTTCAAGTCTTCAAGAATATCTCTGACATGCATTCTTTAGGTGGTTTCTACACAGATAACTGTTTGTAATTTGTTGGTTCTTCTATTCCATTCTATAACATGTAAATCAGTGGTTGTGTATTACATGATGCTTTTGTTACTTTTTTGTCTTTATGGTATGTGATTCACCAGAAGCTATGCTGATATCTTAACCAGCACTGAGCATAGTTAAGCAAGTACCCCGATAACAAAAAAAAAAATCATACTTAAATTTAGCTAATATTTTTAGGATGACTGAGAGTGGCTGTTTTCCAACAATAACTCATCATGTTACTCAGAGGAGACTGGTTGGCCATAAATGTCATTTTCCCACAGCATTTCCAGGAACTAGATGTTCTCTGAAACAATTTTAACATGTATAGAAATAAATGTCTGGGCCAAATTCTCAGCCAGGGTCAGAATGGGTGGCATGACTGCATATCTGTGTTATACTGCTGGATGTACAGTAGACTCTCGATTATCCAGGATTGGGTTAACCAGGATGTGGATTAACCAGGACGTCAAAAAAACCCAAACGCAGAACTCGCAGGGCCGACTCTGGCTTTCTTGCCGCTCCAAACACACACAAACCCCCCCACCAGGGTGCAGGGCAGCCAGTGAACCAATACCCCCTTCCCCCCCGGCGCAGAGTGGCTGGTGAACCAAACCTCCCTCCCCATATTTCCTGTGGATGGTGATTATCCAGGATTTTATTAACCAGGATTAATTTTTTCCCTATCATCCTGGATAATCGAGAGTCTACTGTATGAACTATGACCCTATTCATTCACCTTCAGCAGGCCTGTATGTACTATGAAGCTAAAGCAGAGAGCCTTTAGTTAATAGCAGGCTGCTATAGTTGCCCTTATCAACCTCTAGATCACATGGTGATCACTTGCAGTAAGCCATTACATTCATGATAATCTGGTTACAATTATATTGTGTGCAATTCCTTTATTTGATGTAGTATTTGTGGCAGAAAAAGTGAACCTTAATTAATAACATACATTTTTATTGATGCTAAATTTTCTGAAGTATTATAGTGAAGCCTTTACAAATAAACAAAAGACTCTAGTAAATTTGGTTTGCATAAACAGCCTGGATTTGTTTAATAACAAAAGCAAAAGTAAACGGGAACTATATTTGCAGTGAAAAACCCCCTTATAAATAACTTTCATTTATGATCTAAATATGAATCTTTTCATCTATGCCTGGTAAGTTGAAGGATCCATTTCTTGCTTATGTGGCAATCTGAGTTGATGGCAGTCTGCTATACTTGAGGTTATTAGGGAAGACCACTTTGAAGATATCGCTGGTGGAGACTGCCACTACATAGGCCTGCTATAGGGTGTTAATTTCAGAAAATACGTTATCAGTTCTTGAAATATTTCTTTTTTGCTGCGGAGTGCACTTCAAAGTGTGGTGGGATCTTTGGATATCTGGGGGACATCTTGTCTGTCTCTGATCTTCCCCAACCTTTTGAGGTCAACTGAATCATTCTTTCTACCCATCTTTAGATCTGCAAATGTGACAGAGTCCTGTGGCATCTTATAGACTAACAAACTTATAGGAGCATAAGCTTTAGTGGGCTAATGCCCACTTCATCAGATGCATTCCAACTTCATGGGTATTAGACCACGAAAGCTCATGCTCCTATTCGTTTGTTAATCTGGGGGTCTCCAAACCTTTTTGATCATGCACCCCTAGCAGATTTTTTTTTTTTAACACGCAGCCCCATGGGGGAAGCTCTGTCCTAGCCCCTTCCACTCCCTCCCACTTCCTGCCCCCCTCAAAAACCCTCCTCCTGGTCCCCTGACTGCTCCCTCCTGGGACCCCTGCCCCTGACTGCTCCCCAAGATCCCACCCCGTATATAAGCCTCCCTGCTCCTTGTCCCCTGACTCCCCCTCCTTGTCCCCTAACTGCCCCCCTGGGGCTGGTCCCCGTTGCGGTGCCCAGCTCCTGGGGTTGGGGCTGAAGCCGCAGCACCCGGCCCCTGGGGCTGATCCCCGCCGCGGCATGCAGCTCCTGGGGCTGGGCCTGCAGCAGCGGGACCCAGCTCCTGGGGCCGGTTCCCGCAGCGGCGGGGCTGCAGCTTCGGCGCCCCATGGGTGGTCTTGTATACACCCCAGTTTGCAGACCACTGTTTTAGTCTATAAACACCACAAAACTCTCTGTCACTTTTTCAGATCCAGACTAACATGGCTACCCCTCTGATCTTTAGATCTGAACAAGTCGAGGTTGGACATGTGGAAATTGCATCGTATCCTGGTTCACTAGAACCAGAGTCTGTTAACCGTAAGCCTTGAGCATGTCAATAAGAATATTTCCTATCCCAGGTTCTTGCCTGAGGGGCTGATTGTGAGGTAGCTGCAGTTTGGTTGTTTTAAGAGTTGATTGTAGGATGGGAGTCAACAGTCAAAAACTAATTTTGATATTACTCAGTGAATCATGTATTTTTTTTAAGGACCATGTTGTAAATGTGACTATGGGCTGTTTTACAGGTACATTTGATAAATTTAAATAACTTCTTTTAATAACACATGGTGGGACAAAAATAGCCCTGTTGAAGCAACTGTTCTTAATCTATTAATTAAAACGGGTTAGGGGCTCTCAAAGAGGGGGGTCATGACCCCTCAGAGGATTGCGAGGTTATTATGTGGGGGTTGCGAGCAGTCAGTCTCCACCTCCAAACCCCACTTTTGCCTCCAGTATTTATAATAATGTTAAATTTAAAAACACATTTTAATATATTTTTAAGCAGGGCCCATCCTCAGAGGTTTGTGGTATAAAAGTGGTCACCAGTGCAGAAGTTTGTGAACCACTGATTTATTATTGACTATTGAGAGCCAAAGATCAATGGTTTATTGTATATCAGAATAGAGTTTTCTGTTTTTTTGTTGTTTGATGTTTTACTGCATTTACATTCAAATTCTCTGCTTTAACATGAAAGCCACAGTTGGAGATCCTTTTAGTCATGTACCCACTTCAAATGTGAACAGTGGTGTTTCCAGAATTTGCCTCTGTTGTCTAGCTTGTTAAATAAAGGCAGTGACTAACCTGCTTGCTGTGGAAACCAAATGGTTGTTTCTTTCATGGAGGGGAAATTAAAATTGGTAGGATTGAAAAAAAGTGGATTTACTGGGTATAGATAGCCTTGCTCACTGTGGTCAATAGTTTCTTAATGTAGTAGTTTATAACTGGTCTATCCCTTTAAAGCCAAGAGAGAGATTTATTTCTCCATAACTGTTCTGTTTCCTATTCTTTTTTTAAAACTCTCTCTCTCATTAACGGAAGTTGTCTAATAAAATATATGACCTCACCCACCTTGTGTCGCTAATAAAACAATGCATTTATGGGGAAACAGAAGGACTATACATCTGCATATCACCCTTCACCTCAGTAAGGGTACTTAGATGAAGATTCAGTGTGAGCATTAATCTTTTTTAAAAAAACTTCTTTCATTAACTGATCATTCCACAGCATTTCCCACACTATTTTATTGTACCAAGAATTGATTTATGCTTCTTTGTATGCCTGACCGTCTTTGGCTACATGCTCTACTTTAATCAAAGGGCTTGTCTACACAGTTGGGTAATGCGCACCATAGGGGTGTGATTTTTAAAGTGCACTAACATGTTGTGAATTAATAAGTCCATGTAGACTTTGCTGGTGCACCCTAAAGGTTCCCTAGTGCACTTCAACCTGAATCTCTGTTAAAGTGCACTAGGAAGTCTTCACTGCACACCAGCAGGGTCTGCATAGACCCATTAATGCACAGCATGTTAGTGCATTTTAGAAATCACACCCAAGCCCAAAGAAAAAGCTCTTGTGAAAGCAAGTGGCTGTTTTCTTTGTAAAATCTATACACTGCATATAGTTTTCATTCGACATAAGAACTGCAAAATTATTCTGGTTGTTCTGTCTGATTTTTTCCTATCTCCGTATCATTCCTGCCTTCTTGCTGTTGATTTCTTACTAAATCTTGTTAGCTTGAGTATATCTAAGGGTCAATGACAAGACCTAAACTGGACCCTCCTTAAAACCTGCTATTTTTTTTAATGACTCCTCATCAAAGTACAAAAATTCTGTCTTCAAAAGGATGGTGGAAACAGTGAAACAGTTTTAACCCAGACTGTCTGAGTCAGAAATTTCCGAAGTGGCCACTCATTTTAGGTGCCCACCTCATAGAACCTTGAATACTATTTTTTCAGAGATGCTGAGCACCTGCAATTCCAATGAAAGTAAATATGAGTGATGATAGGCATTTAGCACCTTTGAAAATCAAGCTTGACGGTGTCTCAGTTTGGATACCATGAAATGGAGGTATCTAAAATCAGTGGCCACTTTGGATAATGTTGCCTTTAGTGTGGTAAGATGGAGGTAGTTGTGTAATGTATACTATATTCATTGCCTTTCTGTTCTCCTGCCATCTCCCTTCTATGAGTAAGCAAGGGATTTAAATTGGAGAGTTTTGTCACTTTAGTCTACTGCCAGCCCAGAGAGCTGCAGAAGAACAGTGAGCACATGTGCATATTTATTCTCAAGTCACAGGAACAACTGCTTTGGATCCTTAACAAATCAAGTGTCTCCCTGGTTTGCTTTGTTTGGGTTGCACTCTACTACGTGCAATATTAAAATTGTTGCAGAGCTTGTTTTGGTGGGTTGATCGTTTCCCCCTCTTGTGTCAGGGAGACCTGTTTATAATTTTTTTTTTAATGTAGGAGAAAAACAGTTTGGCTGTCTCAGTATTCGCAATGTCACTGTCCAGGATGCAAGTCATTGTTGTAGTTGGGAATTTAATTTATGTTGCTGGTGGCAGGCTTTATCGCATTATCTAAAGGACTTTGCAAATCAAAAATATTTTTTAATAGGGAGAGATCTTTTCACACAAATTATCTGAACACTTGTTTTGTTCACATGCAAAATCATTAGCAGCAGTTGAAGATCCTAGTTTTCAGAAATGTGCATCCAAGTTAGGGTGCTCAGTGGTGGATTATCAGGTGTTCCCCTGTGGAGTTGGGTGCCCCATTTAGGTGTCCATCCTTACAAATTAGGCCTGCTTTATTCATGCAGCGGTTTCATAGATGTGGCGGGGTGGGCCTAAGGCAGCCTGCTGCCCCTTTAAGAGGGAGAAAAACCCTCTACAAACCTCCCTGCAGAGAAGTCTAATTAACCACCTGGGCTGCAGAGGGATCAGCCCAATGAGTTGCACCTGGCAGCCTCCCCAGGGGGGATAAAAGCCTGCCAGGCAGGAAGCTCAGGGTGGTGGTGGTGCGGTGGTGCAGAGGAGTGAGAGAGAGAGAGAGAGAGAAAGGTACAGAGCTGAAATAGAGCTGAGGCTAGAGGCTTGACAAAGCTGAACTATATAGAGTTGTGTAGAGCTGTGAAGGAGCTAAGCTGTAGAGCTGTGTATAAAGCGGTGTATATTGGTGGTGGGGCGTTGCACTGTGAAATAAAGAGCACTGTTGGGAGCCACAGAAGAGTCTCCTGCCTGCTTGTGACGAGGGGGCGAGAAGGCGATCTGTTACACAGAGATCTGAAACGAAGTGTTTCACCTGAAAGTTCTGCTAAACCTGAAAAAAGTATTACACTGGGAGGAATATTTTAAAGTTAAAAATTAGGCTCTAAGGGGTTACTAGGCATCCCCCTATGTAGTCTATTTTTAGCTAATTATAATACACTTAGCGCTTGGGAGTTCATTTTCCCTGATGTGATGGATGACATCACATGTTTAGTTCCAGGTGATATGTAGGCAAATCTGATATTGTTAAAATTTCCTAATTTCTTATAGTTTGGATGTGATTACTGCATCTTATGTAAGTTTTATATCAGAAAATGGATAAAGACAGCCATCTTAAAGAAGCACCTAGGTTAAAATAATTTTAACATAGTACTTGGCAATATACACATAAACACCTTAGATTGTTTAAAAAAAATAATTGTAAAGGTCTAATCTACTTTTTTTCTGTTTATGTAGTTTACCTTTTCTCAGGGCAGCGACAATATGCTACTGAGGGCCTGTCAATTTGGCCCTGAGTTCGGACTATGGGAGGATGTGAATTGTAGTGCACAATAGCATGCTGCACTCTAACTCTCCTGCGTGGATGCTGCTTGCGTGAGCTAAAAGGTGCCTGGTTTGCACTAACATAGTTCACATTAACTTAGTCAGGACTATATACCTTTTAGTTTGCACTAACACAATATACGCAGGGCAGCTAGAGCATAATAATTTAGTCTGGGCTGCAGTTCACACCACGATAGTCCACATTGTGGCAGAGTGTAGTAGACATAGTCTTAGTTTCAGTTGTGTTTCTAGTTATTTTTCTCTCTCAGTTCATCATGCACAAGCTGAAATATTTTCTTTGCAAACACTGAAGAATAAATTATTTAAAAAAATCTAGATGTTTACACTGAAGTCTAAAGAAACTTTATTGAAATGTTTGGCTTAAGATATATCTTTATAAAAAGTAAAGTGTTGCCAAATTTGCCTTGACATTGAAGGATTATATCTATGCTGCTGTTTCTTGGCAGCTCTGAGAGATCCTACAAAGGAAAATGCAATTGGACTTGTCCTCTTTTTAGAATTTTGAAATATTAAAAAAAGTCCTGAAATTTTTTTGTCCAAAAATATTTTTTTTTTGCTTTATATTTTTTTAAAGTTGAAGTAGCATTTAAAAACCCCAATTGGGACTGAGACCCATTGTGTTGGGTGCTGCGCAAACATAAAAGTGAACATTCAGTTGTGGTCTATTCTGGCAGACATGAACCATGTCCTTGCAGGATCAGTCAGGGTTTGCTTTATTTTTTGTTTTTATTGAAAACCCATCTAACTGCTCACAGAGGCTTCTAAAAGTCCAGAAAATTCCGACTCTGATGGTAGTAAATCAGGTTTTACTTTTCAGGCAGAAAAGTGTTGCACTCTTAAAACCAAATTTCCCAAAGTAGTCATATATTTTGGGCGCCCAACCTGAAATACGTAGGATCTAGTTTTCTGACTGGTCGAGCACCCACAATTCTAATTCATGCCATTAGGGACTGCCTTTGCTCAGCTCCGTCAAACATTAATCTGTAAGGGGACTGTGTTCCGCTCAGCGTCTGTGTACTCTTTTCTGGGGAAGTCAGCTGACTGTATGCTCTGTCTGAAGCTGAACTAAAAAGGGGCTCCACATGTCTCCAGCATGTGTATGATGGGACCTGCACTGAGGGTAGCCTTTGTGGCAGGAAAGGGCACAGTGCATTGTATACCTGAATGAGCAGAATAAAAGGCATCTTTATCTGATTTGTTTGTTTCTGAAATGCCCTGTAGTCAGATTGATTTGAACATTCATCAGTTTCTAATGAGATTTTTTTAAAAAAAGAATTGTATTATGACATTATTAGGTCATGTGTGCCTTAATTTTGCATTCACAGAATTTGATTTATTTCTAACCTGTTGCTTAAAGTTTTCTCTTCCCTTCTCATTTCCCTCTTCCTCCTCCTCCTCGTCCTCCTTTTCCTCTCCCACTTAAGCTATCCTAACATGGAGACAGCACTGAGAGAGAGCTTGACTATGGATTGTTTGCAAGCTTGTGGTTACTGATGGCTACAAAAAACACTTCAAAGACTTTTTCTGGTGAGTCTATGAACACTTGAGAGAGACAGCTCTAAAGGCCTGATTCTGCACTATTGGTCAGTCAATGAGAGTTTTATTATTGACTTCAAAAGAGACATCTGGGCCTGAAAACTCAAACAAAACTGACTCTTGTCTCATTAAGAGAAAACAATGGCAGACTTCAGACTAAGGGCCAAATCCTGAAAGGTGCTGAGTGCCTCAGCTCCCATTGACTTAATTTACTTAATAGAATTTTTTGGCAGTACCTCATACCCACCTGGAGATGAATACTACATGGTTTTTGAAGAGTCAGTGGTTGAACTGAGCAGCCTATCAGCTGCATCAAACTAGCTCAGAGGTGTTTCAGGAGTTTCACTCAATAAGAGACAGACAGACATAAACAATTCAAAATAATTCACATTAGCAGTAATGTATAGTTCTATTCTTACCAGTTAGATGAAAGGTGAAAAGCATTAGACTGAACTCTGAGTGAGTCAGAACTTAAAAACTTTACTTAATTGTCTTAAAGGTTTTAACTACTTGTAGAGTATAAAATATTTAGGATTCTGTCTTGCAGATAACAGTTTTTAATTGTAAATGCATCAGTATTATTTAGTTACTGCCACACCTAGGAGTTGACAGAAATTGCTTGCAGAACAGTTCCAAAAGAATGTACACCATTAATAATCTTTCACTTTCCCATCTCTAAGTACGTTTGGCACAGATCTTTATTAAAAAAAGCATGGACCCTTTGAGAATTTGTACATAATGGGAATTGCAGTTGGGAGTGAAATTAAGAAGGGCTTTTTCGATCTTTTTGAAGAATCCGTCCCAGCATTATGAAAATTATACAGAAGAAGTGCAGGTAATTAGCATAGTCAAGCAGTGACATGATTTATGTAGAAGTGATTGGCGAGGGGGGAGATTTAAAGTACTCTTATTTAGAGATGGAAAATTAGTTAGATATTATTTCTTTTGTTGGGGGAGGGAAAATAGAATCATGCAGTTTTTATTAGAAATTATATTTCATACAACTAATGGGTTAGTCTTAGTTATCGTGGACTAGTAACTTTTCACACTGATTGTTGTAATGCTTTCTACTGTAACACTACGTTTAAATACAGAAATATACGTTTGAAGACTGTTAATCAAATGTCCTCAATACGTTCCTCAAGTAATTAATCAAAATAACAAGTATTACTGATTTTGGAAAGTGAGGAAAAAAATATAAAGATGATATTTCTGACTTCAACATAATGAAATCTTTCCCTAAAATAGGGTGTACCCGATTTAAATATATTTGTATTGTATTAAAAGTCAGTACAGATATGGAGAAATAATTCACACTATCAGTAAATGAGAAAACGGGGGAAGGGGTAGAGCAAAGAGATGTAGATGTATAAATTCAGTGGGCCAACTTCTTCACTGAATTTACACTGAAGTTTTTCCAGTTTTATGGCAGTGTAAATGAGTACAGAATTTGGCTTAAGAAAGTGCAAAAGAAAGAGATTCCCCCTTAAAATGGGGGGAGGGGCGGAAAGGCTGGCTACAGGGAACACAGGTGTTAAGGCATTGATTGATGCTATGATTTGCATCAGGCTTACTGCAGTTTATAGTACAGATGGTACTGTGGGTATTGCTGAAACAGTAATTAATGGTTTCTTTTTCCCTCCTCTTCAAAAGAGCTGAATAGTCTCTCTCCTAAGGGTGGAATTTTTCCATTTCCATTTACAGCCTTTATCAAATAAACAGTTTTTCTACTGCATATGAAATATTTCCATATAACTGAGTTGTCTGTGGTTGTTTCCTGTCAAATTGTTGTGAACTCTCTTGTTCTTTGACTATAAACAAGCAGTTTCTGGGAATCTGCTACTGGACTCTTGTGTTAAAACAGTCTGGTCTTTTTTTTTTTTTTTTAAACTTCAGTGAATATTTCTCCTTCGTGCATTTGGTAATTACATTGTTTAATTTACTAAATAATGTATTAAATTGGTTGGACATAATTAGAGAACACCGTTATCTCTGGTTAAATGATCGTAAGGGGTGGGGGACAGAAAGAGGATAGAAGGCCACAGGTATGGCAAAAAAAGTTGTAGGGGTTAAGGCTGTGGAATCCAAACTTTTATTTTAAAAAATTAAATTTCCAGTTGTTTTGGTTGCTAGAATTCTTTTCACTCTGCAAATCAATATAGCATTTTCTTGTCGGCTGTGTAGCCAGCCCAGACTGAAAGCATCAACTGAGAGGTAAATGCTGTCTGTTCATTATAATAGGGATTATTTTGAAAGCAAGGATGAGAGAAATTATTATTTAAATGCTAGTACTAATAGTACAGGAATACCCAATTTACCATTGAAATTAAATTTCAGTTTATAAATTAAATTGTTGGAGCTATCTGGAAAATGCCTACTGAACCAATGTTTTGCCAAAAAGCAGAACATTTTATAATGAAAATGTTAAGACAATGTTTTACTTTTCCAGCCAGCCCTAGTTCTTAGTCTATTGTGGGAAAAAGATCTTATTAAAAAAAAAATCATAATACTACATTTTGTAGCTTGTCTTTAAAGCCACATATAGGTGACAGTGTGCCAGTGGTCACGGATGCAATAGTTTTCATTCTTCCATGTATACTGCCAAGCTAGAATCTTGCAGGTTTTTCAACATTTCATAAAATAAAAACAAACCTCTGCCAACAGTTTATGTAGACTCCTTTTGATCTTGTGGACAGTTCATAATAATGCTTTGAAAAAGTAATGAATGTGGACTTTTTGTTTACTTGGTGGGTTAATGTGTAGGATGTTTGTCTCACGTTGTGTCTTAGGACTTAATTTGCATATTTAAGGTTTTCACTGTAGAATAACCTGAATGCGATGTACACGCAAACTTTTGTGCTTGAGTCTGCGCTTGCCTGCATAGTTCAGTTGCCCGCACTTGGATTATGCCTATTAGTAAGGATTACTCCTGTGAGTAACAGTTTTTATACGATGGGGTCCATAGTCATATAAGAGAATGGCGTGTTTCTGCAGGTTGCAGACATATAAAACACAATTCCGTATTCATCTGATTTTTTGCAACATTCTGAGCACCTCCTAAAAAGTGCCGAGTACTCTCAACTACTGGGAGTTTAGGACCTTGCAGAATCAGCCCTAGCAGGTAATGAATTACCACTGATTTTTAAAGAATTGTCACTTGCTAGATGGCCAATAATTAAGTCTTGAAACGAAGATCTGACAGCTCTTTCCTCTTTCTATTTGACATTTGCACACAAGTTGCAGAAGAGGGAACTAGTGCCTAGAACTTGAATAGTTTGTATAAATTAAATTAGTTTATGGTTTTAAACAAAGTGTAACCTAATTACAAAGTCGTGCTCCCAGCAATATTTCAACACTCCGAGTACAATTTAAATGCTTCTTTGCAAGCTACAGTAAAAGATGTTCAAAGTACAACTAAATTCTAGTATACACGTCTGTATGCACGTCTTCTAATGCATCGCATACAGTATAAACACAACATATAAAGAGAAATGCAGTAGTTCTAGTTAATGTATTACAATACAGTTGGATTCTTTCCACAGTTTTAAATGCCGTCATTATTCTGTCCAGTCCATTTGGAAAGTGTGCGTAATTCATAGCTCTCCCCCTACCCCTTTAACATTAATAAATGCCTCATCTGTTACATCTGCAGGATATTTTTTTTTAAAAAAAGAAGAAACGTTTAGAAATAGTTTAAATAGTTACGCTAGTTTTGAGCAACAGGACACATCTTCTGAATCCAGTGGGTTTGGAAATAATTACTGATGCTGATGATTTTTTAACCAGAAATGGCCATTGGTTGCTAAAAGAAGCTTTCCTCCCAGCTCTCTCTTACCTTATATGCATGGACTGTAGAATTCCCTGGTTTAGCTATTGCTCTATGGTGTTGGGATTTCAGTTCTCCTAAGCATCAGAGATGTGAGCATTCCGGCAGTTACACCAAACAATGAGAGATAGACTCCTTGCATGCCCCAAGCCTATGGAGCATTACGTCATTGAATTGCCATATAAGGAACTCCGTGTTATGCAGACTCGTTGTGTCTGACTAGTGTACTTTAGTGATAGCCAGAACTTAGAAAGCTTATTAATGTGTTCTGGCTCCAGCTGACGCTCAGGACTGTGTGAAATATTTCATTTGTCTACCCAGTTCATGGCCAAAAAGAATGTGCGGAAGGCATGGGTAACAGCAGTTCCTCTTTATTATTGATAATAAAGTCATGGAAAGTCATTAGCTGATTATTTTATGTTTTCCTCTTAGTTGCTTAGCCCAGCATTAGAAAAAACGGGCATCTGACTTAATGAAGTTGCCTGGAAGGAGTTTGTCTTTGTTTGTTTGTTTGCTTTTAAGATGACAAAAAATGCGAGTTTAACTAAACTCCTCTGTGAGTGATATGAGCTTCAAGCCTTCTCCTTTTTACTTTCTGTAAAGAGTCAGGGTCCTCAGAGGATAGTATTTTATTTCCTGATGATGTAACTACAAAACAATTCTTCAAGTGATGATGGGAATGCCAGATGAAATCCTGTTTTATTTTCTTCAGTGTTTTCCTCCGAAACCCCTTTTTCCTTTTCACATGTTTGTATTTCTCCTAAGGCAATTAGGAGTTTGACCGACTATTTTTAGGGAGAAGGTTTTAAAAGAAATTTTGATTAAGGGACTGAGGCAACAAACAGGAAGATATAACTGTAGGACTTAAAATTATATCTCTGATTTCCACTCCTCCAGACCCACTACCACACCCTAAAAACATTGGGGGCCTATCTGCAATATGTAGGGGATTTGCTTGTTGAAGCCCCATTTAGGGTTAATGGGAGTTAACTGAATAAATCTCTACATATTGCTACGAGAATTAGACCATTAAGTGTTTTCTAAACTTATGTTCTGCTCTACTAAATGGATTATGGATGCATCTGTTTCATTTGCACCCTATGACATTTTAGTCTTCAGATGATGAGTTGTTGTGTGTGTTTACTTGAATCTATTAAAAAGCTCATAATAGAATGTTTTTATTTAAATGCAAGTAAGAAGCCAGTGTATGGACAGTACTTGTGTTTAGATAGGGATATTGTTTCCAGGTGCTAGAACAAATAAACACCAAAAATATGTATTTTATGGAAAAGACAGTGTAAGCATAATAAACACATGGGGTGAAACTTATGTCCTTAAAATATTTTCATGCTTTACTCAAAAGTTTCAGTGGATCTCTTTGTATCACTACTGCAGCAGAACTTATTCCAAATTTGTTTAGCACTATATATAGATAACTGACCATTGGCGGAAATTGGTGTTCAGATCCCTTAGCTAACATATGTTTGACCAGGAAATAATACTTTACACTTGTACAAGTACCTTTCATCAGAGTGCTTTACAAATGTTAATTAACCGTCACAATACTGCATTGAGGTGCTGTAGCTCACTTCACTCTCCACTGAAAAGCTATCTCCTTAATGTGGGTCTCAGCAGCTGTTTAACAGAGCACGGCAGTGCTACATAACATTTTAAATTAAATAAGAAGAGGAAGACTTTGTAGCACTTTAGAGACTAACCAGTTTATTTCAGCATAAACTTTCATGGGTTATAGCCCACTTCATCGGACCTTAGTCTCTAAGGTGCTACAAAGTCTTCCTCGTCTTATTTACGGATACAGACTAACATGGCTGCTAATCTTAAACCATTTTAAGATAGGAAATGTAAGCATTTATTTCCCTCTTCCCCACTCTGATTTTATCTGTGTCCCTCTCCCCGCTTCATGCCCGCTCTCCATTGATTGATCCTATCTCCATGTTAAGTTTACCTAGGTTTCAAGTGTCACTACTGCAGCAGAACTTATTCCAAATTTGTTTAGCACTATATATAGATAACTGACCATTGGCTGAAATTGGTGTTCAGATCCCTTAGCTAACATATGTTTGACCAGGAAATAATACTTGTAGAAGTGTCCTTCCACATAATATGGTCTGTTAGAATTGTGTGTGCAGAACTTTGAGGAGTAGAATGTCCCAGCATCCCCATAAAACAAAAGGACCATCCTTCCCAATCTGGCTCTGTTTTGATGCTACTACAACAACACTCTGCTGTTAAGGAACAAAGCCCAGATAGCCCTTCTTGTAAGCTTGTGACATTCTCCTGCCTGGGTGGGGGGTGGGGAGGAAAATGCAAATCCTCCTGTTTATAAATCCGTGTTTACAGCAGGGATGCCCAAAGTATGAACTCGTCGTGTTCCTAATTAAACCTGCTCTGCAATAAAAATGTTCACATCTGTAGCCTGTTGCAAAGCAGCTTTGCCACAGTGCATCTGCCAAGTATGTAATTACCTGTTTCCACTTGCTGCTTCTATAATGTCACAGTTTAATAACGGCTGGGATAGAGGACTATTCCAAGTACTAAGTTGAAATAGTGAAGAATTTTGTATCAAGAAATTATGTAATAAGAATTTAACCCATTGATTAATATAATTTTTAAAAAATTAGTCTCAGTGTAATATGTTGCCCAAGAGCTTTCCTTGGTGGCTGTTACACCTCTAGCACAGAGTCTTTGGGTGAAATCCTGCCCTTATTGAATTCATTGGCAAAATTCCCTTTGACTTCAGTAGAGCCAGGAATTCACCCTCAGTCAGGATATGTCTATACTGCAGCATGGGTTGACTGACCTCGTATGCTAAAAACAGTAGCATAGACATTGCAGCATGAGTGGGGACACAGGCTACCCACCCAAGTACTGACCCCAGGGGTGAAGTGGGTTTGTACTTGTTGAATACCTCATGCTGTATTATCCACACTGCTATTTTAGTGCAATAGCTTGAGCAGAGCTAGTGTTTGTCTGCCTATCTGGGTTGGGAGTCTCAATCAGCTACAATATTGTAGACCTACCCTCGATGACCACACACCTTGTACATGTCAGTATTCGTTTGTTTACCCCTAACCAGTCAGTGATTCCATTTTGTCATATACTGATTTGCAGTGTTTCTGTCATAACAAATGCAGATGTTCCACGTTGCCCATGAGCCTCCAGTTTTGGAGCTCAGAGTATCTTAAACCCAAACTGTGGCCACTTCAAAGGCTTTGTAGACCTCACTGCTGAAGCTGAGGTTTTCTGGTTTCAGTGAAGATGCTGAAGTTGTTAGGATGCTGGAGTGTCCTGTTCTTTTAAATTAATTTTACATGCAAACCAATGGAAACACTTTAAAAATGATTTATATTTTAAAATTCTATATGCATTCTCCAGAATTGGTTGATTATGCGCACATATTTCTGTGATATCAGGGCACAGTCCCACAAGATGTGTCCTTACAGAGTTTACTGATGTTTCCAACACATTGTCTTTTGCTAATCCTTTGCTATTTTAAGGCTTCTAAGTGACTTCGATCTTACTGTTATTGTACTGCAGTAGCACCTAGGAGCCCCAGTCATGGGCAGGGTCCTGTTGTGCTAGCCAGTGTACCAAAAGAGCCCGTACAATCTACATCAATTCCTACATTGCTACCAGTTCATATTTAGCAGTGGGAGGGAAGCAATTTTCCTTCTACAAAATGATTGGTCCGACCTTGTAATCACAGTGTGTAAAAAGATGCAGGGCTCGTGAGTGAAACTTACTGCATCATTGAGAGGGACTGCAGAACATTAAGGGCTGGCCACCAATCTCTACCATAAATGAATTTAGATAAGAGAGGGGAAAGCCTATTATTTAGGTCATTTTGCTTCCCTGTCTCCCTGAAAACAGGCTCTGTTTCCTTAGTGACTAATCATAGTTTTCAAAATTGTTGTTGCACTCGCAAATATTATGGCAGGATAGAAAAACCAAAGAATCATAGAAATTAGAGACAAAAAGAAAACCCTATTAAGTCATCTAGTCTATCCTATGCCAGAGCAGGGCTGCTCCCTGTAGTGTGTTCTTGAATGCATTTTGCTGTTGGCTGATTACTCTTTAATTTAATTTTAGTATTTAACTTGTGATAGTGTCCACTCTGTGGAAGAGCTTACTTGAAGAGAAGGTCCCTACTTTGAAGAGCTAGAAAGACACAAGTACAGGAAGGATAAGGGAGGACATATAGCATGCAAGGAAAGTGATTGGAGTGATGGAGTATGTGTGTTAGTTACATGTTTTGACTTCAAAATTAAATTAATTAAATTCTTTCCCTTCTGTCCATTATTAAATCTCTCCTCTCCCCCCCCTTCCATCACCCAGCCATTCCTAGCTACAGTTTCATAACTCTAACCATTCTAGCATTTGATTCTCTTCCCTTTGCAATTCATGTCTAAGATTTAAAAAAAGGAAATATCAACCATGAACCTCAGTTCAGCAAAGCATTTAAACATATGCTTGGGTGTTTTGCTGAATAGGATGGACTTAAGCACCTACTTAAGTTTTATCACGTGTTTTAATGCTTGGCTGAAATAGGGCCCGAGTCAGCTACTTTCATGTGGGTGTTGCCTGAATAATTCTTTTTTACTTTAAAAAGAATATTACCAAGTGGCTTAGGTCCAAAATTTGGATTATAACAAATAGCCACAGAAATTATAAAATTACAATTTTAATTTAAAAAATTGACAAATACTTTTGAGACCATTTGTTCTTCTGGAGAACAGTGGTTGTGTAATCGGATTTAAACATTTGCACACAGTGTTGGAAAAACAAAGGTAACAGAAAGTGGTGTTGATTTAGGGAATGAGAACCAAAATGAAATTGACCAGTCTTGTTTCATTGTCTAACATACATGATGCACAGGTGAACTGATGTCCAAATATTTGTTATAATAACCTTGTATTTTATTTCTGAATACATGCCTAACCTGGTTCCTATTGAAGTCTTTGAAAATTCTGCCATTAATTTAAATGGGAGCAAGATCAGGCTATATATTTATTTTATAATTTGATAGTATCCCTTTTACATGATTAAAGCAATTTAATTTGCTTTTCGCTTTCCCCTAACATCTTAGTCCATAGACTACTAGATCTCACTATTATATATATTTTTTCTGGTTTTCAGGCTAACTTTTTCTTCGCTTTAGTTTCTGCACTTTACTGAGATAAATTTTGAGGCTGTTACGACTAAATAAGAGCCTGAAACCCATTGATGTCAATAGATTGTATATTTGGGGGGGGAACAGTCGAAAGTTCTTAAAGGTAATGTTCTCTTATATCACCTGGCTTTTACTATGGGTCATGGACAGAAGCAGATTCAGATCTTCATTTCTTTGGCAGATGGAGAGAATTGCCTATCCAAACTCTTGTATTATCTAGTGTTCCTTCTCTCCTGTTTGGCAGATGCTACCAAACTTCTAAGCCAGTTTTTATTAGGATTAGTTAGGTCCTTTTTCCTCAAGGCACAGCATCGAGACATATAGGGCTTGGTTAGACTGCCGCTTTGCAGCGCTAAAACCCTCCATTAGCGCTATAATTATCTGACCCTACACACTTGCAA
Source organism: Sternotherus odoratus (assembly GCA_032164245.1). NCBI lineage: Eukaryota > Metazoa > Chordata > Testudines > Kinosternidae > Sternotherus > Sternotherus odoratus. The sequence goes on along the minus strand of JAVMKO010000001.1, from coordinate 133,398,840 downwards.
GTCACATTTTGCGCATTTAGTCACCCTTCAAAGCGCAAGTATAAAACCACCTCTCTGAGAGTCAGAAGGCTTTTAGCGTATTCCCTGTAGCGTGTTAGGGACAGTGTATACCGTCAATTTCGCGATAAGGCAGCGGTTTAAAAAAAAAAACCTGACCCCCCCCACGCCCCAGCCCCAGTCCCCGCCGCGGGCGGGCTGCCGGGTCCCTGCTGCTGCGGGCGGGCTGCCGGGTCTGCCCCATTCCCCCGTCCCCGCCGTGAACCCGGCAGCCCGCCCACAGTGGCGGGGACCCGGGCGGACCCAGCAGCCCGCCTGCAGCGGCAGGGGGGGGGCGATTGGGAGCAGGTGGCGTGGGGGGAGGGGACTGGGGCATCCTCACTTTTTTTTAAAAAAAAAATTCTGCTGCTTTTTGGGGTCGCAGGGAATGCTTGCGGAGCCTGTCAGTTTGAAAATGCTGGGATACCTGCCCTATCCCGCTACTCTCACTGCCGCCAGAAGCGCTGCTAATGTGTTCGTTCTTTGGCGCTAGAGGGCTTCAAGGTGCACAGCCTCTAGCGCAACACCTGTTGCGCTAAATAGGGAAGCGCTATAAAAAACGTGCTACAATCGGTAGTCTAATCATACCCATAGTGACTGCATCTCTTCACTTAACCACTGAATCCTTTTCTCCTGACAGGTTCAAGAATAGCAGCCATGTTAGTCTGTATCTGTAAAGAAAGTGAAGAATACTTGTAGCACCTCGGAGACTAACTAGTTAGTCTCCGAGGTGCTACAAGTATTTCTCACTTACTTTTCTCCTGACAGAGTCTGAAGACATTCTCTACCGGGTTATGCATTTGGTTCCTTATTGTGTATATGTGACCTTGAGGAAAATTTTATTATAATGCACTGTAGGACAAATAACTATAAGGTTTGCTACAAAGCAGTATAAAAGCATGTAATATACATTCTTCTTCCTCACCTGAATTAATGCTCTTTTAAGAGGGGTGTTGGAGACATGAGACATAAAGAAGAAAATTGGGATAATTGAGATTTGTAGGTGGTGAGTTTACCAGTCAACTGAATGTTATTTGACTGGTGAGTTGGCAGGTTTTCTAAGGCTATAATGTCAGTTTTGTGAGTGCCTCCCTGTCATGTCTTTTCCCCCCTACACTGAATTGGGATAATTTTTATACATTTTGTGGTCTTACACGGAAACATAGCTTTTTTTTTTTTTCTGTATTGAATTTTTACTCTGCCAATGTCTATGTGTATTGAGCTGCACGTGGTGCAACTGCTTCAATAGTACTTCAGCAGCACCAGAAAGAAGTTATCACTTATAGATTCTGATGCATTTATGTGCTTTGGAGAGGATCATGCCGTGCATGCATGACTATTCTTGGAAACAGAGCATTAAAGAATGTCTCTCTTCGTTTAGTCGTGCTCCAGCAGACAAGGCTGGTGATCTAACACCTATGTTTAATCAAGACAAGATTAACCCAAACCTAACATGTCAGATTTAGAATTTTCCCTTCTACTCTTCAACTTCAGATCTGCTTCACCATGAATCCTGGTCCACATTACAGTTTGTCTTTGTAAGAAAGTAGCATTGGCTTAACCTAAGAAGTGAAATGAAACAATTCAATTATACCTGCATAAACTCCTCTATGGGCACTCTTACATTAGTTTAACTGAATCAATTTTAAAACGCAATACAGTAACTCCTCACTTAAAGTCGTCCGGGTTAATGTTGTTACGTTGCTGATCAATTAGGGAATATGCTTGTTTAAAGTTGTGCAATGCTCCCTAATAATATTGTTTAGCAGCTGCCTGCTTTGTCCACTGCTTGCAGGAAGAACCCCCGTTGCAGCTAGCTGGTGGGGGCTTGGAACCAGGGTGGACTGGTAACCCCCCTATCAGCTCCCCGCTACCCTAAGTTCCCTGTGCAGCAGCCGCCTAGCAGCCTACCAATTGCCGGCAGTTCAGCTGTTCCTCCCTCCACTGCCATGTGCTGCTCCTGCCCTCTGCCTTGGAACTGCTCCCCGAGACTCCTGCTTGCTGTACAGGGAAAGGGGGAGAGAAGAGGACAAATGTCAGGGTGTCCCCCTCCCCTCTACTCCTGCTCCCTGCTTATCCCTTCTCCATATAGAGCAGGGGGAAGACACAACAGGGATCAGGACCCAGCCGAGCTGGCCACAGCTGCTGTCTCAACTTCCTGATCTTTTTAAAGGCAATGTACTTGTGTGGTGTCAGCATACTTAAAGGGGCAATGCATGTCTGTCTGTTTCCCACACACAGGGTGTCTGTTTTTGTATGCTATGCTGTCTCCCCTCCCTCCATTCATGCTGCCTTACAGAGTGTGAAGCTACATTAATAACAATGTGTTAACCCTTGAGGGCTCAGCCAAACAGTAGCTCATCATTTAGTAGTAAGTCATTCCCTGGGAAATATTCCACCCTGAGTTCACCAGCTCAACCAAGCTTCGCAATCATCATTGCTGTGTACAGTATTAAATTGTTTGTTTTGTATATATATATATATATACACACACACACACACACAACTTGTACACACACACACACACACACACACATATATATATTATATGTGTGTGTGTGTATATATATATATATACACGTATGTGTGTAGACACACACACACATATATTTTTCTCTGGTGAAAAAAATTTCCCTGGAACCTAACCCCACCTCCATTTAGATTGATTGTATGGGGAAATTGGATTCACTTAATGTCGTTTCACTTAAAGTTGCATTTTTCAGGAACATAAGTACAATGTTAAGTGAGGAGTTACTGTATAAATTAAACATTACATCTTTTCCACATAGACAAGGCTTCAAACAGTGTCAGCAGAGAGATTCAACTGTCAAGGCCTTGAAGCAGATAGGCCAGGGAAGTATTTCATGGTATCCTAAGACCCTTCAGCGTCTTAGCACAGTTCTATATCTCTTCCCATCTGACGCTTCACATGCATGACTGAGACCTCCAGTTACTCTGCTTGTTGTTCAGTACACCTGTTCCGGAGATGCCTTGGAATGAGAAGCCCAACATGCAAGCTGAAGTGATCTGTCGTTAAGTGTGTTGGTTCTGGTATCCCAAATGCTACAAGATTCATTACGGGCCACGGCCTACCATAAGTTTTACTGATCACTGATTAGGGCCTGACCAGCACTAAAACATACTTCAGATATTTTGTTTTGTAGGTTTTTTTTTTAGTATTGTGGCTTCCCATCTCTGCCTACCTACAGCTTTAGCCAGTGAAAGTATAACCATTACAGAAAGTTTCTGCTGAAGGTAATTGGGTTATGTTTGTTGTGATTCTGAGCACTGATGCTTACTGTATATCTGTATAAACATATATAAAACTATATTCCTAAAATGATATTTTTTGTTAGGATTCACTGTCACCAAAAAATCTTTTGTTGTCTCCTAAGTAAACGCAACTCTGCTTCTTACCTTCTCAATGGCCAGATACTAATCACTATATAACAATACAATGCGTATAACAGTATTTTAAGGATACTGATCATTTTGGAATCTGTGTTGAACTAACACAGTGGTTAATACATCCCAGATGAACTATTTTGAATTGTGGATTTCTAGGAATGTAACAAAACTTGAAAAACTTTGGTCCATTTGGGATTCAGAAATGCTGTGCTATCTGATGAGTCAATGATTTAGGAATTGGTCTTGGTTGTGTGGTTCAGTTCTCTAGTCTGCAAAAGTATTTACAGAATTTCTTGATCTCCTAGTCACGTGTGTAGTACATACTTAGTTTTTCCTTGTACTCCCTCATCTCTCGTTCATGTCTTATACCTGGATTGTAAGCTCTTTAGGGTAGGAACCTTCTTTTTGTTCTGCGTTTGTACAGCACGTAGCGCAAAGGAATCCTGGTTCATTGCTGGCATTCCTCGGACTACAATCATATAAATAAATAATGTAAAGTTGAATGCTTTTTAAATGAAGGATAACTACAGTCCATAAACAAAATTGGTTTGTAATCATAGCTCATATGTTTGTGCTTGATTTGTTTTTGTGTAGGACCAAGAGTATGCTAAGAGATGCGTTTGATTGTTTAACATGGGGGTAGAACTTCAGATTTAAAAAAAATCCAAAGTGGAATAAAGTGTACATTTCTTCTACAAAATATATTTTTCAAATTTAGGGTCTTAATGATTTACTCTCTGAGAGATGGTACGTTGTTACATAACAGAATTGATCAGCTTCCTGACCTGGTATAGCATAAGTCCTATTACATATAATACTATTCTATTTCTCTTATGTAACTGTTCTTCTTCGAGTGATTGCTCACATGCATTCCAGTTAGGTTATGCACGCGCTGCGCGCCTGGTTGCCGGGAAGATTTTTTCCCCTAGCTACAGGCTGGGTCAGCAGGGAGCCCCCTAGAGTGGCGCCCTTATGGCGCTGTATAAGTACCCTTGCGACCCAGCCACCCACTCAGTTCCTTCTTACCGCTCGCGCTGGTTGTTGGAACAGAGGAGTTCTGCGTCTTAGCGTTCTCCTTGTCTCCTAGCTCTTATCAGTCGTATTAGTGTTAATAGTTCTTGTTATAGTTCTTTGTTATTTTAATAGTTAGTTGATAGTGTTGATAGTTAGTGTAAATAGTCTTAAGTGCAGGGGTCTTCCCCTGCCCCCCGGGGCTTATGCCTCCAAAGGCTCCGAGCTTCAAAGCTTGTGGAGAGTGTGGGAAGCCTATGCCCTTGGGCGACCCACACTCTAAATGCTTAAAGTGCCTGGGAGAGTCCCATGTAGCAGATACTTGTAAAATCTGCAAGACTTTCAAGCCCAGGACAAGAAAGGACAGAGAGTCTCGCCTCCGCCAGATCTTAATGGAGGCAGCTCTCACTCCGGACTCGGGAGAGGTACCGGGACCCGCTCTCAAGACAGTGCCCACCAAGACCAAGCCTCGGCACCGGTCGCATTCCCCTAGTAGAAAGAGGAAGCATGAGTCCCAGGCACCGCCGTCCGCTCAGGCATCGGACCGCGGGGAGCAGCCACCGGCACCGCTACCCGCGGCACCGGCCATGGATATTGGCCGCTCAGACGAGCAGCCCCTGGCACCGGCACCGCCGACTCCGGCACCACCAGCGGTCCCGTTGAGTCCGATGCAAGTGGTCTCCCCTCTCCGGGTGCCGGTCCCACAGCAACTTCCCTCCACGCCGGAGGCGTTTGCTGCTGCCAGGGAACTGCTGGCCACAGACTCTCCGCCAGCCCAGAGACAGGTGCGATGTAGGGGCAAGCCGCCCATGATTGGCACTGAGATCGTGGCCAGGAGCCCTTCGGGGCCCAGGCACCGCTCGATCTCGCGGCGCCGAACTGACTCCCGGTACCGTTTGACCTCTCGGCACCGGTCGCAGTCTCAGCGCCGCACAGAGTTGAGACCATGCTCCAGGTCTCCTCACAGACGGTCCCGCCGCTCCCAGTCTCGTCACCGGTCGGAGTCCTGGCGCCGATCCGAGTCCCGGCACCCTTGTTCGGCAAGGTGCCGGTCGCACTCTTGGCACCGGTCGTACTCCCGGCACCGCTCGATAAGCTGGCACCGGTGCCGATCTCGCCGCTCGCCGTCACGTCGCCGCTCTGCAACCCGGTGCCGATCGTCGTCCCGGCACCGGTCGAGGTGTCATTACTCCAGGTCCCCGGACAGGTGGCGCACTCCATCTCGGCACTGAACGCTGCCCCGGCACCGCCACACATCAAGACACCGGTCTTCTTCCCGGCACTGGACATTGCTGCGTCAGCACCGTTCATCGAGCCGGCACCGCTCTCCAGACCAGCACCGCTCACATTCCTGGCACCGGTCAAGGAGCCCTCACCGTTCTGGGCGTAGAGAGTCCGCCAGGCCAGAAGCCCGGCGTGACTCTCCGCCCAAGGTTCAGCAGCCTGCCAGCGAGGTGGTCCCCTGGCCCTCTTCATCGGCCTCGGTCTCCCCGCTCTCGGTGCAGGGACAGCAGACCACCATCCAATCTAGTTGGCCAGCATGGGCGCCCTGGACATACGACCAGCCCCAAAGCACCCAGTCCGAACCCGGATTTCCCCTGAGGTCGGAGGGCGCTGTTGAACCGGTGGCGGGCCCATCTTCGGCGGCTCCTCACTCTGAGGTGCCCCCTAGCCCGGCGGAGCCGGGTCCCTATGCCTCCCCAGCTGGGGTCGAGGCAGTGGCTGGCACAACATCAGGCAGCCCACCGTCAGTGGACCCCTCTAATTACCAGAACCTGTTAAGGGCAGTTGCACGGAACATGAACCTGCCCATGGAGGAGGTCCCTGTTATTGAGGACCCGTTGACCACCATGTTAACGAAGGGTGCACCAGCCAGGGTGGCAGTGCCCTTCATCAATACTATTAAGCAGAACATAACCGCGGTATGGAAAACCCCGGCCTCTATTCCTCCCACGGCCTGAGGAGTCGAGAAAAGGTATTTCGTCCCTGCAAAGGGTTACGAATACCTATACATCCACCCTCCTCCTTCCTCCCTGGTGGTGGACTCCGTTAACAACAAGGAGCGCCACGGGCAGGAAGCCTCAGCCCCAAAAACAAAGGAGGCAAAGAAACTGGACCACTTTGGGAGGAAAGTTTATTCGTCGGGTGGCCTACAGCTCAGAGTGGCCAACCACCAGGCACTCTTGAGCAGATGCTACTTTTATACGGCGGAATCCCTGGCCAAATTTGAGGCCACGGTTCCTCCAGAGGGCAAGCAGGAGTTCAGGGCTTTGCTACACTAGGGTAGGGACATTGCCAGGTATGCCCTACAAGCAGCCCTCGACTCGGCAGACTCGGCTGCAAGGACAATGGCTTCCGGGATCGCCCTCAGACGTGCTGCATGGCTGCAGTCCTCTAATCTGCCACAGGGGATGCAGCACACCATTCAGGACCTTCCGTTTGAAGGCGTGGGACTCTTCTCGGAGGCCACGGACGCACGTCTGCAAACTTTTAAAGACAAGGGTGTGACCCTCAAGACTTTGGGGATGCACACCCCTGTAACCCAGAGGCGTCCCTTCTTACCCCCAAGGAGGCGGTTCTTCCCTCCTGCGCGCCCGCCCCAGGACTCCCTGCAAAGGAGAGGGCGGGCCTATCGCCGTCGCTCCGGGCCACGGCAAGGGGGAAAACAACAGGCCCCTAAACCACCTAAGGGGCCTAAGTCTAACTTTTGAAGGTGCGCCCGAGGGCAGAGCACCAGTCAGAGACCTGGATCCTCCCTTCAAAGATCATCTGTCCCACTTCCTCCGTGCATGGTCGAACATTACATCAGACCAGTGGGTCCTCTGCATGGTGGAGCTGGGATATTCGCTCTAGCTTTCCACCCTCCCTCCCCGTCCCTCTTCAGGGACCCCTCTCACGAGCAACTCCTCGTACAAGAGGTGAGATTGCTCCTCTCACTGGGAGCCATCGAGCCCGTACCAGAGGACTTCAGGGGGAAGGGGTTCTACTCCCGCTACTTCCTGATCCCCAAGGCAAAAGGGGGCCTCCGGCCCATCCTAGACCTGCACGGACTCAACACCCACATGATCAGGTTCAAGTTCCGCTTGGTTACCTTGGGCACCATCATTCCCTCTCTGGATCCGGGAGACTGGTTCGCTGCCCTCGACATGAAGGACGCTTACTTTCATATAAGCATAAAACCTTCTCACAGACGTTACCTCCGCTTCCTGGTGGCAGGGGAACACTACCAATTTGCTGTCCTGCCCTTTGGCCTGTCCACTGCACCCAGGGTCTTCACCAAGTGCATGGCGGTGGTAGCGGCGTTCTTACGGCGCCGCGGGATACAACTCTACCCGTACCTAGACGACTGGCTGATCCGAGGCACCTCCAGGAACCAAGTGAGCTCGCATGTGCAACTTGTCATCAGCACGTTCGACCGCTTGGGGATACTTCTCAACAGGGAGAAGTCCACCCTGGAGCCAACTCAGAAGATCGAGTTTATAGGGGCCCTCTTAGACTCCACTGTGGCAAGGGCATCCCTGCCTCAGCCTTGCTTCCTAGCCATTCAGTCAGCCATCCAAGAGCTGCACGCCTTTCCCATGACAACGGCCCGGGTGTTCCTCAGCCTGCTGGGTCACATGGCGTCGTGCACGCATGTCACCCAGCACGCCAGGCTGAGGCTGTGCCCGCTCCAGTCGTGGCTGGCGTCGGTCTACAGGCCGAACTTGGACAGCACAGACGCCCTTCTCACCATCCCCAGAGCTACCCTATCCGCTCTGGCCTGGTCGGAAAATCAGGACACTGTGTGCCAGGGCGTTCCCTTCCTTCCTCCCAGCCCCTTCATGTCCCTGGTGACGGACGCTTCGTCCCTAGGTTGGGGAGCTCACCTCGGGGAGCTCAGGACTCAGGGCCGCTGGTCGGAGACGGATCTCTGCCTCCACATCAACGTCTGGGAGCTGAGAGCCGTTCGACTAGCATGCCAGGCCTTCCGGAGCACGCTAGCAGGTCACACTGTAGCGCTGCTAACGGACAACACCACAGTCCAGTTTTACATAAATAAACAGGGCGGAGCCCGCTCCAACCCCCATGTCAGGAAGCGGTTCTCCTTTGGGAGTTCTGTATAGCCCACTCCATTCACCCAGTGGCCTCATTCCTCCCGGGAGTCCAGAACACGCTGGCAGACCACCTCAGCAGATCTTTTATGACGCACGAGTGGTCCAACCGGCCAGATGTCATCCGGCCGATCTTCCTGCAGTGGGGGTTTCCCCACATCGACCTATTTGCCCCTCGGCAGAACAGGAAGTGCCTCCAGTTCTGCTCCTTCCGCGGCAGCTCCCGCGGCTCCCTGACAGATGCCTTTCTCCCTCCCTGGACGGGACACCTACTCTATGCATTCCCCCCGATCCCGCTCCTGCACAAGGTGATCCTGAAGATCAGACGGGACAAGGCACGGGTGATCCTCGTAGCCCCGGCCTGGCCCAGGGGGTGCTGGTATGCATCCCTCCTCCAGCTGTCCAGGGCCCCTCCCATCAGCCTCCCGCTGTGGCCAGATCTGATCTCGCAGGATCACGGTCGCCTACTGCACCCGGACCTGCAGTCCCTCCACCTCACAGCGTGGCTGCTCCGTGGCTAAGGGGCCCGGAACTCTTGTGCTCGGCCGAGGTGCAGGGTGTTCTTCTGGGAAGCAGAAAACCATCCACCAGACACACCTATACAGCAAAGTGGACCCGCTTCTCGGCTTGGTGTAGACAGCACGACAACATTCCCAGTGAAGCCCCTATTCCGCTTATACTGGATTACCTGTTGGGCCTTAGACAGCAAGGCCTTTCTACCGCTACCATCCGGGTCCACCTAGCGGCCATCTCGGCATTCCACCCTGGCCAAGCAGCTCACTCTGTCTTCTCAGACCCTGTTGTATATCGTTTCCTTAGAGGGTTGGATAAACTCTACCCGAATGTTTAAGCATCCCGTTCCACCCTGGGATCTAAACCTTGTACTTTCCCGCCTCACCATGCCCCCTTTTGAGCTCCTCGCCACGTGCTCCTTACTCTACCTTTCCTGGAAGGTAGCCTTCCTTGTAGCGATCACCTCGGCTCGTAGAGTATCAGAGATCCGTGCACTGACCTCTGAGCCACCTTACACGGTCTTCCATAAGGACAAGGTGCAGCTACGCCCCCACCCGGCCTTCCTCCCTAAGGTGGTCTCCCCCTTCCATATTAACCAGGACATTTGCCTTCCGGTATTCTACCCGAAGCCCCATGCCTCTGGAAGGGAACAGCAATTACACACGCTGGACGTCAGGAGGGCTCTTGCTTTTTATTTAGACCATACAAAGCAGTTTAGAAAGACATCTCAACTCTTTGTTGCAATAGCGGAGAGGATGAAGGGCCAGCCGGTCTCGGCCCGAAGGCTCTCCTCCTGGATTACCTCGTGCATTCGCACCGGTTACAAACTCGCGGGCAGGCCCGTTGAGCGAATAACAGCACACTCCACGAGAGCGCAAGCGTCCTCTGCGGCCTTCCGGGAGGGAGTTCCGATCACGGACATCTGCAGGGCGGCTACCTGGTCCTCCGTTCACACCTTCGCCGCCCACTATGCCATAGTCCAGCAGACCAGGGATGACGCGGCGTTTGGGTCAGCAGTCCTACGATCAGCGATGGGTCAATCCGATCCCGCCTCCTAGGTATTGCTTGTAGTCACCTAACTGGAATGCATGTGAGCAATCACTCGAAGAAGAAAACAGGGTTACTTACCTGTAACTGTTGTTCTTCGAGATGTGTTGCTCACATCCATTCCAAACCCACCCTCCTTCCCCTCTGTCGGATTAGCCAGCAAGAAGGAACTGAGTGGGAGGCTCGGTTGCAGGGGTACTTATACAGCGCCATAAGGGCACCACTCTAGGGGGCTCCCTGCTGACCCAGCCTGTAGCTAGGGGAAAAATCTTCCCGGCAACCAGGCCCGCAGCGCGTGCATAACCTAACTGGAATGGATGTGAGCAACACATCTCGAAGAACAACAGTTACAGGTAAGTAACCCTGTTTTTTTCCTAACAGTGATGTTGCAACAGAAAATCACAAGAATGTAAAACTTCTCTGCTCTTGGGTGATCCTGTAGATAAAAAAGATTTGGGCACTGATTTTTTTTCCCCATAGAAAATGAAAATATTTGTTCCTCCTTCTGCCTACTCCTGGCTATACCTATCTTACTCTACTGTACTGCAGCAAACAGCACTTCTAGAATCTTTCCTGTACAGTGACAAACTTATCTTTTTTGTTATCTATCTCTATATATAAAAGTAAAACGGTGTATGCGTGTATGTATGTTCACTTACTCCTTCCACACCGTTTGAGCTAGAGACTTGAAATTTGGTACAGTTATAGGTCTTAGGGTGCTAATCAGGGTAAGAGTCGAAAATTTTTCAAATCTCACCTCTGACGCCCCCCCAGGGGTGAAATTCTTTAAAGCCCATTCACATCAGCTGGGCAGCTGCTGTTCTCTGTGACATAGTTATGATGTCATAATACCCCCCTCCAACGGACCCCGCACTCGCTCAGCTCTCTGCCCCCTTCCCCCTCCAACGGACCCCGCACTCGCTCAGCTCTCTGCCCCCTCCCCACCTCCGACGGACCCGAGTGGGTTTGGTCGGAGGGTAAGTGAGGTAGGGGTGTCGGATTTGGTTGGGGGGTGAGGTGGGGGTGTCGGGTTTGGTCGGGGGGTAAGTGAGCTGGGGGTGTCGGGTTTGGTCTGGGGGGGTGGGAAGGTGTCTGGGTGGGTGAGGGGTGAGGTGTGGGTGTTGGGGTTGGTCAGGGGGTGTTGGGTTTGGTGGGGGGGTAAGGTGGGGGTGTTGGGTTTGGTTGGGGGGGTGAGGAGGGGGGTCGGGGTTGGTCGAGGGGTAAGTGAGGTGTGGGTGTCGGGTTTGTTTGTGGTGGTAGGTAGGGGTGTCGGGTTTGGTTGGGGGGGAAAGTGAGGTGGGTGTGTCAGGTTTGGTATATGGGGGGTGAGGTGTGGGTGTTGGTCGGGGGTGTTGGTAGGGGGGTGACGTGGGGGTGTTGGGTTTGGGTGGGGGGGTGAAAATGTGAGTCGGGGTTGGTCGAGGGGTAAGAGGTGGGGGTGTTGGGTTTGGTCGGGGGGGGTCAGGTGGGGGTGTCAGGTTTGCTCTCTGCCCCCTCCCCCCTCCAACGGACCCCGCACTCGCTCAGCTCTCTGCCCCCTCCCCACCTCCGACGGACCCAAGCAATGCCGGGTATTTTCGCTAGTTTGAAATATATATTTATAAAAGAAGTGTTTGAACTCAACCTATGATAAAGAACTACAGGCACAGATTACACTAGATATCTTTTCTCAATCCCTAAACCTTTCTGTGCTCATCAGTAAAACCCAGTCATGACTTATTGAGCCAAGATTAGTATTTGCATGTCTCAGATAGTTCAATAGTTTTTAAATACTTTAAATTTTTTTAGGAAGCCTGATACATGGTTTGTATGATATGTATGAAGCCTGATATAGCCTCATTATGCCTTTTTTGTTTATTTCATGGTATTAAATATTATAGAATCTAATGCATTACTTTGCAATTGGACATGAAAAATCAATTGACGTGCGGTATATTAATCTTTTACAGATGTTTGTGTTAGGAGACTTTTATATCTGAAAGCGTATCCAAGAAGTTTATGCTTCAGGACATGATAGCATTTCCTTTATCGGCTAGTTTAAACATTGTTTGACTCAGAGTGAAGTAATGGGGTCTGTTTAAGCTCTTATGGTTGATAGCCCTGAGGTTCCTGATTTCTTCGGTTCCTGTGGCTTTTGAGATGTCTTGGTTATGCTTTGGAAGGAGTGATTTATCAGCAGTGTTTCTCAAGAAAGACCTTGCTTTAAATACAGCACTGACATTTGTTTTCATGACATCAACACAGACTTGTAATAGTGCTATCAACACAGGTACTGTACACATTGATGTCAGAGTCTGGGTTGCTTAAACATACTTTGACTCATTGTTCCATTGTTACCAGAAATGAATTCTTGTAGACCTCTTTTAAGGATATATTGTATACAATAGAGCTGGCCCTCTAGAGAATGAATTCCCAGATGATTCAGAGGAAAGTTTAGGCTTTTGATGCTTAAGGTGTATAGAAGGTAGCTGAGTATCCTGTCTGAAGATCTTTTTCCAAGAAGGATTAATTATGTCTTTTTGGCAGATGCAAGGATGTGAAGATGTAGGTGACTGAGTTTCTGAAATCTGATTTCAGTTAGAACAAGATGATAGCTCCATCTACTTGATATTGAAGCATTAAGGCAGGGATTCTCAAACTGGGTGTCGGGACCCCTCAGGAGGTCACGAGGTTATTACTTGGGGGGGGGGCGGGTTGCAAGCTGCCAGTCTTCACCTCAAACCCCACTTTGCATCCAGCATTTATAATGGTGTTAAATATATAAAAACTTTTTCATTTAATTTATAAGGGGGAGGAGGGTCGCACTCGGTGGCTTGCTGTGTGAAAGGGGTCACCAGTTCAGAAGTTTGAGAACCACTGCATTAAGGCAAGAGAAATCTAATTTTCTTTCTCTCCCGGCTGTTAACTCAGAGGCCTTGTGTACACTACTGGGGTAAGTTGACCTAAGTTATGCTACTCCAGCTTCTTACTCTTTCTGGGGAGCTAGAGTGCTGGAGTTGACCAGAGAGTGCCCTGCCGTCGATTGCAGCACCGTTGATCTCCCTGGTAGTGAAAACTAGTCCAGACTCTAGCAGTAGTCTGAATTCAGGAATGAAGCTAGTGTTTGTCCTGTGCATGGAATTGACTTCCATGCACCTTGAGAGGCCCTTCCATCAGATGTGTCTGGGTTCTGCTCTGGTCTGCATGCTGTCAGGGCTAACGAAAGTGATCCATTGCTTTGGCATGTTTTGGTGATTTCTGTGACATTGGAGAAGAATGATCTCTTAGTTGCCAGGCTTGTAAACATTCTTCATTTCAAACAGTCTTCATTTGCTGCCACTGTCACTCACGTTTCTGTCTCTTGCCACCTGTTTATCTTCATTTGTCACTCTTTGCTGCTAATCCTCTTCATGGAAGAATGAAAATTGAGGTTATAATGGCAAGGATGGTCTGTTTTTAAAGTTCTTTTGAAAATTATCTTCTACGATTCTCAAGAAGTAAAAAGATTTGCCTTGTGTCTTCATGAATAAACCCTACTTTGTTGTCCTGATGTTCTGGAACTGACATAGGCCACTGACCACTCATTTATTGAGAGTATATCTACAAATGCTGCAAGACACTTCCTGCATCAATGGAAGGGGTTTTTCCATCAGTATAGTAAATTCATCCACTTGAAAGATGGTAGTTTGGCCGACAGAAGAATCCTTCCGTTGACCTAGTTGCATCTACATTAGGGGTTAGGTCGATCTAATTACATGGTGCAGGATGCAAAATTTTTTGCAGCCCTGAGCAGTGCAGCTACATTGACCTAAGTTTTAGGTGTAGACCAGGCCTAAGTCAGATGTGTACGAAAAATGTAAACAGTCATAGGACATTCAAGTATTACTGTTTCTGCTTTATATCACAGTAAGATTTTTAGAAATGTGTTCCTTTGTTGTAAAGATTATGTCTAGATCTGAAGGATATTAGTAAAAATCCTTCGTTTTTCAGTTACAGATTACTTTATGAAATATTTCCCCATGTATCTGATATCTGTTAAGAAATGCACAATTCGTACATATAGTCCTTTGACATGATGATTCTGGAAGAAAAAAGTTATCCTTTGCCTGCATCCATTTCTCACGATTAGCATGGTCTTAATACACTGCTAGAAAACTCATTTTCCACATTATTGGCATTCATAGGCTTAATTCAGGTTTTAGAGACTGATTTAATTTGGAATAAGATTTAGTGTAAATCTGACCACATAATCTGCCATCTCCCAGCAAGCCACTAGCTAGTCCGTAAACCACCTGTGATTCATGGACCACAGTTTGAGAACTGCTAGGTTAAACTAAAACCATTTTTTCTGGGTGACTTATTTGAATAATGTAACAAAGAGTCCTGTGGCACCTTAAAGACTAACTAAAGTATTGAAGCATAAGCTTTCGTGGGCTAATACCCACTTTGTCGGATGCAAGCAGTGGAAGTGTCCAGGGGCAGGTATAGATAAGTAGGCAAGAACCAGGTAGGAGGTAACAAGGTTAGTCCAATCAGCCTGAACCAGCTTGTTATCTCAAATCAGGGAGGGTGAGGTATTCCTCTAGCAGCTGAATTGGAGGTGTGAACTCGGAGAGAGGAGAAGCTGTTTTTGTAATTAGCAAGCCATTCAAGATCTTTGTTCAATCCCAGTTTGATTGTGTCAAATTTGCAAATGAATTGCAGCTCTGTGTTGTTGCTGGTGAGAATCTGTTTAAGGTTGGCGGCTTGCACACCGCGCCATAATAACTCCAACTCATAATAACTCCAACTCAGGAACCAATCTATGCAACAAACCTCGATGCCAACTCTGCCCACATATCACTCTGCCCACATATCTACACCAGCAACACCATCACAGGACCTACCCAGATCAGGCACACCATCACTGGTTCATTCACCTGCACATCTACCAATGTCATATATGCCATTATATGCCACCAATGTCCCTCTGCTATGTACATCGTCCAAACTGGACAGTCCCTATGAAAAAGGATAAATGGACACAAATCAGATATCAGGAATGGCAATACACAAAAACCTGTAGGAGAACACTTCAACTTGCCTGGACACACAATTACAGATTTAAAAGTCACCATATTGCAGCAAAAAATCTTCAAGACCAGACTGCAAAGAGAAACTGCAGAGCTGCAATTCATTTGCAAATTTGACACAATCAATCTGGGATTGAACAAAGATCTTGAATGGCTTGCTAATTACAAAAACAGCTTCTCCTCTCTCCGAGTTCACACCTCCAATTCAGCTGCTAGAGGAATACCTCACCCTCCCTGATTTGAGATAACAAGCTGGTTCAGGCTGATTGGACTAACCTTGTTACCTCCTACCTGGTTCTTGCCTACTTATCTATACCTGCCCCTGGACACTTCCACTGCTTGCATCCGACGAAGTGGGTATTAGCCCACGAAAGCTTATGCTTCAATACTTTAGTTACCGTATTTTTCGCCATATAAGACGCTCCGGCATATAAGACGCACCTAATTTTAAAGGCGGAAAATCTAGAAAAAAAGATTCTGAACCCCCTCCACCGAAAAGCCGCAGATTTTTTTAAAAGCGCCGACCCCCCCCCCCCGCCGGCTGCACCCCTGCCCTAGTCCCCGCAGCTGCACCCCCCCCCTCCCCGCCGCGGGCAGGCTGCCGGGAGCCTCCCGGTTCCCCCCTCCCCGCCGCGGGCGGGCTGCCGGGAGCGTCCCGGTTCCCCCCTCCCCGCCGCGGGCAGGGAGGGGGGAACCGGGACGCTCCCGGCAGCCCGCCCGCGGCGGGGAGGGGGGAACCGGGACGCTCCCGGCAGCGGGCGGGGAGGGGGGAACTGGGACGCTCCCGGCAGCCCGCCCGCGGCGGGGAGGGGGGAACCGGGACGCTCCCGGCAGCCCGCCCGCGGCGGGGAGGGGGGAACCGGGGCGCACGCGCGGGTTTTTTTTTTTTTTTTTTGTGACTGCGGGCGGGCTGCCGGGCAGTATATTCGCCCTATAAGACGCACCAACTTCCCCCCCCCCCATTTTGGGGAAGAAAAAGTGCGTCTTATAGGGCGAAAAATACGGTAGTCTTTAAGGTGCCACAGGACTCTTTGTTACCTTTGCTATTCCAGACAAACATGGCTACCTCTCTGATTCTTGAATAACGTAGTGAATTTTGAAGTAATTGTTCTTTCTTTGATTTGAGATAACATTATTTTTGTGTCAGAAATGTAGTGAGAACTCATAAGGCAGGTCTGTCAGGAGAGTAGGCGCAGCACTTTAACAGTTGCATGTAGAAGTCAGCTCAAACTGAAAATGCTCAGACTTCTGGTTCACATCAGGCATGCTCAGAAGCTTGAAACCTGTATAGCCAGGTCACTTCCATGGTAACATTACATCATCACAATTGGAGAATCACTTCTATACTTGTCTTTGCATGCACAAAAGCTCCCTGGTGGGATATAAAATTTAAAAACATTACACCATCAGAGCAAAGGCTTATTTGGTTGATAAATGGTACTGTAGTTGTTTGTGGAAGAAGTAACCTTATGAAATCAGTCTTTTCAGAGGTATTGCATTATAGGGTATAAGTATACCAGTATATTGGTCCAAGCAGGCAGAATTACCTGGAAAGGGTATACCACAAACAGATAATCTTATTTTAGTACCAGTTCATTTTAATTTCTTTTTGTAAATGCTGGTTAAGGTTGGTTGTTGTTTTTTGTTTGTTTGTTTTTTTCTTCAAACTTCTACAGCTAGGTTTATAAACCATTTTGTTGAAATTTCAAATGTTGTAATTGCTGCTGTAATGAATTCAAACAAGGCAGAGCAATTTCCACAGTCATTGGTTTAATTTATTGGAGAATGATCCACTTACAACACTGGAAAGAAATCTCTTCAGTCATGGAATATTAAACTTGTCTTATTATGCTAATTTAAGCCCCATTTAGTGTTGTTCGCTTGCTAAGTACCATATGTGTAAAATTGTTTGCCAGGCCACTTCAAGTATCCAAACTCAAAACTAATGTTGATCTAATGTTGAGCAAGATTTTTATAGAAGATGTGGTTTTGGTTTATACTCCTCAGATTGTGTTGAAGTGATATAAAAATGTCATTGTTGTTGTTCTGATATTTTTCCTTAAATTCTAATCTTAATGAAGTATATTGTATTACGAACTGATTTTTAAGAAGTCTCTAGTATGTTTGAAATGAAATCTCTTAAAAATCACAATTAAAAAAATTGCAACCAACCTCCTGAGTTTAAGGACTTTTTAATTTTTCTGTAGATTGAGTTTTCATTTTGAGGATCATAGTTAAATCTTACTCAATAACTTTAGAGTTAGGTCTGTATTAGTAGCTTCCCTTAGGCTAAGTTGGTGGTTCTCAAACTTTTGTACTGGTGACCCCTTTCATATAGCAAGCCTCTGAATGCGACCCCTCCATATAAATTAAAAACACTTTTTTAACACCATTATAAAAGCTGGAGTCAAAGCAGGGTTGGGGTAGAGGCCGACAGCTCATGACCCCCATGTAATAACCTCACCGATCCCCTGAGGGATACCAACCCCCTGAGGGATCCTGACCCCCAGTTTGAGAACCCCTGGGGTAGGTCTTTTTATTTTGATATTTGGATATCAAGAAGTGGGAATTTGTTAGATACCATAACAGAACACTACTGCCTTAGTGTTTGTGTTAGAATCCTACATTTGGATTAGTCCTTTTAAAGAGCACTGAAGTCTTTTTTGGGCACCTAGAATCAGAGACCGCTTCTGAAAATGTTGGCCTTAACTTCTAGGCTTCAGTTTTATCCTCTATAAATTGGGGACAATATCTCGAAGATAGTTGAATTATAAATGTTTAACATTTGAGATCCTTTGATCAAGTGTGAAGTCTTTTTATTTCAGCTGCTACTGTAGTTGTACCAGTTCACAACTGACAGCAGAATATTTGTACTTTTACCTATTTAATACTTCTGCCCTTACGCCGTCTCAAGGAGAACAAGGCCAGTACTATTTACATTGATAATCAGTTCGTAAATAATTTCCATAAGGCATTTTGAAGAAGTAAAGTGCTATACAAGTTGTAATTACTATCAGCCAAAGATGGGGTTTGGTACCCTGCCATTTATTTCTTGTTTGCTTCCTCGCATCAGCCATCCAGCTCAGCAAGCAATCTGTTCCTCTCTGTGTGGCATTCCCTCCCTTGGGAGCGTCTCCTTGTTGCTCATTAAAGTGAGGCAGACGTCCTTATTTTCCAAATTTCCTAATAATCTTTGAGCCAACTGTAGCTAGCACAAAGGATTATGGTTGTGTTAAGCACTAAATATGCCTCTTGTTCCGCAGTGTTTACAAACTAGAATTCTATTTTGGATGGCTGTCCGGACTGTTACAGACTCTTGAGAGATTTGGGACTGTTTTTTCCCCCTTCTTTTTGCATGCCAAAAGAATTGCTTACTAAATTTCAGCAGTGAGATGGCACAAGCATCAATGACAACAGCTACTTGTAGAACTTTAGTGTTGATGATGATGAGCAAGAAAAAAAGAACACTCAGCTTGACTCTCAGATCACAGGCTGAAGTTTTCAGGACTAACACTTAAGTAAGAACATAATTTCCCTTGTAAATGGAGCATGTTTAATTTGAAGTTGTTTAGAGGTAATCAGTATGGAGCACTTCAATGTCATTTTTACAGTCACTTTTTCAGAGCAGAACTACACTTTCAACTTATAAAATTGATAGATTATACCCCACTTATCTTATGCAGTATAGAGCAAAATGTATTCCTTTGACAAGACTTAACGTCTGTAATCTTCTGTACCTAACTGCCTATTATTTAACTGCATTAATTTTTAAGAACACGGGTTATATGTAGTTCCAGTTTGTCCACTGAATTATTAAATGTGTATTAAATCAAATAAAATTCATAAGGCAGTTATTTGCATACGGAATAGTAAAAGAATGTAGGAGTCCCAGAGAAGTGAGTGACTGTTAGGATACACATTTTCTTAATAATTAAGCAATCAATGTGCAAACATCTAGAAGATAATTAGGTGATAAGTAACAGTCAGCATGGATTTGTCAAAGACACATTGTTTCAAACCAACCTGATAGCTTTCTTTGACAGAATAAAAAACCTTGCGGATGGGGAGGAAGGGTATATCTTGACTTTAGTAATGCTTTTGATACAGTCTCGCATGACCTTCTCATAAACAAACTAGTGAAATGCAACCTAGATGGAGTTATTATAAGGTGGGTGCAAAACTGGTTGGAAAACCATTCCCAGAGAGTAGTTATCAGTAGATCACAGTCATGCTGGAAGGACATAATGAGCAGGGTCCCACAGGGATCAGTTTTGGGTCCAGTTCTGTTCTTCATCAATGATTTAGATACAGTAAAACCTCCATTTAACGGACTAATTCGGGCGAGGGGGTGTCCGTTAAATCAAAAAGTCCATTATTTAATAATAAAAAAAATGAGCTGTCGGAGCAGCAGCCCGCCCACCACAGGGTCGGGGCGACAGGTCCGCAGCCCGCCCGCTGCCTGGACCCGGGCGGCAGCCGGGGGGCGGCAGCCAGCCCGCCCACTGCTGTGACCCGGGCGACAGCCGGGAGCCGGCAGCCAGCCCGCCAGAAATGGATCAGGAATGCATCAGACTTGCTCAGAAATTTTGTCCGTTGCATCCGAAGTCCATTAAATCGAGGTCCGTTAAATCGAGGGTTTACTGTAATGGCATTGAGAGTACACTTTTATAAATTTTGCAAATGATACCAAGCGGGGAGGGGTCACGTGCTTTGGAGGATAGGATTAAAATTCAAAATGATCTGGACAAACTGGAGAAATAATCTGAAGTAAATAGGATGAAATTCAATAAAGACAAATGCAAAGTACTCCACTTAGGAAGGACCAATCAGATGCACACATACAAAATGGGAAATGACGACTGCCTAGGAAGGAGTACTGCGTAAAGGGATGTTGCAAAAAACCCAAATATCATTCTGGGATGCATTAGCAGGAGTATTGTAAGCAAGACCCAAGAAGTAATTCTTCCGCTCTACTCCGCGTTGATTAGCCTCAATAGGAGTATTGTGTCCAGTTCTGAGTGTCACGTTTCAGGAAGGATGTGGACAAATTGGAGAGTCCAAAGAAGAGCAACAAAAATGATTAAAGGTCTAGAAAACCTGACCTGTGAGGGAAGATGGAAAAAAATTGGGTTTGTTTAGTCTGGAAAAGAGAGTGAGAGGGGACGTGATAACAGTTTTCAAGTATGTAAAAGGTTAGTATAAGGAGGAGGAAGAATTTTTTTTTTCTTAATCTCTGAGGATAGGACAAGAAGCAATGGGCTTAAACTGCAGCAAGGGAAGTTTAGGTTGGACATTAGGAAAAAATTTCCTAACTGTCTGGATGGTTAAGCACTGGAATAAATTGCATAGGGGGAGGTTGTGGAATTTCCATAATTGGAGATTTTTAAGAGGAGTTTAGACAAACACCTGTCAGGGATGATCTCTAGATAATTAGTCCTGCCACGAGTGCAGGGGACTGGACTAAGTGAACTCTCGAGGTCCCTTCCTGTTCTATCATTCTATGAATATGAACATGATGTTAAAACAGTTATGATTTTATGCAATTATTTTTTAAAATACTTAAATTGCTCACATTGGTTTTACCTTATAAGGAGTGTGTGCATAGAAACTACCATTCAGTCCTGTACATGATTAATGCTGGATAAGTACATGTCACCTAGAGTTGGTATAGTCTTTGTCTGGTCCCACAAAGTCAAACATTTTATACATATAATTAATATACAGTATATGGTTGTAAAACTATACACCTCCTGTGACTTTTATATTTGAGTTGAAATCTGCTTAACCCTGCCGATTAAGATTCAGTTGTACTTCAACTAGTGTTTTTTTTTCAATATCTTTTAGTTTTGAAAGATTTATTATGACTACTACTGAACGTTATTTTATCTCTTTAAAGCTATTCAACACATTTTGGTTTTACACTACTTTTTGTCCTGATGCTGTCTGACTAGAATGACTCACTCTGGGAATGTTTGGTTATTTTTGTCCCATATTTTAACATGTGTTCTGATGGGTTAACTTCCTGTTACCACTCTTCTCTGTTAGGAAGCCTAAAATGTAGCAGCTATCATACATTTCAGTGTATGACTCATAATTCCACAACTGACTTTGCTCTACGGAGCTAGCACAGAACTTAGATAACCTGCTCTACTGGGCTCTCACTCAGCTGGATTTTCAACTTTTGTCCATGCAGCAATAATTGTAATCCTCAGGAGAATTGATGGATTCATACTGGCTTGAGATTTATTAATTTTTAATGCTAATTTCTTACTGAACGTTTCTTTCTGTGTTCTGTGAAAAAAGATATACATGGATTTCCCCCTTCACCATTTTGTTGTGGGAGAAAAATGCTGCTTTTCATTATTTTCTAAAAACCTAAAAATGCACAAACTAGTCTGATGCTGAAAGAAGTGATCCATAAAAAGATAGGGTCCTAAACACTGGTAAACTGTAGCAATGAGTTTACAAGAAAAGAATGTTGGATTACCAGTGTTTGATGCTTGGGTAAGCGATTCACAAAAGAATCTGCCATCTGGAAACGTAAAGGAGAAAAAGTTTATTTAAGGTGGCCTTTTTAAAAAAAAAAAAAAATAGAAGGGAAAAGAAAAAGCTTGGTTTTGCAATACATGGCTGAAGTTATATATTCTGCAGCATGAGTCATGGATGTCTTTATAGTTACACATCCTTGCATAGAGGGAATAAACTTTAAAGAAAAGGAAGTTAAGAGAAAACAGAAGTGTGAATAACTGCTAATGGTGCTCTCTCTCTGGCTCCATTCAGTCTGCCATTTCATCATACATAAAGGGGGTAGTTCAGAGATTCCTTTCTTGGCACATAAGTGGCAACACATGTTTGAAACAGTGAATGGAAACTGTAGGGAAAAAATGACAGGCATATGGCAATAGGAAGGCAAGGAAAAATTTGTTGCCCTAATGTTAGCCACATAATTGGTACACTTAACTACTGAAGGATGATTTATTTAAAGAAAAAAATGTATGCCCCACTTAGGCAGGTTTTCTGTATACAGTCTGTATCTTTCCAGTTCCTTAATAACTTGCCTTGCATACAAGTTAAACCCAAGGGCATGCAGCTTCCAGAGGGGATGGCAGACAAGGGGGTCTGCATGCGTGAGATGTAGGGGATCTTTGTTGAGGAGTAGAGAGGGAAAACCTGGATATAAAAACAGTCCCTTGCTCATTAACAAAACATTAGTACATTTTAGGGGGGAGGGGCAAGTACAGTTGAAAATACAGTTTTAATTCATGTTATATTCACATTGTTTATGGCTTTACACAACTTCATGTAGTCACTCATTGTAGGAATGTATGGCTGGCCAGAAATAAGGAATTAAACATTCCTCATTTCTTGGAAGAGGAGTAGGAAACTAAATTAATTAGCAGGCTCAAAACAGACTATTTGTGTAACTTAAATAAGCAAATGGGTCAATAAGTGAAGAAGACAGAATGTTTGAGTCAGGTAAGATAAGAGGGAGAAGACCCAGGGAACTATTTACTCCAAACAAAATAACAATGGACAAAAAGTAAGTTAGGAATGTAAAGATGGGTAAAAAGTAGGTTGAACATGGATACTATGTGGACATAGCGTGCTGCAAAGGGTTTGGTTTCTGCCAGGTAACCCAGCCAATCCAAAAATATATAATGCAACGCATAGTAAATGCAATCAGATATGTAAAATTATACAAGGGAAAACATTTGCTGCATAACACTTCAGTCTGATCCACTCAGCCCAGCTTTCCTATATGCCAGATAAAGGAACCTGAGTGACAAAACTGGAATTGAACTAAGTTCTTGGGAAACCAAATGGAAAAGATGTCAGGAGAACCGCAACACTCATTAAAAAGACGAGCTGGTGTATCATGTTGTTCAAAGTTTTCAAGGCTAAATACAGACTGATTTAGTACTGTAATCTGAGGGTGATGTATTTTTAGGGTGTTTGAACAATTACTGCTAACTTCTCTCTGATATCCTGGGACCGCCATAGCTACAGCTATGCTGCATAATTAGTACCCTGACATTTGGGTCTAATCCATGTCTCGCCATAGATGGATGTGCTACTGGGAGAGAGGTCAGGAGAAACCCTAGTTCCCAGTACTCTATCCAGGAAGCAGGCATAATCTGTCTGCAGGAGGGCTGGTGCTTGAGTGGGAGAAATCAGAATTAGAACTGGTTGAAAACGGCTTTTTTCCTGCTAAAAATATTGACTTTTGTTTAAAAAAAGGGGTTGGCCAGAACCCTGACGTTTTCACCCAAATGTAGGCCTTAAAAAAAAGAAAAAAATAAAGTGTTCAGTTGAAAAGTCAGTATTCCATTGAAAAAACAGTTTTCAGAGAATTTTCAACTACTTCTCATCAGTCTCCTGCTATTTGTTCTCCTTTCACTTGACAGAGTGACTGAGTCCCTGGCGAGTTATAGTTGAGTAGTCAGAGTGTAAACTGATCTTACACTCTGCGGAATTCTTTGCCCATCTAAAGCATGGCACAGTCGAACAGGTGCATTGTCTTCTTTGGACACCTCACCTCTGGCTACAGGACTTGATGGCCACTAATACGGCAAGCACTGTATTGCTGCTACAAGAGATGATGGTCAATGCATCCAACATTACAAAGAAATATCTGTTTATAAGTTGGGTGCATTATACCTCCCAATATCACTTGTCTTAAAAGTGACAAGTACCAAGGCTTTGCCAACTTTATTTTAAAGCAGAGGGGAGAGAGGTGTTTAAGATTCCAAAAAAGGCAAAATGTCTCTGGCTTTTGTTTAAAAATGTAAATAGTGCTGTATTTGAACAAAAGTAACTCCCTAAATCTTGAAAAATCCGAGCTACATATTTCCTGGTTTTCTTGATCAGGGTGAATGACATCACAAATACCGGAGACAAAAGGAATGAAAACAAGTGTTTCAAATGGAAACCTGTTTATGGTATTTGGGGTGTCACACTCATTCTAGCAAGAAGCCAGGAAATATGCAGTTCAGAATCAGCAGGATTGTAAAAGAGATGGTGACTGTCTGAAATTTTGTTAAAATTCTGAATTTTTTTTTAAAATAATGACCCTATTATTATCTCTCTTAAAATCAAACCAGAATCTTGGGAATTATAAACAACAAAATATCACCTTTCCAATTATTTTCATATTTATTAACCTACAGAAGTGTGTCTGCTCAGTTGTCCTACAGACGTTTCTGTTGGATCACTTGAGGTTGCGGGATGGAGGAGGGAGACCGAGGGTATGTCTTCACTGAGAGAGCTCTCCCAGCATTCCCAGTGCTGTAAAAACCCACCCCACGAGGGGCGTAGCTCCCAGCGCTGGGAGCGCAGTTACCGGCACTGGTGCACTGCCTACGTTGCCACTTCACAGCGCTGAAACTTGCAGTGTTCAGGGATGTGTTTTTTTCACACTGCTGAGTAAGGAAGTTGCAACACTGTAAAGCGGCAGTGTAGACAAGGCCTAAAAGAGAGCATGCGTCTGTATGCGTGCTCCTGGACCCTGAGAACACCTAGGGCTTGTCTTCATTACGCTGGGGAGGGATCAATCTTTTGGTGATTGATTTATTGCGTCTTGTCAAATCACGATAAATCGATCGCCAGCAGCGCCCTCATCGACTCCGGAACTCCAGCTTGCCAAAAGGCGCAAGCTGGAGTCGATGGGGGAGCACGCCGCCAACCGCCACCGCCATTTGGATGGCAGGTAAGTCGGCTGTAGA
Source organism: Sternotherus odoratus (assembly GCA_032164245.1). Classification (NCBI taxonomy): domain Eukaryota; kingdom Metazoa; phylum Chordata; order Testudines; family Kinosternidae; genus Sternotherus; species Sternotherus odoratus. The sequence goes on along the minus strand of JAVMKO010000001.1, from coordinate 133,373,961 downwards.
TACGCCAATTTCAGCTATGTTATTAACGTAGCTGAAATTGCGTATCTACAGACGATCTCCCCCCCCCCCAGTGAAGACCAGCCCCTAGTCTCAATAAACAACAGGTTTAGAGCTTGATAATGCCTTCTTTACTCACATGAGAAATCTGCGGCAGTTTCAACTACCCCCATGCTTCCTCACCAATATTTGTCAACCCAAAGGAACAACTGTAGGGGGAAAGAGGCTAGTTTTGTCTCCATGGAACGTTCAGTCTTTGCCATCTCTTCTGAGACTGAGAACAAGAGGTGCCAATTAGCAACAAGTGAGTAGGTGAAATATGAATCAAGATATGCATATCTGTTTGTAGGAGCACTTGACTAGAACACTGACTTAATAGGTTGCCAAGTAGTCATTAGTTGGGAACAAATGTCAGTTACTATCAACCTGTATTGCATTTTAAATAGTGATTTAGAAATGGTATTTATATCCCATTACCAGTCATCTGAGCCCACTCAGTCCCTTCCTATTAGATAGATTTAATTTTGACTGATATGGGTTTAAGAGGATAATTTGATTCTTACTAACCAACAAGTGCTTAGAAATTATCCAAGGGTGTTCTAAACTTATGGAACAGATACTGAGTAAACTTTCTTTTTAAAGCCTAGAATGCCTTTTGATGCTTCTTGTATATAGATCTAAACTGTTTGCATGTTTTTAAATGTTATAAATACAAGAATACTAGCAAGTCAAGACAGTTTAAAAAAATAAAAAACATTTAAACTAGCTGACTTGCAGACAAATGAAATGTTAGAACATCTACACAGAAAGGATATTATATAGGTTACTATAAGTTGAAGGCTGTATGCATAGACATTGAGATATTATGGTCACCATGTTAGAAATTTCTCAAGTACTTACTTTTTTTAAATTTAAAACACTAATAAGTGTTTCTTGTCTTTCACAGAAAAAAACATAAAAAATATATTTTAACCTTGAATTTTAAGACCTTTTTTGTGTGTGTATGTATGTTTAGATCACAAATGAGTACAGTCAACTTCATTTATAACAGCACGGTTATAGGGAATAAAAATACTTCCCAAACCAAACAAATTAAATTCACTACATTTTTTCTAGTCATTTCTGGTAATTATGGATATTTCCCAGCCTTTTTATAGGCATTACTAAAGCAACACATGAAAAAGGATTCGGCAAATATAGAACAAAATTAGAGCAGATACACAGGTCTTTGCTAATAATTAATTGTATGTAGACCTTACACTTATTTGACAAATACTTTTGAAGGCAGAGGTTTTATTTTTTTAAGGGTATTTGTCACACTATTCTACACTAGCTGAATTCTTAGTGATCTTCAAAAGTGGCCACAATTTCAGCACATTGAACTAGTCCTGTAGTCTTGAGCTGTGGTCTTCCTGATGGTCTGAAGAATGATGTACTTGGAGAACCATGAGTGAGGTTTTGGGAAAGGAGCTAGATCCATGACTCTCTCTCACTCTCTCTCATGCTCTGCCTAATGGAAAGATTAGAGAACCATTGTAGTTTTCTAGTCTTGAGAATAACTGAGGCCTTGGCTACACTTGCAAGTTCGTGCGCAATAAAGCCGCCCAGAGCACTCTTCCTCACTCCTGTCCACACTGGCAAGGCACGTAGAGTGCTTTGACTCCCTGGCTAGAGCGCTCCTGCTGCTTCACCTCGGCGAGAGGAATAACATCTGATGCGTCTTGGGTGAGACGCTCCAGCGTCCGTGTGAATGAGGTGTTGCATTACTGTGCTCTGATTGCCCTCCAGAAATGTCCCATAATTCCCTTAAGTCAAGTGGTCACTCTTCTCATTGTTGTGAAATCAGCTACAGGAATGCGGATGTTCCTTTTCAGAGCTTCGTTTCTGACACCCAGCATGCTTATCTGCTCCGAGACAAAGCAAACATTTACTGAGGAAGATTGTTTGCTTTGAGTGAGTGAGAGGAGGGTCTGAACTTACAAGACAGCGTGCTGACACACTCTCAGCTCCCCAAAAATCCACTCTTTCCCCCCACATATACACAACCTACTCCCTGTCATACTCCATCCCACCCTCTGCATTTGAAAAGCACGTTGCAGCCACTTGAATGCTGGGATTGCTCCCAATGTCGCTGCAAGTGCCGCAAATATGGCCATACCAATGTGCTTGCAACTGTCAGTGTGGACAGACTGCAGCGCTTTCCCTACTGCGTTCTCCGAAGGCTGGTTTAACCCAAAGCACTCTACATCTGCAAGTGTAGCCAAGCCCTGAAGTGAGGTCTGCAGCTGAGGTGAACATCTGCAACTTTTTAACCAGATATAAATGGAGTAAAGCACTCAAAGCTACTACTGTTGTCAGATAATTCAGATGCAAACAGGGATGAAAGAACACACACACACACACACACACACACACACACAACCGCACTCCCTGATGGCAAACCACAGTAACAGTAGACAAATTCCCTCAACAGAGTAAGCAAATATTATACGTCAGAGTCTCCAAATGGGTCCCCAGCTTACCTGGATCACCCCAGTCTGTTCTAGAGGGAGCCTCAGACAGCTGGTTCTCTTTCAAGTTCTTGTCTTACTCAATAGGGAAAATAAGGTCACTGTGCTATCTGGGTCCAGCTGCAGATATGCAAGTACATTCTGAACCTCTAGAAACAAAATTGTCCCAAAGACTAATACGTTTTTGTGACTTATGGTATGTCTCTTCTGTGGAAAACCACATCTGAATTTGATCTTCTCCATTAAGCCAGTGGAAATCTGGAGTGTTATCAGCACCTTGAGAAGCGTGCATACCCTTCTTCATATTTTTCATGCCTTGGGTTTTTTATAGAGCTGATGGATCATAAAAGATTAACTATTTAAAGATACCAGCTGGTAATAGGTGGTTCCTACAGGCTGAGATTACTCTGGCCTGGTTGTTTTATGGGAAAAAGGAGGATTTTTGGGTGCATGGAAACAATGCTGAGTCTCTTGTCTTCGGTGAGAACCTACTGGTTCTTCCTTTCCCTTTTCTCAGCCTGTGTTTCTCCTTGTCTCCTGTCCTCACTGCCAGTTCCTGAGGTCCTCCTTTTAAGACCAAGAAGGAAGTGGCAGTGCAGTGAGTAACAGGCAGTTATTCCAGCATCATCAAGGGAGAACGAGGCAGTAGCTCAGGTAAAGTGACGTGGATGCATGAAATTCTTCACTTTTGGGAAATGGGTGTGAGGAATCTCATCCAGCATTCATGCTGTAGGAGCTCATGCAACTTGGCCTCCCTCTGTTACAACTGAGTACAGGGGATGGGAAGAGAGAAAGGAAAGGGGCTGAATTGACTTGCCCTGGAAAGGTGGTAGGCGTTAAACAATTTAACTTTAAGAAATAAAAATCAGACACTTAATCTATCCATGCCCACCTTCATGCAGGTAGGTGTCTGTTTGAAATTTGCCATTACATGGATTTTTGACTGCATACCCTGCAACCCTGTTTAATTAAAAAAGTTGTGCAAATTGTTTGGAGTTTCTCACATGATCAAATTATCATATTCTGTGACCACAGTTTCAAAATTGTGAAATATACAACTGCTCTCTGAGGACATAAACCTGTCTGCTTTTTTCCACCAACTGAGAATGGAGATTAGATTGATATTTAACCAATATACTGAAGCAAAGTTCTTAACGTTAGCCGGGGCAAGTCCCCAAAGCATTTTAAAGGCAATTTTACCTGTATGATGGCACTGCAGATTAACTAAAGTCAGCTGACAAACTACTACTTATGTAATAATGCTACCACCACCCAATAATTGTTGGTTCATAAAATTTTAAACAAATCACCACAAGAACAACTTTTCTTAAACATGCTACTTGTAATGCTAAATATTACAAGGGAGATGAGGGAACCACAATGAGGGCGTAGCATGTCTCAACCAATTCATGTCCTTTTCATGTCAATTAATTGCTAGAGTATGGAGAATTTACAGAGACAATGGATAACAAAGCACATGGCTTCCACATCTGGCACCAGATGTGCCCACTTCTCTCTCTCAAGAGATCCTCTTCTCACATTTCTAGTGTGTGGGGGTCAAACTATGAAATTGTGTGGAAAAATATTTTTTTGTTTTGAATTTGCCACCTTTTAATGTAATTGAATGTCTTGTGTTATGAGACTGCAAGAACAGAAGCTACTTATCTATCTTCTGTATACGTTCATTATGTATATGCTTTTATCATGTCCCCTCTTATAAAACTATTGTAAAGTAACAAGATGGTATAGAGAAGGTAGATAAAATGTCAATAGAAAGCCTCCTAAACACAGAGATTCCAGTTTAAAGCTGCAATGAGATAAAGAACATTTTCTTTCCAAAACTGTTTAGCAAAATGAATTTTGTCTATATGATGTTTACACACACACACACACACACACACACACACATGAATATAAAATATTTTACTATAATATACTTTTAAGTTCATCTCAAACTTAATACTAAATCCTTAAAAATGTAGTGACGAGAGATGACTCATTTTAGCTCATGTCAAAACAATGCACTTTAGTAATTTCCCTGTCCCTTGAGAAGCTATTAAACACTAACCAAATGCCTCAGAATGTAAGTGATTGAGTGTTTTAAATTATGCACTTTTGTTTGGCTTTTTGCCAGCATCTCATTGCAGAGGATTAAGGCAATGCAAGACCTGTAATTTACACTGACAATGATAATACACAGTTTACTTTACTAGCATCTTGGCTGTAGGTATTTTTAAACTAAACATTCAAACAAAACTCAAGTTCTTAACACAAACAATATTTGTAACTCTATACTTAGCCAAGTAATTAAAAAAATATAGCCACCTTCAAACTGGATATGTTTCAATTGTTTTCCCTTGTTGCTAAATAAAAATATTGATCTTGAATATGGAAAACAGAAAGTAGTAATTTTGGGAAGATATTTTCCTTTTACTCTTAATTTAAATAGTTTTGGCTTTAGCACCGATTTCCTAACTGTTTTGAATCTTTTACTGCCCAGTGGAACCTTGTGAGAAATAATTCAACCTCTCTACACAGAGCGTCTGCCAACCCAGCTCCATTTGTTCCTGACAGAATAGTGAATGAAAGTTAGTAGGCGTGTGTAAACTGTGTAGCTTCCAGTTACTTTTAGGATTTTTCAAATGTGTGATCTTTCAAAAAGGTCTGTTTATTCCATGTGAAAAGAAGTAGTGTGAGTGCTGTCTGTTGTATGGGCACAATGATCTGCTGTGCAGTAATAATACTTCAGAGAGGGAGTGAGAGCGTGCATCTTTCATCCGAAGATATCACAGCTCTTCATAAAGTATTAAAGTCCAAATGTTATTTAGGTTGTAAGCTTATGGCAGGGACCTTATTATAAATATTATTAATATTAAGACAGACACACAGAAAATGAAGTGAACTGGGAGACCTCTAGAGGATGGTAATAACCTCTATTCCACATCCTCCTGAATACTTGTGCATCATCGAGTCCTCCCTGTTATTGCTCTCTCAGGGTCCCATCCATGACCCCTCTTCTTGCCCTCTACATCTTATCCCTGGACAACCTAATCCACTTGCACAAATTCAACTAACTTCTCCACGCTGGTGATTCACAAGTCTCTCTCCAAACAGAATCACTTCATCCTGTTCCATATGGAACTATCTCTCCGATGTGTTTTCCTGTGTGGTGGGAGAGTGGCCCTTATCACCAACTCAGCCTTAATAAGAACAACAACTCAAGCCTTTTATTTTACCTGCCATGGTTCTCTTTCCTTTATGCCCTACCTTGATATGTACATCACCACCATCATCCCCAGCACCCGTGTTCTCAACCTGAGTCATCTTTTGATTTTCCTCCCTCTTATTGTTTCACAGACATCCAGGCTTTTAATGTGTCATCTTGGTGCTTCCTTTGCAGCATATTAATTGGAAAAGGAACGTGCAGGCAGGTGGGACTTGAGAAGGGAGTCAGGCATCAAATGGGCACCAGGGCCTTAGGTGTAGATCTCAGTGAGGAAGGAAAGGCAGAACTGTTTTACAAGAGGATAGCATTGACGTTGAGAGAGACCATAAGGCCCCTGAAATGAGAGAAGGAAGCAAAGGTGGGTGGGTGTCAGAGGAATGAGCATGTGTATTGGAAGCAGAGGTGTTGGAGGGAGTGGAGTTGAGGATTTGACTGTGGAATCCGCTAAAGTGAAGGAAAAGGCAAGAACCTCAGGGTGCAGAAAAGAAAGGGGATGTTATAGACTGGAGCACTGTAATTGCCATAATGAATCAGACAGGCTGTCCCACCTAGTTTAGTATCTTGGAACTGGGTTTGGTAGCTACCAGATGCTTCAAAGGAAGGTGCAAGAAATCCCACAATAGAAAAACATGCAATAACAAGACCATAGAGGAGGTTTCTTCTTCATCCCCAAGGCAGTTAGAAGTCATGTTTGCCTATTCTGTAAAGTGACCCACGGACTTCTATGTGCAAATAAAATGAGGCTCAAATTTTTCTCGTAAATGGGCATGTGTAACTCCTACTGAAGCCAAAGGGAGGTGTGCATATCTCACAGCACAATTTGCTCCTAATTAATTAAGCATAATATCACCTTTGAGGTAAGTATTGTACCTATCATAAAGATGGAGAAACTAAGGCAGAGAAAGCTTAAATGAGTTGCTGCCAAGGTTACTGACAAAACATAGAATAGAGCCCAGGATTCATAAGGTGTGCCTTTAACCATTAGACCAGAAACATCCAGGTAAGCATATGTGAGAGAAGTTTTAGAATTAAAATCATGGACCTTTTATGAGAAAGCGTCCATTTTGTTTCTGGTTAGTTGTGATGTGCATGAATCCCTGCTGTGCCATTTCCTGTTAGCTTTGAGGGCTTTGTCACATAAATCCAATTAGCAACCTATTACCACAAGACGGAGGTGGGAGGATTCTGGGATTTTCCCAAATTGAAAGGCCTATGATAAAATTTTTTGATTTGGGAGTCATTTCAGTTAATTTACTCCCCTCAATCCCTGTTGTTGTGATGTCAGAGAAGTGGCCTGCTTTACTTAAATGCAGCAAAGATACAAGTTTAGAATTATTGAGACAGTAGGCAATAAATGTATTTCATCCGTTGCAAAACATGTATAGAATATGTATAGAAATGATGACAAGAATAAAAGAATTAAGAGAACTAGAACGATTAATGTATTATTTAACAACTGAAGTATATGAGGAAAGATGGACAAAAAGGAATAAACTTATTAAAATATAATTTTAGCAGTAATGTGTATGCTAATTATACCCCATAATCTGTACTGCCTATACTCCTGTGTACGCCTTTATCTTGTGTGTTTGTCATGTTAAATGTCCTGCTGCATTTTGTGAAAGGCAATAGACTATTCAAGTGCTGATATTTTAGTTCTTTATCATTATCCCCGTTTAATATTTGGAGAAACTGAGGCAGAGAGACACTTGATGACTTGCAGCCACATAGCAAATTATTTCCTGATCTCTGTTTCCATGGGCTAATTAGGAAAGTTGAGTAGACAAGACATCTTAAAGAAGATTTTCTTACTGCATAAGGACAGAAAGCTGGACAATAACAAGAAAGTGGTTTGGCATTCCAAATAGACATGAATTTACATTGCAAAAGCAGTCTTAGGATCTGTGTACCCTGCAATTGGCCTTGTAATTTCCGATTTGGGTAGATGTATAAACACTTGCGTTCAGCGAATGTGCTAAAGAAAGCAGTGTAGCCGTGGCACCACTGGCTAGCTGCCTGAGTACAGTCCGGTTTGAGATTATAGGTAAGCACTTGTGTGGCTTGTCTGCCACCCATACATTGTAGCTACACTGCTATTTTAAGCACGCTTGATTAATCAAAGTTAATGTGTTTGTCTACCTGGGCTGGAAATTAAACCTCCAGCTGTAAGGTAGACTGCGCCTGGTGTTCACCAATATCCTGGCTCTAAACATCACCACCCACACTGTCTATATTGCTATTAAGTATTGGCGATCTGCATGGAAAGGACGTACATAGCCCCTATTGCAGGTTTTGGGAGTTTATGTATGTCAACGTACGTCTTTTGCCTGGTTACACACATTGATGATTCTTGTTGAAGAGGGCCTGTGAAGCAATCTCTGCTACTTTCAGATGACTCTGTCACAATTATGATGACTTACCCTTTTTTAAAGTCACCTCTCCCATATTGTGACTTTACCAGAAATAATCTTTCATAGCCCAATTTCCAAAAGAGCTCGGTTCCCATTTAGGCACCTAAAATGAGGAGCCAGATTTTCCAGAGAGCTTTGCTCTCAGCAGCTCCTATGGCTTTCAATAGGACCTGCTGGGTGCTGAGCCATTTTGAAAGTCTGGCCCCACTTCATTTAGGTTCCTAGATGGGAGCTGAGCTTTAAAATACAGCCCTGGTTGTAGATGCTGAATGATTAAAAAACTGGTGTTTAAATATTTTTTTAAAACAGAGATATTTTTTCAAGGAACACCTACTCAGCTCCCTCACTGCACATTTCATTTATGTATTTACAAAGTAAAACACTTTATTATCTGGGTGCTGCCACAACTTTCCACATCTCAAACTCTCAGAAATGGGGAGGTTGGGTATATTTGATGCTGTCTCTTTTACTCGTATGTGGTAAGGCAGGCTCTTGAATGTTAACCTTTGTGAAAATAGTATCACTTAATGTAGAACTGCAGCTTAGAACAAGAAGTAGGTTTTCTGACTTTTTGGTTTCATTTGGATGGGCTCATATTACTTACGGGTGGGATATTCAAAAGTGCTTAAGTGATTCAGCAGTACAACCTCCACTGAAACAGTGTGACTTGTGCCAAGTCACATAGGTGTTTTAGAAAAACCGATCCTACTTTTTTCTGTATTTAGAGACGTTATAGGCCTTCAAATAGTTTGTGTAGTTCTCCTTGGAAACTAATTCCTATGTGAAAGGAATTTTCATCCATACTGCTCCTGAGTGATTTTCATCAAGTCACTATTGATGGGTTGTTTGCTAACTTCAAGACCTGCAAAAAAACTGCCTGGGATCTGAGAGTTAAGCTGGGTCTCTCCTTGTTCATCATCATAAAAATGAAAACATTCTACTCTATTAGAGTTGTACAACCTCAATGGGTTTGCACAAGTGTAACTGACTGGAACTGAGTAAATAGTTTTGTTGGTGCACAAATCCAGCAGTGTTTCTTTTTTAGCTGTACTAATTCTTACAGAAATTAAAAGCACTAAAAGCTTATTTTTTGTCACTGAGTCAGAAGATATAAATGAATACAGTGAAAAGGAGGTGCCAGAGTAAGGAATGTTGAGCTAGGAGATGCCATTTTTATGTAGTAACCTTTCAGAATAGAACTGCACTGTCTTAGCACTACATATTTAAAATAGGCAAGGTTTTTTCCTTTGTCAGGAAAATAACTATTATAATATGCATCTTATTTTTTTAGAGTAACTATCTTTCTCTCGGTGATGATGTAATGCATATAACATAGCTAGTCTAAATACAAGTACTAATTTATAATGCTGATCTATGCTGAGGTGGACTGTAGCTTTGTTCTGAAGTCTCTGCCATAGGATTGCGTGCTTCATTTATGAAAACCAAGATCTATAAGGGCTTGTCTACACTTACTGGGAGATTGATGAGCGGTGATTGATGCATCAGCGGTCAATTTAACAGGTCTAATGAAGACCTGCTAAATTGATTCCAGATCACTCTCCTGTCGACTCCTGTACTCCAGTGGATCGACACGAATAGGGAGAGTTGACGGGAGAGCATCTCCCATCAACATTGTGTAGTGTGGACCCTGCAGTAAATAAGTCTAAGCTACATTGATTTGAGTTACAAACATGAAATTCAGACCAGGTTAATTCTAATGATTTGTTAAGTTTGAGAGTGTCTGGCAACCCTGGGAAGATTTGTGGGTTCAAATTGAATTCATGGAAAATTTATAGTGTCACATGGTTTAGATATAAAAGCTGATGAAACATGACTGTTTGGAATTTTGTTTTTGGTTTCTTCAACCCTGAAATTAAAGTAAAACTTGGAGGAGTGGGAACCCATGCAAATCAGTACTAGAACTCTGCAAAATATTCTCAACAAATGGGACATTGGGTGTGTGAGAAAGAGTGATGAAGATCTTGTTGTTTTATTCTCTTTTGGAGCAAGGTCTTCCAAACAAGTCACTCTTTCTTAGGCCACATTCTTGAGGATATAAATTAGCGCAGTGTTTGCCCCTGTATGTGGAGATGAAATGGGATATTTCAATCATCACTTGTTTCCAGGCCAGGGTGTCACATTTTAAAAAAAATCCTGAAGTGTATGTACAGTGATGGTCTCCAGTCTCCTTTCATTGAGGGTGAACCCTCAAAACTTTGTCAGTCAGAGTTAGTGTGGTCTGTTAATGTGTATTCATAGGTCAGGAGAAAATTTAGTTCTGAAATGAAGATGATCTACACAGGCATGAGGCTTCAGTAGAGATGTGATTGATTAGCGATTAATAACTCAGATTTTATGGCTGTAGCATAGTATTCCAATAGTGAGCCTTTGACAAGCATGTTTACAAGGTCCTTTTGAGTTTTCATTAAGTTTGTTCAGTTTGTATTGGCTAAAGTTAGCTTACATCCCGTCTATAAGGATTTCTGAGGTTTATGGAAAACTGAGGAGAGAGAAAAGCTGAAGTAACTTTATTCAGTGAACATGTTTATCCAAATATGTCATCATCAAAATTCTCAGTTTTCTTGTTAGAGATGAACTGGCTCACTATCCCATTTGATAGAATGCAAATAAATTCAGAATTCTGCTGGAAAGATTATTGAAACAAACAAACAAAAGCAGACTTTTCAGGAGTTCAGTTGTGGTGAGTTTTTCTCTAGTAGTCCCCCAAATTAAATATAGGCTCAATATTCACATGAGCGCCTCATTCTCTATCTGGGCATCTAAATAAATGACTTGGTTTTTCAGAACTACTGAGCATTCACTGACTAGAAAGAGAGTTTCAGGTGCTGTGCAACCCTGAAAATCAGGCCATTTGACTTTAAAGAAATTCACTAGTCATGAGTTTAGATGTCAGATTACTGTACACTGCTAACAGTTTTCCAATCTCATGACATCCTAAGTATTTGTTGTATGCAAATAGAAATGGGGCAGCAGGGGCATTTGCAAGAGAAGTTGGAAGAATTTTCCTATTCCTAGTGAATTTTATTCCCCTATTTGCATCCCGGAACATCTGTTTCCCCAGCCTTTCAAGACAGGAGCAGTTACATTTGGATGTAATGGGATTTCAGTAGGGTCGTATTCATCATTTTCGACAGCTTGAAGAGAGAGAAGAACTGGTAACTTATCACTTGTCTCTTAAGTTTTGTTGTTGGTTTTTAACGCATCCATACTAAGAGCACTGGATGGTTGCACCTTTCCCAAAAACAAATACATATTTGTGTTGCAGTAGTGCTCAAAGGCCTCCAGCAGGATCAGGGCCATGTTGTGATCGGTTCAGGGAAAACGCAGAGGAAGACAGAAATAAAATATTCCTCCCTACCACATTAGACTTTTAGCCGTCGTTCATAAAGGTGTGACCGAAGAACAAATATTTGTATCCGTTGAATGTGATAGCTTGCACTAAATTATTAAAAACTTCTTTCTATAGGTGGCTACTCTCCTAACATCCCTCACAGGGCTTACATCTCTGCAAGTGACTCACTTATGGCAGTGTTGTTTAGAATTCCCTCCTTAGGTCCTCATTCACTTATCACTCATCTTTGCATAGGCCAAGTTTTGACTTCAGTTGGCATTTTGATTGTGTAGATATTTAGTAAGTACTTCAGGATTTGGCCCAGGAAGACATGAATTGCTACACCAAAACAAGTGTGGTATCCTGCCAGTGGTCAATGCTGGGTGCTTCCAAGGAAAGTGTCAAAACTCCATAATGCCTCTGATTGCAATTTCATTCACATAAATGGCTTGGGTAGTGGTAGCTTAAAAGTCTGTCTATTAATACCATTATATTTTTATTGGAAATAAATAATTGTCTTGTTTTTGCATAAGCTTTAATTGAAGCTGCCTCTGACTTGTTCCCTTAGCTCCCATCTGACCTTTAAAGAAGCTGTGGGCAGAAAGCCGCCTGATACTCTGTTTTCCTGGGTGCTAGTTGGAAGGTGGTATTAGAAATGCCAAACTGAACTGCCCCAGTTCTATTGAAGAACCTTGTTTTTACTTAAAGTTCCTGTTCCTTATTGCTGGGCATTTGTAGGAAGCTTGCTAAAAACTGTTAGAGAGCAAAGCAACTGCTGATTCACAGTATCATCCATGGGCCAAAGCATGAAGTCCTTTCTTAGTCCTTACTAATGTAAAACTCCTGTTTACCTCCATGGGAGTTGGTTAAGAGTGAGGGACTGATCCTGTGAGGTGCCAAGCACCTCCTGCAAGGTGCTGGATGACCTCAGCTGTTGATTTTTGTGGGATTTGAGCATACTCAGCGCTTTACAGGGTAAGGCCTTGTGTAAAGACTTCTTGATTCAGCCCAATGTGTTGCTGAATCAAAATACTGAGTCTGTGTAATTTTACCATGTTAGGTAATGGACCAAACACTGAGAGATGTTGAATAACAACAACTCCTGTTGAAGTCAGTATGAGTAACAGGCATTCCGCAGCTTTCAGGATTTGGCCCAAGGTATGTATTTCAGAGCCATCCCCAAGACAGAAACAAAGTAATACTGTTCTGAAGAGCAGTCTCACTAATGGCCTTTTATAATAACTCAACTATACAGTCGCCAAGCTGACACTATCAATACTCTTCTGTGTTACACAGAATATCCTGGATATAAGAATGCAAGCCCAAGCTGTCAAAGGCAACCCTATGATCAAAGCTCATTGTGATATGTCGTCTAGCCCATTACCTTTCTGGATATCAGGAGTTTGCCCTTTTGCCAAACACAGACGGAGAAAAGGAAGGACTGACAGTAGTACCATGTGACTGATCGGAACCTGGAAGTTAGATGCGGCGTGTAATGGTATAATCAATGTAGGCAAAAAATTATTTCTTTTGCCTGTAGAGAAGAAGGGCAGTTTGAGAACCTGTTGTTTGCACTCTCCTATCCAGTTTCTATTTTTTGTTTTCATTCCTGCTGGTTGGATAACTATTTGGACAATTTCAACATAATTGTATTTCCAGCTAATTTTGTTTTGCAAGATTCCCTTAGGAAAATAAAAGAACGCTTTCCTAATGGATAAATATTTGTATTTCTTTTCTGTATTTGTGAGTCTATCCTACTCCAACTATCACAGCGATTTTTCTTTTACACTTTAAAGTGAATTTTATTGTTGCTGAAAGGTGCTGGATTGACAGCTGTGAACACTGAAGTCTTCTGTCCATAAAGCGGTCACATGAGGATCAGCTGTTCGAGCTCTGACATTCCTCTCTCTCTCTGCCTGTGTCCCTCAGCGTTCACCTTAGTGTTGAGGGTAAAAGGAATGGTACAGTATCTCTGTCTTTTCATTCCTTGGCTTTTCTTCCCAGACTGCCAGCAAAGGTGTGTTTGTTTTAAACCTCAGTTCTGTGAGATATTGAGTTCCCAAGTGGGGTGGATTTTTGGAATTGTACGGAGACAACAAACAGGTTATTGCCTTTTATTCTCTACTGAGTTCAGCTGATGACCAAAATGTATAATTTAGCATAGTAATGACTAAATTGGAGACATTACTGTCCACAAATATTTAAAGAGTACAAAGGCTCTAACTAGGATTAAGGGGATGAAATAGAGGAAAAGGAAATTTTAGGATGAATAATAGAGGAGAAAAACATACTGCATAACTTAGATGGTGAGGAACACCTGTTCAGGGAAATGAGTGAAAGAGCTAGGACATTTGAAACAAGACTGGACAAAACGGTAGACAACGTATTGTGAAGACCAATCCTTCATTGTCAGGGATGAGACTAAGTGATCTAATAGGTGTTCTGGTACCAGTTCCTATTCCGTGAGTCATCCATTTCCCTAATATAGTATTTTGAAATGGAACATCCTGCCCCCGCCACCCCTATTTTTGTAATACCCAAGAGGCTATTTCTGCATGTACACATATCCTATGTCTTTGTCTTTACTTTGGAAAGATGGGGCAGGCTATGGTTCAAGTACAATGAACTGCTATTTCAGCTTAGTATCAGAGAGGTAGCCGTGTTAGTCTGGATCTGCAAAAGCAACAGAGTCTTGTAGCACCTTATGGCTTAACAGATTTTAGGGATCATGAGTTTCCGTGGGCTAAGACCCACTTGCCTCTGGAGATTTCCACAACGTTCATCTGATGAAGTGGGTCTTAGCCCAAAAAAGCTCATGATCCCTAAGATCGGTTAGTCTATAAGGTGATAGAAGACTCTTTAAAGAAAGCGAGGAATACTAACCAGTTTGTTTCAGCATAAGCTTTCATGGGATGCAGCAAGACTCTTTGTCGCTAGTTCAGCTTAGTCACTCTGCTTGATCTTCACTTTTTGAGTACATTTATGTATTACCTTGTCTGAATGTGCATCATTCTTTTGGATGTCATCCACAGTATACATTACAGATTCAAAGAACAAAATGTTTGTGGACACATGAAAAGTTGCATTTTCATGTAAGAGAATTTTGGGGTTATTTAAAAAAAAAGACTTTACTGTAATCTTTGTTCTCAGCAGATTTGGAACTAATAATTCACTTTACCTTTCCCGTTTAAATCTGCTGTTTTAAGCACAGATTACAAGCATTGCGGCATTCATTTTCCTACAGAGCTTCAATCATACATGTAATCCATTAGAAAATTTGTGTGTGTGGGTATATAATATACGTAAAAATCTCCAGTCATTTTGTAGCCAGTACATAAATAAAGTTCATATTATGTCATGGGAAACTTAATTATGAGTTTAGATTGAATGCCTGGATGACTGATGATTGGCCTGTGCTAATTATAGCACTTTAAAGTAGTTCAATATTTCTGTTACAAGGAAGAGATCTTAACTGCATTAATTTTTTTCCTTCTCAGACAGGCATATAACCTTTCAGTTGACAACATCTTACTCTGGAAAATCATGGGAATGCTTTCTCACCCTCTTCTTCTATCTCAGGAAATAAATTAGAGATTTTCTGAACATCAAACATTTTTTCAAATGCCCATTTGGAAATTTTAGTGCCACATCTTGTCACTTAGCCAGAAATGCATGGCTTCTTCTTTCAGTCACAGACCCTATTTGCAGCCATCCATGCCTTACAGTCGCTTTGAGATTAGAATGTGCTGTATCTGGAACAACACCCCCAATTTTATTCAATGACAAATGAGCAGAGCTATTGCAGAACTAAAGAATGTTTGGTGGTATGGTTGTCCCAGCATAGAGCTTTGAGTTGAAGAAAACTCAAAATTCTGAAAACCTGGAAGTGCACAAATAAGGCTGCCCTGGCAAACTTAACTCTGTGTGCCCCAGTAACACACATACATTTACTCTGCAAGTGCCAGAGTTTCTGAAATGTACAAATTCTTCATTTCCTTTCACACCCCATTCATGCTTACCCACAGGATTCCATCTAATGCTATTAAAGGCCCTTAGATCAGGAAGTAGCAACTTGTGTGCACACAGATCCATGAGCAAGGGACTAGTAAAGTACATGTTTTCTCAAACAATCACAGCTTAATTAGTTTAAAGAGAGAGTTGAACAAATTTAAGAGTGCATTTGTATGTCAGGGTTGCTCGTGATGCTGGAGTGGCGGGGGAGCAGGGGTGGGCATCAGCACCGTGGGCTCACTTCCCATTTGTCTTATGTTCCTAAAAGCTAATGTTTCAAGTTTTCAGCCAGCCACCTGCAGAGGTCAGGAAGGGATTTCCCCCTCAGCCTCTCCCTCAGAAAAAGTATTTTGTTTGCGTTTTATTTATTTTTTTAAACGCCCTCCTATGAGACATCGGGGATGTCTATGGCTGGAGATGGGACATTCGGTGGGATGGACTCAGGCTCTGAGGTGGTACCTAGCATTCTCTTTCAGGTGCTTGGTTGGCTGGTTCCTACCCATGTACTTTCGGTCTAACTGATGGCCATATTTGGGATTAGGAAGGACATTTCCTCCAGGTCAGATTGGCAATGATATTGGGAGTATTTTTATTTTTTTTGCCTTCCTTGAAGGTATGGGTCACTTGTCAGGATCATCTGGGTGTATGTCACTTAGTCATTTCCCTGATTTTGCAGGGACCTCTGGCACTGGTGCACTTTAGTCCCTCCTATGCCTTTGGCACATAATCAAACTTCACGTGGGCTGTAATACTTTGGTCTAAATTTGGTTTAGTGTGTGGAGGGGTGCTGGGTGGTTGTGGCAGCAGTGTTGGCTTGTGAAGGGGTCAAACTAGACAATCTGGTGGTCCCTTCTGGCCTCAGTCTGTCACTCTGTCTACATAGGCAACCTTAAAGTAGCTTCATGGAAACCCTCTCATGTTTGTTTTCTTTCCTTATTGGTGGAGGCGTGTTGTAATCCTTCCAGCCTGCACATCTGTGTGAGTGAAGAAGTGACTATTTCCTTAAATGCCGGTCACAATTTTGGTCCCTGAAAGCAGGGCTTTGGAGTAGAGCCCGGAGCTGGAGCGCAGAGCAGTGGAGCTGCAGGTTTTTGCCTGGAGCTGGAGCACCACTCCAAAGCCCTGCCTCAAAGACTTAGTGGAGGCCATGCACTACCTTACCTGACTTAGTGAGACCAATTTGGAGTTTGATCTCTGGCTCTGAGCAAAACAAAAAACAAAACAGTGCCTAGAAACTTTTTGAAAAATGTCTGGGGGGAAAAGGGGGAGCAGTGTTTATATCTCCACAACCAATAGCTCAAATAGGCCCATATTTGGTTCACTAACCCTACTCTGCACCCTCCTGAAGCACACACCAAATTTCAAAGGAAACCATTTAAGCATGTCCGTTTTAGAGGACTTAGGAAGGTTGACCTTTAAGAAGTAGTAGTTGACGCAACCTTAACTATAGTGACAGCATTGCACGTCGATAATTTAGCAGCTTAAAGTGTTTCAGAAAGTGAATACGTGTTTGGTGAATGTAGCATCTTGCGATAAATGCATTATACCAGTGCTCAATAATCTGCACTGGTTGCTGGTTAGGTTCCAGGTAGAGTGTGTGGAGGTTGGTGGTGTTTTATAAAGCCCTAAATATTCTGGTATTTGCCAACTAGAAAGACCAATCTTTCTCCTTGGGCAGTTACTGCTATGGTTGCAATCACTGGTTGGAGCTACCAGCAAGGCATTCTTTGTGAGGGCCACATGACGTACAAATTCACTCCCTTTCCTTGGTCTGAAACAGTCTAAACCCATTTACTGTTAGGGCATGCTACAAGGCCTATCTGATTTCCCTGCCATGTGGGGAGAGTAGCAGAATAGAGGGCATGACATTGGTTCTGAGGTAAAACGAGATATTGGTGTGTTTGTTTTGTTAAGGTTTTAAGCTGCTGGAGGTCTTTCCTTGTATTGTGCAATGTTGTCTAGGATTTTAATTGATTTTAGGATGTGTAGCGCTGTACACAAGCATCTTTTTAATTATTCAAAAATCTAAATAAATAAATAGTAATATCAGCTGTGACGGAGTCAGACCAGAAGGGTATAGGAGAGTGCTGGAAGGGAAGTATATCATCCTCAGGATGAGCAGGTCCCTGTTCCCTGGCTAGCCAAACAGAGAAGGTTCTAGAAAGCAGCAGAAACAGCTAGCCTGATTGGGACACCTGAAGCCAATCAGGGGCTGGCTGAAACCACTTAAAAACCCTCCCATTTAGTCAGGTGGGTGTGGGTGTCAGGAGTTTGGGAGACGTTGGAGCAGAGAGCGGTTTGGAGACGTTGGAGCAGAGAGCGGTTTGGAGACGTTGGAGCAGAGAGCGGTTTGGAGACGTTGGAGCAGAGAGCGGTTTGGAGACGTTGGAGCAGAGAGCGGTTTGGAAGGAGGCCCTGAGGTAAGGGTGAAGTGGAGTGTAAAGAAGCAGGGACTGCTGTGGGGAAGTAGCCCAGGGAATTTTACTGTGTTTGGTGGTTAAAAGGTCAGCCATCTTAGCTGATACTATTAGGGTCCCTGGGCTGGAGCCCGGAGTAGAGGGCGGGCCCGGGTTCCCCCCTTCCTACCTTCCCCAATTAATCACTGAGACTAGAGAGACAAGAGAGACTGTGCCAGGACGGATAACTTCTCCTCACTGGCTTATGATGAAAATGGCTCAATAGGCTGTGACCTTGTCTCTAGAGAGAGAAGGGCTACGTGGATGGTCACAGTGAGCCTCTGAGGCTAGTGAAATCCGCCAGGAAATGCAGGACCCGCAAGTAAAGACTTGGAGCTTTGTCACACAGCCTAATTCCTGTCTCTAGCTTCACTGGCTTCAGCGAGGTACACCAGAAATGAACTTGGCTTACAGTCCTTGGATCTGTCTCCAGATTTGTAATAAGTAGAACATTTAAAATAACACTGAATTAATTCATGCTTTTCTGTTTCTTTAACACTGATTGTAAAGGCAGTGAATTGTGTTTTGAAGAAATTGGATTTAATTATTTTAATCTAACATGCAGAAAAATGAGTTCTTAATGCATGTCAAAAAGCTCTTCTGTCTCTGACCTTTTTACTGTCTTTGATTTTACTTTCACTTAAAAAAAGATAAAGTATTTATATCATCATTTTAACCCTGCATTATGCTCAAGTAACATTGTGAAAATCTTTGAATCATGTGGATTTTGACAAGACTTGAGCTTCACAACATCTGTTGAAAGTTATGCTATGTAATGGTACACAATTTTTCATATACTAGCATGAGGTAATTAATCTGTGTGCATCACTTCCTGGAGCTTGTCTTTATGCCTCAGTGGTATTAGTAGTAGGCCTATCCCTTTGGGGTGTTGTATAGAATTACAATGCTAAAGTTGTGTTTGGTTTGTGGTGGGTCTCACTCATTCACCTACAAACATTAGATACCTATGAAAAAAGGTCAAATGAATAGAGATCTGGCATCCATTTCACAACTTGCAAGACATAGTCTCAGGCATATGTAATATATAACCCATTGCCAGAAAACCGAAAGGAAATGATTGCATTTGAGTACAATGCAATCTCCAACAATAGTTTAGTGTGCATGAAATTAAAAACTGCTGGTTACACATGTAGAATAAATAAGTCAAGAGTGTTTACTTTTGCTGTAACATTTTATATAGACAGTGTCATGCTTCCTAAAATACCTAAGAAGATGAATTTGCTTAAAATGAAAATATGAATTGTGGCAACTGTTGTAGGATAGTGGATTCTCCAGTGTCAGCGATACAGTATGGTATTTTTGTACCATATAAAGTGCCTCTTAAATATGTCAAAATTAAGGACAATAAACCTGATCTTACATTTACTGTGTATAGTACCTTTTTGTCTAATGGATTCCAAATGACTTTGCAAGCTGTACTGAATAATGGTGTTAATATAGTCTGATAGGCAATCACCTCCTGTCACTTACATACAGATCCTAAGTAACAGCGCACAATTATATAAAACATTTCTATAACTTTGCTGGAATTTAATATTGTATAGGTATTCAGGATTTTGTCTTATATAGGCACTTATTACTCTCTACCCTGTTCCGATGTTTCACACTTGCCATCTGGTCGCCCTAGCCTCCTCTTCCTTTCACTATCTGCAAAATGGGGAATAACTGCTTACTTGCCTTTTAAATTACTTTGAGCTTTGCAGACAAAAAGCACTATGTAAGTAGAATGTGTATTTTAAAAAAATAGTTTACACTCCTTTGTGCAACTAAAGTATATAATACCTATAACATAAATACTGTTACTGTGAATTTGATGTCTCATCTTACGGCATGTATATTGTTTTACAACATGAACAGACTGAACTGGAAAACTGAACTTGTTTCATACTGTAATGTGTATAATGATACTCTGTAAAATAATCAGCGTTATCATTATTTTATTTAATTATAAATATGTGGAGTGTAGTTAAATGTATTTAAGTAATTGGATATTCTTGGACTTCTATTGCTTATATTATCTGTTACTCAATCTAAATGTTGGAAAGTTCGTGCCTTGCTGATTTTATTGCAACTCTTCTGCTACATTTTCTGACCTTGTAGGTGTGTTTCCACCTACAAGGAAGCAAAGGAGGTATAAGGACTGTCAGTCAGAGTGGATGTCTATAGCAGGTTCCATTTGTTGCTGTTTTTCCCCCTCCCTTTTTCAGTATGGAAGCATGGAATGCACATCTTGCCTTCGTGCTCTTTCTTCCCCACTACCCTCACTTTTTCATCAGATCCCCTTTGTATAAGAGGAAAATAAAGAAAAAGGCTTTTTAAAAGACTGTGAGCACTTCTAGACTAGAATGTCTTTTCCAGCCTTGTACATCCCTCTGCACATTGTAGATGTGAAGTAAAATGTTATAGAAATAGGGAGTGGGGAAAAGGAGAACTGAAATATGAAGATAAGATGTAAAAAGGGGAGGGAGGATGGTCAGGAGAAACACATGCCTTGATCAGGTCCCAGTAAAATTTGGGTTTTAGAGGTGTAAAGTAGCAATCCGCCTAAATCCTTAATCTTATATTTTGCCTGCAGTGGTCTGTAAACAAGCCCCACAGCTATTGTGCTGCTGTTGTGCAAGACTGCTTGCATCCGACGAAGTGGGTATTAGCCCACGAAAGCTTATGCTTCAAAACTTTATAGTTAGTCTTTAAGGTGCCACAGGACTCTTTGTTACCTCTGCTATTCCATACTAACAGGGCTACCTCTCTGATCCTTTTTAATAGTAATAACTGCAGCTGTATGGTTCATTACTGCCTTCAGCACTGGGCCTGCATCTGGTCTCTATACAGACAACTTTCAGCAGAGAGCTTGTGGTGACAGAGGGGACTTTACCCAAAGTAGATAAAAATTAATAATTAAAAAAGAATCAGTTTTTTTTTAATTTAATTTTTTTTTATAAAATGCTTTTAGAGGGGAAAAAACCTATCTAAAGATAGTTTTAATTAAGATATGTTATAGCTCAAAGATATCTCATCATGGAATAGGGACTATAAATTCTAATTCTATAATATAAGACAATATATTAATGTAATGTTTAAGAAAAACTTTGTAAATTAGTTCCAATAGTTCATGGATTTAGGGACACAATTTTATGGGGTTCCAGGAGCTTCTGTATAGATTACTTAGGTTAGTCTTTCTATCTACCCAATGGGACGTGGTCTAGAACAGGGGTCTCCAAAGCGGGGTGCACGCATGTATAGTGTGTACATGAAACCTACATCTATCTCTGAGTTGTGAAGAATATGTATTAAGGTTATAACACCCAAAAAGAATGCACTTTTATGTAGAAATCCACGATTAAATTGAGTCTTCCTGACTAGTGGTTTTAAATCATGATTTAAATAGTGATTTGAATCAGTTTGATTTAAATCAAATCGACCCCGACTCTATCTCTTCTGGAGGCTCCAATAGAAAAAAATCAGCAGCCGTCCTCTGCAGTCCTGGGACAACGACTTACCCCCTGCCATGAGTCTGTCGGATTCATGCCAATCCTTGCTTAATTTGTTCCAGGGCATGTTGAGGCTGAGCCCCAGCACTTTTAGGCTTGGCAGTTCATAGTCCTGGCACCTCTTGGCTTACCACATCAGTTATGAAAGTAAAAAAAAATTGCTTGAGCCCTGGCACCTCTTTCATCACAAATGCCAGTTCATTCCCATTTGGCCAAGGCACATACGGGTTGTATGTCGTGTTTATATGTGGGAAAGACATTTCCAGTTATTGTCCATTGTCCCCACCCTGTTGCCCAGTGCCTCCTATAGTCTTCACAAAACTGTGCTTGTTTTTTTGGCTGGTAAGAATTGCAAAGAGCAATGTGTTCTACATTGGACTGTGTTTTAAAAATAAAGAAAAAACAGCATTTACTCATTGCAATAGTTAGGAATTATTGCAAATGCTGCAATAAATTTGTTCCTTTATATATTTTATTAGGTTTTTAATAAGTAAAATAAGTTTTAATATAAAATTGGCACATATGACTGTGAATGAGTAAAAGTAATGTTGATTTTTGTAAATTAACATAACAATAATTTACATTACTTTAATGTAAAGTTTTCCTCCTGTCACTAACAAACCAGCAGCAATTGAAAAAACCAAAAACCAAAACAACCCCAGAAAAATAAATTCAAAGTGTCTTCAGATACGTTCAGTTAATCTCAGAAATGGGATGTTAACTATCAAGATGCATTTTGTATTTCTTAATGAGAGAAGGCCATGGAGTGGCTGTCATAGGATGGCAACAAGAAACGAGATTTAAGAAACAACAGCAAAAAAAAAACCTAAAGATTTTAGCAGCAAATGTCTCGTTGAAAGCCTATTCAAGATGGGTTCCCACATCTAGTGAACTAGTGGTAGTCTTCTTGCCAGCCTAAACTTCTGATGGTGGCAATTTACAAATAGTCTTGTTGCCATCCCATGAAGTCAATCAAACTACTCCTATGATGATTAAAGTTAAACGTATTCTTAAGTGGTTTGTTGGATCTGACCCAGCATGCTCAGCATTTTGCAGGATCAATCCATAAGCTCTTACATTTGGTTGTAAGAGAAAAGCAATGTCTGAGGAAACTACCTCAGTGGAAAGATGGAGACCAGTGTTTTTTATATATATATATTTTGGATAACTAAGTGACTGATTCATTACCAAGCATGTCACTACAAAAAATCATCATTTCACCCCTTGTGTACCTTGAAATAGGAGATGGTTGCTTTCTGTTGAGATTGGAAGATGATAAAAGGCACTCAGCGATAAGTAAGAGCTGCAGCTGACTGATAGTTCCACTAGTCTTACAACCATTTCAATGACAATTTCTAGTCCTCCAGCATAATTGGAGTCTGTTCCAAGAAATCTAAGTATTATTTTGGATGCATAATCCCATTTGGCTTTCATGCACACTACCCTTCCAAAGTTAAACCATCTTTCATACACGATAGTTTCGTTATTTCATGAGACAAAGTTAGCTGAACAAAGTTCTGGATTTTGCTTTGAAATGGAGATAATAATGTTAGAAATGTTACACAACTTTTCACGTTTAAAGGAGAAGTCTGCCTCTTACTTATGCGGAAAATTTGTTAAACTGCATTGACGAAAAACTGGCTGCTTTTTAAAGAATAGAATAAAAAATAAAGCCCAGAATCATTGGCATTGCTTTTCATATGAAGCTTTTCACATAGCTCTGCTTGTTCACAAGCCAAGTGCAAAATTCAGGTTATCAGAATATTGATAATTAGATGTGAGTTCTGAAGTGGGAAAAAAATATGTCTGTGTGTATCAAACATCAGGCTGTACAGCATAACATTAAGGGAGCTTTGCTTTAACTTATGTGAGATTTCCCCCCCCCCCCCCTCCACTATGGCAGGCAATTGCTTAGAGATCTTGATGGCAACATCACTTGGCAAACATTTTGGACTCTACTCAACATGTGACATCACACTCCTTTAGGGTTTTCCACATAAAATGAGTTCTCCAAAGAAAACACAGAAATTGGGACTTAATCTGAAATCTAGTATTACATCCTCTAAGGTCTTATTAGTCACCTCAATAATTCCTGCCTCCTCCCTTGACAGGTATTACTAAATGCTTCAGATAATAGTGGTAAATGTTTTACAGTCTTTTTTTCATTATTATTATTATTCCTAAAAGTTCTTAATCCTATATTTATTCCCCCCGTTTTTTAAACAAGGATTGTGGAGTTTAGCTTTCTTTCTGTACACAGTGTCACTGATTTGGGTATAGCTGATGACAGTGTTTCATTTATTATCTTGGGTTATTGTGCTCAGGCCCTTTGAAGTGAATTTATCTTGCTTTTGGGAAGAAGGGTGTAGACCAAAACATTGTCCGTTTTGTGTTTTAGACCTGACATATCAACATTTTACAATATGTTGGTTGGAGAAAAAGCCCACTGTGTGTCTCCTGAGGACCCTGTTCTTTCTTCTTTGCCTCCTGTGTCTGTGTCTCTCTACATCTGCTTATATTTATCTATGAATAAGATAATTTTTTCTCCAGTTATGTGTATAACATTTATTTTTAATCGCAGTTCCATACATATGGCTTTGTCCTTGGTAGAAAGCCTGGATGCTGTCTGTGATAGACCTGAATGAGAGAGGTGCAGCAGCAGAAAGGGTGAAAGTAGCGAACAGTGCCAAAATACATGAAACATGATGTTATACAGGCGAAGCAGAGGAAGAATTATCTATGCATCATGTGAGTTTAGAGTGGGTTTGACGTTCTCACACCCAAACATTTCCATCTGGAAGCTGTTCCTAAGCAAACGGAAATAGAGACGATATTCTCATATCTTCTGGAGTAGCTGTCCAGGGAATAGGATATGTTCCTCGATTATTTTTTCCTTGTACCTTTTGGGGATATGTTCAGGTTAATCGCTGTTTCAAAGAGGCGGGACATTTTAAAAGTTATTTTTTAAAGACAGTAAATTACATCAAACTCTTTTGATCCTTCCTTTGTGAGAATTAGTGAAAAATCTTCACACTTTGTTTATGCGGGATGTTTGTGGAAATTCAGGCTTGCATCTTAGGCTTAGGTTACACTTACATGATTATAGCGCTTTTGGTTATAGCGGTACCCATATACCGCAATAGCTATTTGCTGCAACTGCCGCGGCACAGGGAGTGGTGCATTATGGGCAGCTATCCCGGCATTCAGCTGGGTGCAACGTGCTTTCCAAAGGAGGGGGGTGAGGGGGAACGGCGAACCTGTACGGAGGGAGAGCACTCCATGGTGTCAGTGATTTTTATCTACAGAAAAGTATCAGGCTCTGAATTTCACTCACACAGCTCCATTGGTAAGCATTTTCACTGCTTTAATTGCTGAGTTAAGACCGGAGTTCTGAACAGGTACCGTGTTTCCCCGAAAATAAGACAGTGTCTTATATTAATTTTTGCTCCCAAAATTACATTACATTATATTACAGCGAGAGGCAAAACTGGAAGTACGTCTTATTTTCGGGGGATGTCTTACTTTCGGGGAAACAGGGTACTTCCGCATTCCTAATTCTCTTTGCAAAACAACACAAAGACGTGGATTGCCTTAAATGGCTTCTTAATTGCCTTAAATGGCTCGGAGGCGTGCCAGAGATCCCTTATAGTGTAATGACCGATTACACTGGCCACAACACGCTACAGGGAATACGCAAAAGCTTTTATTCCTTTCGAAAAGGTGATTTACAAATAGCGCGATAAGATCAGACTTTTAGCGCAAAATGTGACTTGCCAGTGTGTTCGGGGGCAGCTTTATAGTGCTCCTGGAGGCTTTATAACACTTTAAAGTGCCAGTCTAACCAAGTCCTCAGAAAGAAGATTTTGTTTTGGTATCATTGCTGGTCTGAAAGTGCGTACGGTCCTTCTCCTAATTTTCAAAGCTCTTAATAGCTTCCTCTCTGCCTTTTTCTACCCTGTCTCTGTTCCTTTCAGTCTGTCCATATCTCTTCTGGATACTTACTTTGTCTCCTTCCTGCACTCAAGACTTCATACCTGCTTTTGTACGGTCCTGACACTGACCTTCTTCAAAAACTTTGAAAGATACACCAGTTCTATGCTGCATTTAACTTATAATGTAGTCACCCTTTTCTGTGATTTGTAGTATAATGTCCTTGTTATAATATTAAAGTGTAAGTGGCTTGGGATGAGGATCTGTTAACTTATTGGCACACTTCACCTTCTGTACAGAGTTGTGTGCATTGATGGTTTGAGTATACATGTGTGTGTATGATTTTCAAAATATTTTGTTTTGGAGATATTTTCTGGTCTTAGACTTAATGCAGAACTAGAAAGTTAATTAGTAGTATTTTTCAAATTAAGTAACATTTCGTTAACAAATATAAGGCAACCTTACCTTTCTCGTTCTTGTTCCAGTAAATTTGTAAATTCATTGTTTTTTTCCATATATTCGGTGTGCTTCCTCTGCTCATCCTCTAGCTCGTACAGAGTCTGTCTGTGTGATTTTTCTGCCATTAAAAGCTGCTCCAACATTCGTTTGTGAGTTTCTTTCTGTTTCTCGACAAGTTTGTCAAGCTGCAAAAGAAACAAAAACTCCTGCAGTGCTGTAAAATTCTTACTTATTTCAGTATTTATTTGTTCACCGCAAATTAAGCTAAATTCCTTTAGTCATCAATACGATCTTTAGAGAGATATTTTTAAGGGCTATAGGCCCAAAGTTTAACCCAATATAAACTAGAATTTATAACCTGATAGCCAAATTCTTTGGAATATACTTGAAAAGCATTATTTAACTCCATCACTTCATTGTTGAGAAATTTTAAAATAAATAAACTTTTTTATTCTGTGGTACTCTCAACTATGTTGTGTTCGACAGCTAGCTCCTTAGCAGCTATTAACATTTACTGTTCCCAGAGCTGTGCTCATATCATCGATAATTCGGCGGAGAAACAGATGTCTTGGCATAAGGTACTCTCTATTTTAGGTAGGAGCTGGGGTTTTTTGTTAAGCAAAAATAGCCATCCTTATTTCAGCTCCATTTGAAATATTACTAAGCATCAATACTGTGTTTTACATTGAACCCTTTGCAAAGAATAACAAATTATTTTTTGCATCATCCTTGTGAAGTAGGTGCATATATTGAAAAGGGACTTCTGTCAAGGTCCTATAGCAAATGTATGGTAAAGCCAGGATTGGAACTCCATTTCTGGCTCTACCCTATGTTCATTCCACTTAGCTGTACTTTTCCTGTGTGTGGGATGTACAAAATTTAGTGTTTATCTTACAAAAAATGACAAAACTGATGGAAGAACTGCTAATTTTAAGCAACGAGTTACTTTCATTATCTTTATTCATTACATTATTTCATTACTTTCATTATCATATCTAAAAAGCATATACTTTTTAGAAATATAAACCTAGATTTTTATAAGTAATTAGTGATTTGGCTTGCTTCAATCTGGTGGTTGGTGTTAAGCACCAGTCTTCCTACCAGAGGGACTCCGCTGTCATGTCTTGCGTAGCAGCCTCAACCAGTTGGAGTCATGATGAAAGATGTGAACTTGTGATCTAAAAGGATTGTTGATCAAGGGTAAGCATGGGTTGGCACATACGTTTCAAGCAACTTGCCAGCTGCAAACTGATGTGAGGGGGAGCAATGTGGCTCAGAACTGGAAGCCATGGAAGATGAGTCAGTCAGAGAGTTCCTGTGAGGATACGCGTTGTTGAGCTGAGTTGTACATCAACAAGTTTGGTGTGTGCTGACTCACTCCTTACTGATGTACACTACTCTGCTATTGAGTATGAGATGGTAAAGACTGAGGTCCTTAGGGTTGGAGCATCCACTCCCCAAAAAGAGCCTGCTAATTTGCTGAGAAAGTTGCATGTCTTGACCTTTGCTGCTATCTTGCTCAGGTGGCTATTGTATGTCAGCGTTAGGTCTAGGGTCACACCCTCAATATGCTGGGTATGCTTCAGATTCTGGCCGTTCATTATCTCTTTTAGTATTGGCATGGTTGAGGTGGAATGTGCTATGGACAGTCTTGCTGGTGCTAGGATGAAGGTACTGGGTCTTGTAGTAGTCAGCCAGCTTTGTAGCATCGTCACTCAGGGTCTTCTCCAGCTCGGAGAAAGTCTGAGCTTGTAGCCTGTAGCATATGTTATCTGCCTCAATGTACATCCATGACTGGAAGGATGGTAGGTCATTGATGTATAGCTGGAACAAGGTTGGGAATAGAACAGACCCCTGTGATAACCAATTCATCTGTTTTTTCCGAGCACTTATTTTTTCACCTGCATACACCCTGGACCATCTGTCTCAGAGTAGCAGTTCGATGGCAGTAGTAACCCATGGCGGGGAGGACTCTTGATATTTCAACAGGTAAACCCATGTGTCACACCATGTGGTATGTTGCAGTGAGGTCAAGGAAAATAGCACCTGTTTTCAAGGTTTCTTTGAAAACTTTTGAATGAATGTGGTTAGGGCAAGTACTTGGTCACATGTGCTTTGACCTTGTCAAAAGCCTGCTTGCTTGATGTTCAAGGTGTTTTGTACCTCTGGTGGTATCTGCTGTAAAATTAGGTATTCTAGAACCTTGAGACACACAGAAAGCAGAGTATAGAGTGATGCCTGGTTTTTACTATGTGGTGGTTTTGGGAGGTCGATGACGTTTGATATGCGCTGGGTTTTTGGACATCTTCCTTCATTGGTGACTCTTGTGAAGAATTGAGCCAGCCAATAGCAGGGACGTGGGCCAAGATTTTTCAAGAACTCTGGAAGGACGTTGTCATAGCTGTCAGGAGTGCCAGACTTGATGTTATCTAGCATTCTGTCCAGCTGTGGAACAGCAAAAGGTTCAGGGAAAGCTCTGGATTTGTGTTGTCTTTGAAATGCCCTCGACTTGCTCTGGATTTGAATCTTCACTTCTTTTTCCAAGGGTGGTCGGTTATGTCTGGGTGACCAGGTGACTCATACTGCTTGAGTAGAGCAGCACACTCCTCTTCAAGGTACGGGATGTACACAGGGCAGTATTCACATGGAATGGCTCTGGTGGCTGCTTTGTAGAAGGCTCTATGGAAATGCCCATAAATCTGCTCTATGGGGATGTGGTGGGGTTGTATCATTACAGTACTCTGTCCCAGTACCTGACTGTATTTCTCCTAGTTGGCTTTGTGCAGGTTCCACTGGTGCTTCTTTGGGCATGTGACGATTGGCAGCTGTATGATGGCTATTGAAGCCTCCAACATAAACAGCTATAAGCTTGGAAGGATCTGTTGACCCCAACTAATGCTAGGAGGCTCATAAACATTTGCTATCTGAAATGTGCCGATCTTGATGACCATATCTGCAATGGTAGCCCAAAGATAAGTGCCAATCTGAAGCATTGGCAGGACTATTAACTTCAAGTTGATGATATTCCAAATAAAAAAGATTATTTTTCATATGGGTTTCTTCATATGTACCTTCTTCCTTCTTACTTTGGAAATATCCCTTCCTGTCTTTTCTCGGCTGTCTTTATTGGTTGAGAACAAGTTCTCTTTGTAGTCATGATGCACGTAAATTCAAGTTCCATTTCAATCAAAATGAAGAATGAGAAGAAGTCATCCAGTTCCGTAAATGTTTGTTTCAGCTCTTCTTTGAAGTGGCAAAAGACCTTTATTATTACAGTGACTTGGATTTATGACACTCTTCTTTGTATGTAGGTTATCATCTATGATTTGTATGGTACTTTGGAGCCAGATGGCAAGCATGGTAACATTGGGTTTTTTTAACTTGGCGTTTATGATTCCAAACAGGCCGTTAGGATGTTCGTGAGATCTCCCTCTTACACAAAGATAGGAATTCCAAAAAATGAAATATTTTGACCAGATTTATTGTTGATCAAAAAAGAGGGAAATTTTTCTGAACATTGATTTGAAATATTTTCCCATTTTTAAAGATACTTTAATATTTCAAAATTTGCAAAAAATTGTAAAATTCTAACCATTTCTAGAAGCAAGTGCTCAACATCTCATTACAAAGCTTCTGCATCAGACTGGTAAAACTTCTCTCCACACATTGTTAAAATTCATGTAGTTTCCTGCTCTCACATGGGGTGGCTCTGATCAACTTTGAGGCAGGTAATCTAAAAGTTGACAATAAAAAAGCATGGAGGAGACCCTCACTTTGCCTCATTTGACAATTCAGTGGACTTAGTGAGTATGCTTCAGTAATTATTGAGTTTCTCCTGATGACGTTAATGGAGTCTCTGTCAGTGACATAGGGGAATACAGGAAAATAGCCCATGATAGGAGGCTTGAGATTTTTTTGTGGTGCGTATCTGTGAGGACAGTGAGGAAGGAAGCCAGAAGCTCAGAGATCCATATGGCCATTGCTTCAAAAATGTGTATATGACGCCAACAGGGTGGAAATGACTATCTTAGAAAACTTAATGAAACTTGTTGGTTTACATTTCATTAAAGCTAAATATAAATGAATGGCTGTTTTCCCAGCATATAAATGACTGTTAGAGGTGCATGCCCAGGGGAGTCAATCTGATATGAATAAAGAGTATTAAAAAATGGAAAATATTCTTGTTTGTGATTCTTGGTGTGAAGGACATGGGAGCTCCCTATTGTATTTTATGAATCTTATATGTTCTATCTGTTTGGAGTTCCATTGTGGTGTTTGCAGTAATTACAGGTTTATTAAAGCGGTGATTACTTGTATGTATGCAGGGAAGTGGACAAAAAATTCATTGTTCCATTAATTGATACTTAATGGACAATGCAGATGTCATTCACTTGGAAGTTTGGCCTCCGGTCTCACTGAGATCAACACTCTGGCTGTACAACCAGGAGAGGGGGCAGTACTGGTCAGGCAACTGGAATAAAGAATTTGGTAGGGATAAAAAGACAGATCCTATAGAAGAGGGGAGAGTGAGGCAAGGGCTCCTGGGAGCGGAATGAACCTCAGTCCCCAGAGGGTGAAGGTGATAACTAGGCTTGCCTAAGCCACTAGATAGAACAGATAGATGTATATAGATTGTGTTTAAAAAACTCCTACTCTCTTGTTATGCTTTGATTGTACCTTTGAGTGTAAACAGCACTCTGTTTTGAAAAGGCTGTTAGGGTCACTGTGTTCACAGCTTGTCACAGCTCCTAAAGGGCAATTTTGTAGGTAGCTGAGCCCAGAGCTGCTAAGCAATCACGGTTGGTACATGCAGGGCTATAGCCAGACAAAGATCTCAGAGGGGGAGAATTGTGGAATTCTGTTCATTGGAGTAGCTAGGAGTGGAAATTTGGGTGGGTCCGACTTTCAGGTGGACAGACAATGACAGACTGTGCTAGCTCAGCTACTCCCCTGATGTCACACCCTCTTCCTAGCCCTGGTGCTCCAAATACAAGGCTTCACCTGCTGAGCAGGGCACACGCATGGGGTGGCTCAGAAAATGGCAAAGCAGAGCTGCTGGAGCATAACTTTCTGAAGGGTGGGCGCATAGCTCTGTCCTGGATTTCAGGTGCCTCACTAACGTTCTGGACCGCTGTGGAAGCATTATGCCCTGCTCAGGTTTGGGTGGGCCTGGAAGCTAAGCGGGTAGGCCATGGCCATGCCCCCAATTCCAGTTTGTAAGAGGTGTAGGCCCAGGGCTTGTCACCTGGTAGGGTGCACTCTGAGACACTAACAGGGGAAGGGCGAAAGGTAAATATATCCCTTAACCAACTCTAGGATTGGAAGGATGTGAACTGCAATCCCAATAAAGACACTGGATGTGAGAATTCTAAATAGGCATGATTGCTCCCAAAACTCTCCAGCCAAATGCTGCATCTGCAAAAAAATAGGCTCTATCTACAGTCTCTGGCTAAAGACCCAGAGAGTGCTAACAAGCAGCCCTGTAAAAATATAATTATAAAGTCTTAATTAAATGATCTGTTTTGTAATTTGTTCTCGCTAGCTGTGTGTTTTTGCTAGAGCTAACACTTGGACATACTGTACAATACAATGGAAAATGTGAGAGGCTAGTTCTTGTGTAACGATGAATAGTTTCACAAGCTAGAAGGTCACAGGAATTTAATCATTTAGAAACATTTTACCACCCACTGGTATCTAAAATCAAAACAATAGCATGCCTCATATCTGTTGTGCTGGAGCTGGATTCTAAAACTTTTTCTCTAGGCTGCTTTGTGTGTAGTGGCATTGTGCCACTACATAAATCCAATGTGCAGAGAATGAAGAAATTCATTAATAATGCCACTGCTAGAGTATATTGTGTACATAATCTTTGTTTAAGATTAGATATGATAAAGCACTGTGCAGAGAGAGATTTGGGTCTTTCTCAATACATATTGGCATTTTTCCCTCCCTTTCAACAGTTTGAGACAAATATTTATTTAGACAAAATATACTCGTCCCAGCTGCCAAGTTTCCAGCACAGATATTACTTTTTGCCCCCATGATTGTAATCCATGGGCACTGCCTGCCTTCTCCTATGGTCATTTGAAATTTGTGGCCAAAATTTGCAAGATGCTAGAGATGCCATTGAATGTGCTCTGTTTAATAGGTGATAAGAGTGCATCCTTCTCTCGCCTGATTGGCATTGGACTTGAACAGATGGATTAAAACTTGATTGGGGTTAGACTGGTGCAAGATGTTAGCCCCGCCCCTTCGGAGTCCAACCAGAGAGGAAGGTGATGGCAAATTTCTGAGCTTCGGAGCATAAGGTCCAAAACAGCTGATCTTACAGCTAATCTACCAGTAGCCATAGAGAGTTCTGAAGCTGAAGTGGCTTGTTAATTATAGGGATATTAAAATAGAAAAAGAGAGGAGACTGTTAATCCTCCTATCCCATCTTTAAAAAAAATATTTAAAGTTGGGGAAAGGGCTTCCATCATGCAATTGCCACCAGTATATTTGGTGCATTTCCTCTCATCTGTCAGACAAGTGGCAACCAATCTGAAGTCAGGTTTAGCCATAAAGCTTATATAGCTTATATAGCATATAGCTTGCTATAGCAGACAAGGTAGACAGATATGGCAGGTAAATGAACCACATGTGACAGGCATTATTCACGTTTCTTAAAGCACTACTGGAAGGCACTCGGCTATTAAGGTGATGGGGGTAGTACCAGAACTAGTATAGAATAGAATAGAGTTGTCCCCAAATTGTTCTCCTGCCTCTGAGGCAGCTGCAGTTGGTACAGTCTCTTCAAGGTGTCACCCCCCAAGCCTTTTAAGGCTCCAAAGCCCTAAATGAGCAGAAGAAATCAAATGACTCTGAGAGAAGGAGGGCAGAAAAGTCCCACTGCTGCGTGAGCATGTTCTGTGTGGCGTCCCCCACCCCTTCCTGCTGTCCTGTTGCAGTGATAGGTCAGAGGGGATCAGGCTTGCTCCTGGCTCCTAACGTGCGCAGCCCCTTGCCATTACTAGAGATAGAAGAGGAATGTATTCTCCAGTAAGACTTAGCAAATTCAGACTCATAGCGGGAGTCCTGGAATAGGCAACACTCAGTCACTCTCTGACCTTATTTGATTTATCTGGAGAGGACCTCCACCCACGGTCAGAGACTGGCTCAGCCAATTGTTCATGGCCTCCCAGTAGGGTATTTCTTCTCTCTCCCTAACCCAAAAATCTCCCAAATGAGACCCTCTTTCTGAATATTCTCAAGCCACCACTTCAGTAATCACGAGGGACTTCTTTCCTGGCTATGAGCCAAAGTATCCAGCTATTCACTTTTAATCTCATATTGGGGAGTCTCTGGAGGAAGGAGAATTTGACCTCTCTTCTGAGAATCCTGGAGTCTATGTGGATGAATGGGTTTAGTTATTCTCCCATCCCACTAAAACAGTGAATATTTCCCCAATAGAGTGTAAGGCCCAAGAGGATGAAGCTCCTTCCCCTATCTTTATGTATGGAGACTCATCGGACCAGACTCTTCCTTGTTCACAGTAGGTTGTTGGGCCCCTGGTTCCCTTACTTCCTGCTCTAAGAACCTGCAAAGAATCTTGTGACTGAACTGTGCCTTTCATGATCTGTGACTGGCCCACACGAATGTGTGCTCAGCGGTAACACCTCATTCCAAACACTCAGACCTATTCCTGAAGTCTGTCATTTCCTTCTGTGATCATCTTGACCCGTGAAGTGGAAATGAAGTGTCATAAGTGTCAGGAAAACCTGCCAGCTAGCAGACTGTGACCACTTCCATCTGTACCCTATACACTTTTAGGGTAGCTATTTCAGATGTAAGACAACAGTCCTTGATCAATAGAAACCTTCCATGTGCCTTGCTGGGGTTTTTCAGCCTCACCAGCATTGACCTGAGGTCCGTCCATCTTGGAACTTACATCCTCAGTTCATAGGCTGTGTCTCATAGCTTTTCTAGATTCACCCTCTGGGGAACAGTCTCATCGTGGCTTTATTTCCTCGTTCTCCTCTAACATCCTGGACTCTGTTCTTGAACGAGGTCTCTGAGAAGAGAACGTCTCTGCCTGACATGAGAGAATTGTTTGAGAAGTGCAACTCCAGCCCAGGCAAGTAACGTTCCTTTTGTGAGCTGGAATTGAAGTCCAAACTCTTTTCTGGCCAGTTCAAGACCAATAGGAATCCTTTCTGATTACTCCTATCCTGCTTCATCCTCCTTGTTGTTGTTGTTTTTTTTGGGGGGGGGAGGGGAGAGTGGGAAACAATCTCCCTTTCCTTTCCTTCCATGTTTACCTCAACCCACCCTCACTAGAAAGCACATAGGAGTCTCACACCTATCCTCTATTCCACCTAAACATTACCCCGCTCTCCTTTCATTCCAGTGAAAATAAGCTACATTCTGTGTGTAAACTACATCCTATGTCTAAACTACAACATGTTCTTGATCATGGATCAGTGCTGTAGCGTGTCTGGTGAAGATGTGCTATGGCAATAGGAGATTGCTCTCCCATCAGCATAATTGCTCCACCTCAATGAGAGGCGAAAGCAGAGCATTCTCCCACTGACATAGTGTGGTATAGATACCACTTTAAGTCGATGTAACATATGTTGTTCAGGTGGGTGGCTTTTTCACACCCTGGAGTGACGCAAGTTGCATCAACTTGAGCGGTAGTCTAGACCAGTGGTCCCCAACCCCCGGGCCGCGTACCGGTACCGGTCTGTGGATCAATTTGTACCGGGCCGCGGGCGGGGGGTCCGGCACGTGGCTGATGGGGCGGGCGGGGGGTCCGGCGCGTGGCTGATGGGGCGGGCGGGGGGTCCGGCGCGTGGCTGATGGGGCGGGCGGGGGGTCCGGCGCGTGGCTGATGGGGCGGGCGGGAGGGTCCGGCGCGTGGCTGATCGGGCGGGCGGGGGGGTCCGGCGCGTGGCTGATCGGGCGGGCGGGGGGGGGTCCGGCGCGTGGCTGATGGGGCGGGCGGGAGGGTCCGGCGCGTGGCTGATCGGGCGGGCGGGGGGGTCCGGCGTGTGGCTGATGGGGCGGGCGGGGGGTCCGGCGCGTGGCTGATCGGGCGGGCGGGGGGTCCGGCGCGTGGCTGATCGGGCGGGCGGGGGGTCCGGCGCGTGGCTGATCGGGCGGGCGGGGGGTCCGGCGCGTGGCTGATCGGGCGGGCAGGGGGTCCGGCGCGTGGCTGTTCAGGCGGGCGGGGGGTTCGCGTGGCTGATCGGGCGGGCGGGGAGTCCGGCGCGTGGCTGATCGGGCGGGCGGGGGGTTCGCGGGGCTGATCGGACTGGGGCTTGTTTAATGCCTGGAACTGAAGGAAGGAGTGAGAGTCAAAGGAGTAGAGCTTGTGAGTCTTAGCGGGCACACCAACATGCAGAAGCCTTATCTGACGGTTCAACCCCCCCATCCCCAGCCCCCGGGCCGCAGTAAAATTGTCAAGCGTTGACCGGTCCGCGGCGATAAAAAGGTTGGGGACCACTGGTCTAGACAAGCCCTAGGATACTGTGAGATCATTCAGATTGCATGAGGATCCTCCAACTCTTCCTGGTTAAAAGGCCAAGTTCCCTGCCCCTACAATTTCTCTTGGAATCTGTCAAGGAGGGAGAAAGTGGTGTATTTTTCTTGCCCTTAGGGTACTCTTAATCGGACTTAACATTTGAGTCGAGTCACAGTTTAACCTGAACGTTGGCATTCTTGCAGGGGTTGATCCACATCATAGAACCATGTCATAGTTGTCAAGATTGGGAGAAAACGCTCGAGGGAAGCCAGAACAGCAGGCAGTTTGTAGGTCAGAGCTGAGGTACATTGCCAGAGCTACATGAGGAAGTTCACAGAGCTCTTTTTCCCCACAGTGGGGTTGTCCCTCACTTCTCATACATATTCACAAAAAGCAAACAAAAAACTAAATTTATCCCTAAAGCATAAAATAAATAAATAATATGAAAAAAATGTTACGCAGTTTCAGTCCTTTGGTTTACTGAAATGTGTGGCGTACCAGGAATCTGTATCATTTTTGCTATGCTCAGAATATATACTTCTGTCTTTGTAACTGCTAAGTCCAGTGATGTTAAAAAAAATTATTTTGGTGCCATTAAGTGTTGGAAGAAAAAACTGTGCCTAAACTGAAGCAAAACAGCAGACTACACTTAAAGTTTTTAAACTTCTTTTGACTGTTTTTCAAATCATTTCCATTCATACTCAAAGTATCTATGACATAACACCACAGTATTCTAAAATAAATTAACCTCTGCAATTTAACTTTATCTGTTTTAGATTATGGCTAGAGATTTTAACCTTCGAGCTCATGAAATGAGTCCTGACCTTTTGCCTGACATTATTTTCTGTGAAATGAACTCTGTATCCTGGGGTATGTTTCTGTTACAGAGCCTGGAAAACACTTGGTGGAAGAAGCCTTGTTCATTACTTTTTTTAATAACCGTTATCTATAATGAGCACTAAAATCATGTTTACCTGAATGAAAGGAGGGAGATTGAAGAATTTATTTGGATTAACAGATATAAAGAGATTTTTTTATGTAAGTGATCTACACTGGGGGTCACAATTTAAATTCAGAGAAACGTAGTTCA
Organism: Sternotherus odoratus; assembly: GCA_032164245.1. Lineage (NCBI taxonomy): Eukaryota > Metazoa > Chordata > Testudines > Kinosternidae > Sternotherus > Sternotherus odoratus. Next base: position 133,337,505 of record JAVMKO010000001.1, on the reverse strand, counting down.
GAAAGGACGACTTCTGTTGCTTAATTATCAGTGTTGCATTTCTGCCTTGATGAGGTTTGTAACTTTCAGTAATTTTAATATACAGTAAAAAGCCAGATCCTACAGTTCTTGTGCACCCATAAATTCCGCTGGGAGCGTAGCACATGCAAGGACTCAGGTTTGCGCCTTTATAACCAAATTCACACCTGGCACAAGCAGGGAAATTCCCATGAAGCTAATGGAGATGTCTGCTTGCCCCAGATGTGAATTTGGTCCTCCAGAAAGCAAACTGATGTATTAAACAACAAAGCTATTAGGCTAATTTTTAAAAGTGTGAGTAGACATTAACAATTTTAGATAATGCTTTTTTAGCCAGAAGGCCGAGAAGTGATTACAACTTCCCTCCTCTCTCCTGGTGAAGTAAATAAGTATAGAATCATAGGATGGAAAGAACCCCGAGAGGTCATCTAGTCCAGTGCCCTGTAGTCATGGCAGGACTAAATATTATCTAGACCACTCCTGACAGGTGTTTGTCTAACCTGCTCTTAGAAATCTCCAATGATGGAGTTTCTGCAACCTCCCACTACACAATTTATTCCAGTGCTTAACCACCCAGACAGTTAGGAAGTTCTTCCTAATGTTCAATTTAAACCTCCCTTGTTGCAATTTAAGCCCATTGCTTCTTGTCCTCTACTCAGAGGTTTAGAAGAACAATTCTTCTCCCTCCACCTGGTAACAACCCTTTATGTACCTGAAAACTGATATCATGTTCCCTCTCAGTCTTCTTTTCCAAACTAAACGAACCCAATTTTTCCCATCTTCCCTCATAGGTCATGTTTTCTAGACCTTTAATCATTTTTGTTGCTCTTCTCTGGACTCTCTCCAATTTGTCCACATCCTGAAATGTGGCACCGAGAACTGGACACAACACTCCAGTTGTGGCCTAATTAGTGTGGAATAAAGCGGAAGAATTACTTCTTGTATCTTTCTTAAAACACTCCTGCTAATACATCCCAGAATGATATTCCCTTTTTTTTGCAACAGCATTACACCGTTGACTCGTATTTAGCTTGTGGTCCACTATGACCCCCAGATCCCTTTCCACAGTACTCTTAGGGTACGTCTTCACTACCCGCCGAATCGGCGGGTAGAGATCGATCTTCTGGTGATCGATTTCTTGCATCTTATGAAGACGCGAGAAATCGATCGCACGCGGCGCCCCCATCGACTGCGGAACTTCAGCTTGCCGGGAGGCGCAAGCTGGAGTCGACGGGGGAGCGCGCCGCCGCCCGCTGCCGCCATGAGGACGAGCGGTAAGTCGGCTGCAGATACGCAAACTTCAGCTACGTGATTCACGTGGCTGAAGTTGCGTATCTTCAGTCGATTCCCCCCCCCCCCCCCCATAGTGGAGACCAGCCCTTTCCTTGGCGGTCATTTCACATTTTGTATGTGTGCAACTGATGGTTCCTTCCTAAGTGGAGTACTTTGCATTGTCCTTATTGCATTTCATCCTATTTACTTCAGACCATTTCTCCAGTTTGTCCAGATCATTTTGAATTTTTATCCTATCCTCCAAAGCACTTGCAATCTCTCCCAGCTTTGCATCGTCTGCAAACTCTTGGTATCATTTGTACTCTGTAAGCCAGTGGACCCCAACCTTTTTGTGGCCAATAGCACATTCCTGTGCTATGCCGCGTTCTCTTGCGCCCCGGGCATGTCTGCCGAAAAACCGCCAAAGTGCCTGCTTCCGCTTTCGGCGGCATTTCGGCGGCCACGCAGCATTCGTCCCCGTGTCTTCCGAAATGCCGCCGACAGCAGAAGAAGGTACTTCAGCAGCTTTTCGGTGGACACACTCCCGCAGCTGCGTTGGGGACCACTGCTGTATGCCATTATCTAAATCACTGATGAAGATATTGAATAAACCCGGATCTAGAATTGATCCCTGTGAGATCTCACTCGTTATGCCCTTCCAGCATGTGAAGAAAGCAAACCTTGTGGGCTAAATGAATGGACTGCAATGGAGTTTCACCTGCTGAATTTTGCCCAGAGAGATTAAATTACTTCTTCAGGGTCATGTGCTGGGTAATTGCTGTAGGAGCCAGGATTAGAATGTCTTGGGTCTCTGCTCCATGTAAATCAATTCAATCATTATGCCTTGTAATTTACAGCAAAGTGTATTCTATACTTTGGTCTACTACTACCTGGTAGTCCATATTGGATGTGCAGTCTGAGAGCATATCCTTCTTCCACTGAAGTCAATGGGACTTCTGCTATTGACTTTCATGGCAATATGGTTAGTCCCTGTGTATGTATATTGTATAATACTATGCATACCTCTCCCATAGGCTTTTCATAGATATCCTCTTGCCATTGTGCAGCCTTGGTTTGAATAGCATCTCGCTGGAGTGCCTCTAATACCTTTTTGGGAGTAACAAATCCATATTGTGCTTCAAGCAAAGCCAGGTCAATTTTTTCAGCCTTAAGAACTCCTATGACTTCATCTTGAGCCTGCAGAAAGACAACACAAAGAATTCTAGTGAACTAGTTTTATGTATTGGCATGGTCGATGAGTAGCTTCTACATTAACATTTGGCAATAGTTTTTAAAGTTCTTCAAATTCAAATTGAGATAATTGGTAAAGTGAACATTTTAAAATTATAAGAGAAATATTGGTATTCGGATTTTGAAAATACAATGCTTAATTTAAATTGTGTGTGTATATATATGTATGTGTATATATGTATATATATATATATATATGTCATAAATATGACATGACCTTTTTAGGTACACTTTCTCTGATACTCCAGATTTTTGTTAAAAGTAGATTATGTAACTCGGTTTTTGTACCAACACATACTTTTCATTGTACAGGAATTTAAAACAAAATGTCATTTCAGGTATTGGCATGTATTTTTAGATTTTCATGTAGTTTTTAATGTACTTTGGGAAGCCAAGAAGCTTCGCACTCTCTCTTCACACAGGGTATGAAGGCAGCATTTGTTGTTTAAACGGAATCGGAGGTAGTCAGCTTCTATTGTCACATGCACATGTTTGTGCATTGAAGCTAGTGAGGTACATGGTGGAGAGGATGTGACCTTTCACAACATGCATTCCAAAAGTATGCAATAATGGCAGCTCTTTAAAACAAGATTAATTGCCTTAAAGTTGGCTGAAGTGACGTGTGTGTGTGTGTGTGTGAGAGAGAGAGAGAGAGTGATTATCTATAGGGAAGTGTGTGTGAAATGCATAAGGCCAAGATTTTCAAAAGTAACTAATAATAAATATTAGGGTCCTCAATCATGGGTGCCCCCTCCAGACACTTTAAAGAATGTTGAGTTACAGAAAGTGTTGAGGCCTGCTTTCTGAAAACCAGGCCTCTTCAAGATGTCTCAGGTTGCTCACCCAAAAATCTAGTCACTTTTGAAAATCTTGGCTGCCTATGTGTGTACATTATACACTCTGTATACATAACTGTATGTATTTTTCTTTATATATGTGTGTATATATATAGCATAATTGCCAACATTCTCTTTGAGTACGGTGTTAATTCGCTTAGTAGTATGTTTGCATATATTCTGGGACAAAACAGCAGGCATGTGTACCTTTCATAAAGTTACTGTGTAACAAAGCCTATTGTGGAAACACATTGCTTGTATTTGTGAGAGCCTATAGTGTTTGATAGGTACCAAAATGTAGGTACAGTAAACTCTCGATTATCCAGAATTGGGTTAACCAGGATGTGGATTAACCGGGATGTAAAAAAAAAAAAAACACGCATAACTCGCAGGGCCAGCTCTGGCTTTGTTGCCGCCCCAAGTGCGCACACACACAAAAAACCCATCAGGGCACAGGGCAGCCAGTGAACCAACACTCCCTACCTCTGGCGCAGGGTGGCTGGTGAACCAACCTCCTCCTCCCCATATTTTCCATGGGAGGTTGATTATCCAGGATTTTATTAACCAGGATTATTTTTCTCTATCATCCTGGATAATCGAGAGTCTACTGTATATAAAACAAAGCGAATACCATGCAATTAAAAAAAATTATTTCCCACTTCTTCATGGTGACAGTTGTTAAAAAGTTAGAGGAGGAGGAATGCCTATTAATATTAACTCTGAAAATGTCAAAAGGAAAGGCAGAAAGTTAAATCACTTAAAATAATTCTATACTAGGGTTTCTAGAAAAAATTCACAATGACCTTTTCAGACTGTATATTCAATATTGCCAACTCTCACAACTTTATCATGAATGTCATGCTCTTTGCTTCTCTTAAAGCCTCTGGAGTCATGAGATTCTCATGAAATGACAGCTTTAAAAAAAAAAGTTTCTAACTCTCCTGGAGGTGGAGAAAGCTGGAAAAGTGACTCAAGTAATCTCTTCTCAAAAGGCAAATAAGACACAAGATTTATAATTTTTTTAAATCTCATTTTTAAAAATCTCATTATTTTTGAGGCTTGATCTCATAATTTTGGAAGGGTTGGAGTTGGCAGTACTGTATATTGGCAAATCAGGAATCCAAAAAATCGCATTCCTACTTTTTTCTGCAAAAGTATTTTCTCTCGGACTTTTACAAATTAATCAGTGGACCCAGTATGTTCATATTTTTAATTTAAACCATTTCAATTTTAAACATAATGAGAATGTTGGACTTTTTTACTAGACAGAGATGTGTTTCCTTAGAGCTGTTTTTCAGAGAGAGTGTTTGGGAAATATGGGTCTTGATCTAAATTTAGAGAGAAGGCAGGGAAACAGGTGATGACTTTGAAACAATTTAATAACACAACATTTTTCTTAACGCACACATCACTCCCTGATTTGTTTTGGGCCCAGTATTGGCAGAGTGGGGAAAGGGTTGCTAGGAATTTCCCTGCGGAAAGGGACAAAATAACATATTCTACAAGAATTAACGGTAGATTTGATTCTATGTTCACCTGGTCACTTATATGTGTAAATGACCAGTTGAATAAACACACACAGAGAATATATATAGTGTGTCTACATATACATATATTAATAATAAAAGTACTCACGTAGGTAATGTCCAGATGTTAAACTGTGAAACCATTTGATAAATCCATTTATCATGCACCTTTGACCAATTCACCTGACCTCTGCTCACAAACATTCCAAACTCATGAGCAGTTTCAAACAGCTGTCATTACTGTTATTAAATCACCTTGCTCTCCTCCTCCTTTCTGCAAATACAGACTTCCATTCTCACTCCCAAATTATATTTGCGCAAGGTGGGCAGCATTCAGCCCTCGGCCACTGAGAGCTTTTACATATAGAAAAAGTCAGATCTTGAAATCCAATATCTCCTGGTCATGGTGGGAGCCAGCACTCATTCCTACCCCAGTAAGGACTGATATAATGGACCTTTTGAGGTATTCTAAACCGAATTAAGGACATTTTTAGGGGGGTTATTGCTCCCTTTGAATTCTGTACAGTTGGACTCCCTAGTAACTAATTCATCTTGCTTTACAGGAGAACACAAGAAATAGTTATATAACAAATATATTCTATTCTGAATACACAATGGGATTGTGTGGTATTAAAGTTTTACCAGTTGTCCGTAGGATGAATTCACATGAATTGCACACTTTGAGAATAATGAAATCATTGAGCTACTAAGACATGTCCATGATGACACCTACATATTTCATAGAATGTCAGGGTTGGAAGGGACCTCCGGAGGTCATCTAGTCCAACCCCCTGCTCAAAGCAGGACCAATCCCCAACTAAATCATCCAACAGATTTTTGCCCCATATCCCTAAATGGCCCACTTGAGGATTAAACTCACAAACCTGGGTTCAGCAGGCCAATACTCAAACCACTGAACTATCCCTCCCCCTTCAAATATGTGATATACTGGGATGAATAGGGAAAGTCTAGTGTTGGTTGTTGGGTTAGGAGTTCTTGTCTGTGGTGTATGGATGAATATTCGATGTACTCTTACATTTTACATGTGTACACCTGCACTAATTATAATAGGTGTACTATCTAAAACAGGTGGGGGAGGCGTGGGAAAGCATATATTTAGAGTAGATTATGCAATGAGCCTACAATCTGGAACATAAAACAAAAGAAGACTGCACCTGTAATTCACCCTCAAGCACACTAAGAAGAAATAGCAGGTCATCTCGCGAGAGATCCTCTCCTTTCTTGGAATATCTTTGTTTTTTCTCAGATTCGGGGCTTCTTAGGATGGTACTGGTTTCTTTCTCCTTTTGTCCCCTTTTCATGTTTACTCTCCCAGCATAAGGAGCATCTTCCTTATGGTGGCCTCTTATCTTTTGCTGGAACTGTTTTGATTTGGTTGGCCTTTCTGTGCTGTTACTTCTGGAGCGCATGTGTATGTCCCTGGAGCTGGAAGGAGGGTGGGAAAAAGTGAAATATTTTAACCATCATTGAACATAGAGAATTCCCAGTGGTGGCATTCACCTCAGAACAGAAGGTTCACAAAAGTATGCCACTTAAGTGGTACAGAAGTCCTATATTAATGGTGTAAATGGTTGATAAGCAGACTGACCAAGTCTCCTGGTGTGTCAGGAAGACCCCCATTTACAAGCAGAAAGCTTCCACCTCCTGATTTTTTTAATGTTATCTCCTGCATCTGCAATACTCTTTCTTCTGCTCGGTCCCAGCCATTCCAATCCCTTTCTTGGGTGCCTTACTTTGGGCCCTGAGGGAGAATTGGAGGGTTCAGTGCACTTCTTGCTCTCTGTGTTGGTGTGCATGCGGCTAGTCCTGCCCCCGGCAATAGCAAGCACGCGTTCACACGTGCTGGCTATTTGGGCTATCTTGCTTGTGCTCTGCAGCAGACAGGCAGGAGAGGGGGAATGTTGACTGGTTGCAAAGTAGTGCTGGGTATCTCTTGGCCGTACTGCTCGTCAGAACTGTGGCCACTGTGCACATTCAGCAGAGACATGTCAGAGAGGCATGTGTCAGGTGCCCAGGGCCCACCACCAATCTCTGGGAAATTAGTTTGAAAATGTTGGTCAGTATGTCCCTAGGAGCTCGTGTGAACCTACTGCATTGGGATGAACTTTGCCCTGAGGATCTAAAAGTAGTGCATTGTGTCTTGCTGAAATACTGTTTGTCTGCATCACAGGAAACCCAAATTCTAGTGTGAAATATAGACTACTAGTGTAAAAGCCCGTGTACACGGGCCAACAGTAATGGCTCGCACCCCCGTCCCCCTCGCTCGGCTCTCTGCCTCCTTCCCCCCCTCCCCCTCGCACGGCTCTCTGCCTCCTCCCCCTCCTCCCCTTCGCGTGGCTCTCTGCTGGGCACAGCTGGCTGGGCCGTGCCCGGGCGCCTCTGCCCCGACGGCCCAGTGCCCCTTTCCCATGTTCCACCTGGCCAGAGCCCCCTGCCCGCGCCTCCTGCGCCCAGCCACCCTCCTGCCCGCGCTCCTGGTCCAGACCCTGCTTCCCTCGCGGTGGTGCACGCGCGGCGGCCATGTTGTGCTGCCGAACTACACCTCCCAGCATGCCGTTCATCCGGGCCGTCTCTACTGCGCATGACGGCTTCACACAAACTTCCCTAGCTGATTATTATATAGGATGGGAATTCACTTGAGATAGAAATGTTACAGATAGGGCCATTTGGATGAAGTGTGCTTTCACTGAGAAGAAATGTATAATGTACCATACTCTGTTGATATTGGATATCTTTATGGATTAAAGCTCTCTTCCTTTTTGGTGGTAAGCTTTTAGAGTTGCCAGTCCTTGAGGATTTTTCTGGAGTCTCCAGGAATTATAATTTTTAATTAAAGATTAATCTCTGTCATGTGATGAAACCTCCAGGAATACATCCAGCCAAAATTGGCAATCCTATTTTGAGATAAGGCACAGATGACAGTGCCTAGCCTACTGGAACCCCAATCCTGACTAGGCCTTCTGAGTGCTATTATTTATATAACTATTACATCTTAAACATTGTTGTCAATAAATTAATACTCTTACAAACATTAAATAACTCAAGGAGCTCAACCGACTCAGCTTGTCATAAAGATGGTGATTGGATGATTGTATCACAGTCTATAAATACCTGTAGGAGGAACAGAAACTTGGTAATAGAGGGCCCTTCAATCTAGCAGGCAAAGGTATAATTGGGTCCAGTGGCAGAAATTGAACCTAGATAAATTCAGACTTGAAAAAGTGAAAATATTTATTAATGAAGATAATTAGCCTCTGGAATAATTTACCAAGGGTTGGGGTGGATTCTCCATTACTGGCAAATTTTAAATCAAGGTTGGATATTTTTCATAAAGATCTGCTCTAGTTCAATCACACCTATTGGATTTGAAATAGTAATTGACCTATGTTATGCAGGAAGTCTGACTAGATGGTCTCTTCTGGCCAAAATTTGTGAATCTGTGACTAAGAATACTCCAAAAAATACTCCTCCTTTTGTCTGATCCTGAATGGAAATTCTAATCCTGGATTTACATCTTTAAATAAAGTCGGCTCCTATGATCATAACATAACAAATATAGTAGTATTTCTGTTTGCACTGCAGGAGGAGGATTGAAAGAGTAGGAGAGGGAAGAGAGCTTTTTTTTTCAACATAAATATGGGTTGATTAGTTAAAAGTGACCTAAGAACATTATGGAAAGAATTGTGTTTATCCTAATACTTGTTAACCTGTTTCTTATCCCACTACCTCACTCCACCCCACCCAACATGCTTGTTTGAATTATCTGCCTGTTACAGCTTGTCTTTTTTTAGATTGTAACCACTTTAGTACCGGTTTATTATATGTGTGTACAATGCCTATCACAATAAGGCCCTGGTCTGGCCCTCTAGAGTCTAGGCATTACCACAGTAAAATTGATCAATAAGAATCATATCAACAAATACCGAGGTGATGTAGTAATCAATGATCTGACCACCTATATACACAATTATGCCTCAAAAGTAGAATGCCATATAATTCTTAAGTGATGCACAAAGCCCTTCTTTATTTTTCTTCTAGTGGATTCTGCATGTTCTTTATGCAGCACCCTAAACCACAGTGCCTGCTTGTTTTAAACTGACCATTTCAGGGTTCAAGAAGGCATTTCCTCCCCCCAGGTACAGAACTGTCCTGTAGGGGAGGTGCATTACAGAGAGTTTTCACCTTCTTCTGAAATATTAGGTTTGGGCTACAACCAGAAGTGGGATTCTGGACTTGATAGAGCTATGGTCTGACCAGGAATGGCAAGTTCTGTACTTCCCCTCCCTTTCCCCCCGGCTTTTATGCACAAACGCTCATATCCTTGAAGATCCATGCCATGCACCTTCTTCACAACCAAAGAGGGCTGGCTGAGATCCCCTTTGGAGTCTGTCAAGGCAACTCCTTCATCACCCGTTTACTAACACAAGGTGCTTTATGCCTCAGAAGGCAGGCTGACCTTCTGCCGAATAGGTCAGCTGCCCAGGCAGATTGGGTCTCTGCAGTACTCCAGTGTCTGCCTAGCCCCAGTACTGTGAGTATTTTCCACTGAATGGAGCCATTGCTGTATAGAAACTTTCTGTTGCGTCGTGCTTGAATACAAACACAGCAACTCTGTTAAATCTGTTAACCAAAATATTTACCTAGGTTCAATGAGCAATGAAAATGATTACACACAAATGGAATATTTGTGAACTTTTTAAAGTAGCATTTAAGTTGACTTTAAAGTTGTATTATTGTGTCTGAAGAAGGCCCATGTTTTGTTGTTATTAATCCACTGTTTTATCTATCTAATCTATTTTATTTGTTAATCTGTTCAGGAATTTATATCGTGTTAATGAGTGTAATATGGATATGTGTATACTGAAATATAAGCTTGGGCTCAGATTCTAGCTTGAGCCCAATTCCCCCTACCCCCACCCCTGGTCCATCTACACACAGATCTCTGACTTAGGCTTGGACCTAGGTTCCTAGGACCCTGTGTGGGTGGAGTTGAAGCTGGAACCCAAGGTTCGAGCCCTATTGTTTTGCAATGTGGATGCAGCTGTCTATCTCCCCCCCCCCCCCCTCCAACTTGGGTCTATTCCTGGGAGTCCATCAGAAATATCCCACAATCCCATGGGCAGCTTCCTTTGTCCCCTCTATCCCAACAATCTCCAGTCCACTCGTCTGAAAATGGAAGGAATCCCACTTGCACTGAGCTATGTGAGACCAAAAAAACCCCAACCCTGTCTTGTCCTAGTCCAGCCCCTCGACTTCTAAAGGCTACAGAACCTCCACAGCTTGCCCACACTGCGGCAGGAGCCCGGGTCAATGTACTTTCATGGACCATTCCAAGAGGTAGCGTTTTCGTGATGAACTTATGATTGAAGCTCTGGACAGTGCCGACAGGCAGGTCCAGCACCAAAGACAGACAAAGTTGTGGCTTGAGGAAAGCCCTGCGGGGAGGCAAGAGGAAAGTCAGAGCCTGGCAGCACAACTTGAGGAACTTCAGATCCAAACTGCAAAGAGAGACTGCAGAGCTTCAATTCATTTGCAAATTCAGCTCACACACTTTGGGACTGAACCGGGATCTACAATGGTTGGCTCATTACAGACATTGTTTCTCATCTCTCCATGTCCACACACCCCATTCAAATGCTAGACGAATAATCCACACTCCCTGATCGGAGATAACAAGCTGGCTCAGCTTAATTGGACTAACCTTTTCACCTCCCCCCTGGCTCTTACCTACTTTTCTATAACTGCCTGTTTGTGAACAATTGAACACTTCTACTGCCTGCATCCGACGAAGTGGGTATTAGCCCACGAAAGCTCATGCTTCAAAACTTTATAGTTAGTCTTTAAGGTGCCACAGGACTTTGTTAACTTGAGGATAGGGTTTCAGAACGGGAGCAGGCCCTTGCTTCACAGTTCCAGGAATGGTGGCAAAGGGAGGAGGACAGAGCTCAACAGAAAGCGCGCTGTTTGAGCAGTCGGTATTACTAATGATCACAAGGGTACCAGCTCCTGCTGCATCACCCACGCCCTAGTCTGAGTCCCATGTGATGCTGTACAGAACTTGGAAATCTCTATGGCTGGGTGGACCATGCAAGCAGGCCCCATGACCATCTGGGCAGAGCAACTTTGCCCCATTCAGTTTTCTGTATTGCACCCTTCCCTGTGGATGCCTCCCTGGCACCAAGTGCGTAGCAAATTGGGAAAGGAGAACCGGGAACATGCCATCGTAGGGAGTTTCTGTCTTGCACGTGATTTACTTGGTTGTACTTGTTCATGTGCTTTTTTTTTTTTTTTTTAAAGTTCTGTTGTTCCTGTTGTTTTGGTGTGGTAATGGCAGCTGGCCTGCCTGGCAGTGGGTGAATGATGTACTTTTCCAATATATGTTCATAAATTAAGCTTTTTATTTATCAAACAAGTTTATTGCTATCCCTGCATCACGTCATACAATGTGTATTTCAAATAATAAAGTTAAACACATGATCAGGAACCATTAGGAATTAGTATGCAAAGACTATTCCAGTTAGTTACATCAGTCTGTACTGTGACTCACACACAAATTATTAGGTTGCATATTGAGTGAGTGATTTCTTTCTACTTTCAGATTTGGTTATGATGCTGTCAGTTGATTTTATATTTTGGGAAACCCACATCTGTGACTGAAGAACCACCATTGAAAAAATTCATGTTGCTGCAGACTCTGGTCCCATTTTGTGCAGTAAACAAACTACCGCAGGAGTGAAAAACATAGACTTCATCCACCCATCTTGAAATTCTTCCCTTTCTCTTCCAAACGGTCAGAGAATTTTTTCCTGGGTATCTGGCTGGTGTGTCTTGCCCACATGCTCAGGGTATAGCTGATCGCCATATTTGGGATAGGGAAGGAATTTTCCTCCAAGGCGGATTGACAGAGGTCCTGGGTTTTTTCACCTTCCTCTGCAGCATAGGGCATGATTCACTTGCTGGAGGATTCTCTGCACCTTGAAGTCTTTAAACCATGATTTGGGGACTTCAGTATCTCAGACATACGTTAGGGGTTTACTACAGGAGTGAGTTGGTGAGATTCTGTGGCCTGTGTTGTGTAGGAGGTCAGACTAGGTGGTCATAATGGTCCCTTCTGACCTTAAAGCCTATGAGTCTATAAACTGTCAGCTCTCTCCTCTCCTTCTCCCCCCAGCCCTGCAGGTTGCAACGTGGCCTAATGGTTGACCTTCTCAGTGCTCTTGATAGGTGAGACAGACCACTGACTGCAGCGTACTACACTGTGACCACTGCAGAAAGAGAATCCCTTGTAGTTCAGATTGGGCTGGTTTTCGGTAAAGTTAGTCAGCTTTTTTGAATAGTTCCAGTGTAAGTTATAACTGGAACAAAGTCATTTTTAACTTTCCCTTTATGTTTTTACCTTTTTACATTCTGAAACATTTTCTACCCACATGAAAGATTTTTTTATAAAGAGGACAAAATTTTAATAGTACCATGAAGTTTCTGGATATCAGCTGTTTCATGGCACCCTACAGGGTCTGTCATCTCTTCAGAGCCAGGGTTCTGAACATTAGCTTAATGAGTGGAAATTTTTCCCTCTGTGTGCCTGTGTCTCAGCTGTACACTATAATAACCCACATCAAAAGGACCTACTTACACCAGAGATGTCTTGCAGCATGGTTAAAATACTCTTCCCTCTTGTAGCAGAAATGCTAGTTCATACTGAGGCAACATTAACTTTTGCTATAATTCCCATTGGAGGATAGAGCTCTCAACTGTACCGCATTTCACAGGAACTCCTTACTTAGTCGTCCCGGTTAACATTGTTTTGTTGTTACTTTGCTGATCAATTGCTGATTAGGGAACATGCTTATTTAAAGTTGTGCAGTGCTGCCTTCTAACGCCCATTGCAGCTAGCTGGTGGGTGGGTGGAACCTGGGTGGACCGGCAGCCCCCTAATTAGCTCCCCCTATCAGCTCCCCACTCCCCTAAGTTCCCTGTGCAGCAGCTGCCCAGCTGGCTATCCATTGCCAGCAGTTCAGCTGTCCCTCCCCCCACTGCCATGTGCTACTCCTGCCCCGGAGCTGCTCCCCAAGACTTCTGCTTGCTGTGGGAGGGTGGGGGGAGAGGAAGAAGAGGGCCGCTAATGTCAGGGTATCCTCCTGCGTCCTGCTTACCCAGTCTTCCATAGAGCAGGGGATGCACACAGACAGAGGGAACTGCTGCCTTAGGCAGCAGCTGCGGTTCGGTCTCTGCTTGCTGATCTAACTAACAAGGCAGTGTATTTCTGACCCCACTCTTCATATTTAAAGGGGAAATGTGCATCTCTGTCTCTCAAATACACACAGGGTGTGTGTCTCTGTCTGCTCTCCCTCCCTTTCTGATGCTTTGTAGAGTGTGAGAGTTAACCCTTGAGGGCTTAGCCAATTGCTAGTTCATCATTTAGCAGTAAGGCATTCCCTTGGAAATATCCCACCGTCTAACTCCTCCATTCAACCAAGCTTCACAATCATCATCAATATGTACCAGTATTAAATTGTTTGTTTAAAACTTATACTGGTGTGTGTGTGTGTGTGTGTGTGGTCTTTTGTATGGTGAAAAAAATTTCCCTGCAACCTATTCCTACCCCTATTTACATTAATTCTTATGGGGAAATTGGATTTGCTTAACATCATTTTGCTTAAAGTCACATTTTTCAGGAACATAACTACAACCTTAAGTGAGGAGTTCCTGTATATTCTTCCTTTGAGCTAACTCAGGATTCACATTACTCTGTATCAACAACTAGGTTGATATGAGAGCAGAGAGTGACAGCTGGTAGCAGCTGGGTAAGGAGAGGAGGAGACCTGACTCAAAGCACACCATCTTGCATCTCCGCATGTTAATATTTGTCTTTTGCAAAACAGTCACCAAAGAGCAATGATAACTTGTACACTCTAGCTACAACATTACAAAGGGATCAGGTGCTTGCTTCCTATTAAGCTTGTCATTCCCATGTGGAGCTCTTCCTGGCCATCTAGATGATTTCTGCCTGTTTACTTGCCTTTGGATGATGCGTTGTCTGCCTCTTTGGTAGTCTTTGCAGAGGCATCTTGGTGTAGAGGGCAAGGTGATAACATCCCTGCTTACCAGATGCTGTGCAGCTCTGCAGACCCTGTCACAGTCACATTGTCAGGCCTGAATTGAGTGAGCGTGTTAAATTGCAGCATTTCTCCACTCACTTTCCCCCTCCCCACCTTGCTCCAGTTGGAAAACCAAAGTTGAGGGAAATAATTTCTTCACATAGGTTTGAGACCTTAGGATCTGTTCTCATTGCCGGGGTCTTCAAAATTGCTTTTTTAATCTCCTAAAATGAATGTTCTTTTACATTTAAGAAAGTGATGGGCTAATCCATAGGATCAAAATATGCTCTCCCTAAGAGCCACAATAACAAATGATTGAATGTTTCTATGACTTTAATTTGGTCTCCACCCTCTCAATCATTTTGTAAGAGAGATGAAACTGCATTTGTCTCTTTGGCAGCAGTGAGCAAGCAGGTGGCTCAGAAATCCCCACTGTTTTTGTGGGAAAGACAGAAATATCCTGTAGAGATGACTTCACCACAGACACCGGAGAGTTTTAAGAAACATCCATCTTTTTTTTTTTTTTTTTCCTTTTCCCATCAGTATTTTCTCTCTTTAGCCAATGATTGACTTATGAGCTAACAAAATCACTCACAGGAGCAAATCTTCCATTAATCTCATGGTAAGGATCCTGGATTGTTGAGAACTTGATATTCCTTCCAAGAGTCCATGACTAAGCAAGGAATTATGTGTTTCTTTTTAAAAAACCTCTCTTATTTAAAGGGACATGGTCAAAACAAGAGAGCTCTTTTCTTCAACAGCCAATTCACCTGGGAGCTCTCAAGGATTCAGCAAGCGCTTCCCTTCCTCCACAAGGTCTGCAAGATGAACTAGGGATCCAGGAGATCCAGGGGCAGGACAGGTCCTCTGCTGGCTCCCCAAGGAGTCTCTTGGCATTTTATCACAGGAGAGTCAAATTGTTGCCACAGGGAGAGTAAACAAGCGGCCTGGGTTTCTCTTTGTAATAGGGTCTTGTTAAAACTTGGGACCCCGGTCTTAGCTTCTCAAGAATCCTGCAGCAGCAGTTCTTACACATTTCAGGAGAGTAGTTATTCAAACTGAGCAAGAATCTGCCTCCAAGAGATGACATCAAATGTTTCCAAAGAAAGCATCTTGAAAGCCATTTCCATGGTGGAGCCTGGTATGTTCTTTCAACTGACCAGTGTTCAGTTTACTATCTCTTCAGCTGGGGGAGTCCATCTGGGTCTAAGGACGACACCGGATCTTTGAAATACATCAGAGAGTATTTTTCCATAGCAATGTGCTCAGGATGAAAGTGATACGACGTGCCCTCCTTCCCTATAAACTAGGTTCCTTCATCACTATGCGTTGCTGAGACCTGGCCATGTAAGCCAGCAAAAGTTCACTTAAAACACGTCTCCCCAAAAAATCTCCAAGGCTGATGGGTACTTGAGTCTTTGCATCATTCAAGCCGTTCATGTACCGAAGAATCAGGCGGTGGGCTGTCAGTTCCATGGAAGTTTAGTCTGGCTTTTGCCTTTCCTCCCTTTTCTAAGCTATGGCGAGCCTCAGAAAGATCTGGAAGGATCACTTGAAGGTCAGACTGATTGATTGTGCTGAACTGGCATAGGGAGTCTTTTCTTTTTTAACCAGAATTCTGCTGATATAATACATTCCCTGTAACTACGTTTCAATTTGATCTCTTGTTGTTAGTTTTAAATTTTTGAGCCTTAATGTTCAGATCAGGGATCTCCAAATCTTTCATAGTGTGGATTACATCTTAATGGAAAGATCATCTTGTGGATTATGATTACACCCAGCCACCTTTCCTTGTATTGACCGAGTCATGTTCACATGAGCTATCTCTTCTGTTCCCATTGCTATACATTCTTGACGTAGCTACAGCAGTTGCTTACATGGCAAGGTAATATTAGGAGATAATTGTGATGTATTTTTAGCTTCGTATGATTAAATGTAACAGCTGGAAACAGGGAGAAAGAGCCAATATGTCCAGTCAGCCCTCAACATATGAATAGCGAGTATTCTGGCTTGCAGACCACAGTTTCAGAGCCACTGATTTAAAAGCAATTTTATGTTAATATTGTGGTCTGAGAACTCAAGAACCGGTATACACAGCATACAGCACTCAGCATGCATGCTACAGTTACCCAAAACACATGTTAAAGTTTATTCACATTATCAGAAATATTAAGTGTTATTAAGCATTCATGTTTGTTTCTGATCTGTTGAAAGAGTCGCATTTCCATTCAGAGACTATAAATCTCTTTATGCATTAGATCAGACTTCATTAACAAAACTGTCCACCCATTCCCAATCTATAGCACCCTTATAGAGCCCAATCTTTTTCTTCCTAAAGTCAGTGGCCAAATAAAGAGATGTCTAAGATTGTGTAATTTACACCTTCGTGTACGCAGCAGCTGGTATACCCTAAGACTTAGATCATCACCAAAAGACACACACATTGTTACACTTTCCTGTTAAGAATCAGAGAGGTAGCTGTGTTAGTCTGGAATAGTAGAGGTAACAAGGAGTCCTCTGGCACTTTAAAGACTAACTAAAGTCTTGAAGCATAAGCTTTCATGGGCTAATACCCACTTCGTCGGATCCGAAGTGCTTGCATCCGACGAAGTGGGTATTAGCCCACGAAAGCTTATGCTTCAATACTTTAGTTAGTCTTTAAGGTGCCACAGGACTCTGTTACTTTCCTGTTAGTTACTTTTCTTGCTAAACCAGTCTTTTTCCACACACCTCTGTTTGTTACACCAGCTGTAAATCCTCTAGATTAAGTAAAGACATTTCAGTTTTTGTATATGGGTGGTAGTGTGAGGGATGAGAATGTACACTAGTATAATTTATATGCTGAAGATTCTGGAAGGAAGTAGACTTACTTAGATTCCCCTCTGAATTTCGCCCGTTTGAGGATTTTGCAATTGATTTCAATGCCAGGAAAACTAGAATCGGTGATGCTGAAGTTAAGTCACTTGATACCTGTGTATTATAGTTTGGCTGTAAAGTAGTGATGAGTGACAAGGCTCTGTCATTATATGGCCCTGTTTTCAGAAGTTTATAACATTTGAGGAAAGCAGGGAAATAGATAGGTTGCTCTTAGCTGAAATTTTTTTGCTTGTTCTCCCAAAAGTGGGTTGAGGGGAGTTTAACTACATTCAGTTGCTTATGAGATATCAATGTGTGAAGGGAATATGTTTTCACTATTTAAATGATTATATGTTTTTTTTATGCTTTCAAACACGTTTAAAATAGGTTCTTTCTAATACTTTGAACTTCCCATATAACTTAGTGCTTTTCATGTGATTTGAAGAAATTACAGTTCTTAGTATTTAAAACTATGGGCTGCATTATCTTTTACTCCCTTTTTAACAAAGATGAGATGCTCACCTGGCATCTTCAGAGTCTCCCCTTGAAATAAATTTCAGTTGTTATGCCAGGTTGCTTTCCAAGTATATGTATTTTTACCTTTTTTATCGGCTTAAGACACAGTTCACATTATTTAATAAAGCTTTTGTGGTTTAATATTTATTCTGCAGCTGCTATAATTTAGCTTTCAGTATATAATTATTCTGTAATTATAGGACTATTCAAAGCAAAGCTGGAAATACTGCTACATGAAAAGAAAAGGTTCCTACTTTACAAATTATGTACCTAAATGCATCCTTTATCTATGTACCCTAAAATTAACTGGACAACAGACAGCTGTATAGAAGAAAGACGCAGATCTTATATTTTTACAATAATTGAAGATAAATACACCGGACCCTCGCTATAATCCGCGTCACCATAGCGTGGGTTCACGTACAGCGCGGTTGTTGCCATGGATCCCAAATTTAAATATTTAAATTGGAATCCATGGGAATGCATCCCCCACGTTAACGCGTCCCCCATGTTAGCGTGGGACCATGCATGGATCCCTAACCCCGGGCTATAGCGAGGGTCCGGTGTATGACCCATGTATGTGGTATAGAGAAGGTAGACTGTAAATTCATGTTTTCTCTTTTTCAGAATATGAGATCAAACATTCAGTGGACTTGAAAGATGACAAATTCAAAGCTGATTAAACAAATACGCTTATCAAATGCCCCCCCAATTAATCTGTGGTGCTCTCATTACCACAGGATATCAGTGAGGTAGAGAGTTTAGCAGGATTCAAGAAGGGATTAGACATTAAGGGCAGATGGTAACGCCCACAGCTAAATATAAAAGGTGACTTTGCCAGAGGGCTGGAAGTTGTGGTGGAATAGAAAATTATATTAGGATCATAGGAGCAACGAGAGGGGAAAACAATGAGCAGATCCCCCACCATCTTAGATATCTCTACAAGAGGAATGACATAACTGACATCACAGAGGCTTGATGGAATAAATGTCATGATTGGCATACTGGAATACTGTTATAATTTGTTCATGAAGGACAGGCAGGGAAAAATGGGAGATGCATTGCACATCAAGAATGTATACACTTGCCCTGAGGTCCAGAAGGAGGTGAGGAGCGGACCAGTTGAAAGTTTCATGGTGAAGATGAAAAGGGGGAAAAACAGAGGTGATGTTACGGCAGAGGTCTACTGCAGACCTCCAAATCAGGAGGAGAAGGTGGATGAGGCATTTCTAGAACAAATATCAGAAATATCCAAAACATTAGACCCAGACCTAGTAGTGATGGGGGACTATAACTTCCCAGACATCTTTTAGAAAAGTAATGGCAAAACACAAAATGTTCACTACGTTCTTGGAATGTGTTGGAGATAACTTCTTGCTTCAGAACATGGAGGAAGTAACTGGTGAGGGGAGCCATTTTAGACTTTATTCTGACTAAGGGAGGAATTAGTTGTGAAACTCAGGGCTTGTCTACACTACTGGCCGGATTGACGGGCAGCAATCGATCCAGCGGGGGTTGATTTATTGTGTCTAGTATAGACACAATAAATGTAGCATTGACTTTAGTACTCTACCTCAATGAAAATTGCAAGCGAAATTGACAGGAGAGCGTCTCCTGTTGACAACCTCAATTAAGAGACCATGGTAAGTAGATCTAAGTACCTCGACTTCAGCTATATTACTCACGTAGCTGGAGTTGCATTAGATTGATTCCTCCCTCAGCCCCATAGTATAGGCCAGCCCTGAAAGTGGAATGTAACTTAGGTGAATGTGATCATACATTCATAGGCTTTATGATTCTAATGAAAGGAATCAGTGATAGCAGTTGAATAAAAACAAACGATTTAAGAAAAAGCAGACTTTTACAAACTCAGAGAACTTGTAGATAATGTCCTCATGAGAAGAAAATCTAAGGGAATAAGGAGTTCAGGAGAACTGGCATTTTCACAGAGAGAGATTATTAAGGGCACAACAGCAAACTATCCTGATGCAAAGGAAAGTTAGGAAGAATACTAAGAGGCTGATATGACTCCATCAGGAATTCTTTAATGACCTGAAAATCAAAAAGGAATCCTACCAAAAGTGGAAACATGGACAGATTGTTAAGAATGAATACAAAAGAATAGCACAAGCATATAAGGACAAAAATGAGAGACTAAGGCACAAAGTGAGTTTTATCTAGCAAGAGACAGAAAAGGCATTAAGTAAAGGTTCTAGACATAGATTAGGAGCAAGAGAAAGATGAAAGAAAGTGTAAGTCCACTACTTAATGAGGAAGGGGAGCTACTAATACACAACACCTCACGAAGCCTGAGGTGTTTAGTGCCTATTTTTCATCAGTTTTCTCTAAGAAAGTTAACTGTGAGTGAATGCTTACCACAATTAATATTAACAACAAGAGGGAAGAACACAAACCAGAATAGGGAAAGAACAGGTTAAAGAATATCTAAGAATATATAAGTTAGATGTATTCAAGTTGGCAGGGACTGACAAAAAAATTCTCTAGGGAAAAGGAACTAACTGAGGCAATCTCAGAACTATTAGCAGTTATCTTTGAGAACTCCTGGAGGGTGGGCGAGGCCCCAGAGGGCTGGAAAAGAGAAAACATAATTCCTATCTTTAAAAGGGGGAATGAAGGGGATCCAGGAAATTACAGTTTAACTTTGATACCTGGAAAGATACTGGCGCAGATTATTAAACAATCAGTTTGTAAGCACCAGAGGATAATAGGTTGATAAATAACAACCAACATGGATTTGTCAAGAACAAATTAAGCCAAACCAACCTAATTTTCTTCTTAGTGGTGTAGTGGATGCGGGGAAGCAGTAGACATAAGCTTGTTTTCATAAGGCTTTGGACACAGTCCCACATGACATTCTCATAAGTAAACTAGGGAAATGTGGTCTAGATGAAGTTATAAAGTGGGTGCACACAACTAGTTGAAAAACCATACTCTGAGTAATTATCAATGGTTTTCTGTCAAATTGGGAGGACGCATCTAGTGGGGTCCCACAGGGGTCAGTCCAGAGGTTGGTACTATTCATTCAATATTTTCATTAATGACTTTAATAAAGGAGTGAAGAGTATGCTTATAAAATTTGTGGATGACACCAAGATGGGAGAAGTCACAAGAACTTCAGAGGGCTGGTTTAGAACAAAATGACCTTGACAAATTGGAGAATTGGTCTGAAGTCAACTAGATGAAATTCAGTAAAGACAAGTACAAAGTCCTTCACTTAAAAAGGAAAAATCAAATGCAGAACTATAAAATGAATAACTGGGTAGGGAGTAGTACTGCTCAGGGGGTTATAGTGGATCCCAAATTGAATATGAGCCAAAAATATGAAGGAATTTAAATTTTTTAAAAAAACCCAAACCTAATATCATTCTGGGATGTATTAACAGTAGTATCATAAGTAAGACATGAGAGGAAATTGTTCCGCTTAACTTGAAGATGGTGAGGCTCTTCTAGAATACTGTGTCCAGTTCTGGGTGCTAATCTTTAAGAAAGGTGTGTACAAATAGGAGAGAATCTAGGGGAAATCAACATAAAATGATAAAAACACAAGTAGGGCACTACCAAATTCACAGTCCATTTTGGTCAATTTCATGGACATAGGATTTTAAAAATTGTAAATTTCATGATTTCAGCTATTTAAATCTGAAATTTCATGGTGTTGTCATTTTAGGGATCCTGACCCAAAAAGGAGTTGCAAAATTATTGTAAGGGGTTGTGCTACTGCTGCTTTCATTTCTGCACTGCTGCTGATGGTGGCGCTGCCTTCAGAGTGGGGCAGTTGAAGAGTAGAGGCTGCTGGGAGCCCAGCGCTGAAGGCAGAGCCACTGCCAGGAGAAGCGCAGAAGTAAGGATGGTATGGCATGGTATTGCCACCCTTACTTCTGTGCTGCTGCTGATGGGGTGATGCCCTCAGAGCTGGGGGCCTGGCCAGCAGCTGCCGCTCTCCAGCCACCCAGTTCTGAAGGCAGCTTAGAAATAAGGGTGGCAATACCACGACCCTCCCAAATAATCTTGTGACCCCTCCCCCGCAACTCCCTTTTGGCTCAGGACCCCCAATTTGAGAAATGTTGGTCTTCCCTGTGAAATCTGTATAGTATAATGTAAAAGCACACAAAAGATCAGATTTCACGGGGGGACACCAGATTTCACAGTCCGTGAAGTATTTTTCATGGCTGTAAATTTGATAGAGCCCTGCATATGAGGAAAGATATATTTGGCATATTTAGTCTTAAGAAAGGAAGAGTGATGGGGGAGCTGATACGTCTTCAAATACGTTCAGGGCTGTTATAAAGAGGATAGTGATCAATTGTTCTCCCTGTCCACTGAATGTAGGAGAAATATTAATGGGCTTAAACCTTCTGCAATAAGAGATTTATCTTAGATATTAGGAAAAACTTTCTAACCACAAGGCAATTTAAACACTGGCATAGACTTTCAAGGGTGGTTATGGAATGCCCACCTTTGGTGGTTTTTAAGGGCAGGATAGATAAACACCTGTCAGGCATGGTTTAGGTTTACATGCTCAGAACAGGTCAATGGATTTTATAACTTCTCAAGATCCTTCTTCCAACCCTATATTTCTATGATTTGTGTGCATAACGAGAATATCCGGGATTGCACATCAAATAGTAAAAATAAATTAAATAAATTGGAAGGGATATACGCTTTCGTACTTCAGGGCATAAGCCAAACTCTTAATTGTCAGGGTTAGGCTTAAGCAGAATCTTTCCCTATGGGCCGGTCATTCCATAACTGCCGACTACAGAGTTTCTTGTACGTCCTTCTGAAACAGCTGATATAGGCTACTGTCTTTGACAGGCTATTGGTGTTAGTTCTACGTTGTAATTTATTTATACAGAATTGTATCCACTGGATAGTTCCTTGCAGTGCTGCTTAGCTGGGCAAAATGTATTTGTGTTTAAAACATCTTTTCAAAGCTGCTGTATACAAAACACTATAATACAGTTCAGAGAACAATTCTGTAGAGAGAGGTGGACAAAAATGAGCTGACACTATCTAATGTGACTTTTCCATCTCTGACTTCTGTGATTAAATCTACCTCCTCACTTTTCTTTTTACCTGCCAGTGTGCTACTCGCAATATGCGGATTATCCCCTCGTGGTGTTTGGTAAAATTGCTTTATTAAAGCAAAGCTTGTGATAAATTATGTGGCGATGTGTCTTTGTGCTCTCCAATAATATGGCATAAAGTATTCTGAAAACTTGTTGCTAATCTGATCTTTCCCATGATAATCCAATTTAAGAAACAAATGGTTTTATGATGTCCGATTTATAGTTCTACGTGCAATAAGAGGAAGTAACCATGGGGTTTTTGGATTTTACTGTTATTTTTTACAAATATTTTTTTCTTAAAGAAAAATAGTTGTGGACTCTAACTGCACATTCACTTCCTAACCTCTTGAGTCCATCTCTGTTCCCTCCTTCATTCATTTTTGCTGTGGAGTTAAAGATAAGGCTATACTCAAAACAGCAAACAGCAAAACACAGCTATGGGAGCTCAATGCATGTAGAAGAAATGTAGAATGGGCAACAGAGTTTGCAATTTGGATTGAAGAATAAAACTGTACCCTTAATACAGCCCAATAAGTGCTTCTTAATTTGCTGCTCTTTTTTCTTCAGGGATAGTTTAACAACCATAGCTTTGCTGAGATCTTTCTCTGTGTGGGAGTGTTCTCTTCAGCATTGCTTTCCTGCACACATGAAAATAAACCACAGGCTTCTGAATATCCTGAGAATAGTTTCTTCAAAGGAAGATCAAAAGTGTTTACTAATGTCTGATGAGGCTGCATGCCTGTCTCACTCATGAACTCATGTCTATGGCGAGCAAGTTAAAGGACAATCAGGTTCATTATTCCACTTGTTTGATCATTAGCTACTTAGTTTGAGTGTAAATGACTCTTGTTTGGAAGGGAGAAGAGGGAAAAAATGCCCCACAGATGTCCCATAATTTTAACATGACATGAATAATACAACTGTGCAGAAGCCCAAACCTCTGTTGTGCTTCCCTTGCACTGTGTGGGATGATCTACTTGAACTTCAAACATAAATACTTGGAGTATTTCATGTTCAAAAGTGCTGAAAAGACATTAACTAATTAACGTATTCAGTTGAATTTATTTTTATGGATTTTACAAATGATGTAAAATATCCAGATTTGGCTTGTAAAGGTTCATCAGAACTTTGATTTTGGTTTTCATGGGTGTGTGGATTCACTTGTTTTTTCATGTAAACCATACAAAACTATGGATCACGCAAGATTGTTCTAAAAGTTTTGTCCACTTCTCTCAAATCCAGCATTCTCAAACTTTTGGAATCTTGTCCTCTACTTTCAGAAAATGGATTAATTTGGGTTCCTCCTTCCCCATTCATTCTGCAACTTTGCCCTGGTTTTTAAATCTTAATTTATGATCTTTTCTGCCCTTTGGTCTCTCTTTTGTACCTCCTAGGAGAATGCACCCTACTTTTAAGACTGCTTACAGCAGCATTTCTCATTCCAGACATTTTATGCCATACTCATCACCATGCTATCTAAGCATCTGGATTTCAACAAAATGAGGTTAAGATTCAAGTTTGTAATTAATCCTAGGGTGTTGGATTTCATAAAAGATTTCACACAGCCCTTGTAAATGACCTTTATTCTGCAGCCACCCAGAAATCTGAAAGTAAGCATCAAACTTCATTCAATCAGAAAGTAAACCATGTAAGTTTTCTTTTGTACTGTCACTTTAGAGCATTCATCTAATTCATAATCTGGATTTTTCTTTTTCATTATAAAGCTTCAGTTCAGATGTAGTTTATGTTCAGTGAACCACTAGATTGTGCTGCAGTAATTAGAGGAATATTGTATTATCACAATTATTCCCTTCTGTACATAGTGTAATACAGAAGGTGTGATTTCACATGTTGTTGTTCTCTGGTTTGTTTATTAAATAATAATAATGAGTTTATAATTGTGAGTTTACACCTAGTCATGATTATGCCAGACACAAATAACCTGCCCGAGTTGGACAACAAAAGTCTTTTGTATTGTATAAGAAATACACTGTAAAGCTGCTTTCCTGGATCCGTAAACCAGCACAAAACGGAAACGTTAAAAACATTGCAGGGTTTTTCCAACCCTTACTCCTGCCCTCTTAGAAAGTCATCCGGTATTCTCCCTCCCCCCGATTTAGACCCCAATTCTTAAAGGTGTGAGCACCCACAACACCTTTTGAACTGAGACTACTAGGACTTGCATCTATCAAGATCAAGTCTTCAATCTTCTTGATGACCTCCCTCCCACAGAGTGCTATATCCTGCTTTCTATAGCACTGCGCAGGTGAGTCAGAGGGAAGGAATGTGGGAAAGTGACAAGAGTTTATTCCCTATCCTCTGAGGAAAGAATGCTTCTCCATCAGGCACCCAGCTCTCCACAGTTTGTGACACACACGCTGATCCTCTGCCAAAGATCCACGAGGACCATGTCATCCTGACTTGCCAGCATCCACAGAGATAATACGCTGCACTGTATCTGTTTTTACTAGGAGGCCCAGACACGCAAGGTATGAACATCATCTACGAAGTTGTGAGCATTATCATTTCTCAAATGAAGTTGGATTTGAGGATGCTCTCTACTTCTGCATGATTGAGACTTGTAATCCGTTTAAGGGCATGGATTCTGGGTTGTTGGTTTTTTTTGTTTTTTTATTTTAAAACCTTGAGCAAGCTGTCTGTTGATTTCATTGACAGCAGGACCATGTCCTTTTGTTTTCTACTTTCTACCATTTGTAAGGTGCATGAGGCCCTTGGCAGATCAATAATAACGTGAAGAATATAGAAGTCTCCACATAGCTTATCACTTCAGCTCTATTGTTGCTTGCTACTTTTTTGCAAGTGTTACTTTTAGTGACATTAATTTTCTTATTGCCTGGAAATGAGCCTAAGTAAAATCATGCCTTTGGCTCTGAGTGATTGTTTATAAATTTTATATGGCTAATATTATTAATTGGTGGCTGTGGCTGTACATGTTTGGCAGGCAAACAAAGGGGAGCATGAAAAGTGCAGATTTTGAAAGGTAACTATATAAGGTGAAAATTCTTTTTTGTCTGTGTGTTCAGATTACAAGTTTTATAAGCCATGATATTCATTATTATTTATTGTAGTAGTTTACAGGTTTAGACCCTTCAGCTCTCTTGGGAATATACCCAGCTCCAGTGATGTAACTTTGGAAAATGCAATAAAAATCCATTGGAAACCACAGCTTTCTAATAGGAAGTTTCTTGAAAGCAGTAAAATTAAATTGCCTCCACACGGAAAAGGAAGTGGAATGGATGGCTGTATGCAGGATAAAATTGCCTCTTGTATGTCCCCAGTTTTCTTGGTTGAAATTTTGTATATTTAGGTTGTCATTCTCTGGTTGGAGGGGAAAGGGTTGAAACTTGTAAATTTCTCCTGTTTTTAGATAGCAGACTTTGCAATTCCACTACATAGGCTTCATACTTAAGGAAGTATGTTCCTGATTTGCAGCCACAGCTGTGACTTCATCCTGTTTCTGATTATGTTGTAAGTCAGTCTTCTGAGGGTAACATGTATTTCAGAGGCAGCTTTGAACACATTGCCATTTGTTCCTTTCTTTGTTTTTCCACTTGTTCTGATAAAGATGGCTGTTGGGAGTCAAGAATAGGGGGAAAACAGACACATGGCTGTGTAGGTCCTAGGGACCTGGGGGCACTGCAAGTATGTGTGACTTGGTTGCCTTAACTCCCTTCGGACTCTGCAAATCCCAGTGTAAATTCTCATTGATTTTCAGAAATATGCCCGATAAATTCTAAACAAAGCTCAGATAATTCCCAGTGAAACTGCCTGGCACCAGTACAACATGGTTAGGTGGAGTGATGCTTTGATGTATCTTTTTTTAACACAGAAGGGAGTGGTGGTGAATTTTCTCCTGGCCTATTGCTTGAAGCTGGCTTGGTGCTTGATAGCCTTGTGGAACTAGATCAGTGAATGGTAGGAACCAGAGACGGTGGTGGTATGAGACTGTTCTAACAAAGATATTTAAAATATTATTTTGGAACTCAGCTATGGGAGTGGCATGGTGTGGGGAGATCTCTGATTATTCAGACCACATGGGGCAAGATGATTCTATGGGAGTTTGTGGACTGATCTTCAACAAGGAGTCAAGGATGGTTTTGCCACTGACTTCAATGGGGACATTATTTGGTTGTGGTGAGTGGCATTTTGGTGGTGGTGGGACAGACTTGGGCTTTGTGCAGTTGTTTGGCTGGAGGTGAGACGATGGAGACCGAAACATCACATCTGGTTAATGCGTTCATTCTCGAGTAAATCTTCCAACCTTCAGAAAGTTAAACACTGAACCCCACCCTATAAACTACTTGGAACTGTTGAGCACCCTCAACACATATATTACTTTAGTAGGAGTTGTGGTTGCTTAGCGCTTCACAGGGGCACTCTAGCATTTTGTAGGATTGGACCCTTTAACCTCCATGCATATCGCTTGGTGTTGCCTTTTGTATATTCAAAAGTGGCTCAGCTCAGGTGCTAATACGCCGACTTCCTTATGAATCTCGTCCATCACATCCCCCATGTTTGATGGCTTAGTGCACTTTCCCCATTCAGTTGAGATACATAGGCTCAAACCTGCAGTGCGAAACAATATTCATTGAAGAAGAAAAAAATCACTTCCAACATCTAGAAGGTTAACTTGTGAACATTTGCTTAATTTTTTTTAAGGTGCTTTTGTGTGACATTTTATTCCTACATGGTTCGAAATGAGTAATTCTAACAGGCAATAGGTGTGTATTTAGTATTAAACACTAGCAGATTAAAAGTATATATTCTTTCTGTAAGAGGATAAATTTTCTTAACACTCTGTTCTGATCAATTCAGTTTTTGTTGGGTGAATAAGTACTTAAAACACGTTAATAGTAGAGTGGAATTGCCTTGATTAAGAGGATATCCAGACCTGAACAACCTCTGGTTTCAGTACATGCCATTTAGAATGGAAGGCATGGTCACAGGTAATAAATTGGAATATTTCTCTGACAAGAGAACATTACTTTTTTCCTGCACTCTGATTATGTGTAGTTAGAAAAAAACAGAATTACTCTTATTAAAAAATAAAAGAAAAAAGTTCCTTCCACCACTCTTGTTACTGAGCAAAGCACTGTAGAAATCAGGGTACACCTGGTAGAATCACACAAGTAATCCTATTGAAGTCTGAGGCACTATTCACATGAACAGGGATTACTTATGCGAATAGGACTTGTCTATCTGGGGACACCCAGGGCTTGACTACACTTGAAATGTAGCACTTCAGTGTAGATACAGTAAACCCTCGATTTAACGGACCCCGATTTAACGGACTTCGGATGCAACGGACAAAATTTCCGATGCATCCGAAATCCGTTATTAGGGGGCTGCCGGCGGGGGAGCCAGGTGGGAACTGTCACACACACACACCCCCCCGCGCCCGGCTCCCCGCAGCGGGGAGCCGGGCGGGTGGGCTCACAGGGGCTGACAGGGAGCCGGGCGGGTGGGCTGACAGGGGGCGGGCGGGGAGCGGGGAGCCGCGCCGGGCGGAGGCAGCGGCGAGAGCAGCCGGCGGGGCGAGGATGGTGCGGCGGCTGCTCTGGCTGCTGCTGGCCGGGCAGGCGGCGGCGGGCTCGGCGGGGGCGGTGCTGAGCGCCGAGCTGCGCGGCGAGCCGGCGCGGGAGGTGAGCCCGGCTTTCCTCTCCCTCACCATCGATGCCAACCTGGCCGCGGACCCCCGCTTCATCGCCGTGCTGGGGTGAGTGACCGGCCGCCCCGCTTCTCCCTCCCCCGTCGCTGGAAGACGGGGCCAGCTAAGGGGGGGAGCGGCTGTGACCCTCCCCTTGTGTAGCCGCCGGCCCGGCCAGGTCAGAGGGGAGCTAGAGTCCGTCCACGCCCCCCCCCCCCCTCTAAGCAACCTCCCGAGTCCCGCCAGCCCCATGGAAAGTGTGTCTGTGACACACACACACACAGTGACACACACACAGTGACACACACTAACACACTCTCGTCCCAGCCAGGGGACCCTGCCCTGCTCTCTGCAGTCTTGGACTTGCAGGCTGCCCAGCTCCCTGCGATCGCCCCAGTCTGCCCACTGACCATGCCTGTGCTTCACTTTCCCGCTGCGGGGAGCCGGCGGGGGGGCTGACAGCTCGCTCCCGGCCAATCAGTAAAACCTCTATATAACGGACTAATTCGGGTGAGGGGGTGTCCTTTAAAGCCAAAAGTCCGTTATTTAATGATTTAAAAAAATTATTAAATAACGGACTTTTGGCTTTAACGGACACCCCCTCGCCCAAATTAGTCCGTTAAATCGAGGTTTCACTGTACTTCCTATGCGGACAGGAGGGGTTCTCCTTTCCATGTAGGTAATCCACCTTCCCACAAGGTGATAACTAGGTTGTTGGAAGAATTCTTCTATCGACTTAGTACTCTCTACATGGGGTCGTAGGTTGGCTTAACTACATCTTTGAAGAGTGTGGATTTTTCACACCCTCTGGGTAGCTGGTTCTATCAAATTTTCTAGTGAAGACCAGGCTCAGGAAAGTGAATGTAAAGTAAATTAGTTAAACTGCATTAAACTCCTTTGTTGACACTCTCACTCAGAATAAAAGTAGCATCTAAACAAACCTTAAGGATTGCAGAATTGGGCCTTTATTTCTGCAACTCTTGTTGTCTGTATAAATCTGGTGAAAGATTTATTTGGCTTTAAAGAGGCTATCTGGTCAGGTTCAAAATGTAACTTTATAAAGCTTAATATGTCTTCACTAATTGTGTTAAGTTCTAGAGCAGACAGTTTTTTCTTTTAGATTTAGTAATTTCCTTGCAGCATTTCCAGCTGAAATAGCAAGATCATCGGGGCTGGTGCATAGATCCAAAAACAGTTTTCATAGTCAAATCTAAGGAAAATGCAAAAAGTAAATGCAGAGTATTGATGGTTACAAGTAAACAAGAATTTTTTGTTCAAAATCCTTTCAATTTTAGTAATCTTGGATGGTGTTTGTCATAAGTGTAAAGGGCTGGAGAGGGTTAATGTTATCTGAGAACAAGTAACGTAGAGTTTCCCTCCCATGAGGGAGGGAGGAGTTTTAAGTCAGGTTTCGTTTTGCTGGCCATGTAGCTGGAAACGGGTCTTGGAGCATCTTTGGCTATTAAGATGACTCTACTCTTCTCTTATATTTCTACTTAGCTGATTGTAAGTGATCTCGGATATTATAAGCCTGTGCCTATTGGGGTGTCTTGGTCCTTTTTAGAGGGGAGTTAGGGAACCCCAGATTGTGAAGTGTACTGTATCTCTGTTTTATTCTTTTCTGTATTAAATCTTTTAGTTATAAAAACGTTTGGTTTAATTCCCTTAAGGTCTCTCTCTCTTCACTGGGAAGAGAGGAGGTGGTGGGGGGGGGGTAGGTAAAGGAATCAGCTCAGGTTATCAGCTGAGGAATGGAGGCTGTCTCTGCCTTCAGCCAGGAAGGGTGAAGGGGGAGGGGAAGCAGCCTCCAGGTGTCTGACTCTGGCTCTCGGGGAGGGGGGCAGAGTTAGGGTTTTGGGGAAGTCCGGGGGCCCCTCCAAGGTTTTGGAAGTACACCCGGATGGTGGCAGCCGTGGTACCCCAAGAACCCCACTAGTAGAGGGGGGTTTCTCGGGGTGTAGGGACTTAATTTGGCTGGGAAGCAGCTAAGTTGAGTGGTTTGGGCTAGAAAAGAGTCCCAGTCTTTGTACTCAAGAACACAAAGGCTGGGGTACCCCACTCTTACAGTGTTAGTAATTCAGGTAGCAGTATTTTGTTTATCTAACTTACCTTTATGTACTGTCCTTTTAAATTGTAAATTGATGTAATAAACCGTGAGTTATTTGATGATTCTGAAGACTGTTTTAAATTTAGGGACCAATCCTACAAACCTATGAGGTAGTAGTGCTCTCTCTCAGGAACAGTCCTATTGATGACGACAGGACAACTGACAGTAGTGAGCACTACAACTAATAGTAAGTTATGTTGAAGTCATTGGGACTGCTTATTGTAGCAAGTAGAAAATCCAGTGCATTTTGTAGGATTAGATCCTTTTTTTTTGCATAACTTTATTTGCATGCAAATAAAACGTTTGTTGGAATAACACAATTTAGAAACAACTGTATTATGAATGTTGTGTAGTATGATTTTAAAAACTGTCTTAAACTGTACTTTCACTCCCTGTATATGAACTCTCAGCCTCTAGCCTGGCATGTATTTTAAACTCATGTTTACCCTGCCACAGCTGGGCAAGGCGTCATAGTGTCTGAGTACCCGTAAGGACTCTGGCCTCCTGTTTACCAGACATGTAAATGGCATAGATTAATACTGAACAATGGATGTGATAGCCATTAAGTGTTATCACCTGTGTAAGTGTATTGAAAGCCCCCCTCCCTTATTCACACCTGAGTATAAGAAAGGTCTCAGCCTGTCATGGAGTTGAGCCAGTTGTTTGGGTAATAACCCCTCTGACTCCTATTGCTTGCAATACATCTTGTTTTCCAGAAACCTACTGAGTGATGCCTGTTCTTTGTGAGTATATTGGGATTAAAGCTCCAAAGGTAAAAGCAGTTTTTGCAACAATTCTGGCACCTCCAGATGGGACACCTTTGGACGACTCCGTGATCACAACAGACCGACCAGAGGAGGGAAAGTGTACACCAGGCCATTTTTGCCTGTCCTAACTCTCGACCCGGTCTGCAGTGATACCCGGAACGTTAAAGCGTGAGTCCCTACAAATCAGGCAAGACCAGAGGTTTCTGGAGTTTGGTAGGCGCCTGGGAAACAGAGCGGTGTAAGTATCTCCATTACTCCCATTGTTAATTTGGTTGGTAATTTTAGTACTTTTGTATTAATTCGCCGTTTGTAGATTCACTTTGGTTGGTGATTTTAGTACTTTTGTATTAATTTGCCGTTTGTAGATTCCTTGTGAATCATTTGGTATAACAATGAGATCGGGTCGCTCCCGAGTGGAAGATTCCGCCTTTCCCTTTGGTTGTATGTTACGTAACTTTGGTAAATTTGAAAGTGATTATGGTATTAAGATAACTGAGAATGATTTAATTAAGTTTTGTCAGTCAAAATGGACCACATTTGATCTTGGTTGGCCTGATTCCAGGTCCTTTAATGTCACCCTTACAATCAGGGTTCATAAGAAGGTAATTAGAAATCAACACTAAAAACCAGTTCCCCTATATTAAATAGTTTTAGCTGGTACAGCTTGTAAAAGTAAACCTAAGATGTGCCTGGTAAGGATAGTGAGAAAAAGGTGTCCCTATGCCTTACCTGTGTCCTGTGTGGAGGAGTGTAACAGTGAGAAAGTGTGCCTGTGTCTGTCAGAAGTATTAACCTGCCTATGGAGAAAGCCACCTCAGTCTCCAAGCAGTTGTCTGTGCTGGGACAAGGAAAGTAAAATCCCAAGCTGTGTGTCTAGTGAAAAAAGAATGTGTTTTTAAATCTTCTAGAAGGTGTCTGTCAGTCTGTGATGGGTGAGAATAGTGCAGTGTGTCAGAGTTGGTTTTGAATTCAGCTAATGCTCAGAAAAGTGATTTGGTTGTGTTACCTACTAACAGATTAACAACTTGTACCAGGAAGGAAGCAATTCCTAAACTGGTATCTGGCAAAGGAAAGCAGAATAACTTTAACCTCTTGTTCAGTAAGTCTGTGAATTTGCCTGAAAGGGGATTTTGTAAAAATCTGCCTGATAGGAAAAGGGATGATCATAAAATGTGTTTCTGTGAGTGAATTGTTTCCTAAAGAAGTTCCTGAGGGAAAAATGTGTAAGCAGTCTGCTGCAGTTAAAAAGTGTGAAAGTGATTTGAGTGGAGATAGCTTTGAGAAGGAATTGGAACATCCCTATATCCAAGTGGCTGTGTTTCACCAATGATAGGGAAACAAGATTGTTCAGGGAGGAATGTCCCCATGCTGATTCTGCAGGTAAACAGTCTATGGCTCAGGCTCAAAAGATAACTGGGTAGATGTATCTTCAGAGCAGGACAGCTGTGCTGTTAGTATCGTAGGTGGTATACCCTCATCTCTAGACACTTTGAATGCAACTTGTGGTCTCTGGGTAAAGAAAGACAATGAAACTTTAAAACGAGCTTGTTAGTAAAAATAAATAGTATTTCTTGTAAACCTAGCCCCAAAAGCTTTATTCTATCTGTGAAAATGCAAATTACTTGCTAATGTCTGTCTCAGGGCCCCATTGACCTCCAAGTACCCAGGAAAGCTTATGCTTCAAAACTTTATAGTTAGTCTTTAAGGTGCCACAGGACTTTGTTACCTACACTTAAGTGGTGGTGTTTCAAATCACTGTGTTTCAAAGGCAAAAGTTAAAAGTAAAAATTCTAGTAGAAATAATTGTATTCTTTTAGGCTGTAACTAGCTTTGAATCCAAAAAGCAAGCCAGAAAACATCTGTTTTCATGTAAATTACCTAATTGATAAAAAGTAACTGAAACCTGGTTTGCCTAGAAAACAAATAAAAGAAATAATTTTAGTAAAAACAAGAAAATGTTTTAGTGTCTTTAAAATGTCTGTAAATAAATCCTTATGATAAGTAATCCAAGCACAGAGATTATTAGCTTGCAAGTATGTGGCAATAGATGGTTTGGTTGAATTTGTTAAGTGTAAATATATATATATTTTAAATAATAACTAATTCCCTTAGAAAGGGTGGAGATATGTTTGTCTGTTTAGTTGGTTGGTTTTTAGTCTTTCAGAAAAATCAAAGAAAGCTGATGCCAGCTGACAAACTTTGCACTTACTGGCACAATAAGAATTGTATTTTATGTTCTATGTCTTGTTTGTCTAAGTGGCCAAAACTGTGTTTGTGATAAATTGTACATAAAGCAATATACTTCAGAATTGAAATATAGATATTTGTTTATTCAATTTGTAATATAAAATTGTTTTTACAATGTTTAGGTTTAAATATACTTGTTATAATTTCACTAGCTAAGAACAATGTGAACAATAATTTTCAATTGAAATTAAATACCAATAGACTTTGAAAGCATTAACATGACAAGTTAACTCACTCCTCAAATTACACATGGAATTCTTCTGGCTACCCCCAGATTTCTAGCCAGAGGGCGAGGGAGGGAAGGAAAGCTATTAGACACCAGAGGTACCAAGTGGCCTCAACAGTTGGTATGCTTGTCCTGTTCTGTTACTCCAAAGCTCTGTAATTCAGTTATTTTTATTATAAAACTGTATGTAAAACTGAAGTACTGTATAAAAACAATGTAAGATAAAGAAAGGTGTGTATGTGTGTGTGAGAGAAAGAGAGAGGTCTAAAATGCTCACTCAGTTGTAAAGTTTGTAACACTGCCAAGTATTAATGAAATGTGTTAGATTTTTTCTCACTCACAGGTAAAGAATACATTACCTAAAGATCCTGAACAGCCACACCTTGGGACTCTCCATTACCAATGTTTTTGTGAAATACTAAAGACTAAAGACTAATTGACTGTCTGAACCCATGTTTTACATTGTAAAAGGATTTGCCTGTTCAGGATCAGCAATTCAATCAGGAGGAGTCAAAGTCCATCCAGAACCTGGCCCTGAGCTGTCTTTCTTTTTAAGAAGCCTCAAATTAACTTTTCTGAACTGCCATCCTGTGTAAAGCATTTCATACCAAAAGAGCAAATGCTTAGACTGTGGACAAATATCTCTTAAATGATTTTATCCCTAGGTATTGGTACCCAGGATGACAGACTTAAACCGTGGGTCTCATTTTACAGAAACAGCTTTTCAGCAAGTTATGAGTGCCTTGAGAGTTCAGTAGAAGTGCCACACACCTTGGCACCTGCAATCTAATGGCCAGGTTAAAAAGACAAATATGCAAAGACACTGGTCTTAACTGGATAAATGCATTACCCCTTGTGCTGCACAATCTCCATGACACTCCTAGAAGTCAAGTTGTCACCTTTTAAACTACTTTTTGGCAGGCCTTCCTCAGTTTACCTAGTCAAATATTCCATGACTGCTGATTTGGTGCTTGAAAAAGCAGGACTAACTTCTTTTGTTTTACAGCTCCAGAGACAGGCTAACTCTCTCCACAGATATGAGACTGCTTTTAAATGTAAAAGCACACCCGATAGAACCTGGTTCTTGAGTCTTTGTTAAAGCCAACAAGGAAGTTCTGCTCCAGCCCCTGTGAAAAGGACCATACCAGGTGCCTTGGCCACCCCAACTATCATCAAGGTGGCAGAAAAGGAAGCCTGAATTCACCACGCCTGATGTAAGCATGCCCTTTTCCCAGATGACGGCGAGGCAGCTGAGGCCTCCACCCTCGACGGACCAGGATGAGAATTAGACGACAGCGGGGCAAACCCAAGCCCTAGCAACTGGAGAGGGGACGATGAAGAACCCTGAAGAAAAGTGGCTAGCGAAGGCCGTGCCGGGTCTCAGCCTGAAGATAAAATTCAAAAGGACTTAATAATGTTTATCAAGTTGAAGTATTGATCAATTTTAAGTTATTAATCTTGTTTTAGATTAAGCAAGATTTATTTCATGAGTATAATGTTTTTATTAGATATTTCCAGAAAGTCAAAACCTGTATTTTGAAAAAATAGAAGTGATTGTTAAGTGTGTACTTAGTTCTTAGTAGATGCAGGATAGAAACTCCTCTGTGTACCTATCCCTCTGATTACTGATAACATGTCTTGATTGCTACCAAGGTAGAGATCTGGTCCAGCATAATCTAACATGGGACCAAACTTAGTATTTTGTGACAAGTAACTCCTGGTTGGATAAAAATAGAGCTTCCACCAGTAAATTAGCACTTTTTGGAACATGATATTATAAGTATGTGAAGCTACAGTCTATTATGTATTGCCCTCCAACTAGACGGGTTCATATTTAGCTTAACTGAAATCACCTACTCAAATTTGCTCCCAATGTTCAGAATGTTTGTTTAAAAGACAAACCAAGCAATTAATCTCAGTGAGAGTCTATCCTGAAACAAGTGGGCAAGTCAAAATGGCCTGAAACATAATGTTAGCTGCCCCCCCCCAAAAAATAATATATGCTCTCATGAATGAGAAATGCTATGTCTTTAAAATAATATCTACCTCAACACCCCAATACTGGGTGTGCCTAAACTGAATAGTACCTATAAATTGGTTCATAATTTAAAAACTAAAAGTAATTTGCTTTTAAAACATAAAAGAAATTATCTTTTAAAGAGGAGGGATTGTTGGAATAACACAATTTAGAAACAACTGTATTATGAATGTTGTGTAGTATGATTTTAAAAACTGTCTTAAACTGTACTTTCACTCCCTGTATATGAACTCTCAGCCTCTAGCCTGGCATGTATTTTAAACTCATGTTTACCCTGCCACAGCTGGGCAAGGCGTCATAGTGTCTGAGTACCCGTAAGGACTCTGGCCTCCTGTTTACCAGACATGTAAATGGCATAGATTAATACTGAACAATGGATGTGATAGCCATTAAGTGTTATCACCTGTGTAAGTGTATTGAAAGCCCCCCTCCCTTATTCACACCTGAGTATAAGAAAGGTCTCAGCCTGTCATGGAGTTGAGCCAGTTGTTTGGGTAATAACCCCTCTGACTCCTATTGCTTGCAATACATCTTGTTTTCCAGAAACCTACTGAGTGATGCCTGTTCTTTGTGAGTATATTGGGATTAAAGCTCCAAAGGTAAAAGCAGTTTTTGCAACACGTTCTTTTAATGTAGGCCTCAGTTTATAAAGGTACTTCAGCACTTGCCTAAAATTACAGTACGTGAGTCGTTTCACTAACAAACTAACTGTTCATGTGCTTAAATTAGGCACATGATTAAATAGTTTGAATCAGGGACACAATGAGGTCCCTTATGGAGTGCCCTCTATACAGCAGAGAGCGTAGCAGGAAACTTCATTGTCTTATTAACTTTCTTAAAAAACATCTATTCATTATCTCCCACCAGAGGAGCCATATAAAGCTTTTGGTCGTCTTTGGCTAGGATGGAATGTTGTTGTTTTCTCTTTCTGCAGTCTGGGAGTATGTTCTTATTTAAGTGGTGGTCTGTATGACTGTTGGCTCATCTGCATTTGAAAGATGATGTGGAAACCATTCCATAGCTCTATATATACCACTTTGGGTTCTGTATATCATCCTTGTTTTCACTTCAAAGAGTTGAAAAGAATGGCTGTGCTTAAAAATGTAAGAATTTGTGCCTGGATTCAAAGTGCAAATTGTGGGTAAAAAGGACATCAAAACAGATTGCTGGTTTAATAAATATGGGGACAATGTCATTGGGATAAGGATTTGCCTATATTAAATATTTATAAATCATGCCCTGATGGGAAGCAATGTCTCATTCGGTACCAGGCCTGTGTTCCCTCTGATAATTGGGACTTGCTGGGGAGTAAGTTCTAAGGTTTTGTACTGGATGTAATTCAATTTAGCCTGTTTAATTTGACCCTAAATTAGTATTGTTCAGGGCCTCATAAAAATAGTTTGAAGGCTTAGGCAAGACTACAGTAATAAATGTAGTGTGCGGACTTTGAAAAATATTAAGAATAGAATCCTTGTGAAGTTATACAGACCACCTGTGCAATACGTAACCGCTGAGAGTTAGACCCCCTTATGGACTTGTACTGTACTTGTAAGAAATTGCTTTGTCGAATTTGCAGTTGCCTGGTTAAGCATTGAGCCTGGGTCCTCAGCTCCCTTGACTTGCAGATGTGACAATGGAATTATAGGCATTTTCTAGATGCATGAGTGCCAGCTGTAGCCAGGACTGCTGTTCTGAGTAGGGAGGCACTTAAAAACTTTGTCCCCATCTTGGCCCCTGCTCCTGACTGTCTCAGAGCTTTGATTAGCAGCTGCAGACTGAGTCAGATCATCAGCTCCTTCCCCCGCTAATAAACTGTCCTGTGGGAGTAGAATTCAGTTTGCCTCCCAGCTGCGGGGCAGAAGGAGAGGAGAATCTGCAGGTGGAAATGGGGAGGAAACAAGCTCTACCAAAACATAACCCTAAGCAAGTACTTTGTCCCCAGGGAAAAGATAAAGGAGAAAATCAACCACACGGGATGTGTTAGTTGCTTAATGCACTTCTGGAAGGTGTGCAGATACCTCTGTGATGAGTGTAGTGTAAGAAGCTGTATAGAAGAGAGAGCGTAATAGAGACACTGCATGTGCAGCTGCCACTTAGGCCCAGGTGAGTCACTCCCTTGGGTCCAATGGCTGACGGGTGCATCCCTCTGTCATGCATGAGAGGCCCAAAAGTGAGAAGGCCTAGGGTGAGGGGAGGACAAGGAAAGGACAAGGGAGACCACTTAGGGGCCTGCTCCCATAGCTCACCCTGGTGCCTATAAATACTAGCTGAACCTTTGACTAAGGGTATGTCTACACTGGCAGAGTTACAGCACCAGTAGTTACAGTGCCACTCAGAGAGCGCTGAAGGGAAACCGCTGTTGTGTGTTCACACTGTCAGCTGCCTGCGCAATAGCGTGTTCACACTTGCTGCATTTGTGGCGGTATTCAGAGCAGTGCACTCTGGGCTGCTATCCCACAGAGCATCTCCTCTTCTTCCGCTAAGAGGTGTGGAAAGACGGAGGGGGTTATGGGGCATCCTGGATCCTATTCCAATGCCCCATGATGCATTGCTTCACATCCCAGCAGTCCCTGTGCTTCTGTCTGCATTTGGCACCATCTTTCAATGATTTGTGTATCGGTTTGTGTACTGCACACCCTGCCGTTTCGGGCTTCATTAATGGATCCTGAACTATTGACCAGTATGCTGCTCACTCTGACTAACATGTCATGAATGGAAGAGATGTTATTCCTTAGACTACAAAGGGAAAAGGAGTGCAACATTGTTCTCACCATGCATAGTAACTACGACATGAGATTGCTTGTGGCGTTCAAGGAGGTGCTGATCACAGCGGAACATCACTTTTGGGTTTGGGAAACAAGCACTGAGTGATGGGATCACATTGTGATGCACATGTGGGCTATAGAACTTTCAGATGAGGAAAGTCACATTCATGGGACTGAGTGAGGAGCTCACCCCAGCCCTGTAGCACAAGGACACGAGAATAAGAGCTGCCCTATCATCGGAGAAACGAGTGGCGATTGCAGTGTGGAAACTGGCTACTCCAGACTGCTACCGATCAGAAGCTGACCAACTTGGAGTGGGAAAGTTGACTATTGGACTAGTGTTGACGGAAGTGTGCAGGGCCATTAATCACATCTTGCTCCGAAAGACCATAACTCTGGGCAACGTGTGTGACATTGTGGCTGGCTTTGCACAAATGGGCTTCCCTAACTGTGGAGGGGCTATAGATAGGATGCATATTCTAATTCTGGCACCAGACCACCTAGTCACTGAGTACATAAATCAGAAGGGGTATTTCTCTGTGGTTCTTCAGGTGCTTATGGATCACCATGGGCATTTCATGGACACTAACGCAGGCTGGTCTGGAAAGGTGCATAACACACGTGTCTTTCAGAACACTGGCTAGTTCAGAAAGCTGCAAGCCGGGACTTTCTTCCCAGACCAGAATATCACCATAAGGGAACTCAAAATTGCCATTGTCATTCTGGGAGATTCTGCCCATGCCTTAATGAACAGGTATCAGAATTCCTATGGCTGGAGTGCAGCTGGGACTGGACAGCCTCCTCTCCCCAAACACTGATGAGGTCCAGCAGCTCGGCATTGCTCCAAGCGGGAGATCACTTGGTGCATGGAGCAGGCATGGCCACCTGGAAATATGCGCTGAGACCACTGCATATGTCATTGAGCAAACAGGAGGGGGACTTTCAAAATTCCAAAGGAATTTACAGGGTGGGGATAACGGTTGGTCACCTGAGGGCAGGGCAGTAGAGTTCAAACTGATGACCGGAGAGGTGAGAGCAGGCATTGTGGGACACCTCCCAGAGGCCAATTACAGCGCTGTAATCGACCAGTGTCTACACTGGCACCGCAGAGCTGTACCCCCAGCCCAGAAAGCTGTATGCCTCTCGGGGTGATTTTTTTTTTTAACAGCGCTGCAACTATACAGTTTCTGTGCACTAAGTGGCTTGACAGTGTGTACACCTGGGGAGGCACAAGAAAGCTGCTTTACTGCACAGAAACTTGCCAGTGTAGCCAAGACCTAAGTAATTTTTCCTCTTCCACCATGTTTGGCAGGGATGGACATAGACGCCTAGTCCCAGGTGGAAAGGGGACTGCAGAGGTGGAATAAACAGACATACAAGTAATACCTTATCATTGTGGAGGAAATGGGCCCAGGAAAGTTGGGATTTAGGGTTAATTGTCAGGCTATATTGTACTTTCAGCTTTGTTGTACAACAGAATTAATTTTGGAATCTCTTCTGAGGAGCACCTGGCGGGGATGGGGGAGCGGGAGTGGGTGAAGATCCAATGAGCAGGACAAAGAGGCAGAAACTA
Organism: Sternotherus odoratus; assembly: GCA_032164245.1. Lineage (NCBI taxonomy): Eukaryota > Metazoa > Chordata > Testudines > Kinosternidae > Sternotherus > Sternotherus odoratus. The sequence continues at coordinate 133,297,630 of JAVMKO010000001.1, read as the reverse complement.
CAGAAACCATCTTCAGGAGTGAGAGGAAGATCATTCTTCAGGTCTAGTCGATCCTTAACCTCTCAGCTGAGAGTGCCAATATTTATGGTGCTTTTCAGGATGTTATTTCAACCAAGGTTGTAACTGGTGCATTTATTTTTGATGTTTTACATATAATTGTAGTATTAAGATTTGTAGCTGAGCTCTCTGACTGCAGAAGAACTGCAAAACTGAGTGACCTACAGAGATGTTACTTACCTTAAAGAGAATCAGAGAGGTAGCTGTGTTAGTCTGGAATAGCAGAAGTGACAAAGAGTCCTGTGGCACCTTAAAGACTAACTAAAGTATTGAAGCATAAGCTTTCGTGGGCTATTACCCACTTTGTCGGATGCAAGCAGTGGAAGTGTCCAGGGGCAGGTATAAATAAGTAGGCAAGACCCAGGTTGGAGATAACAAGGTTAGTCCAATCAGGCTGAACAAGCTTGTTATCTCTAATCAAGGAGGGTGAGGTATTCCTCTAGCAACTGAACTGGAGGTGTGAACTTCGAAAGCTGAGAAGCTGCTTTTGTAATTAGCAAGCCATTCAAAATCTTTGTTCAATCCCAAACTAACCTTGTTATCTCCAACCTGGTTCTTGCCTACTTATTTATACCTGCCCCTGGACACTTCCACTGCTTGCATCCACAAAGTGGGTATTAGCCCATGAAATGCTTATGCTTCAATACTTTAGTTAGTCTTTAAGGTGCCACAGGACTCTTTGTCACTTCTTACCTTAAAAAGGCATTTTGAGACAGAACTGACCAAATCAGTCCTACATCATGTGCTATCTTAACTTAACTTCATTTGGAACATTGGGAGGGAATAGTCCTTGAGAACTAATGTATATTCAACCCTGAGACATTTTCAGTTGCTTCGGACTGGAATTTTAAATACGGTGGTTTTCTTTTCTGTACTCTCACTGCAAATTTGGTAAGGGAGAGAGAATGGAATTTGGAAATGTCTCATGTGCAAGGTCCCTATTTGAAAAAAGACTTATGTTAATGAACAGCATCTGTATCCATTTGGGGTAGCATCCTGCATATGCCCAAGGAATTGGCTTTATTGTCTTTTGAGAATGACAGCATGCATGTTAAATTATAGGATAGCTTTATGTGTTACTACATTTTGAGGGCAGCATAGAACATGTTTATCAAGCTGTCTCAGGACTCTTATTGGATAAGAAACAGACACCTCTAATAGAACACTAATTATGAGTCAGTACTTTTTGCACAGTTCTTAACCTCTTGCGGTCAAAAAACAAATATCTTCATTACAAGATATTCTATTAAGAAGAAAGATGACAGTGTAATCCCCATTGTTGAAGAACATCTTGTGATAGTTTAAGGCCATTGACACTGTGAAACACCTGCAAGCTGATTATTGCATTTATCAAAAAGGCAGTATGGGAACTGCTTCAGGCTCCTTTATCTTTCAACACCTCCCACAGCCCAAAGGGATTTACGCAAGGGCTCCTAGGGAGAGGCGGTTAAACTGATGCATGAAGCCAACCTGATCTGACAAGGTTAAAAAAAAAAAGTTATCAAAAAATAAATTTTTATTGACTGAAATAATCTGGTCTTCTGTTGAGGTAGTTTATAATGGAGTGGGAATGATTCATTGTCAGAAAATGAGCATATTAACTGGCATTTTGTCATGGAACTGGAACTGCTTCAGGTTTGTATTTATGCAGCACCAAACCGAAGCTTCTGCCTTTCTTCCTCAAGATCCTAGAGAATTTGAATAAAAATTAGCGATGAAAGGAGAAAAAACCTATATCCTATAACTGATCAACTCAATGATGCAGGCCTGTTCTCTTTAGTTATTTCTACTGCTTTGTGCAGTCTAGTTTGAGGTATTTCCAGGGATGAGCCTTTCACCATTTTTCTTTGATAAATTATTTTGCAGTCTTCTTAAGATGTATGGAAGCTCTCCTGATAGCTAGTCTAAATCATGTTGGTCTTTATAGGCTGCTGTCACTGAACTTGCATCTGAACATGCAGGGATTGGCTTGCTGATAACCCCAGCAAAGTGATTCCTGTTTTGTTTCTGATACTGCCTCTTATTTGTAAAAGGTATGATGATACCCATTTCTCAAGGGTGCTGTAAAGTTTGTAAAACTCCTTGAGTTCCTCAGATGAAAGGCAGGTGATATCCCATTCTTTCAAAATAGATGTAGTTGTTAGACTCTTTTATGCTACTTTTTCCTTTCCTCAGAAAAGGTTTCAGAATAAAGCTGGTCACTTTGAAATCTTGATACAGGCCAGTTGCATTTTATGTGCATTTAACATGTGCGAATTTAACTATACGTGGCTGGCCACACACATACACACACATACACACACACTTAAAAAAAAAAAAACCAACAGGGGTTGCGGCCAGCTGCCGGGCAGCCCGTGGTGGGGGCCAGGTCGCGGCCCGCAGCCCGCCCGCCGCCGCAGGAGCCGGGGCTGGAGCCGTCAGCCTGCAGCAGGGGGTCGGGGCTAGTGCCGGCAGCCCGTCCTCTGCCATAGGAGCCGGGGCTGGGACCGACAGCCCGCCCACCCGTCCGCGGGATCAAGGCAGGAGCGCCCTTCCCCCCGGGTAAATGTTCTGTATAGTGAACTCAAGGAGAGTTTCACTATATGTGATTTCCGCTTTAGGCGGTAATCGCAGAGTGTAACCCTCGCATAAAACGTGACACGCCTATATTTAAATTTTCATCTAAATCTTGTGTAGGCCCCAGATAAGCAAGGTAGTTCAGCAGGACCCTAAGATTAAGCACATGAATGGTTCTATTAATGTCAATAGTACTACTCACATTCTTAAAATTAGACACATATTACTGAATTAAGGCCTTAATTTGAAAATTAAACTTTATCCCTTAAATTTTTTTGTATTGAACAACTTATCCATTCCACCAAAGATAATTTATTCCTAAAGAACTTTCTGCTTTTATCTCAACAGAATTAGGTACCAATTTATACATACCACACATTCAGTAAAAGATTAATGTGTTTTGTTTTTGAACCCTAAAGGAATGATGTAATTTTAAAATTGTTTTCACAAACAGGAATATTTCTGGGACATTATATGTTCAGACCTTATATACCTTGCTAGTGAGATGTACTACTTGATCACTAGGCTGTATTTAACAACTGCCACAAGTCTTAAAGTTTGTTTCTTCCCTTTTTTGTGTTGATGCTAACTTGGATCCTGGTGTCTTGAAAGGCCATTGTTCCCCCTCTCCAAATCCAATCTGGTTTTAACAGATGGGGCAGTAAAAGAGCTTTAATGCCATGATGCAAAGGGAAGTATCAAAATTTCTCTGGAAAAAAAATAATTCAAAATGGCTTCTGCTAATCCTCCCAAGTTCATGGAGATAGGGCAGACAACCAGTGATCCAGCCTGAAAACTCAAGCAAAGTGGTGATAGTAGGAGAGGGAAATACTGGTGCCATCTTTTGGTAAATGGTAAATTCCATTTAGTTTCTGCTGCTTGCACAAGGCTTTGTCTACACTGGAACTTTGTTCACAAAACTTTTGTCATTCAGGATGTTAAAAAACCCACATCCCTGAACAACAAAAGTGTGAACAGTGCTTTGTCAGCAAAAGTGATCTCCTGTCAACAAAGCTGCTGCTGCTCATTGTAGGGGTGGAAGAGTTTTGTTGGCAGGAAACCTTTCTCCCGCCGACAGACAGCAGCTACACTGTGCATCTTTAAATAGCATGGCTGTTGAGTGGCATAGCTGTGTCACTAAAAAGTGCGTAGTGTGGAAGACAAAGCCTTGGGTATGCTTCTTCGGTTCTCTTTAATAAATACTATTTTTTGTTTTACATTAAATGAAACAGCCAAGTGTCGTCTCTGCAGAACAATGGTGATAAGCCTTATAATGTGCTTTAAAACCTGCCTATTGTTCAGCAAGCATGCTGGAACGGTTTTTATAGTGGGGATGCTGAGAGCCATTGAACCAAACTATAAACCCTGTATGTGATGGGAACCACTTCAAGCCAAGGGGTATAGCAGCACCCCCTGCACTCCTAGTTCCAGCACATATGTTGCTCAGTGCTCTGCTCCAAGTGTTCTCTTCCCTTCCTCCACACAGATGGTGAAAACCTGCCTCCCCAAAGGGGATTAAGTTGGGGTGCCTGGATTGCAACTGATGGACTCTCTACCGTCAGCCTTAACCACACAGGCACTCAGAAGATTGGCCTATTGGTTAGGGTGCTAGCCTGGAACTCTGAGGGCTGGGTTCAATTTCCTGCTCTGCCAGAGACATTTTTTGTGACTTCAGGAAAGTCATTTAGGGCCAGGATTTTTAAACATAGGTGCCTAATTCCCTTGATTTTAGTGGGAGTTAGGCCCCTGAATTCCTTTAAAAAACCTAACCCTTAGTCCCTCTGTGCCGCAGTCTTCCTTCTGTAAAATGGGAATGATAGTACGTCCATACCTTCTAGAACAGGGGTCTCCAAACTACATCCTGAGGGCCAGATCTGGCCTGCGGCTTTGATTTGTCCGCCCCCCCAACCAACAGGGGAGAAGCGAGTAGGCAGGGGGAGGGTCCGCCAGCAGCAGCTCGCACGTGGGAGCAGCTCTGCTGAGCTGTGTGGAGGACTGAGTGCCCCTGGGAGCCAGTGTCCCCCAAAAAGGGGAGCCAACTTAGGAGAGAGTCGCTGCTGCAGCCAAGCAGGCACGGACCCCTGCCTTATTGTAAAAATACAAGTCAGATGCTTAATTACATCTCCAATAAATGGAGTAAAGAAGATGGAAATAAAATTAAAAAATAATGTGAAATGATTTTTAATGTATTGATAGATATTTTGTGTGATTTCACAGTACCTGCATTGATTATACAGCTACTTTTATACCTGGTTTAGAATTTAATGCAACACTGACACAGTAGAGTAGTGTTTTTATGATTTGCATATATTTAGCATATATTTTTTTTCACAGTCGCTTTGGCCCGCGAAGCCCCTTCAGAAAATCTAATATGGCCCTTGTCTCATAAAGTTTGGAGACCCCTGTTCTAGGGGATAAATACATTGAGGATTGTAAGGCACTCCGTCATATGACGGTAATGGGGCCATATAAGTATCTTAGATAGGAGGAAGATCCACATGAGTGAAAGCATAAGTCTACTTTGTGATTTAAGTAATCGGCTATCTAAATGAGTTCGTTTTCTGAATCAGCACAGTGGTTTTCAGATTTATCCAAATTATAAAATAATTCCACAGCCCAGCCCATGAGTTTCACTAGCTATATCAGCTAGATATTTAAGATGGCACTTGGATTATTTGTATGTGTATTAGACATTGTTACTCAAAACACAGTCTTGTAAAATTGCTTATCATCAACACCCGAGTGATTGCTCATAACATATTAAGAAACTTCTCTACTGTGAGAGAGTCCTATGTGATAACTGTATTTTACAGTGAAGTCAATGGGAATTATGCCCAGCTAAGGATGAAATATTGAATAATGACCTGAATTTAGGATTTGCTTGTTATTTGTGTTGTAGTAGTGCCCAGTCAGGTTGTAAGAGAATCCCTGCCTTAGCATAGGATTGCAATTTTATTACAATCAAATAAAACATAAACAGATGAAAAGTGGGGGAGTGGAACACAAGCCAGTCTGTCTGGGTGGTGATAGTTATGTACCATCTTCATTAGTTTTGTCATTCCTTTTGTCACATGAAGATGGAGGAAGGGCAGCCACTGAAATATGTCCAATATTTATACTCATTATACATATTACTTCAGTGATACCCAACCACTCCTCAGCCTTGCCATTATTAGTTGGCTAGGTTATTATAGTCCTTATGGGAGAAGTGGATCTTGTGGAATATGTTAGAGGCTTTAAGGATCAATTGAAGGAGGGTGTTTCATGCTGAAATTGCAGTGTGGAAGAGAGCTAGACACATTTTTTGGGGAGGAGCAGTTTGATGACTGCGATCATGCATATTTACCTTGAATTGTAACAAATCCTGGGATGCCACAATGAAAGCTTTCAGAGCCCAAATTCCCAAGGTGTAATTGAGATGGAGGAAACCTGAATAACATCTGTGTAAGAGCAATCCTAAATGACATAGCTAGTTGCAAAACCTGGGTAGATTTTGTTATACAAAGAGATTAGTTAAGGTTTTGGGGGAAAACATTTACAGGGTAGATAGCCTACAGTATTTCAGAGGTTTCCTTCCCTCTTCCTCTGTGAACAGAGATGTACTGCAGAAAATCATGTAACTTGGGATGTCAGATCAGCCCTAAAGAGTAGAACTGAATTGGGAGTGTGTGTCCTTATGAAAGCAAGAAACTAATAGAGACAAGGCCTCAATAGGCCTGACTACATTACAGTTCCTCCTCACTGGCAGTTTCTTCTGGCTTTTGTATTACATTACACAGCCCATCAGTCCAGACCACACGGGTGTGAATTGCAATGTGCACTAAAGCATTGGGCTCTAATCGCCCTTTGCAGACATTGCTAGCGTGAATGAAAAGATACCTACTTGGCATTAATACAGCCCTGTTTCAAACACAAGGCAGTTACACAGGGCAGTTACAGCCCAGCACTTTAGTGCATATAAGCATTGCAGTTCACACTGTGGGGCTGTGTAGACAAGTCCCCAGTCAAAATTGCTGAGAAGCCTTGTCTTCACTAGGGCTCCTATATTGACATACATCAGTTCATCTGAACGAATGCTAGCCACCTAATTCCCACTCATCCTATCAAATCAGCCAAACACTTGAGGCATTGTTTGTAATTAAACTCATGCTTAATTCCATCTCTCCAACAAAACACTTAAGCATGTGCTTAAACCTCTCTAGAGTCTGAGACTTTCACTTAAATATGTATTTAGGTTCATTTTTATTATTTTTTTTTGCACAGGGATAGACTTAAGCAGATGTTTAAATGTTTTCCTGGACTGGGGCCTTATTTCTTAAAATTACCTATGTCAATTACGTTCACTTCCTGGTGGTGCTGCTGATTAAATCTCTGTAACCTTGTGCAAGTCACTTAAATTCTCTCTCTGTTCCTTTACCCAAACATAAAGCTTAATCCATTCTTTTAAAACAAACAGTATGAAGTCATTAAATGGAAGATATCATATAAAGTACCATTATTTCTGTCATGTTCATGTCCGGCTGAAGATTTATTTTTGTGAGGCAAATAAGGAGCTAAAGGCTCATGTAGTTTCAAAGAAACATCTAACAGCTGTTGTAAACTATCTTTACAATCCTAGATGACCTCATTCTTGTTATACAATAGTGATAATATCCAAAAAAGTGCAAAGAAAAAAAAGTTCTATAAATGTACATGTGCTATGGAAAACGATCAGAAATATGCTCTCTCAAAGGGCTACATACTATAAGAATAAAGTTAATGTAAATTAGATGGTGAAATTAAATTTGCACAAATGTATTCACAGCAATAGTATTTCTATCCAAAAGACTGTTCTTGGTTACTTTAGTGTACAAATGGCAAATGAAAACTCATTTTGATACATGCTGTACGCTAATAGGCACCATTCAGATGTAATTTAATTACAGATTGCTATCTCTATGAAGCTGTTTTTTTAGTGGCAATAATGTATAGGAATCAGATGTGTTTTCAACAATTTTTATATATGAGTTTGAAGAGATTATTAAGCTTGCGAAAGAGTGAAGTGAAAATGCAATTTGTTGACTATCTGATTTTTTTTCTTAAATACATTTTTCATCCTTTAAGTTTAGGTAACAAGATGAATTAGGGATCTGTAGATCTCTAACTGCACATATTAACCTATTAACTAAATAGGAGCTACATTTCGGAAATGAAAGTTTTTAGCTTTACATTCTTTACATTCATTTACATTGAATGCTTTAAAATAAGAATTATTCTCAGGATGGTGCCAGTTCAGTTCTGGAGAGAACAACCTCTTCCAAATCTTCTGCCCAAGAAATCAAGGACCCTAATAAACTAAGAATGCTAGAAAAACTTAGACATGTTTGATTAACAGTCACTCTACAAGACACTTTATGTGGATAATTTGGAAATGTAACACGTTCAGATGCCTTTTTTGGTTTTCTTGTTTAACACATATCTTTTAAAATAAAAACTAAGTGCTATTTCTTTTGTATTATCAGTTGTTTACTGATTTCTTAAAACATGAAAACAAAATCTTTCCTACCAGTTCTCTACTTTTCTGTTCGCAAACAGTGAGTTTGCCACTTGGTCACATACTGTAATAGTGTCCAGAATTGTCTCTTGTAGTATGAATCTGGAATAAAAAAGAAAAGTTCATAACATCGTTTTATAACAAGCATAGGCAGGCATTATTTAATGGCATGATCCTAAAGCCCATTGAAGTCAATGCAAAGATGTCCATTGATTGAAGTGGCCTTTAGGTTAGGTCCTAAATTGGGTAAATTTCTGCAAAAACAATTTATTCGGAGGAAGACTGTAGTTCTGCTTAGGGTTTCTACCGTCTGAATTGTAAAGCATACACACCATGCTCAATATTTGTAATTGGTCAGATTAGTCTGTGTCCATGAAAGAGGTGTATAAATAGTATGTATTTGTTCTACTTGTATTTTATTTAAAAAACAATTTCTACCTGTAACACAGTAAAAATGTAATTTTTCTTCATCATGAAAAATATAAAAATGCAGCCAACTTCATGCTGGGATTTTTTTATACTAAAAATCCATGTTTATGAATTACGGTAATAGGTGCAAGCAGCCAGGTCAGGCCTGCCCCTTGGTCTGTTGTATGGCGCAGTGTCTCTTGCATGGCAGATTTGGGAGCTTGATTGGGAAATGGCATTGCACTGATACTGATTATTATAAGGCTAGGAACTGTTTATCTTTTTCATCTGAGTTACTGTGGTACAGCTCATTGAGTTGATGTTTTAGGGAGGTTAAGGCTGGTCACTAAAATAAAGTGCTAGGCAAAAATCAAAAGCCTACTTTGGCATACTGAGGCATAAAGTAAGTGGTCTGTATGTTTAGAAAATCCAAAAACCTAACAAAAAGGGAAAGCTGAATGTGACTCTTTGGAATCACAAAAGCCATTTTTATTCTGACCCTACTGGGCAATGCATTTATTGAACACAGAGAGCCTTTTCAAACTAAATTACATTTCATATTTTACCCACTCCATCTAGAACCTAGTGCCAAAGTGAAAACCACATAATATATTTTTAGGATTAAACCATGTATTACTGATAGATAATGACAGTGCAGGAGGAGAAGGCACCAGTTAGTCTGCATTAGCTCATGTGTTCTGGATCTGGATAACTCTTTAGTGAACTTTTAAGATTTGTGAAATTCTACCACTCTATGCTGATGTCTCCCTGCATTTTTGACATGATGAATTATCTCTTTTCCCAAGTCACTGACAGGTCACTTCATATACAGCCAAGATAGGACTCCCTCTGCTTTTTGAGGTACTTTGCCATGTAGTCCTTATTATAAAATTGAATAAAACAGATGATTTAACATTTTCTGAGCTAGAATAATATCTCCCCTTATAACAAAACATATTTTGGGGTTTACAAACCTAATGGCCCCATTCAGTTCAATTATATATTCTTATTCAAGTTTTATTTATTCCAATATTTTGAACAGGTAGATGCTAGATTTTAGATCTATAGGGCTGGTCTTCACGGGGGGGGGGGGGAAGGGGGGGAATCGACTGAAGATATGCAACTTCAGCTACGTGAATCACGTAGCTGAAGTTGGGGTATCTTCAGCCGACTTACCTGCTGTCCTCACGGTGTTGGCAGGCTGCGGCGTGCTCCCCCATCGACTCCAGCTTGCACCTCTCAGTGAGCTGGAGTTCTGGTGTCGAGAGGGGTTCCGCGTGCAATCGATTTCTCACGTCTTCATGAGACGTGAGAAATCGATCACTAACAGATCGATCGCTACCCACCGATCCGGCAGGTAGTGAAGACAAAGCCCATAGTGACTATTGATGAGGCTTATGTTCCTAAATGCCAACGTCAGTTCTGTGTGTGAAAATGTTAAATCTAATCTTTAGTAATAAAGGTATCTCACTTCACTGTGAGACTGGACAACAAAATGGCAGGTGAAATTCACTGTTGATAAGTGCAAAGTAATGCACATGGAAAACATATTCCCAACTGTACATACAACATGATGAGGTCTAAATTAGGTGTTACCGTTAGGGTTGCCAACTTTCTAATTACAGACAAGTGAATACCCCTACCCCAAAGCCCTGCCCGCCCCTTTTCCAATTCTCCACCCTCCGCTCACTCCATTCCTTCTCCCTCCATCACTGGCTGTCCCCCACACTTGCTTATTTTCACAAGGTTGGTGCAGGGGGTTGGGGCACAGGAAGGAGGGCGTGCTCCAGCTTGGGGTGAATGCTCTGGCATGGGGTTGGGGATGAGTGGCTTGGAATGGAGGAGTGGGCTCTGGACTGGGGCAGGGGGCTGCAGTGGGGGAGGGGATGAGTGCTTCAGCTGGGAGTGCAGGGTCTGGTGTGGAGCCAGGGATGACGGGTTTGGCGTGCAGGAGGGGACTCCAGGCTGGGTCCAAGGAGTTCAGAGTGTAGGGTGGGGCTTTGGGCTGGGACAGGGGATTGGAGTGCAGAAGGGGGTGCGGGCTCTGAGGTGGGGCTGGGGGGGTTGGAGTGCAGGAGAAGACTCTGGGCTGGGGCCAAGGAGGTTGAGGCTAGGGGGGAGTGAGGGCTCTGGCTGGAGGTGTGTGTGTGTGGTGTGTGGTGTGTGGGGGCTCAGGGCTGGGGCAGGCTCCATAGCTTGAAGAAAACTTCAAATGCTGTTGTTCTTCAAAATTCTACAATTTTCACCTTTCAATAATATATATGCATGACATATGCTTTTAAAATATTAAAATATAACTTCTAAATAAACAGAAATGCTCCACTCTACTCCACCAAATTATTATGTTGCATGTTTCTACTTGCATGGATTATATGTGTGTTCCTATGACCTCCCTCTCATAATATTGTTTGTTAATATTTTTAAAGCCAGAGGATATATTGATGGAATTTGGAATGAAAGTAATATGTTCAAACTATGAAGTCACTATAGGGCTGTCAATTAGCTGCGGTTTACTGATGAGATTAACTCAAAAATTAATCACAATTAATTTTTTTTGTTTTAATCGCACTTGTAAACAATAGAATACCAACTGAAATTTATTAAATACTTTTGGATGTTTTTCTAGATTTCAAATATATTGATTTTTATTTACAATACAGAATATAAACTGTACACTGTTCACTTTATATTATTATTTCTATTACAAATATTGGTACTGTAAAAATTATAAACAGAAGAAATAGTATTTTTCAATTCACCTCATAGAAGTACTGTAGTGCAATCTCTTTAAAGTGCACATTATAAATATATATTTTTGTTTGTTACGTCACTGCATTCAAAAACAAAACAATGTAAAACTTTACAGCCTACAAATCCACTCAGTCCTACTGCTTGTTCAGCCAATCGTTAAGACAAACAACTTTGTTTACCTTTAGGGGAGATAATGCTGCCCTCTTCTTATTATAGTGTCACCTGAAAGTGAGAACAGGTGTTCCCATGGCATTTTTGTAGCTGGCATTGTAAGGAATTTATGTACCAGTTTTATACTTCACATTCATGTGCCCCTTCATGCTTCATTCTAGAATGCGTTAATTCAATTTGTGACTGAATTCCTTGGGTGAGAGTTGTATGTCTCCTGCTCTGTGTTTTACCTGCATTCTGCCATATATTTCATGTTATAGGAGTGTCGGATGATGACCCAGCATGTTGTTTGTTTTAAGAACACTTTCCTTGCAGATCTGACAAAATGCAAATAAGTTATCAATGTGAGATTTCTAAAAATAGCTACAGCACTAGAACCCATGTTTAAGAATCTGAAGTGCCTTCCAACACCTGAGAGGAATGAGGTATGAAGTGTACTTTCATGTGTGGAGCATAATTAAAAGAGCAACACTCCAATGCAGAAACTACAGAACCCAAACCACCAAAAAAGAATATCAACTTTCTGCTGGTGGCATCTAACTCAGATGATGAAAATGTATATGTATATATATTGCTTTGAATTGTTATCGAGCAGAACCTGTCATCAGCATGGACATATGTTCTATGGAATGCTAATTGAAGCATGAAGGAATATATGAATCTTTAGCACATCTGACTTGTAAATATCTTGCAACCCTGGTGAGAACAGTGCCATGAGAATGCCTATTTTCACTTTTAGGTGACATTGTAAACAAGAAGGGGCAGTGTTATCTCCTGCATGTGTAAACAAACTTTTGTCCGAGCGACTGGCTGAACAAGAAGTAGGACTGTGTGGACTTGTAGGCTCTAAAGTTTGACATTTGTTTTATTTTTGAATGCTATTATTTTTTGTGCATAATTCTTACATTTGTACGTTCCACTTTCATGATAGAGATTGCACTACAGTGCTTGTATAAGGTAAGCTGAAAATACTATATTTTATTTTTACAGTGCAAATATTTATAATAAAAATAAATCTAAAGTGAGCACTGTGTACTTTGTATTCTGTGTTGACATTGAAATCAATATATTTGAAAATGTGGAAAACATCCAAAAATATTTAAATAAGTGGTATTCTATTGTTTAATAGCATGATTAATCACACAATCATGATTAATTTTTTAATTGAGCGATTAATCACAATTCATTTTTTCAATTGCTTGATAGTCCTAATTATAATAAAATGTATTTTCCAGAGTTGACATGTGTTCTACAGAGTTGACAAACAAATCAGGTTTACACAGGGAACCTAATCAGATACCATTCCACACTGACCATTTTTAGCAAGGGACTATCTAAAAACATTGTTGGAAAGCTCCCAGGCAAACATCTGTGAGTTTTTTATGAAAAATAATTAGGAAAAAATCAAGTGTCTCAAGAATTACACCTACGCACAACAGCAAGAAATCCTGATATTTCCTACGTTGTGAAATATTTCTTTCCAAATGTCATCTTCATATGGACTCTTTGACATTCTATATGGAATTTAGAGCCCTTGTTTCATGACATTAACTGACGAATGCAGTTTCTTGAAAGAGTGAAGTTGAATTTCCTCTTAGGACATGTTCCAGACACCCTTGAATTGTTCTAACAGAATGGTTAAGTCCCTCCCCTAGTTGTCCCCTTTCATTTACTGTGTGTTTGGACTGTACTTCAAATCAGTTACAACCAATAAAAAAACAATGTCACATAAAGTATATTATAAGCCATTAGCTCCTCATTAGCCACTCAGCATTTTAGCTTCATAATCACTGTAAAACATTCTGATAAGTGTCATGAGAGTCAGGTTGGTGGGGGTCTGTAGACCTGGGTTCTGTGCTGTGCCACTGACCCACTGTTTGTGTCCTTGAGGCAGTTAGTTCACACTCTGTGCTTCAGTTTTTTATAGTGTGTGTGGGGGGGGTGGGGTGGGGGGGGTTACGGGACATGGACTCAGAAATATAAAGGTTGAGAATCCGTGTGTTTGAAAACACCCACATATGTAGGAAAAATGTGTACAACATTGAAATGCCCCTTTGGGAGGATGCAGCATGTGCTCCCATCCACAAGTAACCAGCTATGTTGGTGTGTGTAAGTAGGGCATGGCAATGCTTCCTTCTGCACTTGCTGGGCCTCCTTTGGGGTGGCTAAAGTCTCCAGGGTTGTGAGAAATCAGTGGCCTGTTCAATCAGGAGAGGGGAGAGTCTGTAACTGGGAATGGTCCTTGCGTAGGGGCATACAGGGTGGGGAAGCCTCCTTTTACCCTCGTGTATCTGGGTGTCAATCTGGCCCTTAATGTGTATAAGGTAGATAACAAATATGTTCTAAATAACTTCTGGTAGCACAGACCTCATTGGTGCGTGTTGGTGGACTGGAGCAGAATATCCAGACAGGACAGAGTTCATCTAAAATTCTTTTGTACTGTGTAAGCGGGCCCCTGACTGCCCTCTTCAAAATATCAGCCGGAGACTGCTCTGTGGCTTCACCAGTGTCTTTTATTTCTATTTACACAGTGCACAAACCCCACCACCTATATACAGCTTCTTGCCCAGTGCAGGTTGAGGCTCAGCCTTTTGTCTCTGGCTGGCCTCAGGGTTAACTAGCCCCTTCAGGCTTGCTGCCTCTGCTAGTTGACCACCCTGCACCTTCTCTTCCCTTCACTCTTTCTTCCTTCCTCCTTCCTTCCTACCTCTATCTCCCAGCTCCACAACCCACCCTGGCTTCCTCCCTAGCAGGGCTTATATACCTGAGGAGGCTGCCAGGTGGAGCCCATCAAGCCCTCTGCAGTGCAGAGCTACAGCCAGCTGGCCAATTAGCCTGCCTCAGCAGGCTGCTTGCAGAGGCTTGTAGCTTTTGCAGGGGTAAGGAGGGAGCAGGGGCTGACTCAGCAAGTACTTAGTCAGCTGCCTGCTACATACTGACATAGTGCTAAGTGAATACGTCCTCACAGCCTGTGGCAGCAAGCCTCCCACCCCAAGATGACAGACTCAGGCTTGCAGAGTTCGCACTAATGGGCTAAAAATAGTGGGTAGGCCATGTTTTGAAGTTGTGTCTCAGGCTGTAACTCAGGCTCTGAAGTCCACCCCGCTCCCTAGGTTTCAGAGCCCAATCTCCAGCCTGAGTCACAACTTCAAAATGATGTCTACAAAGCTACCTGTAGAGCACTAGCGTGGAACCCTGCAAGCTCATCTTGTCAGCCTGGGCAGGGACTCTCACCTGCCATGGGTTGTGTAGACATACCCATTATGGGCAAACTGCTGAGATGTCCCCTAATAAATGTTTTAAGAACATAATTAACTTTATTTAGATCAAGGCTATGGATGCACAGAGTGAATTGTGGTATTTGATAGACATTCTTTGAAGCCTGAATGTAATTGTTCTAAGAGCACAGTTATGCTTCGTACATTTTGTTCACTGCTTCTAACACTGGAGTAAGTGAAAATGAAATCTGTTTTCTCTCAGAATTCCTTCCTTTGCCTGCACTCTCTGGACACTTGGCATTCTTTTTCAGCTGGTTTTTTTTTTGCAATTTTTTCAAGTGTTTAAAAAAATATCTCAGTGAACTTAATGCTTTGGAAAGAGTAGGATTGAGAGATCTGGGCAATGAAATGTGTGAAATACATTCCTAGGACATGGCTGTGGCATGGAGAAAATGGCTGCCCGGAGAAAATGGCTTTCAGTTACGGATCTGGGTAGGTTTTAAATTGGTGAGCTGGAGGTGGAAAGTTCCCATTGATGTCAGCTTCTGAGCCATCTCGACTCTCTAGTTTCAGTTTTAATAAAATATCTTTTATCATTTAAAAAAAAGATAAGTATAACACACTAGAAAAACTATCCAAGCTGACGTAAAAAAAGTTATATTTTCTTTATGGTTAATTTTTATTCTATGTATTTTTCTGTTTAAAACTGACATATCACATATATGAGTGAGACAAGAAGTGAAAGGTAGTAGTCACCTATAGGTAATTGGTAGGTCTCTCCACCTTGAATGGTCCCTTAGAATATGTGCTAACTATGTTAAACTATCTGTTCAATCTTGTATATTGCTGTGATACTCTGGGTACGTTTGCACTACAATTAGACACTCACGGCTGACCCATGCCAGCTGACTCAGGCTCACAGAGCTTGGGCCAAGGGCTGTTTAATTGCATTGTAGATGTTTGGGCTCGGGCTGCAGCCCGAGCTGTAGAACGCTCCCACTTTGCAGGCTCCTAAAGCCAGTCTGCAGCCTCAACTCCAGCGTCAACACTGCAATGAAAGAGCCTGTTAGACTGAAACCTAAAAACCCCCAACCAGCCACAGGTTTTTAATTGCAGTTTTGACATAACTTCTGAGGACCGTTTCCAGACCTGTAGAAGAGCCCTGTGTAGCTTGAGAGCTTGTCTTGCTCACCAACAGAAGATGTTCCAATAAAAGATATTACTTCACCCACCGTGTCTCTCTAATATCCTGGGACCAAAACAGCGACAACAAAACTGCATATATCACTTATATGATAGATTGTTATGTTATGCAAGCATGAATACTGATAAGACCAAGGTTATGATAGCTGAGGGAGGAGGACTCACCATAAAGGATATTAGTAAAATAGTTTAGAAGAGTGAAAGCATTTCACTACTTAGGATTAATGATTGCTGATGATGATGTTCTCCTGAGTGATACCCAGATCATACTGAAGCTGTGTGATGTGAACAGCAGTTCACCCCAGTTTTCTGTGACAAAAATACCCCTGGGGTAGAAAGTATAAAACTGTCATTTGACTTGGCCAGTCACAAGAAAGAAAATCAGTATGCTTGCTGCCACGGAACTGAATATGGTGAGCTGGTCAGATGTTTCGACTCTGTGATAAGAAATGAAACAAGTTGGAAGGGGCCTAATGCCAGTTGCTCCAGTTGAAGACCGGTTGAAGGAGGCTAGGCCATGTTGGTGTGAGCGTTCCCATCGCAGTCTGGAGAGCGATATTGGTAGGATGACTCTTGCAATGACTGTAGACGGAAGACAACCATGGGGGAGTCCAAAGACAGTCCGTGGACCAGATATCAGTGGATCTCAGACCAATCTTCATGATAGCCTGGATGGGTTGTGAGTTTTGGAAGAATGCTGAAAAAGTTGCCGACCCAGAATAAGGAAGTGACAAGGAAGAAGAAGAGATGTATATTGCGTTACATTTAAGTTACAAACATTGTATTTATTTTTATAATACTTAAATGCTGAGTAAATATTTAAGTATTACAAAGGAAACAGCAACAAAATGAGTACAAGTAATCAACAGGAACAATAAAGCCGACAGCTTGTATCTGACAATGCAGATGTGACAGTGGGCTGTGGAAGTGGGAAAGATGAGATTGACGCACTAAAGGAGGGAGTGTTTGGAGGGGGGATAACGTGATTTTGAGATGGAAAATTAAGTCACAGTCCTATGATTTGAAGTCATGAAGTTGAGACTGGTCAGCAGTTCACAGGGCTGGTTCCTAAGATGACATAATGAGAGGGAGAGTTCCAGAAAACTGGAGCTAAGAGAGAAACATGCAGTGTGTTTAGTATCACAACTTGCTTATTCATTACACTTCCTAAAGTTGCAAGAACCCGAATGAAGGGTATATGCACTGGGATATTGAATAATGTTACAGGGATATTTATATACACATATAGAGACTCTAGTAAGCTACTCTACAGTGGACACTCCAATAAATACTGCAAGTATGAACGTGCTCCTACTGAAGTCAATTGCACATCTCCCCCAGATAAGGTCCTGATTGTTTTGCAGTATGTCTAATAAACAACACTCCTACCTTGCTATGAAAGTTTTGTTGAAATGTAATTGAATTGCAATAGTTGAAGGATAATTTTCCTCTGATTTAAAGTAAACCTTTAATTGCCTGTAGGATTCTGAAAATTACTGGAAATTCTTCCAAATAAGCATTCTATCCTTCTATGAAAGGGTACAGTAGCCATGCATTCTAATTTCAACAATCCTTGTATATCCCACAAAACATTTTTACTAAACCAAGTTACATTGCAATCTTTAAAAAAGAAATATTCTAAAGACACTTTATAATTAGACTTGTTTTCCTAATGGTTCTCTTAATGAATTAATTAAAATATCTGTCTTGGACACTGTGATGTGTCTTATATAACCTAATGTACATACTTCAATTTTATGTTAATCATATCAGGTATTTAAGGGTCTAGCTGAAGCAATCTTGGAACTGTTAGCAATAATCTTGGAGAACTCGGAGGGTGGGTTTGGTCCCAGAGGGCTGGAGAAGGGAAAGCATTGTGTTAGTCTTTTAACAAGGAAACAACACTTATAGACCAGTCAGCCTAACTTTAATACCAGGAAAAATCCTGGAACAAATTATTCAACAATCCATTTGTTAGAGGATAATAAGGTTCTAAGGAATAACCAGCATGGATTTGTCAGGAACAAATCATGCCAAACCAAACTAATTTCCTTTGTTGAGAAGGTTACTGGCCTAGTGGATGGGGGGAAGCAGTAGATATGATAAATCTTGATTTCTGAAGAGCTTTTGGCACTTCACATTCTTATAAGCAAACTAGGGAAACGCGGTGTACATGAAATTACTATAAGGTGGTGTGATAGAGGAAGGTCAGGGAGCTGTGGCAGAGTGTTTGAGGGGAGATATATCAGCTCCAGGTTCATTAGGGCGTGGCTCCCTGTAGAGTAGGGAAGCAGGCAGCAGGTTAATTAGGAGCACCTGCTGTCAATTAAGGCCTTAATAAAACCCCCTGCCTCGGGCAGACAGGTGTGGGTGTTTGGAAGGAGTTTGGAGGCGTTGGAGCAGAGAGCAGTTTGGAGGCGTTGGAGCAGAGAGCAGTTTGGAGGCGTTGGAGCAGAGAGCAGTTTGGAGAAGTGCTGCGGTGAGCTAAGAAAGACCCAGACCCTAAGTAAAGGAACACCTGGCTTGTGTTGAGAGAGGACAGGAAGCCCCCCACAAGCTGAAGAGTAGGAGAGGGAAGTAGTCCAGGGGAAGGAGTAGCTAATCCCAGTGGTTTACCGCTATCCTCAGGGCCCCTGGTCTGGGACCCGGAGTAGAGGGCGGGCCCGGGTCCCTCCCTCTCCCCTTCTCCCCTCTAGGATACTAGTGGGACAATTAATACCCTGTTCAGAGGCAAGAAAGGCTCCCTGAATTCCCCCACAAGAAGAGAAAGCGCAGGACCCATCAATATCGTGGGAGTAATTTGCCACAGTGGGCATACAACCTATTGAAAGATTACTCAAAGAATAATTATCAGTGGTTTGTTGTCAGACTGACAAGATGTATCTAGTTGAGTCTTGTAGGGGTCTGTCTTTGGTCTGGTACTAGTCAATATTTTCATTAATAACTTGGATAATAGAGTAGAAAATATGATTATAAAATGTATGAATGATGTCTAGCTGGGAGGGGATGCAAGCATTTTAGAGGACAGAATTCAAAATGACCCTTGACAAATTGGAGAATTGGTCTGAAATCAACAAGATAAAAATCAGAAAAGAAAAGAGCAAAGTACTACACTTAGGCAGAAAAAATGAAAGGCACAGCTACAAAATGGAGACTAACTGTCTAGGTGGTAGTACTGCTAAAAGAGATCTGTGGGTCATAGTGGATCACAAATAAAATGAGTCAGCAGTGTGATGCAGTTGTGAAAAACGCTGTTGTTCTGAGTATTAAAATAAATGCCACATATAACACAATGAAGGTAATTGTCCCTCTTTATTCAGCACTAGTGAGGACCCAGTTGGACTGCTGTGTCCAGTTCTGGATGCTACCATTTAGGAAAGATGTGGATAATTTGGAGAAAGTCCAGAGGAGAACAACAAAAAAGATAAAAGGTTTAGAAAACCTGATATGTGAGGAAAGGTTAACAAAAAAATCACGTTTTTTAATCTTGAGAAAAGACGACTGTGGAGGGACCTGGTGATAGTTTTCAAATAAGGGCTGTTACAAAGAAGATAGGGATCTATTATTCTCAATGTTCACTGAAGGCAGGACGAGAAGTAAGTTGCAGTAAGGGAGATTTAGGTTAGCTATTGGGAAAAACTGTCTATCTATAAGGGCAATTAAGCACTGGAATAGACTTCCAAGAGAGATTATGGAATCTTAGTCATTAGAGATTTGTAAGAACAGGTTGGGTAAACACCTGTTAGGAGTGGTCTGGGTTTACCTGGTCCGGCCTAAGTGCTGGGGGCCGGAGTTGGTTAGCTCTCAAGGTCCATTTGCACAATCGGAGACATCACTTAGGGAATGAACAGGGCTCTGACATCCCTGTTTACCCTAGACCACACTTTTGTATGTCCTCTGTGTGAAATCCCAGAAGTTTTTTCTCTCTGAGTAGTGTTCAACAGAGGTATTATTTTGTTAGGTCATTTGTGTGTTCTTCCAACTGCCTAGTGCCCTGCCTGCCATGAAAGACACACTGTCTTCTTTCTTAATAAGCTTCAAAACAAAGTTTTGGTTTGAGTTTTTGAGTTACAGGTTCAGGCAGGCTCTTACTTTTTACTCAAGCCCATGTGCACATCTTTATTATATTCTCAATAGCTGATTATTCAGTAATTCCTAAACTAGCAATTTTCCTATGGAATGGAAAGGGTTTATTTTCTTCTGGGGTGTTTTAAGGAGTTGAAATGAAATTCAGGTTGGTCTTGAGTTTCTTGACATGCCAAAGTGTTTGTTCTGTTAGCATTGCCTTTCTCCCTGTAAATCAGACATTCTTCTTGGGTTGCATAAGGTTACTCGTGACATGATTAATGCAGGAAGGTTAGAGAGGAATGACGTAGCGGCTCATGCAAAGTTTACCTGAGAATTATCTCTAGCTCTCTACTGTTTAGTGTCTGCGTGAGTCATGGGCTGATGCCTTGCCATCTCCTGTTCTTCAGCTGGGTAAGATCACACTTACCTCACTTTATGCATTTCTCCTTTTCATGCCAGATCTGATTAGAAGCACTTTTGTTTTAAGCCCTATATTTATGAAACATTAAATATAATTTTTACAGATAAGTGACCTCACTTTTAAGCAGAAAGAGTCATTCGATATTTGTGGTTCAAGCAACTGTGGAAACTTGATGGGGATATTGCTGTCCTTAGATGAATCCTTTTTCTTTCAACTTTAGCTCTTTTTAGATGCCTAAAGATTTAATGACGATAACTTGACAGCAGTAGTGAGCTTCGCTGTAGGACCATAAGTCTTCAGATACTGGCATCTACTAGCTACCCTGATATGGGTGTGTGTATATACATGCAAACTTTATTCTATAAAAATATAAGCAAGTTTGTAGCAAAACTACTGGTGTCTGAACCCTGTTATTGCTTTAGAGGTATCTCAGTGGAGGCCCTCCCTACAGCTACAACTGTTTCAGGGAAGCTCATTATAACAGTCGATTCCGTAACAGGGTTACAACAAGGTTCCAGTTATTGATGAAAATGATGTTCACATGAGAAGTATGGGTAAGGGAAAGTATGCGTTGTAGTACACTGCGTAATTCCCTGAATTGTACTTGACACAAACTGTACTCGTGGTTGACAATGAATGGTATAATACAGAGTTTCTGACTGCATTATTTTAACGAGATGAGAATTTACCTAGTTACACAATTAAGATAAAGTTATTCTGGACAGTTCATTGTAATGAAAATAATGTAAATCTATGAGTGTGGTTTTTAATTCAAGATATTCTAATGTTGAATTATTTGTGAAATATGTGATTATGAAATTAAAGATAATCATAATACATAAACACAAAGGGACAGTGTTAAAATTGCATGTGCAACCTTAATACAGTTTGCATTTTTTTCCTATTAAAAAAAGTCTTATGAAATCTGCATTGGTTTCATTGAGTTACAAATGAAACCATGAATGTTGAAAGAATTTGAAAATCTAACTTACTCATCCCCGCTTGATTGTGTGTGAGTTTTTAAAATAACTTACAGCTTGAGCAATGAAACAAGTCGGGTGTTTCATTTTCTTGTTCTTATGCTAACAATATGTGGGTTGCAAAAGTTTCAGAAATGTATAAAGAGCTTTTAATTGAAATGTTTTAAACTTGTTCAAAAAATTCTAAGATTTTAGTTTTGGTCCCCAAAACCAAATGTGTGGCACAAACTTTCTTTAATAAAGTAAAAATCAACAATAAAATGTAGATATTTTCACTCTATTATGTAAAAACCCTTCACCTGAAATCTTGAGGAAGGACTTCATCGCAGCCCAGTTAATGTTGAACTGAAATTTCACTTAGCTACTTAAATTAAGTAGCAAACCATATGCAAATATTCAGTGTTCCTTACACAGTCAAAACTCCTCCTGAGTTCAAAGGGAGTTCTCAATAAGGAAGGACCCAAAAGCAGGAAACAGATTTACTGAAGACTGTCCTGGCTCAGGTAACCTAATAACAAGTGTAACAAGCCAAAATAACCAAGTTACTTCATGGCTAGAACTACAGTGCATTGTCTGCAAATATTTGATTACCTAATTCTTGGTTTCTGCAAGGGATTTATGTACTGTTTACACATGACATGCCTCACTCAGAACAAAAATAACTTGCTTTGTTTAATGTTTTTATAGTGTCTTGCCTTCACGTGTAGTTTGTCTATAGTCAGTGCTGTTCACCATCACTATTTTTACCTTAATCACCAGGTTTGTTAACGTACGTAGTTAGACAGTTTTTTCCAGTGAGGCTTGCACCATCTTTTAGTGTTTCATTTTCCCCAGAGCTTTTCATTTTACAGATTTTCATGTGTTCTGTTTGGCAAGTGTTTAAAATGCAACAGCATCCAACAACGTTACAGTATCCCTCTCTTTGTCTCTAAAAGAAACCCTCTGATGTCTCTTCAAAAACAGCAGAAAAAAATCAATTTTTTATTAATGAGCAAGTATGATTGTATTTCTATTGCCGTTTGCAATGTATAAATCACAATGATGTAGTAGTAAGACCAAAGGAAGCGTGCAGATGACGTATATAGCTTGACATTAGAAATGGTGTTACTTTAAGTTCTAGCAAATCCATGAAACCTCTGGCATCTGTTCTTCCAATTGTTAGCCTAGAGTTTGCGTGCACAGTATGTAAATCAAATCATATGATCAAAAAAACCCCAAGAACAAACAAAAACAAATGAAAACACAAATACAGAACAGCTGTCATACGTCAACATGACCAGGGGAAACTCAAAAGAAAGGACAATCTCAAGGAGATAGAAACAGAGCAACCAAAACTGGGAAGCAGATGGTAATAGCAATCATGTGCATGCCAGTCAGTGGAAGATCCACATATGTAAGCACAGAGGTAATGTAGCTGAAAGAAATAAAGAAAGAGAAGCAGTCCTGTAACCTAGAGTCAGGATCCAACATTCAAAGCTTAGTATTTTACTGAGGAGAGTTTTGTCTTGGATCAGATTACTCCCTTCTGAACTGTACTATTAGCATCTTGACTCAAAGTAGATGCTCAGATGCCGTTGGGCTCTTGAAGAATCCAGGCAGTAGTTCATCATCCACATTTTTCCATCTGTGTTGCTGTGGTGATCAACATCTGGTTTACCTATGTGCGAAGGAATCCAAATCTAATTTACCAAGATGATCTTTGGACACGTTCTTCAAACCTATCCTCACAGGTGGGCGTTGGGCCAGTTATATCTCCTTTTTGATGGCTCGATTGAGGCGCAAGCAATTAAAGAATCCTTTTCTTTCTTACTGCTCTCATACAGCACTGCTACCAACTTCCTTGCTGCAGAAATTGCAGCTTGTCTGTCACTCTTTCCCAATTTGGCAACAGTGGTTTTTTTCACCCAATACCAAATAGGGTGAGACAGAGTCGTATCCTTTTACTATGTGTAAAGGAGGAAATACGTTGCAGAAGTCAGGAGTGAGTGCATCACAGATTGCAGGCTCAGATCTGAAGTGACTGTCACAATCAATGTCTGGACACACCAATTGGAGAACAACTGGCCTCAACCCAAAAGAATAAGCAATTGGAACAATATGAAACTGAAAAGAAAACCCCAGTCTTGGGCCATGTCTACACTACCACTTATGCTGGGAAAACTTATGTTGCTCAGGGGTGTGAATAAAACACCCCACACGACATGTTTTGCTAGCATAAGCACTCGTGCACAATGCTACGTTAGTGGGAGAACTTCTCCCACCGACGTCACCGACGTCGCTCATGAGGTGGTTTTATTATGTCGACAGGAGAGCTTTCTCCTGTCAGCATAGAGCTACATGAACAATCTTACAGGGGTGCAGCTGCATCAGTACAGCTGTGCCCTGCAAATTTGCTTCTGCAGACATCGCCTTAGGTGATAGCTACACTACAGAGCTTACGCTGGTAGTGCTGACATAACTGCTGCCTCTTGTGAAGGTGGATTTCTAAGCTGACTGGAGAGCTCTCTCCCGTTGGCTTTGGCTGCACATCTTCACCAGATGTGCTATAGCTGTGCCAGTGTTAATTTGTAGTGTAGACCTGCCGTAAGAGGGGAGGGAATTTCCCATACTATGAATCACCACAGTCTGAGAGAGAGAGAGAGAGAAAAACAACTGCAAACCCTTAAAAGAGAAGGAGTTTGAAATGGGAAACACCATCAAGTTGGGGTGCTGTTTGTGAAATGCTTGATCCCCTTTGTGATGGAGGTACGCTAAGAAACTGTTCAGAGGAAAGAGATAACATATTAGAAAAGGGAATCTAGTTAATATATGTGCAAAACGTGAAGTTCTCTCTTTGTTTATTTTTTGTGTAACTTGCTTTTCCCTGAATATTTCATCTTTGAATCTGTGATTTTTCTATACAATAAAGTTTTTGTTTGTTTTTATCCCAAGCAGGTTACTGTTGTGCAGTGTGTGTGTGTGTGTGTGTGTGTGTGTGTGTGTGAAAGTGAACTGATAATTGGGGGTGGGTTTCATTCTTTTGGGGATGATGAACCAGAGGGAAAAATGTCAGAGTGTTTAGTAATTAAGAACTGGGGGTTAATGAATTTGGGGAGACTCAGGATTGGAAGGGTTGTTGGGGTCACTTTGCAAAGAGTAACTAGGATGGTGGAAGCCAGGGTGAGACTTCTATGGTATCAGGGCTTGGGTTTGTAGCAGCATAGCATTAAGGCACCCTAAGTAACAAGGCAGGTGGAGACAGCACCCCTTATTAGTCTGGGTGATCCCCCCAATGTCACACAACAAAGCTCATCAGTTGTGCTGGTAAGAGTACCTGCTGCAATCCATATGTTATCTATGTGCTCCATTTTGGGAAAGGAGTGAACAGCAAAGACCCAAAACACCTATATCACTTGATTTAATTATTACTGGTTCTTTGACACTAGGAGATCCAAAAGCCATCCAGGTGCCCACTTCTTCTTGAGCTCTGTGCAAGGCTTGGGCTTTTTCAACACATCTAATGATAATGGACTTTGCTATGTCACCATTGCAAAAGCCTCCAGTAAGGAGGAGAGTTTGTGTTGGGTTTGCTTCTGCACTCTAATGTGTGTTGTGAACCATATATTCAAAGAGGAATTTTACAAGTGACTTCCTATTGGATGCAACATTTAGAAACTTTTTCCATGGTGGCACAGGGGCATCCACCAATCATCTGGTATTTCTTTCATCCAATCTTAGATCCTATCTGGCGTGGTCTTTCTGCAATTTTCACAGTCACTGTTGTCATATCTGTCAAAGACTTTGATTACAGAATTAACTTTGTCATATCCTTTCAGAACCTGCCTCAAATACTCAGCGACCAATTAATCAAATGTGTGGAATTTGTCTCCAGCCATAATTTGTATGACAGCCCTGGTGTCTGATGTACACTGTGGTTTCTTTGTTGTATGCTCTTAGCTCATGGATTCTTTCAGTTTGAGCTTCCAACTGATGCCTTAATTCAACTTTGTCTTCTTTTTTCATCGTTCCATCAGTGTGGAAGAGGGACATAAATACAGGTTGTATTGGGTGATTAAGAACAGTGCAATTGAAACGTCATCTTTGCATCTTGGTAAGGACAGGGCTCAGAGGAAAACAGTTTCTGGACTGATAGCTGCTGTGATTATCTCTCCCTTTCTAGGCTTAAGTTTGGTCGTCTTGGCCATGTCAGCAAATGTTTGAATGCCAGAATTCGTGACTGGGCTGAAGAAGCTGTAGTGTCCCCTTAGAATCAAATACACTCCTCACAAATCTCTCCATTTGTTCTTCACCAATGTCTGCTATTTTCAATAGAGACCCTTGTATGTATGATGTTACTCGCAGTCCAGTTAGACATGTTGATAATTACCTCTGGGAGTGATTCATGGTCAAACGCGTGTGTCATATTGTTGACCACATGGTTGGTAAGAGCTGTAACATGCTTTTCATCCCTCTTCAGTGTAGAGACAAGAGCATGTTTGTGGACTTTCTCTTCACAACTACTTGTTAGGCCACTTCTTTCTCTCATAACTTTTTCATATTCATAATATGAAACTGCATTGTCATCTCTAACACTGATACTGATCTCTGTATAAGTATTACTGAATAAAAAAGCTAGTTTCTAGAATATTTCAAAGGATAGTGCTGCATGCGTAGGCCATTACATACTAGAACCTTCTACCAGGCAGACTAGATGCTACACTGTATGTATAAAAGCTTATAAATGGAACAGCATTAATTACATTAGGAATTCACATACATTTATATTTACCCACTGTACAGTACAAACTGAGGCCATGCAATCTACTTCTACTGGTGCACAGCCTTTGGTTTGAGACTGATCTCATCCTCAAATTTTAGTTGAAAATATAGAAAACTTGTGAGATACTTTAAGATTTAAGAATATGCAATGTGAAAACTCTTTGTGTTACTATATATGAAAATACTGATATTCACCATTTTTGCCACATGCTAAACAGCATCATCATTTCTGGGAGAGAAAAAAACCTTGCCCATGGAAAACCAATACAAATCTTCTAATACATCATTTTTTAGTAGCTTTGACCAGTAAACATCACATTAAAGTATTGAAATTAACTTAAATAGTAAAAAATGTAGTCAGTCTTATAGCAGCGTTTTTGGAACTATCTAAAAAAAGGGACACTTTCTCATTTTGGGTACCATTGTTTCACCTGTCTTGCAGGCTTATAGCACCACTTGATAGCTCTACATCATACCTCATCTAAATGGGCATAAAAATAAGCTGTCAAATAATGTATGATGTGGGTGTGTGAAGTGTGGGTACATTAAACTCCAAAAAATATGGCCCTTTTTGGAGACTTGCCGCACACCTACTATATCATTGAGGAACAAATAAACAAAGCCTCCAAAACGTCCTTGCTTATGGAGATTTTAATTTCAAATCAAGTATAGGAGCAGTCCTGTTCAGATTTAACTGTAGATTTAGTCACAGGTTTCATATGACCCTGGTCATAAAACATATTTTCCTTTCACTAGAGACCACTATTTGCAGAATAACTAATGCTCACTGTAAGTATTTAGGAACCGCAAAGAGTTTTCAAAAGCAAAAAAGAAGCCAAAAGATGAATAAACACAATTTAAAAATTATTTTTAAAGGAAAAAAACTGATTTTTTTTTAAACCTGTAATAATAGAGCTGGTAGACATTTTTCATTTTGAAACTTTTTTAAGAAACATTTTTGGAAAACTAACACTTTTGTGGGAAGAATGGGGGAGGAGGGAAGGCCATCTCTGGTGCAGTGAAAATGTAATTAGCTGCAAAACAAATGACTTTGATCACAGTTGTTTACAAAGGTTGACAATTATTTGGAATCAAACTTCAAAATTCAGAATGGCAAGGACAATCAAAGACTCTGTGAGACATATTCCTCATGATTGCATATAAGAGCCCATGCACACATGTCTGAATTTAAATAAATACATAGTATTGCTAATTTTTTAAACACTGAAATCTGAATGAAGGACCTTCATCTCCAGCAGGCAAGTCTCTCAAGTGACCACCTTGAAGTCTCCACATGTGGTTCTCAGTAGTTTTGTTTGAATTTTAGTTGAAAACCCACTTCTGCTAAATAACCTCTTTTTTAAAAAAAACAACTGGTCCCTTGGGTTTCACTGTACTAATACAAAATTTCCTTTATTGCTAGTTTGTATATATTAGCAGTCTCCCTGTTAATGTTAATTACTGGGCAAAGAAATGGCAATTTCCTGTTCTGATGTTAGCTTCTTGTTTTCTTTGTGTCGTTCCATGGTTGTCATGATATCCCCAATTCATTATTTTGGAACTAGCGAAAGTGCCCGGCGTTGCTCGGGTCAGTCGGAGGTGGGGAGGGGGCAGACAGCTGAGCGAGTGCGGGGTCCGTTGGATGGGGGCAGAGAGCAAACCCGACACCCCTACCTCACCCCCCGACCAAACCCGACACCCCCACCTCACTTACCCCTCGACCAACCCCGACCCACATTTTCACCCCCCCACCCAAACCCAAAACCCCCACGTCTCCCCCTACCAACCCCAACACCCCCTGACCAACACCCACACCTCACCCCCCGTACACCAAACCTGACACACCCACCTCACTTCCCCCCCCAACCAAACCCGACACCCTTACCTACCACCACAAACAAACCCAACACCCACACCTCACTTACCCCTTGACCAACCCCGACGCCCCTCCTCACCCCCCAACCAAACCCAACACCCCCACCTTACCCCCCCCACCAAACCCAACACCCCCTGACCAACCCCAACCCCCAGACCTCACCCCTCACCCACCCAGACACCTTCCCACCCCCCCAGACCAAACCCAACACCCCCACCTCACCCCCCCGGCCAAACCCGACACCCCTACCTCACTTACCCTCTGATCAAACCCAACTTGGGTCCGTTGGAGGTGGGCAGGGGGCACAGAGCTGAGGGATTCCGGGGTTCCATCGGAGGGGAGAGGGGGCACAGAGCTGAGGGATTCCGGGGTTCCGTTAGAGGGGGGAGGGGCAGAGAGCTGGGCGAGTGCGGTGTCTGTCGGAGGGGAGAGAGGGCACAGAGCTGAGGGATTCCGGGGTTCCGTTAGAGGGGGGAGGGGCAGAGAGCTGAGCGAGTGCGGTGTCTGTTGGAGGGGGTATATGACATCATAACAACATAGCTGCCCAGCTGATGTGATTGGCCTTTAAAGACTTTCACCCCTGGGGGGCGTCAGGGGTGAGATTTGAAAATTTTTCAACCCTTACCACCATCAGGACCCCAAGACCTCTAACTGTACCAAATTTCAAGTCTCTAGCTCAAACGGTGTGGAAGGAGTAAGCTTATGTACATACATACATACATCTATATATATAAAAGTCAAGTGGTGTATGTATGTATGTACGTAAGCTTACTCCTTCCACACCGTTTGAGCTAGAGACTTGAAATTTGGTACAGTTAGAGGTCTTGGGGTCCTGATGGTCGTAAGGGTTGGAAATTTTTCAAATCTCACCCCTGACGTCCCCCAGGGGTGAAAGTCTTTAAAGGCCAATCACATCAGCTGGGCAGCTGCTGTTGTCTGTGACATAGTTCTGATGTCATAATACCCCCTCCAACAGACACCGCACTCGCTCAGCTCTCTGCCCCTCCCTCCTCCAACGGAACCTCGGAATCCCTCAGCTCTGTGCCCCCTCCGCCCTCCCAACGGAACCCCGGATACCCTCAGCTCTGTGCCCCCTCCCCACCTGCGACGGACCTGAGTTGGGTTTGGTCGGACGGTAAGTGAGGTGGGGGTGTCGGGTTTGGTCGGGGGGTGAGGTGGGGGTGTTGGGTTGGTTGGGGGTGTCGGGTTTGGTCGGGGGGGTCAGGTGGGGGTGTCGGGTTTGGTCGGGGGGGTCAGGTGGGGGTGTCGGGTTTGGTCGGGGGGGTCAGGTGGGGGTGTCGGGTTCGGTCGGGGGGGTCAGGTGGGGGTGTCGGGTTCGGTCGGGGGGGTCAGGTGGGGGTGTCGGGTTCGGTCGGGGGGGGGGTCAGGTGGGGGTGTCGGGTTCGGTCGGGGGGTAAGTGAGCCGGGGGGTGTCGGGTTTGGTCTGGGGGGGTGGGAAGGTGTCTGGGGGGGTGAGGGGTGAGGTCTGGGGGTTGGGGTTGGTCAGGGGGTGTTGGGTTTGGTGGGGGGGGTAAGGTGGGGGTGTTGGGTTTGGTTGGGGGGTGAGGAGGGGCGTCGGGGTTGGTCAAGGGGTAAGTGAGGTGTGGGTGTCGGGTTTGGTTGGGGGGTGAGGAGGGGCGTCGGGGTTGGTCAAGGGGTAAGTGAGGTGTGGGTGTCAGGTTTGTTTTTGGTGGTAGGTAGGGGTGTCGGGTTTGGTTGGGGGGGAAAGTGAGGTGGGTGTGTCAGGTTTGGTGTACGGGGGGTGAGGTGTGGGTGTTGGTCAGGGGGTGTTGGGGTTGGTAGGGGGGAGACGTGGGGGTGTTGGGTTTGGGTGGGGGGGTGAAAATGTGAGTCGGGGTTGGTCGAGGGGTAAGTGAGGTGGGGGTGTCGGGTTTGGTCGGGGGGTGAGGTGGGGGTGTCGGGCTTGCTCTCTGCCCCCATTCAACGGACCCTGCACTCGCTCAGCTGTCTGCCCCCTCCGCACCTCCGACTGACCCGAGCAACGCCGGGTATTTTCGCTAGTACATACATACATACACCATTTGACTTTTATATATATAGATTACTGGTGTTTTTAAAGTGTGATATACTTAATGATGATTTTTACTTTTCTTAAATTTAGGTAAGGACACTTCTTGCAGTTCTTTTGCCCTTGGTGAAATTTCCTGTTTGGTAAAGTATTAACCTATCTTTATGAAAAGCTTTGAAATTTTACCTTTCTGCTTTTCGAAGTGAGGCTTGCCTTAATAATGATGCATGGTTCTCTGAATCGTAGCAAAAAACACGAGGACAAGATAATTCCGAAGTAATTATACATGTACTTAAATGCTTGTTATAAGAATATTTGAAGTTTCATATCAATGCTTTTGTTGGTTTTCATGCCCATTTTCTATGTTAAAGATGTAGCATATTAAAGGAGTTTATAATTAGCGGGTACAGATGAGGCTGTAACTTGTTTAGGCCCTAATTAAATGAGATATTTAAGCACATGGGTAGAATACGATTATTCTTCTGCTTAAAGTTAAACACACGCAGAAGCACCTCACTGAATCATGGTTTTAATGATGAGACAGGATTGCAAAAGCAGGATTTCAAACTCTTGCTCTTTTGAGTAAAGAAGTCTGATAGGTCATTATTTTATGGATTCTTAGCAATGGAAGGGACCTCTCTGCTATATTTCTTCTCCCCTTCCCCACCCAGTTATTGACTCTAGAATTAGCTATTGTATGTTGTGCTGATAGAATTCTAGGGACAAGACCATTCATTTAGAAGTTGCCACTGGTTCTCCCAGTGGAGGAGAATTGGTACATTGTGGAGAGTATAAACTATAAATATGATTTCCTGTGTATTGAACAGTTTGCCAGTTGCTGGAAACTCTTTTAGAAAAGAGATCTTGTCTGGTTACAATTCACAATTAACTTATGGAAATTGACTTTTGGTTGAGAACAGCAAGCCATTTCTTTTTGCCATAGTACATGGTACATAGTATTGCAGCGCTGATGTTTGTTTTTTCTATATGTATATAGTTTTAATAAATCAGCGAGAGGCCCATGCATGATGTAATGCTGGAAAGAGACCATTTAAATCCTGTAATTCTTCATAAAGAGTTATGGAAACACTGATACTGCTATCTCCTTGGTCAAAACTATGTGTCACTTGGACAATGTGTAGCTGTTTGCATCTGAGGCAAGTGAGAGCACATTTTCTGTGCTTCTGTATACTGTGTATTCCTCGGGGTTTTGTATGTTTATATAGGACTAAATATAAAATAAAGAAGTAATGTAATACATGCTGGGAAATGAAATCTCCTTGTCTTTAAACTATACCATCTGAATTTTCATAGATCTTAGGGCTAGAAGAGACCATTATGATTATACAGTTTGGCTTCTTGCATAGCACAGGCTAAAGAGCTTCATCCAACAATCAATTGATTATTGGAAAAGACTTACTTGGGATTTTAACCATAGCACTCCATTAAAATCAATTCAAGATGTGTGGCTAAGTCCTCTAATGCACTGAAGATATAGGTGTGCTTCTTTCCTATCCTTCCATCTGTTAGATGATTGGATGGTGTTCTCAGGTTAACACTGGAGGCTACGAGACAGATTCTGGGAGTACATTGTTCAACGTTGCCAACAGAAGCACATGCACATCAGGAGGAGGAGCAAAGGGCAGAAGATTTTCATGCTGATCTTTGCTGGTGCCAAAATCTTCAAGCCCTACCTCACCTAACAAACATAGTCTTCCCATTTGGCTTTTGTACATACATATATCCCTGACCTCACAATGTCCCTTACGATCAGCTTCCCTCCTCTGCAGATTATTTCTGCTTCTACCAAAACTCTCTGAATGAGTTTGTGGTAGGGATGATGGAACGTTCCTCCTATGAGAGGGACCCCATAGCCCTGTAATATTGGTGAGCACCTGTTCTGGGTTGTGTGAGAGTAGAGGCAGTATTTGGCCTCAGATACATGTAATGTTTGTAATTCGTACGCTGTGCACCCCCATTCTCCGACTATCAGACTGGGGAAGGAATTTGGGGCTGCTTCTCTGCGGTGGGGTGACAGGGTAGGGGCTTTTGGCAGAGACCACTGGTGCCTGCTTAGAGTGTGGGGGGGAGCAGTTTCAAGGTTCAGGACCCCCAACAGCTTGACTCATGCCCCCAAACACAGCTTCCCTTTTACCTTCAACGGCCCCTCCCTGCAGTTCCCTGATGTTTGCTGCTGTCTCTTCCTAGGGCTGCAGCTCCCAGCTTGCTGGTTCCAGCTGCTGCCACACAGGGAGGGGGCCTGGCAGCACCATGTGATCAAGTTGGCCCGGCAAACCCTGGCAAAAATCGGGAGGGGAGGCTTGACCTCCCATGCCCGCAGGTCACCTCTGGCTTCAGCCCAGTGCGGGAGGGATCTCTCTGGGCTTCTTGGAGGGTCAGTAAGTTTGGCCATCCTTGCTATGTTCAGTTAGCTTTTAGTCTACAATATGTTTTCTTTGCATCTGGCTTTCTGTAAGCACAGATAGGATAGAGGTGATCCTATGAATAATTGTAGGACTTTTGTAAGGGCTGTTTTCTCTATGGCTTATGGGGATGCTCTACTGGGTGTAGTCCAGATAAAAAGAAAGCAATTAGAAATCCAACAGCCTGAATACAGCAGCCTGATTAAGATGTAATCCTGCTCTCTGTGTGATATCCTATAGACTGATACAATCATTTTCCCTCAAAAAACCCAAAACACATCTTGGTAGGCGTGTATTGTGCAGCTCATAATCTTAAAAAACTTTTAAACGAGTATAATCCAAATCGTTCACATTAAAATGTGATCTTCTAAATTTTACTCTAAATATTTTCAGTGTTCAGTGGATATCCTTATTTTTTACAGACGGTATCTCCTGCTAATATGTTGAAAGAGTTAAATACAAACTTAAATTATTAATACATGACATCAGTTGTTCTCTAGCACTTATATTTTCTAGTAGGATACTAATTTACTGCCAGAAGCATGACTCAGAAAATCAATAGCAAGCAACCTGTACAAGTTTACACAAGAGAATGAAAATAGTTCATTTGATAAGCATTGGGCTTCAAAAGCACTTTACAAAAATAGGGCTGTGGGTTTGCTCTAGGGTGGTCACCTCTTTTAATTTTTACTATTGGTTGCAGAAGTAATTTTGGGAAATCCTGGGTTTTTTTTAGAAGATCACTGGTCACTTACTGCTGATGAGAAGATTTTTTTTATGTTCCCAAATGCTATCCTTTAACAACGATTATTCATTATGTTTCTGTCCAGAGAGGTTGTCATTTCAAAGCAAATTTGCTTTACAAACTGTTTGATGTACACAGTAACAGAACTGAGGCTTCGGGTTTGTGCCCTTGCTTCTTTTAATTGCACATCATACTAATAGGAGCAATAGTTCCTAGATTAGATGTTGGTCTTAGTTTAAAAAATGGTTTATATCAGGAAGGCAGGTGTTTGGGGGAAATGGTGGAAGAGCTTGAGAGAAGGTCTTGATTCAATAATTATGGGCCAGAACATACCCCTGATTGGGTTATTCCCACATAGGGTCAGAGAAACTTCATGAGATTGTACAATCAATGGAAATCATCCCTAGAAGTGTGCGGGGTTTGCTCCCCTCATGGAAGTAGCCTGGAATTCCACTCTCATAAACCAGCAAAAACCTACAGATCCACAACAAGTCATTTGCCTTCAACCTGGGTCCCAGCTCTCCTGAGGCACTCTGACTGTATGAATCCCTGACCATCCCAAAACTTGCACATAAGAAAGAAAGGTGTTCTTAGTGTGGCAGACCCAGGGCAGACAGCTGCCAGGAAGGCCTGCAATTAGAAAGCTTACCACAAGGGAACCGGGTCCAGCTGAGCAGGGCTGCCACAGCCAGAAGCAGGGCCAGCTGAGGCCAATTAAGGAGGCTGTCAGAGCCCTTGAAAAGAGACTCCTCCCCAGAGAGGCTTGTGGGAGTTTGAGGAGTGAGGTTGGAGGCAGAGTGTGTTTGAGGAGTGAGTTTGGAGGCAGTAGGAGATAGAGGAGCGAATTTGGCGAAAGTAGAGGGGTGTGAGGGGCGAGTTGGAAGAAGCAGGGGCAGAGAGGCTGCTGACAAGTAGGAGAAGAGAACTAAAGGTCCCTCCCAGGGGGGACCTAGCCTTCCTAGCTTGCAGGAGCCTGACCCTGAGAGAGAAAGGAAGGGAGCAAGCTGCTAAGGAGCAGCAGGAAAAACCGGGTCTGGTGCAGTCTGGTCAGGGTGCCAGGACCGCATCAGCCCTCCAAAGGACTTGAGTCAGGGGAGCAGAGGAGCCACCTTGTCACATTAGCTGCAGAAAGGAAATCTTGAAAAGCTGATGCCCACAGGATCAACTTGAGTTTACTCCCATTTTTTTTCTTGAAGGAAAAGGGGAATGCAATATAATGGAGAACAGCCATTCTAGCCTTTCCCGTACTTGAGTCCCAAGACCTGCACAACTTCTCCAAAAAGGGTTTTGTGGGATTAGATTAATGATGTCACGGTAGTCTCTTCCTCCCACTCTTATGCCATCTGCTCATATAAGGGGTTCTACAGTGCGTCCTTGCAGTATGGTTTTTAAAGGAAGTCTGACCCTCGTTGTTTTCTGAAAACTCTTATAATGTTCTTTATTCGCTGTTTAAATAAGGACAAGTGGAAAAGCATAAGGAGAGTGTGAATATTGGGTTTGGAGATCCATTTTTCTTTAGCAGATCTTGATCGAATGAATTGCAGTTCTGTGTTTGCAGCCCGTTGAAACGGTGATGGTATAAATTTCAATGGATGGAAATGAAGGTTGTGATTGTGTACAGCACTGGTGTGGCACACAATAAAAACTGATGAGCAGAACCTGATCCTGCATTAATGGTGCTTGTGTGCCGCCACCAAACTACTCATGCTTGGTAGGAAGAATAAGGCCTAAGTGTGAAGCACTTGGCTATCCACCTCATTAGCTATTGGGAACTATATGTAACTCCATGTCTCCTTGGATGCTGTTAAGGGGCTTGAGACTTACCACTGTTTAAATTGTAGGACTACGCCTAACACTTGCCATTACTTGCTCTAGTACGTAGCCTGCATAAACACCTGAGCTGAAGTGCAATAGATTTGTGCTTCCTGCTGTGCCCCACCAGGGATGTGTGGGAGCAGGGCTTGTGAAGGAGAACAAAAGGGAGGAAAATGTGCTTTTCAAGTAGTGTGCAGCCCTGTTGGTTTATAGGCACTGTAATGCCTGTGCACCTGACTCTAGATGAGAACTAATAAGAAAATATGACTTGGATTATTTGTAGAGGTCAGATCCTTTCGAACATTCTGTGCAAGTGACTCCAGATTCACTATTGACCTTAACACACTACCTGCCAATATTCCTCCAGTTCTATTTGTTATGACTAGTGCATGTTGAGTGTAATGTTATCTTGGATTAAAATATGTCCAGCAAAAGTTTGGAAGGATTCTTCTGGCCACCTGCTTATTCTGCATGTACTTGCAGGAAGTGCAATTACCATACTTTTGTAAACATATTTATGCACTACACTAGATGGTCTCGAGTGTGGGTTGGTTCATTTGGACACCTAATAAATTACAGTATTACACTAAATTAAAACTCTTCCATGTTTTTCATTGGTTAACATTTGGTAAAACAGATGTTAGAAATAAACTGTTACTGAACTAACATAGATATGTCTCCCCTTTTCTGTGTATTCCCATTTCTTCTAGGTTGCTGTATTATGCTCTTTATAGAAAACTAGCTCTGGGGTTATTGGCTTAATATTTCAAACACTGCATTTGTTGGTGCAATTGATGAGTAATTTATATTATATTATATTATATTTATTAATCTACCTTTAAAAACAACCAGTAAAAACAATGAACAAAACCCAAGGTTTAGGGGGAAAAGCCTTTATTGTTTAGCAAAGAAACCTATCTCCAAGCTCATGCTTTTTATGAAATTGTATTTGACTTTTGATTTGGTGTCTTGTACAGAGTAAATTATTGTTGCACTAGTAGCAGGATAGCTAGCCATTCAAAAAGCTGCTTGCATTTCCACTGATGGAGACCGTGGATTTCAAATGTTTTCACATTTCATAAACTTCTGCTTTCAACAAAACCCACGATTAAAAAAAAAAAGAGAGAGAGAGAGAGTGGATCACAGATGATCAATAAATGCAGACAAGATTTGGTAACAACCTAACTAATAAGGGCGTTTCACTTTGAGTTGATTGCTTTGGTCTGACCAAGGTTTTGCTATAATCTGTTCAAAAAGTGACAATAAACCTAATTATTCCTACTAATTTACCCATCACAAAGTATTGTTACTTTAAAATATATATATATATATATATTGCTTGTCAAAATGCTATGACAACTAGTTGGTTTTAAGCAAACAGAGCCTGGCTCTGAAAAGACAGTATATCTGAAAGTCAAACATGGATGGCAGCCATTGGCATTGGAAGGAGTTAGAAACCACAGATTGTTTTCTCATTGGATGAAGAGCTTAAAACAGCGTAAAGTTAATTGAAGAATTCCTTGAAAGTGAAGTCAGACTAAAATGAAAACTTTAGGTCTGTAATTTAGTAAATGTGAAAGCTCTGTAAGCAGCAGTGAAGCTAAAAAAGATTGAAAAGAACATATTTTAGTAAACATATCTGGCTTGTGTTATGGATTGTCCTGTTTTAATTATTTGTCTGAATAATGTAGATATGCAGTAGGATCTCTAATTAGGTGAAGTTTGATTTATTGAGCTAGCCCTATATAAACAATGATGTCATGCTGAACTGCACAAAATTACAGCTCGGCTCTTGCAGTTTAAAATGATTCTTTTAAACTTTGGAATGCTTCAGTTTTGTGCATCTTGGGTTTTTAGCTTCATGAACTTAAGACATTCTTTTTTCTCCTACCAAAATGTTTTGTCACAATTTAAACAGCATGAAAGAACTATTGCAGTGGACTTTGGAGCACTGTCTTTACAATAAATATTGTAGTTAATCAAGGAGAAAGGGGCAGGAATGTACATGTTAGCTGTCTGAGTGATTGAGGAATAGGAACAATAAGTACTGAATCAAATTTTGGCAAGTGTCTAGATGCTGATTGTATCTGTAAGTTTAGGAAGGAAATCCAGGATCTACAAAGCATGAAGTAATGCACAGATTTGCCATGGGAATTTAAATGTGTACTCAGGATTGTCCAAGGTGTTGATAACCTTATGACAGTTGCTAAGCACCCTCAGCTCTTGCATCGGAGATGAGGCAGTCAGTATGTTGCATTATTGAGAACCGCATTATAAATTTTCATTCTGCACATTACACTTACGGTAAACCTGAAATTCTTGGTGCTACTGCCTAAAACTTGCACTCTCTGTTTCTATCTTTGAGTCTTAGCATACTTTTGATGCTATAAATAAAAATATTCAAGATTTCGACTGCATTGTCATCTCATGTAATACTACTGAGTATATGTAGAAACTCTTATGCAGTGGAGCCTAATCCTGAAGCCTCCTTACTCACATGTTATTTGGTACTTTATTATTTCCCATTGGCTTCCTTGGTAGCTTAGCCTTTGTAACTACTGACTCAGAACTAGGATCACCCCACCCAAATCAATATCCAGGAAGAGAGGAGGGGGCCTTCCACACTTGGATCTTCCCATTTTTTTTATGGAAAGGGGGAATCAGTCATGTGTATGATATTGTTCTTGCTCCAGATGTGGGGTTAGGGATGGATAGATGGGTGAAGATGGGGGCCGGAGGGTACACACAATGTTTCCCTTCCAGTCCCATGAAACTTAGTCAGCAAAGACACCTAGCACTTGCTAATCTTTTCTTTGGAGATGCTGGGGCAGCCATGGCCAAGGAGAGTACTTGGTAGCATGAGTGTAATGGAGCTGCGATGCCAGGAAGCCAGGGATAAGATCCAGAGCTGATGATGGAGACATGGCCACAGATGCCCCAGAATATGCCATGTTAGGAGCAGGCCCTGCGGTCTTTCTTCAGAGTTTGGGAGGCAAACTCTACTTCCCCAGTGAGATGTGAGGGGGATTTCCAAGAGAGGACCCTCATAGAAATTTCTTCCCATGGTTTTTTTACTTGTGGGAGGTGATGATCTGGCCCTGAAAAATCACTTCAGGACGGAGTCATGTGTATGTTGAAAATAATGGACCTTGCTTTAAGTGAACGCAAAGCTGTAATGTGATGAGGACCTTTAACTATACAACAGCTTACTGTATTTATATCATATAAATTAAACTGTATATCAAAAAGATTCATAAGCAGCCATAGGACTTCTTGGTGCAGTTTTTAAAAGGTCTTTTAAAATCAATGTCACTTTTTACAGTTGGTTGTAGACCAACTTATTGTTTTTAAATGTATGACCACTTGTTAGCCCTTCCACTACTTTGTTTCAGTTTAGTTAATGAGGTTAAGATGGGACGCTGTGTGGGAGAAGAAAGGAGCATGTATTATAGATGGTGCCAGTGAACATAAATGAATGGAAAATATGCACCAGTTTATACTAACAAATGGTATGTACGATGGAAAGAAAATCTGTTCGTCTTTGAGTTCAGTTTAGGAAAACATCTATCCCTTATTTGTTTTGACTTCCAGAAGTCCCCAGACAAACAACAAACTGAACCATTTAGAATAGGATTATTATTTAATCCTTCAAGTGCCTTCAGTTATCCAATGTACAGTCAGTGATATGGTGTCTGTAATTCCTTGATGCCGTTCTACCATAATATTGACAGAAATTGGAGAATTGTAACATCATGCTTAAGCGTTTCCATTTCTTTTATTGCAATTCCAAAATAGATGTTGCACAGAGGCTGAAATATTCCCAGAGAATGACCCGTCTTCCCACCAGACAGAGGTCAGCTGGCTTGTGGTTTAGAGACAATCAGGTTAAAGATTAGTGATAGATTTCTAATAATTCCATTATTAGAGTCATGTGCTCTATTGTGATAGGAACACAGAAAAAATAGTTACATGTGACCCTTTATCTAATTAAGAGATTGTGTGAATGGAACCTTGTCATAGGATAGTGGGGAGTTTTAAAATTTAAAACACCTTTAAGTCTTTAATAGAATGGTCAGTGAGATTGAAGTGTTCTCCTCCTGGTTTTTGAATGTTATGATTCCTGATGTCAGATTTGTGTCCATTTATTCTTTTGTGTAGAGACTGTCCGGTTTGGCCAATGTGCATAGCAGAGGTGCATTGCTGGCACATGATGGCATATATCACATTGGAAGATGTACAGGTGAATGAGCCTCTGATGGTGTGGCTGATGTGATTAGGTCCTATGATGTCAATTTTAAAACAGAAAAACTTCCAAAGCAGACTCCAGCGAGAAGCTGATGAACTGGAATTAATTTGCAAATTGTCAACCAAGGATTAAACAGGGACTATGAGTGGCTTTGTCATTATACTAATTGATTGCGTTTTCCTAGTTTAGTCTCTTTTACAGATTCTTATCAACTGTCGGACATAGATAAGAAAAAGTGTAAATTGAACAGCCTCTTAGAATCGGTATGGTAATTTACAACTTTTTTTTGCTTTCTGTGTGTATAAATGCATCTTACTTCTGTTTGTTCCATTCTATGCATCCGATGAAGTGAGCTATAGCCCACGAAAGCTTATGCTGAAATAAGCTGGTTAGTCTCTAAGGTGCTACAAGTATTCCTTGTTTTCTTTATGGATACAGGCTGACACGGCTGCTATTCTTTAATCTGTCTAAAATGGTCAGTTTATTGTGTATTGGAACAAGTTACCTAGGACCATGGTGGATTCTCCATCAATGGAAATCTTCAAATTCAGACTGGATATCTTTCTAAAAGTTATGTTATAGCCCACCAGACACTATGGGCTTGATGCAGAAATGATTGGGTGAGGTTCTATGCCCTGTGTTTATATAGGAAATCATACTAGATGGTCATAATAGTCCCTCCCAGCCTTAAAATTTTGGAATCTGGTTGCTGGATCACACAAGATCTTCTAAAACCATTCTCTGTGTGAAATAGGATCACACAGCAGTATCGCATATGTGAAATTCTGCTTCTTGCTATAAAGCCAGTGGAGATGGCATGGCGATGAGTGACAATGTAATAGCCTAGTTTGGTAGGAATTAATGTTAAAATTGTTGAAAGATCTCCAGCTGTATGCACTTAAATAACAATGTTTTCGGTAGCTTCCCTTTCATTTCATTTCACAATGTAAGGCAGCGTAGTAGCACTTTGGGGGAAAAAAAGACTCTTTGCTATTGTGTGAATGAAGCTATTTGCTCAGCATTTAGGCAAGCAAACAACACGGTGTTGGTAGTGCATGAGGCCTCTCCTAGGAAGTTAAGAGAGAAACTTTATCTCTGGGTAGATCTTCACTACCTGCCAGATCGGCAGACAGTGATTGATCTATCGGGGATCGATTTATCGTATCTGCTGTAGACGCAATAAATCAATCCCCAAGGGTGCTGCCCGTTAACTCCAGAACTCCACCTCTGCAAGAGGCAGAAGCAGAGTTGATGGGGGAGCGGCAGCAGTTGACTCACCACCGTGTGGGTGGCCAGGTATGTCGCCCTAAGATGCATATCTTTGGTCGGACACTCCCTCTCCCCCAGTGTAGCCCAGGCCTAAGGGAGCTCTCTGAATATGAAATCGTCATGGGTATATCTATGCTGCAATTAAAAACCCACAGCTGGCCTGTGCCAGCTGACCGAGGCTCACGAGTCTCAGGCTCAGGGACTGTTTAATTGTGATGTAGACATTCGGGCTCAGGCTGCAACCTAAGCTCTGGCACCCTCTCATGGCCTGGGGTCCTAGAGTCCAGGCTCCAGCTGCAGTGTAGACATACCCTCAAGTGACATTCAGTGAAGGGCAGGGGAAGGAGTGGATCTACAGCAGCAGAACATCAATGGACCTCTTGGTGTTGATCACTAAAGCCATTGTCTAGTGGAAGAGTTGAAGGCATACTTTGCCTCTGCTGGTACCCCCTCAAGCTCTACCAACCCTGCAGTTTAAAGTTGAGGGTCTCTGCTGCACCTAGGGATCCTCTGACTTCAACTAGCGTTTTGCCTGAGTTAGGACTGCAGGATTTGGCCCAATTGTTATATCTGAGTTTAGATGGCAATATGAAATGTGTCACATGCATTCATTTAACTTAATACCTCCTGTAAGAGAGAGGTTTTACAGGTGCAGAAACGGACAGACAGATGATGCGAATTGCCCAGAGCGACAGAGGGAGCATATTTCAAGATAAACTCTTGTGGCCCTGGCTCCGAATACCTTGCCACTAGAAATTCATAAACTACTTAAACTTTGTGTTGTCTTTGCCCTGTTAGAACACTGTAATTTAGAATAGTTTCTAAGCAGAGCAGACATTTGTAGGTATCTTTGCATAATCCACATCTGGCAAATATAAAAGAACTACAATTAAGCAGTCATGTAAATAAAGGATATAATGGCGTTCTGAGGGTCTGGTAACTTCATAACCCATGTGAGAGCTGCTATAGCTCATTTATTGCCAACCTCCCAAAATGCAATTTTCTCGTTGCAGTTTTTTCCTATTTCAAGTACCAGAAAAAATGTGTTGTGCATCAATGTGACATACATTGACAGTAATCTCTGTCCTCACATGAATAGTGCGACTTTAAGTGCACCCGACTGCTCTGCTTGACCTTTTTTTAGTCATCATCCATATATTATAGTTGTATAACATGCTGCAGTATGCAATTATATCACATATTTGTTACACAAAAAGATAAGGATTTCAGTCAACTGCCACTCAGGAAACTCAGCACAATGATATTCTTAGAACCGTACACAAGCACAATTACATCACTTCTTTTCCACTCCACAGAACAATTAGTCATTTTTGTCCCACACCCTTAAATAGTTATTACGCTTAAAGTGTCCTTCAGGCAGTTGTTACCCTGTGCCCTATCCTCAAAGAGACTTGACAGAATGTTCAAGGAGGCAGGAGTGGAGAATTCCCAACCATTATGAAGTGTGATAGAGGCTGGATGTTTACATGCAGTGATGTGTAGGAACTTCTGTTTCCTTGCCCTGGAAGAGGCATACATTTACATTCACAGAATGGCATGCTCACTGTGAACAGCCTTTGCACTGATCAAAGGCTTCGGATCCATTTCAGTTAATCACCCACAAGAACAAGCCATCAATGGCCTTGTCTGCTGTGAACATTATCCTCTAAGAAAGAAAGCATTCTAAAAGGGCTTCATTGAAAATGAAAGTGGATAATTTAATTGAACAAATTTATTTTTATGAGATTTTAAAAGGATGCTTTTATTTTTAGTAAATAGGTTTTAGTGTC
Organism: Sternotherus odoratus; assembly: GCA_032164245.1. Lineage (NCBI taxonomy): Eukaryota > Metazoa > Chordata > Testudines > Kinosternidae > Sternotherus > Sternotherus odoratus. Next base: position 133,255,313 of record JAVMKO010000001.1, on the reverse strand, counting down.
TTTACTTTAAGTTTAAAATGTTGATGGAAAGGTGTGGGTGGGGGCGAAATCAGTAAAATAAGTCCTGGTTTTAATTTTGTGGCGCACAGATTAAACACCTAATATTTTGCTCTCACAGGAAATTTTTTTTTGTTATGGACATAACATGTACATGCAGAGGAAATGCTGGCTGTTTTAAGACTGAATGGTACTAAAATTCTGTTTGTCAGCCTTTTCACATATGAATCATGTTATTTAATCCAGATTTCTTTGAAACCACAGCAAGACGTGCAGTATGGATGAACACTCAGAGGAACCGATTGGTGTTATGCACTGTGTTGCTTTTAATTTTGTTTAGCTTAATCAGGAATTGACACACAGAGGGAGAAATGTTTATTTCCATTATCCATATATTAAGAGTTGCAAGTTGAGGTAATACTGATTAAAGGGTCATAGTCAACTCAGAAATCATACTTCTGTCAGAAAAATATTTGCATTGTATTGTTATAAGAAACAACTAAGTTTATTGTAACCAAAAGATATTGAAGCAGGGACTTTTTGTTGTGTGTTTATGCAGCACCTAACACAATGGGGTTCTGGCCCAGGACTGGGGCTCCTAGGTACTACAGTAATACTACTATTACTACAAATGAGAGAAACAAGTCTTTTGGGTTTATTAGTCCATAATGTGTGCATGGCAGCTGTGGGAGGGGGGAGGGGGGCAGGGGAGTCCCATTTCACTGTTTCCTTTGTCTAGTCAGGAAGGATGAGTAAGTTTCTCCCTTTGTTTTGTATGGGTCTTTAATAGGGTGATAGAGGAGAAGAAGAAGATCAACAGAAATTAGGAAACGTGTGAAACCATAGAAATTGGCAGGAAGGCTAAGAGGCAGGTACCTGAAAGCTCATTTAATTTCTTGCTTTAGGTGGACTAGATTTGAAGTAGATGGCATCCCTTTAAAATACAAATATCTTTGATCCTTTCTGTTGGTGGAAGCCTTTTCAACCACATTTCTGTCTGCTCTGTGTGTATGCTAACGACTAGATTGTGACTAAACCTGAGCAAAGGGTGGAAGGAAAGGATACCAAACACCTTCCCTATTCATTCACCTCTTTCTTACCTTGCAAAGAGACCAGTCATACTCTGTTCTTTTGCACCCTATCTGAGCAAGCTTCCTAGTAATAATTTATCATGGTTGCATGTCCTCTAGTGGTAGCAACAGTGGAAACTATAGTGTAGAGCAGGGGTCTCAAACTCAAATGACCATGAGGACTAGTGCACTGGCCCGAGGGACACATCACTGACACATACACCCTGGCTCCTGCGAAGCGCCGCCCCAGCTTGTTCATTGAGGCTGCAGCAGCAGCGCCTGGAAGCCAGAGCTCAGCAGCGGCCCAGCCAGGGCGCTTTGCAGGAGCCCTCTGCAGCGGCGGCCAGGAGCGTGAAGTCTCCCGCAGAAGGAGGCGGGAGGGCAACAGGGAGCCTGGCTGACCGTTCCTTACCACCACTGCAGAGGGCTCCTGGAAAGCGCTGCCCCAGCTCATTCATTGAAGGCTTAGCAGCAGTGCCTGGTAGCTGGGGATCGGCAGTGGCCCAGCCAGGCAGCAAAGAAGCTTCCGCTTCTGGCCCCTCCCTCCTGGACACTGCTGGGGGGGCACACCAGGGAGCTTCGCGGGCCGCATGTTTGAGACCCCTGGTGTAGAGCAAAATTGGAGGTTTTAGTCATGACCTGTCAAACCCTAAATATGTCTGGATTACAGCTTTCATTGTTGCTACCAGGAGCAGAACTGTTATATACTCCGCTCCTGAACACAGGGTCTTCTCTGGTTGCTGCAAAGTGTGGTGCTAGCCTCTCTAGAGGGAGCAGCAAGGTGAATGTTACAAAAGGCTTGCCTTCTCCTCCCCTCACCAGCCAGCTGGCCTGGACTGGCAAGGGAATGCGCACTTGCTCTGCTCTTTCCAAGGGAGAATCACTTTGTCATGCTGCCATCAGATAGTCCTTGAGGCATTATATCTGATTCACACACGATGCCTCCGCTCCCCTTCTGCAAAAATTTTGGACTTATGTGTACAGTCTGGCTCTAACAAACTCTTATAACCAGTGCCGTGGGATTTTCTCCATATCCTTGAAAAGAATGTCCCCTTCCTACACTATGGTGTAGAGCAGGGGTGTCCAAACTTTTTGGAAAGAGGGCCAGATTTGGGAAGGTGAAGATGTGTGAGGGCCGGACCACCCCCCCCCACACTCCGGCCGCGCTCTCCTCCCCCCCCGCTGCGGCCGCGCTCTCCTTCCCTCCCCCCCCCGCTCCGGCCGCGCTCTCCTCCCCCCGCTCCGGCCGCGCTCTCCTCCCCCCCCGCTGCGGCCGCGCTCTCCTTCCCTCCCCCCCCCCCCGCTCCGGCCGTGCTCTCACTCCCCCCCTCCCCCGGCTTGCCTTGCCTTGCCTCCGCCCCGGCCCCGGCTCCGCCTCCGCTCTTCTCCCCCCCCCCCCCGCTCGCCTCTTACTGACCCCGCCCCTCTCCTTCGGCTGCGGCTCCGCGCACTGGTTGGCGACAGTGCTGGCGGGCCGCATATTATTGATTTTAGAAAAGAGTCTGCGGGCCGGTGAAAATTAGAACACGGGCCTCAATTGGTCCCCGGGCCGGACTTTGTACATGCCTGGTGTAGAGGCTGCCATCCTATACTGAAGAGTCGGCTGTGTTTCATCGTTGCAGTATGAAGCCCTTGGTCAGCTTTCAGGCTAAAACAGGGTTTCTCAACCTGGGGGTCACGACCCCCCGGGGGGTCGCCGAGCGCTCCCCGGGGAGTCGCGAGCTCCTGCCGCTGCAACTCACGGCGACTGGGGCTGGGGCGCACCCGGCAGCCCGCCCGCGGCAGGGACGGGGAACCGGGGCGCACCCGGCAGCCCGCCCGCGGCGGGGAGGGGGGACCGGGTTGCACCCGGCAGCCCGCCTGCGGCGGGGAGGGGGGACCAGGGCGCACCCGGCAGGCTGCCCGCGGCGGGGACGGGGGACCGGGGCATCCGCGCATTTTTTTTTGTTTGGGTTTTTTTGGTGTTTTTTTGTTTGTTTGTTTTAATTCAGCGGCTTTTCGGCGAAGGGGTTGCGCCGCGCCGCCGGATCACAAAAAGGGGTCGCGGTCTCAACTAGTTTGAGAACCGCTGGGCTAAAAGGAGCTAAATGTAAACCACACCTGAGTATGAACATCTAACTTACTGTGTATTTTCTTTTTTCTAGACCCATTCTCTAATCATCCTACACACTTTCTCCCTGTTGTACAGTTAGTATGTTACTTATAGTAAATAACTAGAAATGTTTCTTTGGAGTTGATAGTAAACTGCTTTGCTGTAGCAAACGTATTTGGAACAGTCAAGTAAACTAAGAGAGGTCAATTGGAAGTAATCAATTAGCACTTTGTTAATAAACCTAATAATTCCATCTAAATGGGACTGAATCCTTAAAGGCAATATGCTGGTGCACTGACGTCCTGTGTCATAATCTTTATGAGCAGATTTCCTTATTAGTCAAAACTTAAGCAGAAACATTTTTTAAAATTGTTGATAAAAAATGTTTTCTATTTAAGTGCAGCCAATGAGCTCTGGGTTAAGGCCAGATAAATTCTAATATTCCAAAATATATAATGCTGAGGGGAAGAGGTTGTTAAGGAAATATAGGTTTAAGTTTTGGGAACACAAATGCAAAAATTTCCACTAGTGTACAAAGGGATCAAATCTCACTTATGGCAGTAGTGTGCTGTTCAAATAAATAAGACTTAGTTGTGTGAGTAAAACAAGCAGGATATAGTACTAAGTTTATAGTGAAGACCAATGTGTGGGAATGTTACATTCTTAAGTCTCCTAGTAAACAAGCTATAATTAACTGCTAGTATTCTTTTATATATATATATATGTCTGATTGTTCAGATAGGCCATTAATTCAGGTATTTCTTATATGTGCATAGAAAAAAAATTGTGCTCATCAAATATGAAATCAAAAATATTCCCCTCATTTGATTTTGCAATAATGATTTTGGATGGGTGCAACCTATTTCCTTATATTTTAAAACTGTAAATGATTTTCAGATAGTCCTATCAGTTAGTTCACTTATTATTTATTTATTTTTATGCTAATTTCTTGAGGGTTTTTTAATTGTCCTTTTTTGTATCTTGAGAATGCTGTAGAAAAATAATTTATCTGTAGCAGGAGTTGAAAAGTTATTTCTTATTTGGGAGTGAAGTACAGTTTTCAACCAGCAAATGTCAAATTTAGCATTCCTCAGACTTTTGCATTTTTAACCTAATTTTTAAGTAATCCAAAACTTAGATCTAGAATAAGCATAATACTAAAATAACCTGTGGCTCAATAGTGTAGTATTCTGCATACCCACATGACTTCAGTGGGAGTTGAGAGAAGTAGCTACTGGACACAATCAAGCCCAAGATGAGAAGGGGCAACCATCCCTTCTATCTCTTTTCCTGACAATATTGATTAACAGCTTTTGTAAATGTTTACTCTAGGTTTTGTTTTAGGGGATTTAGCTGGGGTGCAGAGGAAGATGTTGATTTAAATTAGTTGTGCTTGCATCCTTAATTCATATTCACGCCGTTTAATGTGTAAAAGCTATTATGCTATCTCTTTCACTTCTGAAATAAGGGAATGTTCTACGTTCACATTCTCAGTATGATGTTGCCACACAACAGTCCTGAGATTGTTTTCTTGCTCAATCAATACAGAAGAGACTTTGCCAAAATTGTTTTTTGTGTACTTAAAAATGAAACAAAAAACATTTCATCAAAACTTTTCAAGTCAATACCCTTGGTGGGACTCAGATATTTGCAAATAGTGTAGGGTCATAAATGGTTGTGGAGCTTTTTTTAAGTCCGTCAAGAAATCTGAACTTCATTTCAAGTAATTTATTTTGCCTGATGTTTGAAGGATTTATTTCCAGGAATTTTCTACGGTGTCTGTCTGTTGGTGCAACAAATCTTGACATGTTTTTGATACTGTATGCATGGGACAATTGGTGATAAAGCTGGTTTGCTTTGTTATGATTCTCTTTTCCAAATGTTAGCTGATGTTGAAACTGAAGAACAAACAGATCTATCTGGGAAACAGCAAGAAAGGGGACTTGAAAATACAAAATAATTATGAATGGATTAAATGAAATATATTCTGCTTCTCTTAAATATGATGCAATTTAATTTGAAATTAATAGCTTGTTGACCATGGGGTAAAACCTCTTGTGTGGGTTATTTCCATAAAGAGCTTTAGGAACCATGTCAGATTAGATTCACTGAGATTCTGCCTGTGTACCTTGGAGGTGGATTTTGCCTTCTTCCCTCAGCATTTGCTTTATCAACAACCACAAAAACTAGAATACCATGCTGTTAATTATATTATGTTGGTTACTGTCTTTCATGTGGGGCATACATAGTATGAAAAAATAAAAGGAAATTTACAAAGTCCTGATTAGTCAAATAACATACTGAAGGTAATCATCCTCCACTCGTCCTTAAGGCTGTGATTCAGGAAGATACATATGCAGGTGCCTGACATTAGCCATATGAATAGTCTCACTGACTTCTGTTTGACGTGTTTAAGTACCAGCCCCCCATGTTCCAGCATCTGTGGCAGACTTGTGGGCCTACAAACACCACTGGGGGTGGCATTTATGTCTGTGATTAGTTAGCTGATACTACAAAGTCAACAGAAAGCTTTGTTTCGATGTATCCCATGGATATAGCAGTTATTCATTTTCACCTGTGTATTTTAGGTTCTCATATGGTCCCTACTACAGTAATATCTGAACACCTCCTACTTTTTAATCTGTTTATCCTTACAGCACCATTGGATGAGGAAGTGGTATTATCCCAGTTTTACAGATGAAATAGGTAGGCCCAGAGTGAATTGCTCGAGGTCTTACAGTAAGTCTGTGACAAAGCTGGGAATTGAACCTGGGTCTTCAAAATCGCAGGCTAGTATAGCACTTGACATTGTTCCTTTAAATCTGATATGAAGTGGCTGGTAAAGCTGTGATTTTTATGTTCTGTTTATTGTAATTCACTTTTAATACATCCCCTCTTGTGGTTCTTTGGTGTTGTGGTAATGACTGTGGTACATTTGCCAAGACTTGCAAATGTAATTCATAGTGGGAGAAAAGTCTAAAATGTAGTTTTTCTTATTAACAATTAACAGGAAAGTACTGCCTGTGTTCAAAAATGACCCTGCCTGCATATGTTACTTGTATTTTCCCAGAACGGGGGAAATATTTATTTGCTCTTTCATTTGCATATTATAAATTACTAAATATAGTCATTGTTCCTGAGTTTTGACATTTTACACTTTTTGTGCTTTTTAGTTTCTAATAAAGACATGATTCTCAGCAAGCCTATAAATGACATATTAAAGCTTTTCTCAGGAGAAACATATACATAGTTCCAGTTAATAACATTGGTATTTTAATAAGGAAGAGCACAGACGTGATAGTGGTTTGGGAGGCAGCTGAGGTAACATCTAAGAACATCTGGTGCAAGTTTCTTTAAGAGCTCAAATAACTACATAGACATTAACTTGAGTAATCTTCTATATTCTATCCAACTTAATTCTTTCAATTATGGACTTTTGCATGTACATCATTACAATGGCTGGCCTGTTCAACTCTATTTATATGCCCTAAGCTTGAAAAAAATGAGTATTTATAGGGCTGTAAAGGATGATTGTAAGAATGACTTCTTCACTTTCAAAGGAAATGCAGTAAATACATCATTTGATTTTTGTGTGTGTGTGTGTGTGTGTGTGTGTAAATTAAAAAGCTTTTTGACATTTCCACTCTTCTGTTCCGTGATTGCGGATAGGGGACTCTTTGGGATGTGTGGTACTAAAGGTGTCTATATATCATCTTAGATCAGAAGTGGACTGAATTTTCCTTCTACCCTGTCACTCTCCATTTGCGTGTGTATATAAACAGATTCAACCTGATTCTCCCTTTCTGTCCTGTTTTTCAATTACAAATGAAGGAATTTTTCCTCATAGACCTCCTAGGCCTAAGAATATTTCAGGGACACTTACAGAGGAGATTTGATATTTCTATTCACTTGCTTGGTATCTCTGGTTACACTGCTGGGTAGTTGGAGAGAATAAAATTTAAAATGTTCCAGATTCTCTGATCAGCTGTCTTTTCTGTGAATTCTGATAAGTTATTTCTTGGGAAGTTCACGGAGAAACGTGCTGCAGCACTTCACCAGCATGTTGATGAAACACAGTCCTCTTATTCCTGTTCACTAAGCATGGACACAGCAGTCCCCAGACATAATGAGGACCTAGTGGACCGGAATGACAACTGGTTAGCTTAACCTAAATCTGGACAGTATTGAGAGGATGCTGCTTGTTGGAGGAATCATTTTAAAGAAATGACAGGGACCATGATCGTATCTCTGTTTGAGGGAGCTTGCCCACTGATGAAGGGTCCATAATTTCAATCATTCTGTAGTGTCTCTTCACATAAAGAGCACAGATAGCAGAGGGACCTAGTGATTAAGCCCCCATTCATTGTTTTAGCCCCTCCCACCGGAAGTGGGTTCCAGGAACAGGAAGTACAAAAGTCAGAGAGTCATGCATTTGTCACTCCTAAATATAATTAGAGTAACATAATCTACCTAGCACTAGCTACCCAGAGGCTACATCTGCATCAGATGAAGCCTCTATCTCCCAGTCTCCCTGTCTTCTAAGTGGGACAGGTTCCACTAGTTGCATATGGATTATATATTTTGAGAATTTACTTCTTTAATTGTAATCTGACCTATTCCAATTTCTTATGTAAATCCAAACAGATTTATATATATTCAATATATGATAATCCAGAAAATCCATTCTGATCTCTCACATCGCATAACACACATTGCAGTATTACTGTTACAAAGCACATCATTGCATTACAAAATTTTGATATCTGGGCCACATGTTCTCATATTGCAGGTCTGATCCCTTTGAGAGAAGGAGGCTCAACCAACCAATCTGTTCTTCCCATATTGTCAAATGGGAGAGAGGTTGAGAACCATTGATTTTAAAGATTATTAAAATAACATCATAGTAGCCACAGGGATAACACCATACTGTAAATAAATTGCTTATTATGTTAGATGACTTTGTAGTGTTATAAAAGCATAACTCTAGTCTTATATCACTAATCTTGCTTTCTATCCAATACTTACAACATTTCTAGAATCTATAATCTGGCCTGTTTTAAAAGAACATATTGCTTCCAGGCTGATTCCTTGTATGCCAAGTTTAATTTGAGAATGACTTTTTATAGCCAAATGATAAACGCCTGAAAAAACAAACATATCCTTAATTGTAACAAATGAGTTGCTATAGTATTATGAATGTAACCTAATGTCAATAGAGCTAAATATTTATTTTCTAGCTTATTTAGTTCAGCTTTGTTACTTTCTAAACTACACATTTCTCCACTGCATCCCTTCATCAACTGGCTAGTCTTCTCAAACTCATAATCTTAGTATCTGTGATGTTAAAGAAACCAGAGTGTGAGGTCAAAATTTCCATTACATAGCTGGACAGGAATTTCAAGGAACAATGCCAAAATCATTTTAAAAATAAATTTACAGGAAAGATGACTCATCAATCAACAATGGCAGTGCTAGAAAATAGAATTAGTTGTATACATTCTGGTAACAAAAAGAGACAGAATGCAGTTGGCATGACAGGCAGGGATGAAACAGGGTGAATGTTTTGTGCTTCCATGGGTTTTTTTTTTTTTTACCTAGACCCCCCCGCCCCCCCATTTCCTCCCCTTCTCAGACAGGAGATTTTGCAATACTCAGTTCAGTGCAAGGATTAGCCATTGCAAATCTTAACTTTTCTCATGCCTCCCTACCTAGGAAGAAAAGTTAACTGGCTTGTAGTGGCTTGCACTACTATATAATAAACACATGTGCTACAGCATAGCAGGGATTCAAGAGGGCAGGGTAAAAGGCAATTTCCCCTTCTCCAAATTACTGAAATAATATAGTAAGAGAAATTTTCTGACTGAGAGAGGCATTGGGCTGTGGAATAGTGTCTCAGGGAAGTGGTGGCAGCCCCGTGATATGACGTAAAATTAGATTGGACAAAGCACTACAAAGTGTACGGTATCCAGGGAATATCCTGCATTCGCTCTTCCAATGGTGTTGCTTTTTAGCCTCCAAGTTCATTAGCCCAGGATACAATTATTAATTTATAAATAGGAAGTACCCTCATGCAGCTGCCAATCTATATATTGTTGTTCTGTATTTCCTTTTATTGCCGGGCTCTCTTCCCTGGAACAACACTATGGAAATAATGGGACCTGGGGAACCTGTCAAAAGGACATGTAGATTACAGGCAAGCCCTATCTGTCCTGCAGATTTTCCTGTCATGAAGCTTGATGCTTGAACACATTACTACCCTGGCCATGTTATAACATTTTGATCTTGCCTGCGTACACCAAACCAGACCATTTGTTACAAGCATGTGTAACAAGCCACGTTATCTAGCTGTTGTTAAAGACTAGGCTGGATTCTTCCCTCTGTTCATTGGCGTGGAGGGCGTTTTCCCTTTGCATCCATGGAATGATCAAGGGGGTTGGCCCCTGAAGCTCAAGGATTTTGAAGCTTTGATAGTGTGTGTCTCATATTCTGGGACCAACATAGCTACAACAACACAGCAAACACCCCTGCAACCCCCCGGCAATTTTATACAAAGAGGAAAACAGACCGCCTCAACAGCCAGACACATTTGCCTGAGGTTCTCAGCATGGGGTCGCAGAGCTGCACAAGATTAATCTGTTAGCAAAATAAGTGTGAGATAGGATCAGGGGCACTATCTGGTTCCTTATGAACTCAAGATTCCTTTTCCCCTTTCCCTCAAATAAGTGGTTATGGGAGGAGCTATAGGAGTGGTTGTATGGCAGGAGGAGGAGTAGAGAATGCCTGTGGCAAGGTCGGGCAGACGAGTCAAAGGACAGAGCCAAACCTCATGGTGGAGAATTTTTCTGTTTATTTTTTAGTTAGGTAAACTTAAATATGTTAGTAAAAACAGTCACCCTTTAGGAGAAGACTTTGCTGCCTATGACTAGGGTTTTTGCCTGTGCAGAGTGATTCTGCTAGTTTACAAAGTGCTTCAGCATATCTGGGATCTTGGATATCGATTGCCCAATGAAGGAGAAGAGGACACTATTTATAACTTCATGAATTGGGTTAATTAAATACTGTATCTGTGATTTTTATATTTACTTTTATAAAAAGGAGCTTAATACTATACTATGTAATGTATAATGGAAGTCTGAGACGCACAATATACAAGGTGTCCTTGACATACAGCTTTTTGAACTACCTGTGTTAAAATACCTCCCAAGTGACTAGCAATATTCAGTTGCCTAGTAGAGGGGTTTCTTTTAATTAAAGCATGAATAGGATTATACTAGAAAGCAAGGGCACTTAGCAGGGCATTCATTGCCTATTGGAAGTGACCATTAATGCAGGTGTGTCAGTGCTTATAAAAATACACTGTGGAACTATGAAAAACTGTTTAAGAGGAGGAGAATGATAATCACTACGTTAAGGGGTACTTTAGGGCAATTTTTTTAGATAGAAGTTTTCCTTAAGTTTACACAGCATTGCCAGCTCATGGACCCCAAATTCAGAACCCTTTACATTTCTCAAACATGACATGAATGGATGTTGCATTGAAAAGGATGAGTCGTTACATATGTTTCATGGTACAAAGAAAATTACAGTAACAGAATTCCCTTGGCCATAAATTTCTATGACTTGTAGCCATATGTCTCTAAATTCCTCCTGTTTCTCATTCAAATTAAATTTTACTTTATCAATACTTGCCAGATCTCTCTCACTTTCATGTCTGTCTGTCTGTCATATTTTAGCCCCTTTGATGCAATGCCATTTTTGAAGTAGCAATATCATTCTTTAATAGTTAGTTTAAATGAGCTCATAACACAAGTATTTTTATTTATCTAATCCATGCACACAGCGCATCTCTTGTCACCATTATACCTAAGCATACAGTAAAACAAATAGATTTAAATTTTGTTTTTGATCATAAAACTAATTAGCATCTTTACAAGTTTTATTGAAAGACTGAAACTTCCCAATTGACTGCACTTTTACAGAAGTGGCTGAAAGAGGGTAAGCAAGAACCTCTTGAACAGCTCAGAAAATTAGGATCCTAAGCTTTTTGCCAGTGAGTCACTAGTTCAAATCTGTTATCAGCTGATGACTGTTCAGTACCTCATGTGAAATGGGTTGATTCCAGGTTAGTTCCCAATGGACAGAAGCCACCACTTCAGTGGCCACTCATTGTCATCTTTGCTGATGGTCTCTGTGGAGAGGCCATAAACTGAAAGGGGTTGCAAATTGAACTACTCCCTCAACCTTAGGGCTGGTCTTCCCAAGAAACAGGGTTGAGTCAGGGCCCGGGCACACTGTGGGGCATGGGGGTCGATCTAAGATACACTAATAGCGTAGCTGAAGTCGCAGTATCTTAGGTCGACTTACCTGACCGTCCCCACGGCGGTTAGTTGACTGCGGCCACTCCCCCGCTGACTCCACTTATTCCTCTTGCTGAGATGGAGTTCTGGAGTCAACGGAGCATGTGTTCAGGGATCAATTTATCATGTCTAGATAAGACACAAGAGGTCAACCCCTGATGCATCAAGCGCTACCCGCCAATCCGGCAGATAGTATAGCTGTACCCTTAGTGGTGGGGAGTAGACTGAGCTGGAAAAAAACAATAGGTTGCATTCTTCTCCCTACAAGTGCAAGTTATAGGGTCAGGTTATCCATTGTCAGTTCAGGGATGGGTAAATTACATTTCTCTCAACCCACAAAGCCCCTCTGCACCTTGGTGAGGGCCTCATCCTGAGCAAGGGGGAAGTGGTGTTTCTCTGAACACCTTGAGCTGGGATTTCTGCTGTGGTGGGAGCAAATTCCATTTGCTGGCAAGGCTCTTGGCAGAAGCTGCTGAGGGACACAGTGAATCAGTGCACCTCCCAGCTGACCTGGCAGTAGCCCTCTACCAGCCATCAGTGTCTTATTTGTCTCTCCCCCATCCCCAAAACAAAACAAAACAAAAAACCAGAACCCCCCCCCCCCAGTATATTTTCTACCTCAGAGACCCTCCATCAGCTTTTATGCCAAGCAATGGGTGAATCAGATCACTTTTTGTCACTTGACAAAACACATATTCGTCATTAGTAAAATGATAATTGATTTTATCTTGGTTCTCTTTATTTTATAGTGAACAACTCCCTCTAAAACAAAGTCTGTCTGTGCACTCCACGTTCACATAAGTAGAACAAAAAATCTATTAAAGGCTCCAGACATTTTTCTTTTAATTCTTGCTGGAGTCATGTAATCCTGGAAATGCTCTTGAAACTATTCGGACGTTGGCAGCTATCATGAAAACATTGACCAATTCTCATCTCCGATACGCAGCATGCATCTCTTTGTAGCTATTTTTGAATCGCATTCCAATGGGCAGACAATAAAGGAAGGTCTGCTTTGCTTTTGTGGCCATCATGTTTTTTATTTCTGAGCTGAACGCTATTGTTGCAATGTTTTTTTCCCCCTCAGATTTTAGAATTAGGTTTGGCATCTCTGTGGTTCAGCATATTTGCTGGCCTTTTGACATTTGCAGTAGTCATCATAATGGGAGAACATGTATTTATCATTTTACGCAAAAGCTGTTTCACTCTTGTCTACCCTGATTCAGCATGCAGAGTTGAACGTTCATCTATATAAGTGGCTGATATTCATAACAGTCAGGTTTTTAAAAAAGAAAAGGTGGTAATTGTGATAGCACCCATAGGATCTCACACCATCCCTGTGTAGCTATTTGAGTTTGTAGGTTGATGCTGCTAGAAACAGTCATGCCTACATTAAATTTTAAATCCAGTTTGTTGCATAAAATAATTTTTTACACAAATTATTAAAAACCCCACTGCCTTATTTTGCCTTTCTCTCCATTTTTACTTTTCTATTTTAATGTGTTTTTTTGGCGGGGTGAAGGAAAGGGTCAGTCAGTTGGTTAACTTTTTGACCCCTCTCCATGTCGCCATTTTAGTCAATGGAAGTTAACTGTGTCCTGCAGTGGGAGAATCAGGAGCAAGGAAGGCAAAAGTTAAGCTTCCCATAGTAATATTGTCTCAACCATATTGCACTGTACATTTAAGATAGTAGAACCTCAGAGTTACAGACACTTCAGGAAGGGAGATTGGAACTCTGAAGTGTTCATAACTCTGAACAAAATGTTATGGTGGTTCTTTTAAAAGTTTACAAGTGAACGTTGAATTAGTACAGTTTTGAAACTTTACTATGCGAAAGAAAAATGCTGCTTTCCCTTTATTTTTTTTATTAGTTTACATTTAACATAGGCCTGTATTGTATTGGTTGTTTTGTTTTGTTTTGTTTTGGTCTCTGCTGCTGGTTGATTGAGTACTTCCGGTTCCAAATGAGGTATGTGGTTGACTGTTCAGTTTGGAACTCTGCTGTTCATAACTCTGAGGTTCTACTGTAGTCTAAATAGTGATGGGGGAGTGGCAGGGGAACAGTGATTGAAACCTTGTACTGCTTGCTTTTTGAATAGGAACATGCAGTATTGCTTTCAGATGATACCCTAAAACCTTCTCCAAAAACTATGGCGAAGAAGGGAATTCATTCTAAACTTGGGCCCAGATTTTTGATTTTGAAACAGATTGATATATATGATGCTTTCCGGTGTTATGGCAAAAAGCTTTCATAGTGGTAGGTTTCAGCATCTTGTAGCACATAGTGGGAGAGCATATCTTCTGCTTACTTAGCAGAGTGCTGAAGATTGTCATTTTCTGTTTGTGCAGAGTTCAGTTAAATTGTCCATCCTTTTATTTTCTTATGCAAACTGTCATAAGGAGCCCTGCTGTTGACCTTTGTGATGTTCTTGGGCCTTTGGCTCCCCCTTCCTCCTAATGAGAGATGTAGGACTCTGTGCTCGAGCTGAATGTCTCCTTCCTTTCCTCCCTCTGTGTCTTGCGGATTGCATAAGTCTTGGAAAAATTTAATACGGCATTTGTCATAGCATGCCTTGCATTCTGGCTTGGTTTAGAAAAATGTATGTGTTGGATGGGAATCATGTTACACTGCTCATTTTGAGGGGAATTTGGGGTCATGGTTTAGCATTCTATTGGGCTTGTTATCCAAAAGCAGTGGGGATGTCTCTGTAATCACTTAGGGCATGGACATAGTTTTTATTGAAATATATTCCATGCCATGGAAGCCCGTGCAAAACCACAGAAAGCCTGACTAATCAAGTCTTTCTGGGTTTCACTGGTGAACATTGTGTCCATATCTCTCGATATATCTAACCTGTTAGCTGTCCTGTCTAGGTTTTACATACTTGTCCCCAAACCTTTTGATGTATTCAATCTTTTTTCTGTAATAAGGTGGGTGAGTTGACTGTACTACAAACACAGCGGAATCAGAGGACCTGGATACATCACAGCCCCGTTTCTATCATGGATGGGATATTAACTGCATTTTGCAAACAGATATATCTTGTCTGGTTACTGTCATTTACATCATAGAAATATGACACAACAAGGATGGGAAGTAGTAAAGTATTGGTGAATATATATGCCCTTTACCTCCAAATTGCCAGTTCAAATCCACCCTAGGTCAGTACTAACCAAAAGAAAGTACAATTGGATAACTAGTCAGTGGCTTGTGTGAAATGAATGTGGTAGTTTCAGTTCGATTCCCACTAGACAGCTGTCTATTCCCCCCTCCCCCATATTTGACATTAATCGGATTGGAAGCTTGTTGGGGCAGAGACCATCTCTTTTCTGTGTCTGTGCAGCACCCAGCACAATGGACTCCTGCTTTGTAATTATGGCTCCTAGATGCAACAGTAATAACCTCCTCTCGTGGGGGTGGATTTTTTACATCCATGGAGGGTGATCAGAAGTAAATGTGATAAATTGGGATGGGGGTGACAGGTAATAGAAACCTATATATAAGAAGTCCCAAAAATCGGAACTGTCCCTATAAGATTGGGACATCAGGTTACCCTACAGCTGCAACCATCACTGGTGCCGCAACCATCCAACCAAGTTAAAGCGATGCTGCTGCAGTGCTTTAACCTTGATAGTGAAGACTTACCCATGGTGTCTAACTTCAGTTGGAAAATTTAGTCTTTAGTGTCTGATCCTACAAGGTACTGAGCATCCTGATTTCTCACTGAAAGTCGGTACAAGTTGAAGGCACTCCAAAGGATTAGGTTCCTTATACTTTTAGAGAGTCATGGTAGTTGCCTATGTTCAAATTGATCTCCATGTTCTTATCACCTTAACCCACAACCTCAAGGTCATTTTCAGCTCCCTTCTTCTTTCTCCCCCTAGATGCAGACCATAACAAAGTCTGATAACTTCTTTGCCTACATTCTTTAATATTTGACCCTTCCTTTCTGCCTTGCTGGATCACTTGTTTCCTGCCTTAACTATTGCACTATGTACCTCTGAGATCTTTGTTACGCTAATCTTCCTCCTCTAGCAGGTTCAAGCTGCTGCCTGCCAAAAGTGCCTTTCCAACTCATTCCTTCATGTCACTTATCTCTGTTCCTTCTGACTCGCTGGTTCTCCATTGCACAGCAAAGTAAATGTCAACTTCCTGTCTTTTCTTTCAAGGCTCAACACAGTTTTGATCTGCATACATCTGTTTTATCCTCAAGTTTTGATTCTCCTCCCTTCACACTGTACTCTGATAGTGACACCAGGCTCTTCCTCTTCTCCTGGTCTGTTTTGTCTGTGTCTTCTCCCCTGCTGCCTTTGGAATGACCGCACTGAAATCTTTTCTTAAAATCCCATCTTTCCACACAGGACTACAAAATGTAAAAAATCTCCAAACAAATAAAAGAAGCACTTGGAACTAATTAATTTACATACCTGCCATTACCCTGATCACTTTGCTTGTATGTTATATCCCTTTATTACTCCCTCTCCATCTACTTTTGCATATTTCTAAATTGGGAGCTTCTTGAGGTGGGGACTTTCTCTTTCTAAGAGTTTTGGGCCTAGCACATTTTGGGTCCTACTGGAGTACAAATAACTATTAATAACTGGGTACCATCACTTAAAAGTTTGAAAACTGACCTTTGCTGTTAATTGTTTCTTTTGGTATTCAGAACTCCTTACTCAATATCCAAATGCTTATTTAGCTTATCAGGAATGTGACAACAATCCTTCAAAAACCAAATTCCTCATCCTTTCCAGCCCTCCTCCTTTCTATGAGTACAAACATTTTGTTTCCAAAATACAAGCGATCAAAAATATTTTCAGAAGAGTTGTAGAGATTTCATTTCCAAATTGTTTAGCTTTCAAAATTACATTTCCCCTAACTACACTCTTCTGCCAACATAGCTGTCACCACTCATTGGGGTGATAATTACTTATGTCGACGGGAGATCTCTCTCCCGTCAGCATAGAGCAGCTACACAGAAGGTCTTACAGTGTCACAGCTGCATCTGTACAGCTGTGAGGTCTCTAGTGTAGACATGGCCTGTTAAAAGGAGGATCTGCTCCTTGAAGAAGGATGGGAGGATACCTTGAAGGAAGTGGTAGCCAGATTTTTATTGCAGCTTAGCAGCACTTCCTAATAACATTGTATGGACCTCAGACTATTTGGAAAGGGGAACAGTCATGTGAACAAACTGTTATATACTCTTTCTTTGAAGTAGATGCCCATTTTATTTAATTTTACTTTAATACTTAATAATAAACTAAACATGTTTAGTCTCTCAAAATTCCACTTTGTGCAGTTTCTTAAACCTTTGTGTGACATTAAAATAGTTTATTTTATGGGGTCTTATTTGCACTACTCCACTCTTTTAATAATTAAATGATAATTTAATAAAAATATTTTAAAACCCTTTAAAGTATCTCTGAGGTTGAGCCTGGGAATATTTCTTTTCATCTGTTTCTCATAGCACAGTACTGTAACATTTAAGCACACAGAAGTTTCTCAAAAGAAAAGAAACAAGATCTGAATAACCTGAACTCTCCACTTTGGTAAGCTTTTCTCAGTGACAAATAGCCACCTGGAAAATATCAGTTAATTCATTCTTGAGTCTTTTAAGAGGTAGCTTTGGCAAGATTTTGTAAATGTGGAAACCTAAACCGAGAAACTAGAGAAAGATAGCTAATGAAAGACTTGGCTTTGATGACAAAAATGTCTTAAAAGTGTTATTAAAAGCTTGATTGCACCAGGATTCATGAGGATTTCTACAGATCTGCCCTGATGACATCTACAGTTAAATTAGGACTGGTCTATGAAAGGCAACCTAATATGGTCTTAGATTTCGTTGGTCTTCCTGCCACCTTGTCTCGCCCAATCAGTTCCCCTGGAATCAGCATATGCTGAAAAGAAACCATCCTATAAAAGAGGGCACTTGGTGTGTATAGTCTGGAATCATATTGTAAAATCAGCAGAGACTTGTGGCGGTGGGGTCTGTCTTTGTGTAGTGACCCTCAGTCACTTCTACAGAAAACCCAACTCTTCTCACGGGAATTGAAATCTAAATCAAAATTTGAGCTGACAAATGATTTCATAAAGACGGTGGGAGAGGTTAGACTAGTGGTTCTCAACCGGAGTACTTGTCTCCGTGGGGGTACACAGAGGTTTTCCAGGGGAGACATCAACTCATCTAGCTATTGCCTAGTTTTACAATAGGCTACATAAAAAAAACACTAGCCAAGTCAGTAAAACCTAAAATTTTATACAGAAAATGACTTGTATACTATACTGCTCTATATACTATACACGGAAATGTAAGTGCAATATTTATATTCCAGTTGATTTATTTTAGAATTATGTGGTAAAAATGAGAAAGCAAGCAATTTTTCAGCAATAGTTTGCTTTTGTATTTTTATGTCTGATTTTTGTAAGCTAGTAGTTTTTAAGGGGAGTGAAACTTTGGGGTATGCAAGACAAATCAAACTCCTGAAATGGTATAGTAGTCTGGAAAGGTTGAGAGCCACTGGGTTAGAAGATCTGATCAGAAAATATTGATTTAACAACCACCAAAGACTACAGAAGGGGAAAAGGAAAAACAATCAGAAGTGCTGTCTTTTTATGGGTCTATCAATCCCCCTCCCCCCCATGACTACTTGTGAAAGCTTTATTGATAGCTTTTAGCTATGTATCATTAAAATACACACAATAAGTATTACATAAAATGAAAAATATGCCGCAGTGAACAAGAAAACGAGTGTTAGACAATCCTATGGACAATATCAAAATGCTCTCACTGTTATTAAATGCTGCAACACTTCGTCAGATATATTAAAGGCACATCATCAACTTAAAATACACCAGCCATAACATTTTCAAGTAATACCTACAGTTGCTGTAACAACTTGATTAGAGTAAAAAATGTTTCTCTCAGTTGTTTTCCATTGTACCCTTGGCACCCTTTAAATATATTTAGTTTCACTGTTCCGCTTGTTTAGCCCGCTAGCCAAGTGAGTTTCCCCCCATTATTTGTGGGGCTTTTTGACAGCAAGGAAGGAGAGAAAAGTATTTTTACAAAAGCTATGAAAATGTGATTGGAAAGCCATAAGAATTAGCAGGACAACTTGGGGAGGTGTAATTTCTCTTAATTCTTTTTAAGCGATTAGATTTAAAGTTGACTATTTCCCTTTAGTCAGTGACTCTTTTCTGTGACAAAGGCAGCTTGTGAAAAGCACCTGTGGCCTGCAGCACCACCTTTCAAAGAATTGTAATCCCCACTGCAGATGAAGTAGGGAGGTGGGGAGCCTAAGTGCAGATTCTTTCCTTTGATGTGCAAATACAGCTCCTACTGAAGTCAGTGGGAGCCACATGTATGCATCTGAGATCAGACTTTAAGCCCCAGTTCAGTCCTTGCTGAATAAGGGCATTAGTCCTTACATTTTTTTCTCATTCCAAACACTAAAATATAGTTTTCTTTAAAGCGATAGTAGAAGAGGATGCCCTCCTGTGAGGAACTATTTCATCTAAACCAGGGGCTACCTCCCACATTAGGGCATAAAGCTGTTTCTGTGAGGAAGGGGGGAATAACATTTTCTACAGAATATAAATTTTCATTGGGGAAAAAAAAGGTCTATTTTTCCTACCATTAGTGGGATCAGAAGAAACCCATTCCAAATGTAAACAGATGCAGTAATTAGGTATGTAGAATCTTTGGGAATGAGCAATTTATACCATTTTCAGTGACAATGTATTAATTTTTGCCATTTTTTTTAATGTGAAATTATCAGAAGTACATGCCCTTAAATGTAAAGAGAAACTGGGGCCACATATGGGACAATGAACTTAAAAAGTATCAAATGTTGTTGTTTGCAGAATGCAGGTTTGGTTCGTTGGTTTTGGTTGAAATAACACTGGATTCTGGGATATGAGGGTTACAGGGGGAAAAGTAGGTGGTTTGGTGTTGTGGAATGCGAAAGTGGATAATGTTAGATATGTGGTGGGGGAGAGGAGATTGAGAACCCTTGCTTGAAACTAAATAATCTGGTCAATAATGTCCAAATATCTCCCTTTCAAGTCATTGGTTGTTTCATTTCGGTAGACAGAGATCCTACCTGAGAAACGATTGTAGGCCATATAGGATTCAAGGAAGCCAAAGGAACACCTTAATCAAAATAGGATATTCATAAGTTATATTAATACCAGAAAAATACAAAGAAAAGATGTAGCTATACAGTGCCTCATATATATTGGGTTACCACTTTTCATCCACAGTGGCTAGTCAAAATTTGGGGCCTTGTTTCTGTTGGAAATATTAATTGTCGATGGAGCTGGTATTTTCTTTTATGCAGTCTTATTTATTTATAAGTAATGTACAAAGTTCTGCTTCTTGGAACTCAGGGGGTGCCAAATACATGGGACAGCCTCTTTGTTTATAGTCCTATGCCTTTTTAGCCAGCACCAGACCAAGAAACCCGTCTCTAGGTACGTCTATACTACCCGCCAAATTGGCAGGTAGCGATTGATCTATTGGAGATCGATTTATCACGTCTAGTGTAGACTCAATAAATCAGTCCCCAAGCATGCTCCCTGTCGACTCCTGTACTGTACTTCCGCAAGAGGAGAAAGCGGAATCGACAGGGGAGCGGCAGCAGTCGTCTTGGCGCCATGAGAATGCTCCGGTAAATCGGCCTTAGATACTTTGACTTCAGCTATGCTATTAGCGTAGATGAAGTTGAGTATCTTAGGTTGACCCTCCTCCCCCACATTGTAGACCAGGCCTCTGTATTTCTCGTCTGCAGCCTAGCTTGTCTTTTCCTCATACCTGATCAGAACCATGTGCAGTGGAACCCTTCACACACATGGTCCTAGTTTCTGGAAGATTCTATTATGCCTTGTCCCACACAGTTACTGAAAGACAAATTTATATTTTATTCCGGAAATGGCATAGCTAGACCGTGTCACTTTACAACTTTACTTTTTTGGCCTTTTTCATTGCAAAATCACAAAGGACCTCACTAAAGTAATTTTTCTTATGAATTCACACCCATTAGACAAAACAGGAAGATGACTTAAGTGTTCTTGTACCGTAGTAGATTGTCTGCAGGCTTTGATGAGTGCCAGCTTGCTGAAACTTGTTTCCGCTTCTTTCATAGTTACTGGCAAATGTGCAAAAAATATGGGTAGGGCTGTGCACCCCTCACTGAAAACTATTGTAGTTTTTTGTTTTAAATCTCACCAAGTAAGATAAGTGGTGACGGTTCAAGTTCTTTTCCAAAAGTAGACCTGAAGTTTTGGGTTTGTTTTTTTTAAGATGCAACATTTCATGTGGACAGTTCTCCAAAAGATCCATAGGATACTTGCGAACTAATTTGTTCCAGTTCCTCAGGCTGGAGTATGACACATTTTAGAATTGAACATTAGACAAATGTAATTGGTTGCTTTGAATCAGTGCTCCAACTCACAGGTAACATTGTCCAAAGTTGCATAGAACACATTCCTTCTGAATTCATCTTCAGAGGTGATAGAACAGGGTAGGTAACCTATGGCATGCGTGTCAAAAGCAGCACGCGAGCTGATTTCCAGTGGCACTCTCACTGCCTGGGTCCTGGCCACTGGACTGGGGGGGCTTTGCATTTTAATTTAATTTTAAATGAAGCTTCTTAAATATTTTTAAAACCTTATTTACTTTACATACAACAATAGTTTAGTTATATATTATAGACTTACAGGAAGAGACCTTCTAAAAACCTTAAAATGTATTGCTGGCACAGGAAACCTTAAATTAGAGTGAATAAATGAAGACTCGGCACACCACTTTTGAAAGGTTGCCGACCCCTGGGGTAGAACATGATTCCTCAGGTGTCTCACCATGAAATATTTTCAATTTTTTACTCTCTTCTGCAGTAATTGTGGTAAAATTCCCATCACTATCACCACAAGGCGTGCTTCTAACAGAATTTTGAGCCACTGATCTCAGAGTTGCTTTAATTCTTCATAATATCCACAATCAGAGTTGACCCTGAATCAAGAGATTCCTCGGGATTGTAGAATCTTGTTTCTCTCATCGATACTTGAAGGAATTTTATACCAAAAGCTATCCAATAAAGGGCACGAAAAGGAGGTGAAGTACTGTTTTAGTGCTACCACGTCTGATCAAGTTTTATGTGTCAAATTTAATTCAAGCGCCCATTCCAGTGTTGCCAGGATACCTGGTATATAGTTTGTTATTGAACAGACAGCTTCAGCACGTGCACTCTAACCTCTGTCTGACTAAAAACAGAGTGAACAGTGTATCTTAATGGTTACAATCTTCCACCTCACAGGACAGGCATTGAAAACATGAAAAGTCACTGCACACAACCAAAAAGTGCTACTGTTTCAGAGTGTGCAGCTGCAGCATTAACTCCTAGGAGATTAAGTGAATAAGAAGAGCAAGGGGAATACACAGCAAGTTTATTTTTTGATAATGCAAGCCTGAACAGGTTTTAATTTTCCTGACATATTAGAGCCATTGTCAAATTCTGGACCTCTATAATCAAGTGGAATGTTATGGTGCTTTATGCTGGCACTTAGCATTTAGGCTGCCTATCTGTTTTCTACTTTTTTGATCAAAATTGATGAACTCAATAAATCTTTCTTGAATATTAAATGCACCACTGCCTTGGTCCTGAAGTACAAACTTGAATTAACACATTTTGTTCTTAGTGAAAGGCATTCAAAGACTAGCATTCCATATGATAGAATAATACCGGTAGATGGCTTTCTCTCTCTCTCTCTCTCTGAAAGAACAGCCTTCTGCATGCTTTTACTGCATAATTCAATACACTTGTTCTGAGTCTCCCGTAAGAGGTACCTGTCCTTGGGTTGTTCTACCCTCTGTCAGCTTCTATTTGACTTTAGACAAATGGTCATGAGTTATGCTGTCATAATAAGCTAGTAACTCAAGAGTTCCAAGAAGGTCACTGTTGTGTGGATCACCAGTCAGATTATTATCTCCTTGGAATGCTAAACCTCTTGAAGTGAGATGTCAGATAATATCCAACATTCTTTCCAGTATTGCTCTCCATCTTGCAGCTTCTGTTGTTGCTTGGTTTTGAATCTCACTGTCTACTCTACCTGTTAGCAACTGCTTTTATTATTTCCACTGGCAACAGCAGATTTTATGTTCTGTGCTCTTTACATGTTCAGGAAGTTTATTATTTAGTTTGTGCCATTTTTGCACAGTCGGCAAATATCCTTCACTTTTTGCCAATATACTGCATTGTTTGTTTGTCTTCTCCTTCAGAAAATTGCTGACATGGAAGTCAGTACAGTGCTTGGTAGGCAGCACTCCGAGCAAGCCATGTTCTCTGTTGTTGGAAGTTTTACATTTGAGAAGAAATACAGGTAAACTACGGCCATCAATATCTTTTGGCATTAAGTTCATTAGCTTCCGTGTTTCTTTGAAATTCATTACACCGGATAAGACAATTTATTTCACAAACATAATCTGTAATATGTGTAGCCACACTCCTGGATCCTTTTAAAAACATGAATCCATAAGTATTGTAGCTCTACTCTATCCTGCTTCTTTCAAGCCTTCCTCTGAGTCTGCTGGTGATATTACTCAACTACTTTTGGAGGTCATTAGATTATAATCACATGATTAATTTGTCTGCTTTTCTTCATCAATTTCTACAGTGTCTATATTGAAATCACCTTCACCTTGCTGTTTTACAGTTCCCCGATTTTTGCATTGCTTGACTTAGACTATTGAGAGGCCTTGCCTGTCTTGAAAAACTGGAGGATTGAAAAACTGGAGGTCATCTTCTAGCATCTTTTCTTTTCCTTTCTTTAAGCTCCTGATGTTTGTGGCTGCCTGATTTGTATTTGTAGCCAGACATGGGAGTATGGCACATATAGTAATGATGTAGCAGCAACAAATATCCTCTAGGGACCCTTGAGGTACTGTTCCTTGTCCCTGAAATCTTGTCTCAACTAGAGGACCAGCTAATTGTTCAGAATCCCAAACTAAAACATCCTCAGTTTACCCTGAACTTTGTTTTCTCGTGGCGATGGTTGGTGGTCCTCTGGATGGGCCTTGGCAAAATGTATCAATTTTCCTCCATTTTTTGTGTCCTGCTTTCAAGAAATACCACTTCGATTGGCTTAGCTAAAAGTAGCCTTTTATGGGTCACTTGCTGCCTTCATGCCCCACAGGTGTCAGAATCTCTGCTCCTGTCATACATGGGATAGACAGATGGACACACACACACACACCAGATCTATCCACAGGACAGAGGACTTTTCTAAATATTTATATCTGCTTCAGTCTTCCCCATGATAATCAAACACAACCGATACCCCATTATATTCTTGTTTACCCAGTCAACATGTTTAAAAGAGAAATATTTTGATTCCTTTTTTGGATGTTTGTAAACTGCATCTTTAGTTTTGCAGGTAATTAATAATATAATGTTTTGCGCAGGGCACAGTTTTGGATACTGCTGTGAGAAAAAGCATGCCATGTCTTAGTTTGTTTATCTAGTTGTCTGGGATTTTCTACCAAGCTCATCACTGTGGATTTAAGGGACACCCAAGGTCTCAGGATTACAGTGGGAAAAACTTGGGTAGATGACCTACTTTAGGCAGTCTACACAGGGGCCAACTCCTTAGTTCCTTATTTAGTTTTGTACTTAGGAAAATAGGAGTTCTGCCTCCTGTCTGAGGACTGAGCCTCCTGACTCCCATTAAAGTCACTGGCAAGACTCCCATTGACTTTAGTGAAAGTTGGATCCGGCACTATTTCCGGGGAGAATGCAAGCCTCAGCGAATTTACTGTAAAGCTCAACTTCTAGAGTAGAGCAGGATTATGGTTGTGAAGGAAGCAATTACCTATTATTATTATGAATAATCATGTTTATTACAGCAGTACCTACGGATGGGGCCCCATTGTGCAAGGCACTGTACAAACACAGGCTAGAGGACAGTCCCTGCTCTGGAGAGCTCAGTCTAAACAGACAGGACAGACAGTGGGTGGGAGAAGAGGTAGAACACACAAGGTAGCGTGAACAGTGTGGTAGCAGCAAACCTCATGTTAATGTCACTATTTTTTACTGTTTTTGAGGACTGGGGTGAAATGGAGGTCAGTTAGGAAGAGATGTGCTAAATAGAAGGGGAAAAGTGGGAAGGGAGAATGATTTTGAAAAGAAGTGGAAGTGGGTAGGAGGGACAAGTGGAGCGAAGCTGAATTGAAGAGACTGAGGGAGGCTTGGAGCAAACAGCCAGTCCCCACAGGGCAAAGAAAGTTTCCCCTCTCTGCAAGATGGACTTAGTCCAAAAGGTTTAAATGAGGGCATACCTGATGTCTGGGTGCCATGTTTGCTATTGGCCTCTCCATGCCTCTCAGGGAATGTACTGTGCGCGCTAAACTCCTGCACTCCTATATGCATTTTTTCCCTGTGAAATGTAACTAAGAATGTGCAAATGAAGTAGAATGTAAGAGTTAATAATTTCAAAACCAGGGATATTTTCCATCCGATAGGAAGAAGAGATTAAAAGCCATCCTATCCTTTCTCTGCTACCCCCGCATTTGGCAGCCGTGATTTAAAAAAAAAATTGTTTGCCATCTATTTTCATGAAATTGTACTTCTTCAGTTAATATACCAGAGAGACAGAAAGTAACAATAAGTAAGTCTCCATAGAGTATGTCCCCATTCTCCTTTACTGTATATCATTTGGATAATACCAGTATAACAGACCATTTCACCCTCACAACAGCTGTACTTGTCAATCTGTTGCACTAAACTGCATCTTCTGCCTTTCATTAGACATGAAAGGGACATACTGCATGTTGCACTGCTATGTTAAGTATTCCCGCGTTTGGTTGAATTATCTTTTATCTAGTTGTATCTCGCACTCCTTAGTTTATCCATTCACATTTCAGTGTTAAACAAGGATACTTTACAGGCCTTGTGATTATAGAACCAAGCGGGAGGAAATAAGGGAGGGAGTGGGGGGAATACTGATGACTGAAAATGGGGAGAGAGGAGTAGGAAGAATTTGGAATACACACTGGAACTTCTAAATCTTCATACAAGAACAGAACATAGAGAATCTCCTCTGGCTGTTAACAGTCCAGAGCATGCACTTGAGCAGTTCTAATTCATCCTGTAGAAGCCACTGGTACACAGCCAGTTTAATGCAACATACGGTAATCAGCTGAATGTAATTCTGTCTTTGCTCACGCCTGCTGGAGTTAATGGGGTTGCACAGCATGCTTGAGGCCTGAAACTTTTATTTTCAGATTTATTTGACATTTTAGGGCCTGTTGTTTTTGGCAAAGGACTTCAGAGAAATTGCTGCTGGCATTATGGGAGGCCAATCCCCCAACGTCTAAATTGGTTTCCAGTCCATTTTTGACATGTGATTGGTTTCTAGTTAAAGAGTTATGTTTATCCCCACAGCTAGGCAAACAAAAGAAGCTGTTCTGTTCACTCTATGCACATTTCTGTTCTCCCTGTTCTGTCCTGCTCCTAGCTGCTCCCCATGTCCTGTACCATCTTCTCGAGTGTCCCTAGTCTGTCTTTCTGTTGCTCTTTCTGGGGTTCCTCTCCTTTCACTCTGTTTTCTCAATTAGTCGATGCTCTGCTATCCTTCTGCTCCATTAATCTCTTTTGTCCTTAATCAACTAATTTTCTGCCCCAAATAAATCCATGAACATTTGATCTGACTCCTTCCTCTTGTTCTCCAATCAAGTCTTCTAGCCATCTTCTGTTCCTCAGGACTACTACCCTAGTCAATCACATAGTTTGTCCCTCATCCATTCTACAGTCTTAATGTTCTTCCAGCTTACCTGTAAGGTTTCTTTGTTCCTCCTGCCCCTGGGAGATCCTGAGGTGGAGAGCATGTGGTCCCATCAGGTCCTTTCCTCCTCTTCCCAAACCGTATGTGATGGTTTGAATGGAGAAGGAACTGCTGTACTCAGAAACAGCACAGCACCAGTGCGACATGCCCACCCACATTTCTACCTGTGCTGTCCTCACCCCTGCAGGTTCACTGGCAAAGAGGGAGAGTCAGTCAAGTGGCTCTTACTCCTATTCCTCACTCTGTTCATTTGCACTGTGACCTGGTAGCCATTGGAGTGTGATGCTGAGTACATATAGCAGCTACCGAGTGAGGTTTGGGGCCTTGGGGAGAGGGAGCGGAGAGGACCAGTGTATGTTATGTCTGACTCTCTTGCTTCCTGGTCTGAAGCCACCAGAGGTAAAGCACTCTAGGGAGTGACTGAAAAGTAATCTCTGTGCCCGATCTCAGATGGGCACTGAATAGCTCCAAAGGACCCATTTCTCTTCAGCTTATAGGACAGTGGTCTTAATGGCTGTTCAGGATGGGATAGGATCCTCCACTGTAAACCACAGCAGAAGGTTCTCCAGTCACTGATGTGAAGCTTATGGGCTGCAGTGTTGAGTGAAATATATACATCTCTTTTAAAACACGTGGCTTGAGTTTAAGGAGAAAGATGAAATGTTTGAAGCTGAGCAGACAATGTGTTTGGCTTTAGATAAGTTTAAAGAAGACTTGTTATTGAAATGGCTCATGTGAATTAGTTAACATGCAAGAGTTTATTGTGCTTTCACTTCCTGTGCTCCTATTTCCTGTCTGGATGTTAAAAGGAAACCCTAATCAGTACATTGTGATTAAGCAGCAATACAGTAGTAAATTCAATGTTTTAGGTTTACTTGCCTGTGAACATTGCTGTTGTCAAGACCAGAATTGCTCAGTCCAATATTCACAATGGGAATCATGAACACTGAACTCTGCGTTCACTGAATTCATTGCTTGTGTACTGAGAACAGAGTAGCTTCTAACCTGACAGCTACAAAAGTACACTTTGAAGCTGAGGAGCTGACATGGGTTTATTTCAGTTTTTCCTTGGCCAGCAGATGGCACTATGCAATAATGGGATTTTTACTTAGTGTTCATGTGATGTAAATGGATCATAATTGTTTAAGATGTAAAAGACCTATTAGATTGTTGAGTCCATCTCACTGCTAGCACAGAATATAGTTCCCAGAGAGAGGGGTTAGATATTTATTTCTTTTAGACTATTGTAGTACACTCTAGTCGCAGTGGGCCTGATTCTGTATGGGTCACTTTTACAACTATTTAGCACTATTGATTTCGGGTGAGTTGCTCTGGACCTTTTTTAATCAAAATCAGGCCCACAATATTTTGCAGATGAAATGAGTTCCATTACTATTTTAAAAGCTCTGGTGCCTTTTAAACATATTTAATTTGATAAAAGCTAGCATTCCCATATCATCGGATGACCCCCATTCTTGCTTAACCCTTTTGGAGCTGTAATAGTCCCTTATTGACAAGGTTTTGTAGAACATGCTGCAGTGTTCTGATGTGTTCTCTTTTGGATTTTGTGTAGGATCTTTCCACCTGCTCTCCACTGAGCACTGCACTATCACCGAAAAGCTCAACTGTTTGATCAGTGCATAACATTTCAACTGACTTTCATCAGGAGTTTTTAGCTCCACCTGTCACTTGGTGTTGCAGATATCTAAAGCATGTGTGCATCTTGCCAGTTCTGTGAGTGTGTCTTTTTAAAGACCCGGTTGGCAAATACTGCAAACTCCGGGCAACAAAGCTGAAGTAAAACTAGACGATGATCCTTTTAGTTTTTTTAGACTTATAGCTTCAGACCATTTTGTTCTCTGCTGCTGAAAGCAGCACAATCAGTATTTGAAAAGCCATCATTTACTACTGGAGTGAGACCAGGGGAAAAGAAGACCCGAGTTCTAATTCTGGCTCCAGCATGCACTTCTGTATGTCATCTAGGTCAAGCCACTTAACCCGTCTAAGTGGTTTCTAATTTAAAATGGGGATAATACTTCCTTGCCACACAGGTGTTATGAAGCAAACTTGTAAAGTACTTTGAAGCTGGAAAGTGCTAGGTAATGTTAAATATTATCGTTATTTTTAATTGACTCGTAAGTAGCCTTTACAGCTACAAGGAAGCCTTTTGAGCCACTGTATACTGAATGGGCCCTTCAGAGTAGCCTGATCCTTTTCAAAATTTCAGAGACATTAATAGTTTCCTGGCTCAGTGTTTTAGGAAATATCATCATAGTCTGGAGGAAGCAGTAAAAACATAAGTCACCTATTTTGTTTGATCACTTTATGCCAGGATATTTGATTCTGGGAGCTGGAGAAGTGGAAGAACTGTTCCATTTATGTGGGTGTAAGATGTAAAGTTTTAAGTCTTTCATAAAGTATGCAAAATTCAAAAACTTGAATCTGAACTCCACTTGAGAAACAGAATGTTTCTGAGTTCTTAGGCAGGGACTCAAGATTGTTTTAGCAAACAGTTTAACAAACAGAAGCAACCTAACTGGATAGATCACATCAATAATCCTCTTAATTACCTAAGTTCAGTGTTATTTTTCTTCCTGAAATGGTTACTGCTTCTGCATCAGCTAGGAGGGAAATAATTATTGGAGAGGAGCATTTGTTGGCTTTAATCATATTTTGTCCTCCTAAAATGGCCTGGGCTTAAACCAAATTAAGGTATGAGACTTTATAAAAAATGTAGCAAATTGTGTATTAGAGCAGTGTGTCACAAAGTTTTCCCTCCGCGGCCCCTTTTCGGTTTCGCGCGTCCTCTCACGGCCCGGGGGTATGTCTGCTGAAATGCCACTGAATAGAAAGCTTCCGCTTTCGGCGGCACTTCAGCAGACATAAATAGAACACTTCCCGTTTTGGCGATGTCCCGGGGCTGATCTTGCGGCAGCACTGGGACACTGCAGCCCCCCTTGGGGAGTCCTGCACACCCTCTGGGGTGCCTGCACCCCACTTTGAAGACCACTGTATTAGAGCAGCAGCATTTTACTTGGTGTGATCACTGCAAAATTGTAATAATTTTTAGGCATCTCTAATGCCAGGAGATGCAGTAGTTTAAAAAGAGGGACTACTTTGCCGCAGACATCTCTGAGTCTAGGGCCTCAAATCCAGGATATGTCTAAATCTCGCAGATTCTTGCTGCATAACATCTCTAAAACACAGACTTTCCTGCCCATCCACACAGCTAAAACTCTCCTCCAGGCTCTCATCATCTTGCATCTTGATTACCGTAACATCCTTCTCTCTGGCCTTGACAATGCCATCTTGTCCTGTTCATATCCATTCACAATGCTGCTCCAAAGATCATTCTCCTAGCCAGTTGCTCTGACCATGTCATCCTTCTCCCTGCAACCATTTTTCTCTATTGTGTCAAACGTCAACAGCTTGTATTCACTTTCAAAGCCCTTCACTCCCTACCCTACCTATCACCTCTCAGTTGCCACTGAGTTGCCAGCCTCTATTTCACTCATCTTTGTGTCTTCTCTTGTGCCAATCCTTATGCTTGGAAGGCGCTCCTTTTAAATATCTGCAAAGATATCTCATTATCCATGTTGCTATCCCTGCTCAAAACTCTGTTTTTGTGATGACTACAAAAAACTTGACAATAGTTGAATTCCTGGTGTGCAGAGACCACTGCCTGTCATGATGAACAGCAGAGATGAGGTAGGTGATAATCTAATTGTTCACTTATACTCAGGGCCGGCGACAGGGGGGGTACTACGGGTAGAGCTGTACCGGGCCCCGCACTTTAGGGGGGCCCCGGTACAGCTCTACCCGTAGTCATACGGCGCGGCTCTCCTCCGAGAGCGCCTGTCCCCGGCCGGAGCAGTGAGCCCGGCCGGCGGCAGCGGCTCAGTCCGGGGGAGAAAGGGCGAGGGGGAGGGGGAAGCAGCAAGGGCGGCTCACGCCGCTCCCGGGCTCCCGCTGCCACCAGCTGTCAGCTGGGGGGGGGGAGGGGAGCGCCGGCTGGGCTGGGGGGGGGCCGCTGGGGGGGGCCCCCCCCAGCCGCTGTCGGCTGGGCTGGGGAGGGGCTGGCTGGGCTTCCTCCCCCAGGCGCTGTCAGACGCGATAAATCGATCGCCCGCGGCTCCCTCGTCGACTTTGGAACTCCAGCTTGCCGGGAGGCGCAAGTTGGAGTCGACGGGAGAGCGCCCCACCAACTGCCGCCGCCATGAGGATGAGCAGTAAGTCGGCGGCAAATACGCAAACTTCAGCTACGTGAATCACGTAGCTGAAGTTGCATATCTGCCGTCGATCCCCTCCTCTCCCCCCCCCAGTGAGGACAAGCCCTAAAATTCTTGTCATAGCTAAACCCAGGCTATTGAGAGTGCTGAATGGGATTCTTCATCTTGTCTTGTTATTAAAACCATATATTTTAGTAATATTCATTTACCTGACGGATCCTTAACCTGAAAGTGTCTTTCCTGTAGTATGTTTTAATATTTTATTTCCAGTGTTCCAGCATCTGGAGATTGCCTGCCTGCCTGCATCACGCTGACCCAAGAGCTATCTATATTATACAAGAGAATAAGAATGGTCATACTGGACTAGAGGGACCATTGGTCTGACTTAATATGGCAATTCTTATGTTCTAAAGAAAAAGCCAAGCCAGTTACTAAAATATGTGGCTTTTACCATTTGTATACAGTTATAGAAATAACCTAATATTTTAATGTCTTTAGAAGCATTTATTTATATATTTTGGTGAACACTTAATTTTTTTTATCTTAGATGTTCTGTATTTTCCTTTAGAAAAGCAAAGGACCATATTTAGGATGGGTCAAATCTCAAAGACCTTACCTGGTTTTAATTTTGTCCTTACTGAGGCAGAGTTTACCGTAAGCATGTGGATGAAGTCCTGGTCACAATTTTCCCAGTCTGCTGTGCCTGTATAGTGCAACAGTCATGCTAACTGTGCCAGCTTCACCACCCTAACTCCTCAGTAGCAGTCAAGGGATCATTATGTCTACGTTGTGACTAACTTCTGCCTTGGTGAGCAGTGTGCAGCAGGAAGTCTCCCTGTGCTCTTTCTCCATCTCCCCCCTAGCACACGCTCTGGAGGGTCGCGTGAGGGGGTACCTCCCTTTAGCACACCCTGCAGGGAGTAGTCAGAATTTGTCCCAGTGCTTAGGAGGTCATGCACTGTGTTCTCTTATTTAATCTTCTGTCTTCCTGCAGTATTAGAGACCACGTGTAATATTTGTCAGTAATCTGGAGAAACTGAAGTGTAACACTTACTTCATCGTGCACAGTTATGTTTTGGAAATGAAGTGCAGCATTGACAGAGGATGCAACTACCGTAGCACATTGCGCCATACCACGTTACTCAAACTTTTTTCCACAATGGGAAAAAGTAAACATGGATCCTTTCAACATTCACAGTAACCTCAGTAAGGAGCCGATATGCTGTTGACATTCACTAAGAATCCAAAATTTGTTTAGACAGCAGTTCATGTGCCACAAATCCTCATCAAAAAGCTGCTGAGGATTTCAGAAAGAGGGTACAACTCAGTTGCCTCATGAAAACACAGTCTGGAGTGCAGGAAGTGTTGCCACTGAATCTAGCTGCTGTTGCATTTTATGAATCATACAAATTGTTAATGTTATGATTGCACAAGTAGGCAACACCCCTTGAGAGAAGTTTAACATTAACTCCTGCCAGAAATCTGTCCCATATGTTTTTCAGAGGCTTTCCTCTCTGCCCCTCTAAAGCTAATGAGCCCAATTCTGGTTCTTTGTACTTTTCCCCCCACTCAAATGGGTTTAAATTAATCAGCCCCTGAGACTGTGCACTCCACTGCTTGTTATTGGAGTAGACAATTTGGAGACCTTATTAGCTCACCAGCTGCTGTCAGGTGATTATCCGGTTAGCACTAGTGGCCCAGATGTCTTTTGTTTTTCCTGCTTGTGTCTGGCTAAAATGTTGGCAACCTTTTGTTTTTGATATGGACCTTTGTCTCTTGAGACATGATAGCTATGTTGTACTCTGCCTGGTGTTACACCCCCAATCTTCTTAGAAACTGAAGCTGGTCATGAATGTGTTTGCCACTTGGCAGTATCTTGCTGAGGGGATGGAAAACTAGGAAGGACTGTGGAGTAAAGGGGCCTGGGCAAAAACACAAAATGGAGGCTGTAGGTAGAAGGGCGGGGCAGGCAACTGACCAAAACGGGGTGGGGCTAGGGACAGATGCTGAAGGGCTAGGGTGGGAGGGGCTAACAGAAAGGGAATCTTCTAGGAAACTAGGTGGTGGGCGTGGCAGACTAGAGGGAGGGGGCAAACAAATTGAAAATGGTTGGGGACGGACGGACAGGGAAGCAGTTGTGGGGGGGGGGACCCCCACCAGCCAAACGCAGCTGGGGGGGAGTGGAAAAGTCCAGGGTGGGGTGCGTGCGCTCACAAGCACCTGTGTAGCTCAGTCTTTGCTGCTCACTGCTGAGCACAGTCCAAGGTGTTGAGGGGGGGGGGAGGGGGCGAAAGCCAACACCCATGTCGAGGGGCAAAGAGCAGGTCCAGGTGGTGGGTGGGTTGGTGGAGGGGGGCAGCGGTGGGGGTGGGGTTCAGGGGAGCAGATGGGCAAGGGGGAGGGCTCCGTGCCCCTCCCCCACGCTCCCCCCAGCAACAGTGCCACCACCCCAAGAGCACTGATGGCACAGTCACTCAGTCCAGCTTACAAACCCCCTCCCCAGAGTCCTTCGGCGGATGTCCTCTCCTCTACCTCCTCTACCTGGTGGCGGCGACAGCTCCGGGGCAGCAGTGAGCAGCAGGCAGCTGGCCAGGTGAGAGGCCCCTCGATGTTGGTAGTAGTGATGGCAGCGGTGTCTGGGCCTCTCCCCCCAGAGGCAGCGGAGGGGGGGGGGGCAACAGGCCTCCCCCCCCCCCCCCCACTCAGCAGCAGTCCTTCTCCGGGGGGGCTCAACCTGGCCAGCAGCAGAGCAGGGCAGTCCAAAGGGAGCTCCAAGCGGCGGCACCAGCAGGGAAACAGTGAGGGGGGTGGGGGTGAGTGAGAAGGTGCAGGCAGCAGCAGCAGGACCCGGTGGAGGGGGAAGGACAGGACTATTGACTAGTGCTTTCATGTTTCATGTCACTTAGCTTACAGTGCTGGACTTCTTATTGTTGTGTAATGAGCTTCGAAGTGTGTGTGTGTGTGTAGACATGCCTTCACAATGAATATATTTATTAAAATATAATATAGTTAACACTGATGTGTCAACCAGCCACTAAGAAATCTGTCCTAAACCAAAACTAAATTCAATAACAACAAATGCCACAATCTTTCACACCAGAAAACACCAGTCCCTGCTGCAAAAAGGTTCTTTGAGCACTGAAGCTAGATTTTAAAAACCTCAACAAGTTGTATCCCACTGTAAGCTAGCAGACTGAAACAGAAGAGAAAAAAGAAAGGCCAAGCGTTGCTTACGTTGTATTTTGTGTTCTTGTGTCATAACGGGGTCTTGTCTATAGTTATTTTGTGAAAATAAATCTGATGTATTCAGTTAGGTTGACTATCGTATGGACACTGTGTATAGAGCAGATACAAGGCTGAAATCTTATCTTCAGACTTGTCTGTAAAAGGCCTAGCACACTTTCAGCTCTGATGACGATGATGATGATAATAATAATTAATAATGCCAAAACGTCACTGCTAGCTAGTGAACAAAACAAACAAACAAAAAAAACCTATACTTCACAGCTGTGTCATCTAAGAGTTATATTTCATTCAAGCTCATATTAAAAACTCCAGTGTCAGGCAAGAAATGTAGCTGAGTTGAAGTATACAAAACATACAGAATTTTTTTTCCTAACGTGTTGTCACTTTAGAAGTCTGGCAGTCATTTAGCTTCGCTCATAAAACTCCTAGCATCCATCCTCATTTTTAAGTCCTCAAAAGGGGAAGTCCTCATGACCATTTTCTCTAAACATTAAAAGCTTTGTCTCTAGAGGAAAATGCCATTTCTATTAAAACGCACCACAGCATGCTGAGTGCTCTGAAAGCTTTGAAAAACAGGACTCCTGCTCTCTGAGAACTACAGACTTGAAGGCCACTGAGATCTCTGTGAGTTGGCCTGAGAAGAATGCCAGACATTTCAAGTGACAGTGTTTTAAACATCAATTCAGAGAAAAGCAAACAGCACTTAAAGAAGTCATGGATATTACAGGCTTAAAAACAAAAATTGTCAAATCCTCTTTTCCCACTAAGTGGCTTATAGAGATCCTTGCTTTAGTGCAGTGGTTTTCAATCTTTTTTTCATTTGTGGACCCCTAAAAATGTTTGAATGGAGGTACAGATCCTTTTGGAAATCTTACACATGGTCTGTAGACCCCCAGTGGCCATCAGATCACAGGTTGAAAACTGCTGTTCTATGGTAAAGACAACCTTTCACAGACCCTTTAGACTAGGCATGTCCAAAGTCCAGCCCGGGGGCCAATTGAGGCCCGTGTTCTAATTTTACCCGGCCCGCAGACGCTTTTCTAAAATCAATACTATGCGGCCCGCCAGCACTGTCGCCAACCAGTGCGCGGAGCCGCAGCCGAAGGAGAGGGGCGGGGTCAGTAAGAGGCGAGCGGGGGGGGGGGAGAAGAGCGGAGGCGGAGCCGGGGGAGAAGAGCGGAGGCGGAGCCGGGGCCGGGGCACGAGGTGAGGCGGAGCCGGCGGAGAAGAGCGGAGGCGGAGCCGGGGCCGGGGCACGAGGTGAAGCGAGGCGGAGAAGAGCGGAGTCAGGGCCGGGGCACGAGGCGAAGCGAGGCAGAGCCGGCAGAGAAGAGCGGAGTCAGAGC
This sequence comes from Sternotherus odoratus, assembly GCA_032164245.1. Taxonomy (NCBI): domain Eukaryota; kingdom Metazoa; phylum Chordata; order Testudines; family Kinosternidae; genus Sternotherus; species Sternotherus odoratus. The sequence continues at coordinate 133,220,143 of JAVMKO010000001.1, read as the reverse complement.
CGGGGCCGGGGCACGAGGCGAGGCAAGGCAAGGCAAGCCGGGGGAGGGGGGGAGTGAGAGCACGGCCGGAGTGGGGGGGGGAGGGAGGGAGGAAGGGGGGGGAGGGAGGGAGGAAGGGGGGGGAGGGAAGAAGAGCGAGAGCACGGCTGGAGGGGGGGGAGGGAAGAAGAGCGAGAGCACGGCTGGAGGGGGGGGAAGGGAAGAAGAGCGAGAGCGCGGCTGGAGGGGGGGAGGGAAGAAGAGCGAGAGCGCGGCTGGAGGGGGGGAGGGAAGAAGAGCGAGAGCGCGGCTGGAGGGGAGGGGGAGGGAAGAAGAGCGAGAGCGCGGCTGGAGGGAGGGGGAGGGAAGAAGAGCGAGAGCGCGGCTGGAGGGGAGGGGGAGGGAAGAAGAGCGAGAGCGCGGCTGGAGGGGAGGGGGAGGGAAGAAGAGCGAGAGCGCGGCTGGAGGGGAGGGGGAGGGAAGAAGAGCGAGAGCGCGGCTGGAGGGGAGGGGGAGGGAAGAAGAGCGAGAGCGCGGCTGGAGGGGAGGGGAGGGAAGAAGAGCGAGAGCGCGGCTGGAGGGGAGGGGGAGGGAAGAAGAGCGAGAGCGCGGCTGGAGGGGAGGGGGAGGGAAGAAGAGCGAGAGCGCGGCTGGAGGGGAGGGGGAGGGAAGAAGAGCGAGAGCGCGGCTGGAGGGGAGGGGGAGGGAAGAAGAGCGAGAGCGCGGCTGGAGGGGAGGGGGAGGGAAGAAGAGCGAGAGCGCGGCTGGAGGGGAGGGGGAGGGAAGAAGAGCGAGAGCGCGGCTGGAGGGGAGGGGGAGGGAAGAAGAGCGAGAGCGCGGCTGGAGGGGAGGGGGAGGGAAGAAGAGCGAGAGCGCGGCTGGAGGGGGGGAGGAGGGAAGAAGAGCGAGAGCGCGGCTGGAGGGGGGGAGGAGGGAAGAAGAGCGAGAGCGCGGCTGGAGGGGGGGAGGAGGGAAGAAGAGCGAGAGCGCGGCTGGAGGGGGGGAGGAGGGAAGAAGAGCGAGAGCGCGGCTGGAGGGGAGGAGGAGGGAAGAAGAGCGAGAGCGCGGCTGGAGGGGAGGAGGAGGGAAGAAGAGCGAGAGCGCGGCTGGAGGGGGGGAGGGAAGAAGAGCGAGAGCGCGGCTGGAGGGGGGGAGGGAAGAAGAGCGAGAGCGCGGCTGGAGGGGAGGAGGAGGGAAGAAGAGCGAGAGCGCGGCTGGAGGGGAGGAGGAGGGAAGAAGAGCGAGAGCGCGGCTGGAGGGGAGGAGGAGGGAAGAAGAGTGAGAGCGCGGCTGGAGGGGAGGAGGAGGGAAGAAGAGCGAGAGCGCGGCTGGAGGGGGGGAGGGAAGAAGAGCGAGAGCGCGGCTGGAGGGGAGGGGGAGGGAAGAAGAGCGAGAGCGCGGCTGGAGGGGGGGAGGGAAGAAGAGCGAGAGCGCGGCTGGAGGGGAGGGGGAGGGAAGAAGAGCGAGAGCGCGGCCGGAGGTTGGGGGGGGAGAAGAGCCGGTGCCGGGGGGAGGCAAGTGGCAGGAGCCCCGCATGTCTGCCGGGGAACAGGGCTGTGAGGATTGATGTGGACTGTGGAGGATGTCTGGTGGAGGGTGCAAAATAAAAAGAACAACAATATCAAGACTATCAAATTATTCATTTATTTTCATTAAATATATAAGGTAAATAATGAAATTACAAACCAAACATATATTCTAATATGCAATGCTACCTTATGCAATATTCATTTAAAAAGTTTAAAATAAGCAGTGCTCCAGGAAAAGGGAATGGGGGGGGGCAGAGGCGCAAGATAAAATTTTTGCCAAGTTCACTATTTTATAGCAGCTTCCCTCTCCTGCAAATCTGGGTCTGTGTCCATTGCTCCTTTTTGCTGCTTCTCTCTGGTCTGGTGCTAACCCCTGAGGGTTATGTCTGCTCTTAGTCAGCCCACTTGACAAGTTTGATTGTCCTTGATCTGTCTCTCCTTCCTCATTCACACCTCATTCATTCAACAGGGCACTTGATTATAAAGTCGGGGGGAGGGCCCTTGGAGCGAGAGCACGCCGGAGCGGCGGGAGGAGAGCGGGGGGGGGGGGAGGGGGTCGGCCCTCACATATCGTCACCTTACCAAATCTGGCCCTCTTCCCAAAAAGTTTGGACACCCCTGCTTTAGACATAGTCTGCAGACCCCCGGTTGAAAACCACTGCTTTAGTGGAAATGAAAACTCCAAAGCAGTGGCGAGCTGAGCACTTAGCCTGCCGCCGCTCTGGGGTTTCCCATGCTGACCCTTGCCAGTCAGGGTCCTGCCACCTGCCCCACTCAGTGCCTGCTGCTAGCCTGGATGTAAGGAACCCAGGCTGACAGCAGGCTGAGACCCCGGCTGGCAGGAGCCTGCAGGGGAAACCCCAAAGCAGGGGGTGGGCTGACCCCCTCAGCCCCTCTCCTTCCACCTGAAGCCCCGCCCTTCTGGACTGGCACACGAAGCCTTAAATTTAACTGAATAAATGAAGACTCAGCACACCACCTCTGAAACGTTGCCAACCCCTGCCCTAGTAAGTTAACTCTGCTTTGCATTTAGAGAGAGTTTATTTCCAAGCTTTCTCTGTTAATTATTTGCACCCTCTATCTGTATTTCTAATATACAGTAAATGTCTCTTTCTTCCCCTAAATTGTACCAAATGCTCAGGGGTGAGTGAACATGTCCAAAAATTATAAAAGAAATGGAGAACATTTAGGTTGGTGTTCCATATCAAATATGGATCGTACAACTGAAACCATAAATTTACACACACTGCCTGAGATATGAGTGTAATCTATATTTCATGTCATGTACAACACCAAGTCCACTGCCGGAGCTTAACAAATTAATAATAATGCAGTGGAAAAGGCCATGTCTAGTGATGCTCCTCTCTACTGATCATTAGTAAATAAGTGCCGCTATGATTCTTTAAGGCAGGGGTCTCCAAACTACGGCCCGCGGGCCGGATGCGGCCCGCGAGGGCCTCTCATCCGGCCCGCGGAGATCTTTTTGGCTATTTAGGGAATTTTTGGCTCTCTCGCTGGGACGGCTCCTCGCTGGGGCCTGGAAGCGCCGCGCGGGCCGCCAGCCGCGGGGCCGGGACGCGCCGCGTGCTCGACTGCCGCCGCGGGGCCGGGACCCGCCGCGTGCTCGGCTGCCGCCGCGGGGCCGGGACCCGCCGCGTGCTCGGCTGCCGCCCCGGGGCCGGGACCCGCCGCGTGCTCGGCTGCCGCCCCGGGGCCGGGACCCGCCGCGTGCTCGGCTGCCGCCCCGGGGCCGGGACCCGCCGCGTGCTCGGCTGCCGCCGCCGGCCAGGGACGGCTCAGAGCTGGGGCCGGGACGCGCCGCACCGCCACCCAGTTACAGGGGGCGAAACAAGGAGCCACCCACTGCCAGGCGGCGAACCGGTATGTGGGGAGAGACCGGGTTGAGCGGGTCAGTTGGGGGGTGGGTGGGAGGGAAGGAGGTTTTGGGGGGAGAGACCTGGCTGGGTGGGTCATTGGGGGGGGGGGTTGGAGGAAAGGAGGTTTTGGGGTGAGAGACCTGGCTGGGTGGGTCAGTTGGGGGGGGGTTGGAGGGAAGGAGGTTTTGGGGTGAGAGACCGGGCTGGGTGGGTCAGTTGGGGGGTGGGTGGGAGGGAAGGAGGTTTTTGTGGTGAGAGACCTGGCTGGGTGGGTCATTTGGGGGGGGGGTTGGAGGAAAGGAGGTTTTGGGGTGAGAGACCGGGCTGGGTGGGTCAGTTGGGGGGTGGGTGGGAGGAAAGGAGGTTTTGGGGTGAGAGACCTGGCTGGGTGGGTCATTTTGGGGGGGGGGGTTGGAGGAAAGGAGGTTTTGGGGTGAGAGACCTGGCTGGGTGGGTCAGTTGGGGGTTGGAGGAAAGGAGGTTTGGGGGTGAGAGACCGGGCTGGGTGGGTCATTTGGGGGTTGGAGGAAAGGAGGTTTTGGGGGGAGAGACCTGGCTGGGTGGGTCAGTTGGGGGTTGGAGGAAAGGAGGTTTGGGGGTGAGAGACCGGGCTGGGTGGGTCAGTTGGGGGTTGGAGGAAAGGAGGTTTGGGGGTGAGAGACCGGGCTGGGTGGGTCATTTGGGGGGGGGGTTGGAGGAAAGGAGGTTTGGGGGGGAGAGACCTGGCTGGGTGGGTCATTGGGGGGGGGGGTTGGAGGAAAGGAGGTTTTGGGGGGAGAGACCTGGCTGGGTGGGTCATTTTGGGGGGGGGGTTGGAGGAAAGGAGGTTTTGGGGTGAGAGACCTGGCTGGGTGGGTCAGTTGGGGGTTGGAGGAAAGGAGGTTTGGGGGTGAGAGACCGGGCTGGGTGGGTCATTTGGGGGTTGGAGGAAAGGAGGTTTTGGGGGGAGAGACCTGGCTGGGTGGGTCATTTGGGGGTTGGAGGAAAGGAGGTTTTGGGGGGAGAGACCTGGCTGGGTGGGTCAGTTGGGGGTTGGAGGAAAGGAGGTTTGGGGGGGGAGAGACCTGGCTGGGTGGGTCAGTTGGGAGTTGGAGGAAAGGAGGTTTGGGGGGGGAGAGACCTGGCTGGGTGGGTCAGTTGGGGGGTTGATGTGTAGTGTTCATGTGTAGTGAACAGGTGTTCATGTGTAGTGTTCATGTGTAGTGAACAGGTGTTCATGTGTAGTGTTCATGTGTAGTGTTCATGTGTAGTGCACAGGTGTTCATGTGTAGTGTTCATGTGTAGTGAACAGGTGTTCATGTGTAGTGTATCAATGTGTTATTAAATAACTGAATAAAATAATATTAAATAAATAATTAAAAACAACATCCATGTTTTGATTCTTTTTTATTTGGACCTCGAGTGTGTTGTCGGCCCCCGAACTGCTATTTGATAGTTAATGCGGCCCTCGGGCTGAAAAGTTTGGAGACCCCTGCTTTAAGGGATTGGCAGCTTTCTCATCCCCTCTGTCTCTCCACATTTTGAATGTGATAGTTCTACATAGAGCTATAATCAGTTTCTGTGAGTGACAAGATTAGTAACCTTAGAACATAACTTCCATCTCTTGATGGATGTGATTGTGAGAATTCATTCCTGCAGAAAATGTGAATAACATCTGCCCATGTGCTCCTAAGATTGCTAAGGAAGTTCTGTCAGTTATTCTGCAGCTGCCTGCAAGTACCTCGGCCATTGATCCTTGGCCAACTTGGCTTGTTAAAACTTTCCTAGCGGCTCTTGTTTCATTCATCACTGCAGTTGTAAATGCATCTGTTAATAGCAGTTACTTTCCTTGAAATGTTACCAGTTTGTTTGACCCATATACTGCTCATTTGAAAAAAAAATATATTAAAAAGTCTTTCTCCTCTCCCCCCCCCCAAAAGGAAAAGCTTTCAAGTTATCACCAAGTCTTGCACTTGACTTTTCCTCCATATCTACTGAAAAATGTATTGGCAGCTCAGCCCTAGGAACATTCAACAAACAGAAACATATGGAGGAAATGCAGCCATCTCTGGGATAAAACATGGCTGCTGTTTAACAGTGCATGGTTGTAGCAGTTTTGGACAGGAATTGAAGGATCTCTTCTCTAACTAAAACTGTAAGGAAAATCTTGGGAGATGGAATGAAATCATTCAAGTTGGAATTGGGCCAGAGCATATGAGAGCGGGGATGGAGATTAACATCTTTAATGAGCACAAGTGGCCAAGACTTCCGTTTTATGTCTTCGGCAAACGATAGAGCCCCCCAAACAGTAACCTGAACAGAATGCTGGAGTAGGGTTTTCATACAGACTCAGGAGGAAGTAAAGTCCGCAGTAAAGTACTGAATTTCCAAAGTGATTTCTGGAACACTATTTCTCCCCCTCGAAGTACTGGCATCATCTATCACAGCTTAGTTTATGAGATCAGGCAAAGTGATAGAAAGAGGTTGAGTGTCTAATACTATCATTTTGAGGAGTTATTTCCCCCAGATTGTAAAGTATATTGAGTAAGATACTGCCAGTTTTACAGAGTTATTCTTCAGAGTAGAACCACACTTCAAGGAGCTTCAGTTTTGAAGGTCTCAACACATTGTTTTGGGGGGAAATTTCAATCGTTATACTTAGCCCGGCAGTGTAAAAATTCAAACTATAGGTAACTTCTTCATGTTTTTCTACTTTTTGCTCCTGTCAGTCGGGGGGGGGGGGGGGAAGGGGGGCTTGGTGGAATAGGTCAGATTTTGAAGTCATTTACTTCATGCTTGTGAAATTCCTTGAAGACAATGTGGGACTGCACAAGTGTAAATAAGTGTACAGAATCTTTATTCCTGGTAATGATACACAGACCGAAAAGGCGGCGGAGCGGTGAAAACCCCAGCTTGACTCTGAAATTTCAGGTTAAACTAGGAGAGCTGCAGTTGGAAAAGATCCTCATATTACATGCACGCTGCGCATCTTTCATGTGGAATGACTGGGACCTGATGAATATTGACTCCATCACTTTTTGTAGAATAACTTCCATTATGGGGAAGGCTCAAATTCGGAGGAGCGGAGGAGGCTGTGATACAGCTTAGCACACCTTGCTGAAGCTATTACTTATTCTCCAGCATTTCTCCTTTAGTTTTAATAAAGAAGTAGTCCAGAGTTTCTATCCATTATGACTGAGAGAAAACTCTTTACATGCCACCGATAGTTGGAGCAATGCAGTAATGACTGCCTAAGTCTGCAGATAGCGTGAAACTAAAACTCTGAGAGGTGTGAATTACCAATGGGTATTAATTCAGATGTCTGTGACTTAAAAATATTGACGTTTAAATCATGAAACTCCTTAAGAAGCAGTCTGTCCAGCAGCTGTAAGAAACCACATTCTATCTGGATTTACCAAGACTGACAATGAGTTGAATGGGGATTTTTATTTCAAATTTTGTGAGTTTTTTTCCCCAAAGGAGGACTTTAAAGAAGAAATGTGCTGTGGGAATCCCTTGGGTAAGACCTACCATATACAATAAGAGCTCCTTGCAGGGTAGATCATATTATGATTGTTACCATAGCCTTACATTGTTTTAGGGACATCCCACAGTTTGTTAGCTGGGCTGCCTTGGCTACAATGTGGACACAGAGCGTCTGGACATGTCCATGAGTTAGTGCAGTCTAGGTTGGACAGGTAGCTAGCTCTCTTTTCTTTAGAGCTCTGCCTCCAGTTTCTCCAGTGTCTTACAGATGGGGTCGTTTCTATACTAGTCTAGTAAATATCTCTTGTTGTGTTTCTCTCGCTCTCCTTTTTCAGGATCCATTGCTTTCACATTCATTAAAAAAGCTCACAAGGCTATTTCTTTGTTCACCTCCATTCAATTTAGTAATGGTGTTTGGGGAAATGTACAGAGCTGCACTTACGGAGTGATGGAGAGGTTCCGAGTTACTTGCAGAGTCTCCGTTTCCATTCTTTGACATACTGAACTCCTCACTGTTCACTCTCCTTTTACTAGACTACCTCAGTACTTTATTTTGTACAGGGCTGTCTCTTTTACAGTCAAGCTCAGGTGCATTCTAAGTATCTTACATTTATTAGCTGGGATGCGATGGCCAGTTACATTCCTCTTGACCTGGGGAGCGTGAATATCCTGCTGTGCTGAGGAAGAGCTGTGTGTGCTTGGAAAGAAAAACAGGAACCCCTCCAAGAAATGAGTAATTCTGTTTTTATTATCCCCATCCTAGGTGAGTGCAGACAGACATGATACCAGTTATACCTATATTTAGTGCTTCTGCTCTTCTGCTTACTCTACAAACCTCAGCCTAGCTCCCCACTTCTTGTCCTCTCTCACTGAGTTACATAAAACCTGCCCTTCCCCAAGTGCATGCAAAGAGTACATTTTGTTTCAGGCTCAAAGACGACGGCTTTTGTGCTGCTTTTCCTGGATGAGAAAGCATAATATGCTTTTAAACAGAGCATTGTGTGTAATATGCTATTTAATAGGGAAATGGTCCTTTGCTAGTGCTTCAGAAAGTCAACCATTTTATTAGACAATAAGTTACTGTATGTACGTAAAACTGTTTGTGAGACATAGGGTATGTCTTCACTACCCGCCGGATCGGCGGGGTAGCGATTGATCTTTTGCGTCTTGTGAAGACGCAAGAAATTGATCGCTTGCGGCGCCCCCGTCAACTCCAGAACTCCAGCTTGCTGGGAGGCACAAGCCGGAGTCGATGGGGGAGTGCGCCACCGACTGCCGCCGCTGTGAGGATGGACGGTAAGTCGGCTGCAGATACGCAAACTTCAGCTACGTGATTCACGTAGCTGAAGTTGCGTATCTGCAGTTGATTCCCCCCCCCCCTGTAGTGGGGACCAGCCCTAAGAAAAACTTCCATGTCTATCAGTGACATGGCCATGGATATGGCTTGTTCGTAGTTTTTCATTTTTGATTTCTTAATTTGACCTCCGAGACTTTGAAACCTCTCTAACAATTCTTAATGACACACGTTAATGGAAATATGGCAAATAACTGCAGGCTATAAAATTCAGTGAGATGCTCATAACTCTAGCAGATGTGTAAGTGTTTAATTTTTATATCAGCAGAAGCTTTTTATGGAGAAATCCTCTTTTCTCCTAAAAACAAATGCCAACAATTTTTTTTTCTTAAAAAAGGTTGTTCCACATCACTGTTTACTTTGCCAAGACTTGATGCTACTTATTTTTGTGACACTCAATAAATAATCTCATTTGTTGCACAATCTCTTTCCTCTCTTAGTGGATAAGGTTGACAAGGCTATTGGAGTTGTAAAATGAGATTCATATTTTAAAAAAATACTGAAGTGTCAATAGGCATTGATTTGTGGCTTTCTCCTATTTATGAAGGAGTTCATGGAAGTCTGTTACGTTTGATTTATTGTTTTGTAAATTTAGAATGCATTATTTGTTTTTATTTATATAGCACCACAAGGGTGCATGGTGGTTTATAGGAGAACATAAATATGATGGGATTTTAATTTGGTGTAGATATTTGAGATGTAGCAAAGTACTTTGCCTCCATGTATACATTTAGTAAGTTTTGGGCTCCCTAAGTGCTTTTTATAAATGTTAAATTACAACATATTGGAACTAAATGCTATTCCACTAAAATCAATGGGACCAGGGTTTGGCTTATGGTAATTAAATCTAGACCAGATTCTGCTCTAGACAGACTGGTGTAAACCCAAAATAACTGACTTATCCTGTCCCACTTTACTCATTTGATGAATAGTCTACAGTAGGTGGGTAATGTAAATAAATGTTCTACAAAGATGCTTAGTTTTCAAGTAGGAGGTCTTTAGATGGCTTGTCTCAGTTGATGGCAACTCCCATAGTATCACATGAGGAGTGGGGCATTTTCTAAGGTAGCTAGAACTTGAAACAAAAGAGCTTTATAGATCAAATCCAAATCCTTAATCTTATTCAGGAATCATCTGGCAGCAAGTACAAAATATTTCGTAGCTTTCTCTCATCTTCCCTTTTGTGTAAACTAGCACAGAAATGCTAGCTAAAATCCTTCTTGTAAGACCAGCATTGTCGTTAGCCACACCCCTGCAGCCTCACTGCCCATTTAAATATAGCCTTGGATGGAACTGAAACCAGAATCTGGCTTCTAATTATGTTGAAATGTTATGAATCAGTTTCCCATCCTATAATTGTGACAGCCAAAGCAAACAAGATGTTAATAACTCAGCCCTGCTGGCTATTTTGGCATTAATTAATACATAAAAAAAGCAAAAGCATAGTTGATAGTCATGTTATTGACTCCATTTCAGTGTTTTTAAAAGAAAAATGGGTAAATTACAGCAATTTCGTGGAAGTATTGCAACCATGTTCTTTAAATTGAGTTCTTATAGCAAGGGGAAGCAAATGACTATCTGTGGGGGGAATGCATGACATACCACCAGCATCAAAAAGATATCCATAATAGGATTTTTTTTATAGTCCTTTGAATATGAACCCAGCAGACCTTACAATCCTCTTACAAAACATGCTTATGCACTTTGGTAAGTTTTGATAACTAGACATCCTGGGGAATTTTTTTTTTAAAAAAAGTTGATCTTGAGCTCCTTCCAAACTACTAACAGCTCTTGTGACATTTTTATGGTTCAGGGAGCAAAATGTAAAAACTGTCTGTAAGGGCACAGGATGCCAACTATTCTGAAAAGATAAAAAATTCTGATCATTTTACAGGTCGTGAACTGCCTGACTATAAATCAGTGTTAGGGGCTGTAAAATTTGCGCTTCAGCTTTTTGGAAGAGATTTTTCAGACTGTGTTTAGCGGAATACTTTTAAAAGTATTCTTTATCCAGAGTCATAAGTAAATCCCACCAGGCTTTAAATAACCTGTACTATAATGTCATTGTGGTTACACATGGGAACAATTAGGAGGGCCTGCCTTGTTTTATCTACTACATTATTGGCAGTGTGTCAGAAATGCCATACTTCGGAAATGTCATGTTAAGAAGTATTTTCCATCATCCACTTGAGTGTGAGCCTTGTTATGAATTTGACTTTAAAAAAAATCACACTTGCGGTGAAAATGTGAAAGTTGGTCTTTCATTTTTGTACTGCGTCAGTATTCAAACTAATTTCATTTAGTAATAAACATGTATCTGGGCCCTATTTTTGAGACTCGGTTACATTTTCTATGCACTTGCACTGTGTAATAAAAAAAGGGGGGGGAAATCTCAAAGTAATATACCTGAAATGAAGGACAGTTGAGTGGACTTCATGCCTGGTTCCACTAGTTATTCTCAGTGCGTTCATTTTTAAAAAATTATTTTCATGTATTGCTTTGGAAAAATAGTAGATCGGTTTTGTCTCGTTTTTTCCTCTTAACAAATTGCTTTGTCATCTGTACTCTCCAAAGATATAATTCAAAATATATATGATGTGTGGGTACTTGTGTGCATGCACCCATGCAGTATCCTAGCTATTGACAACTATTGGTCTTTCTGAAACCTCACTCTTCTCCTGCATAAAAGAAACGTCACACTCTGGACATCTCAGGAGCTCAGTTCTACTGCCTAGAGAAGACTAAGTCCTCCCAGCCTTCTCGCCAACTTTTTGTGGCCTTTTTAGATATTTGAAAGAGCCCAACAGTCTTCCCAGAGTCTCACCAAGTGGATTACACTGGACATTTCCATTGGTTGCCTGCTGGCTGGTGAGTTTCTCCCTCTGAACGTCAAGATGTATTTCCCCAGAGCACAGCCTGCTTCAGAAACGTGTCAGCCTCAGAGATTTGCGAGGCAACCACATGGAGTAAGCTGTTGACCTTCACTGAACATTACACAGTTGACATGGCATCCAGGGCAGATGCCAAATTTGAAACTGCAATACTGAAAAATTTGTTTCATGAGCTACGACTCCTCAATTCTACCATCCAAGGAGGATACTGTTTGCCCATCAGCTACAGTGGGCTCCACACTGACACACACTCCAAGAAAGGTTAATTACCATGCAGTAATTGTGGGTTTTCAAGATATTGTAGTCAGTGTGGATCCTACGACCTGCCCTCTGTTCCTGCTTTCAGAATCCTTAGCAAACATGGCCTTCCAATTACAAGGAAACTGAGGGAGTGTAGCTCCACCCTTTATGCCCTTGTATGGAACTATGAGGAGACTCAGGGTGCATGCATGGCCTCAAGTGATGGTGCTGGCGAAAAGAGTCCAGTGTACATGGGGCATATGGGAACTTTCAGTAGGTTTTACACTGACTGCAACATATGGAAAAACCACAGACACCATCATGTAAATAACTGTTCTTTCCCCCCACCTCACAGAGGTGCTGCAAGGATAGCAGTAAAAAGTTTGTGTGGTGATCAGATACTGTGATAATGAAGATCATATAATCACCTTAGACAGAAGTCTCTCATGTCTCAATTAATTCTTAAGTATCAGGCTAAACAAGTTTTGCTTATAAAGCTTAGGGGCAAATTCTGGCTTTAATGGAAGAATGGTGCATTTCGACTGCTTAAGCAGTCACATAGTTAAAGTGTTTTTGAAATATCACATTTTTTGTGTGTTTGAAGCACAAACAAGATGTTGTTTTTTACCCAATTCTATTCCAGTTCTTTTGCTTTCAAGACATAAAACTCTTGGCATGCTGATAAAAGATGTTGCCAACATACCAGCTCTTTTCTTTTTGTGGTTGCAGCATTCCCAAGTATGCAACACACTGCACTTAGTTTTGTTTTGGTTTACTTTGTTGTAATTATGCCAACATAACATAACACGCAAACTCTGGACACATCAAAGCAACTTTGTCAGAGATGTTATCTTTTATATGGTGATGTATGCATCCCTGTCATCTTTGAATTCAACACGGGTTACTTACACATTGATTCTACATGTTTTCCTTCCCCAAATTGCTAAGTCTGGGATGCACATGGCTTATGTCCATGTGATACGTCTCCAGGGCTGTCATTCGGGAGCCAGCTGTATGCGTTAACATAACCAAACTTCTAGAGAGTCTTAATTTACAGTTTTGTGGGACATGTATCCAAGGCTGTTCAATTCATGGGCTACTCCATTGTTTTTAGTGCACAAGGACATACTTGAATGCCAATGGAGTTCAAAGTGAGTCAAAAGCAGGGTGGCTACAAAAAAGAACTCATTTGGCATATTGTTTTCTTGGTGATATTTTGAATAAAACAAATGTGTAAACAAGATTTAGTCTCATAACTGACTGGACAATCCCTACGTAAAAGGATAAATGGACACGAATCAGATATTAGGAATGGTAATATACAAAAGCCTGGAGGAGAACACTTTAACCTGCCTGGACATACAATTGCAGACCTCAAAACAGCCATCCTGCAGCAAAAAAACTTCAAAACCAGATTTCAAAGAGAAACTGCTGAGCTCCAGTTCATCTGCAAATTCGACACTCTCAGGTGTGGACTTAACATTAGTTGTGAATGGCTCACCAATTACAAAAACAGTTTCTCCTCTCTGGGCGTTCACACCTCTAGATTACCTGCTGAAAGTGGGCTTCACCAACCTCACTGATGGAATTTACTTGCTTTCTTGCCTGCATATTTATGCCTGCCTCTGGAGATTTCCACAACATTCATCTGATGAAGTGGGTCTTAACCCACGAAAGCTCATGATCCCTAAAATCTGTTAGTCTATAAGGTGCTACAAGACTCTTTGTTGCTCTCATAACTAAGATAATTAAGGTTAGTTGTATGTGTCTGTCTTATAAATACATATTCTTATAACACTACAGTGCTAAATACAATAACAATAACCCTGTTTGATTTCTATGAAATGTTATCAATTTAATCCTTATTCTATTTCATAGATCTTTTCCATATCTGTACTTGTTCCTTTTTCCAGTGGATATGGAGAAGTTTAGTGTTCCCATTTTTACTTTGTCTTTCAGTTGTCACAATTGTGTACTGTTAATGTTTATTTAGGTCCAGGATTAAATTACTTTGTTCCTAATGATGTTACATGCACACCCACATGTCAAAACAGCCAAGAGAATTACTTAGTGTAGTGAATCTAGACCATAGCCACTTGGTTTCTCCCTAAATTAAAATTCTCCTTATTTCCAGAGGATTCTTTGACTGAAATGCACTTTCGTAACCAAGGACAAGGAAGATTAAAACTTCTTGTATATGAATCCATATAAAAAAGCCAGCATAGAGTATGAACTTGCAGACCTACTGTATTTAGGATTGTTTTAACACAAGCACAGCGTGTCCTTGCCTGATGTCAAGGAAATGACAAAAACAAGGGCACTGTAGGCTATCTATAGCTTAAGTTCTTCACACTCTACATGTGCAGAATTCTGCTTTCACAGCCTCCCCACTGTAGGAATCTTTCCCAGCGTGGTAGCTGATACTTTCAATTTGACAGAGACAAGCAGCTACGACTTTTAAGGCCATGTCTAAACTAGAAAAAAAGTATATTTTGAACATATTGGCTAGCACACATTGCAGTCCTAGTGTAGACCATGTAAGTTGTAGTTTGAACCTGGTTAGCTGGTTGAGGTAAATCTGGGATCCACCCTAGGATATGTTGACCATCTAACATGTTGATGATGCACCATTGTTTTCCTCAGTGAAAAGGCCTCAATTGGCCATTTTGCTGGGTGCCTCAATTCTGCATCTGTGAAGTGGAGGTGGTAATATTTCTATAGCTTACAGAAGGCTTGTGATCTACTACTACTACTACTAATTCTCTTCACTCCCAACTACCTAATGTTTATTAGGCTTTCAAATATTATGATGATGGGGCCGGGTATTATTTATATTATCAGTAGTACCTAGGATCTTCAGTCATGGACCAGGACCCAGTTGCGCTAGGCGCAGTACAAACACAAAACAAAAAGACAATCCATGCCCCAAGGAGCTTACAATCCAAGTAAGGTAGGTAGATGGGTCATAGATCATGCCCTTAAATTTCACAGATATGGGCAGTTCTGTATCAGGAGGGAAGAAAATTCCAAATGTGAGGTCTGTTTATAATTATGAATACAACTTTGCAATATACTTTTAGTTCTCAAAGTGAAAGACAGGTTTGGCTGATTATGGGGTGGTAAATATGCTAACTGACACTTCGTTACAAAATGAAATGTTGTGTTACACAATTTTCGTGCAACTGTCAGTGAAAAACTGCCACTTTGTGTGCATGGCTGCAACTATGACTTTTCTCAAATGCAGTGATTGTCAATAGCATCATAGTACTGTGGAAAAGTTGGTGGGATGTCACTGGTCACATAAAAAGATGAAAAATATGTTCATCTCTGTGTGGATACATTGGTGCAGATGCTTGCTATTGTCTCGTCAAGAATTAAATGTAATTGGTCTGTCCTATTATAACTTTAAGATAGTCAAGGGAACATTATTGCACAATAAAAATAATTAAAATCTCCTTTTAGGACAGTGCACGTTTCATGGACATTGGCCACAGATGCTGTAACTATGGTTTTAAGATTTGAGATCATTCTGAAGGGAGCCTGATTCTCATCTCATATACATTGGTGTAACTGCATAGACTTCAGTTGTTACTCCTCATTCACATTGGTATGAGATCAGAATCAGACCCTAAATCTTTATTATTGATACTTTTGTGTGCATTATAGTGTCTCACAATATAGCAGAGGACACGATTACTCCACCTTTTGTAACCTGAATTTTCAATAGCATATTTAAAGATGGATTTATCCAGGTTCTCTGTAAAATTACAAAGCAGAAAGGATGGAACAAACTTTTTGGTTTACAGAAACTTACTGTTCTTCCTTTGTGTGCTCTGATAGAATTGAATGCACAGGCACTTGAGTTTTGTAAGCATTTGACCTTCAGCCTTGAGTTTCACAACACACTTGAGATGTATGTGCATATGCTATTTAAAACCTGTACAGTTGTTCATTGGGCCTTGTATAGAAAATCACATTATCCTATTTCACTGTGTCTAGGTGATGGAATTATGTACAACCTGGGTTTTCTAAATGTTCCTAATGTTCCACTCACTTCTATCTCCCAGAAAATATTGATTTTTTTGTCAGAAAACTCAAAATCCAAAATCACTCAAAATCCAAAATCACTCACTAATACAAATTTGTTTTGGGCAAAAGTGGACACTTTCTGCAGAAAATGTTGTGTAGTTGAAAATCCAATTTTCCATTGAAAAATAGCCCTTTTGATGGAAAAGTTTCAACCAACACTAGCAAGAGAATGTGAACTTTTAGGTCATAGATGGACATTAAAGAGCAGCAGTTGGAGGAAATATTCTTTTCCCCAAACTAAATGTTCTGCACTCAGCAGAGTACTTCCCCAGAGTTAACCTTTTGCAAGATAGCTTTGATTTATGTAGTCATGTGACATGAGAAGACCAGTTTTTGGTAACACATGTTGGCTTTGATGAGTTTGGGGCTGGAGTAAAAGAAAATGGAGGCTAGGATTTTCAAAGTCCCTAAGGACACTGGTGTCCAAATCCCATTGAGAATCAATAGGATTTGGCCACCAAAACCCCTCAAACTGCAGGCAGTTCAGCAACTGTGAAAAAGTAGACTGTGGATTTCTAGGGTGCAACATCATTTTAACTAATGGGACTTTGAATGTTTTTTGTACAGATAATCAGTTTACAATAGGAATTTTCTTCACTGTCTCATCAAGACCTCAGAATGGATTTCCGTAAGTGCTTCATATTGATTGCTTTCGGGGGCAAGCATGTCTGCTACTGAGTGATTTTTTTTCTTTCCAAAATGTTCCAGCGATGAGTGAGTTGGGAAAAAATGTAAGCTGTTATCAGGAAATATTTGAGGAGAAACAAAAATCAGAAAGATCGTTCATCGTAGTAGTTGTGATTATCTCTCAAAGCAGAAAATAAGAACATGCCCCATCTGTGTGCTGCTGGGCAGTTCTGAATAGTTTGTAATGTAAAGAAAAGAGGATTTTGGGGGGGGGGGGAAGGGTGTCAATCTGAATTCTTTATTCATTCCAAGAGAATAAAAAAGCACTAAAGATTTCCCCCTGAGTGTTCACCCTGCAACATTCTAGCTACACATTCAATGTCATTAATCTGATTCTCTGAAATTGCATTATTATGGCAGTTAAAAATCAATTGACAGTCCATTCTTAGTACCAAGAATCTTTATATGCATCTGTGTGAAAGTGGCAGATTTGCCAGAGTCAAGTACTCAGAATGCTTAGACTGATAAAGGACACATTTAGAATCAGCACCCTCAATTTTACACCTGCAGTGAATTTCTAGTGTAGCCCACTTTAACCCCTGTACAATTTACATTGACTATGCACCTTGTCCTCACCCCAGCACAAAGAACATTTACGTTGGGATTTTCAAAATGTTCAGCATTGGCTTAATTCTCTTCCCACTGAAATGTATTGGAGCTTTTACTATTGACTTCAATGGGATCAGAGCTGAGCCAACACTGAGTGCTTTTGAAAATCTCAGCCACAGAGTGTATAAGCCACAGGAGTTAGGGGATATTCGAAAACTTGTGGTCTGTAGTTCTTTCCTTAGGTTTGCAGATATGCACATATGCACAATCTGCACGTTTAAATTCTGCCATTCTTTGGTACCATAGCTACATATACTTATTATATGTTAGTACCTTTGTAACCCAGGCACACTTCACTAAATTTTTTCTTTGACTAACAAGTGTATTTAATTACCACCAAACACTGTTTACTTCTTGCTCATGGGTGGTAAAACCTTAAAGCCAGTTTTTCATAAACATTTCCAGGAACTTGGTGCAATCTTGATGGTGTGAGAACAGCTAATGAGGTCAGCCCTAATTCTTACTTATCTTGGGATTCAGCCCTTCCGCACTTGTTCTTCAATAGTGAAATTCTTGGTTCAGAGCCAGTATTGAGAGATGGAACCAGCATGGAGAAATTGTGTAGTTCACTGATAGCTGATGGCACTGTAATTTGGGAAAGTCAAAATTCTGGAAGCTTCACAAAGCAATAATCTGGGATGCAGCCATTTTATCAAGGGGCAGTTGTAAAGCTTTTTACATTATATGGTGTCAAGACACAACCGAGGAGTAAGTTACAGACAAGTTTTGAAGACCTGTAAACATTCTAACAGTGGTGCTGGAACAATTTGTTTATAGTGGGGATATTGAGAGCCATTAAAGCAAATTGTAAACCCTGTGTACAATGGAAACCACTTCAAAGCCAGGGGGTGCGGCAGCATCCCCAGCACTGCTAGTTCCAATGCCTATGAGAGGGCTTGGTTAGACTGGCGCTTTATAGTGCTAAAAGCCTCCAGTAGCGCTATAATTCTCTAACCTTACACACTGGAAAGGCACATCTTGCGCAATGAGTCTCCGTTTAAAGCGCAACTTGTAAACCTCCTCTCCGAGGGTGATAAGGGCTTTTGCGTATTCCCTGTAGCGTGTTAGGGCCAGTGTAATCACTCTTTGCGCGATAAGGGATCTCTGGCATGCCTCCAAGCCATGTAAGGCAATCAATAAGCCATTTAAGGCAAATGACGTGTGAGTGTTCTTTTGAAAAGGGAAGGAAGAATGCGGAAGTACCTTTTGAGTTCCTCTCTTAAAAATCACAGCAAATAAGCACTGGAAATGCTGACGGACCGAGCTGTGTGACTTCAATGCAGAGCCTGTCAGTTTCCTCTAACGAACAGTCACTGACAGCCTGAACTTGTCTCCCTGCCTACACGTTCCCAGTTCCCCCTCACCCCCCTCCTTTGCAAAGCACGTTGCACCCAGCTGAATGCTGGGATACCTGCCCATAATTCACCACTCCCTGTGCCGCCAGAAGCCCCGGAAATGTGTCCATGCTGTAGCGCTAAACGTTCTAATGTGCACAGCCTCTAGCGCAATCCCTATCACGCTAAATGGGACGCGCTATAAATAAACGCGCTACAATTCTGCAGTGTAACCGTACCCAGAGTGTGAAAGGGCTTGTCTACATTGGCAATTTACAGTGCTGCAACTTTCTCGCTCAGTGTAAACAGTGCCCCAGCGTTGGGAGCTACACCTCTCGGGGAGATGGGTTTTTTTAGAGCGCTGGGAGAGAGCCACAGCAAAACTTTAGCACTGGCAATGTAGACCGGACCAAAGAAAATGCATTCTGAGCAATTTGTGGATGTGTCTAGTCACTCGACGTTTCGAACTCTTACAAGTTTGCTAATGCTTACATAAAGGCTCTGCCTAGTTCTCTTCATTAGATACCTTCTTTAGTTTTCCTCAGTTTGCCTTCCTTGTTCCATATTATTGCATATTTTAAAGTAGATTTTAAAAGAACTTGGATCAGTGCCCAGAGCTATATGTCTGCAAAGCAGCTTTGAAGTACAGGTAATTTTAAACTTGAGGTCATTTGAAAAATGTTGCTCCAGGGACTCAACCATTAAATATTATCCCAGCATTTCCTTAGAGATTTTACATGTACTGTGCGGTTCCCTATGGTGAAGTGCAAAATCATTTGTATTGTCTGTTTTATAAACTGCAGGATTATATGTAGAGGTTTTTTGGAAAGACCTAGTGTTTTACAGGAGTGGGAAAATCCAAATTTTAAGCTAATGTTTAGCAGAACATTGATACCTACTATATGACCAAGTAATAGGCTTCATAAATTATATTGTCAGTGAGAGAATAAACATGGTCTGACTACATTTCCAGTTAAAAAAAATTACCGGCTATCTAATTTTTCAACCAGTCCCTCCATTTGAACTCACTGATGTCTCTTAAGTACACTGTTTGCCATAGCTAAAAGAGATGAGTTGGAAAGGAATAACTGACTTTTTTCTGCAAGCTGCATGGGTCAGTTTCTTAACTTCATTTAGCTAGGTCCTTAAATGTTGACGGGGCATCTAGTTCACAAGCCTTTCCAACCAAGAATAGTTATCCCTCCAGTTCAACCTCCTCTCTTTTCTTAATCCAGGGCTGCTAGAACAATTTATATAGTGGGGGGCTGAAAGCCATTGAACCAAACTGCAAACCCTATACATCAGTGGTGGGCAATCTGTGGTCCATCAGGGTAATCTGCTAGCAGGCCACGAGACTGTTTGTTTACGTTGACCATCCGCAGGCAGGGCTGCCCACAGCTCCCAGTGGCTGGGAATGGCCAACCGTGTCCACTGGGAGCTGCGGGTGGCTGTGCCTGCAGACGGTCAATATAAGTGTTTCAGTTCTCATTTGTCCATCTAGTTGTTTCTTTATTATGCTTTAGACTGAGGAGATAAGATGCTGGTGAGAAATATATCAAGGAGAATTCTTCCTTATGTATTCAGGAGAATGGTAACATTTATCTCAATGGACTACTGGCATTATTTGAATGGATTTTCGAAAGTTTCTTTATTTGAATGGCTTGGGTAACTTTCAGTAATATTCCACCTCTTAGCAAGAAAGTTCCTGAGAAGCTTGAGTACCAGTAGGAACTACTGGAAAAGTTGGGTGTTTTTGTGGTCTGGAAATAGTACTTCAGGGTGGGGGCACGTCTTGCCGCTTCTAGCACTCCCCAGTGTACATTGTAATACAGGTTGTTGACAACCAGTTGTACGTACGGTATATTCCCCATCTGATGTGTTGCTAGCACACGTATACTTCTTACTGTGCATGCTGAACATTATGAAAATGCATAGGGGCTTGTGTTTGGATTAACCATGATAATGAAAAATGTACTGAAATACCGTATATACTCGAGTATAGGTCGACCCGAATATAAGCCGATGCACCTAATTTTAGCACAAAAAGCTGGAAAAGTTATTGACTCGAGTATAAGCCGAGGTTCCCCCTGCCGAGGTTCCCCCCTGCCGAGTTCCCCCTTCCCCGCCGCGGGCGGGCTGCCGAGGTTCCCCCCTCCCCGCCGGACCAAAAAAAAAATGTGCGCCCCGGTTCCTCCCCTCCCCGCTGGACAAAAAAAAAAAAAAAAAAAAAAAAGCGCCTCGCTCTCCCGTCCCCGCCGCGCGGGCGGGCTGCCGGGAGCGTCCCGGTTCCCCCCTCCAAGCCGCGGGCGGGCTCCCGGCAGGGACAGGACGGGTCGCGCCCGCAATGGCCGGGGCTCCCCCCGTGACAGGCCGCGGCACGGAGCCGCCGGGCCCAACCGCCCCGGGATCCTCCCGAGCCAGCCCTGCTACCGCGCAGCGGGGGCCGTTCCCCCCCCCCCCGAGCCCGCCGCCCGGGCCGGGCCCTGCACTCACCCCTCCCCGGGGGGGGAACGGCCCCCGCTGCGCGGTAGCAGGGCTGGCTCGGGAGGATCCCGGGGCGGTTGGGCCCGGCGGCTCCGTGCCGCGGCCTGTCACGGGGGGAGCCCCGGCCATTGCGGGCGCGACCCGTCCTGTCCCTGCCGGGAGCCCGCCCGCGGCGGGGAGGGGGGAACCGGGACGCTCCCGGCAGCCCGCCCGCGCGGCGGGGACGGGAGAGCGAGGCGCTTTTTTTTTTTTTTTTTTTGTCCGGCGGGGAGGGGAGTTACCGGGGTGACTCGAATATAAGCCGAGGCGGCTTTTTTCAGCCAAAAAGTGGGCTGAAAAACTCGGCTTATACTCGAGTATATACGGTAGTTCTTAGAGTACTCTTATGTTCTTTGTCTGTAGCTGGCAAGATCACTCTTCAGTCAGATAACATGTACATTACAATAATTTCTTAGCTGTTTTTCCTCATGGAACTTTTAAGTGTTTAAAGTATTTTTAGTGGTGACAATCTTGACCACTCGTTAGCTGTTGTAAAGCACAATCTGACAAAGGTGACATACTACCGGGGAAGGTTGTTATGCCATTTAGATGTAACCAAAAAACATCTCCTTACTCAAAAAGCACTATAAAAGCCAAATTGTTAAACTGAAGTGCATTGCTCTCTGTGCTACTTTACAATAGGAGCTGACATGAAATGTCAGTGGGGGATTAGTACTTGCAGCCTGTTGCTGTCGAGGATTGCGGTTAAGTACTTGTGCCACTTGGTCAAACCACGATGTCAAGCTGCGGTGAGCGCTGAATTGCTAAAGTCGCCTCAGGTTACTTGACTTGGGTTTGTGCACAAGCGGGGGAAGGTGATTGACTGGCAGAGTTACTCAGTCAACAAAGAACAAAGTCCAAGAACTGGCTTGTTTGAAATAATATTTCTTCTTCCCAATGTTTCATTAATGGCAACAGCATCAAGATGGGGGGAAGGGGGTTTGCAGTGAAAAGTACTGTAATTCCCACAGCATTGCTCCAAAGAAGAATAAGTTGGTTAAACTGACATATTTAAATTGTTAATTCTTCTTGCCAGCTGATTCGACTAGATTTGTGGTTTCTCAGCCATACTCACAGTTGATAAAAGTGCTTCTCTTGACAACCCATCAGTGGTTCCCTTACTGTCATCCAGGAAGTGTAAACAGATTTTTACTATTGTAAGAATCTGTTTGTACCACACTTCTTTTTCAGAACCAAACCTGAGCTGTTTAAAAGATGTGGATCTGTTCAGCAAAGGAGCTCCCTCCCACTGACCTCAGACAGGTTCCCAGCTCTCTCATGGCCATTCTTTCCAGATGTGTTTCTCCCTCATGGCCCTGTCTGCTTGCTCCTTCTCCTCAGCAACCTCCAAATGCTGCTGCATTACTTACCCAGGCACAACGTTTTCCAGTGAAGGATCCTTCTACCTCTCTTCTAAGGAAAGAGTAAGTGACTTGTGTCTTTGGCTCTGTGGTGTCAGTAATAATAATGCAGTGAATAATGGTTAAGTAGTATCACTGCTACTACGTTTGGACAAAGGTACAAGACTAGTCAGGGATCCTCTTAAACCAACCACACCGTATCCTTCTATTTCTCAAGTGAAACATTAAGGCTCAGTAGTGTAGAGGCAGCACAGTTACAGGAGTGAGACGGAGAAAGACCCATATCCCTGTTTACACTAGGGCTGAGCTCCCATTGACCTGAAAGTCAGTACACAG
This sequence comes from Sternotherus odoratus, assembly GCA_032164245.1. Classification (NCBI taxonomy): domain Eukaryota; kingdom Metazoa; phylum Chordata; order Testudines; family Kinosternidae; genus Sternotherus; species Sternotherus odoratus. The sequence goes on along the minus strand of JAVMKO010000001.1, from coordinate 133,197,869 downwards.
CTGGCTGGCCTTTTTCTCACCTGGCAGTGTTCCTCCCCCTAACTTAATGATCAAGGTGATGGGGTTCCATCGTTGTCCTGTGCCCTGACTGCATCGCCAGTGTCTCTGTAGTTCATTTTCATGGGGTTCATTTAACTTGTTCTCCAACTCATGGGGTGCACAAGACATCTGTATGAGGCAGCCGAAATTCCACAGCAAACTAATGCTTGCATAACTGAACAGAAGGGGTGCACAAAATATTGAAAAATGCTGCTGCTAATCCCAAACTTGTCATTAAGGTAAGGAGGGGAAGCAGTTTCTGGCCACTGATGGAGGTCAGATGGTTTGAGTGAAAACGGGGAGGAAGCTGAACTGAGGTAAATTGCTACAGAGTCCCCAGAATTGTAGGAACGATTATATTGGGTCATCTAGTCCATACCCTTGTGCTGCCATGTAAGGGTTCCAGACATCAACTCTGTTATATGGATCATGGGCTGTTGGGGGAGGAAGGGGAGCAGCCAATGAAGTTTTCTAGAAACTACTTCAAACAGTAGAGAAAGTTACAGGTGAAGGAGCTGCTTCCAAACCCTCCTCATAATCAGGAAGCTGCTGTGACCCTAGAGCCTTTGAAGAAGAGTAAAGCATTTTGCACTTCTGTAACCACTTTTATTTGTAGATTTCAAAGTATTCTTATTTATCACATTTACGTAAGTTCAAGAGAGCACAACTAGACTTGCTATTTGAACCGTAAGTATGAAGACCCCGATTTTTGCGGGATTAGAATTTCAGTTTTAACATTGCACAGCACTGTCGGTTGCTCTGACTTTGTTTTTGCGTTTAGTGCACGCTGTGGTTGAGTCGGAATGGCAAACTAACATGACAGCTAAAGATAATTCTGAGAAGGAAGGAGAGAGCCAAGCTTACAGATGTGAAACTTGGAATGGTACTTGTCCATAAATAGATTGAATTCGAAGAGACTGGTCCATGTCACTCCATTAAGAAATAGGATCCAAGTTCTAAAACAGTGTTAGTGTCTACAGTCAGGGGTTTATATTACACTCACCTTCAGCATGGATTCTGTTTTCACTGCTGATATCCAGACATATGACTATTATAAGAAAAGTGTCTCATGGTTATCAAGATTTGTCAGCAACCTATTTATTGACAGATCAATCCCTTCCCAAGCAAGCCAACTTTAAAAGCAATAATGGCTGCAATTGCTTTAGTTTAGGTTGCATAATAGTTTCAGATTTAGCTCCTGTGTTTTCAGTTGCTCAACTTTGGCTGAAATTTTCCTGGCCTTGTCTGTGGCTAAGGGTAATTTTTAAAAAAAAAAAAGTTTGAGGAAAAAATGGTTCAGCCACGTTTTGAGTACTAACAGAATATAAAAATATATTTTTTGTATTCTCAGTAATCAGGGATTTTTAAATAAACACCCCCCCCCATTCAGATAAAGCAGCTTGAGTTTGAAAATTTGGATGTGACAGAAATAGCCCTCGCTGAGAAGTGAAGCACCTGCTCCAGAGGACATTGTTTTTGACTTAATCACTTCATGTGATTTTTCAAGGCTGAAATTCAGCATGTGAAGTAGACATTGCCGGATCAATTCGTAAAGAGAACAACTGAGGAATTAATGCATGTTCCATCTCCAGCTAATTTAGCTGTGGAGCACAGTGAAGTGTATTGCTGAATATTGGTCAGGAAACCCGGACTAGGGAAAGTCTCCTGAATGCTTTGCAATGTCCAAAGGCTTGGTGGGATGTATCCCGCATAACTTGGCAAAGTGTTAATGTTTGATTGCAGAATGTGTACAGAAAAATGCCACACAATACCTGGTCCTTAGACGTGGTTTTAGTTCCATACTTCCATAATCTGTAACTCTTTACTTTTAATAGGCTTGTACCATTGCTTTGCTTGATTTAAAAAGTTCCTGGAGGAGCAAAGGGGTGTGTGTTTGGCCGGAGGAGCGAAGGTGACATGTGACACCTGATGTGGTCAGGATTGAACCTGGGGACCTCAAGATCTAAAACATGAAACTACAGCTAGAGCTAAAAGACCCACTCTATCAGAGATGGTAGCAGACTGATAAACCTCTTTGTGGTACAGCTACTACAGGGGGCAAAGACCCACTTGGCTAGGGTAGATGTAACTGGACCCTTGCCGATCCTTTCAAAAACTCAGCCAGAGACAAACCAAAATGGAACCTGTGTCCTTTTATTGTTCGTGCCCTTTCACACCACCTATTATCTACCTCTATTACAGACCAACACCCGGGAGACAGCTAGCTTCCCCAGCCAGCAGGGATCTAGAGCCCCATTCTCTTCCCGTTCCTGTCTCCCCCTGCTTCCTTTTCAGATTGAGAACACAAACATGGAGAAATTTAAAAGTAGTGGCTTCTTTTGATATTTTCAGCCTTAGCGTTTGAGAGCTGTTATGTATGGCAACAAATGCCTGTAGGTGCATGTACTCTCATACACAGGGGAATGTTGGCTGCCAACCACAGTCTTGTATAAAGTATAGATTCTTGGATAGACTTTAGGTGGATGAGTATCTATAAAAGTCTGGAGCTTTTAGTTTATTGTGGATGACACAAGCTTGAAGCCATGTGATAATACAATAATGAGTGTGGAATAAATGCTTAGGTAGACAGGTATATACATCCAATCATTTTGATGTGGGCAGAATACCTTAGAAAATAGGTAATTTATCTTGTCAAAAATATGTTTTTAAACTGTAATATTAAGTGACATCTTTATCAACTTGTTCTGATGATGAAGTGTGGGTGGGGTGACTAGTCATCTATACTGTTTCTGTATAATTACCCATTAAAAAGCTTTCTTTGACTCTAAGGTTATCATGCTAACATGTTGTAAATCCAATTTTTATTGAAGAAAATAATTGTAAAATGAACTGACTTCTGCTCATTGGTAGTACAGTAAAACCTCCATTTAACGGACTAATTTGGGCAAGGGAGTGTCCGTTAAATTAAAAAGTCCATTATTTAATAATAATAATTAAAAAAATGAGCTGTCGGAGCAGCAGACCACCCGCCACAGGATCGGGGCGGCAGCTCCGCAGCCCGCCCGCTGCCGGGACCCAGGCGGGAGCCGGCAGCCAGCCCGCCCGCTGTTGTGACCCGGGCGGCAGCCGGCAGCCAGCCCACCAGAAATGGATCAGGAATGCATCAGACTTGCTCAGAAATTTTGTCCGTTGCATCCGAAGTCTGTTAAATCGAGTTCCATTAAATCGAGGGTTTACTGTAACTTAGGTGAGCTCCTCCTCCTTAGGAGATAGAAAAAAAGAAAAGGCAGGAGGGAAGGAAGAAAGGATCTGGGGGGTCATTCGAGAAAGCAGCCTGCAGAGAAGCCTTTGGATGCTTAGAGGACAGGCTGTGTACAGTGGCTAGGCTGGAAGTAGCTGTGGAGGAACAGGTTATGGGAGACAGTCAGGATTAATAGTAATATGTAGCAGTATAAAACCCATAGATAAATGAAGTAGAGCTGGGTGACATTTTTCACCTGAAACTCGTTTAGTTGGAAAATGCAGATTCAATTACATCAAAACATTTTGCAAATATGTTTCCATTTCATCAAATTGTTCAGTTTGAAATAAAATTCTGAACAAATCAAAAAGTTTAATTAACATTTTCATAACGAAACATTTAGAATTTTCAATTCAAAGCAGTTTTTCAGTTATACATTTCCCTCAATTTTATTTAATAAAAAAATAAAAAACCTTTAAAAATGGTCAAAATGGAAATGAAACAAAATAATGTTTTTTCAACTTTTTCAATTCGCCAAAAATCCCAAAATTTCATTTTTGGAGTTGACCCAAAACAAAATACTAATTTTTTTTTTGAATTGCCAGCTAACCGAAAAATCCATTATTCCACAGCTCTAAGATGAAGGGAAATAATATCAAACCCTTAGCATTTTTGTTTGCAAATTCATAACGAAGAAATAAATAAAGTCACATTTGCAGGTTCTGTACCTTTACTGCAGTAAGGAACCCACAAAGTATGGTCTATTTTCTGTGGTCTAGACATACAAATGTATGCACGTATAGCCTCTCCCCATATCCCCCAACTACGACGACAACAAAAATCAATGCTATGAACTGAAGATCTCCACAGCAAACTTGGTGTTTAGGAGCCTGAGAAGTCTTCAGTCTATTGTGGGGAAGAAGAGCTCTTTTGTGCATTTAAGGCACTGAGCTGCATTACAGTTAGTGTGGAACCCACATAGCTCCAAGGTGCATGAAGCTCAGAGCTCCTCAATGTGTGTAGGAGGAAAGTGGTTGGTTGCTAATACATCTCTGAGAGGAGTACAACATGCACACTCCTCCATGACAGATCAGTTCTCCGTTGCCTGCTTCCTTTGAGGAGGGACAAGTTCAGTGCAAACGAGGGTATATGTGGGGGGGGGGGGGGCAGGACTCCTTGCATCCACCCTTCCCTTTGTGAATCTGCATGACTGGTACATATATATAAAAAAAATGTGAGATGCATATTCAAGGGTGAAACTTACTTTAGTCAAAAAAGGGTGGGACATTTCAATTTAAAAACAATAAAGCATACGCATGATTGACGCTGATGATAATGGATTTCCTTTGCCAGTGGAAGTGATAAAGATTGTCTGGGAAAAATTATCCTTTGCCAAGCACCTATTTCTGCAATCCTTTACATTTTTTTAACTTGACAGTACTGCAGACATGCTATTTTATAGTGAGCTTTACAGCAAATATTACAGTAGTAATTTATAGCAGAAAACAATTACAATGTTATAAAGTCAATTGCATTCTTGGGCCCATGTAAATTATTTCCAGACTGGAAAACAAAGATTTGTGTCTAGCAATAATTGCTTGTGGAACCAAGGCTTAGGGAGAGTTTAGACTGAAAATCTGAAAGGGTAAAGCATCAAATTACTGCATTAGAACAAGGCTCAAGCCCAGCTTTTCTACTTGGCAAGGCAGTTTCTGTACAGACTTTCAAGTTCCAAGCATTCAGATATTTTGCATACTGTGCTACCAGCCGAGTGCTTAGCTCAGGTTTCAAAAGAGCTGAGGTGATGCATTTAGCACCTGCTGTGTATGTTGAAGGTTAAAATTATGTTCAAATCAGAACATCATGAGCAGAAACTACTGACTGATCTGACTGCCCCGGCAAACAATGGGCATGGGAACAAACACACAGCACTGCCTTAAATTATCTAGAATTTCCTTAATTTCTCTTTTCTTCCTCCCCACTCTAACAGTAAGCAAATACAACATGCTTAACTTGGGGCTAACCCCCTAAAAGCATACCCGGGGCATAACCCATTGCTCTGAGTTCTACAATGGCTAATATCTAAGTCCTCGTTCCCCACCTTCCAATTCTTACATAGGCTCAGCACACAGATGTCTCTGCTCACCCATCACTTCTCCCCCATACACTTAGCAGGGATGTATCAGCTGACGAGCTGTGTTTGAACTCATGATGTCAGAAACAAGGCATTCTCCACCTAGAGTTTGCAGTTATGGACTTGCATCTGTCATGGATCCAATGTCTTCAACTTTTGACATTTTATCGTAAGTCTCATGATATTTGGTGGCTTTCTTAAAACTGCAACTCCTGGAATCATGGTTACTGGAGAAACTAAGCTTCATTAAAAAAATAAAATTAAAGGCTTTCTAGCCTTTATCTTTGCAAATCATGAAAACATGAATCCTAAAGGTTCAGAAACCAGAAGGCAAATAAAAAGAACTCAGTTTTTAAAATAATCATGTGATTTTTAAGCCAGTCTCATTATTTTTAGGGGCCTGGCTCATGATTTGTGAGCAGTTGGGGTTGGCAATACTATATCAGAATTTACCATCTTTACATCATTTTGCTAAGTGCATGTATACAGGCAAGAGTTTCTTTCTAACAATCGTGTTGTGAGATACCCGACAGCTATCTCTTAAAATCACCCACCTATGTCTGAGCAAGAGAGCAACTTCACAGGACAAGGAAGGAGGACTCTTCCATCTAGAACTGATCTGTCTTTAATTTTGCAAAATACCCACATGCGATAGTGATGAGTGCTTTAAAAACATATGTAACAACAAATTCCTTGCAGAATTCATTAGATCTAATATGGGAGCTCTCAACACACACAGCTCAAGAGGTGTCAATATCACTTTGGCATAAGAAATTTCTTTATGGGGGATTTGTATGTCTCCCTGGTGTAAGACGCATCCCCACATATTGTGAAGAAATTGGTTTTGCTCCAGAAATGTGTGAAATGCAGTAATGTCTGCCAAATAAACTTTGCGGAAAGAGATTGAAGAGTGATTGTTACACATACAAAATAGTCAAGCCTTTTAAATGGAATAACTACATCTAGAATGCTATCCTGCAGTATCTGAGGGGTAATCTCCACCACTTAGTGTCCACCTTTCCATTGGAACTATTGAAGAACTATGATACTTTCTTACGTTCAACAAAATATGTGAATTTCTCCCCTTTTAAGAACCAATATGGCAGAAGAAAAAAAATTCCAGACATGAATGAAGCAAGTCATTCTTGGCAACGCTTAAGCAGTTCTTGCCTATTTTACAGTCTGGTGAGATCTTTACCTGCTATCCTCAGCCATTTTAGGGTGCTGAATATCATGACTTCATTTTTTTGATTCAGCTGTACCAAGCCTCCACTAATTACACTGGAGGAAAGAGAGCAACACACTCCAAACCCCATTAAATGGGAAAAGTAGTCAGTAATAATAAATGGAGATATACCTATCTCCTACAACTGGAAAGACCTTGAAAGGTCATCAAGTCCAGTCCCCTGCCTACACTAGCAGGACCAAGTACTATCCCCAGATCCCTAAATGGCCCCCTCAAGGATTTGAACTCACAACCCTGGGTTTAGCAGGCCAATGCTCAAACCACTGAGCGATCCCTCTCCCCACTGTAGTCCCACTGATTCTCTTATTTAACTCCGATTCTGACTGATACCAGAAATAATTGTGTTCTCACTCAAGAACAGCTCGTATACCAGCTGCTTACTCAAATCCTTCTTTAAGATCTATTTCTGAGCATCTCATACTCACGGCTGCTCTGGAGTCAGTCAAGCAGGATGGTCACTCTGGGAACTAGCTTTTTTCCCCTCTCTCCGCTGATTGGCTAGCTGTGTGTTGTGGTGTTCGCTCAAGTACTCAGAGATGGGCACTAAAAATGTTTTCTACCCTGGCTGGCAAGCATATAGAAATTCTATACAGACCTATGCACAAGTTACAAATATAGTTATACTCACATTCTTAACAACAGTGTTAGGGTCTGATGGGTCTCTCCTGGCTTGATCATCAGTAGAGGGATGATTCCTGCTGGAGTCTCCCATATGGAACTCAATTTTCCCATTCTGGGCATCCCCTTTTTATAATATGATTCTGTCAATGCCTGCATTCCGTGTATGTCCATAAAAGTGTCAGCCCTCTTTCTCTTATCTTTCTGTGTCTCGTGGAGTTTTCTATAGGCTGTGTAAGTTCCCTTTATTCTCATTAGTATTGATGTACCACCTGTATCCTGTGGTTAAGACATATATTGGAGGCAGATGCGCCTTTACAGTATTTTTATGATCTAATATTAATCTTCCGGGTAATTTTGCACAGTGTTACCACTTGGTACCTCTTTTCCCATAATCTTAGGACGTCAGGTTATTTTCCAGTCATTGGCTTATGTCATCATTTCTTGCTTCCAAAGCCTAAAATAGCTAAACTTAACTCTTGCAGAGTTCATCCTACAGGTTCTTGCATTTCAGCTTGTCTTACTCATGTCTAATACTTGATTCTACTGAATACTGATCAATCTTATACTTTTATAATCCTACAAATTCATTCTAATTAACATACAATGAATATATATGCTATAACATATTGATTAATCATAACATCACACAGGAAATAGATAATAAACTAAAATAATTGGCTGCATTTCGCCCACACATGTATAAATCAGGAAGTTCTTCTTGCTCTGGCTTTGAATAATGGGGGTAGTTTCTCAAAGAACTGGAAAGTGCACACGGCTGAAAAATGAACGCTACAGGGATCCTGGATTTGTCTGCTGCTTTCAACACAGGCATCCACAAGAGACTGCTAACTTGCCTGCCGAACAAAACACAAGTCAATGGAAGCAGTCTCAGATGGTTCATCTCATTCCCATCAGAGGGCTGAAATGGGCAGCTGCTGCTCCTCCTCACCGTGAGTGCTCTTCCTGGCTTTTCAGAAGGCTAGGCCCCTTCCCCTCTGAAGCTCTATGTTGTTCTTCTTGTCTGAGGCAGAAGTGCTGTCACCCAGCTTCTTTGTTGTGCAGAAGAACACCAGCTGTCTCAAACTGAGCCCAAGTAAAATGTATGTGGTGCTTTGTATCATTTCTTAAGATCCTGTAGGATCACTGCAAGGTCATCTTTTCTATCGATTGTCAGAGAGGTGCATGGTCTCGGAATCTACTGGGTGACCAGACAGCAAATGTGAAAAATTGGGACATGGGTTGGGGTAATAAGAAAAAGACCCAAAAATCGAGACTCTCCGTATAAAATCGGGACATCTGGTCACCCTAGCTATGCCTGTTCGCCCACAGTTGCTGGAAGTGCCTTTTTCTACCTTTAGTTGTAAAATACCACATCTCCTTCTCCCTCAAACAAAGTCCTTGACACAATGGCTGTTGCCTTTGTCAGTTTGAGTTGGGCTACTGCTGATCTCTACACCTGGGGCTAACAAGAAGATGCACAGAATACAACAACATATCCCCTGAGCAAAGCAACAAAAAACATCACAAGGATGCATCACACACTTCATTGGTGTCCCAGTCATGGTCCTCACCCTGAAAGTCTTCAGTAGGCTAGCATCCATCTGTCTAAAAGAGCTCCTTCTCCCTGCTCACCACTCGGAGGTCTTGTGAGCAATACTTGCAATGTAGCTGTGAATGCTCATTTTTAGCGAAAAGCGTTCAGCCAAGGAACTCTATCATATGAGATCAGGATAAACTTATGAACCGTGCTCTAAAGCAGGAAGAAGACTCATTTGTTCACTAGCCCTTCTTATAAGTGGTCACACTCTGGCACGTTAAACAAACAAGAGCCCCTTAGGGTAGGTCTACACTGCAATTCAACACACAAGGCTGGCCCATGCCAGCTGACTCAAGTTTGCAGCTCTTGGGCTAGAGGGCTGTTTAACTGCAGTGGAGATGCCTGCTATGGCACCAGCCCAAGCCAGATTGTCTACTCCACAATTAAACAGTCCCATAGCCTGAGCCCTATGAGCCCGAGTTAGTTGGCACGGGCCAGCCATGGATGTTTAATTGCAGTGGAGACATGCCCTTCTAGTCTGAAATTCCTGTATTTAGCACATCGACACTACAGTGACCGGCACAAGGTAAGTACATGAATGGATGGATAGATAGAATACATGGATAGAGATCAAAGAGCACTGGGGACGATATCTGTCTTTGAACAGAGTCCTGTATTTTGGACCCATATAACGCTACAGGATCAAGTGCCGCTGTGCTTTTGAGAAGCAATGAGTTTCAGAAATGTTCACAACATCGTGTTAGTTATTTTCACATGCACTGTCTTTTAAGGAGAGTGAAGTCCTTGAAATTCTGTAAGTCAAGTTCGGTTCTTTAAAAGCATAGTAAAGAAACAAGCTGTAAATGCAGTTTCAATCCAGGGTGGGATGAATTCTGGACTGATTTCAAGCCTAAGAAATCAGGAACCTGGAACTAGTGATCAGCAAAGTATATTACAGTTTGATATGTTATAAATCAAACGGACTCTAAAGAGATCATTCAAGCAATCTGCGTGGCTATTGTACAATGCATTCATATTGTGCAGACTAACTAAAATTGCATTTCCCACTATAAAAGAAAATAAGATGAATATTTCCCCCCAGTTTATGATAGTAATAAATGTAGACTCAGGGCATTTCCTGGGGATTAGCGACTGGATGATATTAACTATAATTAATCCTCAGGAAATGTCCCATGTCTTGGTCATTATTGCCTTTGTTTGGAAGTGCTGTGTTGTAGGCAAATATTGTAGTCACCTTCACAGGTCTGATTGGGCCACAGATATGAAGCAGAAATGTATTCAGGTTTCCCATTTAATGAGAAGTACTTGAGAGACCTGACTGTAGGCATTTAGAATGTAATAACTTCAAAATGTTGAAAAGAAACACTATTCGGTTAAAATAAATCCATGTGTTCCAAAGACGAGCTCCCTCCCTCTCCCCATTACTGCTGAAAAACTAGACTTTCTAGAAAGTTTCAATTTCTGATTCTGGTTCTCATACGTTTGGGCTGCAAATGAGAAAATAAAACAAACTGTGTTTATTGTAAATTTTAAAATGTGCATGAGGTCATTTTTATTGGGTTTCATAACATTTTTACACAAAACCTAAATGTTGGGCCCAGACTACTTGACAGTTTGTCATTCACCATGAATGTGTCAGAAAGGTCAGAATTGGTTAAGTTTAAATATATCAAATTAATATACATCACAACTTTGGGGTTATTCTGGAAACTGCAAGATTTCAGCATGCATAACTTGTTACTTATCTGTAGTCACTATTGATTTTGTATATATGTTATCTAATGAATGGTTATAAAATGGTAAGTAATACTGTTTTTCTAACTTGAGACTAAATGGTTTAACTACATATGATGGTGTTATGTCTTTGTAATACTAATACTTTGATATCGAGGCCTCATGACGTCAGAGTTAATAATAATTCAGATAATGGAGATCTAATTATTTTTAAAATGTTCTGCAATTAAGAAGAAATCATTTTTTCCTGGAAAATGCAGGATCCTAAAGATTAAGAAATGTATTGAAAAAGGATTTGGCACCTGAATTTATACGCAATATATAGCAGCTATGTCACCATACAGATTGATAGGATGAGAGAGTATTTAAAGTCTCCTTCACAGGAATGAGAAAACATCAAAAATAAATTGTTACCTCTGAGATTTGCAAGAAACAGTAAAGAGTTTATTAAAACAAAGTTAAAAAATATTCTAAAACCAGTATTTCAGTCTCCAGAGTTAGATGAGGTAAATGAGAATTTAGACTACAAGACAGCCTTGATTAATTAAACCTTACTCAACTGAAACTTCCATTCAACCAGTGTTTGTTTATGTCCTCCAAGGCTTTATGTTCAACGCAGCCTGATGACACCTCTCTACTGACCTCCATCTCTCTCTTCCCCTTTCCCATTCCTCCCCGCCCCAGCGGAGCTAGCTGATCACTTCAGTCAGAAATCAAGCCAAACCAGACATCATCCTCAAATATATAGGAGTAATTCTCTCATTTTTTGGTCTGGTTGTTTGATGAAGTAACTTATGAATAGATGTTCCTTCCCAGCAATGTGCAACCAATAAAACATTACATTGATCCTGTCTTGAGATCATTTATAACTTCTGTAGTTTAACTCTTTGATTCTTTTGAATGTTGCTAGTTTTGGTAACTGGCAAACAACTCTGAAAGCTGTTACATCTAGACACTGCTGTCCTCTTCACTAATAGTGATATCTATCCAGACATCTTTGCAAAAATGATAAAGTTATTCCACCTTCTTGTGTTTTCCTGGCATTGGTTTTGCTATAAAGGAAACAAGAGGAAGAAACCACAGATCCTCGCAGGGCCTAGAGCAGGGGCGGGCAAACTTTTTGAGTTGAGGGTCACATCGAGTTTCTGAAATTGTACAGAGGGTCGTTAGGGGAGGCTGTGCCTCCCCAAACAGTCGGGCATAGCCTGGCCCCCGCCCCTATTCGACCCCCCCCCCGATTCCTGCTCCCTGATGGCCCCCCAGGACTCCTGCCCCAACCAACCACTCCTTTTCCTTGACTGCCCTGAAACCCCTGCCCCCGCCACCCGATCCAACCCCCCCCTCCTTCCTGACTGCTCCCCGGGACCTCTGCTACCATTCAACCCCCATATTCTGTTCTGCTCTGACTGCCCCGAACCTTATCCACATCCCCACCCCCTAACCACCACCTCAAATTTCCCTAGCCTCTATCCAGCCCCCCTCCCCCCCCAGCCCCCTTACTGCTCTGCCTGGAGCACCAGTGGCTGGCAGCGGTACAGCCGCACCACCCAGAGCACCAGGCCAGGCAGCCGTGCCACCTGGCTGGAGTAAGCCACGCTACTGTGCAGCACAGAGCATCAGGTCAGGCTGCAGCTCTGCAGTCCTGCTCCCCAGAGCATTGCATTGGCAGCGCAGTGAGCTGAGGCTGCAGGGTGGGCACACAGCAGGGGAGGGGCTGGGGGCTAGCCTCCTGGACTAGGAGCTCAGGGGCTGGGCAGGAGGGTCCCGCAGGCCGGATGTGGCTCATGGGCCATAGTTTACCTACCTCTGGCCTAGAGTGAGAAATTCATAGTATGTGAAATTGTGCAGGGGATCAGATGATATCTGTATTATGAGACATTGTCGCCTGCACTGAGACCTTCAGGGCCTAGAGAAAATACTGTTTCTATGTCCTCTGTACCATATATTCCAACCCGAGCTTTACAAAATCTTTCTCCAGTAATTCCTTGGGTTTTGGTCTAATAGAGCTATGAAAAAATGACACTTTGGATATTTCTTATTACTATGCAGAATTTTCAGAATTGTAATTTCAGGGTTAAATTGTATCTCATTCAGCCAGAGTTGTCTCTTTGATAGAGCCAGCCTCAGGTTAATTTTTTGTCTTGACATTTTGAAGGCAGATACATGGAGCTCATTACAAAGCACTGCTTCTTTTTCAGTGGATCACGCACAGACTCTGTGTTCCTTCTGTCCTTACTGTACAAGGAAAAAATGAAGGAGGTAAATTCACTAAATATTCTTTATGCTTCTATAGCACTTTCCCCCAAGGATCCCATAGCCTTTTACAAATATTAATTAAGCTTCAGACCACCCTGTTAAGGTAGTTGTCGGGAGCCCAAGCACCGTCAGATGGGCTCAGTGGTTAGAACCAGACTGGGGGTGGCCAGAAACCAGAGCTGGAGGCCAGTAGTGGGAGCCAGGAAGCAGAGCCAAGAATCAGAGCTGGACTCAGGAGCCAGGAACCAGTGCCAAGGAGTGGATTCAGGAGCCAGGAAGCAGAGCCAAGGGTCGGAGCCGGAGCCAGGAAAGGGACACAGGGTGAAGCAGGGTCAGAACAAGTCAGGAGTGAGGCGGGAGTATGAGCAATCACAGCAGTGGGCAAAGCATTGAGCACCCAGCAACCTGCTACTGGCTCCCTTCAGTCAGTCAGGCAGTCCTACCACAACCCAGCCATAGGTCCTGGAGTGTAGGGGTGCCTGGGGTGTGGCTGCACCCCCTGTCTTGAAGTGCTTTCCATCATATTCATTCCAAGGTATACAGTTTGGTTCAATGGCTCTCAGTACCCACGCTATAGACATTGTTCCAGCGCCCCTGAAACCAGCTGAGCACATTTATTTGCCTAGACGCAGGGCTGACTAGTTCTCAGGTTCAGCTGAAGGTGTTCTGTCCTGATAGTTACTGGGTCCTTTTTTGCAAATGGGCAAACTGAGGCAAAAAGAGGTTTAGTCACTTGCCAAGGATCCCATCAAGTCAATATTAGATCTAGGACTAAAATCTAGGAATCTTTTACCCCCAGACATCGAATACAACCACTAGACAGACCTTCCCACAGATCTGCATATAGCTGCACTACAAGAGTACTGTCTGGAGCCACCTCCTCTGAATGTATGTAACAGGCATTTATACAGACTTCAAAGAATATGTGCACCATAAACGAATGCCTTTAATATATATATCTTCAACAATTGTAACTGCCAAGCAACTTAGTGTTTTACCTTCTCTAATATAATGTCAAACGGATACTTTTTTATGTATAGATTGTCTTCAATTATGAAGGCACTCTTTAGAAGATGTGCTACAGAAGAGTATGACAGGGAAGGAGGCAGCCCTGATTGCTCCAATGGCCTGATGATAATGCTCTGCATTACTTAGTGAGACCTGTTGTTGAATTCTTGTGTTGTGTTCCTCTGACTTGAGGGGGCCTCTCTTACAACTTAACAGCAACCCTTCCACAGGAGCAAACTAGGTGGGGTATATAAAATGGGAGATAATTGAGGTTCTGAAAGAGATTCATGAAATCAACCCCAGGGAAAAAATTTAAGGAGTGTTCTCTATAATTAGGCTACACGTCCCTCTCTACATAGACTGACTAGCGGTCAGGTGAAAGTAGTTCTAATACGGGGTTGATGCTCTTGTTTTTCCCTAGAGATTAGGCTCAAGTTCTGTGTTACAAACTGACAGAGTTGGGTCATCTCAGTCTGAGCTTGAAATGTCTGCTTGTCCCCATCAAAAAACCTATTCAGTAATGTCGCTGACTCAGCTCCTGAGCAGTCGAACAGCCTGGGGGGTTGCTGCTGAGGCTTGATGTCCACTGGCACAGCTGTGTAGGAAGAACTGCGGAGCAACTGACTGCACTATTTTTGTGTCCATCCAATTGCTTTTAATCTGTCACTTTTCACAAGTACAAATAAATTAAGTGTTCACCCCCCTTTCCAAGGGGGATTTCCCCTCCTAATTACTGATATGGCTAATGGGAGAGTTTAGGTTTGAAACCTAAAGACATGCAAAAACAATTTTTAAAAAGGTATGGTGTTTTGTTTATTTTGGGGATAGCAGTAGGGTGACTTCTGCAGTAACTGACTGAAACTGAAGTGGTAGCTAGTTCTGTTCTATTCAGAGTCTAATACCACCCTGCTCAGCAGGATATCTGAGCCCCACTTTACTTGCATAAGCAGCTGCAGCACATGTTTATGTTCCAAACTGGGAATTCAAACAGCTGATCTTGGCATCGCACTCCTGCACACCCAACAAAAGGGACCAAACCTTAACATGATTTCACAAGGTGACACCAACACCAATAGAGTCCCCTGTGTAGTGAGTGACTGATTAACAATTTACAAGCCGAATGCTTGTTCCTCTTTCATTTGGGGATCACTCATAATGGCTCTCAGCAAAAGAGCGAGCACTGACCTTTTCATCCCTCAATTCTACTCCACCAAGCAGGAATTTGAAAATAAGTAACATATTCAGCCTGTTTTACTTTCATAAGTTATCTTATTGGATAGGACTTCTCATGTAACTAAGACAAACAAGATTTGGTCTAACCCAGTTTTCATTGTACCATGCACATTATTTTTCAAGCTGTTGAACTTCACAGAGAGATCTTCCCAAATATTTATCATACAAAGGTCTATTGTTGGGAGTGACTTGCATTTTTTCCTCTTTTGGTTATGCATTCTCTCTCTCATGCAGGGTATAGGAAATTCCACAAATACTGTGGTAAAATAAAATGTAATGACACGCTAAATATTGACTTTTTTAAATAGTGTTCATTGTATGCATAAGAGAGTTTTCACACTGTTCTTACTTTCCATGTAAATGACCAACCATGAGGCGTGTAATAAACGACTCTTAGAAATGATGGCTTTGAACAAAAGTTGGAAAAAATGATTTAGAAAGGTTACTTTAAAATATTTGCTTAATGCAGAGGATTGTCTGCTGGATTTGGTCTTCAATCCATATTTACATAAAATGTCTGTAAATAAAATGCATGGATGTGCACAAACATTTCCTCTTTGCAGCAGGATAGACTGGAATTCAGTACAATCCTTATATTTAGATTTAACTTTTTAGTCCTGGTGCAAGTTATCCGAAGTTTGTGACATTTAGTATATATAACTGGAGATGAAATATTTGCCTGAGGAATGAATGAAAAAATTATACAATATAAAATGAATTTTAGCTGCCTTTTCCTGTATAATTATGGCCATGTCATGCAAATGGGAATTTTTATTGAAAAATATTTTTAATATAACAAGGTAATCTTAGAATGAAATGTATCATTAAGTCAGCACTGCATGTACAGTATTACACTCCCTTGGCAGCTGGAATTGAAGTTTACGGCTACACTGTTCTTAGGCCATTTCAGCAAAGCTTTGGCAATGATGCCAATGCTTTTCAGCTCCTCTGTTTAACTTGTGGACTTTAATTAGCATACTGAGAGTTTAAACCCATGTCAGATAGGGCTTCAGAGCACAAATCCTAGTTTCAGGCCACTGTGGAAATGTTGCAGTAATTTCCCCCTACTACTGTCTTCCTTATATATGGCTAAACCACCCTGAACATGCCCAATCCTGTCTGATCTCGGAAGCTAAGCAGAGTCGGGCCTGGCTAGTACTTGGATGGGAGACCTCCTAGGAATACCAGGTGCTGTAGACTTAACATGGGCGTGGGGCTAGCAACTCCACCCTGTAAGGGAACCAATTGCTACTGAAACACCAACACCAGTTGAGAATCAGAGAGGTAGCCGTGTTAGTCTGGAATAGCAAAGGAAACAAAATCTTGTGGCACCTTAAAGACTAACTATAAAGTTTTGAAGCATGAGTTGGTGGCCCATACCCCGGCTGGGGGGTGACGGAGAGAGAGACTATCTTCCTTCTGGAGTTTTCTGAGCTAATCCCTTGTAGCAGGTGGTCTATCTGTGAACCTGCTATAGAACATGTGCTGCAATGGAAAGAAATAGATCTCCAATTCGAATGTTCATTTTCAGTTTACTGCTCTAGTTTCTCAGAAGTCTGGAAGCTGTCAACAGCTATGTTTAATTTTGAAAATAATGCAAGACACGGTCCAGTAAAAGTCATCACTCTACATATAGCTGAAAGAGGATGTGTAAGGTATAGATAATGATCTTTATCCGAAAAATGTACAAACTGATGCACACAAAACTGGGATGTTTGTTTGCGTGGCAAATCAAATGATCCAAATACGGTGATTTGGTCATTTTGATTCTTTCTGTCATCTTTTTTCTCCCATTTTAAAATAAAGATTTCATTGTTATTCTCTCCCCTCACCTAAGGCCATTTTAAGGAATACTCTCCTCTAAGAGAATCAGAGGGGCAAATCATGATGTGCCCTCCCTGCAGCCAGTCCCAAACATCACCTTTGTGCTATGTGAGCGGCTGGAACTCCCTAATTTGCCTGTAGGTCAGGGTTGGGGATAGGATGGGAGCATGGCCAGAGCATCTGTATATGGGGCAACAGTGGGGCTGCATCTGAAGTACCATGTGGTACCTGCAAAGCTCAGGTGGGCAGCGACTACATGTGATGGCTATAGATTACAGTTTTGTTCTTTTGTTTTTTGCGTGCTTTAATCTGAGCGCAGAGCCCATTAACTCGAGTTGTGCCATTTTTCCCAGGAGCTGGCTCTAAGGACAAAATTCATCCCACCCAGGGGGGACTCTCTGTCCTCTTTCTGCCACAGAAGTGGGTTCTTCACCAATTCTGAATAATCTGTTACGGAGATGAGTATTGGGGTATACGTTGATGGAGGAACCACGAGACCCAGGTCTAAGTGGATACAGTGTCCAGGAATCTGTGCTTGAAGGACAGAGGAGTAACAGTCAATATTCTAGCCCATAAACTGTAATAGCTGTCACAAAGAGGCTGCGTTGTAGCCCCTGTAGCCTGCCCTTGATTGCAGGTGGCTGTCCCCAGCCTCTCCTTGGATAGAAACACAAAACCAGGTGCTTTTGGGAGAGGAAGGGTGAATTTCCCAATATGGGGATAATATTTTCTAATGCACGGTTGAAATGCAGTGTCGGAGATGCTTCTGTTCACTCCGGCAATGTCCCAGACTGAGAAAGCAAACACAGGTTGTAGAGTCCATTGTTTTTTTCTCAGAGCAGGATTTCTGTTCTACACTGAGATGTCACTAAGAGGTTATTTGTCTGGTGTACACAGGGTAAAATCCAGCAGGCGACCCAATGGACAAGTTTTTTCTTTCTTTCTTTCTGTCACATTGTGGGAGATGGATTTGTAAAAGCAGGTCAGACGAAGCTTGGGGCTGTGTGGCTTGTTGTGAGTATCAACTCTGGTTTTTCTTTCTCCCTGTCACCAATAAAATGAGGCAGGAAAATAGATTTTTCAGCAGAAGATGAAATGATGTGGTGAATTCTTTGCTTAACTCCAGTTTTGAAGTTTTTTGGTGTCCTTGTTGGCCATCTGATAGCCAGCCTGTCACCCTCCTTTTCCATACCTGAGAGCACCCTCTCACATTATCATATCCCTTGTAATAGGGCATGCTGAGAGTCATGATAATCACCATGAAACAGTGTTGAAATGAGTTAATTTGCAAGCACAGCATGCGTGCATAAGACATGAAATGCCGCATAATTATTCCATGGGAAACTTGTGTCCAGCTCTTGAGCTGACTTAATGAAGAATCTTCAACTGTAAGCTCAGTGAGGGCAAGGGACTGTCATTTTCTCTACGCGGAGACTAGCACAATGGGGCTCCAACCTGGTTCCCCTCAAGATGCTGCTACAGAATAAATAAAAGTAATGAGCGCAACTAAATTGCAGCTAATTAGACCGTGATTTAGTTTTGAATATATTTTGGTCACTTTCTCCCCTCTTCCATTGCAGCCCTTTTCACTCCCATCACATTACTTTTCCTTTGGCTG
The DNA here is from genome assembly GCA_032164245.1 of Sternotherus odoratus. Classification (NCBI taxonomy): domain Eukaryota; kingdom Metazoa; phylum Chordata; order Testudines; family Kinosternidae; genus Sternotherus; species Sternotherus odoratus. Next base: position 133,179,396 of record JAVMKO010000001.1, on the reverse strand, counting down.
AGGGACGTTGGGCACAGTTCCCTCTTCACCCTGATCACCAGCCAAAGGGAGTCACTTGGGAAAATTGTCAGATACTCTGGCTCCATGTCAGAGCCTCAGTAGTGATTCCAGTCCCTCTTCGCTTAGGGACAGCAGGACTGAGCGGAATACTCTGGCTCCAGTTGCTGTTTGGTTGCATTGGGTGGGAGTTGGTCAGTGTAGTCAAGATGATTGGCATCAATACTGGCTATCTGAATATGGTTGAATAATTCCAGCTGAGATGCCTGTTGTTTGGATTTGGTCACCCATCTGGTTACTCTGGCAGCACCAGAATTATTATTTTACCTCAGTTTTTAGCACTTGTGTGATGCCGACTGGAATACTGTGTCCAGTTCTGCTGTCCACAATTCAAGAAGGATGTTAATAAATTGGAGAGAGTTCATAAAAGAGCCTCAAGAATGACTAAAGGATTAGAAAACATGTTGTACAGAGAGACTCGGGGAGCTTGATCTAGTTAGTTTAATGCAGTGGTTCTCAACCTTTCCCGACTACTGTACCCCTTTCAGGAATCAGATTTGTCTTGTACCCCCAACTTTCACCTCACTTAAAAACTACTTGCTTACCAAGCAGACCTAAAAATACAAAAGTGTCACAGCACACTGTTACTGACAAATGACTTATGTTCTCATTTTGTCTGTGTGAAATTTTAGTTTGTATTGATTTTGCTAGTGCTTTTTAAATAGCCTGTTGTAAAATTAGGCAAATCTCTAGATGAGTTGATGTATCCCCTGGAAGACCTCTGTGTACCCCCATGGGTACATGTACCCCTGGTTGAGAGCCACTGGTTTAATAAAGATAAGGTTAAGGGGTGACTTGATTACTGTCTATATGCCTACATGGGGAACAGATATTTAATATTAATTTAGAGCTTTTCACTCTAGCAGAGAAAGGTATAATATGGTCCAATGGCTGGAAGTTGAAGCTAGACAAATTTAAACTTGAAGCGAGGCATAAATGTCTAATGTTGAGAGTAATTAGCTGTTGGAATGATTTATCAGGGGTCGTTGTGGATTCTCTATTACTGGCAGTTTTAAAATCAAGATTGGATGTCTAGGAATTATTTTGGGGAAAGTCGTCTGGCCTGTATTATACAGGAGGTCAGACTAATGGTCACAATGGTTCACAACAGTTCTTTCTGCCCTTGGAATCTATGAATTGATGAATGTGCCCTTGGCGCTCTGCCTGGACAGCTGACAACACATGGGTAGTCAACAGACAAGCACTCCTCATCCTTATAGTCTCTGGGCAGAGGGAAAGAAAAAGGGTATGGCCTTCCCAAATCCCCAGAATGGGCAAGGAATTAGCTTCCCAGACCCCAATGCTCCCTCTCTTGTGTCTAACTGGGTAGGGTGGTGAAGAGCTACTTGGTGTCTCCCTCCTTCCAGCCTCCAAGGGAGATAACAAAGAACTTGGGCCCTGTTGCTGCCTCTTTTTCTCTCTCCAGGAACCAGAGCACCAAGACCCCCATAAAGAAAGGCTGGGGTGAGAGAGAACTCCTCTGGCACAGCCCAGCAGGAGTGAGGCATAAGCTCCACTCAGGTGTCAGCCCCTGGATCATTCTGAAAAGGGCTGGGGAGAGGAAATTCTGCTGAACAGAGTATGCCCAGGAAGGGGGCAGGTGAGGTCGGATTTAGGTGATATTTGTAGTTGGGGGCTAAAATTACTTTGAATACCACAACCCCTCAACACTTGTTTTGTCTGTATCCAAACACAGGTCTGCTCCTCATTCTTACCATACTCCGATTGTTGACACTTTGTGGGCTTTTGATATTAAAATGTTACTATCTCACATGTATTTTAACAATTGTATTAAGAGATTGGCTAAGCTTTCCCATTGCCTTCACTGGGCGCAGGATCAAGCCTGTTGTCCTTAAACATGCAGCCCCATTGACTTCAGGTCAGCATACTTGTCTGGGTAAGGACAACCCATGTGCAAAAGAGTTTGTAGGACCAGTCCCTTAGGACATGGTTAGACTGGCGCTTTGCAGCGCAAAAACCCTCCTGTAGCGCTATAATTTTCATAGCGAACACACTTCAAAGGGAGATTTTGCGCAATGACTCCCTGTTTAAAGCGCAAGTGTTAAACCTCCTTTTCCAGAGTGATAAGCCTTTTTGCGCTAATGTTCTAGCGCAAGGGTGGGAATGTGGACACCCATGGGATCTCTTGCATGCCTCCAAGCCATGTAAAGCCATCAAGCCATTGAAGGCCATCAGCAAGCCATTAAAGACAATCAACTTGTCATGTAAGGCAAATGACGTGAGGTGTTGTTTTATAAAAGCGGAAGTAGCTTTGCAGTTTCTCTCTAACAACTCACACAGCAAATAATCAGTGAAAATGCTTGCGGACGGAGCTGTGTGTCTGAAATAGACAGCCTGTCAGTTTTCGCTAATGAAAACTAACTGACAGCCAGATCTCATCTCCCTGCGAACAACTTCCCAGTTCCCCCTCACTCCCCTCCTTTGCAAAACACGTTGCACCCAGCTGAATGCTGGGATACCTGCCCTATCCCGCAACTGCTACTGCCCACAGAAGCGGGACAAATGTATCCATTATTTTGCGCTACAAGGTTTCAATTTGTACAGTCTCTACCGCGATACCTATTGCGCTACATTGGGAAGCGCTACAAATAAACGCGCTACAATCTTCAGTCTAACCATACCCTTAGAGGAAGACATGGTCACTGTCCCAAAGAGTTTATAGGTTGAGCCTTTCAACAATCTGAGCAATTTAGTCCCCAACTCCCATTAAAATTCAGTGGCAGTTCAGCCTGTCTCCCAAAGGTACATTTGCATATCTGACCTCACCCTCTAAATCAGACACACATCTGCTTTGCTTTTAATCCAGTGGGGGAAAAAAATCTCTTGGAATTCAGAATAATAGCAAGTCTAATGTTTTAACCATGCAAATAATTTCACTCAGCAAGTGCCTTCCAGCATAGAAATGGCACAAAAACTAAACCAGAACAATATGCAAAAACTACCCAAGTCTGAAGATTTCAAATTTCATTGTGAACACTTATTTCTCTCACCTCCCATCCACCTAAAAACAATTCTGTCTACAAAGACTTGTTATTTTTAGTTTATGTTGGTAACTGCTTAATGCTATTAAGTCCTTACCTGGTAATGAACTTTAGGAACACATTAGCCTAACATACAGTGTATTGTCCTCCAATTTTCTCACATTAAAAAATCCTCCAGAAAATCTGAATTATCACCTTCTACTTAGCCCAAATCTATACAATGACAGATTCCTTTAGCAGTTATCCATTAAGATCCATGAACTCTTAGGAAGCACTTTTGTGGAAACGAATGTCAGCCATTATGTCTTTCATTGTGCCAAAAATCAGTCAAGTACTCAGGCCTTACAAGTACATTGCTAAATGAAATTGGAAAGAAGGAAACATCAGAGGGTGATTTTATACAAGTTAAGAGAAGTGATCAAGATAAATTCCTTCAGCATTTGAAACTCTGCCAGAATGTAAGCATTATACTTTTTTAGCCCAATGTAATACACTATACAAAAGAGTTTAATAGCAGATGTATTAGAAAAGGGAGACAGGAATGGAACTGGGCGGCATTGCATAGATGAACTAACTCCATATGAATGGCAGTGCTCTCCTGTTGCCTTATTATTCTTACTAAAATAAAGCCCACCAACCTTCAAATGCATCAGCCTAGGTATATGCTTTTGCAACATGCTTGCACTGTAGACAGACAGGAGAACTTCTAGTGGTACAGTGTAAAAATGCCTGGAGCTTTTGTTCACAATGAAACTTAGTCTGACTGTTTTCTAGAATTAACACCTATTTGCGTTTGCTTTTTGGGAAGCCATTGTGGTGTTGCTTTGGTGTATACACCCAGGTTCCATTAACACATTGTTCCTCATCACATAGCAACAAAACTCATGTTGGACTCATGACATTGTATGGTGATGTCCTGTGACCTGAAGTGTGTTAGGGGCTTTTTCATTTGTTCTGCCAGCCAGCAGAACAAGGGATGGACCCATATGTGTCACAAATTTGGGGGCTAATAGCCTGATCAGTCATCCTTATAACATTCATTAGCACCAATGGTGGTACATGAACAAATCAAAAGCAAAACTAGACTCTAAGTAGTGCATTTGAGGATCCTAGCACATTAGCATTGAACGCTGAGGCTTGTAGAGCTGTTTGTTAAGGCTAAGGCCATAAATAACCACGGACAAGGCTATTACATTAAACTGCTCTTACACCTTGGTTCTGTTGGTTTATCTCCACTAAAATGACTCCATAAGGCCTTCAGGACCAAAGAATGGTCTGGCAGTAACAAAATATTAATTTAATCAAGTGTACTATACTGATAAGGTTTTTAATACTTAAAGTGTGCTAGTATTATTGTTTGAGCATCATTTCACAGTTTGCATTAAAAGAAGAATTTAATGTGACTGGAGAATACACAGGAAAGCTTCATAGAGGAAAGCCATTTTTTACCCTACAGAAATGTTTAGCTCTAATTAGAAATTCATTGCAATGTTAAGAATTGTAATGTGCATGCCATGATGCAGTGAAACAATTCAGGATTCTTTACTTCATTATGAACAAAGATTCACTGATCTCAGACTTCACTATAAACAGATTCCTTTGTTCATCATGTTCCCGTGGAAAGGAAATTAGCTTTGTATGATTTAGTAACGTTTACGTGATAAATGTGTCACCTCTCTAGTTGGATAGATTTCTTCCTACCCCATACGTATGGCATGTTGTACTCTGTCCATGCTTTTCTTTTAAACATCATAACAGATTAAAGTAGATAAGGAAACAATTCAACTACTTTTGTTTTTAAGTTTTATAAGGAAACAATGCACTACCAGTCTGAAACATTCTGTTGAAAAGAAAACACCTCTATCATATGACCTCTGTATGCTGCCTATAATTGCCAAGAATGATCTTTGCTGCTTGCAGTGAACCCTATTTTGCATGCTTACTGTCAATGGAAAGCATATTTTCTGAACCTGCATGTACTTGATGCAAATAAATATTATATAATCACTAACTACACACATATGCACACATTCACATATGTTCTCACATATACACACTTTTTGCTTACTTTCAGAATGTAACCATTTCTTGGAGTGCACTTTCTAATACTAAATCTGTAATATTTACTGTGGTGTTCTTAAATCTAATTTAATCAGACACTGGATACTGTATTGCACATGCTGGTGTATTCTTAATTATTTTCCTGTTTACTTCCCATATTAATAATGCAAGTTGATATTTTGTATATCATATAGCTGAAAATTTGTCCAGACCCATATTCAGGTCATTAACCCCCCAAAAAACTTCATGTTAATGGTAAATAGAGTACAGGACTAACAGAAGAATCATGTCTGGTGCATTTTAAACAAACACACACAATTTCTCAGTCATGATATTATCATCAAGGTAAAACAAACTTACCTTAATGCAGGAAATTTTCCTCTGCTGTATTCTGGACAATTTCCTTTCTCTCATTCACTCCAAAGGGGCAAATTCACTTGCATAAAGAAAATAGTCTATTTAAAGATACAGAATGAAGGAATTTGATGATTCCTCCTCTGAGCTCCCAATTCACTTGTTTAGCAAGTTGAGAAACCTAGTCACAACAGTCATTCAGAATGAATTTCTCTATTCTGCAGGCTGAGTAGCAGCAGAGAGGTATACCCAGAGACGTGAGACAGCGCTGCAAGGGAGAGACAGTGGGGAACCATGGCACTGACTTGGACCAAACTCTAAATATAACCCAGCCCACTTTCTGTGCCATTCTCTTCATACTCTGAAGGCAGATGACCTTGTCAGGCTGTCACTCTCCACAAAGAGGATCTAGTGGGACAGAGCTGCAGTGTAATGGGACAGAAAACCAAGCAGCCATCTGTTTGTAGCAAACAAGTGTAGGTATGAACTCTATGGTAATTACAGCCTAGATACAGTTCTTTATTTGGTCATTTCAGACACACTCTGCATACAAGTTTAGAACAGAGATAACAGATGGGATATTGCTCTGAATCATTTTGTACCTTCCAGCCTTAAACATTACAGTGCTTTGAAGTAAGATGAGTGGGAAGGGCATGACATTTCCCCTTCTAAAAGCAATGTGTGTAGTGTGGTGCTTCCATTTATAACATTTTAACATTAAGATGTATGTATCTGTTCTCTCTCTCCTTTTGTTGCTGGTTTCCCTGAGATTTCAAGAAAGGTTTGGGGTAAACCATGAAATTTATGTCGGAAAGGGTTACAAATTAGCATATGTAGGATGGGGAATGTAATTTGCGTTGAGACCAATTTACAGGGAAGAGTGAGTATATGTAGAAAGGAGAAGTTTTATGAAAGGAAATATGTGAGTATAGAAATACAACCTTTAGTCCAGTGATTCTCAAACGTCTGTACTGGTGACCCCTTTCATATAGGAGCACTGTGCTTTTAAACAGATATTGATATTTATAATCCAGTGAGCTTTCCACTGACCCTAAGGGGTAACATATTAGGATATTTCTTCTTCAGCTGATGGAGAATTAACTTGATATATACTGTAAAAACGGTGTTACAATGTCACTCAGTGACTTGAGTGAAAAACAGCTTTTATATCCACATTTTCTATTCTATGGGGAAAGTCAGAACATAGGCTTGTTTGCAGTAGTAGTCTCTATTTCAATGTGATTGTTGTTGGCAACATCCAACTGGCTCCCATGTATTGAATTCCACTTTTAGAATCATAGAAATATAAGGCTGGAGGGGACCTCTAGAGGTCATCATGCCCAGCCTCCTGCACCGAGGCAGGACCAAGTAAACTGACATTCCTGCTCTTAAAAAGCTCCATCAATGGGGATTCCATAACCTCCCTTGGAAGCTGATTCCAGAGTTTAACTATCCATATAGTTACAAAACTCTTTCTAATATCTAACCTAAATCTCCTTTGCTGCAGATTAAATTCATTACTCCTTGTCCTACCTTCAGTGGACATGGAGAACAACTGATCTCCTTTGTCTTTATAACAGCCCTTAAAATATTTGAATACTGTTGTCAAGCCTCCCCCTTCTGTCCCCCCCCATCTTTCTTTCTCCAAATTAAACATGCCCATTTTAAAAGAACTTTTCCTCATAGATCAGGTTTTCAGAACCTTTTATCATCTTTGTTGCTGCCTCTGTTTGTTCTCCAATTCATCCACGTCTTTCCTAAAGTGTGGCTCCCAGAGTTGGACATAGTACTCCCAACTGAGAGCTCACCAATGCCAAGTAGAGTAGGACAGTTACCTCCTGTGTCTTAGGGCTGGTCCCCACTATGGCTTAACGTCGACTTTAGCATCATTAAGTCGGAATAAACCTGTACCCGTCCTCACACGGATGCTATTTGTGTCGATTTAAAGAGCCCTCAAAATCGATTTCTGAACTCTTCCCTAACGAGAGGAGTAGCGCTGAAATCGACCTCTTTGGGTCGATTGTGGAGTAGTGAGGACGCATGGGACGTTATTGGCCTCCAGAGGCTGTCCCACAATGCTCCATTCTGACCGCTCTGGACAGCCTCACTGCTCCACTGTGACCGCTCTGGACAGCACTCTCAACTCGCTGCTCTGGCCAGGTAGACAGGAAAAGACCCGGGAACATTTGAATAGCATTTCCTGTTTGGTCAATGTGGCGAGCTCGCCTGCACAGGTCGGTCGCCATTCAGAGATCAGGAGCACAAGCCGCCATGCAGAGCTCAGCATCACAAGATGCCATGCAGAGCTCAGCAGCACAGGAGACCAACCAGAGGAAAAGAGCTCCAGCATGGTCCACGCATGAGGTGTTGGATCTGATCGCTATCTGGGGAGAGGAATCTGTGATGTTGGAACTCCGTAATAACAAACGGAATGCCAACACGTTTGTCAGGGTCTCCAAGGCCATGCTGGAAAGGGGCCACAACAGGGACGCCCAACAGTGCAGCGTGAAAATTAAGGAGCTGAGGCAAGCGTTCCGAAAACCAAAGAGGCAAACAGACGCTCTGGGGGACCGCCGCGGACATGCCGTTCTACCATGAACAGAATTAGATAATGGGAGGCACTCCCACCACCGTCGCACCGGTCTCCGTGGACTCCACCCATGGGATAATCATCAGGCCTGAGGAGGATTCGGAGGGCGACGAAGGTGATGAGGACGTAAATATCACGGAGCAGCAGGAGGCAAGCGGAGAAACCCTGTTAGCAGACAGCCAGGAGCTGTTTATCACCCTGGAGTCAGCACCCTCACAGCCATCTCAAGCTGCTGCTACCCCAACCGGCAAAGGGACGTCTGGTGAGTGTGCTTTTTTAAGGGATTACATGACTCATGATTTTTAACGGAAGCATTTATTAATGATTAACTTGCCCTAAGGACTTGGCGTGCATTCATTGCTGGTCCCTTTTTACTGAAACAGTTTGTCAGTATGCTCTGGTATGGAGCGGAAATCCTCTATGGACATTTCCATGAAACTTTCGAGCAGGTAGCAATGAACCTTCCACAACAGGTTTCTGGGAAGAGCCGCCTTATCTGGTCCACTGTGATAGGAAGCCATCCCACGCCATGAAATTAGTAAATAGTCTGGTATCATTGAGTAGCACAGCATCGCGGCAAATGGACCAGGGCTTTGGAGAGACTCTAGCAACATGCGTTCTCTATCTCTCTGAGAAATTCTAAGGAGAGTGATGTCCTTCATGGTTGCCTGTTTGAAATACGGACTGCAATTAGTAGGGAGACAGATGTTCCCAGCTGTAAAGTAATCTTTCCCATCCCGTAGCAAGAGCAGGCAGGGATTTTTAGTTTGTCTGCTCGTGTCTGCTTCCACAGAAGACCCAACGCGCCACCCCCCCTCCCCCCAGCCAGCCAGTAGCAAGAGCAGCCAGGGATTTTTGGTTTTGTTTTGCAGTTCGCGGTTCATTGGGAGCCACGCGGTGGGGGGCCCAACGTGCCACTCCCCCTCCCCCCAGCCAGCCCGTAGCAAGAGTAGCCAGGGATTTTTGGTTTTGTTTTGCAGTTCACGGTTCATTGGGAGCCATGCAGTGGGGGGCCCAACTCACCACCCCCCCTCCCTCCAGCCAGCCCATAGCAAGAGCAGCCAGGGATTTTCGGTTTTGTTTTGCAGTTCGCGGTTCACTGGGAACCACGCGGTGGGGGGAGGAGGGATCCACATGGTGGGGGGGTAAGGGGGTGGGGTTAGTCTGGAATATCTGAGCGCTGCTGTAAAGAATATGGCTTAGCTTACCATGGCCGGCTGCATGGTGATTTCAGTAGCCGTGTTGAGGCTGTCTCATGTGTGTGAGATGCTTCTGTGACTTTTGTGTGAGCCATCCAGTCACTTTTAGGTGCGGAATATCACCGTGTACAGACATCATATCAGGCCTGTGAATACAGTGGTTCACCATTAAATAGTACTCCCATTGTGATGCAAGAATGTATCTGTCTCATAACCTTGTACCTTTCTTTCTTTGCCCACAACAGCTGCACATTTATCTCAGAATCCCCCGTCCTGCCCTTCACGCCGTCTATCGCAGATACAAAAGCGTAAAAAAAAAACGCGTCATGACATGTTTAATGAACTACTCCAGAACTCTCACGCTGAGGCCGCTCGGCAGAGTGAATGGAGGGAAAGATTGCTAGAGTCAAGGCAAGAGTCCAGGGCTGCAGCAGAAAAGCGGCAGGAGCGCAAAGAAAGGCGGATGGATGCGATGCTCCGGATAATGGAGGACCAAAGCGACATGCTCCGGTGTCTGGTGCGGCTTCAGCAGGACCAAAGATGGCCTCTACAGCCTCTGTCTAACCACCTCCCCCCCTCCTCAAGTCCCATAGCTTCCCCACCCAGACTCGGGGTGAGAACCCAGGGGGGCAGCTCCGGGGACCGACCCACTCTACCCCACAAGCCAGCACAAGCAGCAGCAGGATGAGTTTATCTAAAAACTTTTAAAAGGTGCTGTGTCTTGTCTCCTCTCCCCACCCCTCCTTCCCCTCCTCTCCCCCCTCCTCCACCACTCCGACTGCTGATTTCCCTCATCACCCACCCCTTCTGGGCTACCTTGCCAGTGATCCCCTGTATTTGTGATGAGGCAATAAAGAAACCATGATTTTTAAAACAGTGAATTTATTTCCTCTGCAAGCGTCGGGAGGGGGAAGGGAAAGAGGGTGCAAGGACGGCAGGCTTAGGGCTGAGCAGAGCAAGGGAGCGGGTTTTCAAACACCATCTTGGGCACTCATAAAACTGGTTTTCAAGGCGTCTCTGAGGCGCAGCGCGCCCTGGTGCGCTCTTCTACTTTCCCTGCTGTTTGGCTGCTGGTAAGCAGCAGACAGGAAATTTGCCTCTGCCTCCCACCCCGCCATAAACGTTCCCCCCCTTGCTCTCACAGAGATTGTGGAGCACAGAGCAAGCAGCAATAACAATGGGGATATTTCTCTCGCTGATGTCTGAGTGAATCAGTAACGAACGCCATCTCCCCTTCAGATGGCCAAATGCACACTCTACGGCCATTCTGCACTTGCTCAGCCTGTAATTGAACAGCTCCTGACCCCTGTCCAGGGCTCCTGTGTAGGGCTTCATAAGCCAGGGCATTAAGGGGTAGGCTGGGTCCCCAAGGATAACGATTGGCATTTCCACACACCCCCCCCACAGAAATTTTCTGGTCCGGGAAGAAAATCCCTTGCTGCAGCTCTCTAAATATCCTAGAGTTCCTGAAAACACAAGCACCATAAACCTTTCCCGGCCATCCCACGTACAGGTCGGTGAAACGTCCGTTGTGGTCAACCAGTGCTTGCATGACCATAGAATAATACCCCTTCCGGTTTCTGTACTCTGCGACCTCGTTGTCCAGTGCCAAGATAGGGATACGAGTCCCATCTATAGCCCCACCACAGTTAGGGAATCCCATCGCGGCAAAGCCATCTATTGTAGCTTGCAGGTTTCCAAGGTTTATAACCCTGGGTAGCAGCTGCTCGACGATTGCCCTGCTTACTTGCATCACAGCAGACCCCACTGTAGATTTACCCACCCCAAACTGATTCGCGACTGACCGGTAGCTGTCTGGCATTGGAAGCTTCCAGAGGGCTTTCGCCACTTGCTTCTGAACTGTGAGGGCTGCTCTCATTCTGATATTCTTGTGCCAGAGGGCCAGGGAAAGCAGGTCACAAAGTTCCATGAACGTGCCCTTACGCATGCGAAAGTTTCTGAGCCACTGAGAGTCACCCCAGACCCTCAGCACTATGCGATCCCACCAGTCCGTGCTTGTTTCCCTGGCCAAGAATCGGCGTTCCATAGCATGAGCCTGCCCCATTGCCACCAAATTTGCCAGATTGTCGGTCACCCTACTTCCAAAAACGTCAGTGTCCCTGTCCCTGCTGTGCATGTCCAGGTCCATCTCATCACTGTCGTCAGGTTCCAGAAAGCGGAGTTGTCTCCGGATCGCCTTCCTCTGCAGACAACGCAGTATAAAGTCCACAACAATGCACGAGGTCTTCACAACGGCCAGTACTGCAGTAGTGGCATCAGCGGGCTCCATGCTTGCAGTGCTATGGCGTTAGCGCAGTGCGTAGAAAGGGCGTGAATAATGGGATGCCTACCTACAGTGCACCGCTCGAAATGGTGTCAGCGGCATGAAAAAAGGGCGCGAAATTATGAAATGCCTACCCATAGTGCAGCACTCAAAATGGTGCCTGCTGGGGACTCCGGGAACTGTGGGATAACTACCCACAGTGCACCACTCGCTATGTCGACGCTTGCCACAGTTGTGTGGACAGACACTGCCGACTTGCTGTGCTTTGTGGGGATGCACAAAATCGACTCTATACAGTCTGCTTTAAAAAATCGACTGCAAGGAAATCGACCTACTGCTGTAGTGAAGACATACCCTTACACACGGCACTCTGTAAATACACCCCAGAATTATATCAGCCTTTTTTGGACTGAATCACATTAACAACACTCATTCAGTTTGTGATCCACTATAACTCCCAGATCCTTTTCAGCCGTACTACTGCCTAGCTCGTTATTCCCCATTTTGTAATTGTGGATTTGATTTTTCCTTCCTAAGTGTAGTGCTTTGCACTTGTCTTTAATGTTGGATTCGGACCAATTCTCCAATTTGTCAAAGTTATTTTAAATTGTAAGTCTGCCCTCCAAAATGCTTGCAACCCCTCCCATTTTGGTGTGTCTGTAGATTTTACAAGTATACTCTCCTCTCCTTTATCCAAGTAATCAAAGAAAATATGAATAATACCGGACCAAGGGCAGAGCCCTGCACCACCCTACCTAAGTATCCCCTCCCAGTTTGACAATGAACTGTTGATAACCATGTTTTGAGTGCATTTTTTTCAGCTAGTTTTGCCCTCACCCCCATATAGTAATTTCATCTAGACCTCATTTTCCTAGTTATGAGAACGTCCTGTGGGACTTTGTCAAGAGCCTTAAGATATATATCATCAACTGCTTCCTCCTTATCCAGTAAGTCAATAACCTTGTCAAAGGAGGAAATGAGGTTGGTTTGGCATGATTTGTTCCTTAAAAATCCTTGCTGGCTATTTCTTATAACCCTACTATATTCTAGGTGCTTACAAATGGATGGTTTAATAATTTGTTCCTGTATCAAAGTTAGGCTGACTGGTATATAATCCTTCTGGTCCTGTTTGTTCCCCTTTTTAAAGGCAGGTGCTATTTTTGCCCTTCTTCACCCGGAGATTGCTTCAGCTAGTTCATATGCATGTCACACTGTTCTTAATAGTAAAACAAGCCCCAGAAAGGAAATCAGGGGCATTATAGCCATGATATATTATATGCCTACAAATAAAATAAAAGAGATTGAATAGCTGTACAGGGACACAAAACATCAATATTCTAACTTTGAGCAGCAATGCTAGAGTTAAAGATATAATAAAAAATGAAGCCTGTTATTAATTAAATGGAATATCTATTAGAACTGTGTATCATAACATCTTTATGGATGGCTCCTGTAGGCCGAAAAGCTAGCTGTATTAAAGAAAGTTGGTGTTTGACTTTAAGAGAGAATATGAAAAACGAATTAGGCTGCCTCGAGAGAACTCCTGTTTTCTTCATATACATTCTCAAGGCTGTGGGTTGACTCTCTGATACCTTCCTAATGTTATGGTAGTATGTTTCCTTATTCTGACGCCAGATGATATCAGGACTAGCATAGAAAATAATCTATAATCTAGTTTATGGAATGGATTAGCAAGGTTTCTGATTTCTGGTACTACATTCCTGTGGTATATTGAACATGTTTTCAATGAAGAGGCCTGTGCTTCTATATCTCTGCCAGTTGCTTTACCTAGCATAGTGCAGGCTGTTGTATATAAAAATTGAATGGGCTGTGAAGACCAAATCCTCTGTTAAAGTGTTGGGGGGAGCTCCTCTAGGTCAGGTTTGAGGTACATTAGTGGGGTGATATGAGGGAAGCTTTCATTACCACTGCCTATGTATCGTGACTTCTGTGTATGGGGAATTTCAGGCTCTAGAGCTGTCAATCCACTACATTTCACCAGCACTAATGTCAGACTTCTCTCCCCTCACCACCCCTCACGTTATAACAAAATAGAGGAAGGATCATGATTTCAGAAAGTCAGTCATTGCTTCATTCCCAAACAAACGGAGTAAGAAAAAATCCTTTCTCAAGTGAATATTGTTAATTCTTTTAGAGTTTATTACCAGATAAATTCTGGTGTAGCTTCAAGATGGCTGTGTAAGTTTTGGAGGTTCCTAAACCTCATAGCCTGAGGAAACCCCTTTAGCTATAGTGTTAAATATGAACTCATGCCTAGTCAAAGTTCTCTATGGATACTTTGCATTGATTGTCCACATAGTAATCTTTCTGAAAGACCCATTTCTATCTATTTCTTCACCTTATAGTGAATTAAGTTGGCTTGAATATAAATTGACTATTGCTGTTTCCTTTCCCCTCACTTTTTTCTCATTGTTTGTCTGCAGATGGTGGGCTCCTTGGACTGTTCGGAAAGTACTTAAAATGTAGCGAGTGCTAGTAATAAATGAATATATACCGTTAAGGGGACTGCCCCATATGGAGATTCTTTAAAAGTACTAAATAAATGGGATATGTGGGTGTGGTTTAATATTTCCACAAAGAGGCATTTTTGAAGCAGAGCACTGTTGTTCAGTTAGATTAATTTCAATTGATTTATTTTCTGAGTAAAATCATAGTCCCTGGACTGCTGTTGTCATTAAAATTCTGTGGCACTTTTCACAAGACAAGCGGTGTTAACCCCTGCGTTCTATCCGAGTTTTAAGGTGGTTATTACATTTGGACTCTCAATTCTCCTGTGATTTCAGTTGGATACAGTGTTCCAACTTGCTGTTTTAAATGGTGGGTAGTGTTGCTTGCAATGTTAAATCCAGTGTTGGCAGCATTTGAGTTGTTTGTGAAGTGGTTCTTGTACATGCAAGAATAGAAGCATCTTGGAATCCAGCAGAAAGACAGACCCTAAATATGTGTGAAATATTTATTTTATTGTTGTCTTAATAAGCATCCAAAACACTTTTAAACAGCTGAGATCCTCATTTTCCATGTTACCTCAATAAAGCCAAAGTGACTTTCTGGAAATATTTTTTAAAATGACTTATGAGCTGAAAGAACATGCAAAATTTCAGTACAAAGGTAATTTTTGAGAAATTTAAATAACTGGGAGATTTGAAAGAGATGAAAGTGTGGCTTAACCTTTACTATAGTATCAATGATTTTAACGTTGCTGTGGCAGGTGATTGATCTGTTTTGCATATTGTATTAAAATATAAAGGCATCTTGAAGCACCAGTTGTTCCAGTGAGGTGCTAGTATGAGGAAGTTAACAAGAATGGGAAACAGTAAAATGGGCTGTCAGATCCTTAACCGTGTATTTGTTGGTTTGTACTTTGACCACGTAGGATTTCAAAACCAGGTAAATAGATACAGTCTCAAAAATCATTTGCCTTCTGTTCCTGTAAAAGAGCATTGCGGTCCCACTGCCTCATTCTGTCAGAAAGCAGAAGTGAACTACATCAGACCCCTCAGTTACAGGGGAGTGCATTCATTCTGGTTAGCATCCGGAGGGTACTGCCGGTTAGAAGGAGAATAACCAGCTATTTTTATCTGTAGCTGCTCTTCCTTTGTCATGTTTGTACATTTCATCCTTTTTGTAGTGATACCTTTTGATGCAATATTTGTTTTAAATGTCAAGTAATCAGGATGTTGAATTGTAGTCCATCTGCAACCTGAGCCTAATTTAGAGTGTTGTAGAGCTAATCTCATGTGACACAGGTCCGTATAAGTTATTTCAGTGTAAGACATATCTACCTGTCTGTCACTGGTAGACAGATTCCTTTTTCTATTCTGGTTCACTTCCAGTTAGTGAACCAAGGTGAACTCAAAACTGGTTTGGAAGCATCAGCCCTGGTTGGGAGTGGGGGGTGTTGAAAGAAGAAGCTGGAAAGGGGAGTTGAAGGGGAGGTAATTCTTAGAAATGTTCCATGAAGAATTCTTTGCAGATCCAGAGTATGACAGATATTAATGTCTGCATATTACGCGTGTTGGACCATGTCCGAGCAAATCTAAAAATAACATGAAATGTTGCCATCAAGCTCTGTTCTTGCCAGCTGAAATGGTAGCTACGGTTTTTAGTTCAAGTTGCCACTCAGCAGAGCAAGAAGGAAACTATGTTGACTGCTGTACCAGCAGACTTGTCCGGCAATTCAGCATCAGTAATTTTTTCTTATGAATTGACCAAGACGAATATTTAAATTCTGTGAGAATTTTTTCTTTATGGAACAAAGTCATGCCTTTATTTGGAACCAATAAGTATAAATCTTTACAATTTGTTTGTACAGCCACAGTTTAGGCACAGGTTAAATAAAATATCCTAGGAAGGCATTGGGGCCATCTTGGTCATTCCTGAACAGGACAGGCTTTCTGCCTTGGGGTTGGTCAGTCCCTTAATAAGATTGTGCCTGTTTCTGCTCAGTCACATATGGCAGGTGTCCATGGGTCTCAGGTGTGCATTACAATGCTTTCTTTGGCTACAGACGTACCCTTTCAGAAGCCTCGTTGCGGTTGAAGGGATTCTGGAGTCCATTTGGGATCTCAGGAGGCCCATTGCTCTGGATAAATGGGGAAGCTTGTGCTGGAAAAGGAAAGTCCAGGGCAGAAGGGTGAGGGAAAGACGAGATGGAATGGATGGGTTGCTGTGGTTGGTGAGAGTAGAGTGTGAAACATAGGCAAGAATCAGAGTTAATCACCTGATGTAACCACTGAGCCAGGTTGCCACCTCTGCAGACAAAGACCGACTGAGCAAAGGTTGACATAGGAGCTAGAACTAAGGGGACACAGTCATTGTAAGGCAAATGACTTACATTTGCCACCATGAAGTGTACCTACTAGTAAGTCTGGTAGTTTCCAGCTACTTGCTTTGTTGCTTTTAGGACCTAAGTGCTAAGATATCTGAGTATTTGAGTGCATTCTATGTTAGGGGCCTGTCATGGACCCATGACCAGAAAGGCCCTGCAGAAGTTATTTCCACAAGTTTTACTAAGTTGGAAAATCTTTCTCAGTGCAATAAATTGGAAAGGAAAGATCTGTATTAATTTTTAAAGAAGAGAGGCACTTTGCTGAGTCGGTCTGTCTTTCCATGTAGCATCAAAGATTCCAGCGAGCTATAATTATTCTGCCCTTTTATGTGATTGAACATTAATTTTTCATTTCCCGTCATTACACTTGCTATCTTAATACTTTCTAATATTTAATCTTGTTTTATTGTCTGAATTTTAACATGTTATGCTAATCTTTAGCCAAGAGGGAAGCACTTGGGTTTTTTTCAGTCTTGATGTCTCAGTAGTGCTTCAGAACACTGCTTACTGGGGGAGAGGAAGGGCTCAGGAGAAGGAATACAGTCAATGGTGTTGGAACAGTTTGGGGGGGGGGGGTGCTGAGAGCCATTAAACCAAACTGTAAACCCTGGATAGAATGGAAACTAATTCAAGCCAAGAGGTGCTGCCACACCCCAGCACCTCTAGTTCCAGCACCTATGAATGCAGTCTTTTGGGGAGGGAGGGCAGAAAGGAGGCAGAAATGTTTTGCCATTTGAGTCTTTTCTCTGTCCAATTTATCAGAGATGCTTTGGAAGTGAGGGGAGCAATCACTTTTCTTTTAGGTGATTGTGATGTTGTGTTGAGCTCTCCTGTTGTTATCATTATGACTGTAGAAGACCCAGTCACAGACCAGGATGCCATCATGCTTAGGGCTGTACAAACATAGAACAAAAGGATGGTAAAATGTAGGTTTTGTTTTGTGATAAATCTGCTTGGCAACCATTTGACCATTTAGGCCTTGGTTACACCGGCACTTTATAGCGCTATATAGCCTTCAGGAGCGCTATAACTCTCTACCCGTCCACAATGGCAAGTCCGAGTTTATAGCCCTCATGGTAATCCACCTCCACATGGGGAATAAGGGCTGTTGCGCTACTGCTGTAGCGCTACGGCATGAATGTGGACACCCATTGCACGTTAATTAGCCTCCAGCCTGGCCCATAATTCCCGTTCGAGCCACTCTGCTCATCAGTTTCAAACTCTTCTGTCGCGTCCTCACGTGATCACACGCCCTTTAAATTCAACATGACTCCAGTGGTCGACTTTCCCACCCCAAAGTGGTTGGCCACCGATCGGTAGTTGTCTGGGGTGGCCAGCTTCTAGAGTGCTATAGCCACCCGCTACTCCACCGGGATGGCAGCTCTCAATCTGGTGACCTTGCGCTGCAGGGCGGGGGTGAGTTCAGCACACAGTCCCATGAAAGTGGCTTTTCTCATGTGAAAGTTTTGCAGCCACTGCTCATCGTCCCACACTTGCATGACGATGCGATCCCACCATTCAGTGCTCGTTTCCCGTGCCCAGAAGCGGCGTTCCACGGTGGTGAGCATGTCCGTTAAAGAGATGATCAGTTTAGTGTCCAATGCGTTCCTTGGCTCAAGCTCGTCTTCTTCAGACCCATCACTACTGTCACCTTCCATGTCAAGAACGAACTCCGCTGCGCAGAGAGTTGTGCTGGTGACACTCACCAGCATGCTCCTCAGCAGTTCATGATACATTACGGCACAGGAAAACGGACGACGGAGCACGCGCGCCTTGCTGAAACAGTTGAAAGATGGCACCTGAGGTGGACGGAAACACAGAGATTGCTGGGATATGACACAAAGCATCACAGGGAGCTGGAACAGGATGCAAAATGGCCGCAAGTGACGCTCCCCCTTTCCACAAGGCATTGTTCCCATTTGGGATACCTGCCCTATTGCACTGCTCCTAATGCCACCTGAAGTGCCGCAAATGTGGCCATGCTCTAGCTCTGGCGGGTCTAAGTGTACACATGCTCTATCGCAATACCTATTGCTGTATATGGGACGCGCTATAACCAAACGCGCTATAATCCTGTAGTGTAACCAAGGCCTCACTAGGATATCACACCATGGAAATTAAGGACTTCATGTCAGCTGAAGTGAAGAACTCAGATACTCCTTCAGCAAAAGCCTAGGACTCTACCATTTGAATTGAAGGATAACCTGCTTTTGATATTAGCAGTATAGGCCTTTAGCACATATCTGAGTAATTCTGATTCCATCCAATGGACAGTTACAGCTACTGCTTCCCACCAGACCTTCACTGCTCTCTCTCTGT
Source organism: Sternotherus odoratus (assembly GCA_032164245.1). Classification (NCBI taxonomy): domain Eukaryota; kingdom Metazoa; phylum Chordata; order Testudines; family Kinosternidae; genus Sternotherus; species Sternotherus odoratus. The sequence goes on along the minus strand of JAVMKO010000001.1, from coordinate 133,160,681 downwards.
TAGACTAGATGTCTCTTTACCTCCAAGATTCCTCTTTCTTTAATCTGCCCCTGTGGCAGCTGCTATTCAGCTCCCAGTTCAGCCTAGTTCAGTTAAAAGCAGCTAACCTGTTCCCCAGACATTAATGAGCATCATGGCTACGCTGGGAGGGAAAGTGGGATGCTGCCCTTTCAGAAGAGTAGTTTGATAGTACTTCTAAAGGGAAAAATGCAGCTTTTTTCTCTCGTAACCCCACTTTAAGATCTGCCCTGCTGGTCAGCACCACTGTGGAGGTAGTGGGGCAACTTCTAACTGAGCTAGGATGAGCTGGAAAGTGTTTTTTTTTTTTTTTTCTGGTGCAGTTTAATTTAAAGGAGAACTTCACTGAAGCAGTCACACAATGTATGCCTGAAGTAATTTATGGAGGACAGGAAAAGACAGAAATTCAAAGAACTGCATTAACATTAAGATTATTTCTCCAGTTCACTGAAGTATTAGGTAATCTTAAATGACAGAGGTAAGAAAAAGATGTGAAATTGTATGCCTGATTTTTTTATTATTATTATTTTTTCCCAAGTAATCTCCGATTTCAAGCAAGAGCATAGTAATTTGGGGCTTTTCCCCCAGCTGAAACTTTACACGGAGCTAAATATTTCTCTTTGTGCTGGCAGCTCTGGGAAATAAAATTCTTACTAAGTTAATGGGTATGTTTTAGATCAAGACTGTTTTGTTTTGTGTTTGTTTAACCAACAAAACCCTACTGTTTATCAATGACCTCATGTCCAGACTGACTGGACCCTACTCACGTAAAGAGTCAAAAATAATATTTTTATTCTGCAGTACTCTTCAGTTTATAAGACAACATAGCAACAACAACAAATCATATTATTCTACAGCACCCAGGGGGTAGAAGGCACCTGGTAGAATATATAAAAGATGTATGCTCTATCTCAAGTTACTTAGTCTAATTTTAGATATTATACTTTAGAGCAACAAGTGGGAAGGAGGGGGGGAATAGAGAAAAGGATGGGATTTACAAGAATACATTATGTAGTAACCTGGGTTTGTTATGAACACATCTGACTAATGCTACTACGTTATCCATTGTATAATTTATTTTCCTTCCCACTCATTTCTGGTTCTCTGACTGATGTTAGTGTTGTTTGTATGCCCCATGGAGGGAGTGATTTGAATGATGAAAAAGAAAGGAACTGGTTGCACTTATGTTCCACGCATAGAGAGCTACATGATAGATGGCAGAAAGATGGGAGTGGGAGGAGAATATAGGAATTACTAGAGTGGTGGTTTATCCATGGTTCATGTAGTCCAATGTCATATCTCTGACAATGACCAGAACTGGATGCTTCAGAGAAAGGTGAAAGAAACCCCAGAGTGCACAGTTATGGACTAGTCTGCCCACAAGGGAAGTTTCTTCATAAATCCATGACAACAAAAAACAGGAGCATTACATCCCTTCTAAAAATGGTTTTGTCCTGTGTAATGCACCCACGGTTAGGTTTAGTTATCCAGATAAAAGTCTGATTGTTTTCTTAATCTAGCTGAGATCTTGGCCTCAATCATGTCTACAGAAGTGACTCACATGGGCCAGGAACATGTTGTGTATCCAAAACCAAACCAAAAAAAAGAATTTAATCTTTTAGAAGTTGTTGCTTTTCTTTTTAATTGAATGTTCCCTTGTTCCTATGTTCCTATGAAAGAAGGTAAATAATAAGTGTCTGATTTACCTTGTCTGTGCCATCCATTATTTTGTATTCCTCTCATTTTTCTGTTTGTCTCCTCTGTAAAGTAAACAGTTAATGATCCCTTCAGTCTCACTTCTTGCGTCTTACCATTTTTGTCACCCAGCTCCGAGCCTGTTTTATTTTATTCTATCCTTTTTTGCAATGAGTGTCACCGGGAACTGAACTAAGTATTTTAGGTGAGAGAATCCTATTGACTTACATACTGGCATTATAACATGTTCAGAATTGTTCCCATTATTTGAATCCTAACATTTTCTTTGCATTTTTGACTGCTGCAGCACATTTTGCAGTGGCTCACAAAACTACATTATCCTGGGAGAGTTTACATTTTATTTCATTAATTGTTCTTAGTCAACTGTTCTTAAAACAGTTTAATATTTAAGGTTATTTTAACTCATTGACCCAGACAAAGGAGTGGCATGACGAGAACAAAGAGCTTAATAAATGAGGAATTTTGCCAGCAAACACAAATCCACACCTAATATGGATTAACTAATATGAACAAACTTGCATCACACTCCAAGACATGTTTCATTAAATAGTACAGACTGGAGAAATTTACCTGGCAAATATATCTGCTAAGCAGATGTGGTGTTTAATAAGGGAGACAATAAAAGGGAATCTGCTATGTGTGGATTGAAAAAAAAGTTTGGAATTATAGCACTGACGTGTTTAAAGAAATGTGATAAATTTGTGATAAATAAGCATGAAAGCTTACATGCTCATGGTAAAGCTTTCATGGTTACCATATTTGGAGAGAGAAACTGTGTGTGTATTTCTATATTTAGATGCTTATGCCTGGGGGAGTGTAATATACTGCTGTGAATACTGAGAGTTGTGAGACACTGTTTATCTCTCTGCCTCAGCCAGAGTGAGTTTTACTGCTGATTAGACTGTATATCAGCTCCCTGCTGCACCAGCCTGTCTTCCTCACCAGCAAACTGCTCAAGGCTCTCCTGGCCCAAACCTCATCTGGCAAGGAACAGTCAGTGAAGTCCAGCCCCACAGCTCCTCTCTGTTTCTCCGCAATGCACAGCCCCTACCACTGTTTGCTGCTTTGTTAAAGAGTCAGTACATCACTACTTATTAATTTAATTGGGGTAAATACACCCTTCTCTTCAAACACAGAACTGAAATGGTTTATAGTAAAAGTTAAACACATTTATTAACAAAAGAGCATGGATTAAATGTTAAGTGAAAGAGAGAAAGGTAGAGCAAATAAAAGGGAAGACATGCATCTAAAAGTTTAGGTCTTTATCTGGCAAGATATAGTCTTTGTTTGAGATGGTTTATTTTATCCACAGTCTCGTTTCTGGCTTTTTACTGGCCAGGAGCCATCACTGAAATCAAATTGCTTAGTTTTTGTCTTTTAAGATCTTCTTATCAGATGTGGAGCTTGCCAAGCCAATTTGTGGTAACCTCATCAGCAAAATGCAGAGCCCTCAGACCACCATCCAATCTGGTCAGAAGGCAGTCACCAGTGATGTGTAACACTGCTGTCTCTGGCTACAGCTGCATGTGGGAACCTCTTGTTGCTCCAGATGTGAAGGCTGGCTATACATTGACCTTGGACCACTGAAAATCGGTTCAGAAATGCGCATGAACAGGTCAAAACTGGGTAAATCCCTGGGTGAGTCAGTTATGAGAGACTTGTTTCTGATGTCAGCTGCAGACCATTCTTCAAGCCAAGTAGACATCACAGAGAAATCTGGGCAAGCAAGCGGGCCCACAATGGGTGCTTCGACAGGAAGCGTACTTACTCTTAGAAGATCAAAAAGGTGTGTGTATTTGATCTTCTTAACCATTCTGGCTGTAGCATCCTCACAATGGATGTGCTTAATGGATGTGTGCTTATGGTACTGATGTGGGTTGAATCATCCCAGCTATGATGCACATGGTCAAGCATAGTTGTGTGTCAATCAACTTGATGTGAAATGACTGGAGCCAGACCGGAGCACAGTATTCTGCTGCAGAATAACAGAGGGCTAACCCAGATAATAGGAAAGTTTGAGAGTTTGCTAGAAGTGCCTAGAAGTGCCAACCAATTTGCTTAGAAGGTTGTTACACCTCCATACCTTAGCTGCAATGTCTTCAGGTGGTTAAGATATGGGAAGGACCTCTTTAGGCTGGGATTTATGTTTCAAGCGATGAAGTTAGGATAAATCACTGTTAATACCGCATTTGACTGCTGGCAATTCCTCAGCATTGAGCTGTAGTATTCTCAGGACTAATCTAATGGATCAAACAGGGAGGGGGAGCAGAATTGCATCAGGAATGTCAGCAGACAAGTGACTAAGATTCAGCCCTAGAAAGGACTTTGAATGCAGTCAGCTGATTGGATAATCAGTTTCTCCAGTATTAACTTGGTACTCATGGGGTGCGTGACAAGAACACTGACCCATTGCCCCCATCTCTTAAGATGGAGTCTCTCTCTGTTATATATATCTTTGTGATGGGGTGTTCATCCCACACCAGCCTTGAAGGGGTTAAGGTGGCTCAGAAGGAGCCAATTAACTATATGGGCCACACCAGGGAGAGAGCTAAGGACTGAAAAAAGCTAATTGATTATGAAGCCCAGCGGGGCAGGAGCTTGTATAAAGCCAGGAAGTTTGCAACAAAAGGGGGATTCAGGGACAGAGTCTGCAGTCATCCTCTGGGCACGGAGAGGTGGGGCAGGAGAAAACCCAGGAGGAGCAAAAGCCTCACGATCCTAGCCATGTGGGAAGGGCTTACCCATAGGAGTTTTGGGGAAGAAAGCTTTTGAGCCTGTGGCCTCCTGTTCTCTTCTTTACTTCTCCATTAAAGTGGCCTTCCTAACGGCAATCCCCTCTGCGAGGAGAATGGGTGAGCTTCTGGCCCTCGTGGCGCACCTACAGTATTCCACAGGGATAAAGTGTCCATGAGATTGTAGCCCAAATTCATCCTGAAGGTCTCTTTGGATTTTCACCTGAACCAGACTGCTAACTTGCTGTTCTTCTACCTGAAACCGCACAATCACAGGGAAGACAGGAAACTCTACTCCCTGGACAACCACAGAGCTTTAGCTTTCTACTTGTAAGAACAAAGTCCTTTAGAAAGCATCTCAGATGGCTTGTTTCCATTGCTGAGAGAATGGATGGTCAGGCAGTCTCTTCAAGAAGATTTTCAAAATCAATTTCCCGATGCCTTCTCCTTCACTATCAATTTATGGAAGCCCCATCCCCTCATGGTGTCAGGACACTCTCAACTAGGTTGCCTCGGCGACAACTCTCCTAATGGTCGGTAGAATAGTGACTTGGGGCTTCACTCACACTTTTCACTACGTATTAAACCTTTGTTCAAGCTTCATCCTTGAATGACTCCTTTGGTTCAGCGATTGGTGGGGCAACATGCATCCTCACCCCCACCCTCTGCGAGTACTACTTGGTAGTCACCCACAGTGAATTCCCATAACGACCAGCATTCAAAGAAGAAAGGAAGATTACTTACTTTGTAGTACTTGGAGTTCTTTGAGAAGTGTGGTCCATATGGGTATTCCATTGCTCACCTTCCTCCCCATCCACTTGGATCATCTCTTGATTTGCAGTAGAGTAGGGACTAGAGTTGGTCAGTCTGTGCCTCCCATGATACCCTCACTTCAGAGCACAAGGAAGCATAGGGCGCAGACACAGACCAATGGACTCTGCTACTGAAAATCTGGTGGTCTGAGATGCATGGAGCGCATGCACACTCATAGTGAATAGCCCACAGGGACACCACATCTTGAAGAACTCAATTTCTAGAAGGTAAGTAACATTAATACATATTACATGAAAAGTTCCACAAGCCTTAAGAAAGAGGCTAAAAGATCAGCTGTGAAAAATGACAGTAATGATGACCTAATAATTTGGGGGCAGCATTGCCATTGAACATCAGGAACAACTGAAGAAAGTACTGGAAATTGTGAGAGCTAATAACCTTAAGGTGAATAAGGCCAATTTCAAACAATGGAAATAACATACTTGGAAGAGAGACTGACCTCTGAGGGAATCTTGCCCAGTGAATCAAAGATTGACGCAATACTGAACGTTCTGAGACCTGAAGATAGAAAGATAATTCAAAGGCTGCTAGTTGTGTTGAACTATGTCAGCAAATACATGCCTACCTGTACCACACACAGAATTTATCTAGGACAACTCACAAGGTCACCAAATGAGTGTAAATGCTTAATATGATTTAAAGTACATTCTGACACCAGCTCCAGTGCTGCAATTTTTTGACTGATTGAAAGACATTAAACTCTCCACAGACACCTTGAAAGAAGATCTGGGAATAGTAGTATTTCAGTGTCATGGAACTGATTGGTTGCCAGTCACAAATGCATTCGGGGCTATGACAGCTGCAGAGAATATATTAGGCATAAATTGAAAGAGACACATTAGGTCTGGTGTATGAATGTACAAGATTTCATGATTTTCTCTGTGGTCATAGCTTCAAAGCAGAGAGTGGTCACAATCCATTGATTGCAGTATACAAGAAGGGACTTGGAGAAGCATAACCAAGAATACAGTGACTACTTTTGATGTGATCTTGAAGTTCTAACCTGGACGCCACTTAGTAAGGGTAGACACATTATCAAGATCATATGTTCCATCTGACAGTATACAGCCTGATGATTTGGAACAAGCAGTTAACATACATATGAATATGATAAACGTCACATAGTGTATTTTTAGGCTAAAGATAAAATGATGTAACCAGAGATACAAGTGATAAGTAAAGGAGGAAAAAAACATTTTCCACCTGCCTATTCCCTATCAGTGATCTCAGAAGTGCTCTTTAAGGGAACACAGATTGTGGTTCCCACAGAGATGAGAAGGGAAGTAGTTGAACAGATACATGAAGGGCACCTGGAAATGACCAAATCAAAAAGGGAGAAGTAGAAAAATTTTACTCTGACCACAGATGAGCAGTGACATTGAAGAAATGGTGAGCGAAAGTGGAACATGTCAGAAATATAGAGATTCCCATCTGAAACAACCAATGGTGCCATATGAACAACTTGAGATTCCATGGGACAAAGTTGGAATTCACATACTGATCTTGAGAAAACATGATCACATATTTATAATGGACTGCTTACCCGATTTCCCACAAGTAAACACACTTGAAGATACCACAATAGCACCAGTAGGCAGGCTAAGTAAATCTGATTTTCACATCATGGAATTTCTAGAACCATAATCACTGGCAATGGACCATACTTCAAAAATAGGGATTTCCTGGACTTTGGTAACATGTATGGCTTTCATCATGAGACATCTAGTCCCACATATCGTGAGATCAAAGGAGTATCTGAATGTGGACTATGTATACGGAAGAACTTGCTCAAAGAAGCAGTGGATGCAAGAGAAGATCCATACTTAGCACTACTCAGCAATGGCACTCCACTTCTGCAATGTGGAAAGTCATCCATTGAACTCTCCTACAACAGACATATAAATACTTGTTTATCAGATTTGGGGCATTGGAAAGGATGATTACGAAGTGTTAGATAGTGGGGTGTGGGGACTGGGAAAGTACAATCAGACTAATACAATAAAGGAGCAAGACCCCCTCCATAAGTTAAAAAACAAAGTGAGAATTTGGCAAGATGGACACTTGCCAGTCCAAGCTGCAGTGATCAAAGAGGAGTCACCTCACTTGTTCTCAGTGATCACAGAGAAAAAGGCAAAATCTTACAAAGGAATTGTACGCATCTGCTCAAGATACCTGAAAACTTGGCTAAGACCAATGAAGTGAGAGCAGACATACTAGCTGAAAACAATTCACAAACTGTGACCCTGTTGTTGATTGTGAGACTAAGCAGCTTGTTACAGACAAGAACTTGGCCTGAAGAGAGTTTGCAATACAGCAGATTGAGATGTGTTAGGGTTGTGTTTAAGCAACCTTAAGATTTAAGTCAGTTTGGGGTGCAGGAGGAGGTAGGGGGTGCAGGCTCCAGGTGGGCAGCACTTATCTTTGGCCACTCCCAGGTGGCAGCGCAGTGGGGCTAGGGCAGGTTCCCTGCCTGCCCCGGCCCCATGCCGCTCCCGGAAGGGGCCAATATGCCCCTGTGGCTAGGGGGGTGGGGGCAACCTGGCTCCACACGCTGCCCCTCTCTGCAGGCACTGCCCCTGAGGCTCGTATTCGCCACAGTTCTCCATTCCCAGCCAATGGGAACTGCGGGGGTGGTTCTTGCAAGCAGGATCAGCATGCAGAGGAGGGAGACCCCGTCCTCTCCTCCCCCAGGTCCGAGGGAGCAGCATGGGGCCGGGGCAGACTGAGAGCAAGCCTTAGCAGCAGCCCTGCTGCACCCATCGGTCTTTTACCATCCAGAGATCATGATCAACTGGGAGAGTCTCCAGGATCGACCACGGATTTCAAAATTTCTTGTGATCCTTTATAGGTGGCAAATGAATGCCTGTTCTTTCTTGGCCCACAATTCTGATCTGAATAAAGTTCATTAGCATGTTGATAGGTCCCTCAGTGAGGGGGCCATGGTTTATGTGGGAGAGAAAACAAATTTCCTTTTCATTCTCCATCCTGCTTCTAGAGCAGAGGCGGGCAAGCTCCGGCTGGTGCGGCTGCTCCGGCCCCGCCCCAGATGCCTCAGCGCACCTCACGAGCAGCATTCTGGGAGGCGGGGTTGCGCGGCTCCGTGTCTGGCTCCGGGCCAGACATGCTGTTCTGAGTAGCAGTGTGGTAAGATGGCTGGGGCGAGGGCAGGTGGTGTTGGATAAGGGGCAGAGGGTCTCGGGGGGTGGTCAGGGGACGGGGAACAGGGCTTTGGATAGGGTGTGGGAGTCCCAGCAGGCCTGTTAAGGGGCGGGGGTGTGGCTCGGGGTCGGGGCAGTCAGGAGACTGGGAGCAGGGATGTTGGATAGGGAGTGGGGTCCTGGGGGGTGATTAGAGGGTGGGGGTCTCTGGAAGGGGTGGTCAGGGAACAAAGAGTGGGGGGGGTCTTAGATGGGGGTGCGGTCCCGGGGAGGGTAATTAGGGTGGGGGCAGTCGGGGACAAAGAGCAGGAGGGCTTAGATGGGGTAGGGTCCTGGGGGGGCAGTTAGTGGGGTGGTTTCTGGAGAGGGCGATCAGGGGACAAGGAGCAGGGGAGGGGTGGATGGGTCATGAGTTCTGAGGGAGGCAGTCAGGGGGCGGGAAGTGGGTGGGGCCAGGCTGTTTGGAGAGGCACAGCATTCTCTACCCAGCCTTCCACACAATTTTGAACCCCAAAAAGTTTGCACACCCTGTTCTAGAGTGATTAGTTTTCCATAATCAAATCTGTATCCAATATGATTTCATGACAGATGGTATCCAATCAACTACAGTGTTTACTGATATTTAATTCAACTACTAGCTATCAAGCTCACAAATTTTACACTCAGCAGCTGTCAAAGTTAAGTTTTAGGATACTTAGTGTAATTCAAATTCTCCAAAATGTGAGAAAGCATGGAACTTAGAATGTAAAATAGTCTCCCGGGATAAATATGTAAAATCATTGATAACCATTATGTTATGTTAGGATTTTCCCATGTGATTCCAAATTACTGTGTTGATGTGTAGAAATCCATTTGTAAAAATCTCCAAACTTCCGTTGCAAAACTTTAATGTGCATTGTTGCATCTCTGGAGGCGTGAGACTTTTTCATTCCAGTGCTTCATTTTTTAATAAATAAATCACATTGATTTAGTAAGTATCAAATACAGTTCATTGTGTCTCTCTCTTGTCTCTCTTTATTAATCTCTTGAGCCCTGTAAGTACTTACTGCTGGTAGTCACGCAGATGTTACATAATAGTGAATGGGCACGTCTTCTGTAGTTTGATGCTTAAAGTATCATATTGTTCACATTTTTCAAATAAAGTCAATACATATTAGGAACAGAAAAAATAAGATCCCCCAAATTATTCAATACAGAAATTGAATTAGTCACTCTTTATCATTAAAATTGATGGGAAGAATATTCTGACAATTAGTAGAGGAGTAATGAGCAGGTTGTAATTTGATTACATCAGAAACTTTTTTGCAGTTGATTAAAAGCATCTCAACTGCTTTCCTAGGTTAACTTGACATCTGCTTGAACTGGGAGGCTAATGTTACCTCTTTGAATGGCTTTTCTTCCCTATGCTTCCCTAAAAAAAAATTTCAAAATGTTCCTTGATCTATTTTTTTTCAAAACATCAGTGTTTTTAGTTTTTTGGTCATTCTGTTTTAAGTGTTGGATTGATGCCATTCCCTAACCATCACTAGTAAGAGTCCCATGGCCTAAAATTCTACACACAGAATTGAATATATATACCTTTATAGAATAGAACATGTCACCAAGTTTCACATTCTTGCTCTTATAAGTAATTAATACTAATACATCAGTTTGGACTTCAGCCTGAGCTATTTTTTCTCAAAGTGCAAGTCTTGTGTTCTGGGCGGGAGTAGCTGACTTCTTCCAAGAGAAATGCCAACAAATGCAGCAAGAAAGGGATGTTTTCCCAGAAATCCTGTGGTCTAAACCTTTTTATTTTCTAGCAGTAGTGTTGTCGCTGGTTTGTTGATCTAGCAGTGATTTATTAGGATTGGACCACAACTGAACATAGGAAATCTTGGGCCATGTATCAGGGTCCTGCTTTTACTTGTCTTGAATTAAAGCTGAACAATGTAACTAAACTTGTAGAACGGTAGTTAATAAACAATGAATGAATATGTTTTTCCATTTTGCTGAATGAGATTGAGATATCTTGGAGGGGTTGTAAATTACTACTAATAATGCTGCAGGTGGAAGGTTATTCACTGAATTCCAGAAATATAGGAAAATAGATTGTCTTATAGAGCAGAGGACTGAAAATATTAAGAGTGACTATGGAAGTAATCTTCAGTCACTTGTATTTTGGAACTATGCTGCTTGCTGCTGAAGCTGTTTCATGTAAATAAACTGGGTATGATAGAGTGACACTCCCTCCCCCCCCCCCCCCTAGAAGCTATTGTCACTGTTGTTCATTTTTCTAATGGAAAGTTGAGAGATGTGTTTTTAAAAAACTGCATTTTTTCTCAGATCTTTCTGATGATGAAGAAATGGAAAAATCAACCAACACAAGTAAACCAGCGCAGCCTGACTCAGACTCTGAGTCCAAACCAAGTGGATTAAAGAAAAGAAAACAGGTTGGTAAAATTTATGACTGTATTGATCATAGAGACAATACATCATGAAATAAGGCTTTTCACCCTAAATAAATGGTGCATTTCTCCACTTACCCTCCTGATCTTTTGCTTAGTACTGGTGTGTTGCCTGCATTATTTGGAAACAATTAAGTTCCAATCTTAAGAGATTTCAGTCATAACTTAGTCTCCTTTTATACAGGTACAATAGAGCCCATCTCTTTCCCCTGGCTTGTGTCAGGGGACTGGGGGGTGGTGTAGGGCTAAGTGATGTGCCAGTCTTTTAATGTTGACATTGCCTGAAAATTCTTATAGTTTATGACTTAAAGATTGGACAGCACCCAAAGAGACAACCAGAACCTACCCTCACTGAAATGGCCCTTAGACTTGAATGAGGAATGACTGGGTCCCAGGTAATGGACCTCTTTAGAGGCCAGTTTTGAAAAATATTGAGCATCTTCAACTCCCACTGAAACCAGTAGGAATTGAGGACACCCGGTTCTGTGGCTGGTAGAACACTCAAGGAACAAGAACGGCAGGGGACTTTTCCCAGCACACAGACCCTTCTCCCTACTGCCCCTGCCTGCACACAGCCCCTAGCTACCCCTCTCTCTGCACCCTGAGATACCCCCTGCCTGCGCACAGCCCCTTGCTATCCCTTCTCTGCATTCTAAGCTAGCCCCCTGCCCATATACAGCCCCTAGCTACTCCCAGTCATACACCCTGACCTAACCCCTGCCTGTACACAGCCCTTAGCTACCCCCTCTGCACCCTGACCTAACCCCCCCCCTCCGCCCACACACAGCCCCTAGCTACCCCACTTCCTGCATCCTGGGCTACCCCTGGGTCTGTACACAGCTCTCAGGTACCCCTCTTCCTGCACCCTGAGCTTTTTTCAAACTTTTTGAGCTGAGTACTCCACCTTTGAGTTATAATTTTTGGTTGTCCCCTCCCCCAACCCAGACTGGAAGGTGGCCTGCTGAGGTGAGTTCGAGTGGAGGTGGCGCTCCCTCCAAGGACCCTGCCATGTGGAGCTGGCTCGAGTCCTGCAGGCCATTGCCCATCAAAAATAGAAGTCAAACTACACTTATGTCTGAGTGCCCCCCTTCCTCATGCTGGGCCAGGGAGTTTTTATAGCATGTTTTAGGGGGCCTCAGAAAGAAAATGGTTGAGAACCCCTGGCCTAGGACATTTGCTGCTAACAGAGATCTTTGTTTAGTTTAAGGAGTTGAACCTGGATTTTGGATCAGAAAGGTTCTGAGTTTTAGCCCCACAGCAGCTATGACGCTCCATTTGGCAGTGATGTGTGGTGTCACAAGGCCACAAATTCATTACAATATCACACAGCTCCTTTGTTGCAAGAAAGTTTGCTTATCAGATATGTTTACAGAGGTGCCTATAATTTTAATGTTTATGTTTCACTTGAATCCTGCATTTCTGGTATATATTAAATTGCAGATTTAATCCACTTCACTTCTGTCTAATTCACAGTCCAGAAGCTATTTTGTTGTGGCCTTGGTGTACGGAAACAATCAGGAGAGAAATGAACGGAATTATTAACATATATATTTTCAGTCCACAGACTATTTTGTTAGTTTAATTAATTTGTAAACTGTCTACAGACCCACAATGAAAAGAATAATTTGTCTCCATTTTAAAGCAGGGAGTTGAAATGTTTATTTTGTCAGTAACTCCCCAAATCAGTGGATGGACTAATTGGAATGTAAACTTTCACTCTCTTTCTCTGATGACACAAGAATGTTTTCACTTTACAGTTTGGTTTTTCAGTACCTTGGCAACATGTGAAGAGATGTTGCATTAGAAACATAACACAGGAAACACTTTATGTTCTGTCTGTGATTAACAAACATGGAATTCATGGCATTTTATTTAATAAATCAAAGGTCTTAGCACAAATTTCCTGTTTTTCTGCATTTTTAAAACTTCCATGTAAAAATAGCACAAAAATATGCAGAGTACATGGAGCTAGGTCAAAATCGGTGGGTAGTCTGCACAGTACAATTCAGAAGAAAAAAATGCAAATGATTTTGTTAATGGCGATTTGCAAAAAGCCTCTGAATTAGCAAGAGTAGGAGAAACAATACCTGAAGAAGGGTCTGATGCTCGGTCTAGATAAGATGCTTAAACAACTGAAGATTCCAAACCATCAACAAAGGACACACACAATTAGGTTTATCTGAACATCTCAGTTACATGTGGTGTGGAGTAGTTGTGTCTGAATAAATGATACTTGTATTCCTAGCTTCATCAGCCAGCAGGCCTACACTGCTCCACTACAAAGGAGTCTTATGCATCTAAGTAGAAGAAAATAGTCAATGAGTCTAGGCTAGTTTCAGTGGAAAATCATTACAAATAATGGTTCTCTGCACATGTTTCAGTGGAAGACTAGCAATGGAGAGAGAAACTATAGTCCATACTCTGACAGGTATGGCCATTTCCTCAATATCCTGGACATAACTTACTGAATCTACGTATCTTGAGAGTTTGTTGTGTTAAAAATGCAAATATTTATGTATATTATTGTGGGATTATATCTACATCTCTAAAGGGGAGACATGACTTAATGTCATCCCTGGGAAGTTGTTATGAGAGCTTCAAAGGATTCTTGACAGTGGGTCAAACAAGAATTATTTTTTAGTTGGGTGGGTTTCGTAGGAAATACTGGGGAGGACGGAAATGCAAATTCCCACCTCCGGAGTCAAACTTTTTAAGCTACATCACAAGGAGACACTCCTTGTCTGCAGATTAACTGTTCCCAGGGTCCCAATATAAAAGGCCCAAAGTGTATAATGGAGCAACTCACAGATTCATGAGTGTTCTTGTTCTGAGCAAAAGGTGTTATGAATCTGTTACCACAGGACAACTCCTGTGTGTTCTGAAAGGCTGACTCCCACCAGAATCGTTCTGGAATTAGGTTGACCTCTGGTAATCTTATTAGCATGTGTGCAGGTACTTTTATTGTTTTAATATGTTTTTCTCTAATGTTTTCAATAAGACTAGCTTAAGAATCAATGTGCTTGCTCATGAAGAGCTGTGTGGTACCTTATTTCCTCTAAGGAGAAGGCAAAGCAGGTAGTCAGTCTGACTTGTTGGAGAAGTCAGTGTGAGCAAGGAACTGTGCAGCTTTGAAAACCCCCAGTCAGAAGTGGTAGAGACTGGAGTCTTCTTCTAAGAGAGATGACAGCTGAGAATCTGGGAGCCTAGAGCAGATGTTCTTGCTTCACTACAAGGGGAAAATACAAGTGCACTTGCCCTGAGCTATGAAACATACATCTTGCGGGGGAAGAGAAAAATAAGAAACTCATCAAACTGGTTTGGGCCAGCAAGGTAGAATCAGTCTTGTGGGTGGGGTAAATATGGGAGTTTGGACAAGAAGAGAGAAAGACTTAGACTCTCAGGAACAGAGAAGTGAGTTGCCTGGGCATTATATTTGTACAGTGTCTGGCACAATGGTCTCCTGATCCTGGAGATGCTACCACAATGGAAATAACATATAGTAATAATTGTTTGCAGTGTTGTGGTAGCCCCGTTGGTCCCATGATATGAGAAAGATGAAGTAGGTGAGGTAATATCTGTTATTGGATCAACATCTGTTGTTGGAAGTTACAAGCTTTTGAGATTCACAGAGCTTCCACCATCAGAGCTTGGTCCAATAAAAGATATGATCTCCTCTATCTTGTCTCTCTTACAACAGTGATAATTGCACAGACAATGGATCCAAAACTTTGTAACCTGCTGGATTGAGATGAAAAAGGTAAGAAATGGATGAGAGAGAGATTTCCCCTTGCTGGCTCCATTTATAATCTCAGCCAGAGTTAGGAAGATGGTTTGACTTTAATTCAGTAGTTTAACACATGTCCATCTGAGAGTCATACTCACGATGACAGGTTTTAGGGGCGGTTAGGACTAAGTCCCATTAATAATACCCAGCTATCAGCAACACCTGCAGTTCTCATACTGTTGTATATGTACCACGGTTGTATATGTACCATGAGCTGCCACTATATTTAATTTTCCTGTGACCGCTGGACATGATCTCTCTACTTTGCCACCGTTAGAAGCTGAGTGCTCATATACCAATCATCCTAAATACATACAAATGGGGAGAAATGAACCAAAGAGACATTTCATGGACTAAAAAGCCAATATCCATGATATTAAATGAGGAACAGCACAGAGCAAAATTTGAAAACATCTCTTAAAAAATGTTACATTATAAATATAAAAGAAAGGAAATCAGAAATACAGAAAAATCATTATTTCCAGTTATTCTCTCCTATCTGTACAGTATAGTTCACCAGCTGGTTGTTCAGGTTGTACCCAATTACTGCATTTCAAAGCCCTGTTTGGCAAAGTTAGAATGGTTGTCTCACACAATAATAGAGATTACATGTATTTAATTTTTGAAAGTCTGTTCGCTTTTTTCTTCTGATTTTTTGTTGTTGTTTTGAACATGCTGTAAACCAGATTACAAAGGTGTGCCTATGACTCATATGTTTCAGGTTTCAGTGATTTTTTTTCCTGTTCTCTGCTACACCAGTGTGAATATGAAATAGTTCCAGAAGTTACTCCAGATTTACACCACTGTGTTTTATCCCAAACCTGTACATTTCTCTCTCTCTCTCTCTCTCTCTCTCTCTCTCTCTCTCTCTCTCTCTCTCTCTCTCTCTCTCTCTCTCTCTCTCTCTCTCTCTGTGTTTCTGAATCTTTTACCCAACTTCTGTCCCCCACCATCATGTTCTGTGAGGTTTTGGGGTAATAATATCTCTCATGATGAATCTCTTTTTACAACATGTGCTTTGCAGCCTGCGGAATGTTTTCTAACTCGTCCTGAGGAAAAAGAAGAAAGCACTGCGAAGGTGAAAAGGAGAAGGAAGGTACTGGAAACTCCCCCATACTTCCTGCCCAATTGAAAGTTCAACACAAATGGTCTTCAGGAGCTGACTGGGTGCAGTTGCTTTTTTTAAGACATGTCCGCTTCAGGATAGCACAATGCCAGTGATGTCCTTTAAATGGTTGTAGAAGCTTGTTTCCCTTGGTGTAGTATACTGGGACCGTAACGTTGCAGCCAGTTTTATGAAAGAGAGAAAATCAGCTCTGTCTTAGACGAGAAACCTTTCTCAACTCCAGTCAAATGCCTGCTTCAACACCTACGTACCCAACCACAACCTTGTGTCCAAAGCTGACTAGAAGAGCTTAATTCAAGGATAGAAAAGGCATCGGGGAGATGATTATATGGGCAGTAGTGCTTTTGTCCCCTTTCTCCCCACAGTATAGATACTGGGGTCCTTGTTCTGTACTGACCTTCTGACCATGACCCATGCCTGCCCCCAGGGTCACCTTCCACAGTCCTGGTGGAGATTATATAGCACAAAGGGTGTTGTCTTTCTGAACAGACTAAAATGCTTAGGTGTCTCACAGAGCAGGCACGCAGGGTTTTAATTTCATATTAGACCTTTCACGCATTCCCCCTTTCCCCCCCAAGGGGTGGGAGGATTTTGCCTTAAATGCAGTGTAGGCATTAATAACCATGTCACTTTCTCTGCAGCGAAAACAAATGCATCCCATGATAAAAATGCATGACTAGACCTCAAATAAACCTCCAGTTTTCATGCAAACAGTAGAGGCTTAGTTGGATCTTTCTTTTCAGGGATAATATGCCATTAAGTCTGTACACATACCCTGTCAGGTAATTATCATGAAGAATTTATCATACTGTACTAACATATAGGTCCAAAACTAACAACTCTCTCTGTTATAAATAAATAATAAATAAAATACAACTCGTTGCTCCTTAAGCATCTGGAATGAATTGGAAGAAAAATAATAAAACTTCCTGTGTGAAGAACATTTTCCCACATCTCTCCTTGAAGAAAAAGAGTATGATCAAGAGTCCTTGCACTGGTGGTTATAGAATTTCTCATTAACATCAGCATCTTCCTCAAGAGAGCCATAATTTTCCAGAAGGAATTGAGTGAGTCAGTGAATGACGTAATGAGCCTGTGAAACGGCAGTTATCCCGTGGTACTAAGTAGAATGAGTCTTGTTGATCTTGGGTTTTTATCTGTTAGATAATTACTCTCTATAAAACATCCCCAAAAAGTGGCCCAGCTTGCAGTCATTACACAGCAGGAAAATTTTACTGGATCAGGATGGAACTTGAATTACCGCTGTTCACTGAGTGAAATCACATACACACTGCTTACGCCAAAATCCACTGCAAATGCTCCCCGTGCTTTCAAAAAGTTCTGGTTCAGGGCCTAAATGTTTTGGGACTGGGCAAAACATTTTCAAGACCTTTCTTAGGACCAGGTTATGAACTCTTTAGTCCCATTGGGGAGCAGTTAGCTTGGATCACTCAAGCAAGTAACAGGAATAAGAAATTCACAATCTGACAGTTAGGGTTGTCCATATTGTTATACCCTCTATCATGCCAAGCAGCCTTCTCTGTTGAAAATCTCTTGTTTTTAAAAGCAGTAAGATCATTTAAATTAAGAGGGGCCCAGGTTCTCTTCCTTTCATTCATTTAATTAAGAAAGTGAAATTATGACTTCAAAGCATGGCAAAACTCTGACTCATTTCAGTGGGATAAAGATCAAGCCCTAAATGTGGCTTCATTTATAAAATACCATTTTCCTGACTGCTGGTTTTAAAGTAGGCTGCTCAGAATTTTCAAAAAGTTTCACTCTCCTTTATGATGTTTGAAAATGGTCTTAGTGTTTATATATAATATTGCATTTTCAATTTCAATTGCTGACATGTCCTTATGCTGTACAACCCAGCATCCCTGCTCCTGTCCCCCAGTTGGAGACTGAAAACTCTACCTCAGGTTTCAGCCTCCTGAGATATCACCATCTAGGTCCCAGAATGATCTTGCCAAAATCCTCCAACAAACAGATGGAAATGAGGACCTGGTATTCTTGGTAGGGATGCCAACTTCCAGGATTGGCCCAGGGTTTTCAGGAATCTTTAATTAAAGATTATGTCATGTGACGAAACCTCCAGGAATACAGCCAATCAAAACTGGCAACCCTAATTCTTGATATTTCTAGAGCAGTACTGTCAAACAGAGTCATTTAAATATCATGAATTAGGTCCCCCAGAATCATGATCAGTTCAAAAGCAATAACATTTCATATAAATGTTTTGTGGGGTTTTCTTTGCCTGTTGGTTTTGGAGCTGTTAGGCTATTCTCTAGTCATGTATCCAAAATATTCTATGCAATCAATTGGGCTGCAAGCTTACCCTTTAAATTTAAAAGAGAGCTGAGATTCTTCAGTAATCTCTTGACTCCTCTAGCTGTTGCTTTAGGGAAAACACCTATTATTGTAAGATTTGTGATGCCTTTGAGAGACTTGGCAACAGTGCTAAAGTAATAAATTTAAAAACCTATCACCCAACTCCTCCCCCAACACAATCTTTGAGAAAATCCCAGTATTGAAGTAGAGTGCATAACAGAGGTTACACAGTAAAGATGTTTTGGGTTTTATTTCACAGTGCATCTTTACAGGCTGTGGGACCCAATTCTGAAATTTTCACTCCCAATGAAGGCAATGGGAGTTTTGCCCAATTATAAGGACTTTAGGACTGAGTTTCTCCTGTATAAAATTATGAAGAAACATACTCTTACAGATTATCGTTAGATTGTCAAATATCAAACACCATATTGAAAATGCCTTACATCTCCTTTTTTTTACTTTTATTTACAGAAGAAAATTTCTGATATTCTTGCAAAATCATCTCCAAAACCAGGCGTCCCTGAAGACTTACAAAATCTACTTAATCAACACTTTGATACTAAACGTTCAGTGATTGAACTAGAAGAGTTAAAAATGCCAGGTAAAATGTGCTGTATCAAAGAGATGCTTTGTGCATTTCCTTCTGCGTGGGAGATGGAGATTCATCTGTTTTAGGAACTAAAGGATTTCTTAATCCAGATCTCCTGAGTTCTATGGGATTTTGAGATTTTTTTCTTGTAGGGTATTGCTATGCTGTTTAAGATGAGTTGTGAGTTCTTTTGGATTAGGTAAGTGGGTTTGTTTTCTAAATGGTGCCGTTAAGGAAACGAAAGGAAGCGTTGTTTCAAGATATCAAGTCATTGCGGAACATTAATTTCAGGAAGTTTCTTTTTTGATAGAAGTGCGGGGATATCTAAGTAATGGTTTCCAAGTTACTGAGAGCCAGAGAAATTGGTCTTATTCCTGTGGTTAGTGGAGCTGTACTCAGACATTTAAGATAAGGCTTCACCTGAGCTAAAATAAATTCTAAAGACAGAAGAATAGTCAGATACCATTCTGAATTAGTTCTGGAATGCTGACTACACTGCTCTGATTACCTGTTGGCTTTTTGGTGAGCTATATGAAATGATTTGGCAGCTTTAGTCCAGACCTAGTGGACAGATTTTGTACCAAAACTGCTGCTGCTTGGCAGTCTGACTGGAGAGAGACTAGTGAGCCCAGTCATAAAATGGATAGGGCAGGGAAACTGAACTCCCATCTCACCCCACTGAAGGTTTGAGCTGATGAGGAAATGCACTGCTATGCGTTTTGTTCTGTGAATAAAGTGGAATTAGTTTTCCAGTGCTGTCAAAATGTGTGTGTGTGTGTGGGGGGGAAATAAAAATCATTACAATTTTCTTTTTGGTTTAGACAGAGAGGCCTTTCCCCCTCACCCCTCATAGCTTACCTTAACTCAGAGCTTTCCAAACTTTTCATGTTGGTGACACACTTTTTAGACATGCATCATTTCGCGACACAGTAATTCAGTTTTACTAGCAAACCGGAGGTTAAACTAACCCATTATAAGAGATACGGACACATACAAAAATTGTAATAACGAAATGTATGGGGACACAGCATATCTCATGAAAACCTTTCATTTATATTTTTAAAAATATATGATTTGTAAGATAACATACATTGTTGTCATTTATGAGTAACAATATGTAAATATGTGCAAGAATTTAAAAAAGTTGAACACCACCAATAACTACCTACCATTTTAATGGGATGTATGAGGTTGATGGGATGAACACAACTTTTCAATATTTGGTGGAATAAGAGGATTGGGGTGCGGGGGGGGATAAGCTCTTGCTGGGGTGTGGGATGAGTTTGGGATGGGTGTAGGCAGGCTGCTCTGGGAGTGGAGCCAGAGAGGAGGACTCCCCCCAGCCCTTTCCCTGCCAGCAGCAGCAAGCTCTGGGTCAGCTTCCTCCTTTCCTGCCCCCACCCCTCAGCAGCAGCATACTCACTCACCCCCATCACAGGCAGCAGAAGCAAGAGGGCGCTAGGACCCTGCAGCAACGGAGGCAGCATGTTGCTGCACAGAACTGAAGAGAAGGGACGCTCTGCTCCCCCCTCCCCCGGGGAGAAGGTGTAAGGGGGCAGCAAGGGGAGGCCGGGGGACCCTTGGGGGGGGGGGGGCAGAGCCAGGTTGCGGGGCGGGGGGAGGCTCTCTGGGCTCTACCCCCTCCCAGCACCTGCATACAAGGCCCACAGAGCTCTCCTGCCGCGGCCATGGTGCAATCCTCCTTCCCCTGACTGTCTCTGCGGGGGGAGGGAGCGGAGTGGGCTTTCTGCCCCCTCCCGCCCCCCTTCTGCTGGCCGGCACTGGCCAAGCCAGCAGCAGCTTGCTTTCCAGCAGCAGCAGCTTTCCAGCAGTTTTGGCCAGGTAGTGCTTTTAGCTGCTTTAACATAAGCTGCTTTAGGAAGTTCCAGGGGAGGGGCCAAGGGAAGCAGACGCAAGTAAGGGAGCTCCGCGTGACACACCTACACACTGCCGCCGACACACTAATGTGTCACGGCACACAGTTTGGAAAGCTCTGCCTTAACTCCTAAAAGCTCTAGCCTAAAAAATTGAATGATTCCTTATTTTGAGCCCAAGTTGTTGCATTAATTCTTGTTGTTGGGTTATATAAGAAGATACTCTGAGTGCCTATATATTGCTATTGTATACTCAGAGTCAAAAGGGCCCAAGTAACAAGTCTGTTGGCTCTTGTTTTATCTCAGTGATAGTCACTGAACACTTTGTGCCCCCACTATGATCCTTTCAGCCAAGCTGCACGCTTTCCTCTTGACTGTTCAAAGCTTGTCTTTTTAGATAACTGCACTCTCTTCCCAGCTTCAAGCAGAGACATCTGATCCTAGACTGACCCTCCTTTCTTTCTCTAGGGTTAGCTTAGCTTTCTTCTTGAATCAAGGGAGAGTTTTGCCATTCTGCCGCATTGCATCCTAAAAACCAGAGCAGTCTCTTCCATCCTCTGTGTTGCTATGAAGCACTTACATTTGATACTTCTAAACCCATAGGGTTTTGTGCAAATAACGATACTCTGTCATTTTCCTATTAAGAAAGGCCTTTAGGCTAGTGAAGCGACCCATTTCCATATGGACTGGATCTTGGGTTGTTTTTTTCTTTCCTTTCTTGAAGGGGGAATTGGGCGCTTATAAAGCCGAAGGGATTGGTGGCTTCTGTGGCTGTCAAGTCGTTCATATCAAGTCACTGGGCAGAACAGAGGGCAACTACTTGAAGTTGTTTAGTCGTGTTAGCAGAATACTAAACGTGGATGTTCGGGTTTGAGCCAACTTGGTTTCTGACTGCTGCAAGCTGTGGTTTTAATCCTTTCTGGGTTTTTTAAGTTATTGTTAACATCCCGGTTCTGCTGGTTTGGTGAAAATAGTCATTGACCCACGACGTGTATTTAGTTTTCCTTTGAAATTAGAAAATTAAGAACTCTGCCCTTCTACATCTTCCTCTGAATTATTCCAGCATTATTAAGTCATTAAGATGAGTTACTGTATTCAGACTGGCTGGGCCCTCATGAGCACAAATAATGGCAAAGATAGATGACACAGCTACCCTGAGGGACTGAAGATAGGACAGCACCAAAAATAGACATTTAGAGCTGAGAAATTACTCCTTGTAAGGTCTTTTCTATGCTGCCCTTCGGACTCATTCAGTATTGATAGCTCCAGCTTTGGAATTAAAACTGCAGTTGAAACCTTGGTGCTTTATCCTGCAGTCCTGAGGAGGTGCATCTTGTAAATAAAAAAACCAAATGCATAAATCAAGGACTGCTCCTGCAAGGTATTGAGCACCCTCCCCTCCTCTTAGACACCAGCCCCTAAGTAAATAATTAGGAAGTGATTTAAATACAAGGGGTCAGATTCTGAATTCTGGTGGTATAAAACTAAGACTGCAGCAATAGAAACTCCACCGCATGGAGGATGCAATGATGGAAAGCAGCTTCCTTCAGCAAATTTAGTTGGCAAGGTTTCTGCTGTGCCCTAGCTATAAATTAGGTTTGCCTTCACATCCACCCTGTCAGAAATGGTGGAGTGAGGTTGACAGCAATAACATAGCTTCCACTGTGTTTGAATCTGAGTGATTCCCTCCTCGGGTGCTTGGGATCAGTTGACAAGAGGTAGCTGCTGGGGTTAATTCGGTCCAGAACACGGAAGCAAGATAGATTGAGGTGTTAAATAGGTTCTGTTCAATGTTTGGACAAATAACATACTGATAATTACACGTGCATCCACAATCAGAATGCTTTCCCATGATCACTTAATACTAATTATTTAAAACTAGGAGAGACAAACAGAAGGAAAGCTGTTAGACTGGCAAGTGCAGCTTTGGTCTGTGATTCAGCGCAAATTGTTCTGTAGTCTGTATACCTCAGGCTAGGATTTTTGGCCATCCTGCTTTAAACTAAATTCTAGGGGGGGAGGCACCACAGTTACAGTATCAGAAACAAACTGACCTTGATTCTTGGCACAAATCATGTGGACGCAGATACCTCTGTGTCCTCTCGTTAAGGTTTTTAGTTTGACACCAAATTGCCTTTAACTATCACGTAAGGTATTTTAGAAGTGATCAGAGAGATTTTTTTAATCCAATAGTTTTATCATTGTCAGAATGAAAAAAAAAAGGTTTATCTACACAATTACAAACACATTGCCAAACATACCCCTCCTAAAGACATACCTCTGGAGTGCCAGGTTTCATGCACCATAATGATGGTGCGTTAGGGGGCACCTGGAAATCTGTATTGAAACTTTGAGTTTGTGCATTCTCACAAAAAGGAGGGACTCATGGCCATTGCCAGCTATTGGTCTAACTGAATGGGGATTAGCATGTGAGTAAAAATTGGCAGATTTATATCTGGGATGGAGAGGAGTGTCATCGAGAGAGCCTCATAGTGAGGATAGGGAATTAAAATGCATGTCAATATTTATATATAATATATATTATAAATTATTGGATTGTGTGTGTGTATATATATATAAATAAATAAAAATCAGGATTGTATATAACTGTGATTGAACATAATTTACAGAGTTGTGCAATGTGAAAGTCCAGAGAGAAAAGTAACCCCGTCGATAAGAGGATGACCCACGTCTTATTTTTATTCGATACAATCCTGATTGTTGTTGTGACTCCTGAATGTAGGATTTGCTAAGTTAGATTTGACCAACGGTCCAACAAATCATAATGGTTCTGGCCGTGGCTTCTGATTGATTCCACAAAGGCACGTGAAAACCCTCCATTATGTATGTGGTCAATTGTGTAACGCTATATTTCATAGAATCATAGAATATTAGGGTTGGAAGGGATCTCTTGAGGTCATCTAGTCCAACCCCCTGCTTAAAGCAGGACCAATCCCCAACTAAATCATCCCAGCCAAGGCTTTGTCAAGCCTGACCTTAAAAACCTCTAAAGAAGGTGATTCTACCATTTATGGTGGGTGAGGGGAGAAAAACATTCAGATAATTGAGGGGGAAATTAAAATTGTGTTGATAGATTTTACCATGATTTGGTTGACTGACTTTCCAAAGGGCAGTCCACATAGATCAATCCACTTAGTTTTCAAAGAATAAGCATTATTGGTAGATTTAAACCAAGAAAGATTTAATAGATATACCTACTGCTGTACTGTAAACTTATGAATATATTCAATTGTCCTATTGCCAATCTGTCAACAAAAACATTTTGTCTCCTATGGTTTCAGATTCCTGTTTCCTGCCAGCCAATGATCTCACCCATAGTTTTTCTTCTTACCTGAAAGAAAGTGAGTAAAATGTTGGTCACAAGGAATGTGGAGTTTTATAACATATTTTTAGTGCAGTATTCAAGAGAAAGTAGCATCCTCATGATATACACAAAATACTATGCATATCTGCCCACTTAAGAGCATATAAGAAAGGCCCTACTGGGTCAGACCAAAGGTCGATCTAGCCCAGTAACCTGTTGTCCAACATTGGCCAGTACCAGGTAGCCTGGAGGGAATGAACAGAACAGGTAATCATCAAGTGATCTATCCTGTCGCCCATTCCCAGCTTCTGACAGACAGAGGCTAGGGCAAACAACGGCCCTCGGGCCACATGTGGCCCGCGGCCATTTTTATCTGGCCCGCCAAGCTGGGTCCGGGGACGCGGAGCCAATGGCCCTGTGCTCCCAGGCCTAGGCAGGAAGCGCGGCATGCTGCGAGGCACCGCACTCCCCGGCTGATGTCTGGCCGAATGCAGCATGTCCTGGAGCCCCGCACTCCAGAGCCGGGGGGCCAGGCTGCCCGGACCGGAGGGCTGGGCCGAGCGCGGGCCCTGCGTTCCGGAGCTGGGGCGCCTGGGGCCAGGCCGAGTACCGCCCGCAACAAGGCACCACGCTTCCCGGCTGGGGGCTGGGCGGATCACGGCAGGCTGCGGAGCATTTCGCTTCCAGGCTGGGGGCCTGGCCGAGCGCTGCAAGGCACCGCACCCCAGTTAGGGGGCCAGGCTGATCGCGGCAGGCCACAGGACCTGGCTGGGGTCCAACCAAACATGGCATGCCCCGGGGCCCCGCGCTCCAGAGCCGGGGTGCCTGCAGCGCGCCCCCACGCTCCCTGGCCGGGGCACCGGATCAAGGCTGAGCGCCACCCGCTGCCGGGCCCTGTGCCCAGCTGAGCACAGTAAGCAAGGGAGGGCTTAGGTGGTGGGGTCCCGGGAGCAGGGCCGGCGACAGGGGGGTACTACGGGTAGAGCTGTACCGGGCCCCGCACTTTAGGGGGGCCCCGGTACAGCTCTACCCGTAGTCATCCGGCGCGGCTCTCCTCCGGACGAGCGCGCGTGTCCCCGGCAGGAGCAGTGAGCCCGGCCGGCGGCAGCTGCTCAGTCCGGGGGGAGAAAGTGCGGGGAGGAGGGAGGAGCAGCAAGGGCAGCTCACGCCGCTCCCGGGCTCTCGCTCTCGCTGCGGCCAGCTGTCAGCTGGGGGGGAGCGCCGGCTGGGGGGGGGGGGGCGGCTGGGCTTCCTCCCCCAGCCGCTGTCAGCTGGGGGGGGGGCCCAGCCGCTGTTGGCTGGGCTGGGAGGCCCCCAGCCGCTGTCGGCTGGGCTGGAGGGGGCCCGGCTGGGCTGGGGGGCCCCCCAAACTATCAGAGTAGGGGACCCCCAAATTTCTGTCACCGGCCCTGCCCGGGAGTGGTGGTTAGGGTGGGAGTAGGGTCTCGGGAGGGGACACTCAGGGAAGAAAGAGCAAGGGGGATTAGAGAGGGTGGGGTCCTGGGAGTGGTGGTTCGGGTGGGGGGGGTCTCGGGAGGGGGCAGTCAGGGAACAAGGAGCAAGGGGGCTTAGATAGGGGGCTGGGTCCTAGCGGGGTACTTAGAGTGGGGGATCTTCAGAGGGGGCGATCAGGGGATAAGGAACAGGGGGGTGGATGGGTGGAGGGTTCTGAGGGGGGCAGTCGGGGCGGGTAGTGGGTGGGGGTCTGACAGGAGGCAGGGGCAGGCTGTTTGGCGAGGCACAACATTACCTACCTGGCCCTCCACAGAATTTTGAAACCCAATGTGGCCCTTGGGCCACAAAGTTTGCCCACCCCTGGGCTAGGGAAACCATTCCTGCCTATCTTGGCTAATAGCCATTGATGGACCCATCCTCCATGAATTTATCTAGTTCCTTTTTTGAACTCTGTTATAGTCTTGGCCTTCACAACATGCTCTTTCAAGGAGTTCCATGGGTTGACTGTGCATTGTGTGAAAAAATACTTCTTTTTATTTGTTTTAAACCCGCTGCCTATTAATTTCATTGGGTGACCCCTAGTTCTTGTGTAATGAGAAGGAATAAATAACACATTCTTATTTACTTTCTCCACACCAGTCATGATATTATAGACGTCTGTCATATCTCTTTTCCAAGCCGAAAAGTCACAGTCTTATTAATCTCTCCTCATACGGTAGCCATTCCATACCCCTAATTATTTTTGTTGCCCTTTTCTAAACCTTTTCCGAGTTCAATATATCTTTTTTGAGATGGGGCGACCACATCTACATTCAGTATTCAAGATGTGGGTGTACCATAGATTTATATGGAGGCAATATGATATTTTCTGTCTTAATATCTGTCTCTTTCTTAATGATTGGGTGAAAACCATCTGGTCCTGGTGACTTATTACGGTTAAGCTTACCAATTTGTTCCCAAACCTCCTTTTATGACACCTCAATCTGTCACATAAAGAGAATGGCTCAGGTTGAGGAATACTCACATCCTCAGCCATGAAGACCGATGCAAAGAATTCATTTAGTTTCTCCGTAATGGCCTTGAGTGCTCCTTTAGCACTTAGATCATCCAGTGGCCCCACCGGTTGTCTAGCAGGCTTCCTGTTTCTGATGTACTTAAAAAAAATTGCTTTTACTTTTTGTGTCTTTGGCTAGCTGTTCTTCAAATTCTTTTTTGGCCTTCCTAATTATATTTTTGCACTTCATTAGCCAGATTTTATGCTCCTTTCTATTTACCTTATTAGGATTTAACTTCCATGTTTTAAAGGATTAAAGGATTAAAATTAATCTTGACCTTGAAATATTCATAAATTCAGTTATATTACATCTTTTTTGTTTCTGCATGTTTTGTATTCTGCAAGATTATGATTTTGCATCAAAATATTTTAGTTTTGCTTTTAAATAATACTTGGGAAATATTTCTTAATATTTGACCACACTTTGTTAAATATGTTAGGCTATGTATATGCTTACGGTAGTGTGTAGAGTACATACAAAGCACACTTCCCCTAGCATAGGTATAAATAGCAGTGTAGATGGTGAGGTTTACATGAGCAAAGACATGTCCCTGTGGCGTAAGCCCAAGCAATGCCTTCCTGTCTACACTGCTGTCTTTAGCAGTGCAGTGTTCTGCGGCTTCCTTGCTGCTGGTGCTCTTCCCTGCCACAAGGAAAGGCTCCGACAGTGGTGAAGGGCTGGGGGAGAAGGGGCAAGGGAGCAGAGAGAGGCTCTGGCAGTTCACTCCACCCTCACCCCCTCCACTGCTCGGGCCTTTCCCTGCTGCCTTGAAAGACTCTTGGCAGTGTGGGAAGGCTCTGGCAATGGGGAGGCAGCAGGAAAATGCTCCGGAAACTTCACTTAGTTGGAGCCTTTTCCCACTCCCTCCCTGTGCTAGAGCCTTTCATTGCTTTGTGTAGCCACACACCTCATTATGGACGCAGCTTGCGTTTTTCACTGCTTGGTGTAGCTATGGGTAGACTATACACTGCCACCTGTGTAGACAAGGCCTAATTATGTTGTCTTAATTTTATTGTACCATTTCTACCTGTCCCTGGCTATTGAAATCAGTAATGGGAATTTTTATTCTCTTTAGTCTTGGTTAAGTAGATCTGCTTTTACATCCTCGTAGTATAGGTGCAATAAATGTACAATTTATCTCTCTGTTAAAGCACTACTATAAACCAAATTGCATTTCAAATATAGGGTCAAATGAAGTCAATGGAGTAGCGCATATTTACACAATGGCTGCATTTTGACCCTTATGTAACCGTTTTTCTAATGTAACCCATTTGGAAATCATATTTCATTGTTTGGTACATGAGACGTTTTGTTTGTTAATTTTTTGGAAATATCTTAATGTTTTACAGATTGAGATTGTGAAGTGTGCCGTAGTATATTCTTTCGGCAGGCAGCTATTCATGTGTAATTTAGCATTGCGATCTGTATTTAAATCATAGCTTTCTCTGTATTTTGTATTTCTTGTTGCAGTCTGTCCCAAATGGGCAAAACTTCGTAAAAACCACAAGGAGAAGAAGTCTGTGCTGATGCTGATTATCTGCAGTTCCGCTCTCCGTTGTTTGGAGCTCATTAAGTATGTTGAGAGCAAATGTTATGTTGAGACTGGCACCCAGTCAGAGGTTTTGCCTGGAGCCCTAGACATAAAGGCAAAATTGGGACAATGTCCTTTGCTAGCCAACAAAATTACTGACTCAACTGATGCAATATCTTTCATTCCTCCAAACCGTGGTACTGTGGTTTTTTGGTTTAGACTAAAGTAGAACTTAATAACTCAGCTGCATAGATCTACTGTTTTTATTACAAACCAAAAGTAAAGTATAGTTGCTCTTAGACAGACAACCTATTACACTTAAGAACAGATTAAGTGCATAAAGATGCATAGCTCAACACTATCATTTTGAGTGCAGTGTCAGGACATTTCTATGACAAAATTCAATAGAAACACAGTGCTCTGGGACCCCTGTGGGGACCAATGTGTCTGGCCTGTGTTAATGTTTCTGTGGGTAGATTCGATGTGTTCGATGTATCGGGGATCGATTTATTGCGTCTCACCTAGACGTGATAAATCAATCCCCAAAAGCGCTTCCATCGACTCCAGAACTCCAGCTCCGCAAGAGGAGTGAGCGGAGTCGACAGGGGAGCCGCCGCGGTCAACCTGCCGCTGTGGGGACAGCCAGGTAAGTTGAACTAAGGTACTTTGACCTTAGGTACGTGAATAGCGTAGCTTAAGTTGCGTACCTTAGTTCTAAACTTCCCCTCCCCCACTAGTGTAGCCGAGGCCTCAATCTTTTAAGGTTGACAACCCCTTCTTCATAGCCAGGTTTTTTCATGACCTACCGCCCCCTTGCATTTACTATAAAAGCAAGAGCATAGAAAATGTATCAATGATAATAGAGTGTAATAAAATTTTCAGTGTCTCTCATCCCCACCCCGCTTGACTTTTATGACTCTTCTTCCCAGGATCACAATTCACTGGTTGAGAAACACTGGTCTGTGTAATGTCCCGTTTTCACCTGCCTGGAATACTAGGCCTGCTCTGGAGAGTGTGATTCTGTCGCTCCTTAATGACTGATTTACAGAGAATAAGCTTTATTTTGAATTCTGTCTTCTGTGTTTTTGAGTCTTTAGGCTGCACTGTGGTTACATGGACAAACTTTTCTCTGCAACCATGAAGGTTAGAATCTTTTTATTTTATTTTATTTTTTTTTTACTGAAGGCTGAGAGTTTCCTATCTTCATTAGCTGGGCCTTACAGAAAAATTCTAACTTCTGTGACACTGGTGATAAAATATTGGCTGTTCCATGAAGCCGGCATCTTCATAAATCCAGCTCTGTTTGGAAGACTGGCACGAGGAACATTTTTCCCCCTTCTGTAGCTTAGACACTCTGGATGTACTAGCGGTTTTTCTGTTGATTCTATTTTAGGTGTGCACACGCCCACGTGCGTGGCTGTTGGAGATTTTTGCCTTAGCTGTATCTGTAGGGCCGGCTGTGGTGCCCTCTGAGTGCCATGTTCATGCGTTGGTATATTAGGCACTGCTGGCCCTACGCCCTCTCAGTTCCTTCTTATTGCCCATCGTGGTTAGGCAAAGGTTAACTTCAGTTTCCGAACCTCAAGGCCTTGTAAATAGGTTGTTTACGGTAGTTAGAAAGTAGTTAAGAAAGCCAGGAATACTTGTAGCACCTTAGAGACTAACCAGTTTATTTCAGCATAAGCTTTCGTGGGCTATAGCCCACTTCATCGGATGCATAGAATGGAACAAGTAAAATGCATTTATACACACAGAAAGAAAGAAAGAAAAAGAAAAAAGAATTGTACATTAGCATACCAATTCTAAGAGGGCTGTTAAATGTAGACGGTCCAGTATCACTAGGAGAAAAAAAACACCTTTTGAAATGGAGATCTGTTGTCAGTGAAATTAACTCAGGAAATGCAATCAGTTACTGTAATGAGAGAACCAATCGGAAGTTCTATTAAGCCCCTGGTTAATCGTGTCCAATTTGAAAATGAATTCCAGTTCCTCAGTTTCTCGTTGGAGTCTGTTTTGGCTTAATAGAACTTCCGATTCTCAGAAAAAGTCCGAGTTTCCTTCTCTCCTCTGTCATATTAGCTGCACACTTATTCCTCTCTGGTTTCTCATGTGATTTTCTTTCTCTTGCTTTCTTTCCCTTTGCAATCACTGATTCTAGATTTTGTGGGCTCTGTTTTTGTTTTCCGTGCTCCGCTGGCATGTAGGTCATGTCCCAGTTTCTATCGCCTGCCATCCAGCTGTCTGTCCCAGTAACAGTTCCTTTGTCTGATCCACCCCATTGTATTGTCGCTTTCCTTTCTCTCTCATTTCTTGGTGACTGATGTGGTGTCTGCACGACCCTTCTCCGTAGCTGGTTCCTGTCCAGCAGTTGTTAATTTTATGCTGAGCTGCTGCTACTGCCCTAATACTCCCTTGTAACTTGTGAAAACTTGTGAGACTATCGCGGGAACACACTCTGGTGTGTCCACATTTGCTCAGTTTGATTCCTCAGATATAGAGTTGATGAAATTTGTATATTGGTTCATGTGATTTGAAAGGCTTCCTGTCCAAACCTGACTTCCCCAACAGAAGGCACAGAAATCAGGATTTGTTTCTCTTTCCCCAGTCTCTTGATGAGAAGTGTCATAGCTTCTGTGATACACATTGCTAGATCCATGGTTTGCATTCTCCACTCCATACTTTTAATCCAAATATCCAGGCTCCTCTCCTCCCAGCTTTCCCAATAGCAGATGCAGATCTTACTATCCCACAATACATCATGGAATGAAGAGCAGAGAAGTGCAAGGCTGGGTTGAAGACATGAAAACTGGGGTCATGTGTCCTCTCCTGGCTCCAGGGCTCATATGTTGACAGTTGAATCTCAGCATTGTTAAAAAAAAAAAAAGTTTCTAGACTTCATGGTTGCAAAAGAAAGCTTTACCATGTGACTTGTGTGTCATTGGTGCATTGATTTCTTCCTGAGTGCAGGAAAAAGCCCATTTCAACTGGAGCTTTGTAAGCATCATACTCACTTTCTCCTGCTGAGTTTATTATACAGATCATGAAGTTTTCTGTATATGGAACTATGTCTCAAAGCAAAGGCTCAGGACACAATTCTGTTCTTCTGATAAAGAGTTGTGGTCAAGAGGGGTGGGGTGTGGATATCAAGATTCCTTTGTGTAATAAGGGTTATGACCACCCAGAAGGGATGATTTTCCTAATAATTGCATAAATAAATTGTAATAAATTTCCAGTTCAGAATGGTTTCTGGTGTGCCTATAATTCAAGAATGAAATCTTTCTTTTATTTAAATTTGGCAATTGATCAGTCAATAGTCTTGAAAAAAGTCAATTGTAAAAGTCCTTTAAATATTACATAAACACTTATCAAAAAGATGTACGTTAATTATTCCTAAATTGTGCCCTCTAGTATGTAGCTCTGGTTGTAGATCATTACAAGTACCAAATATAGATTTAAATAATAGTTTATTGGGATGTTTTCAAAGAACAGATAGGAGTCAATGGGAATTGGGCACCTAACTCATTTAGACATCCCATTCTTAAACACTGAATTGACTAGTTTTGGTTTCCTCTTATGCCTGTTATACATTCCTAATCAGAGTTCTGATGTTTGAGTTCATTTTTCATTTATCCTTTACTAGGTCAGTGACGGCATTCAAAGGAGACTGCAAAGTTATTAAATTGTTTGCAAAACACATAAAGGTAAGAAAGTTCAGAGCTAGTTTTGATGAAATGGCTAACCAATCCCATGCCATTGTCTTTGGCGTGAGATACTTTTCATGGACACATAGCTCTTTTCTTTAGAAAAAGGCTTCTTTTCTGTACCCTATCAACACAGTTCTGGGCATTCAACCAAGCAATTCCTCTGATCGCTCCTTAAACTCTCCTCATGCCCCTGTGTTTTTTTGTGCAGCATGGGCACCTACATTAAGATTAGAATATCCATCAGTAACCTGTGTGGTACCCAGTCAAATATTCTGTGCCTCAAACCAGCCTCTGATTTTGTGCCTGTTTAAAAACCAGAACGAAAAAGCACGTGTATGTGTTTGTATCCACAAAACTCCACCTTCCTTCACCCACACTGATGGAAGCAGATCAGGTAGTCAGATGCTCAGCTACCCAATGCAAATGCCTGTTTGTGTGTACGAATGATAGGTTGTTTTGCAAGCAAGGAAATCAGAGACAGTGGGTGAAAAATTCTATATAGATACTGTCAAACAGGTAAATGTCACATAGTGTATTTCATTCTTCCCCAGTGTTGGGCAGATTAGTATGAGTCCAGTTTTGCATTAACTTTCCCCAGGTTGTGTGCTCTCCATTTAGTTCTAGAGGATTGATTTCGTTCTTGGGAAGCTAATGCTATTCAGACCGCAGAAAAAGTTTTCTGGGTGAGATTTTGAAAGGCACAATTGAGTGAATTTCAATTACAGACTTTCAAAGGGAGTTGGACACCTCACTGCCCTTTTTGCCTTTCCCCCATATGTACCAGTTTTACAATTCGAGAGATGAACACTGTGTCCTTTGCTGTCTAAATGTACAGTGCTTTAGCTTCCACACACTAGCTGTCTGTGTGGACTCCAGTACCACACACTAAAAGTTCCTTGTGTACTTATGGAACTCTTAATACATGGTAGCAGGGCCCACTGGGACAGTTACACGCAGCAGGCTAGAATACTGTAGATTACACCCCAGCTTGCTGTGTACTCCTTCTCCATATGGACCTTGCTTTAGATTGTGTTTTAAGGGGAGTTATTGTGCTATTTGGAATTTAAGAACATAAGAATGGCCATACTGGGTCAGACCAAAGGTCCATCCAGCCCAGTATCCTGTCTACCAGCAGTGGCCAATACCAGGTGTCCCGGAGTGAGTGAACCTAACAGGTAATGATCAAGTGATCTCTCTCCTGCCGTCCATCACCCCCCTCTGACAAACAGAGGCTAGGGACACCATTCCTTACCCATCCTGGCTTAATAACCATTAATGAACTTAACCTCCATGAATTTATCCAGCTCTCTTTTAAACCCTGTTATATTCCTAGCCTTCACAACCTCCTCAGGCAAGGAGTTCCACAGGTTGACTGTGCACTATGTGAAGAAGAACTTCTTTTTATTTGTTTTAAACCTGCTGCCCATTAATTTCATTTGGTGGCTCTCTACACCAGTGTGCAATAAATTGTTCTTTAAGAGGGACTTCTAAACACTTATGGGTTTACTGATACAACATTTTCTTTCTGCCTTGAATTAGATAAAAGAACAGATGAACATGCTGGATAATGGTGTCGTCCACCTGGGTGTAGGAACACCTGGAAGGATAAAAGCGCTGGTAAAACAAGGTAGGAAAGGAGGCTGGAATGGGCTCTGGTAATGGACATGTTGCATGTGGCAGAATAAGTGAAACTTTGATAGAGTTTGAATGTTCTGGACTAACCTGAGTCAGTGAATTTGGGGATCTGCTCTCACAATTGTCACTCAAATGCAGATCAAGAATATGAAGTTAAAAATCCAGGAAGCTGAACACAGTGGGTTAGACAAAAGGAACTATACTATGTACAGTTCTGAGTTCCATTTCATCTTTTAATGAAAACCCCCACCCCAAAAATCTAGATTTGCTTGGTCTTTCCGTTCATTATTCCCAGTCTCCTGCCAGGCATGAAGATCTTGAACAGGAAACTTAGTTTCTGTTTAACCCTCCTTTTCTGTCCCAAATCGAAGTTTTTTTCCTGCCATATATTTTGCTTCCTAAATAGATATTTGCAATAAAAACAAAATGTAGCATAGATATCACAGGATACTAACCATGGTCCCACCATGGTAGTTCCTTTGGTCAATTGACCAAGCTATACCCTGCTTGAGGGTTGGAGCTAGCTCTGGCATGGGACTCCACAGTTTCTCCCTCCAGGAAGCACAGGGAACAGTGAGATGTTTTGCTGCTGCTGGGTTTTACAACAGTGTTAAAATATCACAACTGAACAGCACATCATAGAGCTGATGTTGCTGCATCAGCCCGAAGATGTGTCAAGAGGAGAGATGGTGGGCTAGGACCAGAAGCCAACCACGTGTTCTTCATGTCTAGAGCTGTTCAACAGTTCAGTGCTGCCAGGGGAGGTTACTGAGAAAAAGCTAGCAAGAAAAATTGTGGACATCACCCACTAGATATAAAAGAGTTAGCAGGGCTGGCAGAAGGTCATTTCCCAAAAAATCATCTGCCTCCTTGTCTCCTTCCATTCAGCTGGAAGATGACCAAAGCCCTTCGCAGTGTTGCTGACCTGAACCTTATTTAGGGCCTGATTGTGAAAGTTTCTCTGCATCCTCAATTCCCACTGATTGGCTCTTGCTGGCTCAGGTTCTTATAATTTACCAACTCGTTGTCAGCCATGGAAACTCAACTCCTGTGGTTTCATGAAGAGGAAGTCTGGGGAATTCTTTGCAGGCAGGATATTGGCTCTTGACAAGCCTGGCAACAGCAGTTGCTCTGCTTTTGTGTTTATCTTCTTGAAAAGGCATGGGATTGTGTGGTGAGGAAGTTTTACAGTGTCATTGCGTTAGTTTTCCAACCAGAAAATGTAGTGCTTCATGTTCAATACCCTGGGAACAGACTGCAAAGGATGAAAAAGTCAAAATCATTTTGATAAGCACGTCATTTTACCTTTATTATAGTAAGACTTACACTGTCTTTTCAGATGGCCTTAGCTTGAACTCCTTGAAGTATCTGATTTTGGATTGGAACTGGAGAGATCAGAAGTTAAGGAGAATGATTGATATCCCTGAGGTACAGTATGGTCACTTTTTTAAACCATGACATAATTACATGAACCTTTCTGTCTAGACGTAGTTAACGCTTATATGCTGGGAGGTCAGGATTTTCTGCTGTGAAACTGACTTCTGGTATCAGCATTCAAGGAACACACAGGAATTAGCATTGTACCTATAATTTTGCACCCTGGGTTCCCTAGCTCCAAACTGAGGCACTTCACTTCTTCATCTGTCATTTCATGAGCTGCAGCAAACAGTACCAATGTGTTCCAGTGACATCTACCAATTTTTCCTGCCCAGATGTCTGTGAGCTAGTAATTCTGCCCCTTCTAGAGATTCTCCGCAATCCGCTCCTGGGAGAAAAGTTTTCCTCAGAAACTGAAGAAAAGGAATTAAGATTCAGAAGTTTTTGAGGACACATTTACTGACTCCCAAGATGGAAGGAGCTCATTGGCCTGTTGAGTCACACTAAAGCTTCGTCTAGAACAGGCCTGCACAATTCGGAAAGCAGCGAGGGGCATATTACTGCAAAAAACCCAGCTGTGGGCCAAAAAGCCCCACCCCCATCCACTTCCCCGCACCACACTGCTAGGCTTGCCCCGCCCCCACTCACTCCCTGCGGGCCATACAGTGAGCCCATGCCGGCCGCATGGAGCCCCCAGGCTGCATGTTGTGCAGGCCTGGTCTAGAACAATATGGTGCTATAAAGCAGCAAATCTCATTGGCCTGTAAGCCACTTGTAGAACCTTCTCCTCCTGACCATTCCATGTGCTTTAGATAACCAGTATTCAACCCAGAGAGAGAACTGAGCACAAGTCTCTGCAATCAGTATGAAAAGGCTACCTCTCTCCTATGCAGGCTTGGGTAACATCTAAGTAGACAGTGTCTGGAACCTGCAGAGGACAATCCCTTTGACAGGCAGCACAGACCTCTTTCACAAGGGAGAAAACTGTCATGAACCCCACCCTGCTCTGTACTTTAACATGTTTTTGAGTGTGTTGTATCACACAGCACCATGTGCGCAAGGTTGTGTTTCTCATGCTTCAGGATGAACTACTGTGTCTGCTAAAATACCTCCAAGAAATCAAGTAGCAAAAAGAGCAGCTTCACTTAACGAAGCAAAGAGGCTCCCCCTTGTGGTAAATCATCAATAGAACTCTCAAGGTGTCAGTTTGATAGGGAACTTGCATTAAAAAGGATACGTAAGCCAGTTGGACACTGATGAACAGATCACAGAAATGTTAGCAAAGGACACTGGCACAGAGGTCTGCTACTAAGAAAAGAAAAGTGGAGTACAGATGGACCAGGGTTTCTGTGAGTCCACCACAGGCAGCAAACTGCTGATCTACCTGGATTTGAACCTGTGCTATTGCAAACCTGAGGCTGAGGCCTCCTAGCTATTCCTTACAGCTTAACTAAACATTTGTTCTGCATGGAGCATGTCAAACTTCCCAAATACTATCTAGCCATGGGATGCTGTCTGGATAACAAAATTGTGACTCTAACTGTATTTAACTAGAAAAAAAATAATGTAACATAAAGAATACAAAATGAAAAGCCTAGGAATTGTGCAAGTTAAGGATGAATGTGTAACACCAACTTTGCCCTTTTGTGCATTTTCTGCATTGTGGAACAGTCTTCAATCACATACTGTGTCTCAGATAACACAATATACGGGGTTTTCCCCCAGGAACCTTGCATGCATATGTGAAGCATCTTGTAGTACAGTACTTTGTACTACTGCATATTCCAGAAAGAGTCCAGGAAAATCATTTATATGAAATGTATGTACTAAACTGTACTCAGATAGCATAGTACAGATAAAATGTCATAACAGGGAAATAGTGAATCCCATCAGGTGCTGGCAAAGGCAAGACTTTACATTTGGAGTCAGATCTCATTGAGCCAGGTACCTTGTTCTCCTACTTGTGTGTAAAATGGCAAGAACACTATAAATAGTAATTAATAACATAATCGTGCCAAATTTTCAGAAACGGCTGCCAGTTTGTGGGTCTGCAAAAATCACACAACTAATTGGTATCCACTTCCGCCTTCGCTTAACTGTGATGATAGTGCAGGGGTGGGCAAACTTTTTGGCCCAAGGGCCACATTGGGTTTACAAAATTATAGAGAGAGCCGGGTAGGGAAGGCCCTGCCCCCAATCCGGCCTCCTCCCACTTCCTGCCCCTTGACTGCCCCCTCAGAATCCCCAACCCATCCAATTCCCCCATCACCCCCTGACTGCCCCTTCCAGAGACCCCTATCCACCCCCCAGGACTCCACCCAATTCTCCAGCTCCCTGTCCCCTGACTGCCCCGACCTCAATTGACGAGACGTGATAAATCGATCGCCAATAGATGGATCACTACCCGCCTATCTAAACTGTCTATAGACAAAGTTTTCTACATCAGAAACTTCCTACGTGGAGATTGGCTGCAGTACAATGTAGTAGCCTAGCTCCCAAAGTTGACAACATTTCCTAATGTGCAAGCATCAAACTCAGCTTTTCGAACCCTTTTGTAACCCCATTACGTTTGTTCTTTTTGTAAACAATGTAAGGGCTGAGCCTTCAGTAAGTCTGAAAATATCAGCTTGTAAAGTTCAGCTATTCCGGTTACATGAGCAAAAAAGTTTTTAAAATGTGCTTGAAATGGAGAGATTATTATTCCCCCACCACCTTATATAACTTTAAAAGGGCAGAATGGAAATTTGCCAGGCTTTCTCACACCCTTCATCTCTGGACTGAGATGAAGGATGGAAACATTCAGGCCAAAAGGTGAACTTCTCTGTAAGGTTGTCAGAGCTGAAAATGGGGTTATAATGAAAACCCTGGTGTAACTTTAACTGCAGTGCACCTTGCCGTGGTGCTAGTCACTATTTCCTCTCAAATACATCTGGTGGTCTTTAAAGTAGATAAGCTAAAAGACATTTAACTAAATAGGTAGTTTCTAGAGTTTATATTTCTTTTGTGAAACTTGCATTTGTGTGTGAGGGTCTCTTCTTTGCTCAGCCTCTAATAAAACTTGTGTAGCTAAGCAGAATAATGGTGTGTGTGCAGAGCACTTTCAGTAATCTTCCTACTCCATGTCTTGTTTAATTTTTGTTTCCTTCAGATAAGGAAAGAAACAATTGACCTTCTGGAAATGGAAATTATAAAACTGTGCAGAGAGAATTCTGTGAAGCTGGGACTCTTTTAATGGTGTAACTATCATGGATGCAACTTACAGCTGTATTTCACTTATTATCTGTAGTAGGCAACTGGTCAGTGGTTGACTGGATTCAGTTCTTCCATTTCAGAGATGCTTAGCAGAAATGTGTATTACAATGTTTGTCAGCTTCTGAACCCTCTTATAATAAAGCAAAGGTTTGCATGTGGATTCTGTACCAGGGATTGTTATTGCCTGAACAATATGATACTGAAATTAGATGTATGTTGCATGTAAAACAGTAGGTGTGGGTTCTCCACTCTCCTTAGGACACTGAAGATGAGTGCACCTGTCCTGAGTGATTCCCACAGCCACACTCTTCTTCTGTCCCCTCCTTCCACTCTTCCAAAAGGACACCTTCACTCCCCATCTAGGAGTGATAGAAGACAGCCCATTCCACTTCTGGGCACCTCTGGCCCAGAAATTCCCAACCCTCACTGCTACAGCTTCCTAGCATGCAGAAGGCATCTGGCCATTACGGAGACCAGTGCAGAGTTAATCAAGAAGTTTTAGACAGAGGGGAGCAGTAGGAGTAACAAGGGACAAATGAAAGGGATCCTGGAAGGTCTCTGACACAAACCAGATGTTATTAGAATATCCGTTGCTATCCTTTTGTGGGAACAGGTACGTAACCATTTTATGACCCTAACTATTTATTAAATTGCAATTAAGGTGATGGCTATTACATTTGTAACTGGTAGTAGGACTGGAGGTTGTCCTTGGTGAGAAAATACTCATAGTTAGGTGTTATTTTTACTAAAAAGCACATGTGCTCTATGGTGCACTATTATTCTGGTACAATCCGGCTAATATCAGACAAGGAAGGAATAAATCAGATCCACTTGTTAGTTCTTTTTATGCCAAATGGCTATTTGCAGGAGAGTAATACAAACTGTAATACAGTGGAAAGTTCAGAGTTTCATTCTTCCACCGGAAACGTTATCTCATAATGCAGATATAATCTACCTGGCTCCCTGCAGCCCCTCCTACTGCCTTTCCTGAAACAAGCTCTGTTTGCACCCCAATTCTCTCTTTGGGTACAGTTCTACCCTGAAAAGTGGCTTTGCAAAAATGGCATTATATAGGGCACCATGTTTGTGTCTCAGATCAAAGATGCTCAGTTTACAAGTAGAAAGGGTTCTTTTCATGCTACGGGCCATGCAAGCTCAGGCGGGAATCTGAATTGAAGAAGTGACTTCTCTTTCATCTGAGCCAGTGCCGCTGACAAATCATGTGATATGTGATGAAGACTGGCAAAATTTGCTGAATACTGTTCAACCACCCCTGCATATCAAACTTAGTGCCTGTTAGTGGGTACTGTGTTGCTGTAGGGACCATCTTTCAGACACAGAACTGAAGCCCTGACCACTTGTGGTGAGTAAAAATCCTATAGCTCTTTTCATGAGGTTTATCTGGTTTCCACATTATCAGCAAATCAAGAATTTGTTAATGTTGATTACTATGATGTCAGAATACAATTTGCTGTCCCTTGGCTGTGTTGGCTCTATAGAGCATATAGAGTAAAGCATGCTCATTGGACTAGTTAGCAAAATATGGATATCTGTAGTAGGAAACACTCAAGTTGATTGAAAAATGAAACAAAGTTTTGAGTGAACATTTCTCAGTGCTTTTGGCTAAAATTCAAAACTGTCTGTAACTGGATGAGATTTAATAGTTATTTAGTCAAACGTTGGTGTGATCTGTTAACAAATTCCACTTATAATGCATGTCAGCCAGTGAGTACGAAGGAATATAACTTGGGATACAGTCTGAACTATTTAGCTCTTGTTCTGTCAAGCCACTTACTACACAGCAAGATCTCCCCCTTGACCCGCAGCTTCTGTGATGGTTATGTTGTTAACTAGATTGTGGTCAGGCCTAAGGAGAGGTGATGAGAAGAGGGTACAGTGATCTTTCCTTTTTGGATCTTCTGCTCCCAGTGCAAAAGGGGAGGGGGGCACAGTACCAAAACTAGCACTGGGGAACTCAAGGGGGACCATACCAACTCTCCAAATGCTGTGCCCTTACAAAGGGTGTTGCAGTTCCTGCCTTGGTAAGTTCTCCCCCAGGGCATCACACTGGGTAGGAGACCTTCACATTGTCAACCAACACAGCATTCTCTTGTAATTGCATTTTTGCTTTTGATAACACTGCTCTGTTTAGGGTGACTATGGAAGTAAAGGGAAGAGAGGGAGTAAGGGATCAGACTGTGTACAGACCTTTCAGGTAACAGGCAGTGCCCCTGCAAGTGATCAGTAGCTCAGAACTTAGTGAAACCTAATAAACTCTTTACAGTAGAACCTCAGAGTTACGAATGACCAGTCAATCATATACCTCATTTGGAACCGGAAGTATGCAATCAGGCAACAGCAGAGAGCAAAAAAAGAAAACACAGTACTGTACTGTGTTGAATGTAAACTACTAAAAAATAAAGGGAAAGCAGCATTTTGTTCAGCATAGTAAAATTTCAAAGCTGTATTAAGTCAATGTTCTGCTGTAAACTTTTGAAAGAACCATAACATTTTGTTCAGAGTTACGAAAGTTTCAGAGTTACAAACAATCTCCCTTCCGAGGTGTTGGTCACTCTGAGGTACTAAGTGGTGTAGCAGAAAAAGACTCTCGGTGACTTTCCCAGAATGTCCGGAGTGTCTCGGCTGCAGTCCCTATGACTCTGACTAAAGTCAAAAGTACACACGGTGCCTGATAGCACCAGCTGACTAAGGTGATGTGGTCACCAACAGACAAGATGAGCCTGTACTGAGGAAGAGAGGCCTAGTTAATAAGTAATTCCAGGAAGTAACAAAGGTTTATAGAAACAACACAGCCTCCAACATCAGAGAGAGTTTTTAAGTTGAGACCAAGTCTAACACCGACACCCTTACCCTGTCCCCACCCCTCAAAACACACCCTTCTCCAACTGCAACGGCATGAAAAATAAGAACAGCCAAGGAGCACAGGAATGTCCCTCGAGATGTCCAGATAACAGCGCATTTAAACAACAGAAACTGCCAGCCTGGAAGCCCAAGCTCACAGCTCCGGCCGTCCTCTCTAGCTTCTTTACCATTGGATTCTTCTGCCTCCTCCTGGGAATCTGCCTAATACTATCTGCAAGAAGTGTCAAAGAAATCCAGGTTTGTTTGGGGTGGTTTTCTTTATGAGTGGTGTTAGAGAGTGGCTCATGTTCGGGAGAATATAACTCTGTGTTTGTGCTTCAGACCAAAGGGAGGTAGTAATTCTGTCATGGATATACTCCTTTTACCCAAGGATGTCAATTGAACCCACAATATCCAATGTGAAAGTGGTCACCATTAAAAAGTCAGCATTTGCTAATTTACCAGATGGTAATATCTGGGACATTGTCCTTTGTCCCTGTGCATAGGGGAGGAAATAAACTGTAGTAACCTTGGTATTGTTAGGCACTGGAAAAATATTTGACATGCTGGAATCCTAAAAAAAAAATTAAAAAAATCTTCATTTGCTAATGATGGCTGTTACAGGTAGAGCAGGTTGAATATTAAGGCCAATTTCAAATTCAAAGTATTAGATTCAATCCACTGACTTGTTACCTCTGATTATTTTGTTCTTTGAGTGTTTAGACAGATAGTATTTGTGTAAATGATCATGAATCTTAAAAGTTTCACAGTTCTAGCAAAAATTATTACTATGCTGATAGATTGTTTTTGAGGTGATTTATCTGTTTTTCTCTAGTTTTGAAAATTTGTCATCCAGTTGGGAAGCAATACAATACTATGTGTACCAATCACACACCCTGGACAATGAATAGACCAGCAAAAAACAAAACAAAAACCTAGAATTGGTTTATGACTGACTTGTGAACAGAAAAGAGGAATAAATCTGCAATTTATAGTATTCCCAATGAATAATTCAAGGTGTTTTAGCTGTAATTAGATAATTTAATATCAGTTTTTTGGGGGGCGGGTGGTTAAAACACAGAATGATTTACACTAGGACTCACAGCGAGTTTGTTGGCCAGCACAGTAGGCTCCCAGTTCTCTCTTCAAACTGCTAAACCACATTGCCATCTGTGACGTACATACTGTATAGAGCACTCTCTAGAATTGAGAAGGACAGGTAGATTTTTTTCTTTCTTCGGCCCGTGGATTGAAAAAAACCAACAAAATAGTCCAAGGTGATTTGCGTGGGCTGGTTACCTTCCAGGGGGAAAAAATGTGGCTTGTTTTTTCCATTAGGATGGTCTCACAGCCCAAACTTTGCCTCTCATATTTTGGAGTCTGAGCGTACACTGTGATGGATAAAAATATAAAAATAAAAAGAAATTGTCGGCCCTTATAAATTTTTGCTAAATGTTCTAGTAGGATGGTATTGTTTTTCAGCGATTAAATGCACTTGGTTTGGATGAAAGGTGCTAAATACATGCAAAATATTAAATAGAGTGAGACAATGATGCTATTTTTAATATAATGTTTGCCCCAGTTACTGTGGACCTGACTCTCACACCTGCTCTGCTTTCTTTGTGCTGCTCAGGTGTCACAAAAAGAGCAGAGACTGGTTTCATCCCCCACACTCCAACTGGAGATTCCCTTGTTTGTTTGTTTGCCGAGGGTGCCTGGTGAGTGCAGCACCAGCTTTACTGGCTCCTGTGGCAAACCCCCTGCAACTCAGGATTAGAGGGTAGGAATCCACAGCACTCTAGGTATTGTCATCTGGCGGACCGCCCTTGGGGATTGTTACCAGCTGATGGAATTCAGGTCAGCTCTCAGGGCAATCTAAACGCCTCCCC
The DNA here is from genome assembly GCA_032164245.1 of Sternotherus odoratus. Classification (NCBI taxonomy): domain Eukaryota; kingdom Metazoa; phylum Chordata; order Testudines; family Kinosternidae; genus Sternotherus; species Sternotherus odoratus. Next base: position 133,117,987 of record JAVMKO010000001.1, on the reverse strand, counting down.
TGCTGGCAGAGCACCTGCCGGAGAATTGGGGTGCCCTAAGAATGGCACCCCCAGTGAAATATTAGGCATAGCAGAGAATCTGAGTCTGTATGCAGGTGGTGGTGGTTGAATCCCTGTTGGAGCCTGCACTCTCAGATCACCATCTTTCTGACTGAGAAGGGCAGGCCAGAAGTTACTTGAGAGTCTGTTGAATGTATCGCTTCATCAGCCAGGTGGAGTGCTGTTGAGCAGTGCAAGACACTCCCCGGTGTGAGGGGTGGGGTGCAGGGAGGTGAGGGCCCTGGCTCGTCAGCAAGAACAGGATTTAAGTCCGGGTTAGAGTTTTCAAAAGTGTCTTTGGGACTTAGAAGCCTAATTACTACAGACATCCAATGAGATTAGGGCTTGTAAGTGTTTAAGTCACTTTGGAAAATAGGACTTCGGTTTCTGAGTCTCTTAGGTGCTTTTGAAATTTTTACCTCGTCATGTGCATACTCATGAGGTGCAAGAGGGGGTGTGGAATACGGGTGGGGGCTCAGGGCAGAGGGTTGAGGGCTCAGGGCAGGGGGTTGGGATGCAGGAGGGGTGCCACAGGGAGTTGGGGTGTGGGAGGGGTTTGGATGCAGGCTCCAGCCCGGTGCCGCTTACCTGGAGCGGCTCCTGGGTGACAGCAGCACACAGCGGGGCTAATACAGGCTCCATGCCTGCTCTGGCCCTGCACCATGCCACTCCCGGAAGTAGCCAGCAGCATGTCCCTACGGCCCCGAGGGAGGGTGGGCAGAGGGCTCCATGCACTGTCCTCGCCTGCAGGTACCTCCTCCAAAGTTCCCATTGGCCGCGGTTCCCCGTTCTCGGCCAATGGGAGATGTGGTGGGCGGTGCCTGCAGTTGAGGGCAGCGCACAGAGCCCTCTGCTCACCCTCCCTCAGAGGCCGTAGGGACATTGTGTCAGCTGCTTCCAGGAGCGGTGTGGAGGCCGCGGCACCACAGGGGTGGCAATTCTGTGGGCCAGATCCAAAGCCCTGCTGGGCCGAACCTGGCGCATGGGCCATAGTTTGCTCACCCCAATATAATCTTTGCTTGTTTATTTCTTTGACAGATTAACTATTCAGACATATGTTTGAATTGTTCAAAACTTCGTGAAAAGTCCTCTAACTGGGATAAAGAATGCAACTGTTCTGCGAACTTCACGCTGCAGGAAAACATGCTGGTAGGTAAACATGCGAAACCAACCATAGACCAGAGTTCCTGTATTTCTGTGTGTGTAAGAAGTATAAATTTTGTTCTATAAATGACACTGAGCCAATTTCTGAAGGGCTTTATGTCAATACCTTTCACAAAACTAAAGCCCCTTATACTCAAAATATGTGCCTTTACCATTTTGTTATTCATTTTGGCAAATCCCACAAATTAAGCAAGATCAGGCTTAAATTGGAGACCTCCAAGGTGCAAACAGGTGCTGCACGAAGTGCTGTTGATTCAAGAGGTGACTTCTCTTTCTTCTGAATCAGTAGTGAATCAATGCCCCAGGAGGGACTCAGTGTCACACCCAGTGTTAGTTGGTACTGTGCAGTTGGGGTAGGGCCTTCTAGCAGGTGAGACCTAAAACTGAAGTCCTGGTCACTTTTGGTAAGTAAAACTCCAGTAGTTCTTTCCACAGCCATAGGGTTCTTCAGTGTGAAAGGGGCTATAAAAGCCTTAAACATGAAAATCCTTCAGCCATAAGAATGTGTTGAGGTTTGAAGAACATTTAAAATTAAAAATAAAAATGTCAGTTTCCCATATTGCCTGTACAAACTAGTACTTCTGCTGCTTGTATTAGATCTGGTCTGTAGATTCAAGACTCAACATTTTCAAAAGGGCTAAAGGGCTTGTCTACACTGCACTAAAGACAGGCCTATGGGGGTGTGAACTGCAGAATGCTCTAACATGTTGCTCTCTACCTGGTCCATGTAGACCCTGGGGGTGCAAACTGACAGGTATGTAGTGTACATTAACATAATCCTGGGGACTACTTCAGTGCAAGGCCTGCAGTACTGCAGGGCGTTCCTGGGGTTGTTAGAGCACTTTGCAGTTCACTCCCCCATTGAGTGGTCTGTGGCACGATTTAGACAAGCCCCAAGTCTCTTCAAAAGGGATTTAGGAGCCAAAAGTGACTAAGTCTCTTTTGAAAATAGGACTGAGGTAAGCATTTTTGAAAATTTTACCCTCAGTCTACTACACTCTCAGTGCAGCTCCTTCGCAAGCGCTAAATTCACTTTACATTAAAAAAAATGATTCAGTGATCATTGAATGTAATAATCTTAACATATTTAGAAACTGGTGGTCCAATCCTGCAGCCTTTCCAAATAAAAAGACTGTGACCTCAATGGAACTACTCATGTTGTTTCATAGCACCTTCCATTCAGCGATGCCAAAGCAATGGGTGGGGGGAAATGACGGTTTTCTATCCATGCTCCACCCACAAGCCCAAGGTCAGTGAATGTTTCTGCTACAGGAGTCAGCTGAAATGTAGTTAACACCACATCCATCAGGCTGTCCCTCTCCCCAACCCCCGGTATTTTTTTCAACAGTTTGTAAAAATGACCTATTTTGTTTATGCTCTCCTCATCCTATATTCTCCTTTGAACTCTAGGGGGAGGTTTTTATGTACTATCGTCTGCAAAACTTTTATCAGAACCATCGTCGATATGTCCTCTCCAGAAGTGATGCACAGCTGCTGGGTCGAGATGTAAACGTAAGTATATTTCTGATTGTTACATCATCAATATTTTCATTAGGTCAGGAAGCTCTTAGTGTGTGGTTCTCTAATTAAAAAGTAGTTTCTAGTACTCACCTGCCTCTGAGTCTTTCTGCCAGTTTTTGTGGTTTTACAACCACACATACCTTTTTTATTTTTCAGTGTTTCTCCTCTGTTGCTGTGTAACCTTAGATCACCAGACTTCCTCCTGGGGTCTCTTGTTGCAACACAGCCCCTCTACTTCTCCTCCAGGGTAGGCTGCGATTATAAACCACAGTTGGGCCCAAGAGTGCATAATAAAAGCCAGAGCTCAATACTTTTATGCCTCTGTTTCTTTAAATTTGGAGTACTAGACCTGGCATCTCATTTGTGGGGAATAGAAAATGTGGTCAGCTGCAAGGGGCTAAGCTCCTTTTCTCAACTCTTTAGTGAGTGTCGTCTCCTTGAGGTTAGAAGGCACTATAAACTTTTCTACTAGCATTTCCCACTTATAACAGTTCACAGAGATGTTGCAAAGCTTCGGTATTAAGTACAGAAGCAACGGTCACAAATTGTAACAGGGAAGCAGACTGACTTCAGTGCCTGGAAAATGAGTTTTCATCAGAATGTGCTTTGAGGTCTACAGATCACAAGTGCCAAGAACGATCAGCAATATCATTAGTAGTTGAATTTTATTGAAGGTTTGCTAGCAGTTTTAGACCCAATCTACAGGAGTTGGGGACACAGCTACAAGACAGTTGTCCTGGGGAATGAATAGCTCCTAACCTTTCTGTTTTATGCATGTTTTCAATCCATGGTAAAGGCTTAGATAAGACTTTAGCAGAGTTTGGGGATGCAGTTAAATGTCCTGTCTACACTGAAAAATGGAACTATGTTGTATCTGGGTCGGGGAATGCATCATTGTAACTGGTTGTAGTGCAGATGGGACAAAACCTTTTTATAATCCTGTTAACAGACCTAAACTGGTCTTTCAGTGTTGCAACCACTTTCTTGTACATCAAATATGAATATAATGGAAAGAAAGAGACTAGAGAAAACAAATCTCTATTGTTTTCAGTATGGTTAGTTTCTGCATAAACAGTTTTCATTTCCCCTGTACAGTTAGTGGGTTTTCCCTGTTTGTGTGGATTTGTCACACAGCAACAGTCTATCTGTGTTGGGAAGTGTGCTCCCAGCGGCTGTGCAGACATACCCTCAGTCCACTAGACCACGGCAGAAATGCCTCACCCCAGTCTCGTTCTTCTTGGGCCCATCTGTAATGTGACTGGAAAGCACTGGCAACTCCTAGCACTCTTGAGTATTTGGTGGGTTTCTTTTTTCAGTTTTTGTTGGGTTTTGTTTTAAAGAGGGAAATAAGAGTAAAAGAATTGACCAAAAAAAAAAAAAAAAGATCAGGAAAAGACTTTTCTAATTGTTCTTTGATCTTGAGTTCAGATTCAGAACAGCAATTGTGCGCCTTTCACGACCTATCCAAATGGAACTTCAATGGCTCCATGTGGCGCCATTGCCAACAGTATGTTCAATGGTAAGTACCTTCCACATCTGATATATTTATCTGCACAGATGTAACCAATTTAAATATCTTGGGGGCCCTGAGACCTCACAGAGCCCCATCTAAGTGCTGATCCTTGCATGTTCTCTGCCTGTCTGATCCTTGCATCTCTGTCCGTCTCTCTCTCTCATATATGGATGTTAAACCATTGGACAGTGTGGCCAAAGTGAATATGGCACCCTACTTGCTGCACTGCAGTGACTCCACTTACATTCCTAAACTCAGTGAGACTCCATGTGAATGCAGGGGTCCAGTTGCAGAATTGGGGAACTGACTATCCTAGAACAAGAGGAAGACCATAATTTACAGGCTGATCCTAGCTTGAAAACAGGCTATTGAGTGGGCCTGGAAAACTCAGCTTCCACTTTCATAGGGTGACTGGCTTAAAAGTGTGTGGCGCATTCTTGAAATAGAAAGCGAGGAATACTTGTAGCACCTTAGAGACTAACTAGTTTATTTCCGCATAATAAACTAGTTAGTCTCTAAGGTGCTACAAGTATTCCTCGCTTTCTTTACGGATACAGACTAACATGGCTGCTATTCTTGAACCTGTCATCATGAAAAAGAGAATCTGATCGAGACTTGGTCTGCATAAAGAATTGCACTGTCTTAACTTGTGTTTCTAAACTGATGCAAACCCCTCTATGGACCTACTTTTATTGGTTTAATAATCCTGGCTTATAGTGATTTAACTTGTCAGTCAATTTACATGTGCAAGCTAAACTGCTATAACCAGTTTTAAACCAGCATAAGGCCAGGTCTGCACATCAATAGCTTTTCTACAAGCACAACTACATTGATTAGAGAATCTAGACTTTTTTAACCAATATAGTTATCCTGGATGCAGCTATACCCATATAGCTTCTCTGCTTCTCATAACTTCAGTGGGTAGATAAAGCCTCATTCTCATGAAGACAAATCAAAATGTTTCTTCAAGACATTGACTCCCTGGGTTATATCTTTACAGGAAAAAAAAAGTGCATTTATACAGCAACATAACTTTCTCTCTGTAAAATCCTAGTGGAAATAACAAACCGGTAGTTTTCACCTTATTATATTTTGTTGAGGAAAAATCCAGGTGGGGGGTTTAGTGTTGACCTCAGCTAGCAATATCGAGATAAAAACTACCTGTGCCTTATCTCCAGCAGGATTTTACAGGAAGAAAGCTATCCTGACATTGTTCTCAGAAGCTGTCAAGTTATCTTTGACAAGTTAATTAATAACGAGCTAACGTTTTCAGGTTTTTTAAAAAATAAGCTAGTTTAAGGTTCTAGCTACTTGTCACATTATCTCTTTCCATATTTTCTCAACGTAGACAAAGATGTTCCATGAAAATGAAGGGGTAGTGCGTGACTCTACTACACTTGCCCTTACTTTCTTTTTCGATGCTGGAAAAGAAGATTAAAAGAAATTGCTAGTAGCAAGCTACAAAGGCTCTTCAGCCTATAGCAGCTTCAGTTAACAAGTCTTCATATATCTTTGACTTTCGATTTTTGCATATTTATAAAACTTGCTTCCGAAATGCAAATGGAGACTTCAGACATCAGCAAGTAGGCTCACGTTCACTTCAGTTACATTACCTAACAAAAGCCAAGGCAGGAGTAATTAGGAGAGTAAGTCATTTCATAGACTGTAACTATCATTCCCAAGAATTTGATCGCAGAAGAATCAAGGGATGTAAATGAAATACGGTTGTGGATATTTTGTCATGGTGACACAAGGAGAATTTTCAGCAGAGATATGGTCAGTGTACCCAGCACGGTGGCGTGTGCCTATAATCCCAGGTGCTTGGGAGGATGCAGTTGGGGGATTGTTCAGGGGTTCTAGACTGCTGTGTGCTATGCCAATCAAGTGTTCAGTTCTACTGATAGTTAGGCTAGCGGGTAGCTGAAGGACTGGCTGCAGCAACATGTCTGACGTGTTGTGATTGGCACTCTCCCTGTGGGGTCTGATGGACTGATTGATCAAGGTGACGTGGTCAGCTTTTATAACTTCCAAGGGTGCTCTTACTCAGGAAATTTAAATGGTTCTTTAGTGTGAGGCACGCAGAATGTGTGCATGATGAAGTAATGATAAAACCCGCTCCTGGTCTTTTCTTTCTGTTTGTTCACAGGACTCTCTCTCTCTCCCTCCCTCCCTCTCTCTCTCTATGTAAGGTTTCACTTGGTCATGTTGAGTGACCGTTGGAAGTTCAAGAATAGCAGCCGTGTTAGTCTATATCCTTAAAAAAAGCGAGGAATACTTGTAGCACCTTAGAGACTAACTAGTTTATTTCAACATAAGCTTTCATGAGCTAGACCTGTTAATAACATGTATTACTTTGGATCTCCCTGCAGATTCTATTCAACTTTCTTACCATCTTAACTCATACACTGCTATCCAAGTCCCATTGTTTAAGAGTGGAAATAGTTGGTGGTCAGATAAAAATGTGAAATTTCGGAATCCAACATCATACAATCTCTCTTCTGCATTTGCTGGTAAGAATCATTCCACCTCCAGGCCTTATAATAAAAGTCTTTCTTCTGTTTGTGGAAGTCTCCTGAGACAGGCACAATCTCTGGGAGACGGGTCGATGTGTTCTTCCCGATGGCAGGTAACTTGTCCAGGGGAAGCACTGTGAGAGCAAGTTCATGAGGCCTTCTCCAACTTTTCAGTGGGAAAATATGCCACGTTTGTGGAGGAGACAGGGATGCTCTGAAGAGAAAAAGATGTTCTAGAAGGTCAGGAGAGTGAAGCCCCACTAATATCCTCACCTACTAAAGGTCTTGGGCAAAAGGAGTTAACCAAGTGGTTCACCTATTTGCTCCATCTTTAAATGTGTATTCATTAGCGCTGTTTTGTTATTACTATTAGTTTGTATTGCAGTAGAATATAGTAGCCCAGGACCAGGACTACTGGTGCTAGGTCTTGTACAAACACAGAACAAGAAAACAGTCCTGCTCCCTTCAGAAGTAACAATCTAAGTATCAATATTCTTCTTCTTCTAAGTATTGTAGAAAGATTTTCAAATTAATAGGATGCATATGTTTGCTGCTCTTGTAGTGTATTTTGTAGGAATACAGAGAGGAATCAATGCATAAAAATGAAAAATAAAGGTGAACAGTTAAATGCAGAGGGAAATTTGTCTTACGATTAGAGTGGGGTACTATTCCTGTACAAGTCAACTTTGCCTCTCCTGCACTGGTTTCCCCATCTATTAAATGAGGATAATACTATTTGTGTACCCCACGGGGATGTTGTGAGGTTCCGTTCGTTAATGTCTGAGAGATGATCTGAGATCTTTGGATGGAAAGTGTGATTTGCTCTGTGTCTTGTGAATATTGGACAGAATCTTTGTCTAATCTGTATTCCCGGTTGAACATCAGAAACCCAGAAGGATTAAATAATTTAACTACCTGTCTTAGCAGCGTTCTAAACATTGATAGCCCATCCCTATTCTCCATCTTCCTCCCCAGGAACAACAAGGCCTCCTTACTGGCAGAAACCAGCTTATTTACTGGATGAGGAGAATGAAAGGAACAACGGTTATATAAACGATGACTTTATCATCTGGATGCGGGTGTCAGCCTTTCCTACATTCAGAAACCTTTACCGTCGCCTCAGCCATACCAACCAGTTTGCTGATGGTCTCCCAGCAGGGAATTACACCTTCCACATTACCTACAGTATCCTTTCACCATGTCCAAGGTACTCCTTAATTTTTAGGCAGATAAAAAAAGAGGTGCCCTACTAGAATGGTGGCTTACCAGTAATGCATCAAAAAACCTGAGGGAGATCTAGTTTGGGGGAAATCCCTGGATTTCCCGCAGCCTGTACTGGTGTAGTTAAGACATGTCTCTTAAATGCCCGATATCAGGCCATGTGACCCTAGATCTAACTTCTGAGGCAATTGCTTGCCTGAACTTTGGCTGAAGGCAAAGCCTGACAGTGCCAGCTTTGGTCCAGATGCTGGGGAATTAAAAAGGTTTAGACTTTATCCACACAGCATAACATGAGGGGTGAATTTATACTGATATAGTTATACTGCTGTTACCTCTTTGTGGACACACGGCATGTCTACACTGAGTCAAGGGTGTGAATGGCAGCTTGCGTAGACGTATCTGCATTAGCAGGACTATAGCTAGCTCATTGAAAACAGAAGGCTTCAGCATGGACTACGTTGGTGAGTATGTGTCCTGGGAGTCAGGCAGACCTGTGGAGCCCATGGCGAAGACTGTACCATGGCATCCTCACTTTTGTTTTTAGTGAGCTAACTGGAGTACAGTGAGCACCAGGATGTTTGCACGAGCTGCCATTATCATTCCCGGCTGCAATGTAGATGTCCCTTATTCTACTACGAGATGGCTGTTTTCTAGCTCAGCTTATATCAGTGGCTCTCAGTCTTTCCAGACGACTGTGCCCCTTTCAGGGGTCAGATTTGTCTTGCAAAGCCCCAAGTTTCACTTCACTTCAAAACTACTTGCTTACAAAATTAGACTTCAAAATACAAAAATGTCAGAGCACACCATTACTGCAAAATTGCTTCCTGTCTCATATTTGCAATATAATTATAAAATAAATCAATTGAAATATAAATATTGTACTTACATTTCAGTGTCTAGTATATGGAGCAGTATAAACAAGTCATTGTCTGTATGAAATTTAAGTTTGTACTAACTTTTCTAGTGCTTTTTATGTAGCCTGTTGTAAGACTAGGAAAATATCTAGATGATATTTATGTACCTCCTGGAAGACCTCTGTGTACTCCTGGTTGAGAGCCACTGACTTATGTTGTTTGGGAAGGGGTATAAGTGAAACTGAATAAAACATGGGGTTGTACTTGAATAACTATTTTGGCATAAATGGTAAAACTCTCTGCCATGTAGATAAGGCCTTAGATGAATAAATGTGACTCAGAATTGAGAGGTGAGGATGCAACAAGAATGTTATGTGCAGTGTCTTCATGTCAGAGACTTGAGTATCAAGGAAAATGCTAAGAGGTTCTTCAGTTCAATAGCAACTCAAAAAGCTAATTTCCCAGTAATTTTTGCAGGCTGCCTTTAAATATTATGATGCAGGTCCAGTGCACTACATAGCGATGTGGGGATGAATCTGGCATCATTTTATTAAAGAATCCAATGTATTTCAGTAATCTTGCTAAGACCGTAGATGCACATGATGTGTGAGAGTTTTTTACCCTCACCCAGCCACTTTTGGGGTTGTGGACCCACTAGTAACAAGAGGCAAGGGGATACAAAATAGTTAAAAGCACCATAAAAGACTTTTACAACACATGCAAAAAAGCCCCGCCATGTGTACTTTGAAAAGTACTTTTTGCCCACTCCTACCTGTACATTTCATCCTGATTGTTAATGAACCTTTAACGTTGCCTAATCAGATTTTCCTGTCACCAAATTAAAAGGGAAAAAGCAGGTGCTTCTCTCAACCATCACGTGGAGTGGAGGGAGTAACCTCTTCCTGGGAATTGCCTACACGGTGTCTGGTGCGGTGGCAGTGCTGGCAGGTTTCGTCATAATGGCGATTCACTTAAAACTCCGAAAAAAGAAAACATACTTTCAGAGGGGACAGAGAGTCCGGTGGCACCTTAAAGACTAACAAAAGTATTAGTGCCACAGGACTCTTGGTCTCTTCTGCAAACCCAGACTAACATGGCTACCTCTCTGATACTTTCAGAGATAACCCAAATTCCATAGCTCCCTGAACAAACATAAAAGTGCACCTGTGAGTAAGGGATGGGGGGAAGCATGGACCTTTTGCGCTGTGGTCCTAGCGGTGGAGACATTTAAGTCACGGTATGGATTTGGTAAACACAAAAGAGTTATGAGCAGGGTGATGTTTTTTCATAACCAAAACATAGACAATCTGATCAGCTTGGCTTGGTTTATGGTCTTATTAACATATGAATTACATAGAAGTAAATTTTCCCCTAGTGACTACCCATCAAGGTCCGAGATGAGCATCAGTAAGAGAAATCTTAGTCATTTTAGAACTACACACTCCAGAGATGAGCACAAATACTGAGCCAAACCGAAGGTCCTTACTCAGTTTTTACTAAGTCCTCACTCAGGCAGAACTCCCTTGACCTCATTGGAAGCTTTACAGCAGTAACAACTGATGCCCTGATCCAGAAAAACACTAAGGCATCAGGTATTCTCACTGAAATCAGTGGGACTATTCATGTGCTTGAGGTTACATGCAAGCTTAAGGGTCAAATTTTAAAGGTATTTAGGTGTTTAACTCACATTGATTTCAGTGGGAGTTAGGTGCCTTTAAAATCTGGTCCTAAGAGCTTTGCTGCATCATTGTCTGACTAAGGATCTCGATATTTGGGCCTCTGGGAGCATACCCTGGATATTAGGGGTGGGAGAGTCATCTCACTGGAGTGAATGAGTTGGGTAGAGTTCAATCTCATTGAATGCATTTAAGTCTTCTTTGCTGCTGTTTAGTTGAAGACCGTTTTCCGTAAGGCTGGAGTAAGAGGACAGCAGTGCTGTGATTTACACTTTAAAGGTTGCGCTGGTGATAGAAAAGCTAAAGTTTAGACTCTGAAGAAGAGAAGAGATCGGACTAAAACGTAAAGATGACCATTTAAATGTCGGCATTTACTATTTCACTGCTGATCACTTCAGCAGAAACATCTAGCTAACATGCTTAGGCCATATTCCCAAACTGTCTTCTACTCTACTCCATGCCAAAAGCTCCTGCTGTCTCTCCTACACAGTCGCCAAGACAACTTACCAGACAACTTGTATGGCATTGTCAATAGAAAAATCAGAGACTCCTTAATTGTATCATTGTCGTGGTTAGTTCATTTATAAACCTCAGTTTTTAAAAATGTAAATAGACTTTCCAGTCTGTCGCAGGGTCTAGGGAACTTTACTGCAGAATTTAGATCAAGTTTGCTGAGGAGTACGTGGATGATTATGGGGTTGGGAGGGTTTCATTGTGAAAGTGCAAATGTAATTAAAACTAATACTCCTGTACTGAACATGAGTGTCTGTGCTCACTATTTTATACTGATTTATAAACTCCCCAAAAGAACCGAACCTTGATCTTCAGAGCTCTTCACATATGTTAACTAATTAATCCTCCCAGCACTCTGTGAAATAGCCATTAGCTTTATTGGACAAATGGGGAAGTTGAGGCAAAGAGAGATTTAGGGTACAATTTTTGAGAGCATCTAAGTCCCATTTTCAAAAGTGATTTAGGCACTTACGAATTTATGGCTTAAAACACTGTACAGCTTCAGTGAAGTTGCTGCTATGCTGACAGGAGAGCGTCTCCTCTCAGTGTAGTTAAGCCATCTCCACAAGAGGCAGTAGCTATGTTGACATAGCACTGTCTACACCACGGGTTAGGTTGGTATAACTGCGGTCACTCATGGGGGTGGATTTTTCACACTCCTGAGTGACATAGTTATATCAACGTAAGTTTATAGTGCAGACCTAGTTCTTTCCTGACACCCAGAATGCACAGTTTCACACACAGACTTTTGAGCTGAAGAAGTAGGTCGTTTATTTGCTGCTTCAGGGAGTTATCAGTCCACCAAAATGGCACAGTATAGGGTTAAATGCAGGCATTTCTCCACATTCATTCAGGTGCTTGCCTTAAATACAATGTTGCAAAATTATTCATTATACAGTATGTCACATAAAGGCTTTTTCTGCCTAGCACTAAGATTTAGTTTGCTGACCCAGTTGTTTACCTGATCAGGTTGCTGGCTCAGTTTTTCACCAGGCTGTTCTCTTTTCTTGCCAGATAAGCTGACATCTTTTCACATGTCCCAACACTTTAAAATATACATTCTACATATTACATCCTACATATCTGCTTCTTTTCTTGTTTTACATGCACCCACTATCCCATGTTTCCGTCCTCTACTATGTACTTGTCCATTTCTTCCCATTCAGGGTGTCTCCAGAAAAACACCCCCTACTTGGTGCATATTAATATTCCTGCAAAATCTGTGGGCGTTGTGGTACGAGATGCCATCTGTGTACTACCACTCTTGTCCAATGCTTCCATACAGAATGTCCATTATTACAGTAGCACCACCAACTGTCTTGCTCCTCTGTCATGCCTGAATAAGTCCATGGGGAGAGTCCTTTGATCCAGGTGACCATCAGTTCCATGATTATTCCTAGCTCTGTCCTTTGTTCAGTGTTAGTTGTCGCAGCATGCCTACATAAGTAGTACTAGATATGGTTTCTGCCCAGCCATCTGGGGAAAACGTGACTTGGGCCATAAGATGTCAACCAGCAGGGCTAGGCTGCTATTGGTGGCCTCTTTATACACAACCCAAATCCATGGTCTACATATCTCAAGAATGCCTGCACATCCCCTTGCATGGCATGAGATATTATTGCCAATTAATGTGCCACACATAGGCCTGGGGATGTTAGACCTAGAACACACAATGACTTGCTGAACGTTTTGCGTCGATACACTGTACACACAACCACCCTGTCAAGCAAAACACACAGATTATAATTAAGCCTTGCAGAAGACACATGATTATCACTGGCTGCAGGATCAGGTGTTGTATTCCAGTTTCCATGATAGGATGCATTAAGTCATCCCACCAGTTATTGGCTACTGCTGTTCGCATGTCTTTTCCCAAGTTTGTGGTAGGGTTCGCATCCTTACCCGTGCTTAACTTGAGGGTATGTGACTTCTTGCTTGTTTCTTGAGCAGTGCCCCATATAACCGCTGCTGAATTCAGCACGGCTTTCCAATGCACTGATAGCGGAATCTCTGATTTTATATTATGAAACAAACCTCGACCCAGGTTATATGTTGAATGATAATGTGGGGCACAATTTGCCAGTTTTCGTTTCCCAGTTTTATACTCTTGAATGACACATTGCTGCATCATGTGCCTTCTGAGACCTTTACAACATATCTATGCCCTTCCACGGTGACACTTGACACATTATTAGTACTGTTTAGAAGATAGCAGACCTTTCCATTCCCTAAGTGTGTAAAATGGTTTTGGGCCCGAGAGGTGGCAGTGCTTACTTGTGTTCCCACATCCACCTTTTACCAATTACAATTACCCTGGCTGATAAACCCACCCTCCTGATTATCCTCTACACATCCAGAGAAATCCTCATTCCCAAGCCTCCCTGCCTCTTCCTTTACTGCACATTTATTACCTTTTATAGGGTACATGAGTGATTGGATAAGTATTTATGAGAATTCCAGTCAAGGGACTGAAGCCCAGCACAGTACATTGGGTCCATTCACAATTTAAAATTGTAACCTTCCACCCCCTGGGATCTATTCAGGAACTAACATTCACTTTTACAGAATAGAAAGAATTCCATTCTACTGGCCAGTGTCCATGTAATAAGCTCCTAATTATACCTTGAACATCGCTTAACAAACGTAATTCAACCATAGCACATTGTCTGGCCCATGTCTCGTTTAGCACAGCCTTTTCCCCAATTAGGATCTCAGATTGGATTAAGGAGAGCAATTTTTAAATGTTCTATGAGGACTAAATTGCACCTACTTTAGGCCACTTCCCATAGATTGTCTCTTATATTCGTGGCATAACCTAATTTCCTTTGCAGATTTTACATATTGCCTGCATTTAGTATTCCCACTCCCATACTTATTCTGCCTATCCAGTCGCTCCCCTCCCCCCAACAGACCTTTTCTTTCTCCAAAATACCATCCTCGTCCATAATTCCTCCATTCTGGGAATTGTTTGTAGTGCATTTGAGCAGTTTGGGTAGGTCTGAGTAATACTTCTATTCCTAGAGCTTCAGGTAATGTGTACAACAGCCAAGGATGCATTTGCAGTTCTTTCTGCCTTTCCCAATTTACCTCCCAATGTCCACCTTTCCTATATTTGGCTCTGGCTTCCTTGCCCACCACCCACAATGTATTATGATTGACTGTACAGATATTATATCATTTGCTGCACAGTAGTACCTTACAATCATGGAGGCCTGTAGTCAACTTGTTTACTGAGAAAACTGATTGTGTTTTGAATCGGTTCCATAAAAAATGCTGGTACCAATCAATAAATGGGATAATGGTCCAAAAGAATTCCATCCATAATTCTTGCTTGCAAAGGAAAGTGCTGTAAAACCATTGCCAAGACTGCTTAAAACCCAATCTTGTAATGTTAAACTATAGCCAGCACTTGGACGCATGTGGATCTATATATTTTTATTATGTACAAAAAAAGGAAAGACACCTGCCAAAAGCTGAATGCAAGCTTCTAAATTTGTCTTTCCAGAGTTGATGATATCATAGATGCTTAAAGCAGTGCAGGGCATCTGGTTTTCTTGTCATCAACTGTTTACAGGGAAGGTAAATAATGGAGAAAATTATTGTAAATGAAATCTCATTTCATCTGAATGTTATGGGGATAATAAAACAATTGGAAGGATAAGTAATTGAGGCAGTTACTGGTAAATGATTCACATCAAGTGACAATCTAGGTTCTTATAAGAGGGAATTTTGGACTAATGTGGTTGAATTAAATAGGGTTTTTCTGTATTTTGTTTATGTATCTGTGTATATGTTTTAATGAATTTACTTGTAATTTTGAAGTCCATTAATAATTTGGATTCTGACATGTTTACTTTTTAAAGTGATGCAATTCACCTTCAACACTACATCCAGAAAAAAAAATCTTACTATTAATAAAAATCTTATTTTGAATTGTAGCTTCTAAATTAGAGCGCAGCATACAAGAGATTTATATTTTAACGTCAAAACTCATGCAGTACTTATATTTTGTTGCCAGCTCACATCAGGATTGAATTTCATTAATAGGAAATATATATTAACTGAAGCATGAATTACGGGACTTTTCAATAGCAGTTGGGTTATAGTATTTGCCAAGTCCCTTTCAGGCTTTTTAGTTTCATTGCTAATGCAGATATGTCCAACATCTGTTTGCCTTGGTTAGTTTTTCTCTGTTGCAAACAGACACATTTGCTTAAATCATCTGGGCCAAAAATAAAAGGATGGACTCTTGGATGATTGTGATAGGTCTATAACCTAGTAACTGAAAGAAATTATACACTGTAGCTATTTTATACAAGTAGCTCTGTAGCATGGAGATAATTATTAATAATACATATATAGGGAACTGTTTGAACCACACTATTTTTAAACAGGATTTCCAAACAAGTTCTATTACTTACAATTGGGGTATCAGTGGCATTTGTTTCCTAGCACGACAGTGCTGTTGGGCCCAATTCTTGACCTCCAGTCATAAAAAATCTCTTGGCACATTTTCCAAGATTACAGAAGTGACCTGTGGCACCTTAAAGCCTAACTAAAGTAAAGACTACTTTAGTTAGTCTTTAAGGTGCCACAGGACTCTTTGTCACTTCTGCAATTCCAGACTAACATGGCTACCTCTCTGATTCTTTCCAAGATTAGCTATCGCGTCC
This sequence comes from Sternotherus odoratus, assembly GCA_032164245.1. Lineage (NCBI taxonomy): Eukaryota > Metazoa > Chordata > Testudines > Kinosternidae > Sternotherus > Sternotherus odoratus. The sequence goes on along the minus strand of JAVMKO010000001.1, from coordinate 133,102,300 downwards.
CAGCCAAATTCAGATTTGGATAATTATATTATGTCTGCCTAAATCCCCCATCAGTTTCAGTTGGATTTGGTATTTGTCCTCAGTCACTGTCCTAAGATGATGTGTAACGTTAATGTGTGTTGGGAAATAACTGTCCCATTTTACCTCCGAGGTGGTTGTCTTTGGCGGGTAAAGTGGTTCAGTCTGTAAAGGGTGTTTGGTATGAAAGATATTCTACAAATGTTAGTTATTATAACAATGTGGGTACAGTAAAACCTCGATATAACGGACTAATTTGGGCGAGGGGGTGTCCGTTAAAGCCGAAAGTCCGTTATTTAATAAAAAAAAACAACGAGCTGTCGGAGCAGCAGCTCCGCAGCCTGCCCGCTGCTGGGACCCGGGCGGCAGCCAGGACGCGGCAGCCAGCCCGCCCAGGTCTCGGCTGCTGGGACCCGGGCGGCAGCCAGGAGCCATGAGTCAGCCCGCCCGGGTCCCGGCTGCTGGGACTCGTGCGGGAGCCAGGAACCGGCAGCCTGCCCGCTGGCGGGACTCAGGCGGGAGCCAGCAGCCCGCCCGCAGGCGGGAGCCAGGAGCAGCCACCCGCCTGCAGGCGGGACCCAGGCGGGTGCCGGAAGCCCGCCCGCAGGCGGGAACCGGGAGCCGGCAGCCCACCCACAGGCGGGACCCGGGCGGGAGCCGGCAGCCAGCCCGCCTGCAGGCGGGACCCGGCAGCCAGCCAGCCCGCCTGCAGGCGGGAGCCGGGAGCAGCCAGCCCGCCCGCTGGCGGGACTCGGGCGGGAGCCGGCAGCCCACCCGCAGGCGGGAGCCGGGCGGGAGCTGGCAGCCAGCCTGCCCGCAGGTGGGAGCCGGGAGCCGGCAGCCCGCCCGCAGGTGAGACCCGGGCGGGAGCTGGCAGCCAGCCCGCCCGCAGGTGGGAGCCGGGAGCCGGCAGCCCGCCTGCAGGTGAGACCCGGGCAGGAGCCGGCAGCCAGCCCACCTGCTGGCGGGACTCGGGCAGGAGCCAGGAGCCGGCAGCCAGCCCGCAAAAAACGGATTTGGGATGCATCGGAAATTTTGTCCGTTGCATCCAAAGTCTGTTAAATCGGGGTCCGTCAAATCGGGGTTTTACTGTAATTATAATGTTAGGTATCGATAGTCCCTTTGCTCCTTGACTCTGTTTCTTGTCCACATGCCATTCTCCCTATGATGCTTTCACAATACACAGTCACTAGCACAAGGATACCAAGGATTCAGATTGCTGTTAGTTGAGAACTGCCATGAATTTTTAACCTAATCCCAAACAAGTGAATCACTGATTATAATAGTAAAGTTAACAAAGCAGTTTCTTCTTACATGGAGGAGTCATCAATAGAACAAGTGTCTGAGTAGTTCAAAGTCTGAAACAGATGGTTTCAATGTAAAAGACTCTGATTTTTCACAGTAGCTTTTAATTGTTTTCAGTCGGAAAGCAGTAAAAGTCTAACATATGCTGAAGACTTGATTGTTACACATTTTTATTCAGAGGTTTGGTGGTTGAAATACTATGCATAACAAAATGGGAAATTTTCACCTAATTATGGTTTTTATGTTGGTTTGTGTAGATAGGGAGGGCTATTGAGAAGAGTAACTGGCTGTACAGGCATTTTGAGGCTTATGAGGGGAACTTCCCGAAACCAATTTTGCTTAGGTTTGTTTCAGGTTTGCCTGTTAGGAATCCTTGTGTGAAAAGGGACACTGTCACAGAGGGGAAGAAAGTGGTCATCTGTGGTTGATGAAGAAGTTCATTCTGCATACACGACTGTTTAAGGTGTGAGGCAGGAATTTCATGGAGAGATGAGTTGTTTCTCACCTCTTCTCTCAGTGGCAGATTAGGCTGGTTCCTAACAGTTCTAGCTAGTCTCTCTCAGAGATGCAGGAGAAAATGGTAGGCTGGGACCATAAGACTATCATGGCAGACCTACTTGTAGTCTTCACATCTGGTAAGGATTTACAGGAAATAGGTGGTGATTGCAGTACATGGGTGGCACACCCGAACACATTTATACACTGACGCTTTAAAAAACTCCCACACCCCAATCTGGATCTATGCTGGATATGTAATATGCATGTGCCTTGTAAACCCTGTACCTGTTACCTACAATCACCCATAACCCCAGCCTGACTCCCGATGTCCAGTACCTTACCTATCAATCTGTGTATGTTTTCATGTTTAACATTAGCTTTAATAAAATTTTAAATCTGAAACAATACCTCAACTTGGCCCTAGAACAGCGGGTCTCAAACTTACCTTTACGGCGACCCCTTTTTTCCTGAGCAGCACGGCGGCGCAACCCCTTGTATGTCTGCCAAAAAGCCGCCGAATGAATTACTTCCGCATTCGGCGGCTATTTTCGGCGGACAGGCCGAGCGCTCCCGAAATAGCTCGGCATGTCCGCCGAAAGCGATCGCGGCGGCGGCTTTACCCCTGCCCTAGAATGTGCTGTGCTCCTGCAGGGGCCATCTTTCATGGGAAGTACAAATAGAAAATCTGAGTACTTGTCACCTGGTGTCTCAATAAAAGTAGATTTGTATTTCTTACATTTTTCTCATCATCGGGATCCGTTGCTATCCTCCTGCACATTTGAGGAAAGTCATGCGCACGTTCTTTTTGTTTGGTCATCTTGTCTATGTAGACATTTATATTGTACTCCTCACTTTAGTATCTGAATTCTTTAACCAGTGTTTGAAAAGATTTCCGCTTTAAAAATCTGCTAATGAAAATTCAGGGCAAATCCTGCAGTGATTTTTTGGACTCAAGCTAATTTTTTTATTCCTCCTAAGGATAAGTACATGACACAAAATGAAATAATGTTTTATTGCAATGCAGACAAGACACTTAAGTACCCTCTGTTTAGCCCTTATTAGCATGTAAACATGCAGTCAGTGCTATAAAGGGTGTCACTAGTGTTTTTTCAGAGGTTGTTATGATTGGGAAATGGAGTGTGACTGATCTGTCAGAGCTGATAAAGTATGGCACTTATATGAGGTGGAACTGAATTAGTTTGTGCATTTTGTTAGCATCGTGTATCTTTTATTGAAATAAAGAGATTGTATTGATACTAAAGTTAATTAATCTGGGCCTGATTTGGCTCTCTTTACATTTGTGCAATTCAGTTCACTTGCTTCAGATTTACATCGTTGTGAATTAGATCCAAACTGACTCCATTTAATCCCTTACAGTGTCTCAATATGTGAGTGTTAATGATTCTCTAGTTACAGTGACTGTAACTGAAAATACAGGACCGAGACTTCTCTCATCTCAAGGAACTGGATTGCTGCACTCAGTGCAGGGTTTACCTCCATGCTCAGAAGGGGCCTAGCCTCCTCTGCTTGCACTGTCCTGAGACCCCACCCACCTCCTCAAGCACACTATGTGCTCCGCTCTGCTGCAGGCTCCTCTCCAGGCCCTGGCCTCCTCCACTAGCTTCCCTTTCTGCCTCCTGGCCACCCCCTGTGCATTTGCAGCTCCGGGCCGTCTCTGCTTCCCAGCACCTGTGGGGCCCTACCTGTCTCCTTAGCTCAATGGTTCTCAAAGTGGGGGTTGGGACCCTGTGCCGGTTTGTAACTAGTGCGCTCCCAGGAGGCTGGGTGGAGGGGGGCGCCCCTGGCTGGTCCCTCGCTCCGGGGATTCCCCCCCCCCCCGCTGCACTTCCCGGGGGGAAGGGGGGGCGGCTACAGAAGGTGAATCCGGTCCTGGCTGCGCTGACTAGAAGATGGTTTGTGTGATCCAGGCACTGGGGGGCGTTTACACGGCGCCCGGTGCGCGCGAGCCGGTTCCGAGCCGGGCGCCAGCCAGCAGCGCGCGCCCCCAGAGAGGCAGGCCCGCGAGACCCGGACGGCTGCTCGCCCCTGATTGGCTGGCGAGGTAGCCCGTCAAGGGGCCGGAGCAGCAGGCCAATCGGCGGGCGCTACTCGGTCCGCCCAATGAGAAGCTCAACCGCCCAAGTTCGCTAGTTCGAAGGAGCGGCGGGAACGTTACGAGGCTCAGCCCCCCCGGGGCAGCGGGTAAGGGGGGGGGGAGTGTCCCGCCCCCCCTCGCGCGCGACAGCCGGGCTGCCCCGGCCTCGTGACGCAGCCCTTTCCCGGATCCGGATTACGCGCCTCCGTGTAGACCCGCGCTGGCGTGGAACTGGTTCCGCCGGGTCAGTGGTGCTCCCGGTTACAGAACCGGAGCCCCGCGCGGCAGGGGAAGGCGGGACACCGCGGTGCTGCGCCCGCAGCCACGTGCGGGGAGGCGCCGCCTGGGTGAGCGCGGTCGGGCCCTTGCTGCCCACAGCGCTGTTTATAGCGGTGCGAGGTGGGGCGTGTTCTCTACACGGGGGTGAGGAAGGGACAGGAGCCAACCCCAGGCCTCCTTAGGCCCAGTCCTGGGCTCTAGCCACTAGGCTGCACCGTCTCCTTTAATCTCACCTTTAGCTAAATCGGTGCAGCTCTGTGTGTAGACAAGGTTTAACTAAATCAGTTTAAAGCGGATCTAAGCCGGTGCTAAACTGGTTGAGGTTCACCTTTGCTGGGGGTTTACCGTGGTTTAACCGGACTGATTTTAAATTAATTTTGTTAAGCCAGTACAGTTTCTTTTCTATAAAGACCAAGGATGAGATGGAGTTTGCACCAAACTAATATGCAATTTACCCCTATTGCCAACTCAGCTGGTGTAAGCCCTCGCTTTCCCTTGTCCATTGTTTTAGGATCAGTGCTGGAGCAGCTACTGTGATGGTTGCATCAGGGCTATTTAAACAGACAAGGCCTGCAGACTTGCGGCGTCTCCACTAGTGAGTTTAGGTAATGGTTGTACTATTAGAAACTTAACTGGAAACTGTACCCATTGTAGTCTCCTATTTCTCTGCCTCCCCACTTTCTCTACATCTTTTCCCTTTGGCTGAAACTCTCATTTTCAGTTTAAGCCCAAAGATATGTGGATTTGATTTTTTTTAAAAAACCTTCCCTTTCATTTTGGAGGAGACAGAAATGTTACAGAACCATGGGGTGGGGGAAGAGGAGACAAAATGTTTGTTTTAATTTTTTTTATTTTAACCATCAAAGTGTCGCTCTGGAGCTCAGAATTCAAACTTGTCTTGCAGAGTCCTCAGTGATGATTACAGCCTTTGACATGTCTGAAGTAAAGTGTTGCATTGGTCATGGCAGTCGTTATAATTATTTGTGATGTTACTTGCTCTGGCAGAGAATCCAGGAAGTCTGCAGCTCAGATTTTCTCTGGATCTTCCAAGTGGAATTCTACTTTGAAAATTGACTGTAAAAATGGCATCGTGAGGTTCCATGTTTAATGGTTCTCAGTGACTCAAGATAAAATGCTCATTTTATAAGCAGCACCTTGATTTTGCTAACTATAAGTGCTGCCAATTTATATTGGGGATTTAAAAGCAAAATCTGGTTCTTCCAGATTACCTCTGAGCCAAAATGTTCTTCAGTCAGAATTTTTGGCAATTTAAAGTTTAGTGTCCGTGATCGAGGCCGCAAATCTGTTGATCAGTGAGCCCGAAGACAATCCAGCTTTTCCACTATTGTACTGGTTTTGCAGGATTAACAACACAATACACTTCAGTCAGTTATGTAAATAGATTTGAGCAGATCTGTTGAATAAGTAGGTGGCATGTTTACTGTATCTTTACTGAGTAGAACCGAGCTGTGTGTCAAATTATATGAAAATAATTACAAGAAGTTACTTTTTTCTTTCTTGGAATACTATAAAGAACACTTTTCAGTACTTTGTGGTTAATCTTTCGTGTTATGGGGGTTAAAGAAACTTAATATTTTTCTTCACATTTTCCTTTGACTATATGTGATGTTTTTTACAACTGGGAGAAGACATGGAGACAAGGAAATTAGATGGAAGTTTCTTTACAACTGCCATGACTAAAGATGAAGTTGAAAATATTCTCAGTGAAATTAGTAATCTTAAAATGGCAGAGAGAGAGAATGGAAAATACAATAAAAAAAATGAAGTCAAATGTGAAAGCCTTTGTCCAGCTCCTCAGAACGTTCTGTGTCTTGGTCAGCAAACTCCAAGAACTCCTGCTCCAGGGATCCTACAGCTATTGCCATCTCAATCATCTGATTTCGTGGGAGAAGAATATTACTCTTCAAAAAAAATTCCCAAATTAGGAGAATGGAGTATAACAACTTTTAAAGACAATATTATTCCCACAGGGAGAGAACTTCCTCGTACCCCATTCTGCACAAGTCAACAAGGGAAATTGTTACTAGAAGCTTTAAAGGATCATACAGTACTGAATGAGAGCGGTCAACATTCAACAGTTGTAGTTGGATCTAGTCATTCAGAATGTGATACACCTCAGTTACAGATTGATGCTGACATGTTGGAGAAACTTTGGAGGGAGGAGACTTCTGTAAAGACTCGTGCCTCAAATGCGTGTGTTTACACTAGGAAAAAAGATTCCATTTGCCAGTGTACGCAGCTGCCTGATGACAACCACAACATCTCTGGCATTACAGAAAATGGCAAGGCGATGGCACCATCTCTAGGGGATGATGAGGTAGGTGGTCTTCTTTTAGTTAGTTTAGAGCTGCTATTGTCTTGAGCATATATAGACCTGCAGTTTTAATTGTCATAAATATGCAACTGCAGGGGTGGGAGGTGGGAATCCAGTATTTCTGCAGACGTGGGCATGTCTGTTGAAAACACTGTTAAACAGTTCTCTTTCTGGTGACCTTTGAAGTTCAACAGTGTAACACTGAAATCCTACCAGTAATCTTAGTCTTTGCAAATCAACTCTATCAGTGCCAGAGGTCAGTTATTTTCCTTTGTCTATAATAAAAACCTTGTAGGAGAAGATGAGAGCTACTCATTCTAAAATCTTGACGCACATGGGACCAGATTATCTAAAGATGCAGATAGGCACCTACTGGGATTTTCAGAAGCTTCTGAGTGCATTAGTTGTCTAACTCCCACTGATTTGTTAAGCACCTTAACCTGCTTAAGAACTTTTGAAAATCCCATGTAAAATAGCTTTGAAAATCTGGTCCATAGTGCCTAGAAACAATCTATCAATTGATGAACTTAGTTTAGTAAATCAGTTTTTAATGAAAATGTGTAAGCAGGTAAGTTTTTAACACATATAAGTTAGTTTTATTTAACTAATAAAACAATTTTTTAAAATGCTGTTTACTTGCATTTAACTGAATTTTAATTGAATTCCAATTTCTAGTCCACAAACAGCTTGACAGAAACTACTAGTAAAAAAAAAATCTACAAAAGAAATGCCTTATTCACCATTTTTAATGTTAAAAATTGTAAATCTGAATAAATGAATGTTGTGATATATAATTGCTTAAATAAAATGTATATAGATGTAGAGTATCTTCCTGGTTAGCAAGAAGTGCCAAATTTAGAGTGAGAGCTATATTCAGTTGCAAATCAATGTCTTTTAATGGTTACCATACAATGTAAATGAACTTTTTCTTCAAGAAAAAGACCAAAAAGTAAAAATGCACAACTAAACTAAAATTGAACCACTGTGATTTAAATCAATCCAGTCTGGTTATCAAGATCTGGAAAGACTGAGTCTGATGATTTCAATCTCTTGGTAGTGGTGGTGATGGTTTTGTTTTAGTACTTCTCTGCTGAGAGGTGGAACCACTGTGCAGTACACATCTTCTGGATTTGTGAGATGGTTGTGAAGTTTTACCATTAATACTCAGTATTTTTGAATGTTGCTAAAATGCGTAGCACCCATACTTGAAAATAAGGTTATTCTGATTATCCCCCCTTTCTTACTACAGCTCTAACCTCCAGCATTTCTAGATTAGTTTATATTATCTCAAACTCCTAGACTAAATGATCAGTGCTGTATACCGTTTTAAAGGTGGGATTATGGGATCTCAGGTGGGATACACTATTTACCCAGCTCAAGATTCTGAACACTGAAATCAGATCAGACTTGAAGAGGGGTTGAGGAAAAGGCATAGTGGTGTTTGAATACAGGAACTCCTCACTTAAAGTAGTCCCAGTTAATGTTGTTTTGTTGTTGCGTTGCTGATCCATTAGGGAACATGCTCATTTAAAGTTGTGCAGTGCTCTCTTCTAACGTCGTTTGGCAGCCACTTGCTTTGTCCACTGCTTGCAGGAAGAGCAGCCTGTTGCAGCTAGCTGGTGGGTGGGTGGAACCAGGGTGGACTGGCAGCCCCCATATCAGCTCCCCACCCTAAGTGCATTAGCTGCCCAGCAGGCTATCAATTGCCAGCAGTTCAACTGTCCCTCCTCCCACTGCCAGGTGCTGCTCCTGTCCTCTGTTTTGAAGCTGGTCCCTGAGACTCCTGCTTGCTGTGTGAGGGGGAAAGGAGAGGGGAAGAAGAGGGAGGCTAATGTCGGGGTGTCCATGCACCCCGCTTACCTCATCTTCCATAGAGCGGGGGGGTGGGGGCGGGACACAATGGAGGGAGCTTGCTGGCAGCAGCTGGTCTCTGCAAGCTGATATACCGTATTTTTCGCCATAAAGGACGCTCCGGCGTATAAGACGCCCCCGAGTTTTTAAGTAAAAAAGCCGGATTTTAAGTAAAAAAGCCGGACACACAAAAAAAACAAACAAAAAAAAACCACCACCACACGCAAAAAGCGCCTCGCTCTCCCGTCCCCGCCGCGCGGGCGGGCTGCTGGGGGCGCGCCGCTCTCCCGTCCCCGCCGCGCGGGCGGGCTGCTGGGGGCGCCCCGCTCTCCCGTCCCCGCCGCGCGGGCGGGCGCTCTCAGGGGCCCCGGGGCCCGAGCTGCTCCCGTTCCCCGCCGGCCCCGAACACATGCGGGTGGGCTCGGGGGGGAAGCGCCACCCCGCCCCGTCCGCCGGGCCACCTGCAGCCGCCCCAGCTCCAGCTGCCCGGTGCTTTTCATATATTTGGCGTATAAGACGCCCCCCCTAATTTTGAGATTATTTTGGGGGGTTAAAAAGGCGTCTTATATGCCGAAATATACGGTAATTAACAAGGCAGTGTACTTAAGAGTCGGCATACTTAAAAGAGAAATGCGTGCATCTCTCACACACACACTGCCCTCCCTCCTTTCCTGCTGCCTTGTAGAGTGTGAGGGTTAACCCTTGAGGGCTCAGCCAATTGCTAGTTCATCGTTAAATAGTAAGGCATCCTCTGGGAAATATCCCACCCTCTGACTTTACCACCTCAACCAATCTTCACTATCGTCACTGTGTACTAGTATTAAATTGTTTGTTTAAAACTTATACTGTGTGTGTATATATACATTATAGTCTTTTTTTGTCTGGTGAAAAAAAATTCTCTGAAACCTAACCCCCTCATTGACATTAATTCTTATGGGGAAATTGGATTCGCTTAACATCATTTTACTTAGTCACATTTTTCAGGGGCATAAGTGCAACGTTAAGTGAGGAGTTCCTGTATTAAAATCATACTGTGCTATCTCGCAAATTTAGAAGGACATTGGTAACTTGAAAACGGTGTCCAAAAATATTGTATTACTAGAGTAAAAGAGAGACACTTAAAATTATTATTAATGAAAAGCTAGCAACAGTCTGTTTTGTACATTTGACAGCACATTGTATAGTTTCACTTTTCTTCTATAGAGTCATTTTTAATACCTTGTTGAAAATATATTTAGACATAAATATGGAAGCAGAAAAATATCTTTTTAAAAAGTAAAAATCAAAATGATAAATAAAAGTCTCCACATAGGAACTAGACTGTTTAAAAAAAATTACTTTTTGAAAGCAGTCAGGTTGATAGTATTCCTTTAATAAAAGCAAGACCTGGATCTTGACCAAGTTTAACTTTCAATTCCCTCCTGTTAGTGTGCTTATCAAGAAAGTTTTAATCCAAAAGCAAGTTGGTTTCCGTAGGAAACTGGCATATTTAAATTTAAAGTCCTGAAGGTTTGTAGGATTGAAATAGAGTTGTAAACATCCCACAGTTTATTGTAACAAAGTATTACACTCTTAAATTACAGGATTTATCCTTTTATGTTTAATACAAACTATACTGCTTAACAGACTAGTAACTGTAAAGTGACTGTTCGGATTTAGCCGGGGAGAAGGGTCGGGGCTTCCACATGGCTCCCGGAAACAGTGGCATGGCCTCCCCCTTTGGTTCCTATGTGTAGTGGCAGCCAAGGGCCTGCGCTCTGCATGCTGCCCCAAGTGCCGCCCCTGCAGCTCCCATTGGCCTGGAACCGCAGCCAATGGGAGCTGCAGGGACAGTGTCTGAAGATTTTTTTTTTTTTTTATGATTTACTAATAGTAAACATCTCTGTGCACTTTACAGCTAGAATTACAAGAAAGAGTAGAACCTCTGCAAGGTTCTCCAGTGCCTAAATGTTTCACTACTACTTCAACAAACAAGAGAAGGATAAGTCAGATACCAGTTCAAGGCAAGTACTGGCTTTATTGTGTGTATATATAGTTCTTTCTGTTTAGACACACTTGCCCATTAGTTTGCTAATGTTCCTACTTTGTATCACAATTCTCATGAAAATTTAAGATGGGCGTGAAGACCTCAGACTTTAGTAGCGCAATAACTTTTATTTAATTTTTAATAGTGTCTATTTTCATAGCTGCAAGGTAACTTTAGACTATTTTAAAACACAGGTTACATATGCAACTCTGGGTGAATGAGAGCACTAGAACTGCCTCTCTTGTTACTGTCATCAGCATACCTTGTTAGAACAAATGTTAATACAAAACAACTAGAACCAGAACAAACACAAAACAAAACTAAGCTAAATCAAATCAGTTGACCAAGTGCTGGACTAAAAAAATGACCTTCATTCTCTTTGCTATTCAGAGGTCTTGTATCTGAATCTCTGTAGGAAAAGTGCTAACACCCATTTTCTGATTTTAGCTTTTTTTATGTAATGGACCATGCTTCCACAGAAGAGATGCCTTTCCCTGCATAGTAGCTGTGCCTAGGCTAGTGCTTCTTCAGTAATGGCAGGCACCAGCAGTATCCCACCAAATCTAATGGGGATATGTGCAAACCCATGTATTGTCACATCCTTGAAACTCTTTGTATAATAGAAATTGGAGAATAGAGAACAGGACTTCTGTCTTCTCTTCTTTCCTCTCCCCTTCTTGCCAGTTTCTTCACAATATATTGCTGTCCAGCCTCATTTTAAAATGATTTACAAGTCTTCCAACACTTCCCAAGGAGACAAGTCTGCAGCTTAATAGATTTTGTTATTAGATGCATTTTCCTGTTTTCAGTCTTTCTACCTATGCTTAATTCCATTCATCATGCTAGAGCACAGCTCACTGTTATACTTGACATTCTGCTTTCTCTCCCTCTCAAAAAGTTACAACAGACTGAAAATATTTCTGATCTTGTGGCTTATTGGCCTACAGCTTTTTAATGATTTAAAAAAGATGTCTGAGACAGGCAACATACTTTTTATTGTGATTTCTAAAGATAGATTAGCAGGATATCTTCATTAAAATCCCCTTTTCTCTTTTTTTCCCAGTGCCATTCTCTCTTGCACCCGATAAGTGATTGGGAAGGAAGAAAGGCTTGGCTTTGCTTTGAAATATTGTATTATGGAATACAAAGCAGACCGCTCCCTTCCCATTTTTAGCGTGCTAATAAGTGACTTTTTGCTCACCTAATAATTGTCAGAGCACTTTAAGACCTAAATCTTATTCCTATTGAAGTTGATTCCACTAACTCCCATTCAAGACAGTGGCACTGTATCTAGGACATATGCAGGTACTTGGCAGTAGTGAGTTTTCATGTCATCTTCTGGTTCCTTGAGAACTGTTTTTCTGTATGTGATTAGGATTGAGTGACATGAATATTTCAATGATGATTAACCGAATAAAAGGCTACCAATGTACTAAAGAAGATATGGAATTTCTTCGGCACATGAAAAACCAAGAACAAGCACAGAAACTAAAGGTAAGATTCTGTCTGTATTTTAGTCTCCATCTTAAAATGTAAGGATCTGTTTCGTCATTTTTTCTAAATAAACTAGAGAGAGAGCACATGGAACTATTGTTCACTTTGTAATAATCCACTTTTTTTTTTTAAATCAGAAAACAGATTTTAAACCTCTGGTGTCACTTTGGTGCCACATAGTTGTACTCTTCTGTTGAGTGATGGCACACATGCATTCCACTCCTGATGTTCTCCCCTGCACAGTCACCAGGAATTTTCCCCTTAGGGTAGTTCAAGTGCCCTCTGCTGCTCCTTTGTGTGTGGGGTTTTTTTTTTGTTTTGTTTTTTGTAGGGAGAGGGGAATAAAGTTTTAAAAATAACTCAGTAGTGAGGATTGAATTAGATGATGCAGCCTTTCAGCGGTTCAAAGCCAGTTTGTAATTTGTGTGAAATAAGTTTGGTCTCTAGCCAGTGGACAGGTAGCTCACAAGACCATGTGTCCTGGTACTAATTTTACTCCTGGGGGAATTATGCACCACTGTGCAATGCAGAATTTGTGCAAAATTTCATGTTTTCGCCGCAGAATTGGGGCTGCAGAGCTGCTGGCTGGCCGGGTGGGGATGAAGCCTCTGCACGCTCTGGCTTGATCCTTGTGGGTCTGGGAGACCTGACCACCTTTGCCAGAGCCAGGGCCTTACCAGTCCCCTGGTGGGATGAGTTCACAGAGCAGAACCTGTGCCCGGACTCTGGAAGGGAGAAGGGTATGTGTCCCTCTCCAGCACCCCCCAACTGGAATTGGGTTGTCGTAGGGGTTTCATTAAATCTCTGCTCCTGAGGGAATCACTTTTGTTGTCTGCATTGTTGTCATACTTGCTGACAGGCATTTGAAATAAATTTAGGAAAATAATTGAAACTGGTGTGACTATATTGTGCAGAATTTTAAAATATTGTGTACAGAATTTTAAAATTTTTGGCACATAATTCCCCTAAGAGTAGGATTTGTGCCCTTGTTAGTAGTCTCAGAAAAGAAGCCAAATGCGCACCCTTTTATCTCTCCTGCTGATCCCTGTGTGTCAGAACTGAAGCAAATTAGCAGGGCAGTCGGGGAAGCTTGCACTGCCGATGCTCCATCTGTAATGGAGGTCTCCAGGGCAGTCAGTCTGGTGAGAGAATAAGTTTGGGAAAGAGGTAAACAACTAACTGGTTATAAAGTGCTTGATCAATGTCTGCAGGATTGAGGCTCTAGTAAGAATATGAACCTCCTGGCTTAGTATGGTCATAACTAGGGACAGTGTCTTCTGGAAATGGCTTCTATTGCTGAGTTTTTTCCTAAATGACTCTTCGTTTCTAGAATTGGTGATCAGAGGGAGGTGGTGCCTGCAGGGTCACCGCTCTACCCCCTTCCAGATTTCTGCCCAGAGACACCTGGCTCATCCCCAAGGCACAGGGCAAAGCCTGGGGTAGATCCGACACGTGGGTGGGGCATGCAGGGTCATGTGCCCACCCCCCTGATTTCTGCCTAGAGACACCTAATGCATTCCCAGGGCAGAGGCTGGGGGCTGGCTGCTGTTGAGCCTTGCTGCCAACTTTTTCCCTCCTCACACAGTCCTGGGCTTGGCAAAACCGCCGCAGACTCCTCCTTGGCGGAGCAGACAGTACTCACATCCGCTCTTGGCAGTGTACACAGCACTTCTCCCCATGCACATAGCTGGCTCCTGCCCCTCCTCCCAGCACACAGCTGGCTCTAGGTTTTCAATACCCAGCATCTGTCCACCACCTCTCATGCACAGCTGACTCCTGGTCCCTTCCACCAGCACACAGCTGGCCTGGCTCCAGCCCTCAGTGTCCAGTGTCTGTCTCCCATCTCCCCTGCATACAGTTGGCCTGGCTCTAGAATTCAGTGCTCAAAATCTGTCCTACACTTCCCCTGAACATCTGGCTGTAGGCCTCAGTATTCTAACACAAAACAATATTTTTGGTATGCATATCCAAATAGACATCCTTGAAAATCTGAAATTACTTATTCTAATGGCTGGAAAACCCTGGCCCTAGTCCAGACATGGGCAAACTACGGCCCAGGGGCCACATGTGGTCTGCTGGCCATTTTGATCCGGCCCGCCAGCTGGGCAAGCGCGTCTTGCTGCGCAGCCCTGCGCTCCCGGCCGGGGAGCCTGGCAGAGCCGACGAGCCCTGCACTCCCAGCCGGGGGCCGGGCCGAGCGCGTCTTGCCGCTCAGCCCCAAACTCGCGGCCGGGGGGCCGCACAGCCCTGCGTTCCCTGCCGGGGGGGCTGGGCCAAGCATGTCTTGCCCCATGGCCCTGCACTCCCTGTCAGGGGGCCGGGATGAGCGCAGCGTGTCTTGCCCCGCACCCCGAGCCGGGGTGCCTGGCCGGCCACGGCAAGCTGCGAGGTCCCGTGCTCCCGGCCTGGGATGCCGCGGCAAGATGCAAGGCTGGGTGGAGCACTGCGAGCCCCAGGGCCCTGCATCCTGCTGAGGAGTAAGCCAGCTGGGGGGACTAGGGGCCAGGGGTGGTGATTCGGGTGGGTGGGGGGATCGGGGGGCAGTCAGGGAACAGATACCAGGGGGGCTAGATAGGGGGTGGAGTCCCTGGGGGAAATTAGAGTGGGGGGGTTCTCTGGAGGGGGCAATCAGGGGACAAGGAAGGGGGGGATTGGATGGGTCGGGGAATCTGAGGGGGGTAGTCGGGGGCGGGAGGTCGGTGGGGGTCGGATAGGGGGGCGGGGCCTTCCCTACCCGGCCCTCTGCACAATTTTGAAGCCCCGTGTGGCTCTCGGGCCAAAAAGTTTGCCCACCCCTGCCCAAGTCAGTTCTTTGCTGTGGCCCGCTAAGTTCCCTGCCCCTTCCCCGGAGTTAGTTCCTGTGGCCACCAAACTCCCCTTACCCCTGCCTGCTCTCCCTCCCCCGCCCCCCCAGTTATTTCCTGTGGCTGCTGGGTGGGGGGGAGCAGGAAGCCACGCGCCACCGAGGGGGGGAGAAGAGGGAGGATTTGGGGAAGGGGTTGGAATGGGGTAGCGAGGGCGTGGAGTTGTGATAGGAACTTTGGGGAAGGGGTTGAAAGAGGTGGACAGGGGTGGGGCCTCATGGAAGGGGTGGCATGGGGGTGAGGTCAGAGGCAGCGGGGGAGTGTTCCCCAGATTGACTGTGCGCTGTGTGAAGAACTACTTCCTTTTATTGTTTTAAACCTGCTGCCTATTAATTTCGTTTGGTGGCCCCTAGTTCTTATATTATGGGAACAAGTACATAACTTTTCCTTATTGCCAACTAATTTTCTATTAAAATCACTTGGGAACCTAATGGCCTGAAAAGTAGCAAGGCTGGAATAGAATTCACATGTAACCAAATAGAATAGTGTTTGTACAATAACACAAAAATAGTTTGTAATTTACATGACTTAATAAAAATGAATATTGGCCATCCTTGGGTGAGAGAGGCTGATGAAGAATAACTCTATAAATGTGTGTAACAGTATAAGCAACGTCGTGTGCAATATTGACTGGTGAGGAACCAGCTCCAATAGTTTATCTGATTTTAATTTCACATAGTGGCTTGGGTTTTGTGTGTGTGTTTTAATGAATCACAAATGTTCCTCGAAAAAGAGGTTGCTCTATTTTTGCATGCTCTGGATTTTTAAAAAAATTCTTTGCATTTTTATAGAGTACTAAGCCTGTGTGTGTGATGCTAAGACGAAAACTTATTTTACAGACAAAATATTTGCATTTACAAAAGGAACTAACCAGCCTGGTTCAGACAAAGGAGCTGCTGCTAGCACAGCGAGAGAAAGTGCAAGAAGAGATTGAACAAATGGTAACTGTGGGCCCACAATGTATAAACTACAATGCAAGATTAATGCTGCCAATTGTTTTGTTTTCTTCAGTTCAAGTAATAGTTTCTATATCAACTAGATAGGCCTCTGTATTCCCAGAGTATGTTCCTATGTGCACAGGGGGTGGGAGTTTCTTGTGGTACTAAACAGCGACCTATAGAAAACAAGCAACAGCACTCACAGTTCTCTAGAAAGTGATTGAGGGATCCTAGAAGGAGTTGTGGCTGCGAGTGTGGGTGGCTTAGAGGATATGAAGAACTCTTGGATAGGTCTGTTGTGATCTTTGTACTTCATAAGTTATGCAGCATTATGCTAGATCGGAATGCAGATATGGGAGGTCTTCTAGAAATACCCAGATGATGCAGGAAGTAATGGTACTGATTCAGAAGCAGCACTCCTCTTCTGAATTGGTTACTATTGAACCAATTACAAAGCAAGGCACTAGAGATCTTTATGCTGCTTTTCAGATGAGACCTAATAACAAGGACCTGTCTGATTGTGGGCATTAAAAATCTTGGAGTCTCTTTACACCAGTAGGCCTCTTAGCTTAGTGTCCTGACCAAGTTGTAACTTTCCCTAAAATTCCCCCAAACAGTTAAGAAATGCTGCTGTTAAACTGGTGATATGTTCCATTCCAGAAGTGAGCGAGGAGATATATAGCCTTCGCCTACTTCACAAAAGTGGTACGAAGCTCTAGCTAAATAACATCTATAAAGCATTTTGTGTAAAAAAATCCTGCTAATTATTTGTTCTTAATGTATCTTTGTAAATCAGGTAAGATTGTGTACAGTAATCTTTTGAGTTTACCTAAGCGGTTATGAAACAAGCCTACATACTGGCTTGGATTAGACCTATTAGTACAAGTTTTCATGGAGTGTTCTATTCTACTAGTATTTATTAACCAAGAATATATATCTGTATTCTAACATGAAACCTGTTGACTTGTACAATAACTTTTTCATTTGATTTTTTTTCACTATTAATGAAGCACTGTCTTTCTGCCTTCACTTCAGAAAACATCTTACGCTAGAACAGTCCAACTTGGAAGAGCTGTCCTGGGTAAGAAAATGGATCCGGTTACTGTCGAAGCATTGCCACCAAAAGCCGTGCTTGGGCAGCTGAAACCTGTGAAACTGTGGCATGTTCAACAGCAAGAGAGGGCTGAACTTCAGGCACTTACCAAAGAGCTAAAGAAGTTAAAACATTCCGTTGCCCAGCTGCCTCAGAAACAGGGAAGAAGGTAGAGGAAACCAACAGGTTTACAGAATTTTCTGGAAGGGGGTGGAATCTTTTTGTAATTTATACTCTTAACTGCAACTTTGTGCTGTATAAATACACCATGACTAGAGTAGGACTGTGGCATAATGGTAGGCTACAGCTTCCCTCCTCTTCCCACTTCCAGTTTGAGGAGTGGGAAGCTTAACATCAGAACGGCCATAGTAGGTCAGACTAAAGGTCCATCTAGCCCAGTATCCTGTCTTCCGACAGCGGCCAATGCCAGGTGCCCCAGAAGAAAAGAACAGAACAGGTAATCATCAAGTGATCCATCCTCTGTCGCCTATTCCCAGCATCTGGCAAACAGAGGCCAGGGACACCACCCCTGCACATCTTGGCTAATAGCCATTGATGGACCTATCCCCCATGAATTTATCTAGTTGGGTTTTTTTATCCTGTTATAGTAGTGGCCTTCACAACATCCTGTCAGAAAGTTCCACAGACTGTGCATTGTGTGAAGAAATAGTTCTTTTTGCATAATTTGGCTATCTCTATATTGAATTGATGTCTGAATGCTGCATTCCAGTTAAGTCTGAACAGTCCTAACATCTTGGCCATTCGGGGGAGTGGGGAGAGGGAGTTTAGCAGCTGTTAATGTATGCTTTACACTGGAAGATAGGAAATGTTTAAGTGGTGTTTTTTTCTCTCACAAATACAAAACATTAGGGGCCAAACTGTAGGTGCAAGCAAGTTGCTGCATACAGCTCCCATGGATTTCACTGTGCCTGTCTCAGAAGAGGTTGCCCAGTTGTTGAGCCCTTGGAATGCCTAATTTCACACAACTGCATGCTCAGTTAATGAGCATATTCAAGCAGTGCTGCCAAGACTCAGCACAGAGTTGAATGGCATTGCATTTACTTAGACTTTTGCCTAAGTAATGTTTAATAATAAGTAATGTCAAATAACCAATGTTTGGATTGATCCGAGTTCCACGCCCAGGCTAATTGGAATTACACCTGCTATTTAAAAATGATCCTTATCCATAACTCCTGTTGACAGTGGTGGCAAGCATGCAGGGTCTGGTTGAGCATACTGACTGCGCTAAATGGCCTTTGAACCTTATCTAAGAAGCAGTGTGCCTGTTCTTATTACTGCTGATTAAACAGCATTGATTTCATTATAGCTTAAAACCACTGATATTTTTGGATTAACCCAAACTAATTCGCTTCTCTAAAGCTCATGTGCAGTTAAGAATTTGTATTGTATTAAATCATTCCCTTTTCATCCTTGTTCGCCTGGCTGTCAATACCACTTTATTTAGAATGCTGTAAGTAAGTCCATAAAGGGGTTCTGATCAGAAATAAGGAGCGTAGTAGGGAAATGTTAATGTGTTTGTCTTCCAGGCAGGAAAGAGAGTCTTGTAAACAACGGATACAGGAAGCGGAACATAGAGTTCAGCAAGCACACGTAAGTTCTGTTCTCCTACTGCCTAGAACGCATCTTGGACAACCACTCCTCCTAGTAAGTCCCTTGTCTTTCTAGAGCACTGTGCAGAACTCTAAAGAAATGGAATCTGGGATACAAGTCCAGTGTATGGAAGGGTTTTGGGTGTAAAATGAGGGGACAGTGGGAGTGAGAAACAAGTGGGTTTATGAAGAAAAGACCAGGCTTGGTTCATAGAAAGTGGGTGACTGTGCTTACCGGTGGCATCATAGAAGGTGCAAGGATTGAAGAGATCTGTTCCTCCATTCGCTATTCCAAAGCTTGCAGGTTAAGACTACTGCTTTTTGTAAGGGATCACGTAAAACTGCTTACTCGAGGTAGAGGCTGTGCATATCCTTTACACACTTTCAATAATGTTCTGGTTAAAAATAAATCTGATCATACAGTAGACTCTCGATTATTCAGGATGATAGGGGGGGAATTAATTCTGGTTAATAAAATCCCAGATGATCACCATCCATAGGAAATAGGGGGAGAGGGGGGTTGGTTCACTAGCCACCCTGCGCTGGCGGGAAGGGATGTTGGTTCACTGGCTGCCCTGCGTCCTGGTAGGGGTTTTTTTTGTGTGTGCTTGGGGCGGCAGCAAAGCCAGAGACGGCCCTATGAGTTGCGCATACTTTTTTTTTGATATCCTGGATAATCGAGAGTCTACTGTATTTGGGTAGCTTAGACAAAGCTGCAGCACCTACAGTTGCTAGATTGCGGGGGAGCCTCAACCTCGAATGGTGGAGGTGGTGACAAGGGAAAACTAAATTATGGATTGGTAGCAAATTTGGTTGAATTTTTTCTTCTGCATGAAAAACTTTTTCACTCATCTCTAGAGAGGAGTACTGTAGTGGTGCAGATCATTTGTGGCCTGTGACTATACTGTTAGCACTTTGTGCTATTTGCTTTTCAGTGACTGTAGAAGGTACCAAGAAAACTGTGTACACAGCATGGCTTTTCCATCCCTTTACAAGCAGTGGGGTGCGGATATTTGAAATTCCAATAGTAGCTAGGTGCTCCCTTTCAAAACTCTTTGGTGTTTAAGCTATAGAAATGCAGGTACATTTCTGCCCCGCCCCATTCCCAGAGTACAGCATCCACCCATAGTGTACTTGAAAACTGTTGCATTTTTTTTTTTTTTTACCAGGAAGATGTGGAGAATCTGAAATGCAAAGTTGAAGCAGCACAGTCAAAACTAGCAGAAGTTCAGGTCAGTCCCGCATAAGGGTGCAATGTTTTGGTGAAGGTGGTGTAGTAACGAATAGGCATCACATGCTGAAGTCTGTTCTAATGGGTCAGTGGCCTACACTTCAAGGTAAATGCTATGCAGATGCCTTTTTTAGGGTGAATTCCACCTATGTCTATGGGCTCAGCTACCAGTGTATTAATTACAAAGTGATTGATTAATTTCAAGGATGATTACTTTGGAGTGGCAGTAGGCTCACCCTCCTGGCTCATTAAGTATAAAGGAGTGAGACACTTGAAAATGCTGACGTGCACTTAGAATTACTAAGATTAGCATCCTGGACCAATTTGCATGTGTCATTTTAGTTATGATACAGACGTCTCACTTCACAGAGAAAATCCTCCACAATTAACTACTATCAAATTACCATGGTTACTAGTGCTTCCCCAGAGAAGGCTCTGAAATATCAAATGAGGCATTTTTTAACTCGCTGAAGATGGCAAGTATGAATTATATAGGTTGTACCTCCTAGTCCAGCTATATATCGAATTATAACTAACATGTATGTATTGTCATTTTAGGAACACCTGTGTAATACAAGAGTTGAAATAGAGAAGTGGTACACAATGAAAAAGACGACAACTGTTTCTCATCCACTTGAGAATGCCCAAGATTCTGACAGTAATTATCTTAAGAGAAGACTTAACAGAATCTTGCGAAGAACAGATCTCTTTTTAGAAAGGGAAAAAATAATCACAAGACTTAATCTTTTACAATGAGTACCCCCCATCCTCTTTTAAAAAATCTGATCACTAGGTCAAAGGCATTTTCAGGACTGCCACTGTACATGGAGATCTCTCCCTGTTGGGCACGTGAGTTTTTCAAATTGTATAACCTGTCTGTGTGAACAAATATGCAATATTACTAACACATAAGCTGCTCCCCAAATCATGAAGATAAATGTTGTGGTTAATGGCTATTACAGTTGTTTACATGAAAGTTTTTAAATGTAAATACAGATTTATTGCTTAGTACTGTGCTCCAGTAAGCTACTCAACCCGCTGCTCTGAAACAATCATAGTGATCTAGGAGCTGTCATCAAAGTCCTTAGGAATTTTGCACACTGGACAGAGTCACTTAAGCAGCTTCTACAGAGTTAAGGTCTGTGTTCAATTAAAATGTATTTATATATAAAGAATAACGTTAGTAGTACTTTAAGCTAGAAATTTATTTTAAAGTGACACTAGGATTATTACTACTATAGTTGCTAAAATGGGTAGTGCTTTGTAATCACCCATCACATACAAAGGAGAGCCTTTCCCCTAAATGGTTTTCTCATAACGTTTTAGCACCTGCTTTAAAATAACAGAGCAGGATTTCTAAATGAAGCTAGTTACATTCAGCATATTAAAGTAGTTTTTTTAACAAAATGCCAAGTTAGTTTCTATTAGTAGCCAGAGAAAAGCAAGTTTGTACATTTAAGACAAATGTCCCCCCAAAGTGGCATCAGCACCCTCTTGTATCATGAAAGAACCAGATTCACCAAAAAGTTAATTAATACAAGTAGTCACAGTAGCGTCCTTTCCTTCATTCTTTATAGAAGTAAAGAGCAACTTCAAGCTGTAGGCCAGAAATAGTGTAAGACTCCCAACTACACTATAAAGGAGCTAAAAATGAATCCATTATGCAAAAATCATTCTAGTTTTAAACCTAGTACTAGTTGTTAAAGACTGGGATATACACTACTCCTCTCCTAGGACAGTTTAGACTGTTCTTAAGTTTTACACAATCATTCCTGAGCATGATACATATGTACAATTTATTCAAAATACATAAAAATCTCACTGTTTATACAATCTAATGTCTAGCAATATATACAAATACAGAGTAACTACAGTACACGCTGAGGTAAAGTACATTCTGGGAGAACCGAATAGCCATTTTCAAACAAAATATTACAATGACTGTTTTGTAGCCATTATTGATGAAGACCTCCTCTGTGTACCTCTGGTTTTACTGTACATGGGACAATGCCACATGTAGTTATGCATCTTACAATACAGGCATCGAACTTGAGCTAATGGCCTAACCCTGGCATGATAAAAATGACTAAAATAAACGTGTTTCATTTGAGCAGATGCACATTAGCAAAATTTTATCTTGCAACAGACATTTCAGGGCAGACACAGTAAAAAATATGTTTTAAAAGTGGCAAAATCAGCTTAAACTGAGCTTTGGTAAACGTGAAAAGAAAATTTAATAATTTGGCTTTTTTAAAGAAGTCCCGATTAAGACAAAACAGCCAAATCAACTTAAGAACCTGAATTAAAAGATGAAGTCATTATTTATAGAACAATACAGTTGATGAAATCAGTAAAAGGTTACTGCATTGGAGGGATTTTGTTTCTAGATGTTTTTCTACTGAAATTCTGATCTGTCTTAAACAAGTGAATTTGTTCAAAGCCACTCATTTATGTGCTATAGCAGGCGTACAGATAGATGTTAGATGCTGCTTTTGTACTGCTGCTGGTTAAAGCTAATATTTACTTTTTCCCTGCACCACTCAAGTTATTGTGAAATAAGCTATGTTAAGCCTTTTTTTAAAATCAATTTCTTTTCTTTTGGCTAAAGCTTTGATCTTGATTTTGACAATTCCTCCTTATATTTTTTTCAAAGCATCGATGTGTGCAGATTACACTTAGGTAGCACTATAGGTTTTTTTTAATCCAGAAGACTAAGTTTGTCAGACACATTTAAGAGCTAAGAATCTCCACAAACAAATAAATAAATTTAGGACAATACCCCAGATAGAACAATCACCAGCTGTGGTAATTTTAACAACTATTTATATAATCCTTCCATTAAACAGACTAGTACACATAAGTAATGGGGTTCATAAGTGAAACTTATCAGAAGGCTGAGCTTGTAGGCCACTGACTTAAAATATTCACATTTAGAGGCCAATCCTACAAAACGTTCTCACCTGTAGAACTAGTCACGAGTAAGAGTTTGCAGCATCAGGCCTTAAAACACAGTGTACATAATTCCAAATGGTTACTATCAATCACAAATGTGATTAGTCCTTAGTACCTCAGTAACAGGAGAAAAATAAGTTATGCATCACATTTTTGTATCAAGGGAAAAAGGCAGAGTAAATCTTTTTGATTTGCAGTAAGACAGGTGCTACTAAGTAACATTTTCTAACACTTGGGACTGGCACAGTCACCTTTACCAGCATTAGTTTATATCCTCTATAGTTAGTTGTTGTACATCCAATGATATAGGCCTTGGACAAAAAACAAGGCTCATCTGAATCATGTGTCAATAGAAAAAGTCCATAAAACTGGGCTATGGTGTATGCAAGGATGTCATAAATTATTTCAATATCCTCCCACTAGTGCTATTATAGTATTAAAAAAATAAAGCTATTTAAAGAAGTTTTTCACTATTCCCCATTATTTGTTTAATTAAAACAGGCTGTGCTTTTTTTCTACAAGATAAATATCTAAGTGATTAAAATAATTTGGTGCTGGTGTATTTTTTAAGCAATATCCAAATAAGTTTTTTCATTTGGAAAAATTATACTAGGCTCTGGAGCTTTCTAGCTCAAGTACATGAAGGTAGAAGTAGATTAATCTCTTTCAGGAGGCCACGTCTCTTAATATGTAATTCAGTACAGTTTTAATTCTAAAATAAAAATACTGCAGGGAAAGTTGAAACAATCAAGTATATGATGAATCCAATGGGTTACATAGTGGCTTCTAAACTGTTGCATACTTTAAAACAAATCTGTTTGACTTGGTTATTTTCACCCTTCATTCTAGAGATGAACAATCCCATTTACAAGTCCAGAGTACCAAATTTTCAAATGCCCCCATGCCAAAATTACCCACTTACATTGCACCTGCACTATCCTGAAGTGTAGTGTTTGTGTAAATAAACTGCTGTATCTATGCACAAACTCCAACTTTCATGCAGTCATCATTTTATTGGTGTACTTATGCTGGGCATTTTTGTGCACAAGCTTGAAAACCTGTCCCTTCATCTTAAACTCTTAGCAGTAGTTGCCTACTGATTTAAAGCAATATGAGTTCTTGGGGGGGAAAAAAAAGTCACTCTTCTAGACCTCCAATTTCCTCAAAGAATGACCAAGTTGTCAGCCACAATGCAGAGGCAACCTCAGAGGATTCAAATTAGGATAATTCAGTAGTCTCACTTACTAGGGATAAACTCCCAAGTAACAATTGTTAAGGACACTGCTCACACTGTGTTTAGAAAAGAGTCTGACCACACAATGTATTAGTACAGAGAAATTATCCCTAGAAAAGATCAGGGGTGAAGTCCTGTGGCCTGCAATGTGCAGGAGGTCAGAGACTAGGTGATGCTTATGGTCTCTTCTGACCTTAAAGTCCATGAGACAATGTGGCAAAGGTAACAACTTACAGTACAAAGCTAACAGATGTTGGGGTTTGGTTTTTTTTAAAGGAAGCTAAGAACAGTAGAAAAATAGTTTCTTCCAAAGTAGCTCACCTTAGAGATATCCAGCAACTCCAGACTGATGATCCCACAAACGAAAGGTGGAACACTTGTGTTCATTCAAGCTCGATCCTGCTTCCGATGAAGTCAGTGGGAGTTTTGTGCTAGAGTTCAGCTACAGCAGGAGCAGTCCCAGAAACATTAAGAGTTTTGGAAGTTCTCTTTGGGGAAGCTAGATGTTGGGTACAATCCCTCAGTCATGTGGATTTCAGAAATGTTAAAGCTTTTTGGTATTTCAGGAACAGTACCTTCAGCAAGGTCTAAATGATTGGCTCTCAGGCTATAGAAATGTATCATTCCTCTCCCTCCAGCATGACAATATTTCCACTCTGACTATCAATCACTGAAGTTCATCTTAGGGAGCTCCTCGGGCTCATGTACAGTAGTAAACTGAGTGTCCATGATTTCTGAACAGCAACATGTAAATCATACGTATATAGCCTCACAGAAACAGCAGGATTGTTAGTTTCCTGAACCGTTAGTATCACATCACATTTTTGTTCAACTCCATGTTACAACAACTTACAATACAAAAAAAATTCAATGTGATTCAAAACTGACATTTTAACATAATTTTAAGAACTCGCATTTGCCACCCCCTAGCTCCTTCATAACTCACCTCAGTTCTCAACTTCCTGTGAAATGTGGCATGCTCTGTGGTACCTGATACACCAATTCAGCTGAGGAACCCAGTCCAGGCATCCCCTTCGGTGTATCATACAGTGCATGTGCAGAGGATGAGCTATCTGTCCTAGCTAAGAGCTTATTGCAAGTTCCCACTATGGGAGGGACTTGGTTCCCTGTAGCCTTGAAAGTAGAAATAGAAGAGACACCAAGAGGTGCGGTGGGATGACCTGACATGTCCATGATTATTGGGGTTGCATATTCTGGTGCAGTGACAGGTAATGGTTCAGCGTAAGCATGATAAACGTCTTGTACAGGTGAGTTGTAAGGATCCACATCAGCATAGCTTGCTTCTTTTCCTTCTTCTGGTTTAAAGGTTGATCTCTGATGAAGTGTGCCAACGATTCCCCCTACCAGTGGTTGAGCATACTCTGTGTAATGTCCCCAAAAAAGAAAATGTTACAGATGGATTTTTTTTTTAACTCTAATATGGTGGCATTGTATTAAATAGAGAAGCCCTCATTAGGAACATTGGAATTACCACACAGCATCAAACCAATGGTCCATCTGATCCAGTATCTTGTCTCTGCCAGTACCAGATATTTCAGAGGAAGGTGTAAGAAACCAGCAGTAGACAATCATTATAGTCTGAAAGGTTAGATCCCTTTCCAAATTAGACCGTCCCTTCTGGAGTTTCTCACAGACCAGCTCAACTCCTGTGTCCGATCACAAATTGGGAGGGCCCAGGTCCACCCTCTATACCAGGTTCCAGCCCAGGGCCCTGTGAATAGCAGCTGTCTACAATGGCTCCTATATCAGTTGCATGACACCTCCAACTTCCTGGGCTACTTTCCCATAGCCTCCCCCCAGCACCTTTATCTTCACTGCAGGACCTTCCTCCTGAAGCCTGATAACGCTTGTACTCCTCAGTCCTCCAGCAGAATGCCTTCTCACTCCCTGCATGCCCCCTACTAACTGATGGGAAGTCCTTTTTAAACCATGGGTCCTGATTAGCCAGCCAGCATGCCTGCCATAATTAATTATAGTAAATTCTTAATTGCTCCAGGTGTCTTAATTAGCATGCCTGTCTTAATTGGTTCTAGCATATTCCTGATTGTTCTAGGGTAGCCCCTACTCTGGTCACTCAAGGAACAGAAAACTATTTCATCCAGTGGTCAGTACATTTACCTTCTACCAGACTCCTGTACCCCACTGGTCTGGGTTTGTCACACTATTTAAAAATTTAGTGCAGGTCTTCACTTAAAACACTGCAGTACCATGGTGTTGCTTTAGTGAAGATGCTACTACTCTGACAGGAGGGCTTCTCCCATCAATGTAGTTAATCCACCTCCTCAAGAGGCAGTAGCTATGTTGAGGGGAGAAGCTCTCCTTTTAACATAGCACTGTCTACTTCAGCAATTAGATCTGTATAACTGCATTGCACAGAGGTGTGTATTTTTCACACCCCTAAGTGACACAGTTATACTGATAAGTTTATAGTGTAGACCTGACCTTAGGAAGTTGAACATTAAAGTTGAAAAATCAAACACTCAAAAATTAGGATACACCCGAATTAAGGTTGCCTGTGGAACCTTTATAATCTGAGTAACTATGAGAAGACAGCACAGTTAGGGAGGAAGGGAGGAATATACCAAAGTCAAGTCTTGTGTGCTCTCTCTCTCTCTCTCCAGCACAAATAGGAAAGAAGGGGTCAAACCAGATTTCAGCGATAGCAAATGCATGCAGTATACATCATTTCACACTTGAAGCCAAACTACATGGTCCACAACAAAAAACAGGTACCTGCAGTCTCAGTCTGTAAGATAGTTGGGACTTCTCTTGGTCTCAGGTGACTAACTTCACTGTTGCTATAGCGAACAGGGGTTTCTTCATGCTCTGTTGCCTTAGCAGGGAGAAACTGCTTCATGCCTTTCCACCACCCTTCAAGATTTTAGAAATAAAAGATGTAAGGACATAATACTATACAGATGTAAGCATTTCAGAAACTAAATTATTTTTAGGCTCAAAATACAGCAGCGGAAAATATTACAGAGGCCATCTGGAAGCTTCTTGTGTTGAACAACAGTATTTGCATTCCTAGGCTATAGATTTTAACTCCCCCTTTCCCTCAAAACAAGGTGTGTGTTTGTGTATCATGCTGAGGATTTTCACAAGGTTTAAAAAAAAAATCACAAGAACTAATTATAGGTGTGGAAGGTTGAGAAAATCTCACACACTTAAAAGATCAATGGGGAAATAGAAAATAAAGTTGACAAGCATACTAAAATGCTTTGAATACTTAAAAGTCCTACAAAAGTTCATCAATATTCAGAACTCACAGGGTCTCTGATTATTGTATATACAAAATTATTGCTCAAAATGAGATTCCTTGTTCTATTTCTCTTGTTTGTTTAAATGGAAAGATTCCAACAGTTCCTGTATAGAATTTCAAGTCAGTACTACCAGATTCTGAGCAGAGATCTAATAGTATACTTTGGAAAAAATTGAGTCTTTCTATTTTGAAGCCAGCATACAGAAATAAAAGTTACAAGTCTGAATGGAAGGGGAATTCAGTACCACTATGTTACAACAAGCTGGTAGAGATGAAGTTACAGATATTATCATTGTTGAAAACACAGGTTTTAAACACTGATGCTCATTGAGGCTGGCAACTGAGTCCAGAGATGTTGCAACCATTTTGTTACCTGCGCGATCCCAGTAAGGTAAGTCATATGTTCCTTCAGCTTTTTTCTTTCTGGAAAAAAATTAAAAGTTGGACACATTTAGCACCATATTCAAATGCAAACACACATTAATATGATTTAGCAAACATTTTCCTTCAGAAGAAAAATCCTGACAAGTTATAGCACTGAAATGTTTACCAACTAGTAATGATTTCTATTATAAATCCTGATAGCTTGTGGTAGTTGGAGGATATGAAACTGCAGCATTCCAATTTCAATTGGATAATATGAAAGGAGACTGCTGGGTCACATACTAGGGTGGATCCCTCTGAATTGACTGGGGCGTGAAGGCCTTGACTATGCCCTTCGCTGTAGCTGGTACTCAAGTTTCACAAATTAGTGTCTCCCAAAATTCCAGGAAAAGAACTCAATAAAATAGAGCAAACCTTCATAATGCTAGCCAATAAAATATGGAATCTTCAGAATACAGAGCATTTCCTCTTCATACAAGAATAAACTATTTGAACTAATAAATCCATTCTGGAAAGGGTCTAATTAGTTTCCATACTTACATATGCAGTGTATTTCATACCTACACGTTAAAGTAAAATACTTGACATGAGTGCTAATCATTTACCGGTTTCTCCAGTGCCATGCACACACTAAGATCAGAATGAGAGTAGTGAAGACCATCACCAGTACTGGAACTAGGACTGCTGCCAGTGCCACATCTGAAATCCATTAAACAAAACTGGTGTAGGACGGAATCATTTTTTGAACATCCATTTTTAGTTCATAAGTTATTTAGGGAAGATACCATAATTTTCTGTGTGTTTGTACGGTTCCTAGCACAATGGGGTCCTGACCAGGCTAGTCTCTAGGTCAGGCATGGGCAAACTTTTTGGCCCAAGGGACACATTGAGGTTAAAAATCATATGAAGGGTAGGGTAGGGAAGCCTGGCCCTGCCCCCCCCCCCCTCAGAACCTTCAACCCATCCAACCTAACCACCCCCCTAGGATCCCACCCTCTACCTAACCCCCTGCTCCCTGTCCCATGACCACCCCCTCCCGAGACACCACCCACCGGGACTGCACCCCCCATCTAAACTCCCCGGTTCCTTGTCCCCTGAGCCCCCCCCCCCCACCTGAACTTCACCTCCTACCAAAGCCCCCCTGCTCCCTGTCCTCTGACTGCCTCGACCCCTTATCCCCCCTCCTGGCAGACCCGCCTGGCCTGGCCCCCATACCACACTGCTCAGGCCCGCCGGA
This sequence comes from Sternotherus odoratus, assembly GCA_032164245.1. NCBI lineage: Eukaryota > Metazoa > Chordata > Testudines > Kinosternidae > Sternotherus > Sternotherus odoratus. The sequence continues at coordinate 133,073,573 of JAVMKO010000001.1, read as the reverse complement.
GCGAGACACGCTGCCCTGCCCCATCCCCTTACCTCGCCGTTCAAAGCAGCAGGAGCTCAGGCCCCACCAGAGCCAGGCCTGCAGCTACAGCCCTGCCCTGGAGCAGCAGGCCCGAGCACAGGGGGCATGGCGCGCTGAGGCTCCGGGAGAAGGGGGGAAGGCAGGGGAGGGGCTGGAGCAGCCTCCCCGGCTGGGAGCTTAGGGGCTGGTCAGCAAGGGCCCACGGGCTTGATGTGGCCCGCGGGCCGTAGTTTGCCCACCCCTGCTTTAGGTGCTACCTTAAATTTATTATTTAACATTTACATTTAACACCCAATTTTTCCACACATATGTACAAGCAGTAGTTTTTCCAAGCTGCTATATCAGAGTCAGAAGATTTCTTATTGGTGTATAAAAAAAGTTCAGATTACAAATTTGCCTGAATATCAACCTAAAGAAAATTAGACCAGCACAGGAACACACACTTCTGAACTTAACAATACTTAAAATTGACTGGAAGGTGTCAACAACAGTAAAACATTTGGCAGATGCCTACTCTTTGGACTACTGTCCCAACTGCCCCTTCATCACTGCTCGTGCTTGTAGTGCTTTTACTCACTTTTGACATCTTTCTTGGCTAAAAATCAAAGTGATCAGTCTTGGTTTCATGCCAGCATGGATGCTTCATGGAAGAAATTAATGTAAATCATGGACTTTTTGGTGCACTCACTCAGCTGGAAAGTTCAAATTTGGAATTATTCTTTCTTGTGATCAGTGGCCTTGAATGAAGACGTGTACCCAATTTCAAAATTCTAGCTCAAAAGGGCACCTGAATGTTTAAGCACACCCATACTGGGTCACACCAATGATCCATCTAGCTTAGTATCCTGTCTTCCGATTGTGGCCAGGGTCAGATGTTTCAGAGGGAATGAAAAGAACAGAGCAATTATTGAGTGACCCATCCACTATCATCCAGTCCCAGCTTCTGGCACTCAGAGGTTTATGAACACCCAGAGCATGGAGTTCTCCCCCTGACCATCTTGGCAAATAGCCCTTGATGGGCCCAGCCTCTAATTCTTTTTTTTTAACCTAATCAAGTTTTGGCCTTCACACCATTCCCTGACGAGTTCCATGGGTTACCTGTGTGTTGTGTGAAGAAGTACTTGCTTTTGTTTTGAACCTGATGCCTATTAATTTCATTGGGTGACCTCTAATTCTTGTGTTATGTGAAAAATTAAATAATACCTCCCTATTGATTTTCTCCACATCATTCATGATTTTATAGATCTCTTTCATATCTCCTTGGTCATCTCTTTTCTAAGCTGAACTGTCCCAGTCTTTTTAATCTTTCATATAGAAGCTGTTCCAAAGGATTTGTATTTGCATATCTGAGGGCAGAATGTAGCTATGAATCGTTACCCATCATATGGGTCTTTTATAAATATTTAAAAGGAAAAAGTGTGTGAGATAGGGTTTGTTACAGCAGGTATAAATTCAGAGCACCATAAAGGGCAGAAAGTAAATCCAAAATAATTTACATTTCAATAAACTATGTTGGCGTAAGAGAGACAAGGTGGGTGAGGTAATATCTTTTATTGGACCAACTTCTGTTGAGAGAAGCTTTCGAGCTACACAGAGGAAGATCTCTGTGATGCTTGAAGCTTGTCTCCTACCAAAAGAAGTTGATCCACAAAAAGGTAACACTTCACACACCTTGTCTCTAATATCCTGGGACCAACAACACTGCAAACAACAGTGATTGATACGTTAACATAAGACCTATTACTACAGTTCTCAAACACTATCACCACTTAAGTGTCGATACCTTTGGTTACAGTTGGAGTCACAGTGGTGTTTTTGATCTCGGGAGTGGAGGTTGTTTGATCAGTCTGCAGGGAGAAGTCGCTGCTGCTTTGTGGTGGTGGTGGCATGGTAAGTTTTGGAGCACGACCTGTATGAAGATATTTTGGAAAAAAGTTTACACAATTGTGCTGGTTGAAGTTTAACAAGCTCCCTTCGTATGAAAGGAAAATGTGGCCAGTTTACCAAAGGACTCATTCATTTTGTTCAGTCAGAAAAGGACATGAGCCCATGAAAAGAAAAAGTCAATTGCTAATATCTTTGATACAAGGAGCTTACCCCTGAGCACCTCAAGAAGGTATTTCCCAAGTTACATAAGTCTCAGAATATTTTGAGTGTCAATTAAACTAGAAAATATTAGTCCAGTGGACGTTACAAGAAGATGAGATTTTCTGATCCTCTGCAAAAATATTACATTAGAGAAAAAAAAGTTGTCATGTTTTTTATGGAAAACAAAGCCAGAAGTTAAATTAGGTGATATCTACAAACATATTTCAGTGTTTTACAGTGACTGAGGCATTTTTAATGGTCTTACCTATACTAAACTGACATCCCAGCAGTTCCACTTTCATTGCAATTTTCTGATGCCATTTTAATGGGTTAACCCTAACAAAACGTGCAATAATAGGTGGAATGAAGTTATTGCGAACTTCCTGGTAATACTCAGTGTTTCCTTGAAATATCTAGAAAAAGGGGAAAAAATATTCAAACTGAATTATTAGCTTCTACAGTGTATGATATCCCAATTCATTGCTAACTATGCCCTATTTAACAAATTCAATTAACCAAATAAGCAGTACAAGCCATTGTGTAATTAGGACCTATTACCTGTTTCCCAGAACAGTGCTGCTGACCAAGTTTCTCAAAGAGAAAGAGGGACTAATTACAGAGAAGTATGAACCAAAACTTCAACAATATTACCTCAAGAGTAGACAAGTAGAAATAACTTTAGTGCCCATCATCTACCTCATTTCCAGTACCTTTGTCTCAGAATAAAATCTGCCAGCTATCATGACAATACTCCATTGTCATCTTACATATAACACCTACGGCAAGAGTCTAATCTTATTCATTGATGGAGATAAGATGTATAATTATCTGTCTTGAGTCTTGTACTTGTACCTCAAATATGGCAGGCAGTTGCAACAACGGAAAGCCAAAAAACTGTCAATGCCTTTATATTTTAGGTTGTCATGTGTATGGATAAAATCTCTACTAAATGGAATTCAAGACCTGCTCAAGTATGTAATCAACATTACACTGTAATAAGGGCTTGTCTTCACTAGCGATCGATCGCCCGCGGCGCCCCCGTCGACTCTGGAACTCCAGCTTGCCAGGAGGCGCAAGCTGGAGTCGACGGGAGCGTGCCGCCACCTGCCGCCGCCGTGAGGACAGCAGGTAAGTCAGCTGCAGATACACAAACTGAAGTTGCGTATCTGCAGTTGATCTCCCCCCTCCCTCCCTCCCCCCCCCCCAGTGAAGACCAGGCAGAGTACTTGTATGGTTGCAGTCTACAGAGATTGTAAATCTTGATATGAAAGTAAAAGGGACTCGGGAATTTTGAAAACCCCACAAAAAGAACGTTAGCAACAATTCCTTATATTTGTTCGGGGTGAAAATAGTGAATTTTATTTCGGTCATGGAACTGTACAGGCCACGAATTATTTTCACATAGTAAGTCAAACAAATGCCAGCTATACATAGTTACTATCTGACCACCATCACTAAACCTAACACACTATAATGACTTAGAAAGACAACTCTGAATGTGTGACGGAAAAAGAGAAACCAGTGTCTCGAAAGGTACTGAACATGATCAGACAATTCTGACCAGAAACTCAGGGGCATAGGTTGGTTGGTCCAAACTACAAGGGGGGGATGAGATCCCAATAGAAAGTTATTTCCCTCCTTCCTTTTGCAGTGTAAGCAGGAGGTGGCCTTGAAAAATACTAGTAACTAGACCTTCTTTGATGGGGGGAAAAAACCCAAATACCTGGGAACCAAGGTCTCTTTAAGCCTACACTTCCCTGCTGGTATATTAATGGGATAACTTTCCTCAAATATGGCCATTTCAACTTCAGCAATCTATCATAAGCAACCCTGAGAGAGCAAGCTTGATTAGGGTTGACAGCACAGCTACTGAGTAATCCTGGGGATGGAGGCAACTTCCTCATATTGTCCAGAAATATCTAAAACAAAGACATGGAAACAATAATGTCCATAAATCCACTAGGGTCCCTGCAGACCCACTTTGTCCTATCCTTTTTAGAGGATCTGCTGACCCAATCTGTTAAAATCATTTAGGTCAAGGGTAGGGTTTGATAGGCAGCCAGCACAGTTATTTGGACAGAAACATACATTCTTATCAACCCAGGTTAGCCAGCTATGATTTCTTTAGTGCCAAAATGAAGAGTGAATTACAACAATCAGTTTTAAGTTTAGGAGCATCTGATCACTGTGGCCAAGTTGGTGTCTGGTTGGATAGGTTGTATTCTGATTAGCTGACAGTGGAAGAAATAGTTTTTCTAGATGCTCTTTCTAGGATCAGTCCAGGACAACTAGGTGGAACTTTATTTCGATTCAGAATGAAACTTCAATGCATAAGGGCCTTGGTTACTGCAGAGATTGTCTGTCACAACCTTCTAGATGCAGCCCCAAGCTAATGACTGGTATTTTTCATAATCCTCTATTAATCCAAAGGGTGGGAAGGAAAAGATATTGCTAGATCATCACATGGACTTTTAGCTCCATCTACAGGAAAAAGGCAGCAACGACAGCTAATTTCCTATTGGAAGTCAAAACACCTGCCCTTTTACCATCAATACATCAAGAAAGAAAACAAAAAATTCCTACCGGTTCCTCCATTTGTACTTTAATTAAGATTAGTTATACAATATCACAAGTTTATCTACTGTAAATTGGATATGATATACATAAGATCTCTAGTCCAGGAACTTCTATGTCACTGAATATTTATGGAAAAGAATGGAGTGCAGTTTGCAGTGGATTGAAAAGTGCTTGAATAGAAGTCATTGCCAGCCTCCCATTGCAAGAGCACTTACCCCAAATATCCTCATTCGTGCATTGCTCAGATACGCATATGCCAATACAATCTTTGTTTTTATTCAAAAATTTAATTGCAGAGAAAAAATTATGGTACTGGTACAGTCATCTCAGTCATCTTATAATGCACAATAGAGATGTCTTCACTACCACTTTAATTCGACCTTAACGACGTTAGGTCGAATTAAACGTGTACCTGTCTTCACATACATGCCCTTAAAGTCGATTTAAAGGGCCCTCAAAATCGAATTTGTAACTCCTGCCTGACAAGAGAAGTAAGGCTAAAATCGACTTCCCTATGTCTACTGTGAGTAAGTGAAGAGGCATCTGAAGTTAAGCCTCCGACCTCCGAGCAGCCCTGTGGACCCCCTCCCCCGCTCACCCAAGCAGCCCCGCGCCGGCTCCCCCCCCCCTCGGGCGGGCGAGGGTCCAGAGCCAGGCTGCTTGGGCGAGCAGGTCAGCTGCCTGGTCAATTTCACCCAGTATGAAATTGACCAGGCAGCTGACCCGCTCGCCCAAGCAGCCCGGCACCGGCTCCCCCCCCCCCCGGGCAGGCGGGGGGGGTCTGACGGGGGGGCTGTTCAGGCGGGCGGGGGGGTCCGCGGGGCTGCTCGGGCGGGCGGGTTGTCCGGCGTGGGGCTGCTTGGGCGAGCAGGTCAGCTGCCTGGTCAATTTCAGGTGAAATTGACCAGGCAGCTGACCCGCTTGCCCAAGCAGCCCCGTGCCAGCTCCCCCCCCCCTCAGGTGGGCGGGGGGGGTCCGGTGGGGGGGCTGTTCAGGCGGGCGGGGGGTCCGGGGTGGGGCTGCTTGGGCGGGCAGGTCAGCTGCCTGGTCAATTTCACCTGAAATTGACCAGGCAGCTGACCTGCTTGCCCAAGCAGCCCCGCGCCGGCTCCCCCCCCCCCCCCAGGCGGGCGGGGGGGAACCGGTGGGGGGGCTGTTCAGGCGGGCGGGGGGGTCCGCGGGGCTGCTTGGGGGGGGGGGTCCGGCACGCATTGCACTGTGGGCTACCTACCCACAGTGCAATGCGGGCTATGTCGACCCCTGCAAAAGTTCTAGGACAGACAGTGTCGACCACTGTCGACCTGCTGTCCTGGTGGGGACACACTGATTCGATTTTCTAAAATCGAGTTTAGAAAATCGAATTAAGGGAAATCGACCTAGTCCTGTAGTGAAGACATACCCTTATACACATTCTGCTCAACTGCAATTTTTGAACTTCTTTACATAGGACAGAATAGAGTAAGTAAAGCCAAATCTCCTATAAAGCACAGCATTGTATTCTCTGCCAGACTACAGATCAATACAAACTCTCGGAGAGCAGGAGAATCTTTTTGTTGTGTACCTAATAGGAAGGGGTCCTGGTCGGTGAAGGGAGCTCCTATGCCAATAGTTCTCAAATAAGTTCTTATGTGTGGCCACAGCATATTCATAGTGGCTACAGTTTTGAACGTTAAAATATTATACTAGTAACAACCTAGTCCCGCGGTTATTTGAAAGTGTCATGTAAATAAAACAAAACATCTTTCTGGTGTAAAGAATATGTACTATTAATAATACCACAAAAGTTGCACCGTTTTTACTAGCTGTATTACTATTACTAATTTTTTTAAAAAAGTTTGTTACAAAATCTCTCACTTTTTTGTAGCTAAATAGTTGTAAATATGAACTTTTTTTATTTCAAAAGGTTCTTGACAGGAAACTGATCATGACTCCTCTTTTCCAGAACTAGTCAGAGTGCAGCCTCTGCTTGTTTCTGTATTTGCTCTTCACAAAATAAAGTGCCCTGAATGCACCCTCATGTATAACAGTTCTTGGAAACATGGTTAGCATCAATACAGCCACATGCCCAGGGTCTTGGTAGTATTCTGAATGCTTTGCACATCAAAACTTCTCCGCTGTGACATACAGGGATCACAGAGAGGGAGTTTCAGTTGTTCATCTCTGTGGAATTCACAGAAGCAGCAGCCCTACTGCACTACAGTGAAATGTTGCTGGGCCCACTGTGGGCTCTGGCAGCGACTGCAGGGAGCAGAGTAGGTGATGGCAGCCGGCAGTTTGGGAAAAGAGCTCTAAGACCCTAAATGTTGTGGTGGCCACATTTGAGAATCACGGTCCTAAGCACTGCAGAATTACAGATAGTATTTAAATAATAATGGAGGGAACATAAACAATGATGTAGTGAACAGCAGTGAGAGACCAGTACAAGTTTATTTTTAAAATGCACACTGTGACGTATGCAATGGTGAAGTTATGACTGCATAGTAGAACAACACCTAGATGATATTATAATGATAGGCAATATTAGAAATGTCTAAGATGCTTCCACGGCAGAAAAGTAATGTGTTATATAAAACATACAAAGGAATTCCTCCTACTTCTGTAAATTCAGACCAATATCAGTGATTGTTATAGTACCAAAAAGGAAGTGTTACAAAGTGCAGCTACAAACACTCTGTATAACACTTCTAGTTTTGGGTCAAAACAAGCAAGAATTTGAGCTGAAATTCTAATTTCACGATTTACTTCATATATAAAATTATAGATATCACATACCTCCATAACTAACACTAAGTTAAAACTAGGGCTTTTGATTAATCACAGTTAACTCGCGTGATTAACTCAACAAAAAGTCTAATTATCAGGCTAAAGAGTGAAGATTTTACCTTAAAGGCCAGAAGAGGGCAGTCAAAACTAGAATTAAAATCAACGCCTGATTATGTTTCTTCTCAGACTGCCCAAGGCTCACTCACAGCTCCTAGTCAGTTGTCCTGTGTAGCTTCAGCAGGCAGGACCAGTCCTGTCAGTCACCAGGGAGTGTCTTACTCCTCCCTCCAGAAGACTTCCCATTGTGACTGTTCCCAAGGCTCAGAGGTATCCTAAGAATTCTGATACACAAAATAAAAGTACTGAAGACACCTTTTCCCATGTTTCAACTCTCAACAGAAGACTTCCCATCACAATCTGGGTTAGAATTGCAAGATGAAAGCTATCGAGAAAGGCCATGACATTAATTGCAATCTTGTCCAGTTTCTCAAACAGGTGTCCCAATTTGAATCCATTCCTGAGTTACCTCCAGGCTAATGATAAGAGCTCTTCTTGGGAGCAATTGGCAATAGTGTGAAGGTGAGCATGGGAGAGAAGAAAGAAGAATCTTTGAAGGGGGTGCACATTCAAGCTCCTCAAATCCAGGCTAACTCTGATCCCTTGTGACTGCGTAGGATGAAGAAGAATGTGGAATTGGTCCCTGAGTATCTCTCCAGTCTTGTACTGGTTCAATGACCAGCAAGTGGGACAGTATCCTCCAAAATCATCTGGATATACTTCATCAGACAACGGAAATAAGAAAAGGGGTTGGAGGCAGGGATCAGCTGTAAGGGACTTGAATTCTATTACAGAACCTTTACCAACTACTTCTGTCACCCACTGATTCAAGAAGGTGGCAGGCTACTGGCTAACACTGGAGAAGCATGAGTCCATAGGGTTCCCTCCCTCCGATGAATACAGGAAAGAAGGGGAGCATTTTTGTTGTTTGGGGTGAATATCTGGAGAAAATACTTCTGGGATTTTTACTGCAGGATCTGTTCGGATACCCTCTCCATCAAGTTACTGTCATCAGAAGAAGTTAGATGAGGAAAAACCTCAAAAGGACTGTTTGTTCCTAACCAAAGGTTTGTAAATCTTTCCTCTGGTATCTTGCCAATGGCAGGATTTTCTCATCCTAATCTTTGACTTCTAGGACACTGCTTTGTCTAAGTGTTCAAAGCACTAAAAAATAAACTGCTCAGTAAAGAAGCAAGTCTTCAGATGTTTGCCTTTTATTGTACAATCCCCAAATGCCTTATTGTGCTCTTGGGTAGCTACAAAACTAATCGAACAAGTCACAAATCTGATATGAATGCTGCTCCAAGAGAGCGATTTTATGTAGTTGTTGATTTCAGGTCCTTAGGCCCAGCCTGGTATCTTCTGAGACGAAACCCATACAGGCCAAAATAGCACAAACAAAGCATGTAACACTGGCAGAAGAGAAGACGCTTCAGTCTTGCAGATGTGGCCACAGCACCTGGAGGACTCTTGCCTGTGATCACTGAGCTGTTTTGGTAGAACATCGCCTTCTGCAAGGATGACTGATTCTCAGGGTTAGCGATGGCTCAGTAAATCCTTTGTGAGGGAAGCCGTCTGACTTCAACTCTCGGGCTTTGTTAAACTTGAGCCATTTCAGAGTGCTGATTAAACCTGTTTGATAGTCCCCACTCTGCTTTTAAATATTTTCCAGGACCAGATCAAGAGCTCTACTTTGGAAACTTAAGGAAAGTACATCTTTGTTGACTCACTGTCCTGTGTTTAACCCTGAAACCATGTGAATACCAATATACAGAGTGGAGATTTGGCAAGAGATAAAGTGAAGAGAGAAGAGAAGCCATTCGTGGGATTCTTCCTTTGAATCCAAACCCGAGGCAGGCAAGTTGTCTGAAAGAGGAAATTCTCAGATGAGTGAATCCTTAGGTGACCTCAGTACATGCCTCTTCCTTGTCTTTGGCTTCTCACCACTAGAGCTATACATTTAATCCTTCATACGGAAGGATCAGAGACTGGTTAGCGCTAAGAGGTTCAGATCTACATCCAATTCCTCTCTGCTATATTCTGGTAGAGGCTAGGCAGGGTAGGATGAAGACATGCAAAGGCATGCTTCTCTCATAGGTTACAGGAACACTTTCACCTCCTCCAAGAGAAAGGAGTCCAAAGCAGAAGGGGTCAATGTCACCTTATTTGAAATTACATCTGAGTGATATATTTGACCTTTGCTGGCCTTCTCCTGAAAAAAAAAAGCCCATTTGGTGTCCAGACAGCAAGAGGAGACTCCCAGGACCAGCTCACATGGTAGGCTATCCTACACTAGCCATGCTGATGACTGAGATGGAGGATGATGACAAAACGGTTCGGTTGTCTGGCAGCAACCATTGGATACATTCTGCAGAAGAGTATCTCTAGGGTAACTAGGGAGTTTAAAAATCAGCAATGGTGAGCTACTTAGCCCGGGGCTGGCTGAAAACACTGGCGGCTGTTTGGGTGACTGTTCAGTGACTGGACAGGGTTTTCTGCTCTAGAGCAGAGTTCAACTAATCAGCCCCTAATCTGCCAGTGGCATCCAGGAGACTGACTGAAGAAGCCTTAGGTGCAGGAAGAGACATCTGAAGCCGCACTGGAGCGGATGTACAACTAAACCTGGTAACTAGGATACCATTATTTAAGCAATGGTGGTGCTGCTCTCACAACTGTTGAACCCTCTTGATTAAGCCTTCTTGTTTGGCTACTGCAGGAAACTCAGGTTGCCAGGTTCCTGACTTCAGTTGAGCAACTGGAATGTCACTTCTGCTGGTACTGGAAGGAAGGCTACAAGGTTGCACTCACTGGGAAGGGCTCCTCCTGGATATGGAAAGGACAGATCTCTCTGCTGGGAATGTCTCCCTCTAAGGCTTCTTTATCTCTGGCTCTGTTGGAAGCCAGGGGGATTGGGGAGACTACAAGATCCTGCACACTGGAATAGAGATGTCCCCAACTAGGATAAAGGAAAGAATTCTAGCGTGGCTTCTGAGTTACTTCTCTAAGTGCTTGCTATGTTCTCATGTTAGGAGGCAGAGGGAACCAGGACATTTTCTAGAAGAGTGAACCAAACTCCTTTTGGCTGATTGACAAGTCTGGTCCTACCTCCTGAAGCTCCAGAGCCTAGAAGAAACAAGTGTTGGAATGGCAAGCCTGCATATGAGAAAAAAACAACTGAATATTTCTAACTTTCGGTTTTAAAACGTTTGGCCACCCTTTCCTCTAACATTTCTCGGAATCTTATTTAATTACATGAACATTTTGGAAAAGACAAAAAAAAGCAATCCCAATCAAAGTATAACACCACCAGAAATACAAAGAGACAATCTCATTATAAAATACTTCTAAACCCGATGTTAAAGTAATTAGTGTAATTTTTAAGAGTATTCTTAACAGAGTAACAATGTGACAGTCTGTTGGTTGTTCAACTGCATGAGATAGCATCTTTTTTCCCCAAGAAAAGTATTGGCATGCTCAGCCAAATGATCAGGCTTCCCACATTTAGTTGGAATCTTTATTATTTTTTCTGTGTATGGAAAAAAGCAGAGCAAATTAACAATTTAAAATTTTAAAAACCTGTATTCACATTAGGGTCTATCCTGGGTCTAGAAAAAACACTTTATTGGATTATAGACACTGCATGAAACCCATTAGGTAATATATATTGCAGCAAAATAAACCAAATACTCGTTCCAGTGAGGTCAACAGGAATTTTGCCATTATTATAACAGAGTCCAAATTTAGATCACTGGGAAGAATTAAGGAGAAAGCATTAGTCTTATCTAATTTTTGTTACCTATAGCCAACCAAGTGATACCTTTAAAGTATATGCCAAGTGTTTAATTATCGTACATTTTTAATATGGATTTATTTTGAAATTTCATATCACAATAATTCATTCTGAATGAGAACTTTTAAAAATTAAATATTTACTATGGAATTTAATTGGTTAAATGCCATGAGAAAAAAGATTATGTGCTAATATTTTTGTGAAAATAGTGGGAGATTAACAGAAATAGTGTCGAGAAAGGAAAAATCCAAATACTACACTATGTTCACAGGGGAAAGAAAATCTCTCTAGTCTATGATACTAAATATAAAGAAAAATCTATTTTGGGAAAAGTCTAGATATTCTGAAGGGAATACAATATAGGAAGGCAATCTAAAACGGATATGGGAGTTTTCTAATAAAGATCTTTTCTCCCTCTATCACTTATGTAATTCAGATCTTTACTGGATATTTGTATAATTTTCCACATCACATCAATCTTGATATTTGTATGAATTCAGATATATTTTTGCATATACGCTATTCTTGGGTCAAGGATCAAAACTGTAATTTACCATGCTGTGAAGAAAAATCACTTGGTAATTTTTCTCATTATGCCTGGTCATATATACAATATCTAAAAACTCATCTAGGACTAGATCTAGAAAGTCTTTACTAATTTTACCTTATCCTGCTCAACACCAGGTTCTCTGTATACTGTCCATTTCTGTGCATCATCACTGTATAGAATTCGGTAGGCAGAGATGTAATAGTAGTACTCTGCTATGGTGGATCCAGTAGTTATAATGCCTGTGAATATGAAGGTTTCCATTTACATAAATGCCAAATGTCTCTCTTTGAAAAATCTTTGTCAATGTTTTCATGCAATGATTTATAATACAAAGCATATACCCAGGATATAGCAACTTTAGGTAGAGGAATCAAGCACACGTTCTCCTCTGTGTCAGTTAATATTTTAAAGGTTTTCCTCTTAAACCATCAGGATTTATAACTTCCATGTCCGGTGACTATCTCCTCCTAATTATTTTAAGTTACTTTTCTGAAAATGTCCTTAACACTTTTTTTTCTTTGTATTTCTTGATGGGGCATCAGGCTGCTGCATTTGGCCTTGTGTTTTGGATTTACAAAGACAAAACCAAAGCCACCCTGGTTTTGGATTCACAGGTTATATATAAGGAGCACTGAAAGACCTCAAGCATTCTTAGGCAGGTACGTATAGTATTATAATAGTCTAAGAAAGGGTTTTTTAAAGAAAGCATTAACACAGGCATAAAATTAAAGAAAAAGTGTAAGATCAAAACCACAAATCAGAGTCAGGGAGAAGATGGAAAGAACCAAAGTTTGTCTCCTCATCTCAAAAAGGATATACTGGCATTAGAAACGGTTCAGAGAAGGGCAACTAAAATGATTAGGGGTTTGGAACCTGTCCCATATGAGGAGAGATTAAAGAGGCTAGGACTTTTTAGCTTGGAAAAGAAGAGACCAAGGGGGGATATGGTAGAGGTATATAAAATTATGAGTGGTAAGGAGAAAGTGAATAAGGAAAAGTTATTTACTTGTTCCCATAATATAAGAACTAGGGGCCACCCAATGAAATTAGTGGGCAGCAGGTTTAAAACAAATAAAAGGAAGTTCTTCACACAGCGCACAGTCAACCTAGGGAACGCCTTGCCTGAGGAGGTTGCAAAGGCTAGGACTATAACAGGGTTTAAAAGAGAACTGGATAAATTCATAGAGGTTAAGTCCATTAATGGCTATTAGCTAGGATGAGTAAGAAATGGTGTCCCTAGCCTCTGTATGTCAGAGGGGGGTGATCATTACCTGTTAGGTTCACTCACTCCGGGGCACCTGGCATTGGCCACTGTCGGTAGACAGGATACTGGGCTAGATGGACCGTTGGTCTGACCCAGTACGACCTTTCTTATGAAGGTGATGAACCAGCACTACCACTGGCTGAGACACCATTAGTCTGGATTATAAAGACCATTCCCGAGACGGCTGTGGGACTGAACTGACCACTTAAAAGGGATGGCTTAGGATTGTCTTCTGGAAGTATAGGTGTTAAAGAACACAACCATTCCACCTAAAATGAATTCATTTTTGGCATGAGGCACATTGAAAGTACACAATAATGAAAAGGTGAAACCGCTTTGAAGAATCAATGCAGAAGAGGAAATAGAGGTGATTGCACCCGGTCATGCAATGCCAGAGACATCCCCAGACCCTGACCAAGACAGACACCACAAACCAATATTCCAACTCTCTGCTACTCCACACACAACGCGTGCTGCCATCCACTGAAACACATGACCATGATTTGACCTGAAGATCTTCGCTTGTGTGTTCTGGACAGAGCAAGTGTAATCTACCTCTAAGGTACCCTACTTCCTGAGGAACACAACTATTTCCAGAAATAGGGCTTGTCCTCACTAGGGGGGTAGATTGGCTGTAGATACGCAATTTCAGCTACGTTAATAATGTAGCTGAAATAGACGTCTCTACAGCCGACTTACCTCCCGTCCTCACGGCGGCGGTGGTGCGGTCCCCCATCGATTCCAGCTTGCGTCTCTTGAGGAGCTGGACTTCTGGAGGTGACGGGGGAGCCGCTGGTGATCGATTTATCGCGTCTTAACGAGACACGATAAATCGATCGCCAGAAGATTGATCCTTCCCGCATGTAGTGAAGACAAGCCCATAGAAAGTAGTGTGTCCACGGTGGAATTGAGAAAATAGCAGATACAACTCTCTCTCTAGATTAGTATTTACTACAGGTGAATTAGGGAAGAGCTCTTCTCAGAGATGAGTGGCTGATTTAATCAACAAGAATTAATCCTTTTGCTCCCTGGAAACTCTAAGAACAGACAGAACAGCAGCAATAGAAAAAAAGCCAGCTCTATTATATATACGGGGGAGACCCAGTGATCATAACTGCAAAGTCATGAAAAACCTCTGAATTAAGGCACGAAAAGTGGCAGGTGTTCCATTTCTCAGCACACACTAATTGTTATCTCTGTGTAAGATGGTTTGATAGTTATCCGTCCTAGGGTGACCAGACAGCAAGTATGAAAAATCGGGACAGGTGATTGGGGGGGGGAGGGGGGGGAGAGAAGAGAGGTAATAGGAGCCTATATAAGAAAACGAGTCCACATCTGGACTGTCCCTATAAAATTGGGACATCTGGTCACCCTAATCAGTCCCTTCATGTAACAGTTCCCACCTGACTGCTCCGAATTCCACTGCTGTTCAATATGCAGTGAAACTGCAAAAACTTATTGCATTACTGAATTAATAGTTATCTAGCATCAGCTCTCACACACATCCCACTCAAAGCTTCAATCCAGGAAAGCACTAAGCACTTGCTTAACTTAATGACATGAGTAGGCCTCCTGACTACTCAGAAAAGTTAAGCTTGCACACAGCTGCTGTACTGGATCAAAGCCCAAATATTTTAGTGATAATATGGAGGAAATTACAAAACTTGAAAAAACCCACCAGAAAACAGATAAAAAATAAATTAGTGTTGCAATTCCTGCCACCTATATTTAAAAAAATCAATATTTTTGAAGCACAGAGATGAATTTGATGGGACATGTGCATGTTGAAAGAGCAGATGCACAGATATTAGTAACATGCACAGAACATGCAAGAATAAAATATGGTTACTTTCTCCTTCCGTGGTCACATTTTTCATTTTAATAGAGTGGGGCATGTCTGTTGTAAGGTCTGTCTAAAGAAAGGGCAGCTTACCTCCTAAACAATGTGCACAGATGCAGTACAACAACTTTAAGAGTGTGGGAAATGAGACAGTAAAAAAAGGAATGTGAGAAATTATATGCTCAAAACCATGCAGTCATAAATGGGTGTACAACAGGACATTATACGTTTGTGGTTCATGGACCTTACAGCTCTACTCAGCACAAGGCTGCCTGTCGACTGAGAAGACAATCTAAGCCTACAGGTGCATATATTCAACCAGCATCAGAGTTGTGATATCTATCACAGGCTGTACTCTTATCAGTGACCAGGAAAACTGAGAAGAGATCTACCAGATTGGATTACACTTAATGATAGGCTGTTTGTACATAAATGTAGCATTTATACTGAAGTATACCTTCCTTATATCAATAATTATTGCAAATTACATCTGCTTTCTTTAAGATCACACACAGGCACTGGAACAAGACAGGCTTTCACATCTCTTCACAAGAAATGATCACTTAGGGAAAAATTCCCTGAAAACATATGGACTTTGAAATGCAAATGTGTATCATAATGTGAACTGCTGTACAGACATAATATAAAGTCCTAGCTACTTAATTGGATATGAGAAACCTTTTAAGTGCTGTTTCTCCATACAAGAGATGAGGGGTAGTGATGGATCATATAAATAATTAATATAAAATAACATGTACATCAAAGATCCCCAACTCCACGGGCAAAATCCACAACATGGATTTAGCAATTTTACTAATACTTCAGTCTTATAAAACCTTCTTCAAGATGTCAAGGTTGCCACAAAAAAGATGGAGAAAAATTGTCTTCTCTTGCCATGCAGGGCAGGACGAGAGGCAGTGGGTTCAAACTACAGCAGAGCAGATTTAGATTAAATTTCAGGAAAAAAATTCCAAGCTGTAAGAACTGTAGGACAATGGAAAAAACTGTCTAGGAAAGTTGTGGAAGCTCCTTCACTGGAGGTTTTCAAAAAAGAGGCTGGATAACCAGTTGTCTTGGATGGTTTAGATTTAGACCAGGGGTCGGCAACCTTTCAGAAGTGGTGTGCTGAGTTTTCATTTATTCACTCTCATTTAAGGTTTCCTGTGCCAGTCATACATTTTAACATTTTTAGAAGGTCTCTTTCTATGTCTATAATATAGAACTAAACTATGGTTGTATGTAAAGTAAATAAGGTTTTTAAAATGTTTAAGAAGCTTCATTTAAAATTAAATTAAAATGTAGAGCCCCCCCCTCCCCCCCGACCGGTGGCCAGAACTCAGGCAGTGTGAGTGCCACTGAAAATCAGCTCGTGGTCGCCTTTGGCACTTGTGCCATAGGTTGCCTACCCCTGGTTTGGACACAGGAAATCCTGTATTTTGGCAAGGGATTAGAGTCGATGACCCTTGTGGTTCCTTCTAATTCTATGGTTCTATGATTCTCTGTCTTCTATTTTGTATGCAAGATGAAGTGAGCACAAGAGTGGTGGGGAATGGGATGAGTGTTAATGCTATTTAACTATGCATTGCCTTTTATTTATTCAATTCTTTTAATCAATGCATCAATTTTGAATTTCCAGATTTACAAGGTATCTTGCCATCCAAACAAACTAGACTTTGTTATAAAAGGTCTTTAAAGATAGAAAACTGCAACCTCAACAAAGGAATTCCCTTAAGGAGAGTATATGCACATTCAATCTCCAACATGGCTGCTTTTGGTAGCTCAATAAAAGTGAATTTATCATCTCCAGTAATCAAATGAGGCAACTCTGGTCTGCAACATGGATAAGGGTTCGAAGGTATGTAACAGTAAGAATGTGAAAATAAAAAGGCAGCGTAAAACAAATGTGATAGAGAATGTTTGAAGAACATAACTATTTCTATAGTACCATAAAGTACAGGAATTTGGCAAGATCCTCATCTCAAACAACTGTCTAATCTAAATACAACAATTAGGGAAAAGTGCAAACAGGCCATACGGTATGAAGGAAAAGGGAAAGAATTGTTGGGAGAAAGCTATAAAGGATGATGATTCCGTTTGGTGATTTTCCTGGGGTGTTTTTTTGTTCTGTTTACATACTTGTAATATAATGAGGCATGAGTGACAGCAGCTAGAGTTCAGGTAATGGGAGATGGCAAGGTGACACTGGTGAGTTTTGAACTAGAAGGATATCACTTTATGCACAGGAAAACGGAAGAGATGATGAGATGACAGATGGGAATGCACAAGGTCATTAAAGGGCTTTCAACGTGCACACAAGAAAGCATCATAACAATATGAGGCATGAGTCTTGGAATCCATCATTTTTTCAAATTAAGAATGACTATAAGCAGAAGTATGACCCGGCAGTTTTTGTAGTTATAGTGTCAAGGAAAACCCTTACCACAGAAAGGTCACTTGATATACAATCTAACTGCATAATCAGAAAAAGGAACTAGGAAAAGAATGCAGACTAACAGATATCACTTTAGATCCCGTTACACAAACAAAAAAAGGAAGATTAAGATGTGGATACCCCTAAAAGGCTAAAGTCAGTGGCCAGAAATTAGTTTGTAAGTATTATGTAAAATTTGAACTCCTTCTTTCAGTGATCCTCTTCAAAGAATGCAAACTGCCACATTAAAGAGAATTAACCGAGAATTGACACTGATAGAAGAAAGCCAGAAAAGCCTCGTGGATCCAAAAGGACAATCAGCAGAAACAGGACAAGGCTGGAAAAACCAATATAAGGTGGGAATCAGTTACACAAAACTTGCTGGAAAGATCCTATGCAAAACCACCCCTAGAGTGGAGCCTAACTTGTCCACCTGTGATTCTAGAATTTCTTGGGTATGCGAAGTGTAGGGACCATGGACATATATCACTGCTCTGATTATAGTCAGAAGCCAACTGAACTTCATCTATAGTCCCAGATTAAAACTGCATCAGTTATTAACCTACCCTATTCCTACATTTCCAAATACAATTTTAAAAGCCATCTCAGATCTGCTTACCTGTTATTCTCTTTTCTTTATTCAAGTCTATTTGTAACCACTGATATCCGTCAGTGGTAAAAGCAGCCCAAGGAGGTCCAGGCCTTTTCAATCTGGCTCTTTCAGGAGTCCACATGTGTGCCTGGCCTGTTTGGTCAGGCCATTCTAGACTTGATGATGCAGTAATCTGAGAATCAGGGATTACTCCAGATTCCATTCCCAGTGTCCCATAGCAACCTGAACAACATAAGAGATGAGGACTCAGATGCAAAATCAAAAGTTACACAATCAAATTTTCTTGCTCTGAAAGTTATATTATGTAACATAATGGTTTTTTGCAAGTCTGATATTTAATTTTATACCATGGCAAACTATCTACCTTAGTGACTAAAAATTCACAAAGTTAATTCAGACTGGAAAGCTATAAACAAAGGGTAATGATTAAAAGCAAGATACTCAGTTACAGAAGAGTTGTCTAGTGCAGAGGTTCTGAAACTGTGGCCTGAGGACCACCAGTGGTCCACAAGCACCATTCAGGTGGTCCATAGATAGTTCCCTCTAAGCTGCGTGCTTGGGCAGCCACACACAAGATAATGAAGGGCCACCCACCTAATTAGTGGAGCTGCACAGGTGTGGCTCCACTAATTAGGTGCCTGGACCCTGGAGAAGATGCACATGTAAGGTGAGGTGGTGGCATTGGGGGGGGGGGGGGGGGAAACAAGGGCAGGTGGGAGGGGGCAGTGGGGTGAGAAGAGGGAGTGGGGGGAATTTGGGATGTGTAGGGCTGCAGTGGCCACAGAAAGAGGCAATTTTCCCCAGCTCTAGGACTGTGGTTGCTGAGGAGAGATCCCCCTCCTTCTCAGTTCAGGGGCTGCTGTGTTGCGAGAGAGGGGGAGAGACGCCCCCCCCCCTCTCAGGAGCTGCCGCAGCAGGGGAGAGAGAGGGAACATCCATCTCATTAGAAAAGTAAGACTTCTGATATTAAAATAGGAGTTGTGTGCTTCTATTTGTAGAACCAAAAAAGTTAATAATAATTAAGGTTTTGTTATATAGAGCTTTTATCCAAAGCGCTTTACAATAGTTAGAAACAGTACAAACATTTGGAAAGATCATTAAGTGGTCCGCTGAGACCCTCAGCAATTTTCAAGTGGTCCGCGAAAAAAAAGTTTGAGAACTCTTGGTAGGCTGCTGAGCAACATTAGTCTGACATTAATCACTTAATTAATGGAGTTACATCAGGTGGTAAATAGTACATCAATGAAATTTACAGGGGAAACTATATTGGGAGGTGTTACAAATATCAATAAGGGCAAAGAAATAATAAAAAAAGTGACCTACAGAAAAGTTATTCGGTTTGGAAAACAACAGCTAGTGTATCTTGGAGAAAATAATCTGGAAGAGATATTGGAAGGAAGAGTAAAACATGGAAAGCAGTAATGCCCTGAAAGGTACAAGACTGATTATACTGGACAGCAATTTAATGAGACTATACAGTGCAATGCACCAACAAAAAGGATCAATGAAATTTGTGGCTTTATGTACAGAGGCATTCATATTGGCATAGAAGGATGTGACAGTTTCTTGGTAAAGCTCTGGCAAGAAAGAGTCTGGATTGGCATGTTACACACAGTTCTGGGCATGAAAATCCCAGAAAGATAAGAACTGTGGCAGGGTGGGCCTGTGCCAGCCCTGCTGTCCCTTTAAGGGAGAAAAACCTCTAGAAGCCTTCCCTTATGGGGAAGGCTAATTAGCCACCTGGGTGTAGCCCTGAGCTGCAGAGGGCTTAATGGGTCGCACCTGGCAGCCTCCTCAGGGGATAAAAGCCTGCCAGGGAGGAAGCCCAGGGTGGTGGTGTGGTGGAGTGAGAGAGAGAGAGAAGGAGATAGAGAGAGGTGCAGAGACATAGAGCAGGGAAGTAGAGCTGAGGCTAGGAGCCTGTAGAGCTGACTGCTTCCAGAGACCAGCCAGGTTGAGGGCTGGGGCTCAGCTGAACTGTGTAGAGTTGTATATTGGTGGTAGGGTTTGCACTGTATAAATAAAGAGTACTGTTGGAAGCCACAAAAGAGTCTCCTGCCTGTTGTGACGTGGGGGAAGAGCGGATCTCTTACAGAAGATAGAAGAAACCAAATTAAGGGGCTTGAGAAATGTATTTTTTAAAACTCAGTTAACACTCAGCAAGAGGCAACAAATTAGCTTTAAGGATGAAGTAAAACAGATCAGAGAAATAGAATGTAAAAAACTGCTGCAAATATAGAATGACTGATCAAATACTGTTCTTTCCACTTTTCAGAATAGACTTACAATAATTTTGTTCTGATATTTTAAACTATTTAAAAAAAGCAACAAAAAGGTAAAAGACCATCTCTTTCTCTAGCAGGACAAAAAAAACCTTCTTGAATATTGGCAAATATGGGGAAAGATTCAAAGGGGCAAATAATTATAACTTGGTTAAGCAATAACTTTGCCATCTGGAGGGAACACATTTTAAAAAGCCTCAAACCTAGAAATGGAGAGGTTTAATTTAGGACTGAGAAAGTAGAAATATGACTCAGAGCAACTGAATTAAATCAAAGGGCCTCATTAAATTAGACAAAGTATCGATACCAACCATACTCAGCATTTATTTTATACTCAAAGTCCTCAAACTCTGACCAATCCTCACAATAATCCAGTTAAAACAAAAAATCTAAAGGGTACTAATTGATTAACACAATCAAATAATGTCAGTTGCAAGCTCAACAGGCCTATTTTTTAAAAACATGTCCCGCTCTAAGTTTATATCAAAAATCAACATGCAGTACATAGAGTGATATGCTTACCACTAGTCTTAAACGTGAAAAGACTTGCAGATAAAAGTCCTCTGCAAAAAACAAGAAAGCAAGCTATTTTTGTGGCTGACACTGGAACATTTAATGCAAATTGCCCTCAAATTTATTTCCCCCCTGCTACTGCATCCCACCAGAACTTATTCATGCCCAAATATTTTTTCTTATTGAAGTAGCACCTGTTATCACCACACTGTCAGTGTGAACACCTTTGCTTCAGGCTGAAACCTAGCCTAGAAAGTACCACCTAGTTTAAAAGATTTCAAATGTAAAATAAAAGTATAGAAGTGCAGCTAATGATATAATGATAACGAAGAGGAGCTAATAAAAAAAATTGGCTATTTAAATGATGAAAAAAAAAGCTGAACAAGAAAACAATGGTCAATTCCCTCCATCCAAATAATCTCTCATTTACTGGGGTTTTGTAACACCAGAAGGCTCTAAATCGTCACTCTCAGTTTCCATTGTGCAATATCCTTCTTCCAAGTACCAAATGTCCAGGCATTACTACACTCGAGACACAAACAGATCAAATTGAACTTAAGCTCTGTTCTATGAGTTCTGATAGTTCAAAGAGTACTGCAGCACTGATGCTTCAAATTTAGACAACTACCAGCAGCCCAGTTCAGTTTTGATCTTCTGACAATATATAATCCTTTAATATGCAAAGTCCTGCAGACTCCATAATACAGTATGTTGGTGCTTCAGAAGAAAACATGACTAAGAATCCATTACAAAAAAACATTTACTTCAGTGCTCATTCAGGTCCTGTCTAAACTAACTTTTTCTAAAAATTTCCCACTGTGACTAACTCTGGTTCAACTCCAGTGGTATTTGCAATGTTGGGAGCCCTAAAGTAGAACTGACACTGGCATTTACACCATACCAGCTAGACTTGCTCTGAAGAAGTTTACATGATACAGTATTCAAAACAGATAATCTACTTATCACAGAAGCATAGAATAGAATACTTTCTAAACACACACCACAGTGGATTTCAGGTTGGTCTGAGCAGTCAGTCTTGAAAAACACATTTCAAGTAAACAAAAGAGCAGCCATCTGCTCTTTCCTCAGTGTATCAATCCGTGATAGGACATGCTAGAATATCCGCAGCTGAGATTCAACCTAAGGTTTTATACTGAAATAGGTAAGATTTTTTTTTAACAAAGCCTTCCCGGGCTATTTATTTTAAATGGAAGAGGAAAAAAAAAAGTTACCTCACTGTAAGAAAACTGAACTAAGAATTACATAAATGATATAGTTTATTATATACATGAATAACAAACAAACTAAAAAGTAGCAGCCAAGACTAGCATATATTCAATCAAATTATTATTTAAAAGGAAAACTATTAGGAGTTTATGGTCATGCCATATATTTTTGAAGGTAGATTCCCTAGTTTTGCAATGAAGTCTTAATTTTCACTTATGGCCTAGATGTTATAATAATTTGGACAGGAAATCATACACCACAAAAATAAGTACAGCATAAGAACCTACTTAGAACAGAATCTACCATTCCTATTGATGGGTAACTCCAGTAGTTTATAGTTTTCCCTTGATAAAACTGATGATCACAGACTGATTTACATCTCCTATTACCAAGAGGTAAGCATTAAATATATGAAAACAGCAGCAAATATACTTACACTTTTGAGGTGACATTGTTAGCCAAAGAGCTTTCATAATATGGAATGCCTTTGCTGATTACAATGTTGATTTGGCCACCCAGAATATTGGACACAACTCCTGCATGCACACCAGCCATGCAAAGTGATGAGGACTTTGAAGAAAATAGAAAATAATGTTCACATTCTTTTTTTCCCAAACTGTTTCTTTATGGTATAAAAATTCTGAAACTGCTATTATTTAATTGCCTACCCACTACCCAAAGACACCATTCATTTTTTAATTTATAAGACATGAAATGCACAGCTTTGTATTTTTCAGTTTTCTAAAAGAGAAGTGTAATGGAAGTGTATGGAATACAACATTATGCTTGAATAAGGTCTTCAGCTGGAATTTACATACTGAAGTAATGCAAGTGATTTTCAATTTAAGATTATTTTCCTGAGAATCTTTTAAGTTAGACTAGGTAAGGAGAATATACATATTCTAAAAGCTAGGCAGAAAAAACTAGTTACTGTAACCTGTTTCTTTTAACAAAAAGTGCAGGAAGGGTATAAGTTGCTCACTATACAATTCTGAGGAGCTACATACTTATTTGTTGACAGAGCACCACTCATCCCGTTATCTCATCTCTTGCAACACACTTTTTAGTACTTAAACACACACAACTTAGATGCTTTTATACACATTACAAAAGGAAATACTACATAATCAGCCATTTTTGTTGCCAGAGTACAATGTAGTGCACGTGATCCATCTCCGTTCTGTGAAGAAGAGCTAAAATATGACTGCTGTTTATTGAGATCCATTACAGTGTCATGAAATCAGACGATGCCATTAAGAAGTTAGATTCCTCTCTAGGAACCTGATTGTTATAGGCTTGAGACAGCCAGCCAACAGAAATAAAATGGGAAGTACTGAAAATTATTTTAGTGACACATTCTGATATCTGCTGAGAAATATGGAAGAGCACAGAGTGCTTAACCACTTCTTGGGCTTGGTCTACACTAGGGGGAGGGGTCTACCTAAGATATGTAACTTCAGCTACCTGAATAGCATAGCTGAAGTCGACGCATCTTAGGTCGATTTACCTGCCGTCCTCATGGCGGCAGTGGTCGACAACGGGCTCCCCCATCGACTCTGCCGTGCATCTTTTGGCGAGCTGGAGTTCCGGAGTCGACGGGAGTGCCTCTGGGGATTGATTTATCGTGTCCTGACGAGATGCGATAAATTGATCCCCAATAAATCGTTCCCAACCGCCGATCCAGCCGGTAGTGTAGACAAGGCCTTGGAGACAGCAACGTCCGGAGCTCCAGCCATTAAGCAGCTGAGCAAAATCAGTAGCATGTCACATTAGGAAGCATCTACTCCCAAAGCCAAGGAAATAAAGTGCAGAATCAAAAAGTGCAGAATTTAATCAAACTTAAAATTAATATACTGTACTGTCTAAATTTACTTACATCTCTATATCCATGAGGAATAGTGCCAGAAATATCAACAAAAGGAATCACACATCCAGCTGGACAGTACTTACTGGAAGAAAAGGAGATATGAAGTCAACGTATGCATGCCATTGCACTTCACTTTAAAAAGAGCAAGTAGCACATTGTAATATATAGTTTTGCATCTCAAACCACGAACAGACAATTTACTGTTTGGTAGGACTGTAAGGTAATGCTGTCTAAAGCTACCACCTATCAGTATGTCAATTTGAGAGGGCCATCAAGTCAGAAATAGAGACATAAGGTGGATGAGGTAATACTTGTTTACTGGACCAACTTCTGTTGGTGAGAGAGACACGGTCTTGAGCTTATACACAGCTCTTCTTCAGATCTGGGAAATGTACTCGGAGCATCACAGCTAAATACAAGGTGGAACAGAGGTGAGTGAGTGCAAGGTGAGTGCAGGGCCCGGCCCGGGCGGCGGGCTGGGGGGGAACGGCCCCCGCTGCGCGGTAGCAGGGCTGGCTCGGGAGGATCCCGGGGCGGTTGGGCCCGGCGGCTCCGTGCCGCGGCCCTTCACGGGGGGAGCCCCGGCCATTGCGGGCGCGACCCGTCCTGTCCCTGCCGGGAGCCCGCCAGCGGCGGGGAGGGGGGAACCGGGACGCTCCCGGCAGCCCGCCCGTGCGGCGGGGACGGGAGAGCGAGGCTTTTTTTTTTTTTTTTTTTTGTCCGGCGGGGAGGGGAGGAACCGGTGCGCACATTTTTTTTTTGGTCCGGCGGGGAGGAGGGAACCTCGGCAGCCCGCCCGCGGCGGGGAAGGGGGAACCTCGGCAGGGGGAACTCGGCAGGGGGGAACCTCGGCAGGGGGGAACCTCGGCAGCCCGCCCGCGGCGGGGAAGGGGGAACCTCGGCAGGGGGGAACCTCGGCAGCCCGCCCGCGGCGGGGAAGGGGGAACCTCGGCAGGGGGAACTCGGCAGGGGGAACCTCGGCAGGGGGGACTCGGCTTATACTCGAGTCAATAACTTTTACCGGTTTTTGTGCTAAAATTAGGTGCATCGGCTTATATTCGGGTCGGCCTATACTCGAGTATATACGGTATATATCCCTATGTCTGGTATCAACACTACATAATATCTGTAAATTCTGAAGCTTTCAAACCAGAATTCTAGCTTAGTGATTTTTTTTATTTTATAAACTTTTAAACTTTCTCTCCATATTTTATTTATTTTTATATATATACATACATACGTATGTGTGTGTATATATATATATACACATATACACACACATACATACTAACACATTATACTTTAAAATGATATATCTGAAAAGCGTACATTACAAAATATCTTCACATAGTGCTTTAATCATACGAAAGTGGTTGACTTCAGCTAATGCATTTGGAGAATGGAAAGCAGGAGGCAAGAAGCTGTAAGTGCTGATGAAAGCACATGTTCACCAAGCAGGGACACTGCTTGTTTTCCTGTGTGCTCAATTAGTGCAAATTAGCGAGGTTCTACAGCATACTAAAATGATTATCTTCATTTTTGGAAACTAGAATTTCAAATTTGTCATTTAATCATTTAAATTTCACTATCCAAAGGATTCTGTTTGAAACAAAGTGGCAAAGGATGTGTGTAAGAGCATGAATAAAACCACAGTAAAATAACTATAATGGGGGTGGGGGGAAGACAAGCAGAGCAGTCTTACTTGAATTCTGGTTCAGAAAAGTGACTTGCATTGTCTAAACAGGTTATTAGGTCTGGAAAGAAAAAAAAATTAAGTCAAGGAAAAGATAGACAAAAATTTTAGACAACTTTTTAAAAAGTATGTGAAGCCCATCAAATTGAATTTCTCAGACTCATCAGTTATGTGTGATGCAATCAATATATTTGTTAAATAACATACTAATTGTGAATCTTTTCTGGTACGATAGAACCTTGATAATTTCTACTAATGACTGGGAAATCCACTGAGAATTTAGCATGTAAATATTACAAAATTGATCTTGTTCATTTGTTTTGCATAGTTTAATTTTAATTATTCCTTGCTTCACAGAATGCTTGTAAGTGCACTGTAGTATGTTTTTAAAAGTCAGAAATTCTTATACTCTGCTTACAAGAGAAAACTGAATAGAGAGGATGAAATTAGTACTGGGTTCTGGGATTTAACAAATGACAGTCTTACAAAAGTGGAGCAGGATGAAGTACAGGAGGGCCTTTCCCACATTATCAAAGAATGACAACTACAATTTGACACATTTATGATTTATGTCAATCTGAGTTGTCAAGTTTAAATACACATAAATTGATGCAAGTCAAATTGGAAAACACAAAAAAAAATCGTTCTGAAAAGACGACCTTATTCACGTTTTTGCAGTATTAGCTCTAACAACAAGGTTCTCAAACGGTGGCTTGCAGAACACTTGCTGGTGGTCCAGAGAACTGGAGGATCATGTGTAGCCAAGGAGCCACCAGATGGGCCCTAGCCATAAGATTCCTTGGAGGGAGCAAGGAAATGGTAACATGCGAAGGGGTGAGGGGACAACAAGGAGCAAATCAGACAGAAAGATTGGAACGGATAGATGTGTGTGAAAACAGAAATGTAGAAAAATGCAACAGTTACCATAGGGATTATAGGATTCTTGGAATGGGATCAGAATTCCATGATACTGCCACTCTATAAAAAGGTGATCTACACTAAAAATCTTTCAGGAGCCTTCATCCAGCATCTTGGTTGTTATACTTCAAACACATGTATTTAATCTTTTATCTAAAGCAGTTGTTTCATCAGTTTAATTCCTTAACCCAGTCTGAACAGTAACTTAGTGTATCCAGGGGGTAGGACAGTTGAGAGGTGTTAAGACGACATCTAAATAAGTGTGCATTTTTAGATATTCACTGCTCATGTTGAGAGTACAGAAAAATAAGTTTATATTCATTGTGTAGCTCTAATTCATTATGTAGCTCTAATTCACTATGCAGAATAACTAACTAAATCTGCCAAATACCTGATTTGTCAGTCGTTGAATATGAGGCAAGAAATCCACGCCCAGAAAGGTGTGTCCCACTCATGAACTGTACTGTGACTTCATTACTTTTTGACTCAATTAAACTGTCCATCTGAAAGCTCAGACCACAGTATTTTCCTAGGAAGAAAAAAAACTAATTAAAAATATCTGTTTATGTTCAGTGTAAGCTCACATTAAGTTTTCTAATTATATTGAGGCTAAAGTGAATGGACTGTAAGTGAAGAACATACTCAGTATTTGAGATGGATGGAGAGTACAGACATCATATGCATTTCAATTGATGATTCAATCAGGGATACCTATGAACATGATCTTAAACAGCACAACAGTTAAAATAAGTCTACTATAGAACCGTAGAAATGTAGACATGGAAGGGATCTCTAGAAATCATCCAGCCCTCTGCACTGAGACAGGACCAAGTAAACCTAGACCATCTCTGACAGGTGTTTATCTATCCTGTTCTTAAAAACCTTCAGTGAGGAGTATTCCACACTCCCCTTGGTAACATATTCCAGGACTTAGCTACCCTTGTAGCTAGGAAGTTTTTTCTAATATCTAACCTACATCATCCTTGCTGCAGATTAAGCCGATTACTTCTTGTCAACCTTCTGTGGACATGGAGAACAACCAATGACCATCTTCTTTATAACAGCCCTTTACACATTTTAAGAACTATCATATCCCCCTCAGTCTTCTATTCTCACGACTAAATATATCCATATATCCAGGTTTTTTTAAGCTTTCCTCAGGTCACATTTTCTAAACCTTTTCCCATTGTTAAATAGGAAACAACAACAATATGACAGATTGCATGAGAATTAAGTCCCAGTATCAGCAAGAATAAAACAACAGGTTCCTATACTATTAAGACCTGAAGTGCACACAACAGGTTTAAATAATGTCTGTTTTTTTCCCTGAGAAAGCATTTGTTGGCAGCAAAGCCCAACATTTACTATGGACATAGACTCCTGGTGAACACAGTATACCCTAGGCTTGGAAGGATTAGATTTTATTAGTAAAATGTGAGTAAAAGTCAAATTACCATATGTACACAAAGCAATTAAAAATACTTCCATCAATAATCAAAATTTACAGATAGGAAAATACACTGGACCCACGCTAGAACGTGGGGTTCGGGATCCATGCGTGGTACCATGTTAATGCGGGGACCGTGTTACCATGGACCCCAATTAAGATCATTAAATTTGAGATCCCAATTAAGGTAATTAAATTGGGGATCCATGGCCCCGACCGCACTATACACCAATCCGCGCTATACTGACGTGGGTTATATCGAGGGTCCGGTGTAGTTTGTTAACTGTAAGTTAAGTCTGAAAAACTAACACTTAAGCCAAACAACACTGGAGAATTTTGTAGTTTTCCAAAAACCCACAAAAATGGAAAGCCTGGAAATTCCAAATGAATGATTCCAAATGAATGATTCAATTTACCACTCCCCCCGCTCCCCCAAAAAACCACACTTCAGAGTATACAAAATACATTCATTGTCACAAACAACCGTAACTCCATAGTTCCTTAAAACAACTTTTATCCATCTTCATTTCTTTCATGACCCCAAAAAAGTTATTAAGAGGTAAGGGTATTCAGTATACACACATGGATGTACAAGATTGCCTCAGAGTTTAGGGTTGTTCTCAGATGACACTTCAGAGTTAAGATTCCTTGACTGATCTTAATTGTGCAATAAAATCAATAAAACCAAAAAACAAAGTTTGCAAAGTTGAAATTTAACTTGGAATTTCCTGGCTATTTTGTAGGGGCTAGTGGGGAAGAGGAAAAATCTTTAATATTCTCCTATGAGGTTTTTGGCAGAAGTGAGATTCCTTGTACCTTAACTCTCAATTTTGATTTTGATTTTTGCCTGAGATAAGTGCCTAGAGACAACACCAAGAGACAGGGTCAAAATAGGAGTCAGTTATCTAACATCTCCACTGTCTGTTGTTTCAAATATGTAAATTCAAGAAATTGTGTTAGCCGGGGCTGCAATTTTTAGCATCCTTATTAATTCCATGAATTAATCTGCTAGTAGCAGAAAAAGACACATACTGCTCAACATACTCTACTCACACCAGCTGGATACAGCTAAAAGACAAAAGAAACAAATGAAGTAGAACATTTACTTAAGTCAGTTAACTCACTTGTAAAAGTGAGTAACAGATTGATCACGACTGGACGTTCCTTGCCATTTAAGGACCTCAGTGTTTTGTTATTTTAGAGTGAGTCTGGCTCAAGGGCTCAGAGCACATACTTATTTTCACACAGTTATCTAGGTAACAGTAAGACAGTCAGC
This sequence comes from Sternotherus odoratus, assembly GCA_032164245.1. Taxonomy (NCBI): domain Eukaryota; kingdom Metazoa; phylum Chordata; order Testudines; family Kinosternidae; genus Sternotherus; species Sternotherus odoratus. The sequence continues at coordinate 133,044,356 of JAVMKO010000001.1, read as the reverse complement.
TTGAAAAAAGCCAGCATTCCATAAGTGCCTCTACAGCAAGATTTGGTTCAACCACTTCAGTATTCTTGGATTATACAAAAACACATCATTGCCGAAAGAACTCTCTGTAGCAGAAAGTGTAAAACAGCCAAAATGCATCTGCACAGAAAATCCAGAGACTCCTTTTCTTTGGGTTATTACTCTTAAATTTTTACTTCTACCCTCCCTTTCCTTCTAACAAAAAACAATTCAGCACAGCTACAAGTTTATTCTTCCATAACAGTGCTTTTAGGATAGTGCTATCATTAGCAAATTGACTGCATTCTAGTCAATTGTCTTCTAATATTGTGAAGAACAGATGCCAACACAGCAAGAAAACTTCTGCATGATTTTCTTGCTCTTGGAATAGAAGAAAGAACAGTTACTTACCTCGTAACGTTGGTTCTTCGAGATGTGTTGCTCATGTCCATTCCCATATGTGTGTGTGCGTTCCGCGCATGCCCGGTCGGAAAGCTTTTCCCCAGCGGTACCCGTAGGGTCGGCAGGGGCGACCCCTGGAGTGGCGCCCTTATGGCCGTGCATATATGCCCCTGCCGACCCTTCCCCCGCTCAGTTCCTTCTTGCCGGTACTCCGACAGAGGGGAGGCGGGTGGGATTCGGAATGGACATGAGCAACACATCTCGAAGAACCAACGTTACGAGGTAAGTAACTGTTCTTTCTTCTTCGAGTGCTTGCTCATGTCCATTCCCATATGTGACTTACGAGCAGTCAACTCGGAGGAGGGAGAGGAGTACTTTGAGTACCTGTTAACAGGACCGCTTGTCCTACAGCTGCGTCCTCCATCGACTGCTGCACGATGGCGTAGTGCGAAGTGAAGGTGTGCACTGAAGACCATGTCGCTGCTCTACAGATGTCGACGATCGGAACGTGTGCCAGGAACGCTGTGGATGCGGCCTGGGCCCTGGTCGAGTGCGCCGACAGTGCTGGTGGAGTAGCATTCGAGAGGTTATAGGCCAATTTGATACAAGAAGTAATCCAGGCCGAGAGGCGCTGGGTGGAAATTGGTAACCCCTTCATCCTTTCTGCCACTGAAATAAAAAGTTGTGTAGATTTACGAAAAGCCTTGGTCCTTTCTATGTAAAAGGCTAAAGCTCTCTTTACATCCAACGAATGAAGCATTCTTTCCCTGATATCCGCATGGGGTTTAGGAAAAAACACCGGTAGGAACACCTCCTGGTTCAAATGAAAGGGTGAGACTACCTTGGGCAGGAAGGCCGGGTGTGGACGTAACTGAATCTTATCTTTATGGAAGATCGTGTAGGGTGGTTCAGAAGTAAACGCCCTAATCTCAGAGACTCTGCGCGCCGAAGTAATTGCCACTAAGAACGCGGTCTTCCATGAGAGATAAGAAAGAGAGCAGGAGGACATGGGTTCGAAGGGAGGCTTCATTAGGGCCTTTAGAACCAGATTGAGGTCCCATAGGGGGGTTGGTTGACGTATCTGAGGATACAACCTCTCCAAACCTTTAAGGAATCTGCTAACCAAAGGGTTACTAAAAACCGAATTGTCATCAACACCCGGATGGAACGCCGAAATGGCGGCCAGGTGTACCCGAACAGTGGAGAGCGCTAATCCTTGCTGTTTCAGCTCAAGGAGGTAGTCAAGGATAGTGGAGATTGAAGAAGACAGGGGATCCACCCCCTTGCTCTGAGCCCACAGTGAGAAGCGCTTCCATTTGGCAGTGTAGGTTCCCCTCGTGGAAGGTTTTCTGCTACCCAGGAGGACCTCCCTGACTGAATCCGAGCACTGAAGCTCTGCTGGGTTCAGCCACGGATATACCACGCCGTGAGGTGGAGGGACTGTAGGTTGGGATGTAACATCCTCCCGTGGTCTTGGGAGATCAATGTTGGTGACAGGGGAAGTGTTACCGGCGTCGTCACACAGAGGGACAACAGGGTCGTGTACCAGTGTTGACGAGGCCAAGCTGGCGCTACCAGTATGACCGATGCTTTGTCCTGACGGGCCTTCATCAGTACTTTGTGGACAAGGGGGAACGGGGGAAATGCATAAAGCAGACCCTCTGTCCATAGAGTGTGGAATGCGTCCCCCTCTGAACCTGGGCTGAGGTTGAGGAGGGAACAAAACCTGTGGCACTTCCTGTTGGCCTTTGTGGCGAACAGGTCGAGGCGGGGAAACCCCCACCTCTGGAAAATTGAATGGGCAACATCGGGCCTGAGAGACCATTCGTGACCCCGAAAGGAGCGGCTCAGGGAGTCCGCCAGTACGTTCTGAACCCCCGGAAGATAAGCCGCAGTGAGGGAGATCCCTCTGGGAATGCAGAATTCCCAAAGGGCGAGGGCTTCCTTGCACAGGCGAGAGGAGCGAGCACCACCCTGTTTGTTTATATAAAACATCGAGGCTGTGTTGTCTGTTAGAACTGACACGCTCTTGCCCCTCAAGAGTGACTGAAACGTCTGGCATGCCAGGCGAACTGCTCTGAGCTCTCGAACATTTATGTGGAGAGACAGCTCCTCCCGGGACCAGAGGCCTTGAGTCGTGGTCTTCCCCAGGTGAGCTCCCCAACCTAGCGCAGAAGCGTCTGTCACCAACGTGATGGATGGCTGGGGCTTGTGAAAGGGCACCCCGCTTCCCAGAGATCTGGGCTGGAGCCACCAGTGAAGGGACTGTCTTACCTTTAATGGTAGAGTCACCACAAGGTCGAGAGGGTCTCTGCGCTGATTGTATACCTTTGCAAACCAGGCTTGCAGAGGACGGAGATGGAGTCTCGCAAATGGCACCACGTAAGTGCACGCCGCCATGTGTCCCATCAGGACCATACAGTTTCTTGCTGTTGTCATGGGGAACCGAAGGAGTGGTCGAATAATGTCCCCCATGGCCTTGGCCCGAGAGGGAGGTAGGAAGGCTCTTGCACAGTGAGAGTCTAGTATCACCCCAATAAACTCGATTCTCTGAGTAGGAATGAGGGTTGACTTTGGTACATTCAGAATGAGGCCCAGCTTTAGGAAGGTGGCTCTGATGAACGTTATTTGCGTCAGAAGCAGCTCCCTTGACTTTGCTCTGATAAGCCAATCGTCCAGGTAAGGGTAAACATGGATGCCGTTCCGTCTGAGGAATGCTGCGACTACCGCCATGCATTTCGTGAATACCCTTGGAGCTGAGGAGAGGCCGAACGGAAGAACGGTAAACTGGTAATGCCGGGATCCAATCACGAACCTCAGGAATCGTCTGTGACTTGGGATGATGGAAATATGGAAATACGCGTCTTTTAAGTCGAGGGCGGCGAACCAGTCTCCACGATCCATAGCGGGAATTATGACAGCCAATGAGAGCATGCGAAACTTCAGCTTCTTTATGTATGAGTTGAGGCCTCGCAAGTCCAGGATGGGGCGAAGCCCACCTTTGGCCTTCGGGATAAGGAAATAACGGGAGTAGTAACCCTTGCCCCGAAATTCTTGAGGAACCTCCTCTATGGCACCCAAAGACAAGAGGGTATGGACCTCCTGTTCTAGGAGTTGCTCGTGAGATGGGTCCCTGAAGAGGGACGGGCACGGGGGGTGGGTGGGCGGGAGAACCAAGAATTAGATAGAATATCCCATCTCTACCAGGCTGAGAACCCACTTGTCCGAGGTGATAGAGGACCATGCCTGGTAGAAATGGGATAGACGGTTCACAAACGGGAGGGAAGCTATGGAATTGAATGCTGGCTCGGCGTCCTCGGGCGCAGCTTCAAAAGTTCGGCCTGGGCCCGGGCGGGTGGTTGTTTCCTGGGCCCTGGGACTGGCGAGATGAGGAGCGTTGCCGTCCCCTACTAGTACCCCTCCCGCCCCTTCCAGGCTGATCTCTCCTATACGGTGGAGGCTGATAGGGTCTGGCTGGCGGGGGCGGGGGGGCCCTAAAAGGCCGTCTTTGGCCTTGCGGTGTATGTAAGCCGAGGGAGCGAAGCATCGCCCTTGAGTCCTTCATGGACTGCAGCTTTTTGTCTGTGTCCACGGCAAACAGCCCCTGCTTATCAAAAGGTAAGTCTTGGATGGTTGCTTGCACAGGTGGGGGGATACCCGAAACGTGCAACCAGGCACCCCGGCGCATAGACACTGCTGTACCCAGTTGGCGTGAAGCCGAGTCTGCTGCATCCAACGCGGCCTGTAGGGCAGCCCTGGAGACCACTCTGCCCTCCTGTACGATGGCCTTAAACTCGTGCGCCGACTCCTTGGGTAGGGTGCCCTCGAACTTGGTCATTGCGGACCAGGTGTTATAAGCATATCGCCCGAGAGCAGCCTGCTGGTTGGCGATGCGCAGCTGTAGGGCAGCGGACGAGTACACCTTCCTACCCCACAAATCTAGCTTTTTTGAGTCATGTGATTTTGGGGTAGGTCCCGTCTGGCCTTGGCGCTCTCTATGGTTCACAGCATCCGCAACCAGGGAACCAGGCGGGGGGTGTGTGAAAAGGTACTCGTACCCTTCCCTCGGTGCGAAGTACCGGCGCTCCACTCCCCTGGCCGTAGGTGGAAGCGAGGAGGGAGTCTGCCAGAGGGTGTCCATTGTAGATTTTACCTTACGCATAAACGGTAAGGCTATCTGCGGTGGTGAATCGGAGGAGAGGATGTCTACGTTGGGATCCTACTCATCCCCCTTAACCTCCTCAGGCTGGAGGTTGAGGTTTTGTGCCACCCTTCTCAACAAGTCCTGATGACCCCTAATGTCCATGGGTGGCAGATTGTACGATGACCCCGCCACTGCGTCGTCAGGGGACGATGAGGAAGAGCCAGGTTGAGGGTTCTCTGTCTGGATGTCCTCCTGGAAGGGGGTTTGGATGGGATCAACCCCCTGAACTTCCCGGAGTGTAGACTGATCGTCGGATGCCCCAGGAAGATGATCATCCCCATGCCCCTCCGACTGGGTCTAGTAATAGTGGCACACACCGGACCTTTCGGCACGGAAGGCCAAGAGGCCACTGATGGGGGCCCCTGGGCTTGATGGCAAGCAAAAGAGGTCCAGAAAGGCCATTGGGGAGGTCCCTGCTCTTCCATCACATATGGCTGCCGGTGCCGTCGGTGGGAGGAGTGGCGGTGCCGGGAGTGATGGTGCCGTGAGCAATGGCTATGACGGGGCCGGGACCGGGACCTCGATGAGGACGCATCCGACTCCGAGGAGTAATCGGACTGCGACCAGGGCGGTGCCGTGCCTTCAGGCGCTATGGCCCTGGAGTACATCTCCGGCTTCCCGGGGAACCTCGGTGCCTGCGGTGCAGGGCGGCCCGGTGCGGGAATCAGCGGTGCCGCTGAGATGACCGGTGCCGCTAGAGTGGAGACTGCCGGTACCGCAGTCACCGGCATGGGCGGGATGGTCGGGGCCACGGTGCGAGGGACCGGTGCCGGGACAGCAAATTGCGGTGCCGGGTCATCCGCGAGGCCGATCAGGTCCACCGCCGCGTCGAACGCCTCTGGGGTCGAGGGCAGCTCCAACCCAGGCGTGGCCGTTTCTTGAGAGGGCCCCTCCTCCGGGGAGATAGCTCTGGGCTCCGGTGCCGTAGCTATCGGTGCGCGCTCTGAACGGGGCCGCCTCGCGTGCCCTGGAGCCGCTAGCACCACGGAGGGGTCACCCGTGCCTTTGCGCACCGGGGAGCGCCCTCGAGATTTTTTAGAAGGGACCGGCGACTGAGACCGGTGCCTTCTAGAGGAGGACGAGCCGTGCCGGGGCAACCGGTGCAGAGGTGTTCTCGGGCCCTTCGGAGTCGCGGTGCCGCGCACCGACGCCGGTGCGCTGCTGGAGGTCGATGGCTCCACTTGTGGCTGAAGTGCAGATTCCATAAGGATTAACTTCAGCCTGGAATCTCTTTCTTTTTTAGTGCGCGGTTTGAAGCCCTTGCAAATCGTGCACTTCTCAGTCTGATGTCCCTCTCCAAGGCACTTGAGGCAGCGGGAATGAGGGTCACTAATTGGCATGGGCTTGCCGCAGACTTTACAGGCTTTAAACCCTGACGCCCCAGGCATAACCCGACGTCAGAGATCTATCTACTTAACTACTACACTACACTAAAGAACTAGAACAATACTAACAATAAGAACAATAAACCTTAACTACCTAACAAACTACTACTTAGAAGAACAAGATACCGCTATTGACAAGGAGTAAGCTGTTCCAGCCACCGCCAAGGATGGAAAGAAGGAACTGAGCGGGGGAAGGGTCGGCAGAGGCATATATGCACGGCCATAAGGGCGCCACTCCAGGGGTCGCCCCTGCCGACCCTACGGGTACCGCTGGGGAAAAGCTTTCCGACCGGGCATGCGCGGAACGCACACACACATATGGGAATGGACATGAGCAAGCACTCGAAGAAGAAAATCCGATTTAATAATCGGCTAGAAAAGTGTGTGTGAAGCCGTCACGCGCAGTAGAGATGGCCCGGACTAACGGCACGCTGAGAGGTGTAGCATGCACATGCTGGGGGTTGTAGTTCGGCAGCACAACATGGCTGCCGCGCGTACGCCGCTGAGAGGGAAGCAGGGTCTGGATCAGGGGCCTCGGGCAGGAGGGTGGCTGGGCGCAATAGGCGCAGGCAGGGGGCTCTGGCCGGGCGGGGCGCGGGAAGGGGGCGCTGAGCCAGCGGGGCGGAGGCGCCCAGGCACGGCACGGCCAGCTGCGCCCAGCCTAGCTGGGGCCGTGGGGGAGGGGGAGAGAGCTGAGCGAGCGGGGGCCTTGGAGGGGTGGGAGGGGGGGCTGAACGAGCGGAGGGGAGGGCCATAGGGGGAGGGGGGGAGGCTGAACGAGCAGGGGGGGCCATAGGGGAGGGGAGGCTGAACGAGTGGGGGGGCCTTGGAGTGGGGGGGCTGAGCGGGGGGGGGCGTTACTGTTGGCCCATGTCTACGGGCTTTTACACTAGTATAGCTAAATTAGACTAAATTTACTCCTTCCCCCTATTTGAGACCCATACATACACATCTCACTCTTTTTTTATCATTTATATTACGTGTTATTGTAGCACCCAAAGGCCTTCACTCTACTAGGCACTGCACACATACACACAAGTAGACAAGGTTCCAGCCTGCTTTAAATGCAATTGTAACAATCCTCGAGCATTTTGGGAAGAGTCACTGTGTATATTATTAAATATTAAACGTTAGCTCATGATCAGTGCAGTTTACTAAAAGTATTTCTGAAATAAACAAATAGTAAAGCATGAATATTTTTCCAGTTCTACACACAATAGCATTCAAACATTAAAAAGCAAAGGGACATAAAGGCTCCTACCTATCTCTGTCCTGGTGGGTCCAATTCCATTGTAAACTCGCAAGTAATTGAAATGGCAAGCATCTGAATCTTCAATATCAAAATCACCAAATTTGAGCTGAATTCTCTGGCCGGATTTTACACGGATCTCCCACTCACACACCGTACTGTTGGGATATGTCTGTGGGTAGTTTATTGAAGTAAGAGTTCCACTTTCCGGGCCCAGAACAGTGTGTCCACAACCATCACCTTAAAAAAAAAAAGAAAGTTTTATCATAAATAAATTATTCATATACCATGTGCCTTTAAAGGCTCATTAGTAGTCAACCTGATCTTTAGGAATGGCAGAAGACTTTTGAAAGGAAAGTTTTACTAACTACATTGTGCTAAGGTTCAAAAGCAAAATAGGCAGTGGTGAAACTATAATTCCAACAAAATAAGATTTAACCAACTTTACCTAGTGTCTAAGTTCCTGAGCTGCAACAACTTTCCCCATTAGGTAAGTTTACTCTGCGATGGCTGTTTTTTTGTAAAAGCATATAGCACAAACAGTAGGATAGATGTTTTTTCAGGTTTATGTACACACACAAAAATGATTTTAACAATGAGGGGAGAGGAAATCCAGCCCTATTGTAATTGTGATCTTAAATAGGAAGACATCAGTTTAATTGCTGATTCTGAATTCTTAGCATTTTGACAATAGGAGCGGAAGCGCAACATGATCTTTTGCGAAGTAGAGAGCAAAACAAATCCCTTGAAATAGCTGAAAAGAAGTGTGATCATAAACTGCATAATTTTAAGGTTGTGATTGTATTTTCTGTTTGTGTAGTGCCTAGGGGGCCTCTGAAGAACCACCACTGTATAAATGTAAAAAAAATTCTATTACTTGCTACATAATAAATAAATAATAATACAATAAGGAAGATCTATGAATTTGTGAGTAGAAAAATAAAATGGGATTGTAAATTTACAAGCGTAAATCAAATGTATTAGCAAAACATGCATAACAAAGGCATACTAACTAATAAACCTAAGAGTATTTACTCAATAGCAGAATATGAACTGCAGCCAATAAGATACAATTAGCATTTGTAAACTGCTTTGAATATGAGTGTGTTATATAAGTAGCAATAAGGACTTAATGAACATTGTTCCCAAGATGGAAGGAATTAGTCTGACTATAAGACTACAATCCAGCTAAATTGTGACATTTAGGGCTGGTCTTCACTAAAGCGGGGAGGGATCGATCTTTGGGCGATGGATTTATCGCGTCTTGTCAAGACACGATAAATCCATCGCCAGCGGCTCCCCCGTCGACTCCAGAACTCCAGCTCGCCAAAAGACGCAAGCTGGAGTCGACGGGGGAGTGAGCTGCTGACTGCCGCTGCCGTGAGGACGGCAGATAAGTCGGCTGAATACACGCCAAATTCAGCTACGTTATTCACATAGCTGAATTTGCGTATCTACAGCCAATCTCCCCCCCCCTAGTGAAGACCAGCCCTTGGAATAAAACAACCCCCTGCAAACTGGAATACCTGTGTGAGCACTTGAAGCAAAGGAGCCAACCCACTGAAGTCAGTTGTGTTAAATTACTGTATTAGGGTTTGCACCACTCTTGTAGGGCATGACCCTGTGAGATGTAGAGCACTTCCAGAGGGACTCCTTGGAAGTGTTCAGTAGCTCACAAGATCACACTCAAAATACAGGTATTGGCCTTTATTTTACACATTCAAATGAGAACAGTAAGGGTGCAGGCACAAATCCAATCCAATATTCTGTTTAAAAGTACTCTTCCCCTCCCCTCCATATATTCCACATCCAGAGATTCATTTAACTCCTCACTTTTTTCTCAACAGAAGACATAATCATTATTAGAAAGTACATTACGGTAGCACATTCTAGCACTTCACAACAGTCAACATTACTCTTGGAGAGAGCTTTTTGATACAATAGCTATAAGCTTTCACAGTATGCCACTGTTTTATATATTAATCTTCTACTCCGTGTCCTAAAGTTAAAAAACAATCCATGGTAAATAGTCTGACTCTAAGGACTATGTACTGACTACACAAATGAGAAAAAGATTCCTCCTGAAATGGACAGTGCCTTTTGTTAAAACGATTGTAGCAGAAAGTCAATTGCACTGAAAAAACTGCAAAAAAACAATAATAATATTTGGTGACTTAAACCCACAGAGGCCCTTCATTTTTTTAAAAAAATGTTTTATTTGCACGATAAATGTATGTTTTAAAACCCAGTTGCTGGTGGTGCTACTATGCAGATTAGCATTCCAAACAGAAAGGAGTCATAAGTCGCCCCTGCTAATAGTCTTAAAACAATAGTATATATTTTCTTTTGGAAAAAAGTTAACATATTCAAAATTGCTTTCAGCGTAGTCACAGGTTCCATTATAAAAGCACTCATTTGACAATGCTTCACTTTATCTTATTTTTAGCATTTTGTTTGAAAATGGTTTGTTCCATCATCAGTTGACATTATATACCATAAACATTGTTGTTTCCATTTTGGCAATGGGTCAGTAATTATATTGTCCTCTTGACAAAGTCTTTTTCATTTACTACCCTAATAGGCATTGCTGTATACTAGTAAACAGCTGTCTCATTTTACCATGGAGGTGGCTTAAGTGGTCATCATGTGTACTTTGTATTTGGTTTGTTTGTAAAAGGATTTTTCAGGATCTCAGTAAAAGTAAGATTGTGTGAATGCAAGATATACTATTAAGAAACTTTAAAGCAAGACTAAAGACAACCCTTAATTGTCAAAATCCTTGGTGTTCAGAATATTTTTGAAACTCAGGAAAAAAAAATATTCCAATTCCTTTGCTAGTAATGAAGAAAGTCATAGGATTTCCTGGTTTTCTGCTGAGAAGTGAGGACAAAATGTATATATTTCAAAAGCAAGAAACTCAGTGGGTTAAAAATAACTATAATAATAAATAACTAGCTTTTTATGCAATCCATATTGTTCATATCTCTGACCTATAGCCAATATTTCAAAACCCTGGGCATATTGCAGGCATAAAAGAATTAATTTTCAACATATATGACAGCTGATTTCAAGTTGTATTCTAATTCAGATAATGAACAATTCAGATGATTCTTTATACTTCCTACCTGAATTTTTCCTCTTCTGTGATCTGGACTGGTGATTGCTTTGTTATTTATACATTCAAAAGAGTATATAGATATATCACCATAATTACCCAAATACCCAGCACTGACTTTGAACAGAGAGACCAAAATTACTAGGTTGTGCTTTAAAAAATATCAGTTAAAACATGTTTACATGCATTTTTTAAACACAACCTTTTTTTAAAATGCATGTTAAAATGTTTCAACAGTTTTATCCCATGAAAACATGGAAAGTTCAGTCTTGTTTCCACTGGCCTGAAGTAACCTCTTCCTATTTACTGGTAGAGCACCTGTTGGGAATATATGCTTATGAACACAAGTCTACATTTTGCTTCAGATTCTCTGAAAATTAAATGAACCAAAACCATACTCAGGCCTTGTATACTCTACTAAATTGTACCATTTTAACTACCGTATTTTTCGTCTTATAGGACGCTCCGTCCTATAAGACGCCCCCTCATTTTTAAATAAAAAATCCGGGGAAAAAAAAAAAAAAAAAAAAAAGCGCCTCGCTCTCCCGTCCCCGCCGCGCGGGCGGGCTGCCGGGGTTGCCCCCTCCCCGCCGGACCAAAAAAAAAAAAAAAAAAAAAAAAAAAAAAAAAAGCACCGACTCGCTCTCCCGTCCCCGCCGCGCGGGCGGGCTGCCGGGAGCGTCCCGGTTCCCCCCTCCCCGCCGCGGGCGCGCTCCCGGCAGCCCGCCCGCGCGGCGGGGACGGGAGAGCGAGTCGGCGCTTTTTTTTTTTTTTTTTTTTTGTCCGGCGGGGAGGGGGCAACCCCGGCAGCCCGCCCGCGGCGGGGAGGGGGGAACCTCGGCAGCCCGCCCGCGCGGCGGGGACGGGAGAGCGAGGCGCTTTTTTTTTTTTTTTTTTGCATTCGCCCTATAAGACGCACCAACTTTTCCCCCCCCCGTTTTGGGGAAGAAAAAGTGCGTCTTATAGGGCGAAAAATACGGTATGCTGGTATAAAGCAGTACAATGCCGCCAGTATGGATGCAGTTATACTGGTATGAAGGTGTTTTATACCAGTACAAATATTCTCACATGGGAAGGGAATTAACTATATCAGTATAAGACACCTTCATACCAGTATAATTGAGTCCACCTCTTAAGGGTTTGTACCAGTATAATTATGTTGGTTATGGGGTGGGAATTTTTTATTTTTTTTTTAACTTGTATCAATCTAACCAGCGTAGACAAGGCCTTAGTTGCTTTACAGACATTAGACGGGAGTGAAAATAGTAGGAGATCTTCAAGGTACTGTTGAAAAGTCTAAATTATGCCACCTGGCATGTACAGCACAAACTAAGATCATTGTGTCTAAGTCAAATTTCTCTGGTGGCTCACACTGGTCACATATTTTATGTTTGCCTTTTTATTAGAAGTCTCATTTGGGACAGCAATAATGGGAATGTCAGATTTTTATGCCTGAAGAATTTATAGATTACTTCTATATGTCTAGCACCCAATATACAGTTTGCCAAGGACAGCATTATCATATAGGAACTATTTGGATTATTTGTATCGGCTTCCACTGAGATTTGCTAAACAAGGGGATCATGTTTTGCTTTATTGGTTTTGAGAGAACTTGAACCTCACCTGCATAAAAAGTGTGTAATTGTTTGTAAGTTATATAACTGGGGTCAGCAACCTTTCAGAACTGGTGTGCTGAGTCTTCATTTATTCACTCTAATTTAAGGTTTCGCGTTCCAGTAATACATTTTAATATTTTTAGAAGGTCTCTTTCTATGAGTCTAATGTATAAATAAAGTATTGTTGTACATAAGTACGTAAGTGTTACTGTGCTCAATAAGTGACATCTCTGACATTTGAAAAGATCATCCAGAAAATTTGTACTGGCCAAGTGATTGAATGAGTAATCTGCAATACAATTAACTTTTCAACTTCTCAAAGAAATTTGTAAAATCCTTACAAAATAATTGTAAAACCATAACCACCACATGGTGCATGGGATGCAACACAAAATGTGAAAAGCCTGATAACTCCCTTGTAGCAAATTAGAGGAGTGTACTCATGTGGAACAGGGTGTTTAAGTAAAGACCACCCGTGGAAGCAATTTGTAATTTAGAGTGCTCCATTACACAGTTAACCTACTACTCTAATTTTCTTCTGAGACCTTTTTTGGAAAACAAAGTGAACTACTATCAAAATTCTTTTAAAAATCTGAAACTTAATACAAGAAAATCTTCTTTGCATTCCAAACATGGAGAAGGGAACAGCATGAAACCAGGTCTATAGACTCTTTGATTACTGCAAAGTGCACAGGATGCAAAATGTATAAAATGCATATCGAAATATGAATGTGAATTTTAATACATGCAGTGCATGTTTGGAGAGAGAATTTACCTGTTAGGCTTCTTGATGAGATTTTGCCTGCATAAAGTACTATATTCTGAAAACAAATAATGGAAATTCAAGAGAGCTACCTAGTAAAATTTACTCTCTCTCAACTGAATGGAATGATGGCAGCACTAGAGTTCTTAGATGAATCTAAGCAAAGAAAGGAATTTCAAGCTGTTCGTTTTAACTCTGAATATGCAACCCTCTACTTTGATGGGCTACTATAATCCCTTTTTCTCTGATAAGATGCTCTGCACAGAATTTTTCTGCTTTTACGTGCAGCAAAGATGCTGTGTCAGCTTCTCATTCCTTTCAACTGAGCCAGGAAAACTCAAAAAAGTATCATGAAAAAGAAATACCAAAAAGTAATGAAAACGGGGTCCCCAAACGGCAAATGGCTCTGATTCCCGGCGTAGTCTGGGGCTGTGGCTGGCTCTCTGCAGGAGCTTCCCAGACCAGTTCATCCCCTCCATCCTCCAACCCAGAATAAGCTGGGCTTCCTCCCTTTATACTGTGTCACGGGGCAGCACAGGCTTCCTTCCCCTAGTCCCTGTGCCCCGTGCTTAGGCTGAACAAAGAAAGGGTCTCAGACACTCCTCTCTGGTGCTTCACCCATTCTCTTTTATTTACAGTGCCCTCAAAGTCCCCACGTCCCCAACGTCAGGCCCCTCACAGACCTCTCCCCAGGTCCTCTGGCCCCTTGAGGCTTGTATCCACCAGCAGAGACAGAGCTAGGTATTCCCTGTCCTCCTGCCTGGCTAGCCTCCCTGACTGCCCCTGAGTCAGGGCTTTTCTAGCCCATTCTGCTCCCCGCCCCAGCTGTGGTCAATCTCTCCAGCCAGGGGCTGTGAGCTACCCTTCATTAAGGCTTCCAGCTGGGCTTCTTGCAGGCTGCTCCCTGCATCGGCTCCTGGCCTTGCTATCCACAAGCAGGATTTAGCCTGCAGGGGCAGGGAATTCTTAGGGTTCTTACCCTTGCCCTGCCACATACTGTTAGAGCATTTGGAGCATGCCAAGTCCTGCTGTCAATAATATAGGCTTAACTCTGTCTGGGATAGTGCCGGGTAAGCAGATCCCATCACACAGGCATGCATTCAAAATGCAAACAGTGCAACAAAGAAATGCAAGGCCTGGTTGCCCAAATGAAACAACTTCATGAGAAGTGTTCAGGATCTTCAGGTTGGTAAACTTTATTTCATCCTCCAAAATCCTCCAAATATTAATGATTAACCTGTTGAATCAGAGATAATTCACCTCCCAGTGACTTCATAAATATCTTCTTCAATTATCTTTGATGAATGAAATAACTAAACAATCATTCATTTTCTTATATAGCTGTATAACTAATCTGAAAAGTTTTCAAAATAAACCACTTAAAATGTAGTGTGGACCTTCTAAAAATGAAATCTACATCTATCGCTGAGTTGTGAAGAATACTAAGGTTATGACTCCCAAGAAGAATGCACTTCTATGTAGAAATCCATGATTAAATTGAGTCTTCATGACTAGTGATTTAAATCAAATCAATTTAAATTATGATTTAAATCAATCTGATTTAAATCAAATCCACCCTGATTGGAAACACACTGAAACAAGGGCTAAAAATAGATGCTTGCATTGTGATGGTCTTATGGGGATACAGAAATATGTATCTATGAGAGCAGTGACCCAATCCTGAATAGATAGGGAGTGAATGATCAGAGCCAGAGATAACCTTCTGAATTGAAATTTCCTGATGTTTCTGTTTAGAGCTCAGACCTAGAACTGGCCTGAGACCTCCATTCTTTTTCAGGAGTAGACAGTAACATGAGTAGAATCCTTTCCTTCTGGAAAATAGCAGCACCCCAGTGAGTAATAGAACTTGTGCACCCCCCCCCCACACACACACACACACACCTCTGAACATGCTCAGTAACACTGCTGAAGCTCGCTTCTTTCACTCTGCACCCCTCCACCCCTTCATTATCGGCAGGCATGGGTCATCGATCCTCATGTTAAACCTGCAGCCTGACATTAGTCAGGGAGGATGTGGGTGACATACTCTTTGTCTTTACCCAGGGCTTGTAGGATTACTTCCTCCCCTGGGACTGAGAGAATGTTTATTGCTATTGACAGTATTTTGAGAACAGTAAATCAAACAAGAAAATGGAAAGTGTTGCCTGTGATACGTAAACACAGGAATACGTAGTTTCCTATGGTAGGGAGGCAGTAGCCCCAGAAATCTTGCCATGTAGGGAGTCTGTATCATCTTTTACAACACCTCATTAGCATTTGCACTAAATAGTCTATCCCCATTCAATGGGGATCCTCTATTTTAGATCTTACCACCACAGTAAGAGATGATGATCATACTCATATATGCCTATGGAGAACTACTGCTGATGTCACACATCTTGAGGCAGTATCGGAGACATCAAATGATCCCCTGAAGACATGTCTGGCCATGTTCTGGACTCTTTGATGAGAGCTAATGTTAACTTTAATTGATTCTGGGAGTTTTCAGTGAAGACTGATATCTTCTCCAAGAATTGAAAGTAATACTTAGCCACAATGGCTTGATGATCTGTCACCCACGTTTAGGGAAGACAAAGAAAACATTTTTTTTCCTCTAGAGAGTCTAACTTCTTCCCTTCTTTATCAGAAGGAGTAAAAAAGTTGAAAACCTGACCTAGATCTTTGAAATGCTGTTGCTTTAACAAAAAAGTTAGGCTGAAGGTGAACATGAAAACAAGAGAATGCCTCATGGGGTATCTGATATAACTTATCATCCTTTTTTAAAATTAGTTGGAACAGTGACGGATTGGACTGGAAGGATTGTGTTGGCTACCAGAACCATTCTAACCTAGGTAACAAGACCTTACTCTCTACAGTAGAACTGAAATGTCAACAACTGAAGGAGGGTTGTGACGTTATTGACATGAATTTTATAAATCATTGTTGCAACCAAGGTCCTATAGTTGCACCAAATCTTGTACAAAGGGGATCAAGTAAAGTGTCTATGGAAAGGTTGTAATTTGCTGTAATTATGATTATTCTGTCTGTATGTGTGTATCATTTTTGTACCTGAAGTTATGAATATTGGCTATGTACTTGTATCAACCCTACCAATACCCCAGCAGCTATCCCACAATGCCGGACACTGACTGCTCTGGTGCAATTGTGAACTCCCTTGCCTAGGGGTCACCGAGACCAGAAGATCCTCTCCCCTTTAAAGCCCTGGGTATTTCTGAAATGGCTTTTCCTGACTGTCTAGCTTGGCAAGCACACCAACAGCTCTCCATTGTTGTGTGCAGCTGGCCAGTTGACCGTACCAAGTACGTGATCCAGACATGCTCCAGCTTGGAGCAGACTGAAGATACCGGATCTCTTGGGCCTGTGGAGAGAAGAGGCTGTGCAAGCACAGTTATGAATCAGCTGCAGAAACATGAACACCTATACGCAGATTGCATGGATGATGCAGGAGAAGGAGAATGACAGGGACTAGCAGAAGTGCTGTGTGAAAACCAACCAACTGTGATAGCCATACCAGAAGGCCAACAGTTGATCTGGTGCCAAACCACAGACCTGCTTTTACAAAAAGCGGCATGCCATTATTGATGGCACCACCACCACACACATCACCGATACCTCAGCGGAGCCCAAACCACAGACCTCTGGCTTGAAAAGTGAGGACAAAGTGAAAATGGAGGAGGATAGGGGACATGTGACTGGGGGTCCAGCTATGAAGTCAGCCAGCACATATTTGAGACTCCACCACTTTTATTCATACTGGAAGACGTAGCAGTAGAATAACAAGAGGTGGAGTTATCATCTGCTTTTCACTGTCCTGTAGAGTTAGGTAAGGGGGTCACAGGGAGCCGTTTATGTACACAGGGATGACACCTGAGAGATCTTGATGAAACTTTCATGGAGGTACTCCGCAATCCTCTCCTGAAGGTTGCTAGGGATGGCAGATGTATATCTTCCTCTGCAGTTGCACACTTTCCCACGCCACTCAGCAATAACTTTGGCAAGTACTATTGCAGTAGACAGGCTAGCAGCATGTGGGACTTGATGGCTTAAGGCTGCCAGCAGCCACTACGCTCTCTCTGCCTTTGTTACTCTCAGAAGTGAGATATGAGCTAAAATCAACACTTCCTGTGGAAAAAGGTGCCAATATTCAGCACCATTTCCCCATACTCATAGTTTCATGCAACCACACATTTCCCTCTGCATTACCCTCATACCTGGCGGGCCATACTCACCCTGGCTGGTGCTTAGTGGCGCTATGCACAAGCACTCTGAAGCAGACGTGTCAATGAGCAGATCATTTAGGGGAGCAAAGGAAGGGAGCTATGAATCTTAACTTTCGCTTTCCATTGTAAATATACTGACAAGGATACCTCTGTGCATTTTATTTCATTGCTGCCTTGAGGGGTTCCTGCTCCACACCCATTGAACATGTGATTCAGAAAAGGCAGAGAAAGCAGAGAACTTGGGATGACATGTTCAGTGAAATCCTGCAAGCCAGTGCTGCATCAAACCATGAGCAGAGGGCTAGGAGGTTGAACACTGCAGACAGCCTGGAGAAAGAAAGAGTGGGAGAGGAGAAAGGCCAAGAAGTCCCAGCAGGAAAAGGAGAGGGAGATGCACCAAGACATAATAGGGCATCTCCATAGGCTGACCATACGTCCCGTTTTGAACGGAACAGTCCCGTTTTTTACATATTTTCTGACTGTCCCATCTTTTTAATAAAAATATCAAATGTGTCCCATTTTTTGAAAAAAAAAAAAACGGGACTTGGCTTATTTCGGGGACCCACGTCCGGGTCCCACCTCCTCCCGCAGCCCTTCAGTCCCTTCCCCTCCCCGGCCTGCTCCCCCCTCCCCTCCGCCACCGGCACTGCAGAGCCCGCGCGGCGCAATTGGCTGGGCCGCCCCCACGTGTCGCGCGAGCCGGTTACAGCAGAGCCCAGCGCAACGGCAGAGTGGAGCTGCTGGCCGGGCAGGGGCTGCCTGGTGCCTCGCTCCCTCCCCCCCCCCACGTGGAGGAAACGCGGAGCCCAGGTGTTGGGGGGCCTGGAGGTGGTTATGTGAGGGTTGGGTATTAGAGCCCCCACACACACACCCCCAGCGCCCCATAGCCCACGTTCTGCAGCCACTGCACTGACTTCATCTGGTGAGACCACCCCTAGAGCCCCCCGACCACCCCCCCAGCGCCCCTCAGCCCACGTTCTGCAGCCACTGCACCGACTTCATCTGGTGAGACCCCCCAACCCCGTCCCGTTTTTGCCGTCCCAATGTCCCGTTTTTGTCTCAAGGAAATATGGTCAGCCTACTTCTCCAGTAACAATCACAAATGCTGCAGACTCTTGTGGACCTATGGGTCCAACAAGCCTCGCCTCCCTTTGCAGTCCATAGAGAACTCAGTTGCAACACCTCTCTACACCTCGTCACACAACATTCCATGCAGTATCAGGGGCCACTGCACTACCCCCACCACTTCACCCCAGGAGGCATTAAGGACAACCACAGCTTCACATGCACTAACCTGTCAAAACCATGGCTGGTGGGTGTAACAAAGACATGAATGTTCTTTCCCCTTAATACATTAAAGGAACAGGATTTACAACGTTTTTTATGTCTTTGTTTTAGAATTGTAGATTTTTCTTTTCACTGATTTTGTTACAGAATAAAATTATAATACTTGCAATATAATTAATCTTCATTAGTTCGCGACATATGCTACTGAATGCCAACCTCTTCTGAAAGCAACCAATTACTTGTTACTGTACAATATGACAACTCATAGGATCAGTGACAGACAAAATTAATAGGTGCACTGACAGTGTAATATTCATAGATGTTCACCAAGCACCACCAATTCCCAAGAGGCAGCAAAACAGTGAGGCCAGGTATAGCATAGTACACCACAACATGTTACTGTGGCTCACCATTCAAGTGCTCTTTCAAAGTACCGATCCCTCCGCACTGAATTCGTTTAGTAGCCCCTGTGCCTGGCTGTTCAAACTCAGCAGACAGGTATTTCACTTCCGCCCTGGTAGAAACTTTTCCCCCCTCGCTTGACATATATTATGCAGAACACAGCAGGCACCTATAACTATTGGGACATTTTTCTCACTGACATCCAGTCTAGTGAGTAAACAATGCCAGTGTCCCTTCAATCCACCAAAAGTGCATTCAACTGTCATTTTGAACCAGCCAAGTTGGTAGCTGAATTGCTCATTGGTGCGGTCAAGTTGGCCAGTGTACAGCTTCATGAGCCAGGGGAGCAAGGGGTAGACTGGATCCCCTAGGATCTCGATTGGCATTTCAACATCACCAATGGGAAGTAAAGTCCCTTTCTGTAGCTTTCTGAGCAGTCCTGTGTTCTTAAAGATGCAAGCATTATGCACCTTCCCTGGCCAGCCCACATCGATATGGTAGATGCTATTACAGATGCCAATGATAACTAACAATGATGACATTTAAAGTATTTCATGCTCAAAACATCTAAAAATGAGTAGTAATCATATTACGAAGCTCTACACAAGCATTATCCCAAGTGTAGGGCACATGATGGGGTTGCAAAGGATGGGTGATTATTTCCATTTTTCTGAAGGGGAGGACTCAGCTTTTAAAATCTGGAAAATGCTGATTCATTTTATTAGTATAAAAAAGGCTGCAGAAGTCAGCCCACGCAGTGCCACTAACAGACTGGAGGGAAATTATGTTTTCAAAGAAGGCCAAACGACGTAAGTGCTACACAGCAAAAGTGACTATAAAATGAAGTTAGTGAAAACATTCTTACGTTTGAGCATATCTCAAAAGTTTGATTTAACATTCTGAGTTGAGGATGTAAAGTATACATTTGCTATATCATTTATTTTGAGTGTAAAATGCATCCTGGGATTAATTAGGAGAATCACAAGAAGTTGTAAATGAAGTAGCAGTTGATGAATATTTTAAAGAGGGTTGTGCTAATCTAGTGAGGCAGAATCTCATCTGGCCTCAAAAGATGAGTAGGGCTGGGCTGGATCACTATTTGGAGAAGGGATCTCTTAGACAAAAGGGGCCTACAAAACACATTTTCTGTCCATCATCTCAGAAAGCTCCAATAGGACTATCATTAACTGGAAAAGGAAAAGGAAAGCTACTCAATTATAATTCCTGCTCTTAAAAGGCACCTCTTCTGAAATTTACCACTCCTGGGTCTCTGTTTCCAGCATCAGTGGGTAAAGCGCTCCCCTGGAGCTGCTGCTTCAGCATGCCAGAGACAAACCAGAAGTACCAGGGGAGCCTTCAAGTGCCACTAACGCACAACAGGTCAATTGGGCTCCCCTTCCATAGTCCCTTCTATCATAGCCTCCAAATACAAACTTGTTCCTCCCCAGGACTATCGCACAACCTTGCTAACCACACTATTACTCCATTTCCTCAAACCTACCCTCATCCCATATCCCTGCTATCCACCATATCTCACCAGAGTATGTCCAAGACACAGGTGGTGAGTAAGACAGGCCAGGCAAAGTCAAAACAGAATTAGCTGACGGATATCAGCTGCTCTGTCAGTTAAACTTGGCAGAACATTAGGTTATGACCAGGACTTGACAAAATCACCCAATACCTTCAAGAACAAGGATTAGGCTACTTGCCAAGTCAAATACACCAGTGCTCTGAGCTATACTCCCTCCTGATTAGGTATCCCCAAAATTCTTGGGCCCAAAGAGCAGAGTCTCCTGATGGCTGAAGTTTGTTCTAATTATTGCCAGAGGCTCCATACAAATACCTAATAAATTAGTGTTGTCCTCCCATCCCAAAAATAATGTATGCTCCCCAACACCACACATACAGATTAATACTGAACAAACCCCTGCTCCCCTCAATAAATTTTATTCTGTCCAAATACAGTGTCCTTTCTTGGTATAGCAGAAGATGAAGGTTTTCCTCCTGGACCAGATCCTAGCCCAACCCAGGAGAAAGCAATGGTGTGAGGAACAGGGAGGTCCCAACCAACCTGATGACTAGCAACAGCAAGGGCCCCGCTTTCCACTTTAGCAGAGGGCTCTTGCATGGGGATGGCCCCTTGCCACCATCACTCACCCAAGCAAAAGGCTCTACAGAAGTCCTTTCTGTCACCCTAGTAAATCTCTACTGGGTAGCTGAAGGAAGAAGCCACACAATCTGCTACCTGGCTTGTTGGGAACCCTACAGAGTGGATACCAATCAACAATTTACATTTTGTTTTAAAAAAAATCTAACTTTATTAAAATTGAATGTGGGCTTATTTTTAAAAATGATATAATTAAATTTGAAATGCCGCTAAGTTATGTTAAGGCTTAAACATACCATCAGCTATTAAAATCATTTAAATTAAATAATTACATTTGCTGACCAGTTTTAAAGAAGTCAAACCACTGACCTAGTGGAAGTCGGTAGTTAAGCACCTGGAGCCAGAGTTTACTGGCATGCTAAACCAGCTTTTAACAACAGTAGCCTCTTCGGCAGATGCAGATAGGATATTTTCTTCATTTGAGTTTATTCTACTAGTTCAGTTCAATGCCTAAGTCATTCAAGGTTGAGGAACCAATTGAAAACTGAAAAAGCAGGAAAGCTTGTTTCCCTCTTCCATGCTATGAATAAAAACTGGATGTGAGAGGATGAGATCTACTAATTCTGAAATCTTGAAGGACGTGGTGAGCAGAAACAACTACTTTCAATTCACTGACTATAGACAATACTTTCTTTTGTTTAATAAATCAGTTAGTTTTAAATACAAAACATGTTTTGAAAAACATTTTTTCCTTATCTATCTAGCATATGGAAGATAGTTTTCTTAAGATAATAAATTTTAAAATGCTGGTTTTGCACATTTTTAATTAAATTCACATTTTTATCCAAATTCCACTTGACACAAATTACAACTAAAACATTTATGGTCTTGCAAATAAGAAATGCATCATTCCCTACTTTTTAAATTCAAATGAAAAAAAACAATGGGAGTTTACTCCTGATTTAAGTGTACATCACAACACAACCTTAAGTATGGAGTCACTACCAATACAGTAAATCCTCGATTTAACAGACCTCGATTTAACGGACTTCGGATGCAACGGACAAAATTTCTGATCCATATCAGACCGCGACCCCTCCCGGCTGCGGCCCCGGTCCCCTTCGCAGGCGGCTAGCTGCTGGCTCCTGGCTGCCGACCCAGTCCCAGCCGCTGGCAGGCTGGCTGCCGGCTCCCGCCCAGATCCCAGCAGCGGGCGGTCTGGCTGCCGGCTCCCGCCCCATTCCCGGCAGCGGGTGGTCTGGCTGCCGGCTCCCGGCTGCTGCCCCGGTCCCGGCAGCAGGCGGGCTGGCTCCCGGCTGCCGCCCCGGTCCCAGCCGCTGGCGGGCTGGCTGCCGGCTCCCACCCCGATCCCGGCAGCGGGCGGTCCGGCTGCCGCCCGGGACCCAGCAGCAGGCGGGCTGCAGAGCTGCCGCCCCGACCCTGTGGCGGCCGGGCTGCTGCTCCGACAGCTCGTTTTTTTGTTTTTATTAAATAACGGACTTTTTGATTTAACGGACACCACCCCGCCCGAATTAGTCCGTTAAATGGAGGTTTTACTGTACCTCCATTACATATCAGCCAAACTGTATCAGTTCCTTTACTAAAAAAAAAGGAAAGAAGGCCCTTACCCATGCGATCTAAAAAAATTCCAACCTACTGAAACACTTCTGAATTTCTATGTTGAAAAAAGTAACTGTTGCCCTTTTCTCACTTGGTTGTTTTGTTACTGGACAGCCAAAATAACTTAGGTTTAACTGACGAATAGGCCACACGGAATACAAGACAATAGCTGAACATCTGTTAAGAGCAGAGGTTCCCAAAATGAGGTCCACGGAGAGCAGGCTGATTACGTGATGCTGGCTCTCTCTCTCTCTCTCTCTCTCCCTCTCTCTCATTTCCAGCTGCTAAACTGCATTAAAAGCAGCTAAAAAATGCATTAAATACTTTTCCAATATTACTTTTCCATGTAAGCAACTGCTATCATTGCCTGAAGGACGTTATATAATCACAAGAGCAAAGGGAGTTGGTCTGCACGACTGTGAATAGAATAGGTCCAAGAGACAATCTGTATTAATATATGGTCCTTGCTACAAAGAAATATGACGAACTGTGCTGGATTCCTCACTAATTCCTCATTAGCATCAATCGCTATTATGTTTATAACACAGGGGTTGACAATCTTTCAGAAGTGGCATGCCACATCTTAATTTATTCACTCTAATTTAAGGTTTCACATAATACATTTAACGTGTTTAGAAGGTCTCTTTCTATAAGCCTATAACATAAGTAAATTATTATTGTATGCAAAGTAGATAAGGATTTTAAAATGTTTAAGAAGCTTCATTTAAAATTAAATTAAAATGCAGAGCCTCCTGGACCCATGGCCAGGACCTGGGCAGTATGAGTGCCACTGAAAATCAGCACACGTGCCATTGGCTGCCTACCCCTGTTATAACATGTTAAACAGCAGACAATTTTACAAATGTATGACGGCAAATCAGAGTGCCCACAAGACAACAACTGGTATGTTAATTTTTGATTGTTACTGAGAATGTGGAAAAAACTTAAGTTAGAGCAGAGCTCAAACACAGCCATGAACATAGAAAAGCTTTCTAGCAATTGGCAACATTTCTTATTTGTGGAATGATATTATTATGCTCTTGAGTATTTTACAGCTGCTGTCATACTGATTAAAATGTGGGTAATCTATAGTGTATATTCGCCCACGTTGAATAAAAAACGTTGCAAGATGGCATACATATTTTAACTCTGTTTTCTCTCATACAATTATATTACAAAACACACTGGGAAACTATCAAACCTTCTTCAAATTATTATAGCTGGGGCTGGCCGCACAGCCCATTATTAAGGTTGCCCAGCACTTCCCACTATAAAACTCTGTTTTCAGTTGCTTATAACTTTACCAAACCTTTTAAGCTGAAATGTTTTGTTGGGTATTTGCCTGAGGCTGAACTCTTTTGAAAAACTTCAGTCAAAACGTTGCCATTTCTGCGAACGAGACCAGGAAAAGATATGTTGTTTTGTTTTTGTTTAACAATTCTTGAGACATTTCCTTTGAGAAGTTCTACCAGCTCCATACTTTGGAGCAGCAACTTGAAATTTGCCAAGGGATTACCTCTGTCAGGAATGTACCTTTTGCCATCCCCAGGAAAATTCACCCGAATGTAGGTAAATCATTGTCTTTGAAAAATCCAAATTTGCACATGGTCAGTCAAGACTTGCCAGCTAAATTTCTTGAAGATTCCATCTTCCCTGGGTATGCCCCAGCCTGGGCCTAAGCAGGACTTTCCCTGCAACTCCAGCATTGGACTGTTGTGGGTTGAGCCAAGACCAGGCATGAGAACTCAAGAGTGGGGAGCCTGTATCTCCTGGGCTCTCAATGACTCCCTTGCTGGGCCCAGGCAGTATGGAGGAGGAAGCTGCCTGATTCAATTGTAGATAGAGCCAGACCTTGGGCAGTAAACTGGACCTAGAAGCTGGAGGGGGAGGAGTGGAATGGGGAGAAGGGGACTGGCTGGGGGAAAAGAAGGAAACTGGGAACAGCTAGGCCAGGGGTCTGCAACCTATGGCATGCATGCCAAAGTGGCACGCAAGCCAATTTCCCCTGGCACGCAGCAGAGAGCTCAGCCCACCACTGCTTTGGGGTTTCCCCGGCTTGCCCCTTGCCAGTCGAGGTCCTGCCACCTGCCCCACTCAGCTCCTGCTGTCAGCCTGGGTTCCCAAACACCCAGGCTAGCAGTGGGAGCTGAGTGGGGCAGGTGGTGGGACCCCGGCACACAAGGGGCCAGCGGGGGAAACCCCAAAGCGCCGGCAGGCTGACCCCCTCAGCCCCTCCCCTTCCACCCAAAGCCCCGCCCTTTCCAGACTAGCACGTGAAGCCCTGAGTAAATGAAGACTCGCCACACCACCTCTGAAAGGTTGCCGACCCCTGAACTAGGCAAAGAGAGCTCAGGTGAGAAAGGGAACGAGGTATGGGAAAGGGGAGATAGTCATGATAAGAGGCCAGGTGTGTGGGGAGAACTGGGAGAAGGAACTGGCGGAGTGCGGGGGAGAACAAGACACTGAGATTAGATAAGGAGCCTAGGTAGGGAAACTGGGAGCCAGTGGGGAGAGGTACAGATAGGAAGAGGAGCCATAAAATACAAGGGGGTAGTGGAGACTGGGCTTAGGGAGGGAAGGGGAAACTGGAAGTGTGATGGTGAATCCAGACTAAGGGGCTAGGATTGGCTATGCAAGGAACTGCAATGGGGAGACAAAGCCCGAGGAGTGAGACTGGCTAGGTGAGGAGAATGGAACGGGGGGGGGGGGGGGGGGGGCTGGAATGGAACAGGGGCAGGGCACAGAGTCAAGTTTGGGGGGAATGACAGAAGAGTCTGTGCCCAATAGAGCACACTTCCCTCCACAGCTGTAATGGAACTAAAAATTCCTGATTCTCACCATTCTTTTGCTGTCAGCAAATATCCATGAAACTCAATGGCAAAATGTCTCATTTTGATCTAGTGTTGGTCTACACATAGAAGGTGATAAGTTACTATTGCTATCCGTTCAAGGTGCAGAGGGCCATGGGTGAATCTAAAGATTCCAACCATGGGAGTGTCAATATGATGGCACATGATGGAATTTGTTTTTTCATAGTTAGCTTATTTAAATATTTATTTCAGCTGAAATAAACTGGTTAGTCTCTAATGCTACAAGTATTCCTCGCTTTCTTTACGGATCCAGACTAACACGGCTGCTATTCTTGAATTTATCTTACTCTGGGACTCTTTACCCAAATAGGACTATTATAGCTTTTAATAAAAAAAGGCTCTCCACCCCCACCACCCCTGGAAGCAGACTGATGTTAATCTTTTCCCAAAAAACAACAACCCTGAAGAATATTTTTTGCAAAGAAACAATGCAATACAAATTTTACTTTTCTACAACATCTTGACAGTCACTCATATGGAATAGCACTGAATTCAGCGACACTGGGGCTACAAAACTTTAGAACAACCTTCCCTTTTACTGCCTTTTTAAACAAAATTTGCCATTTAATCAAGTTTTCACCTCACAGAAATGTCTGAATTCAGGAGAAGTGTGTGATTTCAAAAGACACCGTCAACCTGAAAACTAGTGTAGGGTTTCCCAAACGTTTTCATGGATGGACATCTCAAAGAGTTTGTCTTGAGGATCAATAGCCTTCCTAATCACAAACAAATGGATCACTTTCCCTCCCACTGACAATTCACAATGTGGCATTCCTGCAGCTACTATGGCAATTGCTTTCTCCTACTGTTACTTTTACATGGGAGTTGTGTATTTTTAATTTCTTTTCATGCAGTTAGCTGGAAACAAGGTGGAAAGACCGAACTATGTGGTTACTATGCAATGTGGAGCACTGTTTGTGCAACCTCAGACAGGTAGGGTGACCAGACAGCAAATGTGAAAAGTCGGGAAACAGGAATAAAAGAGCCTATATAAGAAAAAGACCCCAAAATTGGGACTGTTCCTATAAAATTGGGACATCTGGTCACCCTAGATACAGGTCAAAAAATGAGCTAAATGTGGATTAACACTACTGTTGTCTTTGAGTTTACAATTTAAAAAGAAAGAAGTTTTTTTCTCCTGAGTTACCATCTGAAAGACGTACAAAAACAGAGAAAACTGTGTACAGCCAGCATCACTATTTCTAATGTACAGTCAGAAGCAAAGTAAACTGAAAAATATAAAACATTTTTTCCCCTCAGATCTCTTATTTCCAATCTTAGGTACAGAATTGAGATTTAAGATGGTGATAATTCCCTTCAACCATTTTTTTTCTAGCATAAGATCAAAGTGATAGTTAATCTTACACCCCCTGTTCTTTCACCATTGTCAACAGATCAAATACTGCATTGTAAATTTCAGCACACTTAAGTGTGCAGTTATTTCACACAAAAAGGAGTAATCTCATCAACTTTCCTATAATAATTGTGCATTTTATGGTCTATTCTGCCAAAAATGTCCCTTTTACCCTTGTACATCCTATGCTACATATCTCTAGTATCTAACTCTGGTTTTATAAATCAACCACTCTTAATTCCTGCCTTCCAGCTGATCTCAGTTTGCATTGTGGAGAGGAAAAAAAACTGCAAATCGTTATCAATATACTGTAGATCCCACAGAAACCAAATTTTAAATATACACATCACCCCAACATTAGTATTGCCTTTTTACCCACCAGCTCCTGAACCTGCATTTTCCATTGTTTCTTGAAATCACCCCAGAAATACAGTAACATGCAATTCAGAACAAGAACATACCAGGAAATCACACACCACAAATATGATGCAAACAGATTCTTGCTCCCCAAACCGTGGAAGGCTTCTCCCTATACTTTCATTTACTATCCTCCACATGCATCCCACTTGTGTCTCAACTTTTAATTTGGACCAAAGCAACCTTGAGATGATACAATCAAAGCCAAATGTCTTCCACATTAGGGCACGTGTTGAGGCATTTCGTTAATCCTGGGAGAACAACTCAGTGATTGATGGGAAATGGGGGGGGGGGCTACATCTCCTCGGATAGGGATGATCAGTACTCTCATGGGAAACTGAGATTAGGCAGAGGGAGTACCAGGCATCCCTACTACACGGGGCCGTGTCGGGTGACAAATCTAGGACTGGAGGCTGACACCTGACCCATCTCGAGTGGCGACGAAGCCCCCAGAGCAGGGGCGGGGAAGGGGGTTGACACAGGACACCTCTTCCCCCCCCCCCCTTTGCCTGCAGAAGCGGGGGGTGGAGGCAGCCCTGGGGTTTGGGATAGGGCGCTCAGGTCAAACACCGGGGGGGGGGGGGAGAGAAACGCTCGCCTCGACAGTTACCCCCGGAGATTTGGGGGCTGCCCACAAGACACCGCCCATGGTTCCCCCGTTACCCCGGGGGCGGGTGGGGACGTACAGCCGGGGGGGGGTGGAGGGTAAATACCCTCTGAGGACTCCTGGGGAGCAGCGGGGGGGTCCCTGCTCCCCCTCCCCCAGCCGGGGGGGGGGTTGTCTGTCTGTCTGTCTGTCTCTCCCGCGCTCTCACGCACCTTTCTGCGCCCCGGCGCCCCGCAACAGCAGCAGCAGGAGCAGCGCGGCGGCCGCCGGCCGGGTCCCCGCGGGGAGCGGGCGCTCCGGGCTCAGCATGCCCCGCGGCGTCTCCAGCGCGGCCGCCCGCCGCCCCCGTGCATCCCGCGGGCCGCCGCGCTCCCCTGCCCCGCGCCCGGCAACGGGACCCGCCAGCGGCGCCGCCCCCGGGCTCAGCCCCTCCTGCCGCTGCGGCCGAGCCCGCGCACCGCCCCCCCGCCATGGGCGCAACCGCTTCCGGGTCTGCGGCTGCGACCCCGGCCGCCCCCTCCCCCCCGCCTGACAGTCTGGGGCTGCGGAGCGCCCACCTCCCCCAACGCCACAGAAAACTAACCCCCCCCCCCCGGTCCCACCATGATGTTCGGTTAAAAACAAACCTAACCTAACACCCCATTCACCGGGAACCGCCCCAGATAGACCCACAACCCGCCCCCTCGAAAACATGAACAGAAAGATACGAACGTGTATGTCTCTCCCACCCCACAACACACCCCAGTGCAGGAAGACATCACAGCTGAAAGGAAACCCAGACAATGTGCCCACAAAAGAGACTTGGCTTCAGTCAATTTGTCACTGTGAACCCCTCTAAAGTAGCTGCACTCCTATAGTTGCTGCTCCTGCTCTCTCCCTATGTTGTCCTTGAGACGCCCCAAAACAGCTACTTGGGTCACAAAACCTCAAATCACGCCCCCCCCATCAGATCTCTACTAGACCTAGACAGGCAAAGGTGCACACATTGCTGCAACAAGAGCTCCTAATACATGCCCTAAATTAAAAAAAATATGCATGACTAAGGATAACCTAACTTGATTCAAAGGTCTCTGAGCCAAAACACTCCTACGGAATAAAATATTCCGTCTCCTCCATCCACACTCATTTAGTCTCTGAACCATACACAGGTCCTTAAAATTTCCTATATTTTGACAAAGAATATTTCCAACTTTTCCCCCAGAAAAATATGAATGTACGGCCACATAAACATCTGCACGAGAAGAGAACAGAACTCAGTATTGCCTATCCCAAGTGTTCAAAAATCATGAGTCAGGATTCAAAAATCACAATTGGCTTAGAAATCATGATGTATTAAACTGTCCGATCTTTTTATTTGCTTTCTGGTTTTTGAGCCTTTAGGGTTGATGTTTATAAGCTTTGTTCTGCAACCATGAGGGATACAAAGTTACCTTTAAAAAAATGGAAGCTGAGAGCAGTCAACTAATCATGTGACTCTAGCAGCTGGGGTTTTAGGAAAAACACAAAAGATCATGAGAACAGTAATAGTTGGCAACACACTGGACTTCATTCCCCAAAATAGGGAAAAAACCATATTTGGAGAAAATGCACCCTTCAAAGTACTCCATGGGATTAAAAAATATCACAATTGATAAGAAACTGCTCAACATGCGCACCTGGATTTGCATATCCCTCAATGGAAGAAAAATTGTTTTGATGTTTTTGACACTATTGTTTTGTTTTGCCTATAGGCATCACCTCTGCATCCAAGAAATTCATTCAGTTAGAGAGTGTCAGGGAGTGAACCAACCTCTACTGGTAATGCTCAGCTTTCAAAAAGGAGTGTATCACTACTACCAGTGCAGCATTTCTTCCAAGATATACCGGTAACTGCTTACATGTTCCATTACACATAGTCTTACTAGGTCTGATTAATATAGCCCTAGACCAGGGGTGGGGAACCTCCGGCCCGCGGGCCTTATACGGCCCGCCAAATAATTCTGTCCAGCCCGCGGCGGGGCCAGGGACACGCCGCAGCTGCCGGCCAGGGACGCGCGCGGACCGCCAGGCGGGGGCGGCTCACGCCTGGAGGAGCTGCCGGCGCCGCGTGGCCCCCAGGTGGGGTCGGCTCGCACCTGGGGGAGCCGCCGGCGCTGCGCGGCCCCCAGGCGGGGTCGGCTTGCGCCCTGGGGGAGCCGCCAGCGCCGTGCGCCCACCGTTAGCCAGGCGGCGAACGGAGGAGCCGCGGGGAGCCGACGGTAAAGGGTGTGGGGGGGGGAGGCTGGGCTGGGGGGCAGGCAAGGGGGCAGTGGGGGGGCAGGCTGGGCGGGCAGGGAGGGGGGAAGAAGACTAGGCTGGATAGGGTGGGCGAGGCGTGGGTGCGGGAGGGAAGGAGGTTTGGTGGGGAAGAGGCTGGACTGGGCGGGTCAGGCATGGGGGGGCAGGAAGCTGGGTTGGGAGTGGGAGGGGGGAGGAGGTTAGGTTCGGTGGGATGGGCCGGGCCAGGCAGTGGTGGGGGAGGAAAGGCAATTAGATGGGGGGAGGCTGGGCAGGGGTAAAGGAAGATCACCCCCTACACCCAGGCTGATAGCAGGAGCTGACTGGGGCAGGCGGCAGGACCCTGGCTGGCAAGGGGCCAGCGGGGGAAACCCCAAAGCAGTGCAGGCAGGGCTAAGCACTCCGCCTGCCGCTGCTTTGGGGTTTCCCCCGCTGGCACCTTGCCAGCTGGGGTCTCAGCTCCCATTGCCAGCCTGGGCTTCCTGGGGGGGAAGGGGCAGGAGCGGCCCGCAAATGACATTATAAATGTCCAAATGGCCCTTGACAGAAAAAAGGTTCCCCACCCCTGCCCTAGACAAATCTACCATAAGCTGGGTGCACAACTGGTTGGACAAGCATACTCAAAAAGTAGTTATCGATGGACCATAATCAGTCTATTGAGTGGGGTTCCGCAGGATCAGTTCTGGGTCTGATTCTGTTCAATACCTTCATAAATGATTTGGAAAATGGCACAGAGTGTACAATGATAAAGTTTGCACATGATAGGATGCTGGGATGGGAGTTGCAAGGAATTTGGAGGGCAGGTTTAGAATTCAAAATTATCTTGACAAACTAGAGAAATAGTCTGAAATAAATAGGATGAATTTCAATAAGGAAATATGCAAAGTACTATACTTAGGAAGGAATAATAGTTGCAAAAAATACAAAATGGGAAATGACTGCCTAATAAGAAGTATTGCAGAAACAGATCTGGGGGTTGTAGATGATCACAAACTAAATATGAGTCAACAATGTAATATTGTTGCAAAAAACATGATAATTCTGGGATGTATTAGCAAGAGTGTTGTAAACAAAACATGAGCAGTAATTCTTCCACTCTATTCAGCACTAAGGCCTCAACTGGAGTACTGTGTCCAGTTCTGGGTGGCTCACTTTGGAAAAAATGTGTACAAATTAGAGAAAGTCCATATGAGAGCAACAAAAATAATTAAAGGTCTAGAAAACACAACCTATGAGGAAAGATTGAAAAAAACTGGGTTTGTTTAGTCTGCAGAAGAGAAGATGGGGAGGGAGAGGAAACATGGTAATATTTTTCAAGCATGTAAAATGCCTGTTACAGTATAAAAAGAAGGGTAATGAATTGTTCTCCTTAACCACTCAGGGCAGGACAAGAAGTAATGGGCTTAAATTGCATCAAGGCAGATTTAAGTTAGATATTATGAAAAACTTCCTGCCAGGGAAGATAAGCACATGAACACATTTCCCAGGGAGGTTGTGGAATCCCCATCACTGGAGGTTTTTAAGAATAGGTTAGACAAATACCTTGTTAGGGATGGTCTCTAGAACTAGATAATACTTGATCTTGTCTCAGTGCAAGGGACTAGACTAGATGACCTATAGAGGTCCCTTCCAGTCCTACATTTCTGTGATTCTGGAAAATCCTTGAGATTACTTTCAGACCAGCAATAGGTAAGAGCAAGACCGAGTATGCCTTTATAGATGGGACATCAGTGAAATAAAGGTAATAAATAGTCAGGCCTCAGTCTTGTATCTCAACCCATAGATAACCTGTCCTATAAATAAGCAAATGTTATCAGAAAAAAACACACACATCATCACCACCTCCAGAAAATTTCACTCAGTCCCCATATTTGGATCTCACAGTACATAAAAAGGGAAAGACCTTCAATCCAGACTATTACAGAGGCATCTGTGTTAGCAGCTACATCAGCAAACCTGCCTCATCTTCATTAATACAATAACATCTAACAAACAAAAACATAATGATGGATAATATACGTAACAGATGGAAACCTAACCAGATTCCTCCCCAGCAAATGAAATAACAGTCACATCTTTATACCACTTCACTATTTTTTGATTAGTGAGGAGAAAGAAGAAGAAGAAAAAGATTGCTTCATATAATTTATGATGTAATACTTTCAATACTGTAGCACAGTGGGTCTCAAACATTTTTTACTGGTGACCCCTTTCACACAGCAAGCCTCTGAGTGCAACCCCCCTAAAAATTAAACACACTTTTAAATATATTTAACACCATTATAAATGCTGGAGGCAAGCGGGGTTTGGGGGTTTTACCCACGTTCTTCCAAATATTTCATGTTACAACAGTCTTGGATGATGATCCAGCACGTTTGTTTTAAGAACAGTCACAGCAGATTTGACAAAATGCAAAGAAGATACCAATGTGAGATTTCTAAGGACGGAGACAGCACTCGACCCAATGTTTAAGAATCTGAAGTGCCTTCCAAAATCTGAGAGGGACGAGGTGTGGAGAATGCTTTCAGATGTCTTAAATGTGGAAACTACAGAACTCGAACCACCAAAAAAGAAAAGCAACCTTCTGCTGGTGGCATCCGACTTGGATGATGAAAACGAACATGCGTCGGTCCGCTCTGCTTTGGATCATTATCGAGCAGAACCCGTCATCAGCCTGGAAGCATGTCTTCTGGAATGGTGGTTGAAGCATGAAGGGATATATTAATCTTTTGCACATCTGGAATGTAAATATATTGTGATGCCGGCTACAACAGTGCCATGCGAACGTCTGTTCTCACTTTCAGATGACATTGTAAACAAGAGGTGGGCAGCATTATTTCTTGTAAATTGTAACCAAACTTGTTGGTCTGAATGACTGACTGAAGTAGGACTGAGTGGACCTGTAGATTCTAAAGTTTGACATTGTTTTATTTTTGAATGCCATTATTTTTTGTACATAATTCTACATTTGTAAGTTCAACTTTCATTATAAAGAGATTGCACTACAGTACTTGTATTAGGTGGTTTGAAATATACTATTTTTTTTACAGTGCGAATATTTATAATAAAAATAAATATATAGTGAGCACTGTACACTTTATATGTTTTAATTGAAATTAATACATTTTAAAATGTAGAAAACATCCAAAATATTTAAATAAATGGTATTCTGTTATCGTTGAACCATTCAATTAATCATGCAATTAATCGTGATTAATTTTTTAATTGCTTGACAGCCCTAATTATATTCCTTATCACAAAGGAAACAGAACAGCAGATGAAATAATACATGTAAAAGCAGGGACAAAGGAAAGATGTTTTCCCTAAGGCTGTTTTATATCAGTTTGTGGGATGCAGTGTTCTGCAACATATGATGAAAAATGATTCAGAAGTCATCTGTGTACGCATTCCTTTGAGCTTCATTCACCGGACACAAATTCTGCCCACCCGAGGGCACATAAAGCAGTTACATAATTGCAATAATTGCAATAATATCCTTTCTGAATTACAGAGTGTGTGTATTCCCCATCATTAGTGGTAACTATTGAATACTAAAAAATCACAAAGCACTCACTTGGGCACATCTATGGTTTTATACAGCTACCCATCACCATAGTATCTGTGCATCTTCCATATACAATCAATAACAAAGTCCCTAATGGACTTTATGTAGTCTCTAACACTTCTCTTTTTTTAGAGTTAAAATCTCTGCTTAGGGTATTTTTCAGGGTCATTAGGTTAGGATTATTTTTAACATTAAAGGTTTTTAATTACTTTATTTTAATTTTAGTGTGTTCTTTTGGTAGACTGGTGTGTCACTTTCTAAAAGGAAGGGTTTTGCAGGGTTTTCCGAAGACAGTTACATTCTGGTTTCTCTTAATCTCCCCTGGAAGTTTGTTCCATAGCCAGATCCCCTTGACTGAGAATGTTTTGTCCACAGTTCTCATGCACTTGTTCTGGGTTTTGTGATCTGCACTGTCCCACAGGAGCACAGCTATCTCGGGTGATTACCTTAACAAATGCTTACCTTTTATTCAAACACAGCAAAATCATTCCAAGGAACTAGAGATAACTCCAAACAGTCTGTGCTGACTTCTAGAAGCCTTCTTCTTTAAGTAGATTTAAACACAACCTAGATTGAATTAGAATAACTGCAAAATACCATAAATTGTAACCTTTTAGTGTTGTTCTCAATAGGAACCGTGGTGCTCACGTGGACCCCAGCTCAGTCTATATCAACACATCCTATTGCTAATTAGCCCTACAGTTAGATACCATGATTACAGATGTTTTAGAAAGAACAAAGACCAACAGACAGATATTGGATTAAAATATTATGCAAACCATATATAAGACATCAGTAATATGAGGCTAGTTCCCAATAAATATTAAGAAACAAACACAAATAATGTAACCTTTTCAGAGCTGAAGAGAAAAAACAATTTTTACCATACATAATAAATATAAGGATGCTAGCCCATTAAAGAAAAATAATTAGTGAGCTTTTCTATCATGGTTCTTTTCCATCACTAGTAATTTCCAGAGGTAAATGGAATGATTACCTCTGTGTATGGTTCATTTTGTCTGTCTCTCTCTCTTTTCCCTGGAGTGGAGTCTCATGCATAATGCTTCTTCCCCATCATTGACCCTTTAGTTTTCATGGTTCTTTTACTGTATTTCAGATGCACTTTTCAATGGCTAAATTAGTAGATAATATACTATAGGGAAGAGACCTTTATTGGCAGGGGATGCTCTAGATCAGTTTTCTATTTCTATCTCTAACTTCTATGATTTACTTGGCTCTTTTACTTGCTTCTGCTTTTCTAGCTGAATGAGAATATATTTAATGGGAATTCCTTCAGCTTCTGTGAAACAAAGGAGTAATAATTTTCAAAAGGACAAATAATAATAATTAAAGTATTGATTTTTTTCATCAACATTTAAGCTTCATATGCTTACAAACACCCTCACCTTCTCTTTCCCCTATCCACAAAGCCTGATATTTCACATTTTGGACCAGATGTGGTCTGTGGCAGTGTGGAAATCATGGGAGCTCTGCATGCCCACATGCGGGCACAATTTTTCCCTTTGGGTATTAAGAGCATGCTTGCTAGGTTATTACAAGAATTGTTCCCAGATGCAATCACTCTGTTACACCCCTAAAATGTTTTGCTCCATACTCAGGTTCACATAGTAACTTATATGCATTTAATAATTAATCCATTCACTTTGTTCCTCTTTTCCCAAGATGCACTCCTGTGCTTAGTTGGGCTTCAGCCAAGAAATTATGCTATCTACATAATAAACATATAACATGGCATCCTAATGCTATTTAGATTACATCTGCTGCTTCAGTGCAATCAGTTTGGGCTGATGGATTTAGAGCTCTTGACACCAAAACTAATGGCTCTCTCTTGCATATGCAGAATTGTTGTAGCTGTGTCAGTCCCAGGATATTAGAGAGATAAGGTGGGTAAGGTAATATCTTATTGGACCAACTTCTGTTGGTGAGAGAGACAAACTATAACCCACTAATAACCCCCTTCAGCTGCCTTCACCCCAATTAATTTCCTCCCTATAATTGGAGGGGTGCTAATGGATCATTTCATCTTGACTGGTCCTTGAAATATGTGTTAACTAGTTATGCTAAACATATCTGTTCCACCTTGTATCTGCCTGTGACACTCTGAGTACTTTTCCCAGACCTTCAGAAGAGCTCAGTGTAAGCTCAAAAGTGTGTCAGTCTCACCAGCAGTCTAGCTGGTCCTATAAAAGATATTACCTCACCCACCTTGTCTCACTATTGCATATTAGCTTTACAATGGAGCCTTTTAGAGACATCTTCTATAAGAATTTGATCCTGCAAGATATTGAGAACTCTGTCTATGAGGCATCAAAGTATTGTATACTAGTGTACAAGCCCGTGTACACGGGCCAAAGTGCTTAATGGTGTTTGCCCTCAGTCCCCCTGCACCTTGCCCTGTTACCTCACTGAGTCCCTCCCCCGCTCTGCCACTGCCTCTCAGTCCCACTATACCATGCCCTGTTACCTCACTGGGGTCCCCCTCCTTCTCTACCACTGCCCCTCAGCCCCGCTGCACTGTGCCCTGCTTCTCCCCTGGGGTCTCCCTCCTTCTCTACCAGTGCCTGACAGCCCCGCTGCACCGTGCCCTGTTACCTCACTGAGGTCCCCCTCCTTCTCTACCACTACCCCTCAGTGCTGCTGCACTGTGCCGTGTTACCTTACTGGGGTCCCCCTCCTTCTCTACCACTGCCCCTCAGCACTATGCCCTGTTACCTCACTGGGGTCCCCCCCCCCGCTCTACCACTGACTCTCAGCACTGTGCCCTGTTACCTCACTGGGGACGGGCCAAAGTGCTTACCGCTGTTTGTCCGGGCCGTCTCTGCAGCTCGCGGCGGCGCACGTGCGGTGGCCATTTTGTGCCGCCGAACTACCACTCCCAGCATGCTGTTCGTCCAGGCCGTCTCTACTGCGCATGACGGCTTCGGACAAACTTCCTCTGGCCTTTTATTATATAGGATGCTTAATTTTAAGCATTTGAGTTAACCACTGACTTCCATGGAATTGCTCATGTGTTTAACTGCAACAAACCATAGTGTACTCTAAGCATTTAATATTATACTTCAAAGTAGCTACTTTTAGAGCTAATTTTAAATGTTGGATTTTATTTAATCAAAATGAGTTTCAAAGACAGCCTGAACAAGCCTTATGTTATTCTTGCAAGGGGATGGAGGGACTCATGGAGTGGATAACAACTCTGGGAACTGTTATCCACAGAGAAGGTATACATATTGTTGCATTGCATGCTTCCCCGCCACTCTAATGATGAGCCTTAATCCTGCTCATAAAGGACCATTTAAAGATGAAAGAATTGTTTAATATCCATGTCCTGTTCAATTAATAGTCTTTCTGCTGAGTATTGCTGAGTGCTAAATGTACCGGTGGTTTTTATCAAGTTAACACTTGTCCACTACTGAACTCCGACCACCAACCTTATTTCATGCAAGCCATTGAAAATCCATGTTACTATTAGAACTGGCCAAAAT
Organism: Sternotherus odoratus; assembly: GCA_032164245.1. NCBI lineage: Eukaryota > Metazoa > Chordata > Testudines > Kinosternidae > Sternotherus > Sternotherus odoratus. The sequence continues at coordinate 133,007,396 of JAVMKO010000001.1, read as the reverse complement.
GTTTGGAATGAAAAGTATTTTTCATCAAAAATGGCCCTTTGATTTTAAAACAATTTTTTTGCAAAAGGAAAATTACCTTTGAAAACTATCAATTATTTTATTTAAAATATTAAATAACCCTTTATCGAAATGGTTATCAATATTTTGTATTTGCCAAAATCCTTAGTTTTAGTAAACAAAAGATTTTGCTACAGGTTTCAAGAACACTTTCAATAAAATTTTAATTAGAAATTTCATGAAGAACTTTGAAAAAATGAAATATGGATCTACTATGAACCCTGTGAAATGGAAACATCTTCCAAAAAAAACAAAATAATAATCAGCTAGCAATAGACTCTACCAGTCTGGGCTAGATCTGAATAATATGTGCCTGATTTTGCAAACACTTACTTTCAGGTCTAGTAGTTATAGCTATTCCAGCTGATGTACTAAGTGTTTATGGTTTAAGATACCTGGTAGTAAGTGTTTGCAGGACCACAACTGAGAGCTGAAACACTTTCATATCCCGTAACCAGTCACCTGAGTTTTATTTGATCTTTCCACTTTTTGTTATGATTTTCAGTAAGGGTTTCCTCTTAATTTTTCTCTTTTTCTGTATTTTCTGCATATTGTTTTATATTTTTTTTAAAAAGAAAAGAAATCCCAATGCAAAGCTGGCTCTGATTAGAAGCCTTTCGAAATTGGAAAATAGGTATTGATTGTACATTACTCACATCAATAGGTACAATTTATCTCATCATCAGAAATTCATTTACCAGAGCTCTAGGAGAACTTTTTCAAAGTTTAATTAATTTTAGATTGGAGTTTCACAATTATATAATGTGCATATTTATTTTAGCGTCTGGAGATACTTGGTTCAACATATGCATAGTTCTGGTTTAGTTTGACAACATCTGTTAAGTTTACTTTACCTTAGAATTGTGACCAGGGCTTAAATCCCAAGAATAATTTCTTTTTATAAGCAGAAAATATTTTCTTCTGCATTGCAAATGTGAAATGTAAAGAAATTGCTGGAAAATGACATGTAAAAATATGTTTTGTGTTTATATAAGCTGTGTAACCTAACTTGGAGAAGGAAAACACTCAGGAGGATTTCAAACTGTCCTTCTGCCCTTGAACCAGTTCATATTTGTTGGGTCAATGCCCAGCACTAGAGAGATGCTTTAATAAGTTACAGCAAAGTTCAAGTGGAAGTATATGTTGTTACTGTGGGCCTGATGCTGCAAAGAGCAAAACACACGTTTGGAGGTGAGCACCTTACACTCCCATGGGTGAAGTGAATCCTCTGTTTCAATGGGAGTTGCAGGAACAAAGTGGCATTACTATAGCTGAAACCAATGGGACCAAAGAACATGCTTATATTTAAGCACATACTTAAGTAGTTTGTTGAATCGGGGCCTCTGAGTCTACTGCCTTGATTCTAGCCTCACTTACATCTCTTATGTCCTTTCTTGCTACTCTCTCCCTTTCTCATTCCTTACATTCTTTTCCATTGTTGACTGTACCCTCCTTTCCTTTCCTGCCTCCCTTACATAAGAACATAAGAACATAAGAACGGCCATACTCGGTCAGACCAAAGGTCCATCTAGCCCAGCATCCTGTCTACCGACAGTGGCCAATGCCAGGTGCCCCGGAGTGAGTGAACCTAACAGGTATGATCGAGCGATCTCTCTCCTGCCATCCATCACCCCCCTCTGACAGACAGAGACTAGTGACACCATTCATTACCCATCCCGGCTAATAGCCATTTATGGACTTAGCCTCCATGAATTTATCCAGCTCTCTTTTAAACCCTGTTATAGTCCTAGCCTTCACAGCCTCCTCAGGTAAGGAGTTCCACAGGTTGACTGTGCGCTGTGTGAAGAAGAACTTCCTTTTATTTGTTTTAAACCTGCTGCACGCCAATTTCATTGAGTGGCCCCTAGTTCTTCTATTTTGGGAACAAGTAAATAACTTTTGCTTATTTACTTCCTCCACACCACTCATAATTTTATATACCTCTATCATATCCCCCCTTAGTCTCCTCTTTTCCAAGCTAAAAAGTCCTAGCCTCTTTAATCTCTCTTCATATGGGACCCGTTCCAAACCCCTAATCATTTTAGTTGCCCTTCTCTGAACCTTTTCTAGTGCCAGTATATCCTTTTTGAGATGAGGGGACCACATTTGTACGCAGTATTCAAGATGTGGGCGCACCATGGATTTGTATAAGGGCAATAAGATATTCTCCGACTTATTCTTTATCCCTTTTTTAATGATTCCTTAGCTTTTCACCTGCTTTCATGCTATTCCTCTGCTTGGAACTGTCGCCCACTTCTTGTGCACCGAGAGTCCCTCACACCTTCAAAACCCATTTGTTACATATACATTTGCAATGTTGATTCCTTTCCTCTCCCCCCCCCATCATATCTTCACTCTGTTCTTGCCCTTGAATTCTTATCTCACCCATTGTATTAGTCTGAATTTGCCTCTGATCTGACACTTATTCCTGTGTGAAGTCCCATTGACTCCAATAGAACTACACATAGGAATATTTGTAGTATTTGGACTTTAGCTAATAATCTCTCCTGGACAGGGACCACTTTCATTTTTTTTTAACATGCTTGTAAAGTGCTGATCACTTTTGCCAATGTTATAGAAATAATCAACAGAACTTGTTCTATGTGCTTGAGTTTTTTTTAACTTAAGTGCTTAGTATTATCAGTCTTTGTTTCCAAAATTTGAAAAAAAAAATCCTGTAAATACATCAAGGACATATGACCAGTTATGCCAAGCTGTGTGATTTGAGTGTAATGCTTGTCTATAGGTTTAACAAGAAGCCAGAGATGAAGATGCAAACTTGAGGTGAGAGAGGTTTGAAAATCCAAAAACCCGGCAATTTGCTGCATAAAATACAGTACCTAGAATCTAAGATCCAAAGACAACTCCAAATACATTTTTCTTTTTGATAAATATAGATATTCTCTAAAGATATCAGTTTTTGCACACGATGTAAGGAATCTCAGTAGCAAAGAAGTTCCACTCTACAAAAGATTATGTTTTGTCTGCCCTTGAATTGTGAATCAGACCATGAAAAATACTGGTATCAACATTGTCTGTTCCAGATAAAGAACTTGGGTAGGAGCCTAAATGTTTTTTATGGTTGAATGCAACCCTATCATAGCAATGATCAGAGCTAAGCTGCAAGCACTTCACTTAAATAGAAGGCAAAAAGGTTTTTCAGTGAAGAGAGAAAATCAATATGTGGAAATAAAATCAAGGAACACCAGATCACTGTCAGAAACTGTATGCATCTTTAGCACAGGTCTAAATAATGCACAGCTTGATGGCTATTTGTAATTGAAATAGCAGGAACTGTAGGTGAAAATTCCATGGTTCCTTATAATTCAATGTAGTCTTTAATTGCAACAAGGAATTGGAATTAAAGAAGGAAAACAGACTGACAAAAATCACATTTTACAAGAAATATGTGTGCTATTTGAATAATTCTGTATATAAAAATGAAAGAATATGGTAAAATTTACTGACAATTAGAGAACTAACTGGACTGTTCCTCATAAACTCCGAGCTGCATAGTTTAGATCAAACTGTGCCAGCGTCCCTCTCTGGAGTGCAGTGTTACCAATGCTCATGATTTTATCATGAATCTCATGATATATGGCCCCAGCTGCTGGAGACAAGTGATTGAGTGTGAATCTCACCTTTCATTAAAAACAAACAAGCAAAAAACAAAAAAACAAACCTAGCCCTCATAGTTGTGGAAAGAAGCTTAAAGTATGACGTGGGTGCTTTGAAAGTCTGAAAACCCCAAAGGTAAACAAACAGATCCAAAATTCATTATTTCTTTAAATCACATAACTTTTCAGCCAGTCTCATGATTACTAAGAGCCTGACTCATGATTGTGAAGGCTTGTTATTAGCAGTACTGGGAGTGCTCTGTGTCTTGGGGATGGATTATACAAGGCTGGATCACTTGAGTAGATGATATTGGAGGTATCTGTAATAGGGTGGTCAGGTGCCTGGTTTCTGACTGGAAAGTTCAGTCGAAAAGGGGACCTGACAATGTCCAGTCAGATCCACTGAGCAGACACCCAAAGTCCCTTTCTGGAGGCGCCGGGTCATCACTCGCACCAGCCCCAACTGCATCAGCTGACCATGGCTCCCAGCCCAGGCTCCACAGGCAAGTTCCTCCTGACCCAGGCTGAGGGGTTGGGAGGAGAAAAGCAGTGATCAACAGAGGGGAGAAGGAAAGAGGAGTGGATGGGAGGTGGGGCCTTGAGGGGAAGAGGTGGTGGGGCAGGGCTTGGGGGAAGAGGCAGGGCAGGGGTGAAACCTCAGGGGGAAGAGGCAGGATGGGGAGATTACGGCACTCCTGCTGGAGTGTCCCCATTTTTTAAATATTGCCAAGTTGGCAACCCTAATCCAGAGCCTCTGCAGGACAGGCACCAACAAAACAATTAGGGAGCAGTGGGGAAATTCACCATATAGCAGCCCTTCTGACACCTGCTGGGACACTTCCTCATCGCCTCTGTCAGGTGCTAACATTGTTAAGCTGAATCCCATTATACAGGCACACTTGGAGAGAACAGGACCCAGGCTATGTCCCTGAGCAGGCTGTCCACAGTTCTTGGGGCTGAAGAGTGTTGTTGAATACGTTAGGGTATGTCTACACGGCATTCAGAAGTGTGACTGCAGCACGTGTAGTCATATCTGATCTAGCTTTGATCTAGCTAGCTTGAATAAAAATCATAGGGATGTTAAGTGATTAAAAATTAATTGTGATTAATTGTGCAATTAAAAAAATAATTGTGATTAATCGCACTTTTAAACAATAATAGAGTACCATTTATTTAAATATTTAGCATGTTTTCTACATTTTCAAATATATTTATTTCAATTATAATACAAAATACAAAGTGTACAGTGCTCGCTTTATATTTATTTTTTGATTACAAGTATTTGTACTGTAAAAATACAAATGAAATAGTATTTTTCAAATCACCTAATACAAGTACTGTAGTGCAATCTCTTTATAATGAAAGTTGAATTTACAAATTTATAATTTTGTACAAAAATACTGCATTGAAAAATAAAATAATGATTTGTGTGCTCTAAAAAGTCCACTCAGTCCTACTTCTTGCTCAGCCAATCTCTCAGACAAACAAGTTTGTTTACATTTTCAGGAGATAATGCTGCCCACTTTTTGTTTACAATGTCACCTGAAAGTGAGAACAGGACTTCTAATAGCACTAGTGTAGCCGGCATCACAACATATTTATGTTCCAGATGTGCTAAAGATTCATATGTACCTTCATACTTCAACCACCATTCCAGGGCACATGCTGATGACGGGTTCTGCTCAAGAATAATCCAAAGCAATGTGGACTGATGCATGTTAATTTTCATTATCTGAGTCAGATGCCACTAGCAGAAGGTTGATTTTCTTTTTTGGTGGTTTTGAAATGTAAAAAAACTTGTTTGTCTTAGTGACTGGCTGAACAAGAAGTAGGACTGAATGGTAGGCTCTGAAGTTTTATATTGTTTTGTTTTTAAGTCCAGATATGTAAAAAAACAAAAATCTACAATCTAGCATGGAGGAAAGGTCCATCAATGGGTATTAGCTAGGATGGACAGGGATGGGGTCCCTAGCCTCTGTTTGCCAGAAGCTGGGAACAGGCAACAGGGCAACAATCACTTGATGATTGCCTGTTCTTTTCTTTCCCTCTGGGGCACCTGGCACTGGCCACTGTTGGAAGACAGAATACTGGGCTAGATGCGTCTTTGGTCTGACTCAGTATGGCCATTCTTATGGTCTTTGTAAGTTGCACTTACACGACAAAGAGATTGCACTAAAGTACTTGTATGAGGTGAATTGAAAACTATTTCTTTTGTTTATCATTTTACAGTGTAAATATTTGTAATAAAAATAATGTCCACTTTGATTTCAATTACATCACAATACAATATATATGAAAATGTAGAAAAACATCCAAAATATTTAATAAATTTCAATTGGTATTCAATTGTTTAACAGTCCAATTAAAACTGCTATTAAGTTTGATTAATCTTTTTAATGGCGATTAATATTTTTGAGTTAATCTCATGAGTTAACTGTGATTAATCAACAGCCCTAAAAAACAGCAGTGAAGTCCCGGCAGCACAAGCTGCAGCATTGGGCAGCCACACATTCTGCAGCCACGCCTCTGATTACACACATAACCAGACTCAATCCCCACCCATGCTCTGGGAGGCGAATGCAGGAATTATTTTGGGGTCCTGCAAGGGAGTGCAGTAAAGGTGAAGAGACTTCTTGTGCCCTCTTCTATCCCCGTCAGGCCTGACCATGTGGTTCCACACCCTTTTGATGCCAGCCTGCTTATCCTCAGGATTAGTCAGACCAGGGCAGAGCTCCCAGACCTACTTACATGCCTTATCCTTCCCACATACAAAACAATCAGGAATTACTCCATTGTACCACAGCCAACAATTTATCTGTGTAGTTCCCTGCATGGACTTTTAATCACAAACACAACATTCCATGAAGAGAATTTTCCCTTCCTAACACATTTGCATTTTAAAAGAGATCTCCACCTGTGCTCGCATAATTTACAAAAAGAAAAGTAAACTGAAAAAAATGTGGTGAAATGCTCAGTGTTTTACCTTTTGATGCGTCAGGTATTGAAGAAAATTGGGGTTCAAGAAGTGAGTTCCCCATATGTAAAAAGGTGATATTTCCTTTGTTTGTTTTGACTATTTAGACTCTTTGGAGCTGAGACCATCTATCACTAAATGCTTGCATAGTCTTTAGCACTATATGTTTGTACAGTCTCTAGCAGAATTTTTTATATTATAATATAATAGTATAGGAAATAATAAGTGATGCTTTTTTGTTTCTTTCTAAAGCTTTAGGAGCTGAATCTTGAAGCTCTTATCTGAGCAAAACACATTCATTTCAAAAGGAGTTTGGTGGGAGTTAGGAATGCAAGGCGTAGCCCTAGAAGAGATAAAAGGTGAAAATATGCAAGATGTGTGCTTGTGGAATGGCTCAGCAGAGAAAGAAGCAGAGCAATCAGCATGGGCTCTCCCACAAGGCTCCGTGTTTAGAACAAGACAGCAAAATATGCTAACATAATCTGAAGGTAAACAGGAAAACTCCCCACTTTGCAGTCTGATCCAGTCCTAGGATGCTGAGATGTGGAATCCAGCTAGATCTAGTCAAAGACAGGGACTTATTTGCAGAAAAATTGCCCCTGCTTTCCATTGACTAATTTGAATTTGGAAAGTCAAGCCTTCTCAAAGTCGTTATTTCCCCCCTCTCTCTCAAAGCAGCCATTTCTGTAACTCTATAGCAATGGGAGGGGAAAGCTGAACTAGAGTTAAAACTCTTTGCTCACCAAGATCAGGTAGCACCCCTGCACCCTATCACATAAAATTCTCAAATTGTAACAATGAAAGTCAATCAGCAACAAAAGGAATTTTTACTCTGTCCTCAGTGGGAGAGCTCTCGCCCTCTGACAAACAGCAGCTACACTGTGCGCCTTTTAGCGGCATGGCTGTAGTGGCACAGCCGTGTCGTTAAAAGGTGCATAGTATAGAGTCAGACAAAGCCTAAGGTATAATTCTCTGCCACTTGCTTCATGGTGAAAACAAATTTTAGGTCTGGATCACCCTGACCCATCAGTTTCAATGGGCCTGCTCACATGAATAAGGTTCTGATGGATCAGGCCCTTAGTGGTTATCCTGTGAGGAAACAAGCCAGTACAACAGCTGCTTAGTATTCATTGCACAGCAAACGTACAATGCTAACACCATTAATCAGCTTGTCCAAGTGACTAAAATGTCAAGCTGATATAAGAATGCTTGACTTTAAAAGCAAACACTTCTTACAGATCTAGATGGGTACACAGTGATGGATTAGCTAACTGGAAAATGAAGAATGACTCCAACACAATGTTAGCAGTGGAATGTATGTAAATGTAACAATGTAGACAGAAGGACTGTGGAGAAAATAGAGGTATGTGAACCAGTTCTATAAAAATCAACCCCCACCCACTGGTAATGCAAACCTCAGAACGTGATACTAAGCAGAGGGAATGAGAACACTTGTGTTTTGGCTCAGACAGTCAAATGCAAGTTGCAAGCAGTGCCCTGAAAGTAAATTTTGCTCATTTAGTAACAGTGCTAAGTGGCACCTACTCCTTTTTTCCCCTATCTCCAGGTGGAAAGAGAACTTAAAAGAAAAGAAAAAGAAGCGGAAGAAGGGGGAGGAGAAGGAAACACTAAGGGCCAATGAAGTAGGTGGAAAGCTATATAAGGTTACTCCAAATTTTGAGCTAAAATGTTGTGGGAAAACTGAAGAACAATCTGGAAGGGGGTTTGTTAGAAAGGCACTTCAACAACAGGGAGAATGCCCATCAGGGAGCCAGGAGGAGGTAGAAGACATAGAATCATGGAAGTTAGAGATGGAAAAGACCTCTGTGAGCCAATTTAAACATGCAGGACTGTTCACTACAGTATATATTCTAGTGCTTTATCAGTCTTAAAGCAAGTCCAAAGCTTTGGGGTTTCCACCACTTCTTTTGGGAGACATTTCTACAGCATAATACATTTCACTGTCAGGAAGTTTTTCTTGAGATTCAATCTAATTTTTTGGGGGTCTATCTTGATTTCTTTCTCTAATGCCTTGTCACACCACCTTGTACCACAATAAATAATTAATCTCCCTTCTGGGTGTTTACACCGTTTACATGGTTGTAGACCATTACGTGCCCTCTTTTAGGGCCTGATTATATGGTCCTAGCTCAGAAAATAGTATCTTACATTGTGAATTAGCCCCATTGAAATCAATGGAAATTCTCAAGCAGTAAGACAATACCCAGAATGAGTAAAGGTGGCAGAATCTGGCCTTTAGTCAACACAAAGTGCTTGGCTACATTGGAAACTTTAAAGCGCTGTCACAGGAACACTCCTGCGGCAGCGCTTTGAAGTGCGATTGTGGTCATGCGCAAGTGCTGGGAGAGAACTCTCCCAGTGCTCCTGGTAATCCACCCATGAGGGGATTAGCTTTGTGTGCTGGGAGCCCGGCTCCCAGTGCTCAGAGCCTGTCCACACTAGTGCTTTAAAGCGCTCAGACTTGCTGCGCTCAGGGGGGTGTTAGTTAGCAAGTTAGAGTGCTATAAGGTGTATGCTATGGCTTGAATTAGAGAGAGACACCTTTTTTCATTGGGAAGAGGAAACTATTAGTGCTAGTGCTGTGGACTGAGTGAATCAGTCTTTCACCATCACGTGAACTGAAATGATTGTATGTGATGTGTTATCTTAACAGAGGGGAGTATGAGACATCTTGCCATCACAATAAAATAACATCTTTCTGTGGCACTGTTTTCTTTCCCTTGGGGAAGGATGATGGCGATAGATAGCTTCAGAATTTACTGTAAACTGCTAGTGAGTAAGTGTGGTGGTTTTCAGTTCCATTGACTAACGAGGAATTTTTATGCAGCCCTGCTGCACTTTGGTCAGCTTTGCTCATCCTCGGGGAAACTCAGAAAACTCCCTGGGCTTGGCTTGCCTTCAGATGCCTTCGTTCCCCTGTCTCATCTTGCCTTAGCTCATCTTACCTTTGGTGGGTGTCAGATGCCCCTGGCTTCACCTCAGCCCAACCTTGACAAGATCTGGATGCTTCCTGAACTTGGCTGACCCCTTGGTTGGCCTCAGATAGTCTCCTGGGGTTGGCTCACGCATGAGCGTCTCTGCTTGAGTTGTCTGCTTAGTAGGGCTCTATATAGTTGAAACTCCTGTGCGGCTGAGATGCTTTTGCTATGAATCCTGTAGTTTCTAGTATAAAATAAAGATGGGATAAATTTCCAAACTAGAATTGGACAAAAAACAAACTAACCAACCCAAGTTTATCAAAATTGGATTGATTGATATGAAATGGCCTCTGCCCTAATATTAACTCCATGGAGTATTGTCAGTAGAGTGTGTGGCCCGCTCACCAGCAGTTCCACTTTGGACTCCATATTAGAGTTGTCTAAAGAAGATGCATTTAAGTTGTACATAAAGTCCACTCTGTGCTAACCGGACAGTTAACAATACACCAAAAGGAGTATAAACCTTAAGCCTTTAACCATAGTTTAAACCTAAACAATTTTTTACCCCAAAAATGTATTTTCTCAAGACAGAATTGTTAAGGCTCTGAGGGGTGTGATTCTCTATTAGTTACCTATATGGATCGGTATGAATCGTTTAGTACTTGGCTTCCATTATCATGCAAATAAATCCTCTAGGCTATACAACAGAAGGGTATTTTTAGGGCTGTGAAATTATGTTTTCATAAATTATACCTTATACGTAGTCTTGAATACAAATTATGTAAATCAGCTCCTTTAAGGTTTTTTCAATATTATATTTGGTTTCTTCTGTTCCTCTGGACTAAAATAGCTACAGAACATAATTTCTCAGCTCAAAAATAATCAAACTCAGACATTTTCGAGGGCTGTATTTATTTCTTGCATATTATGTTCAAGGCTCTGTGTGTTCAATGAAAAGCGGGACCTAAATTCTGGAGTTAGATGCTTGGATACTGTGGCACTGTCATGCACCAAACTGGAAGTCTTATGGCAGCTTCATTTACATTTCAAAATGTAGGGTTTTAATTAACTGCATATTAAATCAAACTATCCAATCAGCACAACGAGCTCTGGGCTTCTTATTTTGAGATCCATTTTAATTCATTTTATGCTGTCCCTACGTTTTTCATGTTCAGTGTGCCACAGATTTTTTGCGCTGACAAGACATAATCATATTGTAGAAGTTGGTGGAAGTGGAATGTTTTGGTAGCCAGGCAGGAGCAGTTGGGATATACAGCAGCTGTGGAGGTGTAAAAGGCAATTTGGAATTGTGCAATGAGCCCATTAGCTCATCTGATAAATCATCAGCAGTTAAATAATTATCAGTGTTGCTATTTACATGGTCATATTTAAGATCCAGAGGTCACAATGCACCTAGAAGAATAGGGCAGCTAATATCTCAGATGTATTGTTTCAAGCTGTCTAAAAACTCATGAATACTTCATTGCATTAATTATACTTGGCTCGCATTTTCAATGCTGTCTTTACAACCAAGAGGGCTAGAAACCTGGATCTTTCCTAAAACAAAGGTTCAGCACTATAACTGCTACCAGGATGTCTTACACCCCCTTGTGCATCTTGCCCTTATTTAGCCCAAGTTCTTCAAGGCAGGGACTGCACGTTTGCACAGTAGCCAGCACATTGGGGCCCTGATCCTGATCAGGGACTCTGGGCATCCTCTTTGTACACTAATAATAATAGCTTCTGGAACACAGTTCTACAGCAAATTCTGTTGCCATGGAATCATAGTGTATATAGAGCCCTGATAATATTTTAGTTCAGTATTTTGTACATAATTTTGATCTTAGGAAGTTCACACACTGGGTCAAGTGCCTTGGGAGTTTAGCTTAGATCATTTTGTTTCACATGAATTTTCTGAGTTAGGAACTGCACGCAGGCACCAAGCGTCTCACAAGCTGTCAGGAAGCATCTGGTCACTCGGCCTATTTCAAGGATTTGGGAATATGGTTTAGTGTACCAAATTTCAGATGTGTCAGTACAATATTTGACTTAAAAGTGGGTCATTAGGTTCCCCATTGAAACATCTTTTGAGATTTTATTAGTCATTATTTAAGATGTTCCTTTGTTTTTTGTTAATCTCCATTCGTCTTAGTTTATTTACCGATTTGTCTGCATTTTTATGCAGTGTTGTAATACCCTCCTCTTTTCTCTTCTTGCATTGAATTTGTACTCACGGGATCATTGGATGTACAGCATAGGTCAGACCTTTAGCTCATGTAAATTACTGAAGTCAGCAGAACTACACAGGTTTACATCAGCAGAGCAGTTGGCCCTATCTTAGGTATGTTTAGAGAGCCCATGATGCTAGTATTTAAGGGTAGCACTAGCAACAGCTCTCTCTGGAGCTTATGAACAGAGCTCCTTGTGTTGCAAACTGAGGGTTTCCTGAGACTGGTGTGAGATGATTCTTGTACCCAAGGGACTCAGTACTCTGCTTCTGCAACCAGTCCTTGTCCTTTATTGTCTGTCCTTAATCCCCACTTCTTAGTATTTTGCCTCTGCAATATTAAATTGTATGTCTGATCCGTCTGTCCCCACAACCAACTATGATAAAAAGACTGGTGATTATTGCCCTATACATAGAGTGCTGGAACTCTATTCTCTTTACAAATTCAGTGCACGAAGAGAACTTTCCCTTTGATCAATCCCTTAGTAAGATATGTCTCTTGAATGAGAGAGGGCTCTGGGGGGCCACTTGAATGATTTTGAGGAAACTCAGAACATTTTGAGGCCTCGCAAACTGAGAGTAACCTATGTAATGTAACCCTCTTTAACTAAGGTGATTTTACCAGGACAGTCCAGGAGTTCCCTTTGTTCCCTTTGATGTCCTGGAGTCTTTTGAACTTTCAGGACACTTGTTTTTTCATTCCAACACTCAAAATATTCATTTTTAAAAATAACTTCAAAATATTTGTTATTTCTTATTATTATAGAGAACAACATTTTCTCCATGGTTACCAGGAACAAACTGTCCAGTGAAATGAGTGTCTATTGTGATAAATTGTGTTTGGAGTGAAGAGAAAAGTTGAATGACACCATCAAAGCTGTTCTTTTGTTCAATGCCACACTACATACTCAGAACATAAGCTAGTGAAAAAAAGCCTTCATTTCAAGAAGTATGCATAGGTCACTGCTGAATTAGAAGATGGTAACAATAATATCGGCATGCAGTTTTAAGTAAAATATAAGTATTGCCACCACAGAGTATCCTATTTTGTAATTTTGAAAATACAGTCACTTTATCTTTAGTGAATGATACTACAACACTACATATGCCCATAGGAATAGGGCAAGAAGATTTCCAAATTTACAGTTAGGAAAACAATAATTCTATATGACAATCACAAACATTGTTTTCTATTGTTCACAAAAACCATTATCAGTGCAGATGAGATGACTGCATTATTTGATCCAAGCCATCAGCTCCTTAACAGACAAGCAGACTTCTTAGGAAGTTGTCAGTTTATGTAACATATTCAATAAAAAATAAATGGAGATATACCTTTCTCCTAGAACTGGAAAGACCTTGAAAGGTCATCAAGTCCAGTCCCCTGCCTACACTAGCAGGACCAAGTACTGTTCCCTAACAGATCTTTTGTCCCAGATCCCTAATTGCCCCCCCGGATTGAACTCACAACCCTGAGTTTAGCAGACTAATGCTCAGTCTACTGAGCTATCCCTCTCCCCTCATAGGCTTTAGATATGATTGGTCTCTCTGGATTGGCAGAAACATAGGCCGAGATTCTAATCTTGACGAGAGATAGTCAGGAAGTCACAGATGTGATAAAATCTTTGGAAAGAAAGACGTAACCTGGAGTGGATGGTAATTAGAATGAGTTCACTCTGACCACCAAACCAAGTTTCAGTGGCTGTCTCAAATATTTCACATATTACACAATCCAGCAACTCACTAAGATCTTGGCAGGGTTCCACTGTTCCAGTTAGATCCAAGTTGGAAAAGAGGTTACAGATCAATACCTCTTGTTAGATACTGATAATAGGCTCTTAACTAAATTTTTCTGACTAAGATGAGACCAGAACAATCATTTCTTAAATTGTGGATCTCCCAAAGATCAAACTGGATTTATATAGATCTATATAGGTAAAAGATGGAAGATTAAAAAGTGTGTAGTTGTGAATGAAATATTACACACCAAAAATAATGGGGAAATAGCTTACTGTTTACTGCCTGCTTCTAACAGTAAAAGTGCTAGTTATGTAGAAAATTTTTCAGTGCATGGGATTTTCATAATCAAAATTGTTTTTTTTAATAGAGCAGGTTTCTTTTTCTAAGCACTTTACAAACATTAATTATTTCTCACAATATCCAGTGAAGGTAAGAAAATAACATTATCCCCATTAGATAGGTGATGATACTGAATCACAGTTTTTAAATGGCATGCCCAAGTCAGTGGCCAAGTTGGGATTAGAAGTCAGAAGTACCTGATGCTTAGACTTGTGCTTCAGATCACTGTTCTCTCTCATTTTCACTGGAAATGTGTAGATTGCCTCAAAGCTCTGTGTTCTTCCTTTTTCTCACAGATTAATTTACTGAGATATAGTCACGTTATTTTTTGCCTGTCTGGGTACTTGTAGAGTCCCTCATCATCATAGTATAAGAATGTCACCCAAATATTTATGGACTATGAAGAGTCACAAAGGAATCTCACAAAACTGGGTGACTGGGCCACAAAATGACAGATGAAATTCAGTGGTGATAAGTGCAAAGTAATGTACATTGGAAAATATAATCCCCTACTATAATTGCAAAACGCTGGGGTCTAAATTAGCTGTTGCCACTCAAGAAAGCTCTTGGAGTCATTGTGGCTGGTTCTGTGAAAACATCCACTCAATATGCAGCAGCAATCAAAAAAGCTTACAGACTGTTAGCAACCATTAGGAAAAGGATAGATAATAAGACAGAAAATAATATAATGCCACTATATAAAGCCATCGTATGCCCACACTTTGAATACTGTGTGCAGTTTTGGTCACGCCATCTAAAAAAAGATATATTGGAATTAGAAAAGATACAGAGAAGGACAACAAAAATGATTAGGGGTATGGAACAGCTTCCATATGAGGAGAGATTAGACAGGGACTGTTCATTTTAGAAAAGAGATGAATAAGAGTGGCGGCTATGATAGAGGTCTATAAAATCATGACTGATGTGGAGAAAGGGAATAAGGAAGTGTTATTTACCCCTTCATGTAACACAAGAACCACGGGTTACCAATGAAATTAATAGGCAAAAGGTTTAAAACAAATAAGGAAGTATTTCCTCACACAACACACAGTCAACCTGTGGAACTCATTGCCTGGGGATGTTGTGAAGGCTAAAAGTATAACTAAAAAAAGAATGAGATAAATTTCTGAAGAATAGGACCATTAATGGCTATTTGCTAAGATAGTCAGGGATGCATTGCAACCTCATACTCTGAGTGTCCCTAAATCGCTAACTGCCAGAAACTGGGACTGGATGAGAGGGGATGGATAATTGCCCTGTTCTGTTAATTCTCTAAAATATCTGGCACTGGCCACTGTCAATGGACAGATTCCTGGGCTAGATGGAACATTGCTCTGACCTATTCATGGCCGTTCTTAGCCCCTTATGATACAACATATCTGTAAGATAGGGAAATAGCATGGTCCTCATTTTCCAGATAGGGAAGTGAGGCACAGGGATACTATCTCACATAGGAAGTTTGTGGCAAAGCCAGTCCCAGTCCAGCGTCTTATCCCCAAATCCATTCTTTTTAACTCATAAAAATGTACAGGACCACATTACTGCTACTCAGCCTTCATAACCCAAGTTAGCAAAGAAAATACAGAAAGATCAGAAAGTACGTTTCTAAGTCAAAGTTAGCTCTGTGATAATAGAATATCCTTAAGTTGTTCTTTTTGCCTTCACTTAAGTCATAATAGAGAGAGAGAGAGAGAAAGACAGACTGTTTAATGGAGACATTTTCCAGACCTAGTTCTGCTTTCCTCTTCATTCCTTCACTTCTTCAAGATGTCTCTCAGGATAACCCAGCATCACCTGAATAGATGATATTGGGTAAGACAGACCATATAAGTCACATGCGTATGTTTTAAATGGTTGTGAAATCTTAATATTAGGCAAAAACACATGGCTCCCTTAGGTCTGCTTCTCAGGCTACCTTGGAAAGGAAGCTGTTTTGAAAGCATTGTCTCTTTAAAACATGTAAATAAACTTGACTATATCAAGGATATATTTTTGTATCCTCTGCTCCCCTCCCCTCTGTATACAAGCTGATCCTGTTAATTAGCCCTGACTCCAGTGGAAACAGAAATGTGCTGATTAAGTGATTGTTTCTGTTATCAGAGTTTCATGCTGTGCTGGGAGTTATTTGCTTTTATTTTAGGAACTGACTCAGATTTTATCCACAGTGAAAAGTATCAAAACATTTTTTTGAAACAAAATCTATATTAAAGTAAACATAATTCTTTCCCAGCTAGGGAAGTGGGATGAAAGGACTAAAGGGCTGCATAATAGGACACTTCTGAGAGTGAGCGCCAATTCAAATCTGTTTCACTATTGCAAATTGATTTGCAGACAACACCAGATGTGCCACTAGGTTGCCATTTGTTCCCCTTTGAAAGACAGGGAAGTTCACATTCCCTGGAAATCATCCCAGTGAAGCAGAAGTGGCACACATTTATCAAGGGCTTGAATAGAGCCCTGTTCTTGAAACTTCAGCTGCGAGTTGAGGATTCTCAGCATCTCCCAAGATTCCTAGTGCCTTGGCCCTCAGTAGAATTCATTTAATTTAATACAATAAAATACATTAAAAAAATCCTTTTAGCTATTCTGAAAATTTAGGATTAGCAGCAAGACTGATATTTGTACCATAAGAATGACCCTTTTGTAGTGAATCCAGATGGGCCCTAATTAAGACTTGAATATATCCTTAGGGGCCAAACTACCGCAATCAATACAGTGAATGTTCACTTGAGTGTTATTGACTTTTTTCCCCCTCTTGAAGAGTTATTTTCTTGTAGACCTTCCCTAGCATCTCAAATTTTACAGGAAATGTGTCGGTCTTACATACCCCAGTCTAAGACAGTTTTGACTCCGCATACTGAAAAGTACAAAGTTCAGACATACTCAGCTGCAGATGAGATCATCCTCACCAGTTCTCTGCAGCTGATCATAATAAAAACATCACCTCCCATGTGACCAGACCTTGCCAGTTAGGAGCAATGATGTCATCTCTGGTGGAATACTGGGAGACATGTAGTTGTATTAAAATGCAAATATTTCTCCTGGTCTCCTTGTAACCTTTAATTTCCTTTAGCGGAAGGACTGGAAGATTGGCCAGAGTTTAAAGAGTTTAAGGAAATAAACACTGTTCTAATATTAGATTTTAAAATGGCAATCACCTTAATATCACAGATAGCAATTTGCCACTTGAGAAGAACTTGTCTGACCAATTTGATAATGAAGGTTGATTTTTACTATTAAGGAGAGTATGTGCCTTTAAATTATGGGTGTGGGGGGAGTTACTATTAGCATATGTTTCTCTGAGCTGCAAATGTTCTGATCCAAAGCCCACAGAAGTCAATGAAAAAACTTCCATTTACTTTAATGGGCAGTAGATCAAGCCCTTAATGTTTAGGCAGGACATCTGCAGAGCAAGAATTTTATCCTCCCAGGCAGGAATGCAGTTTCTGAGGAATATCACAGACTGCTGTGGTGGCCTCAGGCAAGAACAGAAAATAAATTTCTATAATGAGAATAAAAGGAAAAGGGGGTTAAAAGTATACAGAGCAGAACATTTAAAAAAAGGGACAATGACTTGCCCAGAATTTAGTTTGTTATAGTCTTCCCCATCCAAGAATAAAAGCACCATTACATTACATTATATGACTGTCTACTTGTGATTCAGGAGGTAAGAAAAGCTGTTTTTCACAAAACAATGAATTCAGCTACCTCAAGGAACATCAGATAGTCATTAATATACCTGACCAGGCTTCAGCGTTTGCTTGAGAGAGCGTACAGTGGGGAATGTTACACGATCTGGTCACACTCAGCTGGACTTCACAACTGAGCAGAGAGGTGCATAAAAAGG
Source organism: Sternotherus odoratus (assembly GCA_032164245.1). Taxonomy (NCBI): domain Eukaryota; kingdom Metazoa; phylum Chordata; order Testudines; family Kinosternidae; genus Sternotherus; species Sternotherus odoratus. Next base: position 132,989,656 of record JAVMKO010000001.1, on the reverse strand, counting down.
CAGATACCTCAGGCCTCAAGTTTGCTAAGGAACAGGCAGTGATTGATGCCTAAACAAATAAGCTGTCACAACCAGAATGGAATCAGTGCCACTGAAAACAAGACTTCCAGCCCTCTCCTAGAAAAGAAGTCTTCTTTGCTTTAGAAACCTTCAAGGAAATTACACGGTCTCTCTGTCTGAACGTGCAGCATTACTTCAGAGATGAGATCCAAGGAAGGAGCCTTTTGAAGATACCCCCTCAACTCCAGAGATCCTCTGTGAGCAAGTGTTTATGCTAAATAACTTTCTTGTTATACACAGTCAAGTGAGCTTCACCGAAAAGACGTCCGTCTACTTTAACAGCCAGAGAGGAACTGCTGGTGTTTCAGAATAATTAGTTCAACTGGAAACGATTGCTCAGGTAGCAACTTGAGTTCACACAAAAATATCCAGTAGACCTAAGATGTGACTTAGCAACTGACATTTTAAATAACTTTCATAGTGACACCTGAGAACCACAATGATTCTGTTGTGTTCCACTGAGGAGACAGAGCTGAAGGAAGTGGGCTTCAGGATCTGACCAATATGTCTGGGGTGCACCATACAGGTGTCAGAAAGAGCAAATGGAGCCTACTTTTTAAAATAAAAAGGTCTTAGTCCTCAGCTGCGGCTGAGACATGTACACTGCCGCATCAGAAGGGGATAGATGTGTCTAACATGACCTTTAAGGCACCTTTGTACTCCCCTGATCACGTAGGGCAGTCCCATGGGGTATGACAGACTGACTCAAGGGCTGTGCTAACTTGTGCTTGCTGCTGGAGACAACATGGCAGCCAGGAAGCACCAGGGCCTGGGGAAGGAGAGGCCACACGTCTTACATAAGTAGCCAAGAAGTGGCCATCAGAGGATCCTCTTATGTTGGGTTGATCCGGCCATGGCTGGCTATGTTGGCCTCAGCCTCACTTTGTGTTAGTGGTGCAGCATACACCAGCAACAACACCAGGTCCAAAGTGTGTGCATTCAATAGAAAATGATTGCTACCACAATTCTTCCCCATAGGAAATATATTCAAGCAGAAATAGACAAGACATTGCATTGTTTAAAACTATAGTAAGTAAACTGTATTTCTATTAATACTTTTAATTGTTTTTATGCAATGATCATTTTCTTTAGAGTCACTGTATGGCTCTAATTGCTTCTGTATACTGATAATTCGCCTTCAGGTACCTTGGTATACGCCAATTTGCCTTACAGGACCTATATTCCTTAGACTGCTTTATGTACCAATAACTTATACATAATTCTGATAGAAAATGGCTTACTTGACTTTTGCCTTCTTTCATTGTTGTTATTATCTGAGTGTTTGCCTAAACTAGAATCAAACTAATGTTTATCACTAAATAGTGTATCACTAAATAGTGATAAATCCCTGAGCTGTTCTACTTTTAATAGTTGGATCTATCTGACTCTTGTGGTTCCCTTACATGTTTTTATTTTTCTTGTTGCAAGTCTCTCCTTTTCCCTATTCACTGTCTTTAAGGAATCAAAAGAAGAACCCATAAAGGACCATCAAACTGAAGATCAATTCCAGTAAGAGATCACAGGCCAAGTGCTGGGTGTTCACAAGAAACGCGTTGCATGGAGCAAGTTGAGGAGGGTGGCCTACTGGAAATAACATGCCAGTCTTAAAATAAGTTATAATAACTTACTCAACTGGTAACAACACATGATGATAGTTCCAAGGGGAATCCTTTAGAGACCATCTGGATTCTTTCACTTCCCAGGCTGAGAAGGGGCTAAACTGGATTTTTTTGACGCATACAAGGCCTGGGGACAGGAGGTTTAGGTAATTCCATCTGTCTCTGGGAAAGATAAATGGTCAGGCTCATTGATAAAAAACCAGTTCCAGAAAGACTCTACTGGAGTGACCACAGCTGCAAAGCAAGATAGGTAAAGACATCACTGTCTATAGTGTTCAGTTCTGCAGAAGTTCTGAGGAAGACCTCAGTTCTAGTCCTCATTTTAATTTTTTACTCTGTTGGCCAGTAAGGGATACCTTGTTTTTTCCAGCAATGCCTTGTTTAGCTTATAATGCAGTGGTACTAGCATGCTGTGCAAAGAGGATCCATGTTCCCCCCATGATCTCTTCCTTGGGTAAAAGGATGTTGGCTATGCTAAACTTCTTGGGTGAGAATAGACCCTTCAGGATACAGCATAGACATGGGTGACCCACTCCTTTTAGGGGGTAATAATAAAACACCAACAAAAACAATAAATACATAAATAAATACTAAATAAGAGTTTTAATAAAAAGAGCCTGACTTGGCAAACAGTATTTAGGTTCCTTTTATTATTATTTTTTGTAAATTCTGAAATAAAAAGGGCTTTAAAATATTTTCTCACAGATAAGGCTTTAAACAAGTTACTCTGGTGAAATTGTAGGCAGAGAAAAAGCAAATGGGTGAGAATGGTTGGTTTCCACAGTCAGCCTTAGTGAACAATCACTCACACTAGGCAATAAAATGCAACATAGAAAACTTAAAGCCTTTCTGTGTTTACGGGCTCACTGCTTGCATCCGATGAAGTGGGTATTAGCCCACGAAAGCTTATGCTTCAAAACTTTATAGTTAGTCTTTAAGGTGCCACAGGACTTTGTTACCTCTGCTATTCCAGACTAACACGGCTACCTCTCTGATTCTTGATAGTATTTTTTTCTGTCTTTTCCTGCAGCTGTTATATCATGTATCATGTTTATTTGAGTTCAGCTGTAAATTCTGGTGTAAGGAATCTGACCTCATGTGTTTTCTAAGACTGTGGACATTAATGCCTTTATAAGTAACAATAATAACTCAAGAATCAGAGAGGTAGCCGTGTTAGTCTGGAATAGCAGAAGTAACAAAGTTAACAAAGTCCTGTGGCACCTTATAGACTAACTATAAAGTTTTGAAGCATGAGCTTTCGTGGGCTAATACCCACTTCGTCGGATGCAGGCAGTAGAGTCCTGTGGCACCTTAAAGACTAACTAAAGTATTGAAGCATAAGCTTTCATGGGCTAATACCCACTTCGTCGGATGCAAAGACGAAGTGGGTATTAGCCCACGAAAGCTTATGCTTCAATACTTTAGTTAGTCTTTAAGGTGCCACAGGACTCTTTGTTACTAATAATAACTCAAGACTTTTGCTAGTGAAAAACAAGTGCTTTGAATTTAACTGCACAGTAAAATATTTAGTAGAGAAAAGATGGAGAGCAGATACATGTAAAAGATAGAAAGGGGTCTTCACTTGGTTATAACCAGTTAACAAATGTAGGAAAAAAAATGTAACTTTTTTGTTGAGAGGATATATTAGGGCAATGCTGCCCTCAACTGGTGGAAAACCCACAATGCTCCAATGGTTTATTGCCCAGAAATCCTCTGTGAGCCATGATAAATGAACAAAAGTTCTAATAGTTACAAGAATGTTAATCTATTTTGATTTTGATGTGTATATAAATTTAGGTATGTATACACACACCAAAAACAAAATAAAAATAAAAGATTAAAGTTCTTGTAACATATATATATAAGGACCGTCATGGAATATATATATATTCCATGACGGTCCTTATTCCCTTTGCAAATTTGCAAATGAACTGTAGCTCAGCAATTTCTCTTTGAAGTCTGATATTGAAGTTTTTTTGCTGCAGGGTGGTTACCTTTAACAAATTTGCAAATTTGACACCATCAAATCAGACTATGAATGGCCCAGCTAACTACAAAAGCAGTTTCTCCTCTCTCGGTGTTCACACCTCCAGATCAGCTGCTAGAAGAGGACCTCATCCTCCCCGATTAGAGATAACAAGGTAGTGGAGCCTAATTGAACTAACCTTGTTATCTCTAACCTGGTTCTTGCCTACTTATTTACTCCTGCCCCTGGATACTTCCACTGCATGCATCCGATGAAGTGGGTATTAGCCCACGAAAGCTTATGCTTCAATACTTTTGTTAGTCTTTAAGGTGCCACAGGACTCTTTGTCGCTTTTGGGAAACCGTGCCATCAGTTGCCTGATGGCGTTTGCCTCTTGTTTACAGACTTATCCAAGAACTCAAGCACAGAACTAATAACTAGAGGGAAGAACTTCCCTCTGACTCCTCTAGGCCTAGGGGTGAACCACATTGCTCCTGTGGCATGAGATAACTTGCACTGCTCTAGATGCTGCTGCACTTGTTTAGTGAAGACCTCAGTTTTCAGCAGAATTAAGATGGCACCTTTTAACAACATGACAATTACCTTAAAAGAAATAAAAGGTGTTCCACTGTGCTGAATGATAAACCAGGTTTTGTATCTTCAGATCTGTGTTGCTCACATAATCAGGGCTACAAAAGGAAATTGGTTTTCACAGACTTACCACACAGAGATTCAACAGATGTCTCAAATTGCTGGCACTGTGGTACCCAGTTCCTATTTTCTTCCATCAACATGGCTAGGGTGGAAGAACTGGGTTGGGGAGAGAGAGTCCCCTCCGCCCTCTTTCTCTTTGGGCTGCTCCTGGACACGTGCTTTCCACATGGCAATGCAAAGTGGCTACTGCTACAACAGCTAGCCAGCTAGGCACCATTTGTTTTGAGAGATGATGCTTACTTGAGAAGATCTCCTGAAAAATGCCGATGGTTGCTCTTGGATAGGTAAGTATTGTATTTGTGTGGTCCCTTCTCCCACGCTGCTTAAGGAATTAAATAAATAGTAGATCACAAGTACAAACAGCTTTTGTCTAGCACAGCATGGTAACACCGGTTAGTGGCTCTGGTCAGAGGAGTTCAGATATACTCATGCAGAGCGACAAATGAGTCTCCAAAAGGCTTTTGGAAATGTCCCGTTGCTCCTTGTTTAACTGCAAGAGTAAACTGCTGACAAGGCAGAACTCCATGGCACACAGGGAGCATTCATCACACACAGGCTGCTCAATGTTTTTGCATAAAATGAAATTTGAAAGGTTTTGAAATTCTCCTCTTTCCTGGAAGAATGGGGTCATGCAAACTGTCAAGGGAAAGTGCATGGAGCACAAAGATTGAATATTAGAAGTCTGAAGCAGGGTAGGACTCTTTAGCCTGGGATCTCAAACTCATTCTAGGGAGAGGGCCTAATTCTATTTTTAATTTTGGCTTGTGGGTGGAATATAAATGTAGGACTCCACACTGCCCTCAATCTATAGTGGCTCTGCCACTTATGTCATCTGGGAGGCTTGCACAACAATCAAGGGTAGAATAGAGCCTTTATAGACTGCAATATAAACCATGGATTAGTAGTGGGACTTGAGTCAGCTGACCCGTGTTAAACCCTGGGTTTGAGCGTCTACACTGTATTTTAACCCTATGTTAAGACTTTTCTAACCTAAGCTAGAATGTAGGACTTTGGCATCCATACTGCAGTGTGCAGACCCAAGTCAAAGTAAGCACATTCAAGAGTCCCTAGTGTCCCCCATCCCCAAAACATGGTTGCTGTAGCCTAGGCCATGGTACACTGTGGGAAAATTTTACTGCCCTCCCTGTATAGTATTAGGAAGCCACTTGCTTTGCAAAAGTCTTGATTAATTTGCTCTCCATTGCAAGCCCAGGAGGCTCTCTGACAGTGTGCTGGCAGATCAGTGATCAAAAGAGAATGGCTTAATGCTAACCTGAGCTGGTACCAACTGCAAAGGGGTGGGAGTGGGGCTTTCATTTCCATTAGAGTGGATTTCAGATTGTTGGGATAGAGAGGACTAAGGAATTTGTCCTATGCAATTGTGGGATACTTCCAGCTGACCCCTGGGACCCGAGTCAAGTGGGGCTGCATCTACACTGCGAAGCAATAGGGCTTGTTTGCTGGATTCCGGCTTCCCTTAAGCTCAGACCTTCCAGCCCTGAAGGGTCCTGGGACCCTGGGTCAGAACCCTCAGTTAGTGCAATCACAGTGTTAACACAAGGGGGGTTAGGCTTGAGCACCGTTTATGTTGCAGTGTAGACATATCCTACGTGATAATCCTGGCAGCATAGAGGGGTCATAAAGGAATTGCAAGTGGCCAGGAAATGGTTTCTCCTGCATCGTGTGACAAATTACTGCCACTATATTGATGGGTCCTGCGCTTTCTCTTCTTGTGGAGAATTCAGGGAGCCTATTTCTTGCCCCTGAACAGGGTCTTAACTGTCCCACTAGTATCCTAGAGGGGAGAAGTGGAGAGGGAGGGACCCGGGCCCGCCCTCTACTCCAGGTCCGAGCCCAGGGGCCCTGAGGATAGCGGTAAACCACTGGGATTAGCTACTCCTTCCCCTGGGCTACTTCCCTCTCCTACTCTTCAGCTTATGGGGGCTTCCTGCCCTCTCTCTACACAAGCCAGGTGTTCCTTTACTTAGGGTCTGGGTCTTTCTTAGCTCTCCACTCCAACTCCTCCAAACTGCTCTCAGTTCCAATACCTCCAAACTGCTCTCCGCTCCAATGCCTCCAAACTGCTCTCCGCTCCAATGCCTCCAAACTGCTCTCCGCTCCAACGCCTCCAAACTCCTTCCAAACACCCACACCTGTCTGCCTGAGGCAGGGGTTTTTATTAAGGTCCTAATTGACAGCAGGTGCTCCAATTAGCCTGCTGCCTGCTTCCCTAGTCTACAGGGAGCCACGCCATAATGAACCTTGAGTTGATATATCTCCCCTCAAGCACTCTGCCACAGCTCCCTGACCTTCCTCTATCACAATAGGCACAGCATAGGGCTGGTATAAAGGCAGCACATGGTGCTATGGGGATTTCAGGCTGAGTTGCAGTCCTTAGGCAGCCATGAACTAGAGCAGCTGGGGGACATTTTAGACCCTGACCACCTTTGCCCCTCTTCCTGCTTGGCTCTGCCTGCCCAGCAGAGAATTGGACCCTGCGGATATGAGTGGAATTGGTGTCAATTTATCTTTGTTGTGCACTCACTCCTACATATCTTGTATTTATGGTTAAGAAAAAGTTTCAAGGTTATCAGGGGGACAGTTTTATTTTTAGGGTAATCTTGTTCCCATGAAAACAGACATTTTATCACTAACTAGAATGGGAATAAAACTTGACCCTTGGGGAGTAACTTCTCACATTGCAAAAAAGGAAATATGATTAGGAAAACAATGGAGTTTTCGCCACTTAATTTTTCTGATGGAATAACCCAGAGAAGAACTGTTTCCGTAGATGTGTTCATGTTAATTCTGAAACAATATTCTGCCATGCTATTACTTTTATAGAGTGCATATTTGGAACATGATCCAATGTCCACTGAAGTTATTGGGAATCTCTCAATTGACTTCAGTCAGTGTTGGATCAAATCCTTAGTGATCTCAGCAGAGCATTATGGGCAAAAACAGATTAAAAATGTGTTGCGTTATTTATTTATTTTAAACGTTGGCGGATAAATTAAAAGTCTTTTCCAGGAAATACAGATTTAGGGACAGATTAAATAAAAACTCTGTCCATTTTAGCTCAATACTGTACAGTTTCTGGAAAACCACTTGTTTATTTGCAGGAGATTTTGTATTCAGCCTTGAATTGCATTCCACACCATTGATGAGTCTGTTGTTGTCTGCCCATTAGCAAAATGCAAGATAATGGTGTGTGCTAGCACACAGGCTGATTTGAAAAACTGGCACAAGCCTTCAGTTAAAAGTAAACACAATGACATTTACAATGTTGAGGTTCAGAAAATATTTTGGTTTTAAAAGTGTGCATGTTTTGTTTTCCATCCATGACTGCAAAGCAGAAAACGCCATAAGGGGTTAGTTACTTTCACCATACTTCACTCCAGCTGTGAAGTACTGGGAATCTTTTGGGACTTCCAGGCCAATGAGGTTCAGACAAGCTTGGAAGCTTATCCCACTTTGGGAGGACTAGATGCTCGGAGAATATAGAACCTTTAATTGCTATATCTCCAATCTGAATACAGCTGAAGAACTTGCCTGATTGATAGCCTATGCAAAATGAGCCGGCGGCAAAATCTCCACCCCACAAAAACCGCCACCTTCACAAGCTGCACGGACCAGATGAAGCCGAGGACTGAATGGCAAGGAAAACTGACCTACCAATACAGCCTTAGAAGCAGTCACTATGGAACAAGTTTGAGGCACATTAGTGGGCACCATGGGGAAGTCTGCACTGCTTCCACCCTCACTTCCCAGTTCTGCAGAAGAATGCAGGATTTCAGATTCTACAGCTGTCATTCTGGCAAAAATAACACAGTTCATTCAAACCAAACCTTGGATCTTTTTTTTGGGGGGGGGGGGGTTTACCTATCTCAAATTAAAAGGTTGTGTAAATTCCAGATCTTAACCATCTGAGTAGTCTGAGCACAGACAAAAACCTGCAATATCTCATATTCAGAGTTTAATTTTCCAATCAATACTTGTCTGAACACTTCCTGGGGAGTCTATGCAAATACTTCCCCAGGTACCTGTTTATTCCAACCAGGATTGTGTGCACATAATTTACAGTTCCTATTTTCCCCACTGAGAATTTCAGTTAAGGTTCACATTCAGTTGAAATTAACATCTTCAAACAGAAACCTTTATTTATGGTCTATATATGTCACTTGCCTGCTGCTGGTTTTATGGGGTCCAGACGTACTCCAACCTCAAAAGCTTGGTTGAAATAAAGTTGTATTGAATGTGGAGAAGTCTCATGAGCATCTGAGATGTACCACACACACAGATATAACAGCAGGTGATTAGATGGCAGAAAAATCAACAGCATTCTACTATTCTATACCTCTACTCACATTTTCAAGTATAGAATAAGGGGGAAATAAATTCAGATGATTTGCATTGTGTCTTGTTATGAAAGAGTAAACAAATTCCTTCCTCTCTGAGCTGTATTGCACATCAAGACACTTTCTACACTTAAAACCTTCTGATCATCTCTCCTGCGGCATTTCAAGTGGCTGGAAGCAGCTAGAGATCCAATTTGCTTGTTCTGTATTCAGCACCACCTACTCCAGTTCTTGGCAGGCTAAGTTCAGATACAGCAGGTAAATATTCCTTTCAGCCTCTTCTAAATTAAAATGGCTTCATTTTTGGTAACATGCTAAATTATATAAGGTACATATCTGCTTCTCTACATACTGGCAGACCTTTCGGAGTCTCCAAACACAGGCTAGATATATAATCAACCCACTGTAGTTTAAGCATTTTACTCTATATGTATCCAAATCCCTATCAAAAGTGTAGAGATTAAAGGGAATATCACTACACAAAGGTATTTAGCTGGCTAGTCATAGGCTGTTTTTCCTTTTGCTATTATACACCTATTTTTTCTTGGATAACATTTTATTCCCTTATAATCCAGCTCCTCCTTCTGCAAGATCAATCGGTGGAGCCAACAAGCCTATTTTTGTGACATCATCTATTGCATGGATTCTCTAAGGGCACAACCCGTCTGGCTCCCCCTATATTGCTAAATATTACAGAGTTTGCAGGCAGATAGAGGAAGAGTCTGGTTTGGAAAAGATTGAGAACCACCAGTCTACTGATTAGGTAATGGATGTGGTGCTACAAATCCAACATGCTAGCTTTACTGAGGGATCAAACAGAAAAAGAAGGTCTGCTGGAATGGAGCGGATATGATTTGATCTATAGTGTTGTGTTAAGATATTGTCATGCCTGTGACTAATTTGTTTTTTGCGTTAGCTTGAGGGATTCATATTCTGAATAGCTGCACTTGTAACCAACTTGTGACCATATATATTCAGACACCATTTTTATCAGTGGATCTCGAGCTTTGGACATTCAGCCACAAAAGCGCAGCCCCCCCCCCCCCCCCCAACACTTGAGCTAAAGCAGTAACTTCACCTGCAACAAGTAAGTAGCAGGCATGACTCTGGTTATTCAATATTATCTCAGTTTCACTGATAAGGAAACAGACACAAAGAGACTTGCCTAAGATCCCAGACCCAGCCAGTAGCAGAACTAGCACTTACTCTGAGGCGATCCTATCCTCCAGTGCTGTGGATATGTGGGCTACGTAAGACACAAAACATTGTGAAAAGGGAAACAGCCAGCATGAAATCTGCATATTTCAACTCCCTATTCCAATATTTCCCATGTAAATCTGTATTTTGATAGATTACGTGACATTACTTTCAATCACAGACAAAATGTACCGCTGGCACCCTGAATTGGCGCAGGAAGGCACAATGCAGGGTTGCCCCCACCTTAAATAAATCGAGCTTGCTTTTGCCTATTTTTTTCTCCATTTCTGCATAGGATCTTGTAAAAGCAAAAAATTAAATGAGCAAATGAAACCTCAGGGGTGCTCAGCTGTTGTGAATGCATCTTCGGCCACTTTGTAATGAAACAAGAGAAAACTGTGTGCACACTAGACATCTCCGGCTGCAGAGGTAACTGATGCTGAGATAACAAACAGAGCCATGGTAAATGGTAACATCTCAGAGCTGATTTCCCTCTCTCTCCCAACCGAAGATTATTTTCATTTCTCACTAGAAGCCTCAAGCCATCGTGTGTATTTTCAGTCTTGCCATAAGAAGAAGGGCACTTGTAAATGTTCTTTTCCTAGTTTTAAAGAGAGATACTATATGATGCGAGTATGTGAAATAACTTCTCTTCACTTTATTACTTATATATGTCCATCTGAAGCATAACCTACTTACATAAGGGCGTTCACAAGAGAGAGAGAGAGAGAGGACTTAAGCTACATTAATGTTCAAAGAGGCTAATGACAAATACATGTTCCATGTTGTCGAGGGCTAAGAATGATCACACCAGACTTTTTGGCTTAATTATGTCCTATATATGTACAGTAGAGTGAAGCATTGGTGTCAGTATGTGCGTGTAAGTATGTTTTAACAAAGAGTCCTGTGGCACCTTAAAGACTAACTAAAGTATTGAAGCATAAGCTTTCGTGGGCTAATACCCACTTCGTCGGATGCAAGGATGTGCTTGCATCTGACGAAGTGGGTATGAGCCCATGAAAGCTCATGCTTCAATACTTTAGTTAGTCTTTAAGGTGCCACAGGACTCTTTGTTACTTCTGCTATTCCAGACTAACACGGCTACCTCTCTGATTCTTAAGTATGTTTTATGTGTCCACCACAGAGCATGCAAGTCTTTTACAGACATCACCTACAGAGCCTGCCTCTTTAGCTCAAGCAGTAGAGGGGTAAGCAATTATTTTTTGTCAAGATCCAAATTTCTTGGTCAAGATATAGTCAAGGTCCAGATTCCAGAGAAAATAATAAAAAATAAATAATAATAATAATAAATGATTATAAGTAGTAAATAAAACGATTTCATGGTCTGTACAAAAGTGTCTGATGGTCTCGATTTGGCCTGAAGGCCACCTATTGAATACCTGTGAAAGAGACCTATATCTTTATCTCTAGAGATTCCCTAATTCAATCCTGGGGGGGGGGGGGGAGGGGGGGAGTAGGGAGTCACTTCAAATCATGAACAAAATGTACACATAGATTTTAAGTGCTAAATTTTCATAGGGGCCTCAACCTACCTCCATTTTTGCACATGTAGCTTTGTGCACATGCCTAGTAAGGGCTGGATTTGCAGAGAGGATGGCCCTGGGGATGCTTAACCTCAGCACAGTGTAAAGCTTAGCTTAGCTTCATAGCGGTGTGCAGGGTGGGGAATGGTAGAGCCAGAAGATCTGTCACGGCATGAATCCTCTGATCTTCCCACCGGCAGGTGGATGAACATTAAGGGTTCAATAGGCTCATTCAGCCATAAGGCTGGTTTAAGATGCATAGAATGGCTCCGCATTCACTCCATGAGCTCAGTTTCCCCCAGCCTTCTACACTCGGGCTGAGAACTGGGAGTGGGTTTAACCCAAAGCATGCAGGCACGAGTTTCCATGCACACAAATGAAGGACACTTTATCATTTGGTCCAGAAGACAAAAGCACCTTAAACAAAATATGGGAAAAACAGCTTCTGTACAAAAAACAGCCTGTATCTACACTTACTAATAGTTACCTTTCTTCTCTAATAAAGTGGGTCCTTCCCATGTCCCCAGAGTTCAGTCTGTTGCAAAGCTGGCTGGTTTCACAAGAACCAGGATCCAAATAGTAATAAACCCCCACCCCTGCTCCACAAGGGGTTCTCTCAGTGAATGGATACTGAGTGCTTCTCTGTCCTCTGTGTTTTTACTGAAACAGCCTTTTGTTTCTGTTCACAGGCAAGGCAAACCCAAGTCTTATTCCAAAGTTCCTTTTTTTACCTTCAAGTTTGTTTTGATTGTTTGCAGTTGCCGTTGATAGTTTCCAATTGAAAGGCTTCTCTACCCGCCGGATCGGTGGGTAGCAATCAATCTTTTGGCGATCGATTTATTGCATCTCGTTAAGACGTGATAAATCAATCGCCAACGGCATCCCCGTTGATTCCGGAACTCCAGCTCGCCGTGAGGCGCAAGCTGGAGTCAACATGGGAACGTGTCACCGACCACCGCCGCCATGAGGATGGCAGGTAAGTCGGCCGAAGATATGCTGATTTCAGCTACTTTATTCACATAGCTGAAGTTGAGTATATTCGGTTAATTCCCCCTCCCCCCCCCCCACTGTAGACCAGCCCCAGGTATTGTTCAAGGCTAAACAACTAAGCCTTGCATTGCATCACCAGCTAAAAAGGGCAGGGTTACAATTTTCCACTGCAGGAATGGGGCACAGCTGAGGTACATTATCCCCCGACTCAAGCCATGTCTACACATATAGGGGTGCAGTGGTGCAGCTGTACCAATACATCTGTGCCTCTGCAGTCCATCTGGAGAAGACGCTCTATGCCGATGTGAATGGCAGAAGCTATGTCAGCAGGAGACGCTCTCCTGCTGACATAGCGCTGTGTAAATGAGTGCTTAAGTCAGTGTAATGTATGTCGTTTGGGAGGGAGGTGGCGTCAGAATATTTTGCTAACATATGCGGTAGTGCAGATGCAGCTTGATTTTTACTCCACGTCCATAAACAATATTTTCAATATAAATACATTATCCTTAAATATTACCCATACATGCTTCTCACAATGATTATGAATCTTGACGAGTCACAATCTTTCTGTAGAAACCTTCCATGTTACTCTTCATTGATAATATCCTGTAAGACTTGCGTTTGGTGTAGTGAGTTTGTCAGGCCTGAGGTGAGAGTAGTTTGCAAAGAACAGGAGACCCTTTGCCAAAGAGTCTTTGTGTCACACTGTCCAAGCAGAACAAAGACTGTCCCTGCCACAAAGAGCTTATAATTTAAGTATATGCTGAGAGACAACAGGTCAGAAGAGCACAAGGTAATAGACTCATAGACTCACAGCTTTTAAGGTCAGAAGGGACCTTTATCATAATCTAGTCTGACCTCCTGCACAACACAGGCCACAGAATCTCACCCACCCACTCCTGCAACAAACCTCTTACCCATGTCTGAGCTATTGAAGTCCACCAATCATGGTTTAAAGACTTCAAGGTGCAGAGAAGCCTCCAGTAAGTGACCCATGGCCCAGGCTGCAGAGGAAGGTGAAAACCTCCAGGGCCTCTGCCAATCTACCCTGGAGGAAAATTCCTTCCTGATGATGATTCACATGATTAGAAGTGGTCACAGACCATCAGCTGCCTAACTGTTCTTAAACTGCGTAGGCTTTGTGATAGAGATGAGTTGACAGGATTTAAAGGACAGTGTGGTGGTCTTGAGGATTTTTACAGGGGCTCCAATGGATTAGGGTGGCAGGGGAGAATGCATGATAGTGCTTGTTTGGAAACTTGACAAATAGACAATCAAGACTAGCATTATTGTCAGAGCTAACGAGGGGATGAAGTCTCAATACAATATGAAATAGCTACAGCAATGATGGAAAGTGAGCTGCAGCTCATACCTGGCTTTGAAGACACTCACAGAGAGACTGGTAGTCTTATAACAGGGGAGAGAATTCCATAGACACAGTTTAGGCAAGGCACTCTCAATGCTTAGCTGGAATCTGGACCCAGATGACCCCGACTAACTCCACACAATCTGGCTTCTCTGTTCTATCCCCTACGATGGAGGATAACTGTCCTCAGATTGGTAATTTCTTAGTAACTCTGGGGTTCCTTTAGACTAACTGCTTTTGGATGCTCAAATAGTCATCATGCCCCAAATGCTTGCTTTCATCTGTGACTGACTAGAAAACTGCACGTCACGCTATTACACACAGAGTTGGCCATGTACATCCATGTATTTGTAAGCCTGATTATTGCTAATAATTATATCTAGGAGTTGAGTCATATGCCCTGAAAAAGCTCCAACTGGTAGAAGACACAACAACTCATCTGCTTAGCAACACAGTCCACTTTGAACACATCATCTCAGTGATCCATTGCCTGCACTAGCTCCCCACAGAATGCAGAGCCCAGTCCTGTCCTATCCTGATATTCAAAGTCCTCTATGGGATTGGCTCTGCTACCTGAGACTGCCTCTCCCTCAGTGACCATCCAGAACATCTTCTTCCATCAGAACAATGAAAGTGTCAGTCAATAAGAGAGGTTTGTGAATACAGGAGACTAATTTTAGAGGAGCTGAACCTACACTGTAGAATTCACTCTTGGAAGAGAGAATGATCACCACTATTGGAACAAAAAGCATTTCTTCCACTTAGCTTTCCCTCAGTAAATTCTTCTCACAGGTGTAACACATCTACTCATACATATAAAGAAAAATACAACCTCTCCTCCCCCTTGTAAACCTGCCAGGTTATTTCTCCTACAGGGAGAGATATTGATATTTCTATTTCTATTTTTTAAAACTTGGAAGCTTATCAGAGACTGTGGAGATGGTGACAAATGTAAAATGGAACAAGTGGTTCCCAAGATGTCTAGCAGTACCTGGCTCTCTGCTTCCCCAACAATAGTATATATTCCATCCTGGGTTGCTTTAAATAGTGTGACTATGGGGGCAGAATCTATGAGAAAGCCCACATTGTCACTCTTTCATTTCTTCTTATTCTCTTTTATCAGTGGCAGGAGTGCTACTGACTGGTGATTATTGAAAGATTAATATTACTACAGTAGAACCTCAGAGTTACGAACACCAGAGTTACAAACAGAACAGTCACATGCCAGACAGCCAGACAAGGCCTAGGCCTAGGGTGGCAAATTTGCAAGGGCGTCAAATATGTAATAGCAGCATTTTTGTAATCACAGCATCAGTGATGTCGTGATTCTACCAATCATAACGTGTATTGAAACCACCAACGATGGCGTGACACCATTTAGTAAACATACTCACGCGCATCCTAAATGTTAATAATAGTATATTTGATACATACCAGACTCCTGATTGAACATGGGGTTTTGGATCCATGCGCGGTCCCATGCTATAAGCGAAAAAATCATGCTATACAGACGTGCATTCAAGCGAGGGTCCTCTGTACTTGTAATTTTATTTATAATAAAACTTGTAAATGTTCAATTATTTTAATGATATTTAGATTCATTTTAGTTCAAATGAATTTGAAAAAAACCTAAATCAAGTTCATATGGGGTTGGAGGGTGGCAATTATTTCTGGGCCTAGGGGCGGCAAAATCATTACTCCCCCACTGCACACACCTCATTTGGAACCAGAAGTACTCAGGCAACAGCCGAGACCAAAAAATAAAATAAAACAAAACAAAAAAAGCAAATACAGTACAGGCCTGTGTTAAATGTAAACTACTAAAAAAATAAAGGGAGAGCAGCATTTTTTTTTGCATAGTAAATAGTCAAAGCTGTATTTTGTTAATGTTCAGTTGTAAACTTTTGAAAGAACAACCATAATGTTTTTTTTCAAAGTTATGAACATTTTAGAGTTATGAACGACTTCCATTCCCACTGAGGTTCTACTCTACTTTGGACTTTTGAAGGACCTCACAGCCCAGAAAAGAACTAAAGTGACTCACCCAAGGTTATGTACCAAATCTGTAGTAGATCCGAAATAGAATCGGAAGGGACCTCAAGAGTTCATCTAGTCAAGTCCCCTGCACTCATGACTTGCCCAAGTATTATGTAGACAGGTGTTTGTCTAGCCTGCTTTTAAAAATCTCCAGTGATGGAGATTCCACAACCTCCCTCTATGCAATTTATTCCAGTACTTAACCACCCGGACCTGGACAGAATACTGCAGTTGAGGCCTAATCAGAGCAGAGTAAAGTGGAAGAATCACTTCTCATGTCTTTATTACAACACTCCTGCTAATGCATCCCAGAATGATGTTTGCTTTTTTTTTGAAACAGCATTACACTGTTGACTCATATTTAGTTTATGGTTGACTATGACCTCCAGATCCCTTTCTGCAATACTTCTTCCTAGGTAGTCATTTCCCATTTTGTATGTGTGCAACTGATTGTTCCTTCCTAAGTGGAGTACTTTGCATTTGTCCTTATTTAATTTCATCCTATTTACTTCAGACCATTTCTCCAGTTTGTCCAGATCATTTTGAATTTTAATCCTGTCCTCCAAAGCACTTGCAATCTCTCCCAGCTTGGTATCATCCGCAAAATTTGTAAGTGTACTCTCTATGCCATCATCTAAATCATTGATCAGGATATTGAACAGACCCCGACTCAGCACTGATCCCTGTGGGACCCCACTCATTATGCCCTTCCAGCATGATTGTGAACCACTGATAACTACTCTCTGGGAACCGTTTTCCAACCAGAACCGAGATATCCGGGTGCCCAGTCAGCACTAATAATATCTGAGCCAAAAAATGAGAGACATTTTGTGTACTAATTGATTTGTGGGGTAAAAAAAGTCTTTAGGTGAAAACACCAATGCATTTTAAAAAGTCTCAGTTTCCATCCATATATTTTGGAACTGAAGCAAGAAAGAATCACAAGCTGTACCAGTAACTAGGGATATTTTCTCACTAATGGCAATGGAAACTCTGTTTAATGTATTATGAACAAATATGGACATGAAGTTGGGAAGCTGCACTGCTACCAACTCTTACAGATACAAACAAGCATGCATACAGAGGCCAAAGCAATACTCAGTGATGTTTTGACTGCATTGTAACAGGTTCCTATGATAAGAAGTGGCTGGTGCCCAACCAATTAGTCCATCAAGCCAAGAAAGATTTCCATTTGGTGATCCTGAATGATTGCAGCCTGGCTGCCATTATCACAGCACTACATTATTCTGTTTCTTTAAAAAAATTACCAGGACTTGCCACTGTTAGGAAGGGAACTATACCTTCTTAGTACATGTCTAGACTAGTTTACTGCTTTTCAGTGTGACTTCTTGTCACAGGATCAAAGCCAGGGTGAGGTTTTTGACTGCTGCTGACCAAGGCAGTCTCTGTGTAGTCTTCAAAGACAAGCGAATTTGCCAACAACTGAGTCAGTTTAGACAGCCTGCCAGGAATTTGCTGCATGCCACAGGATATAGTTTTGAGTCACATTCTAAAAACAGCCTTGATACAGAAGCACTTAAAAAGAAAAAGTCTGCAGCTCCCAGACAGTCTAAACCCAGTGCTTGCTACCCCTTTCTTTAAGGAGAATTGCTGTCAGATTTCAGAGTGTTTAACTGGCTTCCTATATGCACTGCTGTTTCTTTAAGCACAGTGTCACATTTATTAGAAAGGGTGATAGTGGACTACATACTATGTTTTAATGAATGTGCCATTATGTGGAAAGACAATGTCTGATGCAACATGTCTGATGCAACATGCATTGTAGGGGTTTTTAATGGAAACTAGTGGCTGATTGGATGTTTAGAGGTGCACGGTGATGATGCCCACACATCTCATATCACAATCGGACTAACACTTCGATTGACAATAATATGGAAGATTTCCCTACGAAATAAGAAATATTTTGTTTGATGCACCACTAGGTGTCACCACGTCTTCATTTTTTAAGAAGAAGTTGAGTTTTTCTATGCCTGGGAGAAAAAAAAATATTCAAGGTGAAGGCGGGAAGCCAGTGGACTATCCAGATCCCTGGTACATCTTCAATCAAAAATCTCTTTATTAAATGCAGGTTGGTCGATAGCATAGTCAGAGAAAAATGAGGAATCACTCCAGTCACTTCTGTGGATTCTTGCCATTTAACACCATGTTGAAGCACTAAAAACTTCATAAACATAGGTAGTTCGAAAGTCTTCGTATGGCTGGCACACAGAGGAGTTCTGCCTGTATCAGTGTGCTTCACTGTATCTGAAATAAGCCCAAATCTGAGTAGGGTTACAGCTGTGCTAAGTCAAAGGATTACTTTCTATACTTATGAACAGCCAAGTCTTATTTTTTAAATGCCTCTCAGAGTAGCTGGCTTTGTTAAATTAACTACATTTGAGTGCTCCTGTCATTTTGGTAGCTTTGGTGGTTGATTTTTACATATCCACAGAACAAGTACAGGCCAGGCAGCAGCAATGCAAGCTTCCCCCATGCTGCCCCATCCCAGACCTAGCTGAATCACCTCCAGAGATAGGAGCGCAGTTCCCGTTCCCTGGACCAATCATTTCCTTGGTCTTTCTACTGACGCTGCCAAAGAGGTTGACAATTCGTGCCAGGGGAGTGGTGGTTTTAAGAGGTGAACTGGACTGATATCTCCAACTCTTTTCACACAGATCCCCAAACAGCCACTAGACAGCAACATTTCTGGTCAGTAACACTGTGGTCCAGATATAAGGCAACAAGATAGAGAAGAAAGATGCTGGAGTATGAAGCCTCTTCCCTGAACTTTCTAGTACCCCTTAAAGCACAGTAATTAAAAAACTAACACAAACAATGTGGCCTTATCAAGAACGCACAAGCATAAACTGCATGGGCACACTCTTCCCTTTTTTGCATTTGATTCTTCCTCTTGTGGGGGCTGCCTAGGTAGAGAGAGCCCTGAGAAGCGGAGGAAGAACTGCATTGGCAGGATGGCTGCTTCTGGGTAGTTTGCAAGAGGTTGGCAGCAAGAAGAGATTGAACTGGCTGCCCCACAGAGAAACATTTTTTTGCTCTGATCCCCTAGCGAAGCACACAGTTGCTGGATGATTTAGCGCTTATTCTCTGAGCCAGAGGAAAAAACCAATCATTTCTGGCAGTAGTCAGCTTTCAACTGACCTCCTAAATAGTTAAACCTGGTACTATCTCTTCTTCCCATTTTAGGCCTTCCCCTCCCAGAACTATAGAGGGGCTTAGGGTGTCAGCTCCTGAGTCACCTGTACTATATCTTAGAGCTGTAGGGTTATCACAGTTCCCATAAAGGCAGACACTTTATCCTAATAACCTCCTTTTTCAGGTCATCCCACAAAGGCTTTGCGAGGTCCCAAAGGCAGGCTCACGAGTCCTTTTTCTCTTATAGAACAGATGTAAAGGGTGTTTTTATTGTAATGAGTCCTAAGTTTCCATCTTCATATTCTATAAGTCTGAAATTTGAGAACCAGGGTTTGTATGAGTTAAAGCCTATGGTTTCCTCTATTATACGTGCTAAAGCCATGTCACTGGGGTGGTCCTGGCATAACGCTTCCAGACAAAGAATATAAAAATGATTTTTGTAAGTACAGGACCTGTCCGATTTGAGTCACATCACAAATATGTAATTAAACCACTGCAAAAATTATGAATGATTACTACTCCAGAGAGTTGGGGCAGCACAGAAAACTCTACTCCATTAAGACTCAGATGTAGAAGTTTGTTTTAAAGGGCACCCTCAACTCTTAAAATTAAAAACTTTCAGAGTTTTTAACCTACTATAACAAATACACAAAAATATTTTTCTTTATATTTTCCAGTCTATTTTCTTTGTGCATTCCATAGAGCTTTGTGTCTAGTCCGGGCCACTGTTTCTGCGATAGTCAATTTCTTCTCTTATTTGTGTAGGTCTTTCACACAGCACCATGGGAAATACTTTATGGGAGATCCTTTTTAAGTTGGAAAATGTGACTGTAAAACCACAAAAAATAATAGGGATTTATTGGTAATTCTTGGACTTAAAAAATAATTTTAACTCATTTTTAAAATTCACCTAAATCAACTTTTGTACCAGATGACTGGACGATAGCTAAAAGACTCCACAGGTGATTTTGGCAATTACAGGTCAATAAGCCTAATGACAGTACCAGGCACATTGGCTGACATTGTAGAAAAGAACAGAATGATCAGAGACGTAGATAAACATGATTTGTTGGGGAAGAGTCAACATGGCTTTTATAAAGATAAATCATGCCTCACCAATCTATTAGAATTCTTTGAGGGGGTCAAAAAACATAGACAAGGGTGATCCAATGGATATAGTCTAGTTGGACTTTCAGATAGCCTTTGACAAGGTCCCTCACCAAAGGCTCTTAAGCAAAGTAAGCTGTCATGGGATAACGGAACAGGGTGGCCAGAAAGTAAGTGTGAAAAATTGGGATGGAACTGGGGGTAATGGGAGCCTATATAAGAAAAAGACCCCAAAATTGGGACTAACAGGGAAGGTCCTCTCATGGATCAGTAACTTGTTAAAAGATAGGAAACAAAGGGTAGGAATAAATGGTGAGCTTTTAGAATTGAGAGAGGTAAATAGCAGCATCCCCTAAGGATCGGTACTTGGGCCAGTGCTGTTCAACATATTCATAAATGACCTGGAAAAAAGGGTAAACAGTGAGGTGGCAAAATTTGCAGATGATACAAAACTATGCAAGATAGTTAAGTCCAAAGCAGACTGTGAAGAGTTACAAAGGGATCTCACAAAACTAGGTGACTGGGCAACAAAATGGCAGATGAAATTCAATGTTGATAAATGTAAAGTAATGCACATTAGGAAAAAAAATAATCCCAACTATACATACATTATGATGGTTCTAAAAGAGATCTTGGAATGATCATAGAGAGTTCTCTAGAGACATCCACTCAATATGTAGTGCCAGTCAAAATAGCTAACAGAATTGTAGGAACCATTAGGGGAAGGATAGACAACAGAACAGTAAATATCATAATGCCACTACTTAATTCCAAGAAATGCCCACACCTTGAATACTGTTTGCAGTTCTGGTTGCCCTATCTCAGAAAAAGTACAGAGACGGGCATCAAAAATTATTAAGAGTATGGAACAGTTGCCATATAAGAAGAGATTAAAACCACTGAAACTGTTGATCTTAGAAACAACTGAGGGCGGATATGATAGAGATTTATAAAATCATGAATGATAAGGAGAAGGTGAATAAGAAAGTATTATTTAACCCTTCACGTAACACAAGAACTAGGGGGTCATCCAATGAAATTAATAGGAAGCAAGGTTAAAACAAACAAAAGGAAGTACTTCTTCACACAGTGCACAGTGGAACACCCTGTGGAGCTCATTGCCAAGGGATGTTGTGAAAACCGAAAGTATAACTGGGTTCAAAAAAGAATTAGGTAAGTTCATATAGGATAGGTCCAAGATGGTCAGGGATGCAACCCCAAGCTCTGGATGTTCCCAAACCTCTGACTTCCAGATGCTGGGATGGACAACAGGGGATGGATCTATTGACAATTGCTCACAACACCTAACTTTTAGGCATCTAGAAAATCACAGGAACAGGAACACATTGTGATCCACAAAGACCGAGTTAGGTGTCTAGCCTCCCTGTATGATGAATGAGGAGAGATAAGGGCCTTTGCATGCTAGGCGGTTCCCCATGGAGCTAGCCAATGGGAGATGTCGATGACAGGAATGTGTCCTAAGCCCTGTCCCTGTCACTGAGATTGGCGTCTATGTCCAGGCTGCAAGGAGGCACCTACCTCTGCTATAGACTCATAACCTGGAACTCCTGTTCTGGAATCAGGGTGTCTAGGTGCCATCGGTGCTTATAACAATGAGCTAAACAGGGGCCTAATTCCAAAATGGCTGGAGGAGGAGGTGCCCGTGCTATACATTTTAGTTCAGTGGTTAGCATATTAACCTAGAATGTGGGGGACACTGGTTCAATTCCCACCCTATGCCCGAGGGGAGAAAGGCTCTGAGCAAGGGTCTCCCACTGCTCAGAAAAGTGCTCTAACTTCTGAGCTCTGGGATTCTCTGATGTTAGGGGCTCCCTCAGTCTCTCCCTTGAAGCTGTCCTGCGGTGGATAAATCTTTAAAGAGTCATTGGACTAGAAAGAAAGAGAGAGAGTTTAGGCATCTATGGGATTTGAGGGAAGTTTCTGGATCACAGTGGAGCCTAAACCCGGGACTAAGCTCTCTAAACCTCAGACTTAGGCACCTAAATACTTTTGTGAATCCCACCCTAAGTGACTTGCCCAGATTCGCACAGGATGTCTGCAGCACAGCAGGAATTGAATGTGGGTTCTAATATCAGAGAAAAAAAGTAAAACCTGTTAACTCCTCCCATTGAGGGCTGGTTAGCTAGAGACCTGTGAGGCAGTAAAATACATGTGCTGGCATGACCAATATTCAAGTTTTTAGTGAGCACACCAGTCAGTCACTGCCCAACTGGTCAGGAAGGAAAGACCATTTCAGTGACCCACAGCTAATTACTTTAAGTACTTCACTCTGGCTGTTTGTTGGCCACAAGTCAGGAGGCAGGGAGGAAATCAGGGGCTGTCACTCCACAATCAAATGGATCAATACATTGAAAAGAAACAGCAAAGTAACATCAAAGAATAGCATCCCTTAAAAATGTAGTTAGTTTAGAAAAATAGTTAAGCACAATTCTTAATGGATGTTACCAAAACGAATCCTCCCAAGCCTTGATGCAGAGTGAATTTCCAAACCTGCGTACCTAAAGCATACACCTAAATTACCAATTTTCATAAGTGCTGTTCCTATTGATTTCCACTGAAATTGCAGGCTTTCAGTGATATCCGGTACATTTATTAGGTGCTTAAATATGGCTTTAGTTGACTAACTTTAGGTACCCAGGTTTGAAGATCTTGAGCTAAGATGTGCATGTTGCAGTACATCCCATTCAGCTATCAGCCCCATCACAAACACTGGACCCTGTACACTTAGTATACAGTAGATTCTCGATTATCCAGAATTGGGTTAACCAGGATGTGGATTAACCAGGATGTCTAAAAAAATATGCCTAACTCCCAGGCCAGCTCTGGCTTTGTTGCCGCCCCAAGCACACACAAAAAAAACCCCCCACCAGGGCACAGGGCAGCCAGTGAACCAACACCCCCTCACCCAAGCGCAGGGTGGCTGGTGAACTAATGCCCCCCTCCCCATATTTCCTATGGATGGTGATTATCCAGGATTTTATTAACCAGGATTAATTTTTTCCCTATCATCCTGGATAATCGAGAGTCTACTGTATTTTATAAACCAGAAATTGGGTCTGGGCTAGTAGGCAGTCACAGTCAGTCAAAAACATAGCTCGAGGTGAACTCTGCAAGCAGCACTGAAAGCATTTTTTTTTTAAAATGGGCAGTCTCCAGCTAGCTGTACCAGAGATGTTGGACAGCCCTAGTGGAAGCAGGTGGAAGTCCATTGAAGACCATGAGAGCTTCAGCTACTTAGGCTAGAGCAGAATATGGCCCATTGTATCCACATATATAAATGATTTCCCAAACTTTACATTTCCGATCAATACAAGGGTTGAGTGGCTCACCTTTACTCCATTGCTCATGAGCTTGCATTGACATCAAAAATGAACCCTGACTGACCTTGGGTCAGGGGACAGTACTCGATCCTGCTAGTGTAGGCAGGAGACTGGACTCGATGACCTTCAAGGTCTTTCCAGTTCTAGGAGATTGGTATATCTCCATTTATATTATATATAGACTTTTTCCCTTCCATGTGGTTTATTCTCTAGCTTTGCAGAGATCACCCTAGATGGCAAGGGGGAATCGGGTTGGAGACGCATTACTTTGGCTTGCCTCCTGGAGTAGCCATAAATCCTGACCCGTTAGTCTTGTTTCTTTATTCATGCATAGGAAGTGGTCCAGGTACCATTGTGCCCATTCAACTTTCTGCTTCCCTTTTCTTCCTCTTGCCAGTGAATGTGGAGCAGGGAAGATGGCTTGGTAATTGCCTTTTATGATACAGTCGCTGAATGTCCGGAGGTGGAGCAATTTGCCAAGAATGGACTAGTTGAGGGATGTCCATTCAGTAACAGGTAGTGCTCAGGTTGTTTCAGGCCCTTTTCCAAAGCATGTTCTGGTGGCTATATGGCAGCATGCTGCACATTGAGTTTATTATACAACTTCTAGGGGAATGATGTTCTGTTATATCATTTCCAATTCATCATCATACCATAAAGGAAACCCCTCTCACACACAGATTTCATGCAGATTTCAAGGTTCTAGGAGAAAAACGCATGTGACTGCCAATCAGTTAGTGTTTGAAAAGATCTGCCTGCCATCTTTTAGCTCCATCCAATCACAGTGTAGGTGAAAGCGATTTCCTACTTTTACTGGGGAACAGCAACTATTGAGGCTCATAATATACAAAGCATCTAGTAGCATGGTTTCCCTTGGCTCTCAGGAACAGGACAGGTAGTATTCCTATTTATTTGACAGATATCACACATTTTCAGCCTCAAGTAAATACATTTATTGCAAGAAACAGCTTGCAATTACTTGCCCGTGGCTACACTTACCTTGCTAAGGAGATGGAAGGGGCACAGATATTGAATTGCCAAACATAAACTATATTGTGAATATTTACATACAATAGGCATGACAGATGTGGAGTATCAGCAGCACTGGCATTTGCATTCACATGCTATTTTTGATCTGTGTGACCTACTGAGTTGACCTTCTGATATTGAGCCTTGCAGTTAAGTTACCAAGTTTACAAAACCCTAGATTACTTCTCTAAAACTGGAATCTTTTCTGGGAGTGACTAGAGATGTAACTAGCACATCCCAGCACTCTGTATCCTGATGTCTGAAAGCCATACAGATGCAGCAGCAGCTTGATGACCAGCAATGCTTCTTCATAGACTTGGTTTTGCTAAGCAGGATCCCCTACTCAAATCAGGTTGGTTTGCACTGATACACTTCCAATTGCCTCCCCTCATGGCACAGATACAATTGGTGAACACTTGGGAGATCTAGGACTCTCTACCATGCTTCTCTCCCCATTATCTATGTGAGTGACAAGCACTAACCAATAGTTCCCAGCTGTTGAGATATACTTTCTTCTACGCTTCCATTTGTGCATATCATTGGGTGATGTGAGTTGTGGAGGGTTATGGGCAGGGACTTGGCCACAGTATGATGCATGTGTACCCTTCACTGCATTCTTTCCCTTTTCATGCTTCCAAGAGGGGAAGATTGGCACAAGTATGTGCATAGCTTTTGGGCACATTTTGCTCCTCTAAGGCGGCTACTTAAACCATTTTCCCCCCTCAAGGCAAGAATCTGCACCTTTGCATGTGGATTTGGGGCGATAAGAGGAGATCAACATTGGAATGCATCAATTAGGAGTCTGTGGGATTGAAATCACAGTCCGGAGAAAGAATGCCTTGGAGCAGGCACCATATTTGGAAGTAGGGAACATAGAGGGAGGAAATTGCATTCTTTTATTTCACGGCCTTATGAAAGTTTTGCAATCTCCTTTTTACCCCTATCGGAAGGGAAGGAGATTAGAATCAAATCCACGAGGCACACTTGTTTGTGAGAGACCAGAGAGCCTGAGTCTTCCTGAACATACGGGGCCAAACTCATTAACACTGGTTCATTACCTTTGGGGGAGTTACATAGTTGTAACAAAGCAAAATGTCTCTTGTAAATCTGTCTGGATATGGAGAAGTCTTTTTATTTTAACCCAGATTACAAACAGAATAGGCGAAGTTAACATTATGGAAGGAACAGGAGGTATGGGAAGTCCTACAGGCTTTTCTTATATTTTACCTACATGATTTCACTGATGATCGGGAATCCTTGCTGTTACAGATGAGTGCCAAATGGGTTAAGTGAGGTCAACTGTCTGTTGAGCAGATTTTTCTTGCCAGATGCTGGCAGAAAGAGTTGATTCTGACATCTTTTACTAGACATTAGTTCCTGGTTTTTTTTTGGCTCTGTCTCACAAATGTGGCAGCCAGACTGCTTTGGCATTCTTTTATCAAGAGCATTATTCAGTGCTGTAATTTATTTAAGCTCCTGTGCTCTTCATGTCTTGAGTGGAATCAAATAAAACCCCACTGTCACAGAGCTGAAAACGACCAGAAAAGATGTCTGTGTGAAGGGGGTGCGGGAGGGAGGAGTACGAAGGGAAGTGTTAAGGAAATTGAGTGGATGAAAGAATGCAGGGGAGATAATTTCACAGCCCAGTTTTGCAAGGGGGAAAATGCCTGTCTGGCCAGAGAATGTCACTGTGTAATTAGGTGTTAGACATTCCAGAGAGAAAGCATGACAGACAGCGTATCAAGTATAGCAATAGCTCTGAATAACAAATAAAATAAAATACTAAAAAATAGCTTGCTCTCAAGATGAATGGGTAGATTGGTTCATTGGCCAGTCAATGTTATTGTTATGGGATTGTACATATATACTGCAGGGTAAGGGATGGAGGTGGAACATGCATCCCAGCAAAAATTTGCTTTGTGTAGATCAAAAATTGCACCTCTAGATTAGGCTGTAGCTCCTGTTATTTTTACATGTTCTCCAGCATCCCGTGGAACTGGTCTGCACTTGGGACCCAATCCTACAGCAG
This sequence comes from Sternotherus odoratus, assembly GCA_032164245.1. Taxonomy (NCBI): domain Eukaryota; kingdom Metazoa; phylum Chordata; order Testudines; family Kinosternidae; genus Sternotherus; species Sternotherus odoratus. Next base: position 132,963,146 of record JAVMKO010000001.1, on the reverse strand, counting down.
TGAAGTCAATGGAGTTTTATCACCTATTTCAACAGGCACAGGACTGAACCCTAGAGAATCTCAATGTTCGACTTGCTGGGCTGTTAGTACATTGACTGTCCGGGGGCCCTCCCAAAACGTTTGCCAGGTCAGCAACCTCAAGGTCCCCCTTAAATGCTTCTTTTTCTGCTGGCAGACGCATTCCTTAAGCATGAGCAAGGTAAGCAACATCCTGGGGCTGTAAGCCTAGGGCTTGCTCCTGCAAGGTGGTGAGGACTCTAGCCCAATCCAGTGAATCACTTAGATATGTGCTTAAGCACATGGATGGCCTCCTTGAAGCCTGGGACTCTTTCATCCTTAAAGTTAAGCACATGCTTAAGTGCGTCACTGGACTGGGTGGAGTGTTCAGCACCCTGCAGAATCAAGCCCTGCAAGGGTCCTTGTAGTAACCTCAGCAGCCATTGGGCTGATGCCATCATCCCTAGCGCCAAGATTTGAAGAGGAGTCATTACTTGAGATCCCACAAATTATAAGGCTTTTTTTGATCTCCCTTCTCCAGACTGCCTCATTCACAAAAGGATTCATCACCTTCAAAGCAGGACATTACTCCATCCTACCACAGGGCTCACCTACCTCCAGCACAGGTCACAGAGGATATACAAATATATACCCTAAATAATATGATTTTTAAGGTCTAGTATCTTATGTTCTGTCAGAGCTAGAAAATATTGCTATAGAGCACTATATAGGATTCACAGCTTGATAGCTTTAGTTTCTGTCCTTGGTGGTTCATGCATGCGATATCATACCCTGAAAATATCAGTCCCAGAACAAAACAGAATAGTTCATTTACTAGACAAGCCAGGAGACTTTCAACATGCCAACCTTATTGCGCCAGAGTACCTACGGATATTTAAGAACAGATGTTTTATATATATCAATTAAATTACAGAAGAAATTCACTAGCTAAGAAAATCTTCAAGATGTTATTAAAAAGGAAACCGTTACAGGACCTGGCCATGCAGAATTTTGCCAGGCAAAATCAATGAGCATCAGCATCAGAATGAATTATGCCTAAGGAAGGCAGAATAAGGACCATAATCAACTCCTTTTACAGACTTACATAAGAACATAAGAATGGCCATTCTGGATCAGAGCAATGGTCCATGTAGCCCAGTATCCTGTCTTCTGACAGTAGCTAGTGCCCATTGCTTCAGAGAGAACGAACAGAACAAGGCAATTATTGTGAGCCATCCCCTGTTGTCCAGCCCAAGCTTCTGGCAGTCAGAGGTTTAGGGATACCCATACGATCTTGACTAATAGCCACTGATGGACCTACCCTCCATGAATTTCTCTCATTCTTTTTTGAACCATGTTATATTTTTGGCCTTCAAAACACTCCCCTCACAACAAGTTCTATAGGTTGACTGTGTGTTGTGAAGAAATACTTTATTTTGTTTGTTTTAAACCTGCCACCTATTAATTTAATTTGATGACCCCCTAGTTCTTGAGTTATGAGACGTAGGAAATAACACTTCCTTATTTACTTTCTCCACACCAGTTATGATTTTATAGACCTCTGTCATATCCCCCCCTTAGTCGTCTCTTTTCCAAGATGAAAAGTTCTAATCTTATTAATCTCTCCTCATATGGAAGCTGTTCCACAGCCATAATCATTTTTGCTCCCCCTTTCTCTCTCCTTTCCAAATCCAACATATCTTTTTAGAGATGGGGCTACCAGATCTGCACGCAGTATTCAAGATGTGGGAGTACCACAGATTTATATAGAGACAATATGGTATTTTCTGTCTTATTATTAAGGCTATGTTTTAGTCACAGATATTTTTGCAAAAGTCATGGACAGGTCGCGGGCAGTAAACAAAAATTCATGGCCTGTAACCTGTCCGTGACTTTTACTAAAAATACCAGTGAGTAAAACTTGGGTGGGGGGCTGTGGGTCCTCTGGGAGGGGGACAGTCGGAGAGTGCCATGGGTGGTGGGGACAATCGGGGGGCGCTGGGGGAGGTGGCCCAGAACCCTGCTGGTTCTGTTGGGGAAGGGCCGGGCAGCGGCGTATGGGCTGGGACCCCTGCTGGTGCTGGGGGAGAGGGAAGGGTTGGCGAGGCTGGCAAGGGCTCCATGTCCCTACAGCTCCTAGGCGGCGGAGGGGCAAAAGCGTTGGCTACTGCAGCTCCCATTGGCTGGGAACCACAGCCAATGGGAGCTGCGGGGGCAGGGCCTGTGGGCACGGGTAGCGCACAGCCCGAACCACCCTCCCCTGGTCCCTCCACTGCCTAGGAACCTCAGGCCTACAGGCCCGGCCACAACGTTTTGGCACCTGAGGCAGGGAGCTCAAATGATGCTCCCATGCCCCCTCGCTTGGACCAAAACTTTGAAAGGTATCAATTCTGCCTTCTTCCTGTTCTACTCAATTCTGCCTTCTTCCTCTTCTACTCCTCTCATGGTACTGCTCTGCCATGTACCCCAATAAAGGAGAACTAACAACTTAAAGTTCCTTGTTCAAAAATTTTAAGTAACACTTAACTTTCAAATTCCTGAAGAGCAAGTGTAACTTTTCTTGTCTGAATAGTAAATATTGGCATTTTTATCTGTTTGAATAATCAAAGTGGTGCTTTCCATGCCTTCTTGGTTGCAAAGATTTGAACTGCTTACTGAAAGTCCAAAGTCTGGGCCTGCTCATGCTCTATTGAGATGGTTGCAAGACCAACCAGCCTCTCCTGTGTCATTGTGGAGCATAGATGTGTTTTTATTAACATAAGCTTGGAGAAGCTGCGTTCTCCGCTAGCAGCTGTTACAGGATGTGTTAGAAGTATGCACAGAGCAACAAAAGCATTTGGAAAGAGGGTGGTCATCTTATTTGTGCACATATATTCCAGACCAGCCATTGGAGTTGATCCTGCTGAAATGTATGTTGAAAGGGCTTTCAGTTCATCACTTAAATCACTCGCATCAGTATTGCGCATATCATCATGTGTCAACACTATCTCTAGTGCCCTGCATTGCTGGTGTAGGTCTTCAGTTTTGGAATACCATACAACATCCCCAAAATACTGCTGTGTTCCTTGAGCTGCACGAAATGTTCTTCAACTGACTGTATTGCACAATCTAGCACCTGGTTAAAGAATTCAACTTTGAATTGTTGTTTGGGGTCTCTTATGGGATTATCCTATGCCTCGTAATAAAAATGGCGTCTTCTTTGGTAACTTTGTATTCTTGAATTGGTGGGAAAATAGCTTCAGTGTGAAGTTCCTTGGTAAACTTCTGTGCACACTTCAGAAGGTTTTGAAATCCCTCATCTGACCAGTAAGACTGTAGGTATGACTTTGCTTTGTACAGTTGTTCCACTGCTCTAGAAAGTCTCTTACTTACAACTTTTATTTCAAACAATACGTCATGCCACAACACTAAGCCACACAGAAATTTGAAGTTGTGTATGTTTCTGGTGATTCCATGTCCCTCTTCCACTGTTCTCCCATGAACAGTTCCTGTCATACCATTATCCTCCGTAATGGCAACTATGGCATCATCTATCTTCCCAGTTTGGTGTTTGATAGGCTTTATCGCAGGGGTCGGGAACCTATGGCTCGCGAGCCAGGTGTGGCTCTTTTGAGCCTGTCATCTGGCTCGCGGCGCCCGCGAGGCTGGGGGGCGGGGGAGGCAGTGTGGCGCGGCGCGGCGCTGCGCTGACCACGAGGCTGGGGGGCGGGGGAGGCGGTGTGGCGCGGCGCTGCGCTGACCACGAGGCTGGGGGGCGGGGGAGGCGGTGTGGCGCGGCGCTGCGCTGCTCTGGCTGGGGGCGTGGCGCTCTTCTTCCCTCGGCTGGAGTCGGGTCACAGCAGCGTGACCCAGCGAACAAGTAAGCACGGGGGGGGAGAAGCCGTTTGCAAGGGGGCGTTGGGGGGAGGCTGGGCTGGGAGCGGGGGGAGGCTGGGCTGGGACGGGGGTAAGTGGTGTGGGGGAGAGATCGGGCTGGGTAGGTCAGTTGGGGGGGTAAAGGAGAGCGCGGCAGCGGCGGTGGCGGGGGGGGAAAGGAGAGCGCGGCGGCAGCGGCGGTGGCGGGGGGGAAAGGAGAGCGCGGCGGCAGCAGTGGCGGGGGGGAAAGGAGAGCGCGGCGGAAGCGGTGGCGGGGGGGGGAAAGGAGAGCGCGGCGGCAGCGGTGGCGGGGGGGAAAGGAGAGCGCGGCGGAAGCGGTGGCGGGGGGGAAAGGAGAGCGCGGCGGAAGCGGTGGCGGGGGGGGGAAAGGAGAGCGCGGCGGCAGCGGGGGGGGGAAGGAGAGCGCGGCGGCAGCGGGGGGGGGAAGGAGAGCGCGGCGGCAGCGGGGGGGGAAGGAGAGCGCGGCGGCAGCAGGGGGGGGAAGGAGAGCGCGGCGGAAGCAGTGGCGGGGGGGTAAAGTAGAGCGCGGCGGCAGCGGTGGCGGGGGGGGAAAGGAGAGCGCGGCGGCAGCGGTGGCGGGGGGGGGAAAGGAGAGCGCGGCGGCAGCGGGGGGGGGGAAGGAGAGCGCGGCGGCAGCGGGGGGGGGGGAAGGAGAGCGCGGCGGCAGCAGGGGGGGGAAGGAGAGCGCGGCGGAAGCGGTGGCGGGGGGGTAAAGTAGAGCGCGGCGGCAGCGGTGGCGGGGGGGGAAAGGAGAGCGCGGCGGCAGCGGGGGGGGGGAAGGAGAGCGCGGCGGCAGCGGGGGGGGGAAGGAGAGTGCGGCGGCAGCAGGGGGGGGAAGGAGAGCGCGGCGGAAGCGGTGGCGGGGGGGTAAAGTAGAGCGCGGCGGCAGCGGTGGCGGGGGGGGAAAGGAGAGCGCGGCGGCAGCGGCGGTGGCGGGGGGGAAAGGAGAGCGCGGCGGTGGCGGCGGTGGCGGCGGTGGCGGGGGGGAAAGGAGAGCGCGGCGGTGGCGGGGGGAAAGGAGAGCGCGGCGGCAGCGGCGGTGGCGGGGGGGAAAGGAGAGCGCGGCGGCAGCGGTGGCGGGGGGGGAAAGGAGAGTGCGGCGGCAGCGGTGGCGGGGGGGGAAAGGAGAGCGCGGCGGAAGCGGTGGCGGGGGGGAAAGGAGAGCGCGGCGGAAGCGGTGGCGGGGGGGGAAAGGAGAGCGCGGTGGCAGCGGTGGCGGGGGGGGAAAGGAGAGCGCGGCGGCAGCGGGGGGGGGGGAAGGAGAGCGCGGCGGCAGCGGGGGGGGAAGGAGAGCGCGGCGGCAGCGGGGGGGGGGAGAGGAGAGCGCGGCGGCGGGGGGGGGGAGGAGACCGCGGCGGGGGGGGGCTATTATATGGCTCTCTGAGCCAAAAAGGTTCCCGACCCCTGCTTTATCGCCTCCACTTGACTTTCCCATCGCGTGGCATTCATTGGTTTCAGTGTCAGAGAGGATGTTCCCAGATGTTTCTTCAAAATTTGCCATCGACGAGTTGATACAGAGAAAAATACACAGATACTTTGAATTACATTAAAAAATTCAGCAGCCTCACTAGAAGCTGATGCTGCATCAATGAATGAGAATTGCATGGGACAAAAAAAGGTTGAGGTTTAACACTTGGATCCATGTCTGCACTCCTCTGTTTTTTCTCATGTTGGCACCATTAACATAGCCCTGACTTCTCATGTCAGCTATCGCAATTCCCGTATCTTCCAGCTTTTTAAGAAGCACATTTGTCATACCAGCTCCTGTAGTATCATCAATGTCAATACATCACCATTGCAGGGACATTTTCACTAGGTTCTGTTGTTGTTACAAAACACACCATTAAAATCATTTGTTCCATATGGCTGATGTCAGGTGTGCAGTCCAGAATAACAGAGTCGTATCTTGCTGACTTCAGATCTGCCGCAATCTTCTGTTTGACTTTTGTGGCAAGTAACTGTATGATCTCATTTTGAATTATTTTTCCAAGGTAGTGGTGTGTGTATATTTCTTGGGTGGTGACTCTTCTTAGATGCTCCTGGAGTACAGCATCAAACTCAACTTGAGCTCCACAATTTTAAGGAAGTTTCCATTGTTTGGCACATACAGCTGATCTGAAGTGCCACACAGTGCTAGGTTTTGGGTAGTAAGCATTGTCACATGGCAACGAGCCTTTTCAGACCATTTTGCCAGTAAAGAGATTCTGATACAATCTTCTCTTGATGATGATCATCTATGGTGGCCTTTAATCTTAGTCTCATCTCAAGATGTTTCCACCTATGGAATGCTCTCTGGCGATTTGCTGCATCTCATGGCATGCCAGATTTCTAGTCCTTTGTTCCTGTAGAACTCAATGTGGCTGGAACATTAGACTGGAAGAGTTTGCAACAAAAACAGTATGCAGCATTCTGGGTTTTTGAATACATAAGCCATGGCCTCTTCACTCTGTCACCATTGGGGATTTCATGCCAGTAATATGTTGAATAGAGCCTTCTATTTTCATTGTCTTTGGGGAATATGAATTTTTTCACTTACTGTGGCCCATGCAGTATAAGGAAGTCCCTCAGGCTACTGCTCAAGTGGATCCACAGTCCTGGATCATCTAGATTTAAAGAACTAAACTCAGCAGCAGCTGTTTCTTGTGCCTCCATCACACTCTTCTCTGATGTACACTTTTCTTCAGGAATGTGCATAGTTACATCCATTTGATATGGATGCTGCAGTAGCTGCCAGGTCACCTGCACTCTGACTAATTGGAAGATTAGGTTTAGGATTAGAAGGCATCATTGTTAAAAATGCTTATGACCCAACTGCAGTACAGCTTCCACTGTATCTACCACGGGGGGATAATTTTACATCTGAATTTTCCCATTGTACTGCAGAGCATGGGGTTTAGTATGCTGTGGATCTGATCACACATCAGTATGCATCCAAAGCAACTCTACTGAAGTCAATGGTGTGATATTTGATTAAATTCGGTGCAACTTCAAAATTGGGCCCTCTATCTTTTAAAATAAAAGGGGGACAGAGGGCATGTGTAGCACAAAATAGAGACACATTTTAACAGCAGTGAAATATATTGGACTGGAAGATCTTTAAGGAATGTGGAATGGAAAAATGGAAAACATTTCCCTGAAAAGTAAGGACTGTCCCTCCTTAATAGTCCTGAATGGTTTGCGTGTATGGTACACTATGTAACGGAAGGCTGGGAAAACTAAGAATGCTGTCAGGCTTGGGATTCCAGCTGTTAGCAGACTGTGGAAGAAAGAACAGACTTTATTCAATGCCTGCAAATGTTTCCAAATTTTCACAGTTCTTAAATTTAAATCAATTTGTATAACCAATGTAAAATATTTGAAGGGAAAATATCACACACCTTGACAGACAGATGTAAGTAAATGATTGGTGCTGTACCTAGTTGGAATGATAAACTAATACTCTGTTCTCAGCTACACTTGTGCTGCTCCACTGATTTTAATGACTTGCATCAGTATAAATGAGGGAATAATTAACATAATGGTTGTGATTCTGTGTAAATCAGGAGTAACTCTATTGATGTTAATGGAGTTATACCAACGTAAGTTACAGGGGAATCAGTCCCAGAATCTTTTAATTTATCCCAATAAAGAAAATGGAAATTCCTGAAGCAGTAAGATGGGTCAATTGGCAAGATGATTATTTTAATGGAAAGTAGTTGCCACTGTCTTGGTTTCACTAAGAATTAGTCTCCATTGCCAGAAGTAAGTGGTCAAAATGTCCATGTCTTGGCTGAGATTCCCTTCTATCCTATGGAAATCATTTCCAGTGTCAGAAATACACATCATCAGCATACATATATTTCCTGGCCAGTGTTTCAGGAAAGTCATATATATAAAATCTATATCCAAGAGACCAAACCTGAACTTTGTGGAAGCGCATTGAAGAGGTGTTTGAGGGAACTGATTTTCTCTCCAATTTTCAGGATGAAGCTTTGGTTACAAATTTTTTCTTGGACAAACTACACCATCTGCCCACAAGGAATAACCTGCAGCAGTTTGGCAATCAGCCCAATGTGCCACAGAGAATCGTAGGCTGCTGTCAGATTAATAGGCACCTGACTTTGTTTCCTGACTCAATTTCTATGTCTTGTGTGAGACAAAGTACCGATCTTGGGTACACTGAACTCCAGGCAGCTGAAGATGAACCATATCATTAATTTGCATCAGGATTAGTCTCTCCATAAGCTTGTCGGTAACACACAGCAGAAATCAGTCAGGAGCTCTTTGGCTGTCAATGGTTTCCCTGGTTTGGGAACAGCTACGACCTTTTCTTCGTACTAGACTTTTGGGATGGTGCAATCCTGGGTACAACAATTCAGAAATCGAAGCAGCCAGCTTTTGGTGATTGGTCCAAGTGAGAGATGATTATCTACACGAGGAGCCTTGTTAGGCTGTAACTGATGTAAAGCATCAACAATGATGCAGGTTGGGCTGTTGATTAGCAAAAGGAGCCATCAGGTTCATGCTTATGCTCAGAGTCTGATACCTCTCAGCAGCCATCATTTTACTGGGTAGCTGAAAATGATCTCAGTTAGGAGCTTTGCCATTGCCCAGCAGCTGGGATGTCATGGTGTTTGCTGGGACTAGGTATTCCCTCTTATCCAGGCTAAAATCTCTACTCAGTCTCCTAATAGTTTACTATGCTTTGCCACTGGAATGCACGAAGTTCAATTTGGAAACAGTTTATTTCCCATTGTTTTTGCCTGGCTTGATGCAGAAGGTGAAAAAGATCTCTACTTCTGTCAACACCTCCTGTTTATCCTTGGTGGATTTAAATTCCTGAGATAGTCTGGTTACATCAGATGACCATCCAAGAATGAATTATTGACAAAATCCCCAAGATATAGATTTCTTTTCAGTGACCAGAACTTTATCATGGAACCTTGGTAGGCAGATATCATTCCAAATATCTGATTCTGAGACCAGGTCTACACTACCTGCCGGACTGATTCCTGAGCGCTCTCCCATCGACTCCGGAACTCCATCCTGCTGAGAGTCGCAGGCAGAGTTGATGGGGGAGCGACTGAGCGCTGTGAAGATGCTGAGGTAATATGGAATGGCATCCTACATCAGGGAAGGTATTCCAGCAACTCTAGTCACATCATTGGGTCCAAATGATGTCATTGAATAGCAGGCTATAAAAGCGAAGGATCAAACTCTTATCCATGTCTACAAACCTCATTCTGCGAACTGGACAACTCCTGCCTTACCCATTGTCTCAGGACCTTTAATCCACTGTGCTATTTTGAATTCCCACCATTGCCACTGGATGTACCCTGATGAGGATGTGGATGAAGTAAGGGTAGAAGAGTGGAAATCAGTGATCGACCTGCAGCTTTTAGATGATCCTAAGCAGCCACCCACTTTCTATAGAAAAGATGGTCTTTGGGTTCTTCTCCTGCCCTCACCTTTTCTACAACAGGAAATATCCTCTGGTGGTCACGCAGCATAAAGTGCTTGATGTGTTTCCTCAGTCCCAACATGAGTCAAGCCTGATCACAGTAGGCAAGCAAATTTCCACTACTAGTGGCCTCCAGAAACCTTGGTGGAATTTCTGGAAGGCAAGGAAGTATCCAAATTGTTCTGATCCAAGTTGGAGTCTCTTCTGGGTAAAGACCTAGCCCTGGTCTACACTGGGGGAGGGGTGGAGGGGATCAACCTAACACAAGCAACTTCAGCTACGTCAATAGCACAGCTGAAGTCGACGTATTCCGGGCTCCGGCAGTGGGGGCTCGGCGGTGATTTAAAGGGCCTGGGGCTCCGGCTGCTGATACTGCCCCAGACCTTTTAAATCGCTGCTGGAGTCCTGCTGCCAGAGCCCCCAGGGTAGTGGCAGTGGCTGGGTCTCTGGTGGTGATTTAAAGGGCCTGGGGCTCCCAGCCACCGCTATCGCAAGGGAGCACTGGGTCCTTTAAGTCGCTGATAGAGCCCCGGGGCTCCCAGCTGCCTCCATTACCCAGGGGCTCTGGCAGCAGGGCTCTGACAGCAATTTAAAAGGGCCTGGGGCTCCAGCCACTGCCGGGAGCCCTGGGGCCTTTAAATAGCTGCCTGGGGAAGTGTTCAGTACGGCACACCGGCTCATGCCAGTACGCCATACCTGACAGTACCGGCTTACTTTCACCTCTGGATGGGGTCCACCTACTGAGGAAGGGGAAAGAGCATATTTGGATACAGACAGGCTAACCTCTGGCTTTAAGCTAAGTTCAAAGGGGGCTGGTGACCAAAGCTCACAAGTAAGTCAAGAACATGGAGACCTGAGAGAAGCATCAGAATTTGGGGGGAGCATGTGCTGTTCAAGTGGAGATAAAGGAGAGACAAGACAGAACTGGGGAGCAGGAAATCAAACCAGTATCTTAGATGTCTGTATACTAATGAGAGAAGTATGGGGAATAAGCAGGAAGAACTCAAAATGCTAGTAAATAAACACAACTATGATATAGTTGGCATCACACAAGGTGAGATAATATGTGGAATATGCATGACTGTATAGAAGGGTACAGCTTGCTCAGGAAAGAGAGAGGGAAAAAAGGGAAGTGGTGTTGCCTTATATTAAAAAAATATTCACGTGGACTGAGGTTGAGATGGAAATAGGAGACAAGACTTGTTGAAAGTCTCTGGGTAAGGATAAAAGGGGTAAAAACAAGGCTGATTTAATGGTTGGGGGTCTACTGCAGATGTCCTACCCAGGAAGAAGAGGTGGATGAAGTTTTTTTTAAGCAACTAACAAAATCATCCAAAGCCCAGGACTTGGTGGTGATGGGGGTCGTCAACTACCCAGACATCCGTTGGGAAAATGACACAGCAGGGCCCAGATTATCCAACAAGTTCTTGGAATGTATTGGAGACCATTTTTTATTTCAGAAGGTGGAGAAAGCAGCTAGGGGAGAAGCTGTTCTAGATTTGATTTTGACAAGTAGGGAGGAACTGGTTGGGAATTTGAAGGTGGAAGGCAGCGTGGGTGAGAGTGATCACGAAATGATAGAGTTCATGATTCTAAAGAATGATAGGAAAGAGAACTGCAAAATAAGGACAATGGATTTCAGACTTTAGCAAACTTTAGCAAACTCAGGGAGACTTTAGCAAACTCAGGGAGTTGGTAGGTAAGATCTCATGAGAAGCAAGTCTAAGGGGAAAAACAATTGAAGACAGTTGGCAATTTTTCAAAGAGACATTAGTAAGGGCACAAGAGCAACTATCCCACTGCATAGGAAAGATAGGAAATATGGCAAGAGACCATATTCAGTGATCTGAAACTCAAAAAAGAGTCTGTAGCAGGTCGCTGACTCACTGGTGCAGTGTCTCCTGCTCGTCATCCGGGAATTAGCTCTTTCCAGCACTTGGAGAGCCCCCTGCTGGCCGGTGTTGCACCTGCCACAGGCCCCACATCCCTCCCAGACCCTGGTGCCCCTTACCTTGGGGTTCTGCCCCATGGAAGTTCCAATACTCTGGGTCTCCCCTCTAAGAGACCCCTCAACCTTCTATACCCACCTTGCCTCAGTGGCTACTGTCATTCATCATCTAGTCTTCATTTTCAAGGGAGCAGACTGCAGTCTCTAATCCAGTGATCACCAGCCAGGGGGTTGGACCAGCTGCCTCTGCCTATCCCCAGGCTGCATCTCTGTAGCCCCAGTACCTGCTTAGGCCTTAACCAAGGCCTCAGCCTTGAGAGTTGCCAGGCTGGAGCTCCCCAGCTCCTCTTGTCTTTTCCCAGCCCTGCTCTGCATCAGGTACCCTGTGCTCCCAGGCAGCTAGACCCTTCTCCTTCCAAGGCTGGAGAAATACTCCTATCCAGCTACTCCCTTAGTCCTTCTTATACTGGCCCAGTCAGGCCCTGATTGGCTGCCTCAAGCCCACTCATGATTGGCTCTCAGCCCCAGTCCTCTACAATGGTTGGCTTTTAACCTTTCAGGACTGGAGAAGGCTGACCGCCCCACAACAGAGTTCTATTAAAAGTGGAAACTAGGTCAAATGACAGAGGATGAATATAAACAAATAACACAAGTATGTAGGGACAAAATTAGAAAGGCACAAAATAGGATCAAACTAGCTAGAGACATAAAGGGTAACAAGAAAACATTCTACAAATACATTAGAAGCAAGAGGAAGACCAAGGACAGGGTAGGCCCATTACTCAACGATGAGAAGGAAACAATAATAGAAAATGTGGAAATGACAGAGGTGCTAATGACTTTTCCCCCCCAGTTTTCACCAAGAAGGTTGGTAGTCATTGGACGTCTAACATGATGAATGACAGTGAAAATGAGCTAGGATCAGAGGCTAAAATAGAGAAAGAACAAGTTAAAAATTACACACACAAGTTAGATGTCTTCAAGTCACCAGGGCCTGATGAAATGCATCCTAGAATGCTCAAGAAGCTGACTGAGGAGATAAAGCAGCCATTAGCAATTATCTTTGAAAAGTCATGGAAGACGGCAGAGATTCCAGAAGACAGGAAAAGACAAAATATAATGCCAATGTATAAAAAGGGAAATAAGGACAACCAGGGAATTACAGATGAGTCATCTTAACTTCTGTGCCCAGAAAATAATGGAGCAATCAATTTGCAAAAATCTAAAAGATAATAAGGTGATAAGTAACAGTCAGCATGGATTTGTCAAGAACAAAATGTCTCAAACCAACTTGATAGTGTTCTTTGACAGGGTAACAAGTCTTGTGGATGTGGGGGGAAGTGTTAGAGGTGATAAATCTTAACTTTAATAAAGCATGCTCTTGTCATAAAAAAACAGGGAAATGCAACCTAGATGGAGCTACTATAAGATGGGTGCATAACTGGTTAGAAAACCATTCTAAGAGAGTAATTATTAGTGGTTCACAGTCATACTAGAAGGGCATAACAAGTGGGGTTCTGCAGGGATCAGTTTTGGGTCTGTTCTGTTCAGTATCTTCATCAATAATTTAGATAATGGCATAGAGAGTACATTTATAAAGTTTGCAGATGATGCCAAGCTGGGAGAGGTTGCAAATGTTTTGGAGGACAGGATGATAATTCAAAATGATCTGGACAAACTGGAGAAATGATCTGAAGTAAATAGGATGAAATTCAATAAGGACAAATGCAAAGTACTCCACTTAGGCAGGAACAATCAGCTGAACACAGACAAAATAGGAAATGACTGCCTAGGAAGAAGTACAGTGGAAAGGGATCTGGGGGGGGTCATAGTGGACCACAAGCTAAATTTGAGTCAACAGTAACGTTGTTGCAAAAAAAGCAAACATCATTCTGAGATGTATAAATTGGACTGTTGTAAGCAAGACACAAGAAGTAATTCTTCCTCTCTAATCTGTGCTGATTAGGCCTTAACTGGAGTATTGTTTCCAGTTCTGGGCGTGTCAGGAAAGATGTGGAAAAATTGCAGAGACTCCAAAGAAGAGCAATAAAAATGATTAAGGTTTAGAAAACATGACCTATGAAAGATGATTAAAAAAATGGTAACAAAGAGTCCTGTGGCATCTTAAAGACTAACTATAAAGTATTGACTCTTTGTTACCTCTGCTATTCCAGACTAACACGGCTACCTCTCTGATTCTTAAAAAAATGGGTTTGTTTAGTCTGGAAAAGAGAAGACTGAGAGGGGACATGATAACAGTTTTCAAGTACATAAAAGGTTGTTACAAGGAAGAGGAAAAAACATTGTTCTTCTTAACCTCTGAGGCTAGGACAAGAAGCAATGGGCTTAAACTGCAGCAAGGGAGGTTAAGGTTGGACATTAGGAAAAACTTCCTAACTGTCAGGGTGGTTAGGCACTTGCATAAATTGCCTAGGAAGTTTGTGGAATCTCCATTATTGAAGATTTTTACGAGCATGTTAGACAAATACCTGTCAGGGGTGGTCTAGATAATACTTAGTCCTGCCATCATGAGTGCAGAGGACTGGATTAGATGACCTCCCAAGGTCCCTTCCAGTTCTATGATTCTGTGATTTCACCAATGAATTATCATCAGGTACTATAACAGCCTAACCACGGAGTCATAGACAGTCCCCTTGGCTGTCCTGATTTATCTTGATACTGAGGTGAACATATATTTGTAATAGATGGTTTCTTACACTTAATCACAGCAATATTCAGGTTACTCCCAGTACCAAATGATCAATCACTCACTCCAGGTTAATTAAATCTTATACTAAAGATAATTAGAAAAAGACCTTTCTAATTTTGCCCCTATATATTGTAGCCAATCCTACAATAAACTATGTTGAGATTTATAAAATAGGAAAAGGAAATGAAAAAAGTTATTTACAAGGTTAAAGCAGGTAAACATATGCAAAGAAATGAGTTAAAATCTTGTGTTTCAGAAAGTAATAGAAGCGTCTATAATAAGTAAGATTTATGTATCTTATCAGGTTAATCCAGGCTAAGCAGCTGGGGATCTCCTGCTTATGCTTAGAAAATCTTTCCCCCCACAACCTGAGCAGCAAAGAGATTCAGTTCTTTTTATTAGGGGTTTTTACTCCCATATTTACTTGTGCTCTGAGCTTCAAATTCAGCTGAGAGGGGGAATGCACTTGCTTGATTCATCTCCACAGGAGGGATGGGGAGCAAAACACCAAACATCTTTTGTCTTCTTTATCATCCCACAATAGTCCATCTGGTGTAGATGGACCTTCCATGATGGGTAGGATGTAAACCTATGTCGGATATCAGCACTTCACACTAGTTAATATCTCTCTCCTGTCTGGTGATTTGCACTGTCATAGTGGATTATAATACAACCACTCAAAAATACCTTAAAATATAGAATATGGATGCTATCAGTAAGATTACTGCATGCAGCAACTCACAAGCATTCAATAAAGCCTAACAATAACCACATTATTAAAATTCGAATACCTATGTTAACAATATTAACACACGGGTGAGCTAGCCTGATTCCAGCTATGTATTTGTCAGTATTTCATTGAAGCTTGGGGATTTTGGCATGAGATGAAACCTCGTCTGCCAGCATCACAGCATGTATGTGGCAAAGACATATGGGCCTCGTTTTCATTTACACTAAAGCCCCTTTATACTGCTTTGGCAATGTAGTGGGTCCGTGAAGTGGAGATAAATTACATTTACATTTCCTTTATGTTGCCCAAGTGGCCTAAAGCGACCTTAGTATGAGAAATGGGCCTTGAAATGTCTGATTTTAAAACTGCTATAAAAACTATACTAACAAAATATGGATAAGCTGTTTTGGGAAAGGAACATGTTTTGTGTTTGTACAGCACCTAGTACAGTGGGACGGTCTCTGACTGAGGCTCCCATACTGCAATACAAATAATAATACTAAATAATGAGCAAGTAAACATTTTCTTAAAACAGAATTCTGGACTACTGCACTACCTCAGAGACACCCTCTTTAGTGAGCTCAGCTGTTTTGTAATTTAGCTATGAGTTAAATTCTTCACGTGTGTCTTTGTTAATGTAGTTTTATTTTTTAAATGGAAGAACAAGAAAAAAAAGCCTCAGTGTCCTGCTAATATTATAAACAGCTTTGTGCTTCATGAGGTCAGCAGATATCTTCAACTGAATTATGCTCTTGTCGCTAAACATATCCAGTATCATAGGTTCCAGCGGGATGCTAAAGGATGAGGGCAGCCTAGTAGGGGCAGTGGAAATCCAGCAACAACAGGATAAAGACATTTTATTCACCATAGTTCATAGAACCATAGAAATGTGTCAGCTTGTTCACCTCTAATAGCTTTTTTCACACTTCATCGTCTAACATATTGTACAATTCCTAGGACTATTTTGTTTCATTAACTGTTTTAATAGTTGAACTATATTGAAACTCTGTGGTCCTTGCAAATCACATTTCCCTCACTGTTTTGCTGTCCAAGGTTTTTTCAAAAGTCCTCTGCTTTCAGACTATTCATTCCCAGACTGTGAGGCAGCATGATTGTGAGATGGAAAATATTAGGGGTGGTCTTACTCTGATATGTTAATAGTGTGTGTCTCACCACATGAAGGAAAAATTCAAGGCAGTTCTTCAAGGCCCTAAATAACTTTCATTCTCTGTACTTATGCACACCTATATTTTATTCCATCATTTCTAATTACCACTTCCTCCACCAACAGTGCCAGGCTTATTGCTCTGTGGATCTGCCATTTTTGCACTTTGTTCTACTCCGCTTGAAGACCCACATCTTTCAACAAATAAATCACTTACTCATCTATTTAACTGCCAAAGGCCAAATCTACACTCGGGAGGAGAGGGTCAACATAAGATACACAACTGCAGCTACGCGAATAGCGTAGCTGAAGTCGACGTATCTTAGGTCGTCTTACCTTGGCGTCCTCATGGCAGTGAGTCAACTGCTGCCGCTCCCACATTGACTCCGCTTCTGCCTCTCATGGTGGTGGAGTTCCAGAGTCGACAGGGAGAGCACTTTGGGATCGATTTATCGCATCTAGATGAGACGTGATAAATTGATCTCCGACAGATCGATCACTACTAGGGTGACCAGATGTCCCGATTTTATCGGGACAGTCCCGATTTTTGTGTGTCTGTCCCGAGTCCCGATCAGACTCCCGTCGGGACTCGTCTTGTCCCGATTTTTGCAGATGATCCCTGGCGCGCAGGGCTCATGAAGGCAACATGGCCCCGCCCACTGCTCCAGGCAGCCATGTGCTGCCTGCGTGAGCCCTGCCCAGGCAGGGCTCATCCCTAAAGTTTCAGATCCCTCAGGAGAGTGCTGCAGCTAACTTCCTGCCCCGAGACAGATCGCAGCCTGCTCCTGTCCTTTCCCCCCCACCTCTCCGGCTGACAGAGACTGGGGAGGACTCTCCCACACAATCAGGCAGCGCCCGGCCGGCCCCGCAGGAAGGGGGGGGGGTGAGGGGAGACAGCACAGCATTTCAGGGGGGTAGCAGGAGGTGGGCTGGCAGCAGCAAGCAATGGCCAGCCCAGGTCAAGAGAGCTCTGTCTCTGCCCCCCTGCCTGCCTCAGAAGCATGCTGCTTGCTGCCTGTAAGGAGGGGGGGGGGAGCCCACTCTCCCCCCCACCGAAACAGAGAGCCTCCATCTACCGTGGCCTGCTCCTGCGCCCCTCCCCCCCTGCTGAGTCCATAATTGGCCCCACACCCCAGGAGGTGATGATGGCCAGGAGGACAGGTCTCTCACCTTCCTGCTGCCTGTGGGGCATGCATGGTGCAGGCGCCAGCAGAAGAGGGTGGGGGAAGAGACCCACCCCCAGCCCCACCTCCCAAACCTGGATCCAGCCAGCCACCCTGCTGGATACTTCCTGGCTGGCCCCAGCCCCAGGCATCCCCCCACCTCACTGGATCCCAGGAGCAGCTACAGGAGAGGAGCAGACGAATGAACCTGCCTGCTTGCCAGATACTCCCCAGGACAGGACAGCCACCCCAGGTAAGCACCCCCAGCCCGGGACTCCCTTGGCCCCTGGCAGGTGACAGGTCCCTCTGGCGTTTGGGGGAGGGGAGCCTTGTTGCATGATGCAGCAGTGATTACCAGCAAGCCCCCCGTTGCTTGCAGGTAATCACTATATGATTATAAAGTGGAGGGGAAGATCTTATTCTACTCCTAGCAGAGACATTTTTCTTTTACCTTAATTATACTACCTTAGGGGCTATAACATATTACCAAAGTTCAATACAGAGTTTCTAAAACAAGATTATATGAAAAGGCATAATACAAAAGTCATATAAAAGTTAAACAAAAATGCATAATGCAGAGATTTATCTACAGGCGGGGGAGCGTAGGAGGGGTAGTGTGAACAACACACTGTGCATGTATTGGGGGGAAGTCTCTGGGCATAGGTAAGTGTCAGAGGTTGCATCCTCCTCCCCAGCAGAGTGTGTGCAGACCACCTTGCTCATGGCAGAGCCAAGGAAAGGAGGCACCTGCTCTGCACATGCTGATTCTACCCAGAGTAGGCTGGGTCTGACTTTGCAACCAGGATCCTGCACCCATGTCTGTCTTGCAGCTTTGGCCGGGGGGTGGAGCCGGAGCCCTGTGCCCCTGACCCCATGCTTTCTACAGGCTTTTTTCAGCTTCCTAGGGCTGTGTGCCCCCTCTCATGGCTCCGATCAGGGCTCTGCACCTTTGCCTGTGGTGCCCCGCCCCCCCCGCTCATGCCCCGCCCCCTGCTGGTGCCCCGCCCACCGCCATCCCCCCCCTACCCCCCCCCCCCGCGCTCACGGAGTGTGTCCTGATATTTCACTCTTCCCATCTGGTCACCCTAATCACTACCCACTGATCCGGCGGGTAATGTAGACCTGGCCTTATGAATGAACCACTCTATATCTATGGAAGTGGACGTGTCAAACGTAAGGTGGGAGTGATGTGACGGCACTGGAATGGAAGCTGGGAATTTGTGTGGGAGAAAGCTGATAGGTCTGAATTGTGGTGGGAGGCTCAGGGAAGAGATATTTAGTGTCTTTAAAATCAAAAAGCAACCATCAGCCAACCTAACACGCAATTAACAGAACACCATTCTGATCACTTTGCCTATCCATGTTTTAGATAATGCTTTCTACATCTCATTCCCTCACCCACTGTCTTTGTTTTTGTAGACTGTAAACTGTTCAGGGCAATGAATGTCTCTTTAACTGAGTTTGGAAATGATCTAGTACAAGGTGGATGCTTCTGCAATCTATATAAATACATTCTGAGGTATGTTAGCAGGAGTGCCATATGTCAGACACAGGAGGTAATTGCTCTGCTCTACTCAGGACTGGTGAGGTCTGAGCTGGAACTCTGTGTCCATTTCTGTGTGCCACACTTTAGGAGAGATGTGGACACACTGGAGAGGGTCCAGAAGAGAGTAACAAAAATGATAAAAGATTTAGAAAATCTGACCTGTGAGGAAAGGTTAAAAAAACTGGTCAATCTTGAGAAAAGAAGACTGACGGGTGAACCCAATACCAGTCTTCAAATACATTAAGGGCTATTATAAAAGAGGATGGGGATCAATTGTTCTCCCTGTCCGGTGAAGGCAGGACGAGAAGTAATGTGCTTTATTTGTAGAAGGGAGTCGTAGGTTAGATATTAGGAAAAACTTTCTAACTAGAAGAGTAGTTAAACTCTTGAACAGGCTTTCAAGAGTGGTTTTGGAATCCCCATCCTTGGAGGTTTTTAAGAACAGGATGGACAAACACCTGTCAGGGACGGTTTCGGTTTAATTCAGTGATCGGCAACATTGGCACGCGGGACCGCAGGTTTAGTATCCTTAGTGGGCCCTGCTGCTTTACTTACCTGCCGGCTCGCCGCGCGTCACTTCACGCGGCCCCCATTGGACCGAGATGGTGAACTGCGGCCAGTGGAAGCTGTGGGAAGTGGTGCGCGGCGAGCTGGCAGGTAAATAAAGCAGCGGGGCCCACTAAAGGTACTTACCCTGCGGTCCTGCGTGCCAACGTTGCCAACCGCTGGTTTAATTGATCCTGCCTCAGCACTGGTTGCTGGGCTTGATGACTTCTCAAGATCCCTTCTAGCCTTACACTGATCTGATTTTAAAAATAATCCATACAATTCTGAGGGTATAAATTGGGATGAGGGAGGTTGTTCACCAACACTTTATTCTCATTTCAAGTTTAAATGTTTCCAAATGTTTGTTGGAAATTGGTTAGTGACCCTTAAGGACACTTTTCTTTTCGGACTGAACCCCAGACTGGATATCTTATCCCTGTGTAAAGCTATCCTACTCTATTAGAAATGTAGGGCCAATTTCTGTAGCCCCTCAACCAGGTCCACTCTAGAAACTTTTGCTGGCATAGCAATGTTGATTAGGGCTGTGAACTGTTTTTGTGTGTGACATTTCTATACCAGCAAAATGTAGTTGCAGTTATGTCAATATAAAAGTGTGTTTGTTGGTTTATTTCATTCAGAGAACTGACATAAGGTATCCTGGAAAAGGCACATTTTTCCTGATATATGCTGCATATACACAGAAGGGTTTGCCAATATTGATATAAGGCCTTGCCTTACTCGGGGAAAAATCCCTTTAGCTTCAATGGAAGTTTTGACTGAGTGTAGAAAAACTGCAGAATTTGCCCCTTATTAATCAAAGATTGAATCTTTGACTGGGTACAAAATAACTCTATGCAAGTAGAAGCATTTCCCTTTAGATAAAACAGGTTCACCTGAATATGCCAAGACATCCAGGAAGATAGTTTTACCAAACAGTTTGCCCTTGAGGTCTTGGCAGTCACTGTTACCTCGTCATTGAGAGCTTTACCCCTGTAATTTGTGTGCTGCTGTCATTGTCAGAACTAAATATAGTTGCCCATTCCAGTTCCTTTCTGATAGAGATTAGCATGCACTTTTCAAGGTGAAGTGAATAACACCATTTCTTGGAGCTAGCTCAGATACCACAGTTGATATTCATTTAGTCTCTTTGTGTGTGAGAGCCACCTGAAGACTGCCATAGGTTTGTTTTGAAGCTCCCGTTTTGTAGGCATTCAAGTGAGTATTTTCTCAAAGCTTTACAAACTGTGCTTTATAAACTAGATTCTGAAATGGCAGAGGAAATAAAATTGTCTCTCTAGGAGAAAACAAAACCTCTTCAAACCAGATTTTACCAAATGTTCAAAGGTTTCATGACCATCTAGCATTGCTAAGCTGCACTTTGAAGAATGTGGCTGCTACTGAAGGGCAATAAATGAACACATGAACCGAACTAAGGAGAAGTAAGTCATGAGTGGTGAATTTTCACAAGGTTCAGTGAAACATGAAGACCCTAATTCTGCTCTCATAGCTGTGTAGATCCGGGGAACTCTATTCCAGTCAAAAGGTTTATATTCTGTAAAAACAGTGAGAGAGCAGAATGAACCCCAAAGAACCAATCCCTGCACACATTTACACCATTAAAACAATAATGAAACTGGGGGGAGGGGGAAGGCCAGGTGAAGGTAGAGTTTGGTTTGAAGCTGACGTGTCTTTCAAACTACATTTTCCATTATCTGAAAATAAGAGGTTAGTTTTCCAACCCATTCATACAGAGCCTCAAGTTATGCTACTAAGTGAGAAAGTTAGAGACCAACGTGATGCTCCAAAGTGTTTTTCACTGACTTCATCCTGAACAATATCTTACTCCACAAGGAGTGTTATTGACTTCAGCGGGACTATTCCTGGTGTAAGGAGCTATTCAGTATCATGGGCATCAGGAGTTAAACTTCAGGCACCTATTTTTGAAAATGTTCACCACAATACATTGGTGCATTTGATTTCTCCAGCTTGGCTGCCTTAATAGTCAGGGAAACAAAAGCATAACAGAACAGATATTGTAAGGCGACCTAAGAGATTAAACCAAGCCATGAAATACTTTGTCAAGCCATAACACATAAATCTACTGGCACAGATATGTTTTTCTGGACCAGCTTCAACTATGAATTACGCTGTCCTTGGGGAACACACAGACCCTCCACTGCATGGAAAGAGGAAATGAGAATGTGTGTTCTGCCTTTGGCAGTGCTTTGGGCTGAAAGGCAACGTTATCAGCAAAGGAAATGCTTCAGAGCTGATACCTGATGGATAGAATTAGCAGCTGATGTCGTTCAACATGCTGAACAGAAAAGCTACCAATACAAACAAGGAGTCAAAGATCTTTTTCTCCAGGTCATCATTATAGAGTATCCACTGTCAGCAAAAGTGGAAACAGCCAACTGAGTATATTTGTCCAGAATTAGAGATGGTGCCATTTTTCTGAACCTTTCTATTCCAGATTTTGAGGAGTTGGCTAGAATGAGACTTGAAGTCAAACAACCACTGCCTTTGCTTTTGCTAAAAATAAAAATCTAACTAGGTTTGTAAATCCAAAACCACCCACACATTTCCTCAGATCTACTCAACAGAGTGTAGCTGATAATGAGTATAGCACCACTCCCTGGAAAACCTCCTTTGACAAAGACCTCGTCTACACTACCAGCTGGATTGACGCGTAGAGATTGATCTATTGGGGATTGATTTATTGCATCTCGTCAGGATGCGATAAATCGATCCCCAGAGGCACTCCCATCGACTCCGGAACTCCAGCTCACCCAAAGGTGCAAGGCAGAGTCGACGTTGACCTAAGATGTTAGTTCACCTAAGATGCGTTGGATTCAGCTATGTTATTCATATTGTTGAAGTTGCGTATCTTAGGTTGACTCTCCCTGCTAGTGTAGACCAGGCCAAAGTGGCTTTGCATTGCTAAATCATTTTAGTGTCCAACATCTATTCCTGTGGGGATAGATCAGAGGCAGAGAAGAGACTATATTTTGAATTATGGCCAGATTGTGATACCCTTACTCACATTGGCTTCACACGTAGTCCTGTTCACTTAAGTGTGCTACTGTAATATAAAAAATAACGAAGAAAAATTGGACAATAAATATTGACTAGTCATTTTCCCTCTCAGGTTCTCATGTGCTAGCACATTGTTGCAAGGTTTGGGTTCCGAACACTGAAGTGGAATGTTTATTTATTAGCATTTTAAAAAAATAAATTAAAATTTTGATTGTCCTTCAATTTCTGGAAAACTTATTTTTATCAAAACTACATTTTAAGCCAAATTGGACCCTAGAATGTAGTTTGTTTTAAAATTAGCCAGTGTAAAGTGCAAAGCACTGGGACAATATACTAACATTTATGGCCAAGGTTTTCAAACTTGGGTATGTCAGAAATGAGGCTCCTAAATCCATACATAAATAAGCAGTCTGATTTTCAAAAGTTCTGAGGACCCAGCAGCTCCAATTTTGTGTATGCTCAGCACTTCTAAAAATCAAGCTACGAAGTTAGATGCCTAAATCCAGGCACCCAGATTTGAAAATGTTGGCCAATAATAACTTTCCCAACTCCCAGTTCTGAGATCATAGAGAGGGAATTTTGACTACGAGTGCTTTCATGGGGAAATAAGCAGTCTGAGGAGAGGGACTAGCTTTGTTCTCATTTGGTTTTCCCTGAAACTGATAGAGAACTATGTGTTCAGTGAATCGGAGCTGCCATTCCCAAGCCCCAAATGAGAAAACATCCTTCAGGAAAACTATTATGGAAATTTCCATGGCTAAGGGATCTGGTCCTCTCTATCAATATTTGATATACCCAATATCATTTTGCACACAGATCAAGTAATGACAGTAATAGGCCCTTTGAACTAAATTTCAGACAATTTTGTTTGCCATGAATTTTTCAAAAGACCACAGAGTTAACTGACTCTTTTAGCAACACGCCTATCTATTGGAACAAAATAAAAGTAGGACATCTCTCTTAAAAAAACAATAACCACATTTTAATCAAATACAGAAACCACAACTTTGGTTGGTTTTGGAAAAGATCCAAATTGTAGGCCTGATCCCAGTGTTGTCCTCCACTGGCTAAATTTGACTTCAGTGAGCATCAGTCTCAGTTGGAGTACTTGGGTGCCACACATTATGAAAGATATGGACAAATTGGAGAGACCACAAAGGAGAACAAAAAAGATGATAAATGGTTTAGAAAACCTGACTTGTGAGAAAACGTTAAAAAAAACTGGGCATGTTTAGTCTTGAGAAAATAAACCTGATGGGAGACCTGATAGTCTTCAAATGGGTTAATGAGTGTTATAAAAAGGACGGTCATCAATTATTCTCCATGACCACTGAAGGTAGGCCAAGGAGCAATGGGCTTAATCTGGGCCAAGGGAGATTTAGGTTAGTTATTAGGAAAAACATTCTAACTATAGGAATAGCTAAGCACTGGAACCGGTTACCAATGGAGGTTCTGGAATCACCATTTTAAAGAACAGGTTAGACAAACACCTGTCAGGGATGGTCTAGGTTCACTTGGTCCTGCCTCAGCATGGGGGGAGGGATGGTCTCGATGATCTCTCAAGGTTCCTTCAGCCATACATTTTTATGATTCTATGATTGAGGGAGTGCTGCAGTTTTGTACACACAACAAAGTGAAGACTATATCCCTTTCTTGAGGACGGGGGAAAAGAAAGTGATTTCCAAATAAACTTTCTTATGTATCTTTGATTGACTGGGTTCTCCCCTTATGCCTAGGTGATAGACAATGGAATGCATTACGGTGCAGGTTAGAAAACATCCCATTTAAAAAGCAGAAGCCAGGACAATTTGCACAGTACTCTTCATTTGAAAGTTATTTCAGTGAATTTTGTTTTAGTAAAGATCAAAACTGACAGCAGTTAAAAACCTATTCAGTTTTTTTAAAAAGACAACTTCCAAGAAAAATAACAAACACATTTCTAATTTTGTACGTATGGCATTATTCCATTGGAAAAAATTATGTGAAGCCCTAGAACAGGTATCCAACAACATCTGGAATCCAGAGCAACACAGAAGGCATTTAACTGAACAGCTTGTGTCTGCAGAATGTGTGTTGCTTGAATATTATTTGCATTGAATGTTGTCAGTGAGAGATGTGTCAGCATTCTCCTCACCTTCTCTTTTATAGTTTTACCTTGAAAGGTTATTTTATCAGTGGATTTAATTAAAAAAAAAGTTGAGATGGGTGTGTTCTCATAAACAGTGTGCAGTCGTAATTGCTGAGATAAACGGGTTGCATCTTGGGAGGCCAACGAGTGGGTTTTCAAAGATAAATAGTAACATAACTAATTAGCTCATGCATAGAGCTTTGTCTGTTATTAAGTTCTGGGCAAACACTAAGTGATCTTCAATAAGTCATCTTCTTCTTCTTCCCCCCATTTTTACAAAGGGGAGAAGTGATATACAAAGGCACTAAACAATTTGTGTAAGACCACGCAGCAAGTCAATGGCAAAGTGGATGTTAGAACTTGAGGAGTTGCTGGCACCTGGCCCAAATCACTGGTTCATACTGCCCATCACAGTGAAAACAATTCATCGTAAGTAAAGAGGTATATCATGTAAAGCAGCCAGGAAAGTCAAGAATAATATTAAAACTGCAGCTAGGAAAATAATATTTTTAAAGAGCACCTGACTGAGTGTTTGAAAGAAAAATATCATTTCTTTGTGTGTGATATTTTTAATATTCAGGAAGGCTTTAACTTTCCTATAGAATAGAAGGAACAGAGAGATTTTTGGGTCAAATGGCTGGACAGCCTGGAAAAATCACCAGTGCTTGGGAAGAAGCATTTCCTAAAGCAGACAGATGAGGAAATCTTTAAGAAGAACCTGATTGACTAGGGAAGGGGCTTAGCTAGGAGGGTTGTGAATTCAAGAGATAGGAACAAGGAAACAGCAGAGCAGACCATGAGAGAGTCATCTCTCTGGGAAGTGGCTGGGATATTACCAGCACCTGAGACTTATGGAGACCATAATGACCTTTTAATAGACCAATAAAGAATTAGTGTGTCACAGTAGTGGCATATAGGACAAATGTAAGTGGCTCACAGGTGGGGGTGTGCCCAAAGCATTCTGTGTTATGGAGATGCTGGGATGCAGCCCAGCTCAGACACAGGCATGGAGAGGTTGCCATGGGGTTGAGCAGCCCTTGAGGCTGCTCTGACTTAAATGGAAGGTTATTTCATTTCTCACAGCAGCACAGAATCTAGGTCCTGCCACCAGATGGGCTACATCTTCTGTGACATGCCTCTCAGAAGGCATAACATAGACTCTGCCTCCAGATCTATGGGAACTTAATTTGCCCTGGAAGGAACTTCCATTCAGACATGCCAACAAGACTGTGCAGATGAGGAAGGTGGATGCAGAACTCTTCAGATGGTTTTAAATTTCCCTGCAGGGAATGGTTTAGGAATGAAAGGGATTAGTTAATTAGATAATCTGATTATATTGGTGAGTTTAATCACTCCAGACCTGAGGCAGTATTGAGGAAATATATCAAATAATGTCTTAAAGTAGATAGCATCTCATATGCATTAGTGGAAACAAAAAATCCTGGTTTAGATATCCTGAAATACAAGTATACTCAGCCCAATCTTTGTGTGCAGTTCCCATCAATAATTAGTTTCTTATGCTCTGCCAAACACACTTTTCCCCCCTTCTTAAAACCTACCTCTTCAAGTCATCTCTCCCCACATCTTCTCTTTAATAATTTCCCGCACACTGCCTTCTCTGTTCTGTTGTCCAGCGTCTTCACATATTTGGGGGTCTTATTTAGGCTTTGATTCTTCAAAGATTTACAGATGTCTTTAACTTTACACTTGGGTGCAGTTCCTTGGGAAACAATGGGTCCAAATAGAATCAACTGGATTCTTCACAGGATTGGAGCATTAGACTGTAAGCTCTCTGAGGCAATGAAGCAGGATATTAATCTATGGTACTAAGAATTCCCAGTGGTTGAGTGCAAGTAGAAGAAGATGTTATCAGTTAAGGTGTAGCCATGCTTTATTATCCAGGGCCAAAAGATAATCATCTTGCCAAACAAGAAAATTACAATGTCTAGATTTTATATATTTATTTTAATATTTGGCTTCTCTGTCTTTCTGTATTTCTTTACCACAGCTAACTCTTTGACATCTACCACTCTAGAATTCCTGTGTCACAATTAGCAGTGTTGTGGTCTGCATGGTAATTTGAAGTAACATTGCTCCTTGATTGACTAATGGGTCTGTTTAGCCATGGCAAATACTCCCTTCCCACCAGAACCAACAACCTCTGTTGGTAAAGCAAGTGGAAGACCTATATAGCAGTTTAATACCACTGCCCTTTATATACTGAGCAGGCATTAATGGATTAGTAGTCCAACAATTTGCAGAAGCAGCTGCAGGGCTTGTATTCCAAATTATAGTACATAATTGGCAGAACATACTAGTTTCCTTCTGAAAAAGTATCCAGGAACATATGGATAAGAAATTACAACCAAAGAAAGATATTTGTTTCCCATTACTAACTGGCCTTCTTCAGGAGAAGTTTGATAATGGTTTAAACATGAAATGTACATAATTTGATTTGGGCATTTTATGGAAACATTCCTTTTGGTTAGACATGTATTGTTTCTATAATTGGCTTCTGGTGTCTCTGATGAGAGAGCATATGCTTTTGAGTACAGCGACGTTGATTCGATCTAACTCATCACGTTCTAATAAAAATTCTCCCATGCCCTTGAATATTTAGGGTGTGCTTTCTGAAAAAACAAATTATAAAATTATGTATTAAATCTCAGCATTGAAGATAGTAATACATCAAATTGGTAGAAAGTAATACTGCTTTCATATATACGAAAGTGAGACCATGAACACATGGGAATGCACTAGCCCTATATACAAGTCTATGCCACAAATATATACAATAGTTCAGAAGAAAAGTCACTCACTATTACAGATTGCTGAATTTTAGACAAAAGCCGAGTTGAACTTTTGCTCTTTCATAACCCCATAATGTGAAGTGCCGGAGTATTCAGATAACTAAAGAATTGATGTCTTAGAGCATAAAATCATACCTGCAACTGCCAGTGGTTCTCCACCTGTGGTCCATGGGCCGCTTGCAGCCCAATCAGCACATAGCTGCGGCCTATGTGATATCTTCACAGTCATAAAGTTGGTATGTATATTTTGTGGATGCGGCCCACATAACACATAGGCAACTCTCTATGTGGCCCACAGTGGTAAATCGATTGAAAATCACTGTCTAAATTAACATAATCCCTGTTCCACAAGTAATCCTCACTACTAAGGATATCTTTGGCTCCCATACATCTAAGGATGAGGTAAGAAACCTTGTGTTTTAGCATTGAGAGCAGGGAAT
Source organism: Sternotherus odoratus (assembly GCA_032164245.1). Lineage (NCBI taxonomy): Eukaryota > Metazoa > Chordata > Testudines > Kinosternidae > Sternotherus > Sternotherus odoratus. The sequence continues at coordinate 132,935,611 of JAVMKO010000001.1, read as the reverse complement.
GTAGGCTTTAGTGGATGATTGGTAAGTAGGAGAGGAAATCTTTACGAATTGCCTGATAATTTATCATTATAAATAATGGGGTTTCTCTCTTTCTGAAGAGGCTGGCTAGAATTCCAGTGGGAGTATAAGACTTCCCATTGTCAGGAAGTTTCTTGTTACTTTGCTGATAAAAATCAATAAGATTTGGGCCAAATTATCTGATTTTCTGGAGGTGGAGCAGTAACTGGAGGGGAGAAATGCTAAATCTTCTCTGCCTGGGTATGGGCTTGTGTCACTTTCTGAGGTACTGAAAGTGTTGGGAATATTTTGTGCACAACCTGTGCTTGGACCACATCATCCATGGCTAGAGAAAGGCAGTGAGGAAAATCTGGGCGCACTGATGGTGGAGGCTGTTAACATCTCTTAGGGAGGTCAGTTTACCAGTTCCTATTAAGGAAGCTGTTATGTGGCCATTGCTCAAGAAACTGTCACCTTATGCAGAAAAAACCTGCCCAAATATCCAGTAACTAATCTTCCATTCTTGGCAGAGTATTGAGAAGCCATCAGTGAGACATCTCGCTCAGATTATCTTCCTGCCTCAGATCTCCCTGATCTTGTCAATTTGAGTCCAGGCCTGAGTGAGGCACAGAGAGAGCACTGGTTGTGTTGACGTATAATCACCTCCTGGTGATGAATGGAGATCAGGTGTCCAGACTGATATTATAGATCTATCAACACCACTGATCATGTGATGATGTTGGCTTTCTTGCAAACCATAACAGAGGTAAACGGGGCAACCTTTTGATTGTTTCATTCACACTGCTTGGAAGGATGCCAGGGCTAGTTCTGTGTGATTGCTCTTCTGCTCTGAGGGCTCATATCTTGGGGGAGGGGGGGGTCCAGAAAGTTCCATTTTGTCACACTCCTGTTCAACAGGTCTATGGGCCTATTGGATGGGCTAAAGGGGAAGCATTCATTAGAGTGGCTTCCGTATCTTGTGTTTGTTACAAGATAGATGGTGTTCATCCCCAGATGCTGTTAGACATACAGGGAGTAGCGGTGACCAGTGTCATGCTGGCAGACCACATGCCAGCTCATGCCAGAGCCCAAGGCCAATTGACTCGTGCCAGAGCCCAAGGCCAATTGACTCGTGCCAGAGCCCAAGGCCAATTGACTCGTGAAAGCGATTGTTAAATGTAGAAGAGTGTATCTGGTGTTTAAACTTCATGAATACTAGTGGGATGTTACTAGCATTGATTTCACTTATCTGTATCCTGTAATAATGCAGTAGCAAACATTTACATTGTGCATACCCCTGTAATTAAATAACCCATGAAATGAGAGAGAAGTCATGTGGAATGCAAATAAAGAACTCTGATGGAAAAGATCTAATTTGAAAGGAAAAGGTCATTGTGTGTGATGATCAGAGGTCAAAGACTCAAAATGCATTCCTTGCTGACAGTCATCAAAGGAAAAGCCCATGTGGGTCGTGACTCTGTTAGCCTGTTTTCTGTGAGAAGAAGCTATAGGTATGGATTCAAGGAGAAATCCTGGATCTCTGGGCTGTTTGGACTCTTACAGAGAAGGGTACCAGATGCAAAGCGGAGATCCCCAGAGACAATCTGGGAACCCTCAAAAGACTTTTGGGACACTGGCAGTTTATTACATCACTGCTGCCATTTGGAATTACAAACTGTGACTCATCCGTGTATCTATTTTATCTGCTTTAACCTCTCAATAACCCTCACTTCCTTTTTTTAGCTAATAAACCTTTAGCTAGTTTACCATAGAATTAGCTATCGGCATTGTCTTTGGTGTAAGAGCTTAAGTACCTATCAATTGTTCTGCAGTAAGTGACTGTTTTTTTGGGACTGGGAGCAACCTGATGTGGTGTGATTTTTGGTTTAAGCATCACAAAGTCCAGTTTGTCTGAGTGGCAAGATAGACCAGAGAGTCTAAAGGCAGGTTTACACTACCCCCCAGATTGGTGAGTAGCGATCGATCCCCGAGCATTCTCAGTACTCTGGCACTCCACCGCTACGAGAGGCGCAGGCGGAGTCAACGGGGGAGCGGCAGCAGTCGACTCAGCATGGTGAAGATACGTCGACTTCAGCTATGCTATTCCTATAGCTGAAGTTGCGTATATTAGGTTGATCTCCCCTAGTGTAGACCAGGGCTAAGGGGACTGTCTGTGACTCCATGGGAAGATTGGCATAGTGATCCAGGAGTTCACATTTGTCACTGGCATGGTGAAATCTAATTACAGAACACACCAATTTGGGTGTGTTTTCTGACAGTGTGCACTCACAGTTGTAGGCCACTCCAGACAGAGTGACAACCACAACTGCTTTTTTTCCATGTGTTTGGCCAGAAGGATGCAATGGTTCTCTTAGATGTGGATCTGGGCTACCATTATCCACACTGTTGTTGCCCTGAGATTAGGCAGTTACAAGGCGCATTCCATGGAGATACAACATTCAATCCACCCAAAAACCAAACCAAGCCTATTACTTGCAGGATAGAATTTAAAGGTGTTATTTCCCACCTAGTAATCCCTAGTGGGCATGGGACCTGCTAGCGCTGAACTGAGTAAAGCACTCAGATGCCACGGTGACAGCTGCTGTTACATACAATATTGGAATACTTGTTTATAGAAATCAAAGGATTTGTTGCAACAAATGGAAGTAACAACACAAGCATGAACAGGCAGGACTAAAACATCCTACCAACCCCCCTGATCAGAAACGACATCATCATATCAAAACAAGACAAAACTTAGGGTCACCATTCAGGGCAACTGCATCTGTCTTCCCCTTCGGGTGTCCAGCAAGGGCACTCTTAGGCTTCCAGCTCCCCAGCTGCTGCCTTTCTTGGGTGGACACCTGCGTCTCTTTCTCCCTCCTGACTGAAGTATTTCTGGGTTGCACAGCTCCCTGCCTTTACTGTGTTATTCCCAGCAGAGACAGGCTGCCCGACCACACCTGCTTGCTTTATCTTCAGAGACTGTTAACCGAGGGATTGTCAACAGTTATGAGTTACCACATGGTTCATTCTATGCAAGCCTAATTTATTCCTAAAATAAAAGCACTACAGAGATTACATATTGAAAACGATAAAAGGACCTACACACATGCTAAGAACCTTACCAGAGGTCACTGGGCTAATCTCATGGGCACTGGTAGCCATATGGTTTCAAGTTCATCACAGATTCAGCTAAGAACAAGTCCCCAGTGTTAGGGCATCAGTATGCCAAGTCCTTGCAACCCTACCGTAAGCACTGGACTAGGGGTACTGTCTGTTTGCTGGATCAGGAAGAAGGCCCTGAGCCAGTTTAAAACCGGGCTATTTATCCAAAAACCCTATCTTTGGCTATTGGTAACTGGTGGATTCACTTTGAATCAGGTATATACATCCCTCTCCATGGGGTTGGATTTGAAGGACTGATAACAGGAATTATATTAGCATCCCCCTCTTATTAGAGAAAGAATTACACAATAACATACGCAGAATTTCATGTTTAATACAGTTAACAAAGTCCTGTGGCACCTTAAAGACTAACTATAAAGTTTTGAAGCATGAGCTTTCGTGGGCTAATACCCACTTCGTCGGATGCAGGCAGTAGAAGTGTTCACAAACAGGCAGTTATAGAAAAGTAGGTAAGAGCCAGGTGGGAGGTGAAAAGGTTAGTCCAATTAAGCTGAGCCAGCTTGTTATCTCCGATCAGGGAGTGTGGATTATTCGTCTAGCATTTGAATGGGGTGTGTGGACATGGAGAGATGAGAAACAATGTCTGTAATGAGCCAACCATTGTAGATCCCGGTTCAATCCCAAAGTGTGTGTGCTGAATTTGCAAATGAATTGAATTGAAGCTCTGCAGTCTCTCTTTGACCTTTAAAGGTCACCATTCTGCAGAAAGGGAACTTCAGATCCAGACTGCAAAGAGAGACTGCAGAGCTTCAATTCATTTGCAAATTCAGCACACACACTTTGGGATTGAACCGGGATCTACAATGGTTGGCTCATTACAGACATTGTTTCTCATCTCTCCATGTCCACACACCCCATTCAAATGCTAGACGAATAATCCACACTCCCTGATCGGAGATAACAAGCTGGCTCAGCTTAATTGGACTAACCTTTTCACCTCCCACCTGGCTCTTACCTACTTTTCTATAACTGCCTGTTTGTGAACACTTCTACTGCCTGCATCCGACGAAGTGGGTATTAGCCCACGAAAGCTCATGCTTCAAAACTTTATAGTTAGTCTTTAAGGTGCCACAGGACTTTGTTAACTCTGCTATTCCAGACTAACACGGCTACCACCCTGATGTTTAATACAATGGACTCCAAACATTTTAGCCCAATTCAATAAGGTTTAACTTAATTCAGTAAAGCGTGTGTTAATTTCATAAGGTGCGCCCAGATGTTGTCTTAGCACTTAGCTTTAAGATAAAGCACCACTTATTGTCAACAACTCCAATCATTACAATATGAAGGGTGAGATTTTCAAAAGTGCTCCGTGATGGCCTAACTCTGCTTCCTCTGAAGTCAGTGATAAAACTCTCATTGACTTAAATGGAAACAGAGTTAGCCCCACTCTGGGTGCTTCTGCAAATCCCTCACGGAAGCAACATTATTTTAATATTTCTCTGTCAGACCTTCTCTCAGTGTTCTACTTTCCAAACAAATAGTCAATAATACCAATTCCTTTTTATCTCTCCTCACATGGATGACCTCTGTGCCCCCAAGATTACCTACCAGGCTACAAAGTATTACTAATGACAGTAATACAGTAGCGCACCCTATGAAGAAAAAGTCATAGCATAATTAGCACTTCTCTTTTTTTCTTTAAGGATGTTACATACTGAGGGGCTCAGAAGGCCAGTGACATTTCCAGGGATTCTGCTATCCTGATAACACTCAATGTAAAAAAATCTATGTAAATATTTTCACTCCCGTTTCTCCTTATCAATTCACAAAGGGATTTGAGGGGAATGTCAATCACTTGAGCTGATCAAGTCAAGAGAGATTGTTTTTCCCCCCAGCCTAAAACCAGACTTCACACAAGAGGTCAGTGTTGTGCATAGGAGACAGTGTTAAACCAATTATTTAAGTTTCTAGGGAAAGGTTTGCAATAGGAAAAAGTGAGACAACACTATTAGAGGCTGAGCAGGACTGGTTCTCCTTTGCAGGCAGAATAGGTGGTCGGCTGGGACAATATCATGTTTTTAGGGATGGTTCAATGTGTGAGTGATGGTGGGGCTAGTGTTTGCCTGCTTATTTAGGACAGCAAAGAGTCAAGTGCTGGCACAGTGGATAAATCAGTACATATTCTGAATGGCTGAAGATGTTCCTTATCCTTTCACTCTAGTATCTGGATCTTTAAAAAGCAGCTATTCACGCCCACTAAAGCGCCAGCCCTGTGGTCACACAGCCTGTCTGCTGTCACTTCACCTCGTTCTGTTCCTCAGGAGCCCAGCTGAAATCTATGTGGGGCTGCTCAGATCAGAGCAAAGTCAAATCTGAGTTTATGTTTTTCAGAGAGGATGGCAGGAAACTAAATACTTTGGCACTCATCCTACAGTTTCCACTGAATTCACTGGCAATTGTATGCACAGAGCAAGCGGAGAATATGGCTCTCTGTAGCCAAAGTGCTACACTGAAGTTGTCAGGTTAGGTTAAGGTGTGATTTCTAGATTCTTCAATACTGTGGCCAATACTGAATAGATTTGTAGATGAGGCATCAATAGTTAGCTTGTCATGACTCTTTCCCCAACACCCCTTAAGTATATTTTCAAAAAAAAAAAATCTATGAAATTCAAACCCTCCAAGGGAGGGGAAATGAATATAGTAATTCTAGGACAACATAAGCTTTGCATTTGGTGCCTACATATCACACATGCTTGTTAAAATTCTGCCACCCAACTGAAAAGAAGGTTGTGATGATTTTCCAGGCTCTAATGGAGTTCGCTTCCTCTACGGATCCCTGCCAGAGATTCTTTATCTTTGGTGCTTTTGGAAATATTTCCGAAGAGCAGATATTTTTGCCTTTTCAAGTGAGCCAGGCTGCACCAAAAGGACAGGTATTATTTTGAAAAATTCCCTTGAGATAGATCCTACCTTAACTGCTTTTAACAAGTTCTCCACCTCCAGATAATGTCCATTTTAATCAAAATGTTTGGCAGGGGACCAAAAAAGAAATCATTTCCTGACCTGATCTAATCAATCTAGTCATCTAGACTGTAAATTTCAGAAACAGAGCATAAATGTTTCTAGCAACGTCCATTTCAATATGAGAGTGCCCACTTCTGGGTCACAGGGTTTCCCCACAGGTTAAGAGGGAAAATGTGAAGGAAGCCCACTGTTCAAATATTGGCAGCACCCCACTGACATCTTCATTTAGTGTCAAGATATGGTGATTGGTCCAGTAAAATACATAGCTAGATAAAGATAGTTAGGACAGGCAGATAAAATCAACATCGAGGAGAGAGAGAGAGAGAGAGAGAGAGAGAGAGAGAGAGAGAGAGAGAGAGAGAGAGAGAGAGAGAGAGAATGGCCAAGATTTTAAACTGTGACTCATGACTATTGTTATGTCTCCATTATAAACTACAGTTGTGATTCTCCTGCTTGTGTACACATACACTAGCTCTGACTGAGCTAGAAGAAGTATAAATAGCAGTCTAGCTGCAGTAGTGTTGGTAGAAGCAGTGGAGAGACAGCTGACCACGGTGTCATTTCATCATATGATGGTGTCATTTCACCCTAATATAGAGCATCATATTTTCAAAGGCACTATAAAAACATTAACTGAAAATCTTCAGGGCAGTCCTGTGAGTTCTTCTGGCCATTTTACAGATGGGGCAAACAGAGGTCACAGAGAGGATAAATGACAAAGCAGGTATGGATTCATTTTAATATTTCTGAAACTTCTTAGATCATTCTAAATAAGTCCTCCAATAATGCTGAAATGAAAGTACAAATCCACCTGACACCAGTGGAGATGTATTCAGCACAGCTCAGCCGGGCCTCTGATGCCACTACTAGTGCTGCTATTCATACTGGTGCAAAATGAGTGCTGGCATGAGTATGTGCACATAAGCAGGGAAATCACACTGTTAGCTTGTACTGGAGAGGAAGTCTTTGGAGGCTCAACTTTCAAAAAAGTGGTGAGCCCCTACTCTTTGATAATCAGGCCCTGAGGGACGATCTGAAGTTGGGAACCCAAAAATGAAGGCACCCAATATCACTAGTTCTGAAAATCTTGACCAGTGTGCTTATCGTGTAGAATTTAGAGGATGCCTGATCCAAAACTTGATTATGTCAATGAGAATAGTTAAATATCTTTACCCCTGTTATACAGAGGTATAAAATAAGACATCAAGAGGCTCTGATCTGCCTGGAAGGTACCAAGGTCTAGTGGCTTGGACATCTACCTAGCAAGCAGAAGCCCTGGGCTCCCAGTACTGATTATATCCCAAATTGCCATATGAGTGGAGGCAAATGTCTTACCTTGTCTCAGCCTCAATTTCCCTAACTCTAAAATGAGATGCCTACTTCACAGGAGTGTGGTTCCCTAACAAAATAATATGTGTAAAGTACAACACAAATGAAAGCTAGTACAAAGGCTGGTTTGTAGTATAGGTGAATTAGAACTCAAGATAGCTGTGTTTGAAGCCATGAGTGTACTCCACTTATCCATGTAGCTTTTTGGTAGAAAATAACACCAGATAAGGCACTGATGTGGAGCTGAGGAAGTATACATCAAGCAGGTGCCTGTTTCTTGAAGCATGCATAAGCCAGCCTATGGGGGGATTTAGAACATCACAATACTGTATTCACATGAATGTGAAAATAGCATCTAATTATTTGTAATTACCCTATAAACCCTCTAGATCATTTAAGGGCACCAGGACTCTCCAAAAGCAATTTGTGACTCCAAATATGAGGCTATGAATTCAATCTGTTTTAGAGTGTGCCATACCAACAAGCAAGAACTAAGTAAAATGTGGAAAAAGACACATCTCCTCAATGTTTGGACTTCAAATCATGGAATCTGTATCTAGCAAAAACTGTTGTTGCCTCTGATATAATGTATAATGTCATAACACTATTGCGTTGCCTTTGTCAAGATAGCAAAGTTCAAAAAGTAGTAAGTCTTTAGGAGGAGCTGCCTTTTTTCGTGAGAAAAATAAATCATTCAGCCAAGCTAAGAGTAGAAAGAATGCTATCCTCTACTTCCTGCTTAGCTGTAGATCTGCTCTTCTTATAAGCTTGAAAAAAATCTCTCCTGGTAACAGCTGTGTTGGAGAGACAACTAAAAACAAACAACTGAGTGAATTAAAACCCTGAGTACCAAAAGATCAGACCTTGTATGTTACCTGTCTGAAAACACACACACACACACACAATTGAATAAGAAAAGGAAATACTGAAGGCTGCTGTGAATGAATGCAGACTATATGTCATTTTATGAGATCCACTGTAGAAAGTTTAATAGGGTGTGTAGCTTTTCAAATTAAATTGATTTATTGCAATTTCCAAACAAAATGTAAGTTAGACAAAAAATGTATACAGAAGCGTGGTCTTGATTATGAAATTTCCAACTGAGACAAATCCTACTTCTTGGCAACCTAGCTTAAGTTAAACTGGTCTGTGGACAACATAAACAGAAAGAGTCACCCAGACAAATGTCAATATTTGAAGTGAGGGAACAACAGGCACTTTGGACACCAAACACATTTTCTTTGGATCATCCACTTTTTTAGGCTAACGCTGACTTTGAACAAAATTCAAAAAAATATATATTTTATGTGTTGGCGCATGTCAGCACAAAAGCACCAGTCTGCGTGAAGCGTCATCCTGAAGCTTAGAATGAGACCTGAACCTTTTTTAAGGATTGAAATGTTGAGAAACACATTAAAAATAGACATTTAAATTTATTTTTGTACATTTCTTATGATTCTGGGCTACCCAGTTTGTGCTGAAACACTGTGAGTGATTCCTCTTTATAAAATGTCTCCTGTGAATTTTAATATTCATGAAAGGTACCTAATTGAAAGCCTTGGAGAATGAGGGCCTGGTTGCTATTTACATTGCCATTATCATATAAATGGCTCTTATGGTGAAAAGGGACCATAATGCAAATGGCAACCAAGCCCTGAAAATCTCCATTTAGCCTTACTCTGGGAAGCAGCAGTGTAAATTTCCCCCCATCTCTGTGTCTAAATCTTTTGTCAGATAAGCCTCAAATATTGCTCATTTAATAACACTAATGCATTTTGGTTTAAAATGAAACAAATATGGTAGTTAGGGTCAGAGACTTTTCTTGAATATTACAGGGGTGCTCAGACACTGCAGTGGATGGATGGCTTGACAGATGAGCATGCTGGAAAATTACCTTTGTCACTCAAAGAAGGCAAAAGGAACGCAGAGATAAATCCGTGGGTCACGTTTCCCAGCAATTTGAAAGAAACTTGAAATAACTATATTCAGTAGCCAAATTCAACGTCTATTATTGTTAGTATACAAAGTATACACATTAACTAAAACATTCACCTTCTAATGACCCTGCATGCTATTTTACATGCCAATAATATGCTATATAGATTTCCTCATCTCATTTTCTATTGGTTATTATTACCATCTTCTCTGTTGTCAATCTGAACACTGACTGCAGAAACAGCTTCCAGTTTTGACATCTGAATGCAATCTGGAAAATTATAATCATGCATCACTCAAAGACAGAGTCCAAGCATCATAATGTCCTTGGTTAAACTCCTGTTAATATTATCTATACCAAGATCTTGTTGAATACTGTAAAAAAAAATCTAGATTGTCTTTGGTTATATTCTCCATTAATATTACTGGGAATTTCAACTTCTCATCAAAGGGAATCTACCCAACAGCAGACATTTTGCATGAGCAAGGTGTGGCTCAGACTGGCTCTATAGGTAATTTTGTCCTAATTTCCTTGTCCAGAAAGAGAGTGGATGTCATGTTTGTGAATGGGTTAATGAGACCATGTATATATAGAGTGGGTATGAGCAAGAGGAATATGCTGAGTTGTTCAGAGCTCTGACAGAAAGAAGGACAACCCTATCCTTCATGTCAAACAACTTCATTTAAAAACTTGACTGAATTCTCACAAGCTATTTTGCAATATTCTCCCAGCTCTACCTGAAAAATTTCAGGTAGCTGTTATTTCAGGGGAGAGAAAAGATTTCTCCAAAGTTTTAATTTAACAAATTTCACACCCATTTTAAATAAATAATCTTATTCAGTGAAGACCATTTACACATTGAAGCCCTGATTTAAGTCAATAGAAACCCTGTTTAAATCAATAGAAAGACTCCCATTCACTTGAGTGGGCATTGGATCAGGCCCCAAATAAAAAATGGTGTTGTCTAGCCACATGTGTTTAAGTAGGAGCTTTCCTATCCTATCTCTAAAGTATCCCTGTGGCAAGAAGACTGCTTGTTCCTGCTGAAGGAAGTAAGGGAGATACTTTCTTTACTTATTTCAGCAGGAACAAGCCGACTTCATGCCAAGAGATACTCTGCAGACTAAGAGAGCTCCTACTGAACACACATCTGGCTAGTTAGATGGACATTCCATATGACGTTAGACATGAAGAACTGGGAAAAGGACACTGAGACACTCTACTGGATATTACATTAATGTGTCCATTTATTTCCCTCTGTAACAGAGATAAAACGATATATCACACTGTTATGTCCAATAATCTTTCAGAGTGAATTCAATCCTGTGCTAATTCACATGTGCCTTCAGGGATTTAGGAGTGGAGAGTCTTTCATTGCAACTCTAGTAATCTAAAACTATTGGCCTGGCTACTGCCAAATTTCCCCTCATCTCATGGGGTATAATAATCTTGCATTCACATAAATATATATTTCCATCCTTGTTTGTAGACATCGCAAAGATATTAAGCGTGACTAGATAAAACTGGCACATTTATGGTGACTATCAAAGTAAAAGCTCTAAGTCTTGCAGCGTCGGGATAGTCTGCAAACTGAAGAAATATCCCATCTCATCTGATGTTTAAACACTTTTGATAACACCTTGTTAGTACGGCAACTGTGGTGGTATGAAAAGGCTATTGGATCACATTTTGTGAATGTGCCTTTCTTAACAACTTTAGGGCCACATTCTATGACTGGTATGGCACACAGGAAGTTAATGGAGCTGCACCAGTTTGCACCAGCAGAGATTTTGGCCCTGAGTCTTTAATGATATATAAGAATGTGGGAGTAGGGTCACCAAGAGACTATTTCTAAGGGGATATTGCTGTAGCAACTGGCTCAGCTGCCTGTCCCTGGTCAAGGACAATACCTCAGAGCACCTTTCATCAGATGATCTATGGCAAGGTATAATAACTCCAACTCAGGAACCAATCCATGCAACGAACCTCGATGCCAACTCTGCCACATATCTACACCAGCAACACCATCACAGGACCTAACCAGCTCAGGCACACCATCACTGGTTCATTCACCTGCACATCAACCAATGTCATATATGCCATTATATGCCACCAATGTCCCTCTACTATGTACATCGGCCAAACTGGACAGTCCCTACAAAAAAGGATAAATGGACACACATCAGATATCAGGAATGGCAATAAACAAAAACCTGTAGGAGAACACTTCAGCCTGCCTGGACACACAATTACAGATTTAAAAGTCACCATATTGCAGCAAAAAAACTTCAAGACCAGACTGCAAAGAGAAACTTCAGAGCTGCAATTCATTTGCAAATTTGACACAATCAATCTGGGATTGAACAAAGATCTTGAATGGCTTGCTAATTACAAAAACAGCTTCTCCTCTCTCCGAGTTCACACCTCCAATTCAGCTGCTAGAGGAATACCTCACCCTCCCTGATTTGAGATAACAAGCTGGTTTGGGCTGATTGGACTAACCTTGTTACCTCCTACCTGGTTCTTGCCTACTTATCTATACCTTCCCCTGGACACTTCCACTGCTTGCATCCGATGAAGTGGGTATTAGCCCACGAAAGCTTATGCTTCAAAACTTTAATTAGTCTTTAAGGTGCCACAGGACTCTGTTACCTATGGCAAGGTAGATACTGTAAATGTTAGGCCTATGCAAAACGAATGGAAACATGTTTATGAGATTCTGCACATTTCTATCCATTTTGTTTTCTCCTAGATCCAGTGTTGTGGCTCTGTGGAGCTAATTAAATATACACTTGAAAAAAATAAAGCATTCAAAATCTTCTTCTCAACTGTCTGATATAGGCCATCTTGATTATCACTACAAAAGATTTATTTTTCTCCTTCTGATAACAGCTCATCTAAATTAAATAGCCTCTTAGAATTGGTATGGCAACTTCCACCTTTTCATGTTTTCTGTGTGTATATATTGTGACAGATTGCCTTCTTGCCCCCCTCCAAACACAGGCAGGAAACTCTTCTTTGGCTCCAACAGTGCTCTTTATTTCACAGTGCAAGGCCCCACCACCAATATACACAGCTTTATACACAGCTCTATAGCTTACAGCTCTAACACAGCTCTACAGCTTACAGCTCTACACAACTCTATATAGTTCAGCTCTACAGGCCTCAGCTCTATATCTTTCTCTATCTCTCTCTCTCACTCCTCCACACTACCATACCACCACCACCCTGGGCTTCCCGTCTGGCAGGCTTTTATCCCCCTGAGGGAGGCTGCCAGGTGCAACCCATCCAGGCTGATTGCTCTGCAGCCCAGGTGGCTAATTAGGCTTCTGCAAGGGAGGTTTGCAGAGGGCTTTTCTCCCTCTTAAAGGGGCGGCAGGCTGGGTCAAGCCCACCCTGCCACACACCTCCCCCCTTAGCCTAGCCCCATCGGGCTGGCTCAGACCCTTCAATATTTCCCCTTTCACCGGCGTCGCCCAGTCTGGGGTTGTGGTTCTTTGCCCCCCTGCTTTTCGGGGCTAGGGCCAGCCGAATACCTCCCACACAGCAGACAGTAGGGTGGAAGTGCCCGTCCCTCTGCCTTCTGCTCCTCACATAAGGTGCAGGGAGTCGGTGGCTCCCACCCCTCCCAGTGCTCCTTGGGGCTAGGGCCAGCCTCCTCTGCCTCAGCTTCCCTCGCGGCTGCGGCAGAGAGCCCTACTTCCAGCCTTGTACAATAAAGGCAGGGTATCGGCCGCCCCTGTGTCCTTCGGCGCTCACACCACTCGCATGGCGCCTCACCACACAGGGCAACTTCCCCGGCCTCAATTTCCCCCAGGCACTCACAGGAGTTCGGGGCTTCATCCGTGGAGCTCACCTCCTGCCCTAGTCCCTGTTGTTCAGGGCTGGCTAAACCCTTCACTGGATTATTTGTTAAAGACAGATAGTGCATCATGACTGCAGCTGTACAAATAGAGCCTAGTTTTCAAACCTGGACTCCCAGGTCTGCAACTAGGCTCTCAAATCCATGCCTTAGTGCTCAAATGCCCAGCTGAATCACCCAAGTGATTATTTGAATATCCCAACATGCAACTGGACACCCAATCTAGGTGCCCAGTGCTTGAAAATTCTGCTCTCTCAGACAAATAGAACCCTGATGTAATGACAATGAATTTAAAAGAATTAGTTAATCAAGGAGGAGTTTACCTTAAGGGTTTCAGCCAGATGCAATCTGATGTGGCTATGATACTGAGTCCAAAAATAATGATCTTAAATGTATTTAATAATTTTATGCACACTCTTGACTGTGTCACAAGGGGACATAAAATGGATTAAACTCCTTGCAATAAGCAACATAAACAGCCCCTTCTACATAATATTCAATGCCATCACACTGTAAAAAAACTTTCTTAGTCATCGCACATTAGGGTGACCAGACAGCAAGTGTGAAAAATCGGGGCAAGGGGTGGGGAAGTGGTAATAGGAGCCTATATAAGAAAAAGACACAGAAATTGGGACTGTGCCTATAAAATTGGGATATCTGGACACCCTATCGCACATAGTCATACAAATGTTTGACCAAAAGGATGTGCGTTGCACATTGGTGGCCTCCCCTCTAGTGAACTGAATTCCATGGCCAAAGAAATTCCACTACTCTAAGCATTGTCAGCAAAAGCGTCAGCAATAGCAAAGCCAACTCATTCTGTACTGTAATTATCCTCTGTAACCACAAAGCAATACCAAAAGATTCAACACAGAAGGTCTTAATCTGACCCATAACACTACCCAGCTGAACTGTACATTGGAAGATCTCCAAGATTTAATGAAAGGGATGTTCTTTTGTCAGTATTAAATAAAATGTTTGACATTTTTGATTTACATCAGAACACTCGGCCTAAGTAACATTTTCCTTATACGAGCCAGGGATTCTCCAGAAGCAGAGTCTATAATAGCAATTTCCCACCCCACCACTGATCCAGAGAGGTTCTTGTGATTTCAGCAGAGCCAGAAAGACAGAGGCTCGGGAAAATTTGACTTCAATATATTTTTCAAAGACAGGGTTTAAAAAAACAAACAAGCAGGAGAACAGATTAAATGTTAGCTGTCAAATCAAAGAGAAATAAGATAACAAACCTCAGACAACATTTGACTGGATATGAGAATCTACGCATCTGTAACCACTGCTCTAACCACTAGACAATGCTTCCCTTCCAGGGACAGGAATAGAAACCAGGAATCCTGATCCCGAACATTGAATTGCTGTTGAGAGCAAACAAAATTGTGTAACTCACTGGCAAAAAAAATCTGTCACATTTCTCTTTAGTGGCTGGAAACCAGAGCAAATAACACTGATTCCTCTAGTTCAAGTGATAGAGGTCTGGGCTAGGGATCTGAAGGCCCTGGGTTGAAATCTCACCACTGAGCCAGACGTGGGGTTCCTAACCGTTGCATGTGATGAAAATTCTGTTTGTCTTGTTTTCTTTTTATGTAAATAGTTATTTTGTTTACATAGTGAGAACCCGGTCTTAAAAGAGTTTTACAGTTAAAATGATAATCCCTTATGTATGGTGCAATGTATAACAGTACAAAGGTACTTCTCATTTTGATCATATGTCACACATTTCAGTTGCTTCTATCTCACGCTGACAAGCTTGAAGGTACGGTGGTATGGGAACATAACAGACTCTTGGTCACCAAGATCCCACTGCACTTTTCCTACAAATAAAGGTGCCCTGGCTAGCTTCCAGTTCTGCATTGCTAAGTTCCCCCTGAAAGTTTCACTTGGATACAGTATTGTTCTTTGTGTCCTTTCCTATATTACTATGTAGTGTTGCTATGTACTGTTAAACAGCTGTTGGATTTTCCCTTGGAGCTGACTGCATTTCAGTTGTTGGTGGGCTTGTCTTCATTAGGCTGGGGAGGGGTCGATCTTTTGGCGATCGATTTATCGCGTCTCGTCAAGACGCGATAAATTGATCGCCAATGGCTCTCCCGTTGACTCCAGAACTCCAGCTTTCCAAAAGGCGCAAGCTGGAGTCGACGGGGGAAGCGCGCCGCCAACTGCCGCCGCCGTGAGGACCGCAGGTAAGTCGGCTGGAGATACGCAGACTTCAGCTACGTGATTCACATAGCTGAAGTTGCGTATCTGCAGTCGATCCCCCCCTGTAGTGAAGACCAGCCCGGTGATTCCTGTATATAGTTACCAGTCCCTAAAGCACTTTGGGATGAAAAGAGCTAAGGAAATATAAGATATGAGTACTATTTTGGTGACTGGACCGTCCATTCATTTGAACAAGAATCACTGTATAAACAGATGGGGAGACTTAAAAATTTAACAAGGCTCCATTGATCTCTACTCTTCAATCCATTCATTTGATTAGAATATTTGCTGACTATGTACAATAGGTCTAGGAGGTGAGCAGTCATGATTAAGAAGGTTGGTGGCCACTGAAGAACAAGTCTGAGCTCTAAGATATCAGATCTACTCTGAGGTAGCATTTGAACAGCTGCTATAATTGTTTGAGAGGTCTCAAATGAAGTGGCTCAAACATATGCACTAGGCAATCCCAAAAGAAAAGTTTAAAGATTAAAATGTCAGAAAAACTAGTTGTGTGGAAGACAGAGGCTAAAACTGTTGGGCAAAGACTCATACATTTCCCAGCATTCTGCTGTGCAAATGCTTATGTATAGGTCCCAGATTCTACTATTGGGACCACTTCCTACTTGCTCTAGCAGTTTCACAACATCCTAGAGAGTACAGCCCCTACGGGAGGCATGTTGGGGAAGGTTTAGGCTGCACTGGGATCAGTGAGTGGTTTGATATTCTGAAGAGAGTGAGGCTGTACTCCTGAGAGCGGTATCATGCTATATCCCCTGCAAAACCTCCCAAATTAGCTGACAGCATAGATCAATTAGAGGCCTGAATCACATATGGTTATTAAAACAATACCATTTGCTCAGTACCATTTTCCAGTACAAACTCAGGGCAGCTGCATCTCTTAGCTGTCTGATTTACAACCCCTTCCCAGCCAGCACTATGCCCTTCTGGGGCTGTGATGGCCCATATATGCCCTCTGTTGTAGGTGATGTTGCAGCCACTTTTCTTTCCCCAGCATGAATTTACTGCCTCTGCTTTCCACCCGCATATTCCTTGCATTATGAGTATTTGCTACAGATGAGTACTCTAATACCTTCAAAAGTTGCACTTTGTTACCTATGCCTACTAGAGTTTGTTAACACTGCTGCTTTGAATCCTTCACCGTTTTTTCTACTGCTGACTAATTGCTGGGAAAATTGTATTTAATGTTAGTTTGAATTTTGTACTTTATTATGCCTACAAAAAAGGCAGAAACAACCTTATCAGTTCACAGGCAGTAAACTTTGCTATGATAATCTCATTGGAAATTTATAGAGTGTTTTAGTAGAGTTGGTTGGTCCAAACCAGTGAGTAAGAAGAGCTAGTGAATGACTGTAGCATGATGAATGAATTCCAGGTGGCACACTAGCAGATGCTGGGCTGTTAATAGGTGATTCTATTGCTATACTCTAATTTAGGCTCCCACACTCATTAGAGGACTGGCCGCTAAGCCTCTGAGGGCATGTCTTCACTACCACTTTAATTCGACCTTAACGACGTTAGGTCGAATTAAACGTGTACCTGTCTTCACATACATGCCCTTAAAGTCGATTTAAAGGGCCCTCAAAATCGAATTTGTAACTCCTGCCTGACGAGAGAAGTAAGGCTAAAATCGACTTCTCTACGTCTATTGTGAGGCAGTGAAGAGGCATCTGAAGTTAAGCCTCCGACCTCCGAGCAGCCCCGCCCACCTTAACAGCCCCCCCCCGCCTGACCCCCCCGCCCGAGGGGGGGGAGCCGCGCCGGGCTGCTTGAGCAAGCGGGTCAGCTGCTTGATCAATTTCAGGTGAAACTGACTAGGCAGCTGACCAGCTCGCTCAAGCAGCCCCGCACCGGCTCCCCCCCCCCTCGGGCGGGGGTGTGTGTCCGGCGGGGGGTCTGTTCAGGTGGGGGGGGGGCGCGGGGCTGCTCGGGTGGGGGGCGGGGGGTCCGGCGCTGCTTGAGCGAGCAGGTCAGCTGCTTGGTCAATTTCAGGTGAAACTGACTAGGCAGCTGACCGGCTCGCTCAAGCAGCCCGCCGGCCCCCCCCCCTCGGGCGGGCGGGGGGGCCGGCGGGGGTGCTGTTCAGGTGGGCGGTGGGGGGCGTGGGGCTGCTTGGGTGGGGGGCGGGGGGTCCGGTGCGGGGCTGCTTGAGCGAGCCGGTCAACTGCCTAGTCAGTTTCACCTGAAATTGACCAAGCAGCTGACCGGCTCGCTCAAGCAGCCCCGCGCTGGCTCCCCCCCCCTCGGGTGGGTGGGGGGGGTCCGGCGGGGGGGCTGTTCAGGCGGGCGGGGGGGTCCACGGGGCTGCTTGGTTGGGGGGGGATCCAGCATGCATTGCACTGTGGGCTACCTACCCACAGTGCAATGCAGGCTATGTCGACCCCTGCAAAAGTTCTAGGACAGACAGTGTCGACCACTGTCGACCTGCTGTCCTGGTGGGGACACACTGATTCAATTTTCTAAAATCGAATTTAGAAAATCGAATTAAGGGAAATCGACCTAGTCCTGTAGTGAAGACATACCCTGAGACTCATTCAGGAGAATTAGGGCTGCCTGAAAATTCCCTTTGCAGCTTGGGTAAATGTTTTCCCTTTAACTGAATCTCTTATAACATTTGGAAGCCTAGTCAGATACACTATGAGAGAGAGAATTACACAGAGGCTATAAATGTATATTATATTATTGTCTCCAGTTTTTGTTTTACAAAGTATCTGACTGGCTTGATCACATGCTCTCAGTTTATTGAGGGTATATTTACTTGAGTAAGTGTGACTCTTACTCACTAAGGGCACTCTATCAGATAGGAAGGGAGACCCTATTATGCATCAAATGTCTCTATAATCAGCAGGATACACTCCCCAGAGCTGCTAATTCACTCACTGTTACAAAACCTCCTATTTTAGGAACAAAATCCCAAGAAATTTCCATCTCTGTACTATTAATTTCTTAGCTGTCACTTTGCCTGTCAGCCACCACCCATTTATGTTGCTATAGTTCCATGAATGGGGGAGTTGGAAGGTAAAAATAGGGGGTTTCTGGACTGTGAAAGGACCATCTATGGGTGTTTCATTTGCAAAGAGTGAAGCTGAATGCAAGTTAAGTTGAACAAGTGGAACTTCATTAAACCCTATCTGCACTGCTCTGTCCATGCAGCTGGGCTGCTTCCAGTCGAATTGCTCCTGTCCCCTGTTTTCCTGATGTCTTGTCAATAACAGTTTCCTGCAGGGAATGTGGGCCCTCTGACTCCAGTTCCACTGATCAAGATATAATTGTAAAAGAGAAAAGATGTTTTAACATAAACCTTAAAAACAGATAATTGCAACCCTCTTCCCCTCCCACCCATCCCCGATCTTCTGTACTTGTGGATGGTGCTTTTCAACCTGACCACTTCTCTGGGTAGACCTCCAGGCATAGAGACTGAGGTTAGGTACAGGGGGGAAAAGCTCAGAGCTGGGTGTAGAGGCAGTGAGGGAAGGTGAGCCTATGCAGGGTGAGATTTCAGAGGAGAGAACTTGGACAGAAAATTGATTGTCCGTGTAAAGTGATGACCCTTTTACATCCATTGGGGCTGTCAGGTCTCTGAGCACCTTGATCTTGTTTGGATCTGCTTTCAATGAGTAGATGGCTCTCAGTGCAGCTAAAAAATTCTGAAGCTGAATATGGATCAGATCCATGACTTGTATGGCTGTATTCCCCAAGAGGAACCTGTGGGGCTTACTATCCACCACCATGAATTTCAGTTCATACCATTTGTTATTTTCTAGGTGAGAGGTCATTTTTTCCTAAGGGCTGCACTATGCTCTCATTGTACAGTACAAGATTGTTCCCAGCTGTTCGCAATGGGTGTTTGAGTCCAATTCAGCCCAAGGAATCACATTGCAGGAGGCCCTGCTATCCAGCTGAAATCACACACAGGGCATTTTACCTATTAACATCGTTGCATGGAGGTTGGTATCATCCCTTGTTGCTTTCCTGTTCCAACAGCCTGATCCTGAAATGCTTTCAGATTCAAGGAGCCATGATGTCATCACTAATGTCTGATGTGCCATCTCCCTCTTGTCCAAGTCTGACTGAATCTTTCTCGTACATTCCTTTGCTCTTCCACACACTCTAAAATGGTTCAGCTTGCCACAGCACTGTCCTGGTGTGGTGCACTTCTTCTTCACCTACTCATGCTGTCTCCCACAGTAAATACGGGGGGTATGGAACCCTGGTCACCTGTTCTCCTTTACTGAGGTCTCACTCCATAGGTACTTTTGGGGGTGTTGTGCCTTGGAGGGCTTTCATCCTCTTTCTTCAGGCTTCCGCTACATGCCCCATGTCTAAGCATCTGTCTCAGGTGAGATCGCCTTCCAGGAGCAGCCGCTTTCATAGGCTGGTGTTCCCCAGTACTGCAGACTATCCTGTTCTGAATCAAGGAGTCTGTCAAAGCCCCAGAATTGCATGCAGCAGCCAGGATGAGTAAGGCAGTAAAATGGGGTCCGTCCCATTTCCTTTGGATGGTTTCCAGCAAAAAACCTGTGTTGCTCTAGAGTTTTGTTCTGTTTTGGGGATCAATAGGTCCCCAGGGCTCCAAGAACTGCTGTGAGACTCGAGGCAGTGATGAGCTCTGCTTTATTCCCCAGTAAGATAAAGTTACCATTTTACTTTCCTGATGCTGTTGTCGTTGTCCTGCTGGGCCAGGTCTGTGCACAGCTTGAACAGCCCCTTCCATTGGGCTAGGTTTGTGACTGCAAAATTCAAGGTTCAGGGTGGGACTTCAGTCCCAGTTCCGTGGCTCATGCTACCAGCGGCTGCACTGCAAAGAACTCGCAGCTCTGATGCTGCCACCACATTTCATTCACAGAGTGAAGCTGAATGCATGCTAAGTAGAACAACTTTGTTAAAGCCTGCCCACTGCTCTGGCCACATCCTTGTGTGTTGCTTCCATTCCAGCTGAACTTCCCACATTATCTGTTTTCCTGGTACCTCATCAATACCAGTCCCTCCAGAGACCATGGGCCCTCTGACTCCAGCGCCACTAATCAGGATACAAGGGGGTCAGTGTCACAGCTTTCTAGCCCGTCATAAATAACTCCATGTTCACTACGTAGGTTGCAGATGAGTCACTCGTACAACTGGATACATCTGGAACTTCGATAGAACTTGAATTTTGCTTTCTTCTAGCAATCCCAGCGGTTTGTGGTGTGATCCACATAGCTATTTACCACAGAAGGTATAGGTCAGAGGCAAAAGTTGAGCACCAGAAGGCAGGCCCAACACACTTTCTTCCCACCTTCCTCTCTCTTTTCTAATTTTGAGTCATTAAGTTCTCCACCGTTTTACAGAATGAGGTGGTAGGAGGTTGTGTTGGCAGGAATTAGATAAGCACAGGTGCAATTGTAATGCACTGAGGCTTCAGGCAAAACACCTGCTGCAAATTCTCTATTTCTAACTGTTACTCTTGGAGCTTTTAATCATTAAATCTGTGTGTGAAAGAGAAAGAACAGCAGGGCCTCTGTACTATTCCAGGCTCACTGGCTTTTGTAGGTTTATGTGAGCCTTTGTGTATGAGCCCCACCACTTACTAAGGTAGCCTATAATGAATACTTAAAGTAGATAGATTAAAAACCATGATGCTTCATGTGCTAAGGGGTGTTACAGCCTTGGTGTGCTGAACAGATTCCAGCATGGGTAAGTGTTTGGGCAACAAAACGTCAAATGAAATTTAATGTGGATAAATGCAAAGTGATGCACATTGGAAAAAATAACCCCAACTATACATACAATATGATGGGGGCTAATTTAGCTACAACTAATCAGGAAAAAGATCTTGGAGTCATCCCGGATAGTTCTCTAAAGAGCAGTATGCAGTGAAAGTCAAAAAAGCAAACAGGATGTTAGGAATCATTAAAAACGGGATAGAGAATAAGATGGAGAATATCTTATTGCTCTTGTATAGTTCCTTGGTGCACTCACATCTTGAATACTGCACACACACATGGCCCCCTCATCTCAAAAAAGATGTATTTGCATTAGAAAAGGTTCAGAGAAGGGCAACTAAAATGATTAGGGGTTTGAAATGGGTCCCATATGAGGATGAATAATATTCACTCCTAGAAAAGTGATTGGTTTTTAGTCCAACATCTCGTAAACCCTCTAAGCTATAAATAAAGATTATTTCATGGAACAGTTGGGAATCTCCCCCTTCCTAATGGGTATAACTTGTTTCTATCCCCTGAAATATATCAGACTTTAATATCATGACTTTATAATTGATAGAAAAGTAACACTTTAAATGAGATTTCTAAATATGCTAGTTATTTTCTACTGTGTCTGAGATGTACACAAGTTGAGCTCATTATTCTAGTACAACTTAGGTTTTCAGATGGCAGGATATTCAAAGAGGACCAATAGTAATGTTTAAGGCCCTAACAAATTCACGGTCTATTTTGGTCAATTTCATGGTCATAGGATTTTTAAAATAGTAAATTTCATGATTTTAGCTATTTAAATCTGAAATTTCACAGTTTTGTAATTGCAGGAGCTGTGTGGGTGGGGCTGCAGTACCACTATGCGGCAGCTGGTGGTGGTGAGCCTTCGAAGCTGGGCATCTGGACAGCGGCAGCTGCTGGCTGGGACCCCAGCGCAGAAGACTGAGCTGCTGCCAGCAGTAACACAGAAGTAAGGATGGCATGGTATGGTATTGCTACCCTTACCTCTGCAGTCCCTCAGTCAGCAGCCTCCACTCTCTGGCCACTGAGCTCTCAAAGTATCAATGCAGAAATAAGGGTGGCATGGTATGGTATTGCCACCCTTACTTTTGTGCTGCTGCTGGCAGGGCACTGCCTTCAGACCTGGGCATCCGGCCAACAGCAACCACTCTCCAGCCACCCAGCTCTGAAGGCAGTGCAGAAGTAGGGGTGGCAATACCAGAATCCCCCCTAAAATAACCTTGTGACCCCCCCAGCAACTCCCTTTTTTGGGTCAACCTCCCCAATTTGAGAAACTCTGGTCTCCCCCGTGAAATCGGTATAGTATAGTATAGTAAAAGCACACAAAAGACCAGGTTTCACAGAGGGAGATCAAATTTCACGGTTTGTGACATAGACTCATAGACTTTAAGGTCAGAAGGGACTATTATGATCATCTAGTCTGACCTCCTGCACAACGCAGGCCACAGAATTTTACTCACCCATTCCTACAATATACCTCATCTATATCTGCGCTATTGAAATCCTCAAATCTTGGTTTAAGGACTTCAAGGTACAGAGAATCCTCTATGTTTTCATGGCTGTGAATTTGGTAGGGCCTTAGCAATGTTCAAAGCTCTGCCTAATATTTCTAAACATTTCTCTGTTAACTACTTGGAACAAAACAAACAAGCAAGCAAACACAAGTTTCTTGTGGCAGAACAGCCTTCATTTGAGATCACTTGCATAAAATCAACTTGAGTTCCAGGACACTGTCACAGGCCTGAATCCTTTCAGTACAGGATCAGTACAAGTTGTGTGTATGAAGTGAAGATTTTCCTAGATATGTTTTACAGCAGGTGTGAACACCACCAGTCAGGAAAGAAACATACAAAAGCTAGGTTACATCTTTCTCTAATGGCCAACTTCATTTTGTGACCCCCTAAAAAAATATGGCCTTCAGGCCATGTCTACAATAGAGGTGCATGCAGAATTCTTAATGGATAATTTATCTGGCAAATGTTGCCTATTTTTTTTGCTTGTGAGTTGCCTGAAGTCAGAATTAGGGCTGACAAGAAAGAGAATCCATTCTGCAAAATTTTTTGCATTCCATACTGAAACCAAGAATTTTCAAAAAATTTCACAGAAAAAGCTATACATCCCCAAATAGCCAATGTCCCCATTGTTAGGGCTCACACTTGAACTGTCAGAGATACAGACATAGCAGGGACTTGAACCTGAGTCTTCCACTCCCCAGGCATGATTGCCCTACTTACTTACTTATGCCCGTCACCCCAGTCGGGGTATGGGCAGCCAACCACAGATCTCCAGAGTCCTCTATCCTGGGCCATTTTCTCTAGCTAGTTCCAGGTGTAGCCCATTTTTGTGGTATCAGCCTGAAGGTCACGTCGCCAGGTGTTTCTTGGATGGCCTCTTTTCCGCTTGCCTTGGGGGTTCCACCGCAGTGCCTGTCTGGTGATGTTGGTTGGCTGCTTGCGTAGTGTGTGTCCTATCCAGCCCCACCTTCTCCTTCTGATTTCTTCCTCTGCTGGGAGTTGACGGGTCCTCTCCAAGAGGTGGATGTTGCTGATGGTGTCTGGCCAGTGGATCTGGAGAATCCTTCTGAGGCAGCTGTTAATGAAGGTCTGGATCTTCCTGGTGGTTGTTTTGGTTGTCCTCCAGGTTTCAGCTCCATACAGTAGGACTGATTTCACGTTGGAGCTGAACAGTCGAATCTTTATTGCCAAAGACAGCTCTCTGGAGCTCCAGATGTTCTTGAGCTGTGTGACAGACCGCTCTCTCACCCCTTTCAGGAACAGGCAGGAAAACCCTTCTTTGCTTCAAACAGTGCTCTTTAATTCACAGTGCAAGACCCCACCACCAATATACACAGCTTTATACAGTCTTTCAGCATACAGCTCTTGATAGCTCAGCTCTACAGCTTACAGCTTTACAGACTCTATATAGTCCAGCTCTTAACATGCAACTCTAAACATGCAGTTCTAAACAGCTCTAAACATACAGCTCTGACTAGCTCCAAACACACTGCTCTGACTAGCTCCAAACCACCACCACTCTGGGCTTCCTTCCTGGGAGCCTTTTATCCTCCAGAGGAGGCTGCCAGGTGCAACCCATACAATTGATTGCCCTGCAAGCCAGGTGGCTGATTAGGCTTGCTGCACTGGGGGTTTGCAGAGGGCTTTTCTCCCTCTTAAAGGGGCGTCAGGCTGGGACAAGCCCACCCTGCCACACACCTCCCCCGTTAGCCTAGCCCCATTGGGCTGGCTCAGACCCTTCAATGTTTCCGAATTATATTTAACAGGGCCCTCGAACCTCTAATTCTCATCTCTTTTACCATGGCAGCATGATCCCTGGGCGTCTGGGTATCATGCCCGGCTGTGGCAGAGAACCCCACTGCCTTTTTGTTGCTAGGGCCAGCCTCCTCTGCCTCGGCTTCCCGGGCGGCTGCGGCAGAGAGCCCTACTTCCAGCCTTGCACATGACAGGCAGGGTATCGGCCGTCCCTGTGCCCTTCGGCGCTCACACCACTCACATGGTGCCTCCCCGCACAGGGCAACTTCCCAGGCCTCAATTTCCCCTAGGCTCTCACAGGGGCTCAGGGCCTCCTCTGTGGAGCTCACCTCTTGCTCTGGCCTCAGCCATTCCTGGCTGTCTAGGTCCTTCGCTGGGTTTTTGAGATAAGACCCGCCCCTTCGCTCGGCCGAGCCCCCCTTACGGGTTCTCACGCCCGGCCTTGTGGCCGCTCGGGGCCTCGTACCTCCCACTAGGCCCCAGTCCTGCCCGATAATCACGGGGCAAGGTAACCCCTCTGGCACCTCGACCCGTTTCCATCGGAATCGACCGCCAACCTCTAGGGGGACCTGGGCCACCTGACAGGTCTTCCTGTCCCCGTGGCCACACTGTAGGTCCATGGTAGCCCCCGGAATTAGCCACTCAGGGCGTACCAACGCTCTACGGACAAGCGTACAGGGGGAGGCTGAGTCCACTACCCCCGGTTGGGACTTCCTCCCCACCTGCACCTGCAGGGTGGGCACCCCCTTCCGCGGCTTCCGCCCCCAAACCTCGGTCCACCCACACCAATCGGTGTAGCCACAGTCCATGGATGGGAAGTCCCTCTTAATATGCCCTGGCTTCCCACACTGCCAGCAGGTAAGCCGGGCAGTTCTCTCAGGCGCCCCTCTGGGTTCCCCACCAGTCCCTTTTCCCTTAGCTGGGGGGGAGTCCAGGGGCCGACGCCCCAAATCCCGGACCCATCGTGGTCGTTCTTCTCCCCGAGGTCCCTCTGCCTCCACGTACTCCTCGGTCAGGCGCACCGCAGCCTCCACCGTCTCCGGCTGGTGCCTCCTGACCCAGGTATGGACAGTCTCGGGGAGGCTGAGCAAAAACTGCTCCAAGATCAGGGAGTCCATGATTTCCTCCCCTGACCGGGCCTCTGGCCTCAGCCAACGCGTCACCCAGTCTCTCAGCCTCTGGGCAAACGCCCGGGGCCGCACTGCCTGCGACCAGCGGGCTGCCCGCAACTTCTGCCGGTATTTTTTCCGGAGATAAGCCGACCCGGTCCAAGATGGCCGCTCTTACAATATCAAAGTCTCGGGCCTCTACAGTGCCCAGGGCCATATAGGCCGCCTGGGCTTCGCCCACGAGGTAGGGAGCAAGCCGGAGGGCCCAGGTGGTCCACTCCCACCCGGCTGTGGTGGCCATCCTCTCAAACGTGCCCAGGAAGGCATCGGGGTCATCCGCCGGGCTCATCTTACAGAGTCCCCAGCCTGGCGGCCGCATGCCCTCTCCTGCCCCTCGACTCACCAGGTGCTGCAGGAGAGTTGCCTGGGTCTTTGCCTGCTCCTGGATAAAGTCCTGCAGCGTCTTCTGCTGCTCCGCTTGGGCCTGCTGCATCTCAAGGTGGGTTTGCTGCAAGGCGTGCATGGCCTGCTGGGTCTGCTTCTGTTGTTCTATGAGCCACTGCAGGGTTCCCTCCATCTCCGGGCCACCAGTTGGGTTGCTGGTGTAGCGATCCCACCTCTGACACCACGTGTGACAGACCGCTCTCTCACCCCTTTCAGGAACAGGCAGGAAAACCCTTCTTTGCTTCAAACAGTGCTCTTTAATTCACAGTGCAAGACCCCACCACCAATATATACAGCTTTATACAGTCTTTCAGCTTACAGCTCTTGATAGCTCAGCTCTACAGCTTACAGCTTTACAGACTCTATATAGTCCAGCTCTTAACATGCAACTCTAAACATGCAGTTCTAAACAGCTCTAAACATACAGCTCTGACTAGCTTCAAACACACAGCTCTGAATAGCTCCAAACCACCACCACTCTGGGCTTCCTTCCTGGGAGCCTTTTATCCTCCAGAGGAGGCTTCCAGGTGCAACCCATACAATTGATTGCCCTGCAAGCCAGGTGGCTGATTAGGCTTCTGCACCGGGGGTTTGCAGAGGGCTTTTCTCCCTCTTAAAGGGGCGGCAGGCTGGGACAAGCCCACCCTGCCACAGCTGTAAGAAGGCTGCTCTTCCCTTACCAATCCTTACTTTGATGTCTGTGTCTGTGCCACCCTGCTGGCTTCATGTTGTCCAAGCAGGCACAGAGAGCACTGACTGGTTGGGAGGCACACGGCCCCAGGATCATCACAGCATCCTTCAGAACTAAAATGAAGAGGATTAAGATGAATGTTGTTCAGTGCTACGCTCCAATCAATGACAGTGAAGAGGAGGACAAAGACTACTTTTACAACAGACTTGAGAAAATATTAGAGACTCTCCCAGACAAAGACATCACCATCCTTATGGGAGACTTCAATGCCAAAATTGGACCTGACAACACAGGATACGAACAAGTCATGGGGACCCACACGCTGGGAGAGATGAGTGAGAATGGAGAGAGATTTGTGGATCTGTGTGCACTTAACAACCTGGTCATAGGAGGCAGCATCTTTCCTCACAAGCGGATCCACAAGAGTACCTGGGTATCGCCAGCAGGCACGACAGAAAACCAGATCGACCATGTCTGCATTAGCAAGTAGTTCAGAAGATCCCTGCAGGACGTTAGAGTTAGAAGAGGAGCAGACGCGGTGTCCGACCATCACTTAGTGGTGGCCAGATTGAGGCTGAAGAAGAACTGGATAGACACGTCAGACAGAAGAGCGAAATACAACGTCAGCCTTCTGAAGGACCACAAGATCAAGGAAGATTTTGGGCTGACGCTGAAGAATAAGTTTTCAGTACTACATGACTGCCCTAACTACTGGGATATTGGCTATTCTGGGATAGGCGGCTCTCTGGGTCTGACCAGAAATTCCATCCTGGACCCAAGAAACCTTCTGAAAACCAATGATGCGTGTGTGTTCTGCTTGAATTAGAGCAGACACTTGAAGTTACAGGAACTCCTCACTTAAAGGTAACATTGTTTGTTTCGACGTTAGGTTGCTGATCAATATGGGAACATACTCATTTAAAGTTGTTTAATGCTCCCTTATAAAGTCATTTGGCAGCAGCCTGCTTTGTCCACTGCTTGCAGGAAGAGCAGCCCGTTGGAGCTAGCTGGTAAGGGCTTGGAACCAGGGTGGATTGGCAGCCCCCCTATCAGCTGCATGCTCCCCTAAATTCCCTTTGTGGCAGCCACCCAGAAGGTTATCAATTACCGGCAGTTCATCTGTCCCTCCCCCACTGCCATGTGCTGCTCCTGCCCTCTGCCTTGGAGCTGCTCCTGGGATCCTCCTACTTGCTGTGGATTGGGGGTAGGGAGAAGGGAGGGGAAGAGGAAAAGGGAGGGACTAATGTCAGAGTGTCTCCCTCCCCCTGCTCTTGCACCCCACTTACCCCTCCTCCATATAGAGCAGGGTGGGGAACGGGTGGAGAGAGACAGAGAGCTTGGGGCAGCAGCTGCTGTCTCAACTTCCTGATCCACTTAGAAAGACAATGTACTTAAGAGTGGGGTCAGCATTCTTGAAGGGGCAATACGCATCTCTCTCTCACACACGGTGTGTGTCTGTTTGCCATGCTGCCTTTTAGAATGTGAGGCTACATTAACAACAATGTGTTAATCTCTGAGGGCTCAGCCAAAAGCTAGTTCATCATTTAGCAGGAAGGCATTCCCTGGGAAATATTCCACTCTAACTTCATCACCTCAACCAAGCTTCACAATCATCATCACTGTGAACATATACACAGTGTGTGTGTATATAACTTTTTTGTCTGGTGAAAAAAATTTCTCTGGAACCTAACCACCCCATTTATATTAATTCTTATGGAGAAACTGATTCGCTTAACATGGTTTCACTTGAAGTCATATTTTTCAGGAACATAACTACAATGTTAAGTGAGGAGTTCCTGTAGGTCTCCCAAGAACAAATGAAAGCTCTAACCATTAGGCTATTGGCTATTCAGTAGAGAGTTTGTATTTTGACCATAGATTGCACCTTGGACCCAAGACACCTTTCTAATGAAAGTGTCATAAAAATGAATACTTTTCCATGAAAAATGCTGGTTTCAACAATTTGACATTTTTCAAACAAAAAAAGTCAAAGAAAATTCCAACCAGTTCTAGTCAGAATTTATTCTTGATTTGTCTAATAATTCTGTGTTTGTCACTTATGTGCAAGCAATTTATTGCATATAATCTAGCCGTTTTGATTTAGCCCTTCGGTCACTTGGTATGCTTCTGTTCCCTGATTTATAAGCATAACTCTTAGAATCGGGTTTTCAGTTACAAATTCTAAGTTCACATTAGGGTGAACATTCTATAAAATATTTTTTTAAGTTTGTTCTTTTGACAAACATGCCTTCCACTTTACTCATTCAGTAGAATGGTCATGGAAAAGTAACACAAAAGGGACTAAACACACATAAAGCCAATTGGTTTAAAAATTCACTGAATATCTGCAGACTTTTTTGGTAGTATTTATCCAGACATATTCCACAATCAACTTCGTTATTTGTGCTTATTTTGTGACCTTAAACTAGCAGATTTTGTTTAGTTCTTCACATCTTTGTAACAGCTGTAAAGTAGTGGTTAATCCATCTACAAGTGAAGAATCTTTCCTCTCACTCCAAAGCCTTTGGAGACAGGATAATCTAAATAAGTTGTGCAGTGAGTTAAATTACTGCTTTCTATTGGTACAGACACCTGTTGAGGTCACTGTAGAAGTGCTGTGCAGGCTGTGGAAATTCCTAACTGAAACACAGACACGTGTGGAGAAGTCACATTTCATTTCACTTGCTGCTTCTCATCTGGCCCCAGGGATCAAACAAAATGAGACAGTCCTCCACAATGAAATTCACTCATCAGGTGCTCAAGTTATTGAGCCTTCACCCAGATTTGGGAGAACAGCAGATATATACTTCTATGATAGTTTGAATAACTCCTCTTGAACGTATATTTTTAGATTAAAAAAACCACATGTATTAAGGAAGTCCTCTGAGACCACCTAATTATCCACAACCCACAGAGGCAGCCATGCTCTACTGACATGATACCCAAAGAGAACCACATATTTTGACTCTCAGCCATTGGAGGAAGAGACTGTCCATGGCAAAACCCTGGCCATCGAATTTCTCCTTGGAAGAGGACAGACTGAGCTCCAACCTTGATGCATTTAGATCCAGCATAAAGCCCATTTCTGCAGTAAAGCTTTCTACGGGTAGTAATGCCTTTTCACGCACTCACAAACACCTTGTAAGTAAGCTCATCCTTTAGATACCATAACTGTAGCCACCTAAGGTATTAAAAAAAGACAATTCAACACTGTACACACTCAAACACACGATTAAAAATATCAGTCTCTAAATGGTACACTATTTGTTGCAGCCCTCCTAATTTTTCTCTCTCCTTTTCTCTCTTTTCTTTTATGTTCAACTTTTTCTGTGAAGAATTATGAGCACTTTTAGTGATGTCCTAATATATTTAAAATGTGTTTCTGTCTTTATTTATTAACACATGTCAGGAAAAAAGCCCAGAAAAGTCAGAACTCATGAAAAATCAAACTAAAAGAAAAGTGTGTTGGTGGTCTAAGACCCCCCTTAGCCTACCTCAAAGTATAAATAATAACAAGGGAAACTGATAAGTGCCCTATTCACAATGAAATGGCTTATGTATGAACTCAAAAACAAACAGACTCATGGCAGATGGCTTGCACATTTCACAGAAAACCCAATAGAAGCATGAGCACTGAAATGTGTATGAGTGAGAGTGAGGGGAAAGGATTCAGTAATATCCTAAAATTTCTGACCGCACAGGAGGTGGCTGTGTGTGTGTGGTATTCAGAAGGGAATCACTCAGCAATTAGCACCACAGTGCTATTTGATGCCCCAAGAATGCTTTGCAAAATTAGCCAAAATATCATGAGGGAGATCTCATGGCAAATCTGTTCATGGCTCTCACAAGGAGTTAGGTATTTTGGCAGTATCTGGGGCTAGCAGTCATTTTTAATCTAGTCCATTTCTTGCACAAATGTGAACGAAACCCTTGTTATCGTACAGGATAATGTTTTAGAAAACATTTCCCACCTGAAATGTTACATCCAAAACATGTACTTTCCTCATATTTGGGTTTCTTTGCCCCAGCTTTCAGGGTTGGAAATTTCCCAGGAAAATTAGTTTAGGACAAGGCATTCATAAATACTGGTTTAAACCTGAGAAACTGGGGAACATAATTGCATCAGTGTGTCCAGAAGCATAGAACAAGTCTTTTCAAAGTTTGGATACCTCCTTTCAAAACTGAGGAAGAGGCTTGGTCTATCCCCTACCTGAAAGTTGGTCTTCTGCTGCTACAGAATGCTGCATGGCCAAGTGGACCTGGACTCAATCTGAAACTCTGCAGCCTTCTGATTTCTTAAAGCTTCAAACCTACACCTCTGCATTATCATCATTTTCATTTAATCAAATATTTTTAACTTTTCTTATAATATTGAAAACCGAAATATGAATTGTGATATGTACAACTTCCTTGAGAAAATACTGAACATAAAGGTATATACAGACATGCCAATGTTCATTTTTATAATTACATAGATTAGTTTGACACCCACTGTGGTTTTACTTTTTATTTGTGCAATCCTAACTTAATCTACTGCCTTATGTAACCATCATTTGAATATGTAACTAAAACTAAGGGTAATGTGGTGGGCATTTATGAAAATTATGAAAATTTTAAAAACAGAAAATGCCTTACGCTGGAACTAATTAGGTTTTCGCAGGGTGATAAAAAACATGACTTAAACTGGTAAAAATCACCTCTGCTAAATACCTGCTTTAGGTAAGCACCATTTCAAGTTAATGTTTATTACTTCAAAAATCATTACCATAGAAATGGAGATATCACAGACAGCTGAGGTTTGTGTTTTGGAATAAATATTAAGAACAGATGAATAAGACAAAGAGCTCATTTTTTCCATGCAAAATGTGCTATCTCATTATTTTAATTAAGAGGGAAGAAAAGAAGTACATGACATACAAGCACAATTGTCTCCAAAGAGAATTAAAAAAAATTATGAAGCAGCAGTAGGTTTTTAAATTGCAGGCCAAAATTTCTGACCAGTAGACTTGCCTATCCAGAGTCAGGGAAAGTTTCTTCTCTTCCTTATGTCCTTTTACTCCTTCCCTCTCATCACTTCTCCTAGGGCTTGTCTCCTATTGATTTCAATGGGTTTTGGATCAGATTCTGGAGACAACACCTTGTCTGATTCAAGAGAACGACTACAACTGAAAGACACTAGGGGCCTTCTCAGGTACAGAAGACTCTCGATTATCCAGGATGATAGGGAAAAATTAATTCTGGTTAATAAAATCCCGGATAATCACCATCCATAGGAAATATAGGGAGAGGGGGTTGGTTCACCAGCCACCCTGCACTGGGGGTGGGGGTGGGGTATCACTGGCTGCCCTGTGCTCTGGTGGGGGGTTTTTTGTGTGTGCTTGGGGCGGCAGCAAAGCCAGAGCCAGCCCTACGAGTTGCGCGTATTTTTTTTTTTACATCCTGGTTAATCCAATCCTGGATAATCGAGAGTCTACTGTATTACCTATTCTGTAACAGAACCAGCTGCTATTAATCTGATGCCTCTCCACCACAATAAAAGTCTCTAATGGGGTAGCTGTTTGTTCTTCCACAATAGATGACATCACATTTTCCTCTTTGAAGGTTTGTCTCATAGCAACTAGCAAGCGGGATAATGTGCAAAATAACATGAGGTGAGATGGTGGTTTAGCCTGGTCCATTGAAGTCAATCATAATTTTGCCACTGACTTCAATGGAAAGGAAAAACTGACCTCTTGACTGGCAGTAGAAACCATATGATTACTTTTGTAAAATATAAATACCAATTTTGTGGACACAGAACATTTTGTACCCAACTGTGTCAAAATACTTGCAAAAGTATTTGGATGAAATAGTTAAAATCTTATAATTGGGTTGTACTCAGTATTCACATAAAAGCCAGATGAAAATTATGGGATTTCAGTTTTATTAATGAATTTCTTCACTATAAACCTTTTTTGGTGAAGTCAGTGAATCTGAAGTAACACCACTGTGTTTAGTGGAATTATTCTGGATTTACTTCTGTGTAAGCAAGATCAGACTCCAGCCCTAAATTTGCATTTATGATAACACGAGGTAGTGAATATAATAAATGGGGTTGAGACCTTGCAAAAAAACACAATTTTCAAAAGATTTAAATATGGAATACAGGGATGATCTGCAAATCCTTGTGCTGAGAATCAGACTCTGAGATGGAACCTCAGGATCAGCTGAGTTGAGGACTGGGTGAATGGCCCAGTGAGTGATTGAACACTCCAGCAGGCATTTATTGTCTTTTTGAAAGGAAAGATGGTCTCGTGATTAAGGTATTGGCACGCAACTCAAGAGATGTGTGGGTTCATTTCTTGTCACTGACTCAGACTTCCTGTGTAACCTTGTGTGAATTACTTGGGCCTTCTCTAGGAAAAAAAAGTGTTTGACATGTGGTAATTAACTGATGTGCTAAAAGGCAGTAGTAGTTTTCACATGTGTTATCTGGTTGAGGTAAACCCTAGGTTTCCCCCTTAGTATTTACCTCCACCGGCTAACATGTGTGAAAACTACAAACTACTTTGTCCTTAGTACTTAAATATGATCTTACAGTTCATATTCTGAATCTCTTCTGAATTCAGGCCAGCAGCACCTGTTTACTGCTGGGAGTCATCACCTTCTGCTGCTTCTCCTCATCACAGGCAATGAGTGAGGCAGGGATCTGGCTGGGAGAGACATTTCTACTACCTCTTCTCTTCTTCAGTCCTTTGGAGGATGGGGGGGGGGGGGGGGGAAATGAGGAGGATGAGGTTATAAGATGCCCCTCCATTTTGCTTTTTGGAGGCAGAGGAGAGATGTGTCCTATGTGAAAGATGTGTCTGGTGATGGTGTAGCCAATTTGGTTCCAGGATAATAGAGAGACAAGGTGAGTGAAGAAAACTCTTACTGGACCAACTTCTCTGATGTTACCTCACCCACCATATCTCTCTAAGTGAAAGAGTTCACCTCCACATTTGATGGGGAATGATGGGGAAGGGAGTGTAGGATTATGGACCATAAGGTGTCCATAATCAGTATGCATGGGAGAGTGGTATAAGCCAGGTCACTATTGTCCTCCGCACATGAGGCCTGAAGAGGTAAAATAGGCCAGTTATGTGGATGAGAACCAGGGACTGTTAAATCCTAATGGCTGATGAAGCCCATCTGGGGGACGAGCTGGGGGAGGCTCATAAAGAGAGGAAGTTGGTGGTAGGAGAAAGGCCACAGGGAAGATATGTGCAGTCACTCTCTAGAGAGGGGAGGAGTTTACTAGGTACAAGGAGGAGTTCTAGGGGAAGAGTAAGTCCTAGGATCCTACCTTGGCAAGAGGTTAAGAGGGGTAAAGTGGGCAGAGGGAGTGGAAGAAGCTCCAGTGGTAACCCAGTGGGCTAGAAGATAAAGAAGAGAGGTAGGAATGAGCCCAGGAAAACAGCATAGGGTCAGCGTTTGAGCAGGCCG
Source organism: Sternotherus odoratus (assembly GCA_032164245.1). NCBI lineage: Eukaryota > Metazoa > Chordata > Testudines > Kinosternidae > Sternotherus > Sternotherus odoratus. Next base: position 132,901,405 of record JAVMKO010000001.1, on the reverse strand, counting down.
TGATTGCCGGGTATTGGGTCCCTGGGCTGGAACCTGGAGTAGGGGCAGGCCTGGATTCCTCCATTGGCCACTGGTAAAGTGGCAGAGACTTGGAAGCGGATCAGAAGACTGCTTGAGACCAGAGATAGACAGTTTGCCCAGTGGGACTTTGATACCTCCAGAAGGGGAGGACAATAGTGACCTAGCTGGAGAGCCAAGTCAAAGAAGAAACACCCCAAGTCTACAGAGAGAGCGTGCAACCAACCCTGGGGCAAAAGACTGATGGAAAGGCAGGAGCCGATGCCCAGATGTAGCCACAAGGAGGTGCCCCAGTGGTGAGTGCAACCTGTTAAAAGTGGATGTTTCAGTGTGTGGAGTGGGGGTCCCACATAGAAGTGTGTGTGTGTGTGTGTGTGTGTGTGTGTGTGTGTGTGTGTGTGTGTGTGTGTGTGTGTGTGTGAGAGAGAGAGAGAGAGAGAGAGAGAACAAGGATGAGTGCTAATGTGTCTCAGAGAATCAGAGGGGTAGCCGTGTTAGTCTGGATCTGCAAAAGTGACAGAGTCCTGCGGCATCTTATAGACTAACAAACGTATTGGAGCATAAGCTTTCATGGGCATCCGACGAAGTGGGTATTAGTCCACAAAAGCTTATGCTCCAATACGTTTGTTAGTCTACAAGGTGCCACAGGACTCTTTGTCGCTCAATGTGTCTCAGAGTATGTCTACACTGCAATCAGTGCTGTGATTGCAGCACATAGACATATCGCAGCATGTACAGACGTATCACAGCTAGCTTTTATCTAGCTAACTCAAACACCAAGAGCAGAGAAGCTGTGGCAGCACAGGTCTGCCTGGGATCCTGGGCTTGTACTCAAGTAACTAGCCTGTGCTTCACTGCTACAGCTAGATGAGGTATATCTACATGTGCTGCAGTCACATATCTGAATGCAATGCCCTCAGGGGAAATGCACAGAAGAAAGGGGCATGCTTGAAAAGGAAATGCCTCCAGTGTGCGGGCCTCACATGAAGGAGACAGCATAGGGATGAACTGAATGAGGGACAGCCAACCACTAGCAGTGTCTCCTGAACAACACCTAGAACAGAGATCTGCGAAGTGTGCATTTCCTCAGGTATGCATCTTGTACATTTAAAGCAACGCCAAATTAATTCATACCAAAATGCTGTTCAGTGGGCATGATTTTGGCCCAGTGGTGTTCTCATGCAGAGATCATCAAGAATGTCTGGAAAATATCTGGTACATTTCTGAGAGAATTAGAGGAAAATGGATACAATCAACTGCACTGTGTGCACAAAGAAAATAAAAAGACTGTTTGAACAGCTGGAATTTAAAACACATTCCTTAGTTATTTATTTTAATAAATGAACAGCTATAATTAACGTTAAAGTGATCACACAAGCAGGAAGAAAAACAACCCAGCTGTTACTGCTTCCAAGAACTTGTACCCTGAGATAGTGTGGTAAAGGGCCCTGTATTATTGACAGTAACTTAAACCAGAAATAAAGACATATGAAAGCCACAACCACTTAAAGCATGTGAACCGCGGTCCCAGTTAGTGGGGATCATAGGAATGGAAGGCTGTGGTGGACACATGTCTACATTTTAATTTAGCACCTTAACAACATTTTGTACTAGGTGCAGGTTTAATAATGAGAAATGACAGTCACTGGAATGGACACATAAGTGGTGGGGGTTTAGTACTTGTACTTTTTTAAACTGCTGTTTATATTTGTTTGTAATTTTTTTTTTAATTTTAAACAAAACGTTGGAAGGGTCTGACCTCACAAAGCAGTCGTTAGGTTAATCACAAAATAATCAGTTCTGTAGAGAAAAATATCCAGGCTTTATAGCCAAAAAAAGTCATTTGCTATTATAGCACCTTTCAAACATCAATATACTCTTCTGAATTACAAATGAGGGGCCTTCTCCTGCACAACACACAGGGAGCGGCTGTGCATGGAGCCCCACTGAGGCACAAATGCAGGTTCTTCTGCGGTGGATTGAAGTGTAGACGAATTGTACAGCTGCAGGACAACTGAAATAGGAGGGATATAGTTATCCCTATAGTGCTGGTCAAAACATTTTCATCAAATGTGTTGGATCAAAAATGGTTATCAAAATTGCTTAGGGTTTGTTTCGTCCACACAATGTGTCACTCAAATGTGAATGTGACAAGGACATTCAGACAAGCAGCCATACTATTTTTTTTTGGTGGGGGGGAGGAAATGCCATGGGCTCTTTAATGACCAGAAATAGTCAGGAACTCTCATTTATATGTGATCTGAAAGTGCTTCCAGTATCAGTACAATATTTCCTCTGAGGGAAGTGCATGTCTCCCATCCAAGTATGAAGAGGATTCAGTCCTGTCTGGGAGTTTTAAGTTGAAAGCTTCACTGTCTACTGCTGTTGAAGTCTGCAGATATGCTAGGTGATGCAATGTGCTAGCTCTCAGTGGTGAATTCCTGGTGTCTTTGACTTCAGTGAGGCCAAGATTTCACACCTAGGGTTTTAACTAAAGCCCATTGAAGTCAACAGAAATTCTACTATTGACTGTCATGGACTTATAATGCATTTGCTTTTCACCTCTGAAACTTGGGTTTAAATCTAACAGGTATCAAGAAAAATAGTTGTCTTGTTTGTTGGCATTTGCCCCCCATCACAAAACCATAACAGAGTTTGCCACATTTCAGTAAAATTGGCCATCTCCATTCATCATAGTCTCAGATCTACAGGGAAGGTTCAACCAGTAAAAAAAAAAAAAAAAAAATCAAGCCAGGAAAGCAGGCTATCCATCTTGCAGTTATATTCTTTCACTTTCATGTCACAAGATGCAAGTTATTTAGTTATTTAAAAATTATATTTAATTGCAGTCTGCTAAATAACATCCTTTAAAACCATGTTTTCTTAATTAAAGCCAGAAATGTTTATGTCTCAGATGAATGAGTATCATGATTCACTGCACACAATCTGATTCCAAATGATCCTTTTGAAAAAAAATAAGTTTGTGCATTTCATTTCATAAACTAAAACGAAGACAGTCAAGGTCTGAGAAAAATTACCATTGTTTTGCATTTCTTTCAGTCAAACTACACATCTGTTTGCTTTTTATTCTTTGTAACCTAGTCATAAAACCCCCAAATTCAAAGAGAGATGATTATGATACAGTCTGCACACATACTTAATAATCATAAGAGCCCCAAAGAAGATGTAAATATTCTGGAAATTTCCCCCTTTTCTCAGCCTCACAAACAACAATCTTGGGAGAGCATGAGGACAGCAAGTCTAGCATGGTCTTGCACAGCAAGAAATAATAAACATAATCATCTGCACTGTTTCAGTCTCTGCCTATTCTCCTACCTCTTTCCAGTCATCATTCTTCTATGTAATTCTACTTCAAGTTGTTTTCCATTTTTGGAATGGTGTACCCCCCTACTTGACGTTATTCAATTTTTTTCATTAAGCTGCATTTCTTTTTTACATTCTTTGTCCTCACTAATCCCGACACTTCCAAAAGTTAAAGGAAAACTAACAATGCAGGCATTATTACAATATCACCATTCCCAAGTGTTTAAAAAGCATGAGTCAGGCTCCTGCTAAAATAGTAACATTGGCTTAAAAATCATGACATTAAAAAAATAAAGTAATAAAATTTGGGTCTTATTTGCCTTCTGCTTTTTCAACTTTTATTGTTCATGTTTTCCATCTGTTCTCTGCCAACACAAAAACAAGAAATTTACTTAAAGCTGAGAGCCAGCTCATGCAGTCACATGATTCCAGGAGGTGAGGCCATAAAGAAACCACCACCTATGCAAGACTCATCATAAAATCTTGATGCCAACCTTGCCATCGTATATAGATTGGTTATGTTTTCCCTCTAATTTGTTTCTGCAGCTCTTTTGCACCAGCCATAGCTGCTTGTATGAACTGGGTCCTTGTCTCCTAATAGCACAGTGAGACCCTAAAGAGTTGGTCAACATTTCTTATAAATATTATAAGGAACTGATCTTCTCAGAAGCATATTGCGTTTCCTCTTCCACTGCTCACCCTCTCCTTCATAGTGGTGTTGTCCAGGACTGGTCTACTCAGACACATGCCTGGGGGGAGGGATAGCTCAGTGGTTTGAGCATTGGCCTGCTAAACCCCGGCTTATGAGCTCAATCCTTGAGGGGGCCATTTAGGGGATTTGGGACAAAAATGGGATTGGTTCTGCTTTGAGCAGGGGGTTGGATTATTAGATGATCTCCTGAGGTTCCTTCCAACTCTGATATTCTATGTAAATGCCCTCATGCTGCTCACACAAAGAATGACCCAAAGCTGACTGACCTTAATGGGTCTTGGGTTGAGCCCACCTGCCTTACCAGTGATGCTGCACAGCACTAGATAGCCATGGAAATCAATAGTGCATTCCTGCCGCACAGAGGCTCTTTTACTCCCCTGTAACCTGGGAGTGCCACTTGACCTTCTAATGAACCTTTGGTTCAATGGAGCAAGTTCTCTGTGTACACAGACACCCTGCAGCACAGTTCAAATATAGCCAGAAACTACAAAGCAGGATCAAACCCCAAACACAGTATGTCAAATCGTTGCCAAAATAAAGAGATTATCACATGGATATCATCAGCATTGATATGTTGTGTATGTGAACGGGTGCTATATAAAGAATATATAATGGTATGGTAATAGGTTTTATTGGGCTGAGTTTGGGATGGCACCATTACTCACAGGTGGTAAAGTCGCCAGGGAGTTATGCAAGTTACTCCATGAGAGAACCACTAAAACCTTCAGACCTCACCAGACCAACCCATCAGGCACTCCTAGGGTGACCAGACAGCACATGTGAAAAATCAGGACTGGGGGTGGGGGGTAATAGGAGCCTGTATAAGAAAAAGACCCCAAAATCAGGACTGTCCCTATAAAATCAGGACATCTGGTCACCCTAGGCACTCCGGATACACAACACATTTCACAGGAAAACTATTCTGGAAGTGTGTTGGAGAGTTTTCAATAATTGCAGTGATATTACTTTTCATATCCCTCCACCTAGAAAACCAAGTGATCATACTTGCCACGAGAACTCAGAAGGAGAGAAAATCTAGAGCTAACACTTTAGAAACCACTAAAAATCATCAAGAGTGTTTCTATACATTATTACGTTATGACTTTAAGGGCTTCACAAGGCTAGAATCCAGCATTACGTGCCCACGGCAAGCAGGGAGGCTTCCACTACTAGCTCTGGCAAGTCACAAGATGTTGGATCTTTAGCTTGTCATTAGTCAAAGAATGACTATTGCTTGCCTTAGATCTCAGGCCAGGCTAGTTTAGGATGGACAGAGAATCAGATTGCTCTCTGTCGGATTGACTTTAAAAGTGTCTATATGAACGTTTTCTAGGGTTTAGAATGCTAGAAGGACCCCTGGGGAGATGGATTAGTGGACAGAGGGCAAGTGAAGCAGTCAAAGGTGCATGATAAATGCTACTGATCACGTTGTTCTGCATTTCATAAAATGTTTGTCAGCGCTGCACCATTCCAGATACAATTCTTGAAATTCTTAATGGATTGAGCCCAAATGTCTGAAAAATTACTGTTGCCTTTGTGATCAGGACCACCACAACAGGTGTATTCCTTGGGACACAGAGAGGTCGGATGAGTGCCTGTGTATCCATATATTCAGCATTTTACTTAGTTCCTTTTTTAAAAATATCAACAGTATTGATCCATAACACTGAAGAATACAGTAATACTACCTCACTCTTATATAAAGCTTTTTATCAGCAACTCTCAATGCACTTTACAAAGGAGGTCAATAACATTATATCCATTTTACAAATAGGGAAACGGAGGCAGAGAGCTGAAGAGACTTATCCAAGGTTACTTAGAAGGTCAGTGGCTGAGCTGGTAACAGAACTCGAGTCTCCTGAACCCCACTGCTCTATGGACTAGCCCACACTGCTCTCTCAATGTTACTACAATGATTTAGGATACTGCCGTGTTTTTAAGAGTTGTGTGCTTGTGACTTTTCTCTACGAAAGAAAGCTTGAGATGGAAGAGAGCACCAGGGAGGCATAGAGCAATTAGATGGGACCCTACAAGGTAAATTCTAACATTAACAAATTTGAAAAACAATGGATAAAATTTTCAAAAGTGCCTAAATTGCTTGGGAGGTTAAATCCCATTGACTTTCAATAACACTTGGCTCCTAAGTAACGTAGATACTTCTGAAAATGGGACTTGGCTCCTAATTTACCCAACAATAAGGTCCTGAGATGCCTGTCCTTTCCTCAGTGTTCAGCATATGCACTGACTTTGCTCAATCAATGCTATAGCTTGCAAATGATGATTAAGGCTATGATTTAGTCACAGGTATTTTTAGTAAAAGTAATGGACAGGTCACGGGCAGCAAACAAAAATTCACAGCCTGTGACCTGTCCATGACTTGTACTATATACCCCTGACTAAATCTTGAAGGGGGACACCAGGGGCCCTGCAGGTGCTTTCACGGGGGATGGCCCAGGAAGTAACATGGGTGCTCAGGGGTGTGTGTATGACCCAGTGGGTGCCAGAGGTTCCCGGGGGTGAGTGGCCCAGAACTTCCGCTGGTGCTGTGGTGTGGGTTTGGCAAGGGCCCTACCTGGCTCCTCATGGCTCTCCAGAAGAGGAGACATGTCCCTGCCTCAGCTCCTAGCTCCATATTCTGCCTCAGGCACCAGCTCCACAGCTCCCATTGGCTGGGAACTGTGGCCAATAGGAGCTGCGGGGGCGGTGCCTACGGGCAGAGGCAGTGTGCTGAGCTAGGAACTGAGGGAGAGACAGACATGTCGCTGCTTGCGGGGATCCCCCCAGGTAAGTGCTGCTCAGAGCCCTCACCCCATCCTGCATCCCAACCCCCCTGAGCCCTCTCCCACACCCAAACTCCTGCTGCTGCGGGGAGGAGGTGGTGGCCCAAGACTGCCCCAGCAGAAGCGGTGCTTCTGGTTTAGGGTCTGCCTGAGCTGCTCAGGCGGCCCACTAGCCAGCCACACCAGCTGCTGCAGAAGTCCCAGAGGTCCTGGAAAGAATCCATGACTTCTGTGACCTCCATGACACACTTGCAGCCTTAATGATGATGTGTGAATTGACAAAATTCTAATCCAGTGCAGAGACAGGAAAATACAGGCTACATGATGTGCCTTTTCTACAGTACTTTCTTGTTTGCTCTGTGGTACTTGGTGTACAGAGACACATCACTGCTCAGCTCAGGAGCAGCCAGAAATCACCAGGTATTTGCTGATCTCTTCCAGCTTCAGATCTAAATGAAGACATGTAGGTCACTACTATTTCACTCTCTCTGCTAATACATCTTTGGCACAGACTGTAAAAGAAAACAGATGAACCTCTGAAGGGTACATTTTTGTTAGAGTGAGCCAGGAATTGGGCCCGCACTGCCCGTTAACAATAATCGAAATGGCATGGCTAATATTCCATGCCTTCAGCTGAAAGTGTACCTCAAGCTATACAGGTAAACCCAAACGAAAACCCTATGGAAACAGGTAGTGAAACAGAATTTTATACATTTATGTGTACACACATGCATTTAATAGTTATTGCTAAAAGGAAATACATCAAACACGGCACCAGTGTGAAGAGTTTACACAACCCTGTTTGCAAGTAAAACATGATCAGGACACGTGTCTGAAGGGTCCTTGGTATAATTTAAGCCTGATAGGAATCTGATCCTCAGAGTAGAATTCAAACATTGATTTTTGGATAGTGAAATATTTGATCAGTGATCAGGGAGATTTGCCTCTGTTTCTTTAGCAAATACTTAATCCCATGCCAATACAAGCTGTGCACCCTCTTTCTCTGAGTTTTTGAGAGATGTACATGTAGGGAATAATTATGCATAGCTTTTGAGTTCCCTCACTGGAGTATTCAGACCTGCAATACAATGCCTGACCCTAGCAGGCTTCCAAAGTGGTCCTCTGTGTGGAGCTGCATGTCACTACTTCTCTCCCTGAACAGTTCTGAAGAAGGTAGGATCGGGAAAATAGAACACTAGCACTTTTTCCCATTTCTCCATCCTTGCCACCATAATACTTTCACCTTCTTGCCTTAATTGTAATAATTTGAAGACGGGTGCCAGCCACAGTCAGTGTACAACATACAACAGGTGTCTTTTTGCTCTTTCAAGCCCACCCTTTAATTATATATACTGTTAGATCCACAGTCGGGTGCTTAAGTCAGCAAGACCTCGGCACATGTTTGTTTCTTTCAATAAGCACAAATTAATGTCATATTGTCATTTAGATAATACCTGAAGTCTGTACTGTTCTTATGGGACCCGGACTGGTTAAATCTTGTCTGTCTAGTGTTTAAATATAAAAAGGCCCCTTTTATTATTAGTCTAATTAAAAATGCAATGTCCTTCATTAAGACTTTCATAAACACTGTCACCATCCTTTGTAAAATAGAAAGTCATAAGTTCTGACACATTCCAATAAAACCAAATATCCACTAACTATGGCTTGCTACATGCTTGACAACTAAAAAGTAGGGCTGTTGATTAATCTCAGTTAACTCACCCGATTAACTCAGAAAAATTAATAGTGATTAATCACACTTTTAATCGCACTGTTGAACAATAGAATACCAATTGAAATTTATTAAATATCTTTTAATGTTTTCCTATATTTTCAAATATATTGATTTTTATTACAGAGTACAAAGTGTACAGTGCTCACTTTAAATTATTTTTATTACAAATATTTACACTGTAAAAATTATAAAATATTTTTTCAATTCACCTCATACAAGTGCTGTAGTGCTATCTCATTATCATGAAAGTGTAACTTACAGGTGTAGAAGTAACAAAGAGTCCTGTGGCACCTTAAAGACTAACTAAAGTATTGAAGCATAAGCTTTCATGGGCTAATAACCACTTCGTCGGATGCAAGCTTCATCTGCTTGCATCCGACGAAGTGGGTATTAACCCACGAAAGCTTATGCTTCAATACTTTAGTTAGTCTTTAAGGTGCCACAGGACTCTGTTACCTCTGCTATTCCAGACTAACACGGCTACCTCTCTGATTCTTTACAGATGTAGAATTTTTTGTTACATAACTCCACCCAAAATCAAAACAGTGTAAAACTTTAGAGCCTACAAGTCCATGCAGTCCTAATTCCTATGCAGCCAATTGCCAAGACAAACAAGTTTATTTACATTTGCAGGAGATAATGCTGCCCTCTTCTTATTTAGTCACCTGAAAGTGAGAACAGGCATTCACATGGCACTTTTGTAGATGGCATTGCCAGGTATTTACGTCCCAGAAATCCTAAACATTCGCATGCCTCTTCAAGCTTTGGTTACCATTCCAGAGGACATGCTCCCATGCCGATGGTGCTCGTTAAAAAATAATGCATTAATTAAATTTGTGACCGAACTATTTGGGTGAGAATTGTATGTCTCCTGCTCTCTTTTACCCGCATTCTGCCATATATTTCAGTTACAATTGTGGATGATGACCCAGCACATGTTTGTTTTAAAAACACTTTCACAGCAGATTTAACAAACCACAAAGAAGGTACCAATGTGAGATTTCTAAAGATAGCTACAGCACTTGACCCAAGGTTTAAGAATCAGAAGTGCCTTCCAAAATCTGAGAGGGATGAAGTGTGGAGTATGCTAGCCGATGTCTTAAAAGATCAACATTCTGATGTGGAAACTACAGAATCCAAACCACCAAAAAACCAAAAAGGAAACCTTTTGCTGGTGGCATCTCACGGAGATGATGAAAATGATCGTGCGTCAGTCTGCACTGCTTTGGATCGTTATTAGCAGAACCCGTCATCCGCATGAATGCATGTTCTCTAGAATGATGTTCTATGAAGGGTCATAGAAATGTTTAACATGTATGGCATGTCAATACCTTGCAAAGCTGACTACAACATTCCCATGTGAATGCCTGTTCAGGTGACATTGTAAATAAGAGGTGGGCAGTATTATCTCCTGTAAGTGGAAACAAATTTATTTGTCTGAGCGATTGGCTGAACAAGAAGTAGGACTGAGTGGACTTGTAGGCTCTAACGTTTTACATTGTTTTGTTTTTTGAGTTCCCTTATTTCTTTGTACATAATTCTACATTTGTAAATTCAACTTTCATGATAAAGAGCTTGCACTACATTATTTGTATTAGGTGAATTGAAAAATACTATTTCTTTTGTTTTTACTGTGCAAATATTTGTAATAAAATATAAAGTGAACACTGTACACTTTGCATTCTGTGCGGTAATTAAAATCAATATATTTGAAAATGTAGAAAACATCCCACACTATTTAAATACACGGTATTCTGTTATTCTGTAACAGTGCAATTAATCGGGATTCATTTTTTTCATAACTTGACAGCCCTACTAAAAAGTCATCTAAGTCACAGCTGGAAAAAAATAAAAGAGAGAACACATTTCAAGCTCGCCACAGCATCCGAGGCATTCCTGAACTCTCAAAATGTCTGCCAATACAGCCAATTTCTCAAAAGTGGGCTCTAATATTGACTGCTCGGCTTGAGACATCCGGGGCCTAATTGTCAGAGATGTGGGGCTTCCACAGACTTCAGCTGGAGATGTGGGTTCTCAGCACCTCTGAAAGTCAGGCACATGGCATCTCAAGCTGAGTGGTCAGAACGAGAGCTCCGTGACAATGGCTCAGCCTCAAGTACCCATCAGTGAGTTACTACTTTGCACCAAAGAAGCTCAAAGCAGAATTAGGGCTTTAAGGCCAGATTCATGGATTCATTCCAGCTGCTTTGCACCATTCCAATGATGCTAAGCAGCTGTAAACCTGGCTTAACTGACCAATTTATGTCCTGCTTTCTGTTGCTTGATCACACGGGTGAATCTGACCCATAAAACGTGAGATCAAAAGCAGGCCCTTGGGGACTTTAAGTACAGAGTTCTAAAACAGAGGAGTACACGAGAGAGTTCTGTTAAGAGAATCCATTCTTTCATTACAGATGGACGAACAAAAAAGTCAATAACTTGACCAGCTTATTAGAACCAAAATCCATTTTTGTCAGCAGTAAATTTCCCAGTTAAAGACATACCAGCTATCTAATGCTCATTACGTTTTTCTATTTTGGATAGTACAAAAATAAGCAATAAGGATACTATCTTTGTTTTTACACCTCCTCTCCAGTCTCCCTCCCCCCCCCCCCCAAAAAAAAAGAAAAGAAGCGATCAGATGGAATACGTGACATTAAAGTAGCCACTTTCCAGTTATATAATCAGGTTTTCTGTTGAACAAAGTTCTAATTGTAAAAAAACCAAACAAACCCCCTTGGTATTAATCAGCATATCTTTAATATTCTATGGCTGGAGTGTTGGTGAAATATATTGTCAGCTCTGGTTAGGTCAGTAGCATGATCAACAATATGATGTTGAAAGCTACCTAGTAACTAGTCCTTAGAAAGTTACCTTCAGTCAATACATTCCTTAGAGTCTTGTTGTCTTCTCCAGTCTTTTGAGGTGAAAAGGTTCAGTGTGCAGGATGGCCTTTGGCAAAGCATTTCTGAAAGTTCTAAAGACACGTTTGCTGTTTTTGCTGCCCAAATGGAAAGGAATACAGTAATAGAGCATCCTATCCAATCCATGTACATATTTGGAGAAATACATCTTGGCTAATACGGAAATGTTGTGGGTGCGTTCCATTGTTTCATGTTAAAAGGATAACATCAAATTAGGTTAGGGCCTCAGGTTAAGCTCTGTTTTTTAAAAGGCTTTATAAAAACCCAAAGAAATGGTCTCATGGAATTAAAAAATACATTAAATTCTTTGACTTGGAACTTGTTTCCTACTCATTGTCAGAAATGGCCCAATTTTGTTGACCCTCATGGCATGCTGCAAAGGCTAAGCTTTTTACAGCAGCTTTAGGAGAAGGGATGTTGCTTACCAGACAACATTTAGGGCGGACGGGGTCATTTTCTTCATTCTTCGTGGCTGTGTGGTCTAAGTAGCCTTACTGCTGGATATGTTGAAGGTTGCGGCAGGATTTGTTTTTATGTTTGGCTGTATTTTTAGCTGATTGTTATACTAAGATGGGAACCTTTTTTTGTTTGTTTTTATAAATCTAACTAAACAAATCTCCAGGGTCTGTGGGGTGGGAGGTAAAGGAAAAGGACAGTTCCCATTCTATCTGATGGAATAAGATGGCATGAGGGAATATTGGAGATGCTGTCAGATTGTGTTTGCTGGCAGAGTAATGGTGGTATAACCCAGTCCTGTCTGCCATACCTTTCCACACACTCAACCCCTCCTCCTCCCACAGGAAGGTAGGACAGCAAGTGGGCGGAGAGCTATCAATATTGGTTTATACCATCCAGCAATTCCTCAACATCCAGGGAATGCCTAACCATCCCCTAAGCATTGCAAAGCAGCTGGAACAAAGACAAGGTATGGCAGGGCTCGCACCTCAGCAGCCCCTTGCGTGCAGGAGGATGAGGGGTAACCCTGCCTCTCTACACCTCCCCCTATCTCTACCCTGCTCTTCCCCTGTAGCCAGCTCCTTGTGGCACAAATGTCAGGGTCTGGGTGATGACCCCTCACCTAGGGGCTGAAGAGGCCCAGCGGCTAAAGCCCAAGCTGTTCCTTTTGGGGACTACACAGGGGTCCCATGACTGGGGGCCAGTGATGGGGCAATTCACCACAGGGTCAGCGGGGACTTCTATCATAACATGCTAACCTCACTATGGTGAGAGGTACCACTCCCTTACCTTCCCTGGGTCACTTCCTCCCAGTTCTTCAGTAGCTGTTGTCCATATGGCTTCAGAGTCTCCAGGTTCCCCAACTCTTGGCACTCCCCGGGGTTCTGGTTGCTGCAGGCCTGCCTTCCTCCCCAGTTTCTGCCTCTTCAGCTCTCCTGGGTAAGGGCCGTAGCGGCTCTTGGGCTGGCATCTCTGCCGAGCATCCTTCCTCCCCGGCAGCCAGCCCGGACTGAGCAGTTCTGGAGGCCTTTATACCTGGCTTCCAGTTGGAGCATGCCCAGAAGAGCCTCAGGGACGGGGCTTCCTCTGCAAGAAGGGAAGGGTTAACCCTCTTGGTACCAGTTGGGGGGAGAGGGGGGCTGATCTGCCCCAATGCTAAAATACAGTGAGACAGGCCATTGCAGTATTTTTGGCCCAGCCAGAAACCGGCAGTTTTCACAAGGTTGCCTTCCAGTCCAATCCAAATAAACAAATAGAGCATGGGAGTGTAGTGCTGGTGGAAGGTGCTGGACTAAAGTCCATTATTTATCCATAGAGCAGGTGAGGCATGGAGAGTGGCAATAACAGATTACCCACACTGCGCCTCACTCCTGAGTCAGACAGAACAGCTGTAAGGGTTGGAGAAAGTTGTTCAGTTCACGTGCATCCAATCTTTCCCTTTTGAATTGTTATTTATCTTTCACGGTGTCTGATGCAGCTGCTTTTGGAGTGAGGGGAAGGATTTTGGACCTGTTCTTTTGCATGGGCAAGGAGGCTGTAACTATGGTGGGTGATATAAATTGGAAAAGAGAGTGTAAAATGGGTTTGAAAAATGTTTTGCTCGGACCATTTGCGTGATAGAGCCCTATTTGTTTGGCCTATATACCATAACCCGTACAAATGGAATAAGCCACAAAGACTGGATTACAGATTTTTCTGCTTAGAATGAATTGTTTTTCTGACACAGGATGGGAAAACTTTCAACCATATGAAAGCTGACACAAAGGCAATGCCTGTTGTCAGATCTAATTACAAAAAATATACACTTTGTCTCAATCAAGAGATCACTCAAGATGTTACGTTACACTGTTGCATGTTTGAAAGAATTCGTCACTTGATCATCATTTTGATAGCATTCCAATCTGTTTTAAATTATTTTTCTTACTGCTGTAGAGATGAGATTAAAACATACGACTAACATTTCTTATTATTTGATCTGCTCATCTCAGTGAGTTCCTTCCTGAAGTGCATCTCAACCACCCCTTGTATCTTGGGTATTACAACGGTTGCTAATAAAGCCATGCCCCTTTTATTTAATTGTGCTTACATTTATCTCCCTGCACCATTATATTCTTCAGCCTAATCAACTCTGCATAGACATACTGGGCCTGCTTTACCGCAATTCTCTTCTAGGTGGGGCTGGTAGTACTGCTTAATTAGTAATCTTGCTCATCGTTCCCATGATAAGACGCTGTTTTCAGCTGCCTATCACTTTGGGAGAAGCTTTTCCTGTTTGAGCTGATTTTCCGTGCCTGTTGTCTGTCTCAGGATGGGTTTGTTTTGGAAAATTTCGGCCAAAACAGTTCAACTGTTTCAGAGACTGCTGAAGATGCCTGGGAAAAATATGTTGTTTCCCCATGTTACAAAATTCTTCAGGTCTTTACTTTTAAATACTCTAGTGACCCCCTGAAATGCTCTAGCACAATGGTTCTCAACCTGGTCCATGGACTCCGGGGGGGGGGGGGGGGGGAACAGATTATGTCTAAGATTTCCAAAGGGGTCCGTGCCTCCATAAAATTTTTTTTAGGGGGCCCACAAATTTAAGAATGTTGAAAACCCCTGGTTTAGCGCTTTGGAGCAGGGACCTGAAATTTGGCAAGGGGTGATCTTTGGGCCAGAGACATACCTTTTGGTGCCACTATAAAAGTCTGTCCAAATGTGGACAAGCTATAAGCTTTTAAGAAGTGGCAATCTGGACACAATCAGTAGGGACATCTTTGATTTTAGCAGCAAAAATCGGACTATTCCATTCTCGCTGACCATGACTTAGCCTCTCATAGCTCCTATGGATGACCAGATTGGGCATGCACCATCTCCTAACAGTTCCTATATGTGATCAAACTGCATGCAGCACTCCAGAGGGCAACTGAATATGCTCCAGCCCAGGACTATCTGGGGATATGTGTATGTGAGGGGGAAATGGCTCAGAAGGACTTTTCCTGTAATGGCTGCTCCAGGCCAGGTGCAGAAGGGCAAAAGCTGGAAAAGAGTCAATTGAGACAATGAGTTAGGTAACTGGAGATGGGAGATAGAAACTGGAACTCTCAAGGAAAAAAACATTAGCTGGGCAAGAAAACTTAGACTGGGATCCCGGAGGGAGACTGGGACTGAGTGCTACAGAGTGGGTGGAGGGAAGTCTGGGACAGGTGGGGTGGGGAGGGTGGGGCTGATTGGGCAAAGAGACTGGGAGCCAATGAGTGTAATGGAGACCTCGGAGATCAGATGAAGAGCTAGTGGAATGTGGGGAGATTGGACTGGCTGGACAAAGGGACTGGGGCTAGGAATCAGAGTTGGGGGAGACTGGGGCAAGGAGCCAGGGAGGGGGAGAATGAGATTGGAGGAGGAGTCCAGGGAGGGAGAATAGAAATGGGAGCAGATGGTGGCTGAGAAAAGGGAAACAGCTGAGAGGGAGGACATGGACCTAACTGGGCAAGAAGACTGGGATGGCAAGGATAATAGGTCAGTGTCAGGACAGAGGGGGTCAAACTTGCATAGCAATGGGAAGGAGAGTCTGTGCCTACAAGCAGGGCCGGCGACAGGGGGGTACAACGGGTACAGCTGTACCGGGCCCTGGACTTAAGGGGGGGCCCCCCCTTAAATCCGGGGCGGGCCCGGTACGCAGCTGTACCCCTTGTCGCTGGGCCTGTGAGCAAGGCGCAGCTCCGGGCAGCCGCTGCAGCGCTCGTCAGCCCCCTCCCCTGGCACCCAGCAGTCTCCCCCCGCCCCCCTTTGTTTCTCCCGGCCGGGCCACGCGGCCAGAGCGCATGCAGGGGTTGGGGCCCGCGGGCAGCGGGAGACCGGCCGGGGGGGGGGGCCCCGCGGGCGGCGGGAGACCGGCCGGGGGGGCACGATCTGCGTACGGGGCCCCAAAATTCCTGTCGCCGGCCCTGCCTACGAGAGCACACTCTCCTCCAGCATCTGGAATGGAACTAAGATCCTTGAGTCTCACCATCCCTCTGCTATCATTAAATATCCATGAAACCCAGAAACTATCTCATCCCCTCTGGTGCTGGTCTACACACAAGATGACAAGCTACTACTATCTGTTACTTTGACCCCTGCGTCATTTGTTGCAGAAGCTGGAAGGAGGCAAGGGTTTGCAGGAACAGAAAGGAGGGTCTCATGGTTAAGGTAGTTGAATTGGAGAACTGTATTCTATCCCTGCCTCTGCCACAGAGTCCATATGTATTGCCAGGCAAGTAACTCAAACCAAACTTTTCACAGGTGGTCACTAGCTGGGTCCTCCTCATTTTTTGTGTGCCTGACTTGATACTTTGGAGTCTGATTTGCCAAAGTGCTGCGTGCTCACAGCTGCAAACTAAAATCAACGGGAGTTATGCTCTGAACATATAAAGTGCTATAAAATGATAAGGACTCTGTAAAATCAGCTCTTTGCTGTCTCATATTGGGTACCCATATTTAATGGGAATAACACCACCTCCTTATCCCACAGGGGGGTTGTGAAGATAATTAATGTTTGTGAAGCACTGATGATCACCATAGATTACTTCCTCATGGGCTTTTCTACATTTACAGGAACACTTCAATAGTGTGTGGTAAATAAAGTCATACCCTGAATAGTTGCTCATTAAGTGAGTACCGTTCATTTTGTGCACCAAATGAGTCAGGGTTCGGTGGAAAAAATAGCATGCAATCACATAATTAAACACTGTATCACAATGAATACCCAGGAAGGTGCAGAATTAAGGACAACTTTAATCTGCCATTTACTAACTTGAGTGTTTGATTCTGCAACCTTATTTTCCTTATGTTTTGTATCTGATATTCTATGTAGTTTCTTATATCACAATACTCCAGTTTGCTGTGAGTGTAACTCCATTGATTTCAACAAAGTCACATCAGCACAAAACTGGAGTAATACAGTCATGAATCATGCCCAGAAGGTATAAACAAATCCCTCTTTTCATATTGGAGGGTAATAAAATGATGCTAGGAGCAGGTTTTAAAAATCAGCTGGCTATCTGTATACAATGCACCTGTCCACATAACCTCTGTTAAGTATACTAGGGGTTCCGAACATTGATATCATAATGTGGAACTTTTTAAAATAGATACGTCAATTACTGAAAGCATCTCTACTTAGGAAAGCACGTAAGCGCATTAAGTTCCATTTAAGACAAATCACATGCTTAAGTGCTTTCCTGAATCAGGGCCAGGGAGACACTGTTTCATGGTCTCCTACCCTCCCATTTAGTATCTCTTAACATCCCTGTGGCCACTACAAATGTTGCATACATGGGAAAAATATGTGTATTACATTAGACAGTTAAGAATAAGTGAATCATGCTGTCTCCATTTGTGCTTTGTTTCATCTGCTCATCCTATCTGTTCTCTTCCTCTCTCCTCCCAGCTGCTTTGATTTGAGTGGAGCTGAGATCAGAAGTTGGCCCAATGTGGATTTATAAGTTTCACTGCTCACGTCTCTGCATGTTTTTTAGGCCTTCTCCTCAGAATGGATGGAGGTCCCCATCATGCCAGACTCACTCCTGTGGGAGGACATCTGGTCATCATCTCGGGGGGGGGGGAGGGGGAGTTCTATCAGGGAATGGCAGCTTTGATTAGAAGCCCCAGTGATGGAGTCTGCCTTGGCATGAGCTGTATCAATTCATCTCCCAGTTGCATTGGCCAGACACCCTTCTTAACAAGCACAATCTACATCTGGGCCTGCACAGACTACATGCAGGGCCCTTGGTAGAGCAGAAGCTGAAGGCACGTTGCCCCATCATGTCCCTCCCCTCCAGGCAACCCTTCCATTACTGAGTGAGCTTTCTATTAAATCAAGCCCCATGTGCATATCTTGAGATTATAGATAGCTGTGGCAGTCTTATTTGCTTTGAAACCAGTAGGAGAATACTTCAATCTCCCTGGACACTCAATAACAGACTTAAAAGTGGTAATTCTTCAATAAAAAAACTTCAAAAACAGACTCCAACAAGAAACTTCATAACTGGAATTAATTTGTAAAACTGGACACCATCAAATTAGGCCTGAATAAAAACTGGGAGTGGATGGGTCATTACAAAAAGTAATTTCCATCCACTGATACTCACACCTTCTTATCAACTGTTTGAAATGGGCCACCTTAATTGCATTGGCCTCATTAGCATTACAAAGTGATTTTCTCTCCCTTGGTATTCACCCTTCCTCGTCAACTGTTGAGTATAGCCCACTTGATTTCTAAAGCTAAACATTCTTCATTTATGTAAAACATGACTTCTTTCCCCCATATATGTAAATAAATGTAAACAAATAGTATCAGAAAAACTGGTTAAAGTGCATTTTTCATTTACAGTTTGTCAGTTTGAAACATACTTATAAAAATCCTTATAAGTCACTTTTGAAGTGAACCAAGTGTTTGTGAAACTAGTTGTGAACATTAGTTCAGCTTCTGTGGCCTCTTCAATTCTTGATCTCTTTGCTGAAATTGCCAATAATGGTGCTTCTAATTATTGCCAAAAAAAAATGTATGTGGGCACCTGCCCATTGAGAAACACATTTCACATAGATCATAACAGATGATAAAGACTTTTGTTATCTTTTGTTTTACCTGACATATGAAGTCATACAAGTGAATGGCTCTGCATCCTATTATCTATCTACTGAGCCATCTAGTGCCTCAAGAATCAGATCTTTCTAAGACTGTAAAACAGGACCCTATTTTATTTTTGATGGCTCTAATGTTCCAGGATGTTGATGTTAGGCTAGTTAGAATTTATTATATTGTTCCTCATAGTTAGTTCCTCCATCTAGATAAGTTGTGGGACAGAAGAATGTAGTATGGGCAACTAGAGGCCTGAGTGGTGAAAGGATGAGTGGAGCACTGGGGGTCAAGAGAAATGAGGACTCAGCAAAGACAAAGCTGCTGTAAAAGGAAAGAGACTCTGCCCAAGCAGAAGGGAAAGAACACAAAGCTGGCAGGGGAAAGGAAAGAAGCAGGAAAAGGAGGCTGGCAGAGCAGTGGCTGGAATCAGAGAATCAGAAGCCACTTGGGAGCAGGAGGAAAGGGTAGAATGAGAAGTGGTTTTCTTTTTCTGTCCCTCCCCCACAGTTACGTGTTCTGTGGCAGCTGACCATGTGGGGCACTGACTCGGGTATGTCTGTTGCATGTTTTCCTTAATAAGCACAGTTATCTAATTTGGGCAGGTTTCCAGCTTCTCCCTCTGCCGCACCCTTTCCATTCCTTGGGCTGGCTCATTAGTCTGCGTCAGATCACAGGAGATGCCACCATTCAGCTCTGACTGATCTCTCTGCTGCTGGGTTGGGGGCTTTTTCCTTATTAAACAATGGCCCTGGCAACCAAGCTTTGTTTTGTGTCCTTAACATGTTGCTGGAGTTGCTGCCTTCCGCTATATGTCAAGAGCTTTAAATATTGTGCTATCTTGTATGGACATGGACCGGATCCAAGTGACTGCAATCAATAGTAGACTTTCCATTGACTTCAATGGGCTTTGGACCGGGTCCACAGCACAAACAATGTGACTTCACTGTTTAGATGGCCGGGCACACATCTTTTTTCCCTTCCTGAAGGATGATTGTCACAAGATCACCTTTTTGCACATTTAAGAACATAAGAAGGGTCGTACTGGGTAAGACCAAAGATCCATCTAACCCAATAGCCTGTCTTCCGACAGTGGCCAATGCAAATGCTTCAAAGGGAATGAACCGAACAGGCAAGCATTAGGTGATCCATCTCCTGTCCTCTGCTCCCAGCTTCTGGCAATCAGAGGCTAGGGACACCAAAAACAGGGTGCTACATCCCTGACCATCTTGGTTAATAGTCATCGATGGACCTATCCTTCATGACTAATGGACTTTTTCTGTGCCCCAACAGCCACCTAACAAAGACTGGCTTCCAAATGTTACAAATGAGGGGGGGAAGAAAGTAGAAAAGAAAAAGTAGCAGAAATTCCTCACTGTTTTAACACTTTAGTCTACCTCAGTTTCCCCAACTGTAAAATAGTGATACAGATACTGACCTGTGGAAAGCACTTTAAGATCTACTGATGAAAAGCACTGTATAAAAGCTCGGTATTAATTATCTTAAACAAATATTAAGAAAAATATATAGAAAATGATCAAAGCTCCTTTCCACGGGGAGCTTTAAAATAATACATCAATGATCAGATATGGCACTATATAAGAGCTAGGTATTACTATTACCGGCACATGGCCAGATTTCAGCATCTGCTAAGAGTGGCACAAAGGAATTAAACTCTCACTTTTGCAAGATTTCTGAGCAGCTTCATTCCTGGGAGGTCACTCTCAGGCTTACAGACATCTCCCATGTGAAAGTGGAGCAGCTTTGACTTACAGCCAGGGCTCCAAAGGAACCTACCGGCAGAACTGAATCAACATCCTCCCCAGTGTTTTGGCCAGGCCTCCTCCCCATCTAGCCCATTTGCTGGGTTGTGCCGCAGGCTGCATACCACCAGGTAAGTGAATCAAGTTACATGCATTAGGCTTATCAGATTTTGCCCTGTAACATGTTTAAAAAGGTTTTTTGAAAATCAACTGATGGGGCCTTCTTTATTGTCGCTTCACACAAGTGTGCACATTCTCTTTGCAGGGCTATAGCTCCACAGAGTTGTTTTTTGGCCTCTTTTTTAGGGCTGTAATAAATATGTAAGCAAATTTGGAGTTTGAGGAGTATAGAAGTTCAGGGCAGCACTTCCTGGAGACATTTGCAAAGAGCAATAATTCACAGTGGCAGATTAAAATGTCAGCTGGGTGAGCGTCAAGGACTGCAGAGAACTCTGCCACACTGTTAACCTGAAATATTTTGGGAGAACTTCCTATGTTTGGCAAAATGTCTGCATTGATTTACATTTTGCCTTGAGGGAATGAGTGGAATTATTTGCTTTGTCTGCCTCTCAAGCCCTTTTGACCCATTTCTGCAGGATGCTTTTCATGTGCTGATCAATAAATTTATGAATTTCCATGTTATCTTCTCTGTCTGCTTGTGACCCCATTTCTCACTGTAAAAGGGCCATCTGTGATCCCATAACCGTACTGGTGGGAAAGTTCACTCTATTTGCTGACATGGAGTACTGTTTGGAAAAGCATCTATAAATCTGAATGCTGCTGACATTGTTGGTCAACTCAATATGGCACTTTATAAAGAAGGCCGGGGGGAAACTTCCCACTGCTGGCAAGAGGCATGTTTTCATAGATTCAGAAAGAGTCTAAGGGTATGTCCACACAGTAAAGAAAAAACCCATGTCTGGCCTGTGGCAGCTCAGGCTGAGGCTGCGGGGACATTTCATTGCTATGTAGATTTCCAGGCTCGGGCTGGAGTCCAAGCTCCAGGTCCTTTCGGGGTGGGAGGATCCCAGAGGCCAGGTTCCAGCCCGAGCCCAGAAGTCTCCATAGCAACAAAACAGCCGTACAGCCTGAGCCCCGTGAACCCAAGTCAGCTGGCGTGGGCCAACCATGGGTGTCCAGTTGCTGTGTAGATGTCCCCTCAGTGCCTACAGGGCTCAGCGGGAGTTTTGTGGAAATGTAGCGGAGCCTGAAATGGGAATTAGAAACCCAGACTTAGGTTCTGATGGTGAGTGAATTTAGGCCCAAGTCCCTGATTCAGCAAAGCACTTAAACATATGCTCAAGTCTCACTGGTTTCAAGGCCTTAATTACATATTTATATATCTTAACAAGTCCCCACATTTTCTGGGTGATGAACGACGCACAACTTCCAGTGAATTCAGTGGGAATTGCAGGTTGTTCGCCTTTGAAAATCAGGCCACTGTAGGTATTTTGGTGTCTAGCCTTTGGCTACAAGTTTAAATTATTTGGCTTTAAACAAAACCTTCAATAGCCTTTGCTGGGTTGTTTAGGTCACTCGTTCAGTCACTCCTGGACCTCATAAAATCTATAATTTGCCATTTTGAGGTTAACAAACAGCAGGATTCTGAGTCTACTAAAGGACTGACAGCTGTGACAGTGACACCAGTTTTAATTGCAGCCAAATGGAGGTCACACAGAGCCTTCTGTAACAGTAGATGGTGCTCTGTAGTAATTTCATCACTACTAGAGTTTCTTGGCTATACTCAGTTTATTTCTGTCAACTGAAAAGCTCAGATGTCAGTGCTGTATTTCTGGGAAGAGACTAGCAGTGATGAAGAAAAGTCAAGGTTTCCAGAGGTTAAGGAGGTCGCTTTAGGTGCTGAATGTTACACCGAGTCTGCACTAAAAGAATCTGTGTGTGTTTACCCTACCGTAAATTGTGGTCTAATAATTAATGATCTGGGGGCCTCTCTTCCTGACTTGTGACCCAGAATACATACCTATAGAAAACTCAAGGGATATCTGTAATACCTTGGAAGGAATAAAACTATAATCCATCATTTCCATAATTCTTTAATGCCAGATTTTGTAAAAATTATATGTATATTTTTGAGATCTTAATGATTTTGATTTATGAAATAGTTTCATAGCACAAACCTCCTGAGATACATTAACTCCTGCAAGCAGCTGCAAACCAGCAGCCAGGGCAAGGCTGACATTCCCAGTATGTTTTGATTTTTACTGGGCATTTTTATCCTGAGTTAACCAGTTAAAATGAGAAGAAAAGAGTCTTGTAATAGGAAGCTTACTTGGCGAGGCGGGTAGGCCTGATTCTCCACATTGGGCAGTCATGTATATCTGGACACAGAGGGTTAACTCAAAATGGTAGAGCCAGACTATCATCTGTATAACTCCATTGACTTCAAAAGAGCTATACAGAACCAATTTACACCAGGGAAGCATCTGGACCACAGAGCTTTACATCCACGTTCCAGTCTCTTTGAACAAGAATTAATGACTGCACAAGGAAGGAGAGAATTATGTGAAAGGTGCCATACTGCTAGCCAGGAGTCTGAAGTCCTCTTTACCCATGCAAGAAGTAGGAGTAGCACTGAGAGAGGCAGTGGAAGCTTCCCCACTGCATGGAGGTGTGAATAGTGTATCAGATGTTGGGGTCTTCATATATTGGGATACCCAAATCTGAATCAAGTTATTGCACTTCTACCACTCCTGTCCAGGAACTGACTTATCATCTGCTTATTGCCGGTTCTAGAACTCTCTTTAGTTTAGGGTTTATCTACATGCAATTTCTGTACCACCATATCAGTTTGTAAGATGATATAGAGGTACAAAAATGTGTCTAGATCAGTCTTTCATACCAACTGGATGACTGCCTGGTGATTTGCAACCCCCTCACTTGCTACATCTTTGTCCCATTTTGGGGCACAGTGGCCACTACCTAATCCTTCTCCTTATCTTCAGGAGTAAAACCCACACACTGCCCTGGTGGGTTTCTTGGTGTGGCTGCTGTAGTATGAGGAGTAAGACTAGAGAAAGAAGCTCAGGTCAGAGGAGGGACCTAGTTTGGTGTGACAGCTAGAGCTCAGGAGCTCAAGCTGGTGGCCAAGTTGCTACTGGACACACATACCATTACACATGTAATTCTGATTCAATAAAGATCTTTTCCCTGTAGCTATGCCTGCCTGACACATCACTTAATAAAACTTAAGTCACCAACGTGGGGCCTGAATTTCAGAGGTGCTTCTTGTGATGCAGAGGGCACAGTGATCCAGGGATCCCCTGGATTCATCAAAGGGGCCATGTAGGGTCTCTACAGAAAGCATGTGCCACACTGCTTGTCATGATTATTGCGCAGTGTATGTACAGATAATGTATCAGGAGTTCTGTGTATATATTGGAAATTCTGTTCTAAGTTCACATAGGTCACCAGAAAGTGATAAACAGATTCTAGGAAGGAAGGGGGACTAAACACTTATCTCTCTGGCAGATCATTGTGTACTGTATACCCCCAGGCCAACTCAGTCATTGTAAAAAAAACATCAATGGACATACTTGGAGACTGGCTTTGTTTGCTGTCTGGGCCAGGTGAAGATTTACAAAGACAAAGGAACCTCAAAGGGGACCTCCTGGGGTAAAGGGCATTGTGACAGGGCACTAAGCAGGAACTGCTGAGCCAGCCCTCTGTCACTCCAGCTCCTATTAAGGGAGGTGAAATGGAGCTAGGTACACCACCTGGGCCTAATTGGGGAAGCAGAGAGAGCTGCTGCCTAATTAGGCTGGGGTTGTATAAAAGCCTTAGGAGAAGGAAGCTGTGGGGGAGCTGGAAGAAAAGGAAAAGGCCAGGGGTGGAAGCAGGGAGGTAGCACTCCCCTCCCTCGGCAAAGGGCTACTTGTATGGTGAAAAGGTGGTGGGCACACAACCTATAAATAAACTGCACCAGTGGTTACTGAGACCAGGTTCTCCAAGTGAGTTTAACAGCCCACGAGGGACAGGAGCCAAGAGGGCCCCACAGCACCTTGTTACAGGCATGTTCTGTAACTTCACAAAAGAAGTGGAAAGGGGATGAGATTTCATCCTTCAGTCTGGGAAGACAAGCTGCCAGCCAATCTGTTTGAAAACGCTGGGAAAAGGACGTGGGGGAAGCTATCCTTTAGAAGATGGGGAATGACTTGTGAGCTCAGTTTAGGCTCTAGGAAGCATGTTCTGATTTCATTTTCTATATAGCCATTAGTTTCCCAAGTCATTTGACCTCTGATAATAAACTTGTTTCAATTTTCACTACAGACAGTTCTAAGTGCTGAGTGTCAGGTGGAATGGTGGCCCCAAGTCGAAATTAGTAAACTGGGGTGTGCTATTCCTTTGGAAGTAGATAATCTGGTAATTTTGTGAGTGCCCAGTGGGGACAGGGGCTGGGCACTCTAGAGGGATGCTCGGTGGACTCAGGAGTTGGTGTGCACCTATTGCTAACCGGTTAAAGGAGAGCAAGGCCTGCAAGACGGTGCTTGCATTGCCAGAGGCTGGTGGAGTCAGGGAACTAACCCACGGCAGGCAAAGACAAAAATTCATCATGCGAAGGGAAGGAGGTAGCAGGATGCCCCCCTCCATGGCCCTGGGAAGTGCCACTCTCTTCACCTGCTTTGTCTAGATCAGGCATGGCCAAACTGTGGTCACGGTTACAGTGCGGCTGATGGAGCTACTCATGCACCTCCCCCCCATTCTCCACCTACCAGATTGGGGGTGGTGGTGCAGAGCTCGGGGCTTCTGCCCTGTGGTGGGGCAGTGGGAATAGGGGCTTGTGTCCTGCAGGGAGGGAGGGGTCTAAGGGCTTTAGCCGCGCACCCTGGCAGGCACTGCCCCAGGTGTCACTTTTGAAAAATTTGGCCAAAGTCTGTGGCTAGAGATACCTTGGGATCCCCTTAGCATTCATCCATAATACCTATCACGTGAAATCCTGATGTTATGAACCTGAAATGGACCCTTCTGGGTTGAAGACATGCAGTCCACATCTCCAGATAGGAACATCCCCACAATTCAGAGGTGTTTGGATCTGGAGTTCTGGTTCATCACTAATATTTGCTGAGTTTATGGGAGCCCACCTAGCAACTCCACAATTCCTGGAGCCAGATTATCACTGCCATCATATATCCCCTGGGAGCCACTAGGTAAGGACACAACTCTCTGCCTTCCCTCCCCAGGGCCGGCGACAGGAGGGTACTATGGGTACAGCTGTACCAGGCCCCGGACTTAAGGGGGGGCCCCCTTAAGTCTGGGCCTGGTACACAGCTGTACCCATAGTTGTCCCCCCTTGTTGCCAGGCCTGTCGGAGGAGCGATCGGCGGGGGCCAGCGAGCGGGGATGGGGAGACCCGGGGCCGGGAGCCAATGACAGCCCAGTGAGGGGAGGCGGGGCAGCCACGGAGCGCCGAGCCCACTGGAGCCGGGAGCGACGCTGCGGCCACCGCTGGCACGGGCGGGACACCTGCAGGCCGGCCACCGGGGAGCGCGCGGGGCGCGGGGCGCGGCGGGAGCCAGAGAGACTCGTGGATAGGCAGCTCCGCACCGGAACCAGTCGCACCCCCACCCCAGGTATGTCTGGTAGCCGTCGGGGAGGCCAGGCTGGGCGGGAGTGGGAGGGGGGAGGAGGTTAGGTTCGGTGGGATGGGCCGGCCAGGCAGGGGTGGGGGAGGGAAGGCGGTTAGAGATGGGGGGAGGCTGGGCGGGGGTAAAGGAAGATCACCCCCAACAGCGGGATGGGCCAGGCAGGGATGGGTGGGGAAGGGAGGAGGTTAGGCTGGGGGAGGAGATTAGGTTGGGTGGGCCGGGTCAGGCAGGGGGGGGGAAGGAGAATAGGCTGGGGGGGCCCACACAAACGATCAGAGTACAAGGCCCCAAAATTTCTGTCGCCGGCCCTGTCCCTCCCTACTCTAGCTCAAAACATTTTCTGTAGTGAGAGGAAGTGGCCTGAACATGCACCCAGAAAGCAATGGGGAGAGGAAACATGGGTTTCATAGAGGCCATATACTAGGGATCACAACTGGGCAATATTTCCTTTGCTCCAGTCTGCCTGGTAGTTGACACTGAAAAGTGTTTCTTACTTCAGGTCCACTCTGGGAGTATGGGTGTCCATATGGGTTAAAGTGCAAGAATCAATCATGCATGGAAGTAGGCATAATCCTAGCATTGCATTTTGAATAATCAATTGATCCCTGTATACCTTGCTAATATGAGTTTGGAGAAGAGGAAATCAAGCCATTTAATTGACTCACAACAGATCTTTTAGATGGTAAAGGTCAGAGGCCTGAACTGGCCATTGATTCATAAGATGAGGAGTGGCAATTTGGCATCCAATTAAGTCTACCGGGAATAGACGATCCATCCAAAGAGACAGCAGTCATTCAAGCCATTAGTCACCCTCTCCAAAGAGAACAGTAAATGGAGGGAGTGTGGAGAGCATCCAGAGAGTGCTTTGGGAATAGAAGGATGAAGGATTGGTACACTGCTCATCTCCTGAGTACTGACCCCTTACATAGCCAGGTTCATGGAGCAGGTCATATAGCTCTACTGTACTTCAATAAAGCTTTGCCTAGACTGCCTGGTCTAGTGAAATGATATTGCTTAAGCTCTCATAGCACTAGTTAGAGAACAAAACCGACTGGAGGATGTTATCATCTGTAATATTATAACAAATGTTTTTCATGTTTTGGCATTTTTGCCGGCATTTAAAAGTGAACAGAATTCTGCCTGCTGTAAAGTCCAAGGAAATCAGAATATGAAACCTTTGTTGATAAATTTTCTTTTGACATATACATTTCTGGAAAAAGTGCTGACTTGAAGCTCAGAAAATTGAGATAATTGAAAATTATACAGTACAAAGACATTGAGGGTTTTTATTATTTTTTTTCTTTCAAACTTATGCAGGTTCAGGAAAATGTCATCACAGCTGTGTGGTTACATTTTCAACCAGATGCATATGGATTGTTAATGATCTGCACATCATCAATGGCTTAAAAGCACTCCTCCCAGCAAGAAATACCCGAGTTTGCATCTCTGCTGAATTAGCTGTCATTCTAGGCGCAAATAAAATCATTTTTGTTTCTCTAGGCCATTTTGACTCAGGGAGCGTTGATGTTATGTTCACAATCAATATGAATACTAATATTTTGTCCCACTGAGTTAAAGTTTGGACGTTGAGCATGTCTGCCATACTCAGCTTTTGAGAAATCACCACTTCTCCTGAGAAGTAATTTTCAGTTTTGTAGAGAAGATACATGAAATGGAAATTGGCAAACCTGTGATTCCACTCAAGGGTGTCTGGTGAAATTTTTTTGGATTGGTACTATATACGAAAGAAGTTGGGAGAACTGGTCAGATGTTCTGCGTGTTACATGCCAGAAAAGCCAATGCAGCACTCACCCACAATTCAAATGCCTTTCAAAGCCTTAATTAGTGCAGTAGTCACTGTTCACGAGGTATAGATTATGGAATGGGCTATACGGGAGATTATGATTAACTGACAGGTCAGCTCTATCCTGGGGACATTTTCCCTTCAGCATAAACATTTGTCTTCAGCATTTTTTAAAAATTACAGTAGACTAGACGCTGGCCAAATATGTAGTGGTTTTGTGAAATTGTTTGGTATTCGTGTCTACTACAGTTCTACAGAACACAGTTCTACGTGTTGTTTCTTTTGCCATATGGTGTCCCAGAGTGGAGTGCAGGATTACAAACTTTAAGATTTGGCAAAGAAGAATGCGATCTGTAGCTGTTTTCATACTTTCTAAAATCTTCACAGAGAGATTCATGTCCTGCCAATATTTAGTACAATACTTACGATTAGAACCGTAATTTTTCACATATTGGGTAAATTACAATGGGCCTTGTAATGCCTTCAGCTCCCATGCTTCTCATCATTCCAAAATATGACTGGCTGAGGATGGACATTCTTCCCCTCGCCACCCTCTTCACCATCCTGAACAGCACAGATATTCAAACAGCAACATTATGAAGAGCGCCACGTTCTTTTTAGGCATGTATCATACAGAACAAAGACCAGACTGTGCCTTGCCTGAGAGGGAGTGAGCAGGTGGGGGAGGGTGCAGGGAGCCTTTTTTCACTTAATCCCTATTCACAAAATATCCACAGTTGCAGTCTCCCTGACCTCCCTTCTAGCTTTATAGACCATTAAGGAAGCAGGACAGAAACAAGGCCACGACCCCCTTTCTCATCAGCTAGCATACCTAGATGGCCATACAGGGCAGCCCATGCTGCAGGCAGCAGAGTTTCCTGCCTATTTTGCTGGAGTCGTGTTTTTGCCACACTGTTTCTAGTGCCTTAAAGATACTGGGGCCAGACCCTCAGCTGGTATAAATTGCCGTAGCTCCATTTTGACCTTAATGTAGCCATGCCAATTTACACCAGCTGAGGATCTGGGTCACAAGCTGACTCTATAGCCATCAAGGGCAATCATTTAGAACAAGTTTGGCTTCTCTTGGTGCAGACTGCATAGGGCCCTCAGTTTAACCACTCCATAATCCTCAATCAGCAGTGTATAGTCTCACTGGTGGATGTCTTTTGCTTACTTCTTCCTCTATGGACCTGTACATAATATGAAGACAACTGCCCACAACTCTTTGTTACACGGAAGTCAGTTTGCACAGATAACACAGTAAACTTTAATTACACATGCATAGAGAGCACACACATATGGGATGGCCCTCGGAGTCTGAGCAACACCACTGTGAGATGAGAGCCCTTACAAGGTAATACAGTACTTCATTGTCAGACTTGTCGAGTTACCTACAGGGCTTGAATGAATGAGCCCATTACGGTTTTTCCAAGCAGCTCATTGGAGACTCTTCGATAAATGCTTTGAGGTAGGTGTGAACATAAATGTGGAAGCATATTTACTGTTATCTGGGTCTCAAAATCAGGTACTTGCTAACCTTACAAATCTATGCAATCTAAAACCAGACACTTGAAAGATGCCCACAAGTATTTTCCATTGAGGATTATGGGATAATATGCATTGTCTAGCCTCATCATCTGAGTACTGATGACATGCTTATATGGCTTTTACTTTTCACTTCAGAAAAATCTTGCTGATTTTGCCTGGCCTGACCTCTGGTTCTTTCAGACTATCTGGGAATTAGAAGAAATGCCATATTTTGGGACAACAGCGACATTCCTTCCTCCATTCTCTACTGTTTCATAAAGAAATAATCAATCCATCTTTCATTTTCTCCATCCTCATATAAATGTTTGTTTATGCGCCTATTCAGCTGGATGCAAGGGGCGTCCATGAAAACAGGCCCCCAGAATCTGCTCCCTATGCTCCTGTTGTCTGTGATTTCACTTTTTGCAGCACCACCACCTCCATTAATACGGCTAAACCACCCTGAACACGCCTGATGCCGTCTGATCTTGGAAGCTAAGCAGGGTCAGGCCTGGCTAGTACTTGGATGGGAGACCTCTTGGTAATACCAGGTGCTGTAGGCTTCACATGGGCGTGGGGCTAGCACAGAAGTGGGCAAAGTACGGCCCGCGGGCCAGATCCGGCCTGCGGGCTCCTCCAAACCGGCCCCCGAGGTCTGGCTGGGGAGGCTGCTCTTGCCCCTCCCCCGCGGCCTCAGCTGCTGCACTGGGGAAGTTGTTCCCCCGTTGGCCCCCTCCCGCGTGGCCTCAGCAGGACACGGTAGGGAAACTGCTCCAGCCCCTCTTGCCCTGTCTCCCTCCCCCGTGGCCCCAGAGGGCCGCGTGAGCAGCGCTGTTGGGCGGGGCTGCGCGACAGCGTGTCCAGCTCCCGGCCAGACACGTTGCGCGCTCTGGGAGATCAGCGCAGCCGTGTGTCTGGCTTTGGGCCAGACACGCTATTCTAGGCAGCGGCGAGGTAAGAGGACCGGGGCCAGGCAGGTTACCTAAAGGGGCAGAAGGGGGGGGGGGAGGGAGGAGGTTGGATGGCACATGGGAGTCCCAGGGGGCCTGTTGGGGGTGGAGGTATAGATAGGTGTCAGGGAAAAGGAAGCTTGGATAAGTGGATAGGGTCCTGGGGGGGTGAGTAAGGAAAAGGAGACCTGTGGAGGGGGTGGTCAGGGGCGAAGGAGCAGGGGGGCTTGAGGTGGGGTCTTGGGGTGGTGGCTAAGGGCAGGGGGTCTCTGGAGGGGGCAGTCAGAGAGCAGGGGGGGCTTAGATAGGGGGTGGGGCTCTGGGGGGCCATTAGAGTAAGGGATCTCCAGATAGGGCGATGGGTTGGGGGTTCTGAGAGGGGGTAGTCAGGGGGCCAGAAGTGAGTGGGAGTTGATAGGGGGCGGGGCCAGGCTGTTTGGGAGGGCACCGCCTTCCCTACCCGGCCCTCCACACAATTTTGAACTCCGATGTGGCCCTCAGGCCAAAAAGTTTGCCCACCCCTGGGCTAGCAACTCCACCCTGTAAGGGAACCAATTGCTACTGAAACACCAACACCAGTTGGTGGCCCATACCGCGGCTGGGGGGTGACGGGCAAAGAGAGAGAGACCACCTCCATTACATCTTTTTCCTCTCTGCCCTCCCACTTCACCACGAGAGCTGACATGATACCAGACACCTCCGGCTTGATTTACTCAATTTAACAGGTCGATCAAGACCATCTGTGGGCCCCTGTCCACTTTCCATCCCTATTAAATATATTCCTTGAAGTATAATTTAAGAGTTTCTCACCGATACGTATCATTTAATAATTTAAACAATGCTTCTCACATGCCTAGCAATTGCTAAATGAAATACAGAAATATTTATTTATCTTGCCAGTTTGAGAATCCTGAGTTTTCTGCCCCGTACAGTCTGCCCAATCGTACGGTTCAAACCATGTGACGCTTCCTGAAAGCCACTCCTATGGGAATGTTAGCAACTGATAATGGCCTGCTTGGTTCCATTGGAAAAGAACACACTACAATTATTGGCAAACTAAATTACACCCTCACTAAGACCACAACCAAAAGTCCGCCCAGCTTCCAAATCTTTAACATGCCTGATGGGCTCAGAGTCTAATGGCTGATAATCAGTGCCCATACCAGGCCCCCTGCTACTAGCTTTCTGGTTCTTGATACTTGGTACTTAAGATTTAACTCCTCAAACCTGGCACCTGATTCTTGCGATGACTCTTGAGGATGGATGGATGGATGAACTGATTCTGAAAAAATATAGCAATACTTTGAGCTTTTGCCTATTCTACAAACAAGACAAATATGTGGCTCCTGTCCTAGAAAATTCAACCTGTAAATCAGACACCGCAGGCCTGATTTTAGATTATTTAAACCTGTTTTTACACTGGTGCAATTCCATATATTTCAGTAGAAACAGGATGGTAATAATAATAATAATAATATGTCTAAGGAAGTTGCGGAGGCTTCTTCATTGGTGGTCTTTAAAAGAAAATAAGCAGTGATGCTTAGGACAACAGGGCAGGGGAACTCCTGCACTCTTTACCTATGTGTATGCTATGTGCATGCTTACATCATGGTGCCAGATAAAAAACACACACGGGGGAATAAGAACAGAACTCAGGAATTTCTGCTTAGCCGCCAAATGTCTCTACACTTGAGCTAAAAAAGATTATTAAATGTAGTAATATTAGGGCCTTTGCCCTCTGAAGGTTGCAGCCACTAGAGGGAACATTTTTATGCACCCAAGTTGGTCAAACATCCCATCCTCCCACAAATGTCCCTCTCAGCCTTAAACATCAATGAACCTGTGATGCTCCAAGATCTGAAATGCAGCATGTAGTACCTTTTGGCTGACAATTAAAGGCTAAACTAAGGAGGCTAGATTCTGCCATCCTTTCTTTTTTGATAAAAATGGATACAGTACAATACATCTATTAAAAGGAATAATTGACACCTGTCTGTAGGAGCTTGTAAGGACAAGAGGGTACCCTAACTTGTACACAATAATATAGATAAATCAGAAATATTTAATTTAGGTTCAGATAACAAATATACCTTCATGAAGATTCATCAATGGGACAGTGGATTCCCTTGTGAATTTCAACAAATAAATGGGATTGCCATGCATTCTATCACTAGTAGGGCTGGAAAAAAAATTCAGTTGAATTTTTGACTAAATGCAAATTTGGTGATACTGATTTTTTTTTAAACTTTTCAATTGGCTGAA
Source organism: Sternotherus odoratus (assembly GCA_032164245.1). NCBI lineage: Eukaryota > Metazoa > Chordata > Testudines > Kinosternidae > Sternotherus > Sternotherus odoratus. Next base: position 132,868,949 of record JAVMKO010000001.1, on the reverse strand, counting down.
AATTTAGAAACATTTTCAATTTTGGTTTAATGTGAAATGTTTTCCCCCCTTCTCAATTTTCATAATTGCCGGTGAACCAAAAAAATTCATTATTCACACAGCCATTTGCTCATAATTACTTGTGAACTTTTCATGCCATTTATTCTTTTAACATTTTAAAAATGAACGTCTTCCTCTTCACCTAAAAACATTAACACCTCCCTGTTTCCTGGGCCCAACCCTGCCAGGTACAGGATATCTTGTGCTCCGGTTGAGGACAATGGGAAGGAAGTGAGGATGCTCAGCACCTTTCAGATCCTCTACTAAGTTTTTTTTTATTTCAGAGGTTAGCATTTACTTTGTATTGAGGAAATTTTAAATAACAATTTTCTTGAGTCAACTTTCCTTAAAACGGATGAAGATGTGGGCTCTCACAGAGCGAAGATTATTTGTGAGTGAGCCTTTGCGTTTGCATTTGCAATGATGCTAAGGTCACTCAAACGCCAATCCTTACAGCTTTGAAAAGGACCGAGACCACGTTTGCCCAGACTAATAGGTACATTTCATTTCTTCTTCAGGCTAAATATAGGAAATATTTTCTCCCTCTTATTGTAGTTTCTTTCTTATGTAACTTTAATGCCATGGTTTTTTCCCTCCATCTAACATTGTTGCTGATGCTAAATCTGCTTCCTAACCCATGCAGCATTAGCGTGGGAGAAGCGCTGTCATCCTGCATTCTTTGCGCATCACTTCATATTTTCAGATAACTAGAATTACAACAAATAAATCTAAAGTGACACTGATGATCTGTGACAACCGGATAATATGCTGAAATACCCATGGGAGATCTGAGTGTCTTTAAATATCATCGTTATCCTCGTTACTAGTGTTGGGCAAACCTATAAAGTTTCTGAATTTGGATTTCTTTGGATGATCATTTAAAAGTACACATGCATGACATCGGGAGTTATGTTGGGAATTGGCTAGGTGATGCTACAGTATAGTTGTTGGAATTGGACTTTTGCAGCTGTGGCTTGTTCTTGGAAAAATCTCAGGTGTTGTGTTTCGCCTTTTTGATGACAAACCCCCAAACCACCATAGTTTTGGTCATGGACTCTGAGGGAGCAGTTGATGCTTTCCAAGTTTCCCCTGCTCACTCATGATATTAGCAAGCTAAAATAATAATAGCCTTCTGCCCTTTAAAAAAAATCTTGTCTTGTTTTTAGGACTATGAAGGATAGTAAAATTAAAAAAGTGCAAGATGCATGTGCATTGCTAATATGCAGGGAGGAGCATGCAGCAAAACAATCCCAGCACTGCCAATCAGAGGTGCTGGAACAAGGAGTGGTTGGGATGTGGCAGGAACCCTCAGCTTGAAGTGATTTCCATCATATTCAGGGTTTACAGTTTGGCTCAGTGGCTCTCAGCACCCCCGCTATACAAATGGTCCCAGCACCCCTGTTGCCAATATAAACATGTGCATGTAAATAAGCCCGGTCATTGCCCAAACATACACAGGAACACAAAATAAACCAGCAAGCCTGCAACTCTCTCCTCCAAAGGTCTTATCCAGGCCCCACACCATTATCATAGAATCTCAGAGTTAGAAGGGACCTCAGGAGATCATCTAGTCCAACCCCCGGCTCAAATCAGGACCAAATCCCATTTTTGCCCCATATCCCTAAATGGCTCCCTCAAAGATTGAACTCACAACCCTGGTTTAGCAGGCCAATGCTCAAACCACTGAGCTATCCCTCCCCCCATTCCAGCAACTCATCTTCTCACACACTAATCTCAGAATTTCTCATTTTTCCTTCCCACCCAGCCTGTACTTTTCCATTGCCCTCCCCTCACCAGGTTCTGTACATTCCAAAGGACCTCTGTGAAATCATGGAATCATGGAACTTAGCCAAATGATATTTACTGCATAGATACCCTCATACCTCGTGATTCGCTTTCCCTCCTTTCTCTGGGAAAATACATCCAATATAGGTGACCCTCCTCCGTCGGTTTCTTTAGATAGGAATGGTAATTTCAGACTAACCAATTTTAGCCTAAGAAACATAACTGGGTTCCTCTTCTTCTGGGTCATGTTCATGCTATGTAGACTTAAAAAAACTGCTTCTCTTTTGTGGCTTCTGGAATTTACAGATGTTTTAATCCTTTCTGTTTGTGGACAGCAAACTTAATTGTTCTGCAGAAGAATCAGGCTCCGGGTAATTAACAAACCTTTTACCAGTGCACTTGACTTCAAACGGCTCATATGCAATAGGCTGAGACATGATTCCTTGGCATTGTTAAAAACTCTTCACACAGCACATGGAGTTGCCAATATATTTTTAAAACAACATCATACACTCTAATAATTAAAATTATGGACAAAACAAAACAATAGAGTCCTATCCTGTCATAGCTACAATTAGCTGCTTTCCAATTCACTCATATCCTTGGGAGAATTTCACCCGAAGGCCCTGCCTACAGCCCTTTACACCACTGTGATAGGCCTATCTGCTGGGTATGTATTTCAGTGGAGGGTCATGCACTGGGACTTCTGCAGCTAAGTGCTCAGAGTAATGGAGGAGCAGCTCCATGCTGGCCCTGAATCAGGTGGCATGGCATGGATAGGGCCATGAATGGAAAAGCAGCTTACATATTGATTGGTGTGGAAGTAACTTTCATCTCCACTCATTGCTGAGTTCCCCACACAAAGCCTGATTACCGTGGCTTTGTGTGGAGAAGCGGGAATTTCACCCATAAGTGGTTCCTTCTCTGAATCATTAGGCATAGCTGTATGTACTTAGGCAAGCCTGGGCCTGTTTGTTGGCCAGAATGCTATTTACAGTTTACAGGGTACTGAGCAGATCAGCGTTGTCTAAATTTCATACCACCTCATCCATGCAACTGTCAGCCCAAGTGCTAGTTGTTAGAGCACTGACTGAAAACAATTGTAAAAGTTACTGCACTGTCACACTCACTGTTTTTGTGCATTGTGATGAGTTCCTCCTCTTGTCCTTGCTGGTAGGGTAGAGTAGTTTCTCTCAGGCTATGAGATTATTTTCTCATCCTACAGCATAAAAAACAAAATATGATGAGTATAATGGGGCATGTCTACACACTCTAATATGAGGATTAAAATGTGTTTTTTGTCTGAGAGTGTAGCCACAGTGCACATACAGATACCCGCTATCTTCTGCATTGTTTTAAAGCGAATCTTAAATCATCCTGTCTGCATGGAGAATAGTATGATGCGACATTAGTAAGAACAAAGAACTGGATGGCTCAGGGGATAGATAGTAATAGTGAATAGTAATATTTTGGACCAAAAGTTTCAAAGTTGGGTGTCTACATTTAGGTAACTAAAGGTGAGACTTTTCAAAGCTGCATAATGGATTTACGTGCCCAGTTACTGTTAATATTAATGAGAACTGAATGTCCAAATCGCCTCGCAGCCTTGAAAAATCCCACCCTAAATTTGCACTTAAGCATCTAAATACAAGTGGTTCAGTTTTCATAGATGCTGATGTTTCACAAGTTCCAGTGAAGTCCATGAAATATTTCCAGGTGATCAGAACCTTTGAAATCAGCCCACTTATATATAGGAACCTAAATCTAGCTGCAGGTGGCTAATTTTGGGCACATACATTTCAAAATGTTGGCCCTAACCTCTAGGTCAGCAGTTCAAATCTTGTTCATGTCAGTGGCCAAAATCAGCTGATTGACATTTTTTTAAATTCCCCATTTCAACAAAAATGTCCATCAAAATCTCAGTGAGTAGAAGAAGGCAAAAATGTTATGTGAAAGTTTCATCCTGTTTTTCTACCAGCTGTAATATTTACTACCAGTCAGTTGCTACTGGCGGCCCCGCGAGCCTGGTCTGGGCCCTGGCTCCTGCTGCGGCGGGCTGCAGGCACTGCCACGTGCCCGACCCGGCACCTGCAGAGGTGGGCTTCCGGCGCCCCCGTGAGCCCGGCCCCTGCCGCAGTGGGCTGCCGGCGCCTTCGTGGGGCTGCTGGAACCCGCCCTCATTGGCCTTGGGGGGATGCTGGAACCCCACTCAAGCCTGACCCCTGTCCTGGGGGGCAGCTGGAACCCCCCCATCCCAGCCCCTGCTGCAGTGGGCTGCAGGAACGCCCCCCCCCCCCGCCTGACTCCTAGGGGGGGGGTTGCACTTAGAGTCCCAGTGTGGGAAAGGCGTCACCACTACAAAAAGTTTGAGAACCACTGATGTAAAAGGTCCTGGCTATGTCCAGTTTCTATATTTTTATGCAAGATAGTAAAGAAGCACTGGATGAGCGAGAAATGACATATAGATACAGACTCTATAATGCGAATGAGAGAACAAGGAAACAAAATAAGAAAGAGGACAATAAATAATGCAAGGAAGAGGAAAAGTGAAGAAATATAGAATATTAAAAAAAGAACAGAATGAAACTAACTAGATGAAAAGAACCTAGAGACACGGGGGAGAAAGTCTGAGAAAATCTGGAGAAAAACAAGCAGGACAAAGCCTCAGAGAACTGGAAAATGAGACTGAGAAGAGTGAAAGAGTTAGGAATGAATAACTAAAGTTAGAAAACAAATTCTGTAGTTGAATTGCCATTGGTGAAAGAAAATGACTACAAATATGGCCAAAATATTTAATGCCCTGTAAAACGCCAACTTCATGCATATAATAGTGCCGGCTGGTGTTTAGTATTTTTCTAGCTCCAGGACTCAGTTGACATTAGGAATTACTGGAAATATAGACCAGAATGCTACTTTTCCTTATTCAACTGTTTCCTGAAAATGCTAGTAATGGCAGTTTGCCTTTTCCTTGCAGATTTCAATGGGCTGCATCAATTTTAAACCACTCATCACGAACAGTGTGCCTTTCATTTCCAAAAATGAAAAGATCCAGAACCTAGGATGAGTTGTCTAACCAAACACAGATGATTTCAGTCTGGTACTTCTGCACCAGTAAGCGATGACATCAAGGAAAAAGTACTGACTTTACACAAGAAACATCATGCAAGCAGCAGCCCGCCCCTCCTTTTTGTCATATTGGAATCTCAGAGTGAGGTAATAATACATGGAGACTTTCAAACAGGCAGAATTAAAAGAGGAGATGGCAGTGGTGGCTTCATTTGCCTCTAGGTTACTGATCTGAGTCCCACCCAGTTTGCAGGATCAAAACTTAATACTACTTGATGGTCTGTATGAAATCAGTTACTGGCCTCATTACAGTTCCCAGTGGACTAATTCTCACATTGGAAAAAATCAGTAGGATAATGGACACCCATTTACAATTTCATGGGCAGAACCAGAGAGAAGCCAATGAGAGACTTTAACTCTACTCCCTAGCTTTAGACAGTCATCTCTGGAGGTCAGGGTGTAGGCACACTGGCACAGAGAAAGCTCCACTGTAAAGCACCCAGCATATTAAAATAATATCTGTAGGAATTGCTTCTTTACTATTATTGCAGTGGATTAATATTTATATTGCAGTAGTGTTTAATGGAACTGGGGTTCTATGCTGCCTCAAGGAGTTGCAACCTCTGAAAAAAATGGTGATTAAGGAAAATGACACCTTATTAAAAATAAGCACTTATATAGGGCCTTTTTTCAACCATCTGAAAGGGCCTTTCTTCAAACATTCGTCATTACTAACAGAACCCACATTTAAAGGGTGTGGCAAGGGCCCCCCCCTGGGCACCCCAGGCTCCAGTCCTCTGGGCAGCTCCCCTGTCTGGGTTTGGCCTCTCGCTGGTTAGGCTGGGCTAGCTCCCTCCTGGGAGGGGCTCCTTCCTGCCTCCCTGCCTGCTGGCAGCCTCCCTGTAACTGCCTCTCACTTGCCTTTACCTCCTTCTGCTTCACAAACTCAATCTTCTAACTCCTCCTGCCTCCAAACACACTCCTCACTCCCACACCCCTCTCTGGGGAGAAGTCTCTTTAAAGGGCTCTGGCTGCCTCCTTAACTGGTCCCAGCTGGCCCTGCTGCTGGCTGCAGCAGCCTTTCTCAGCTGGACCTAATTTACCTGCAGTTTTCCCCTCTCACCACAGCCTTCCAGCCCTGGGTTTACCACACATCCCCCTCCCCCCCCTGTTCAACACCATGGGGTTGGGCTACTTGGGTCGCTGAGCAGTGTACCCTGGACAGGCCGTCCGCATTTCCGTGCAGGAGGCCGGACCTATGTTGTACGCGGAAGTGGAAGGGTTGTAGCGAGAGGAACCACCTGGTTACCCTTGCGTTTTTATCCCTATTCTGGTGCATCCACTTCAGCGGAGCATGGTCCGTGACCAGGGTAAACCGTCTTCCGAGCAGGTAGTAGCGGAGGCTTTCTACAGCCCACTTCACTGCCAGGCACTCCTTCTCTACCACGGCGTATTTCTGTTCCCTGGGCAGGAGCTTCCGACTGAGGTACAGAATGGGGTGGTCTTCTCCATCTATCATCTGGGACAGCACCGCTCCTAGCCCTACTTCGGAGGCATCGGTCTGCAATAAGAACTCCTTCTCCCAATTCGGGGCTATTAGCACGGGGTCGGTGCAGAGGGCCGTCCGCAGATCCTTAAACGCCTCTTCTGCTGAGTTCGACCATTTCACAATATCCGGGCCACGGGCTCTCGTCAGGTCAGTTAGTGGGCATGCCCGGGCGGCGAAATGGGGAATGAACCGTCGGTAATAGCCGACCAACCCCAGGAACGCCCTGACCTGCTTTTTCCGGACTGGTCGTGGCCACTTCTGGATCGCCTCTAACTTGTTAAGCTGGGGTCTCACCAGGCCTCTCCCCACTACATACCCGAGGTATCTGGCTTCTGCTAGTCCAATTGAGCACTTGGCGGGATTCGCAGTCAAACCGGCCTTCCTCAAGGTGTCTAGCACTGCCTCCACCTTCCCCAAGTGTGTCTCCCAGTCGGGGCTATGGATAATCACATCATCCAAATAAGCGGCCGCGTACTTACGATGCGGCCGCAGCAGTTTGTCCATAAGCCGCTGGAAGGTGGCGGGGGCCCCATGTAATCCAAAGGGGAGAACCGTGTATTGGAACAGACCATCTGGAGTGGCAAAGGCTGTTTTCTCCTTGTCCGCTGGGGCAAGGGGGATTTGCCAGTAGCCTTTGGTCAGGTCCAGGGTGGACAGGAACCGCGCTGTTCCTAATCGGTCGATCAGTTCATCTATTCGTGGTAGCGGATAGGCATCGAACTGGGACACGTCGTTCAGCCTCCGGAAGTCATTGCAGAATCTTACACTGCCATCGGGCTTGGGTACCAGGACCACGGGACTGGACCACTGGCTATGGGACTCTTCTATGACCCCCAATCTCAGCATCTTCCGGACTTCTGTTCCAATCATTTCCCTTTTTGCCTCTGGGATCCGATAGGGCTTGACACACACTTTTACCCCAGGCTCCGTGCGGATGTGGTGGCATACCTCCCTGGTTCGGCCTGGTGTCTCCGAGAACACATCCAGGTGCCGTCTGATCATGCTGATCACCTCTTCTCGTTGGTTTGGGGTCAGCTCGGGGGATATCCCTACCTGGCTAGGCTGGTTCCCTTCCCGGGGGGTTGCTCCGAGCGCGACTACTTGAGCCTCTCTATCCTGCCAAGGCTTCAGTAGGTTTACATGATAGATCTGCTCCAGCTTCCGGCGTCCCGGCTGTCGGACCTTATAGTCCACGTCTCCCACGGCTTCGATCACCTCATAGGGCCCTTGCCAGTGGGCTAACAGTTTACTTTCAGCCGTGGGTACAAGCACCATTACCCGGTCCCCCACCTGGAACTTCCGGCTCACCGCCCGACGATCATAATACGTCCGCTGGGCCTCTTGGGCCTTCTTCATGTGCTCTCGCACTATGGGGGTGACCTGGGCTATCCTCTCTCTCATCCGTAACACATGCTCGATGACATTTCTCTCCGGCTTCGGCTGTTCCTCCCAACCCTCTTTGGCTATATCGAGTATGCCCCGAGGGTGGCGTCCATATAACAACTCGAACGGGGAGAATCCCATGGAGGCCTGCGGTACCTCCCTCACGGCAAACAGTAGGTAGGGGAGCAGGGTGTCCCAATCCTTCCCGTCCCGGCTCACTACCTTCCGTATCATACTCTTCAATGTCCTATTGAAGCGTTCGACCAGACCGTCCGTCTGAGGGTGGTAAACCGATGTCCTCAGGGTCTGCACTTGGAGCATGTCACACAAGTCCTTCATCAGCTTCGACACAAAGGGGGTCCCTTGATCGGTTAGGATCTCCTTGGGTATTCCTACTCGGGAGAAAATCTGCACCAATTCCCGGGCTATGGTCTTGGACATAGTATTCCGTAGGGGCACAGCTTCCGGGTATCGGGTGGCGTAGTCAAGCACAACCAGTATGTGCTGATGGCCCCGGGCAGATTTCTCTAGTGGGCCTACCAGGTCCATAGCGACCCTCTCAAAGGGGACTTCAATGATGGGCAGAGGTACCAACGGGGCCCGCAAGTGCGGCCGGGGGGCATGCAATTGGCAGTCCGGGCAGGAGGCGCAATATCGTCGGACCGCCGCGTAGACTCCTGGCCAAAAAAATCTTTTCAGGACCCTGTCGAGGGTTTTATCCACCCCTAGGTGGCCCCCGAAGAGGTGGCTATGGGCTAGGTCCATCACGCCTCTCTGGTGTTTCTGGGGAACCAGGAGTTGCTCTATGGTTTGGTCCGACATCCGGACTACTCTATATAATAGGTCCCCCTTTATCACATAATACGGTCCTTGGCCCTTAACTTTCCCTTCTACTGGGACTCCATTCACCTCCACTACTTCCTTCTGGATATGGTGGTAGGCTGGATCATTGGCTTGATCCTGCCCAAAGCTTTCCATTGACAGGCCAATCGGTCCTAGCTCCGGGGGATCTATCCCTGGCTCCCTCTCGGGGTCAGTCTGGGGGGCACTCGGTCCGGCGTCGGGCTCCCCCGCAGCTCGCCGAGTCCTCTTCCCCCTGGGGCTTACTTGTTCCCCTACCAGCGCTACCCTTCGGTACTGCGTCAAAATCTTCGTCCCCAACTCCTTAGCTGCCCTTCTCTCCTTCCGAGACTTCTTGGGTCCCCCCGGCAGGGAAAATAGCCCTGGGTCAAATTCTCGGAAGGCCGGGGGTCCACAATCCCTGGGCGCCCTCTCCTGGATCTCGGCACTAACACCTTCTGCCTCCCTTCCGGGGAGCAGGTTATCGAACCCTGGGAAGTCTCGCCCAATCAGGACTGGGTAGGGGAGCTTTGGGACTACTCCCACCATTACCTTCGTGGGGTTTCCCAGGATGTCTATACTTACGGGGATGGTGGGGTAATAATTGACATCCCCATGTACACAGGATACTCCGGAGCGCTTGGCCCGCGACAGTTGGTCTCGCCCGACCAGCTTCCCCGAGACCAGCGTGACCGCACTCCCGGAGTCTACTAACGCGGTGGTACTAATGCCGTTCATCTTAACGGGCCGGGTGTATCTATGGGGGGCCACCGCAACCCCCACCTGACTTATTAGGACACAGGGACCTTCCATCCCCCCCAGGTCGCATTGCATGGGTTCGGCCTGGTTTGGGCACTGGGCCGCTATATGCCCTACTTCCCCACATGCATAGCAGCGTATACCCGCTCGGGCTAGCACCCTGGTTCTCGGACTGTTAGGCCTTACCCCCCCGAGTCTCGTTCCCCCAGTCCCCAAGCTTCTCCATGCTTTCAGGCTGATCCCCAGCCTCTTTCCCTCCCTCTATGTAACGGCTTGGGGGCATGGTACTCCGGGGTTTTGGCCCTGTGCCCTGCCTCCTACTCGGGCGCACTCCTTCCTTGGTAGTCCGAGGCAGCTCCTGGGAGGCTAGGTGTCTCTCCACGAGGGCTACTAGTTCATCATAGGAGGAGGGATCATTCTTACGGACCCAACCCCTTATGTCGGGTGGCAACCCCCGCATATACCTGTCCCGGACTAGGATTTCCACCACTTTCTCTGGTCTGTGGGTCTCAGGCTGCAGCCACTTCTGGGCGAGGTGAATCAAGTCAAACAGCTGGGTCCTTGGTGGCTTGTCGGACTTGTACCTCCAGTCGTGAAACTGCTGGGCTCTCAGGGCTGGCGTCATTCCCGTCCTTGCCAGGATTTCAGCCTTGAGCTGGGGATAATCTGCAGCAGCCTCGGTTGCCAGATCAAAGTAGGCCTTCTGGGCCTCTCCACACAGAAAAGGGGCCAGGATGCTTGCCCACTGCTCCCGGGGCCAGGCCTCTCGCAGGGCTGTCCTCTCGAACGCGAGAAGGTAGGCCTCGGTATCGTCGTCTGCCGTCATTTTCTGTAAATAGTTGCTTGCCCGCAGCGGCCGGGCATCGGGACCCCCACGGGCCAGGGTGCCCAGGACTTTCACCTGCTTCACTAGCTCTTGCAATGGGGCTGCCTGGGACATCAGTAACTGGTTGGTTTCCTGCTGCACTCGAACAGCCTCCTGCTGGGCCGCAGTGGCCTGAACCAGTGCCTTCACCACCTCCTCCATTTTCTCTCTCTCTTTTTATGTTTTTGAATAAGGGGGGGGGGCTTTTCGCCCTGGTCGAGGGGTCTTGCCAGCACGTCTACTCACAATCCCACCTCTGACACCACTTGTGGCAAGGGGGCCCCCCTGGGCACCCCAGGCTCCAGTCCTCTGGGCAGCTCCCCTGTCTGGGTTTGGCCTCTCGCTGGTTAGGCTGGGCTAGCTCCCTCCTGGGAGGGGCTCCTTCCTGCCTCCCTGCCTGCTGGCAGCCTCCCTGTAACTGCCTCTCACTTGCCTTTACCTCCTTCTGCTTCACAAACTCAATCTTCTAACTCCTCCTGCCTCCAAACACACTCCTCACTCCCACACCCCTCTCTGGGGAGAAGTCTCTTTAAAGGGCTCTGGCTGCCTCCTTAACTGGTCCCAGCTGGCCCTGCTGCTGGCTGCAGCAGCCTTTCTCAGCTGGACCTAATTTACCTGCAGTTTTCCCCTCTCACCACAGCCTTCCAGCCCTGGGTTTACCACAAGGGGTATTATTGTACCTGTTACAGAAGAGGCACAGCAGTGAAGTTAAATGGGTTGGCTGAGCTCATTTGGGACCTGACTGAAGTCAGTGGGAGTCTTCAATGGTCTTTAGATCAGGTCAGAATATTGGCTGCAGATTCAGGAAGAGAATCCAATACCCTTCTGTAACCAAGTGTCACCAACTGCTTCCTAAACAATAAAACTGGAATTGTATTGTAGTTCTAATCTGAAAAATGACCGAAAAAACATCACTATGTGGTTCCATGTTTATTATTTTCCATTGATTCCAGATCAAATTTGTTCATTTCACAAATACATTTTCTATAGGTTCTTTCCTTCTCACATCTCATTTGTGTCATTAACATTCTTTGGGCCAGATTCTGGCCGTCACTACACCACTGTAACCTTAATGAAGGCAAATGGCATTGGCAGGTGTAACTGAGGATGTGATTCAGTCTTCAGGGTCTTTATTCCATCCTGGCGATGATGCATAAGAACAAACAAATTCAGTCTGACTCTCAGAGTCAGAATCTACAGGTCTGCCAGCCAGGGAAGCCATCTTTCACATGCTAATGGGACAGTGCACGACTGAGACACAGTAGGACCTGACACCCATGCTGCCATTTTCACAGCAGACCTGTTTGGTTAATAGCTTGATTGTAACATTCCATGTGACTGGACTGACCCGGGAGCAGGGCAGGAATCCCGCTGATTTTGTGGGTCTGAATCTAACTCCTGCTTCAAGTACCAGCACCAGTCCTTTTGGTGCTGGTGATTATTTCCCCCTTTCTGGGAAGCGTGGTGTTGAGGCCAAAGCTTTATCATCACTCCACCCCTGCCTGCTGCTCCCCTGCACATAGAGGGAGCAGCTATTCTCTCCTTCCTGCAGACTCTAGCAGCATGGGTAGCCCATACAAGGGGAATAAATGAGTGCTCCCAGAGACAGCCTGTGGGGGTGGGGTGAAGCATGTGTGGGTCACATGCCCCTCCAGATTTGCTGTTTGGATTTTACTGAGCATGATCATAAGAACTGAGCATCCTCCTTAACATCCGCTGAAGCCGCTGCCCTCACTCTGTCCCCCACTATCAGCAGGTTTATGGTATCTCTGATATGCTCCCATTCCTCTCTGCATTGATGGACAACGGTGTTTATGGTTGAGCCCTAAGATCATTTTTTGTGCTTTCATTCTAGATTTTGTTTGGATTTGGTTTCCTTGTCTCTGAGTGTGTGTTTTTAAAGCTCATTTTTGTTAAGGTGCCCAGTGGCTGTTAGGCACTGGACACCAAATTCAATGCTTTATTATTCTGTTTTTATCATACCTGTTCACAGCAAACTATAGAACATTGCATGCCACAGAGGAAGCCATTTATTTCCAAGGAGACTTAGTCCAAAAGCAATAGAATGGGAGTTAAATGCACTCAGGGGAAGTACATACTAGCCAGTTTGCAAGGTACCAGCTTGTCTGGTCACACACAGTCAGGCTGTTTCTATGTCAAATCTCCCCAGGACCTGCATACATTCTTCACACAGATGCTGTGTATTTTGATTTCCACCCTGCATAAATTCTTAACATAAACTCAAAGAGCTGTGCACATACATTACCCAAATTCTTATAAAATGTTTCATTTCTTGGAAAAACAACAAAGTTCAAAAGGAGGATTTTTGCCCCTCTTTCTCAGTGGCTTCTTTTGGAGTGAACAAAAATAGTGGATCTTAGGAGATCAAGATTATATATTAATCATAATCATACAAGGTGCACAGCATGCAATTGTTTTTCCACTCGGCTCCTTCAGAAGTTGTTAATTCCAATAATGTCAATGTTTGAGCCCAGTTTTGTACTTACAGATTGCCTATAGCCAAGAGTTCATGGGAAACACAGACTAAAAGAACAACTAGATGGCTGCTAGCACAGTGCTGCTTATTTCAAAACAGAACTAGGAGCCAACAGGTTGATGGGATGTATTCTTGATTTAAGACAAGTTTATTATTTCAAGTCTCTTTAGAGAATTACACTGGGTTTGGTTGATAAAAATAGCATGCATGTGAAGACAAAACATGAGTTACAATACATAATCCTTTTTTAATGATTACCTTTGTTCATTAACAGCCCTAAACCCTGAACAGAAATCTAGTTTGGGGTCACAGTTATGTTCACACTAATATTCAAAATGTTAACAAAATAACCAGATGTGCATGTTTGTGTGTCCATGAGGAACTTATATTCAGTGTGAAAAACCAGTCTTTATTGGCATACGTTATAGGAAAAAAGAATTGATAAAGTAAAGTCAGTTCCAAAAACTTCCATCTAACAAATGCCATCTCACGCAATAAAGTTTCAGGTAACAGCAAGGTCTCTATTTTATAAAAAGTGTATTTTTCATTTAATTATCAGTTCATAAGAGATGCTTGGCACATTCATTGAGATGAATTATGGTATGTGCTTGCACCATTGGAAACAGACCCCACAGTAGATGTGGCACCATCAACGGAATTGTACAACCAACTCAAACAAACCAGGGGCTCTTCAAAGTGCTGGTGTCATTTTTATAGAATATCTCCCATAAACCTCACACCCAAAAATCCTTTGGTATACAGCAGAATTCTGAAAAAGCTCACAATCCCCAGTGTTATTCTATGGCCACTAGCTGTGTAAGATAGGGGCATCAGGATCATGTGCAGCAATGCATAGATTTTCTTGGCCACCAGATGACCTGGGTCCTATTAGATCCAACATGGGCACATAAAAGATTTTTGAAGGTTTCTCTGAGGCAGAGGAAACTAGAGGCAAAGACAGAAGGAAAACACTCTTGGAAAACTGGCCTCTAGGAGAAAATCCAGGTGAACACTCCTTGCGTGGTGTGGAGTCTAGCTCTGTGGGACTCCCCTGTTTTAGAAAGGAGGGATTGCAAATAGGGCAAGGATGGGATCTGGGAGGAGCTAAAGGATCCACTGCTGAGGGATTCCTTGGTGCTTATTCCCATAAGGAGGCAAGAGGGGATACAACACAAAAGCCACAGATGCTGATCTTCGCTTTTGGAGGAGTAAGAGGTTTGGAGAGGCTCCACTTTTTCTCCATGTCTTGTGGCTACAGTAGGTATTCATGCTGAGCACTGGGGAGGGGATTTGCCCCTGGGGCATCTTGATCGCCTCAAGGAAGATCACATGACTTGGTGACTGACCTGAAGGAATGGGCATGGGGACAGGCAAAAATCTGACGGCTGTGTACTGGCTGAGGCACAAGGAGTCTTGTCTATCAGGGGCGTCCATAGACAGACACACACAACAGAATCTTTTCATGCTCGTAGAGACCTGCTAAAAGTAATGTTCCTGGAGTTAATGGATCTCATTTTCATTCATGCTAAAGCTCCTCTACACAGCTCTGACAGTGTAAATGGGCCTTAAAATGGATGCAACTTAACACTAACATTCATTTTCAGGTCCCTGTACTCTCCCCAAGCAGACTCAAGATGTCCTAGGGTAAGTAAGAATCAGGCCCAATATGTGTTTGGGAAGTGTGGCTCTAGACTATTTCTGGGGTGTGTGCTCTCTTACCCCTGCTGGCAGAGTAAATGGGTGCTCCAGCCCCGATAGGGAGAGTGGGCAAAATAGATTATGCTGTCCAGTACATACTGAGATGGTGGATCAGAGTGGGTGTTATCTGTAGATTATACATGCAGGGCAAGAGGTGACTCTCTGGCCTGTAATGGGCGCCGAGTAATGGAAGGTTGAGTCACTATCCTGTGCAAGTGTCCTATGGAGTGTAGTTGGTTCAATCATCACAAATAACATGGATGAAGTTAGTGGTGATCTGTGGCCCTACTGAAAAGGCAGGCAAGATTATAGTGTTTCTGCTGTATAGGTGAAGGACTGGCAAGAATACAGGGGCAGAGTTAATATTGGTATTAGAATTTTAAACACAGATTTCCTACATTAATAGCAATTAGGACTTCTTAGTTTTTTTCTTAACCTTTTTAAAGAGCAATATATTCTCAACTTTCCAAGTAACTCTATCCTATTGGTTTCTGTCTGGAAACGTCTTTAAATGGAAAATAAGTGTGTTTAAATATCCTTATACGAGTCAGAAATGGCTGAACATATTTGTGCTTGTAACTTTAGTGAGACCTGTGTTTCATCAGTGGTGCTTGTGAGAATTATAAGCTACGTTAATTGTATGGCTGGAGTTAATTTCTGTTAAACCACAGATGTAGTTACAAGCTTATATTGAGCACGAACAGACCCAAAATTTGAGCCTTGATGGAAGTTAAAAACTTTGCCGGTGTCCAAAGTTGTGACACACTGAAGTGTTAGCTGGGGTTATATCCTCTTGTAACTATGACCAGATCATGTGACCGGGACCAAGAAATAAAGAGCCTCTTACCAGCATGCCTCTGTTACATCTTTAATACAGGATGATAGAAAAAGACCCCCGGTGAGATTTTCAAAAACAAAGGGACTTGGGTGCTCAGCTCCCTTAAGCACTTTTGAAAATCCCCCCCTAAATCTTTGACCAAAAGGGAGGAAGTCAAGCGACCTGAATCCATCATTCTAGAAGGGAGCCTGGCTGCGAATGGCAGGAGCGCCATGCGGGTGGAATGGGGCAATCCCCCATGCCTCAACTCCGCTATGGCCCTGCTTCAGCCAAGCTTCACAGTCATCGTTGGTGAGTAGAATATTACACTGTTTGTTTAAAAGGATTTAAGACATATACTGTATATGTATAATGTCTTTTGTCTGGCAAAAGACATTATACACCCTATTTACATTAATTCTTATGGGGAAATTGGATTCACTTAAAATCGTTTCACTTAAAGTAGTATTTTTCAGGGACATAACTACAACATTAAGTGAAGAGTTACTGTACTGTTATTCTGAAGGGTGGCTACTGCCAGCTGCTCGAGTTAAAATTGAGTAATAATACTTTGAGCCATGCAAGGAAGTCACTTTGGTTAAGCACATTTTCTTTACGAGAGTGTAGGCTGGTAGTCCCTATCACCAGCCTGGGACAAACACTTGGCCCTGTTCAGTTCAGTCTGTAGCCCTTACCTCGGGGCTCTATTTACTAGAAAGGAAACTGGCACAAGAATGAGAAGTCCTGCTCTTCAATTGAGACTGTGAGGCCCTCAGATCCAAGAGCTTAACATGCTGGATCTTCCCTCCGCCTAAGGAGGTCCACAGGGATTTCCTGCCCTCTCACAGCCTTGTGCTGCAGCCACAGGAGAGCGCCCTCCCAGCCCTCTCTCGGTCCTAGTCTCCTTCCTTGGGCCAGGGTTCTCCTTGATATTCCTGGACTGAGAATCATCAGCCCCCATCACTACATGTTGTCCAGCTGGGTTGGATGATTCCTAGCACCTGCCTGTTGGACTTCTTTCCAGAACAGGGACAACACCAATAATGGGTATTGCCTGGACTAGAAGGGTGAGGACTATGGGGCTGAGCCAGCAGTGTTCTCCTGACTGAGTAAAAGGTACTTGTGGAAAACATCTGACCAGAACTAATCTGTTACTAGACTGCATTGAAGCCCTCCATCAGTTAAGATGAATACATCCATTTAGAACTTTGCATTATCTCTTAAGGGTTATAGATTTCTTTGTATTTAAAAACTGAGGGTGGGATTTTCAAATAGGCCAAAGAAGTTTAAGGTGGTCAACTCCCACTGAAAGTCAGAGGGAGTTTGGCATCTAATCATCTCCTTTGAAAATTCAGTCTCAGTTTGTACAACTGCATTTGGTCTCGATCATTAAGAGGCTTTAAATCATAGCGGTGCATTCTAGGAGAATACAATGTGCATTTACTTGTATGAATCTTACATAAGAACGGACATATTGGGTCATACCAATGGTCCATTTAGCCCAGTATCCCATCTTTCAACCATGGTCTTTGCCAGGCGCTTCAGAGGGAATGAACAGAACACTCAGTCAGAAGCTAGGGACAAGATTTAAAGTTTTAAATGCACTTTGCTTATTTCTTACCTTTTACATTGGTCTATCTTTTAATGGATTGCATAATTTATATAGCTGCTACTGTTAACATTTAAAGTAACAAAAGTGTTTCTGTTGATACCATAGACAGCACACAATATTTGAAATATGCTCATTCACTGTATGATAGTGAGATTCCTGTAAGGCATCCCTGGGTCACCAATGCTCTGAGAACATCTCCTCTCTTAGTGACCTACAGGAAGCTCCACCCCTCTGCCAAGAGATATTGTTTAGAGTTTCATTTAGGAAGGAAGCATGCTTGGTATATTAAAGGTGATTTGCAAAGACAAAGAAGGACTTGTGCTCTATTTTGCTTCTTTATAACGGATAAAGGATTCCCTCTCCCCCCAACTGTTTTATTTTACATTAGAAATTCAGGTCCTATATAGCCTGGAAGGCTATGGCCTTCTCTACACTACAACAATGCAGACTAGGGCTGTTGATTAATCACAGTTAACTCACACTATTAACTCAAAAAATTAGTTATATTTTGTTTTCTTCACATTGTCCAATGTGTTGGTTCAGGACTTATTTACTGCATACTATTCCAAACCTGCTCTAAAGATGGAATTATTACATTTCTTCATGAGCTTTTCTGTGGCCCTCATCCATATAGTCACGGTCTACTTCACAAACATTAATCAATTTATTTTCACAACACTGCTGTGAGATGAACAGGGTATTATTCCCTCATTTTACAGATGGGGAGTTGAGGCATAGAGATATTAAAGTAAAAAATATCACTAAATTTAAGGCACTTAGAATCTATTTTTCAAAGTATTTAGCGTTATACAGCAAGAACTTTTTAAAGAAAAGGTCTCCAAAATTTTTTAACTTGAGCAAAACAACCTATTTTCCCCTAGCCCCATTCTTGGAATTTGCTAAACCATTTTGTGTGAATTTTTCCAAAGAATCTCTTCTGCCTGGCATGGGAAATGTCAGCCCAGTTAAAATTTGGCAAAGTTATAACCAAGTGAAAAGAGGTCTTTAATAAGTCCAACTTACTATTAAATAGTGTTACCAGCCCCACCCAGAATATGGACTAGAACTGGTTAGCTTAATAGGATGCAATCCCACTGTTGTATCAGACTTACTAAACTGTGTCTAGTGTATGCAGACTCTAGATTTCATTTGGTATTGAATTTATTCCAGACCCAGCGATCTCTTTCTGACAGGAAATGTAAGTATAAAGTTTTTGTATTATTCAGCTATGCTTTGTGGGAACACAGACCTGTGAACTATGCCGAACTACACGAAGGGGAAATGTTTCTTAAAGTATCAGGTTTTTTCCCCCTGCAGCCATAAGGAACCTTGTGAGCCAAGGATATTGAGGGTGTTTAGCAGACATGTACAACAAAAATACAGTTGCTGGCCTTTCAAGAAAAACTGTGCACTTAAGTCTAGTCTCTTTTAAGCATACTGGGTTAAATAGGTGGACTTTGTTTAACGGTTATAAAATCTATGAGACAATTTTCTTTGTAATGTTTCTTTTTAATTACATCTGTTATTTGCCCTAGTATTTGAACTGGTGTAACAAATTTCTTTTCCATATTCAGTATCTTCATTTTTTTCCTGGCGATTGTCTTAAAATTTGTTTTGGAAGAAAGACTGTAATTACTGAAGAGGTCAGGACTGAGTTGGCCAGGTGCAAATGCCTTTCAAATCTTACCAGGAAGAAATACTGCACTTTGCAAAATGTGATATTTCATTGACTACTACATAATGTACAGCACAGCATATTCTAAAGTTCACCATGATAAAGCCTCTGTCTGGCAGTGGAAATAAAGAGGTTTTAGTATTCTATTATTCTGTACAGACTATTAAAACAACCTGAAAAAATGACAACTAGGAATCACACCAGGTATTAACTGTTTTTACCATTTTGTTAGAAATCATTAGAATATTTTATATAGAAAATCTTTTAACTAGAAATAGTTTCAACCAGGAAAAAAAAAAAGAGTTCAGGTACACTCAGATCTGGTGTTTTAATTTCTCTCCTACAGCTATGCGTATGCAAGCTCTTTGGGATGGGGAATGTATTTTCCTATGTCTATACAGCACCTAATGCATTTTGGATTCTCCTGCAATATACGTTGCATACAACAAACATGTTAAAAGAATGCTAAGGTTGCAAAGTGGAAATGCCAGAGTTAAGGTTGCCCATGCACGTTCCTCTACCAGAAACAGATTCTAGAGGGGAGTGTGTGTGTGAAACTAATTTTGCCATTCCTCTTATCTCCCATTTCCCCCCTGCAGTCCTTGCCTATGTTCTCTATTCCCTTCTGACCCACTCGTTATCCTCCTACATTCAGGTTGGGCTGGTTCCTCCTTCTCCTCCAATCCATCTGGGCAGACAGTCACCTTGCTCTCAAGGCTGATCATTGACTCAAGAGAGACGCAATGGTGCAATTGCAGGGAAAATCCTGCTCAGCCCCACAATCCTGGGGTGGCAGAAGTGACAAAGAGTCCTGTGTCACCTTAAAGACTAACTAAAGTATTGAAGCATAAGCTTTCATGGGCTAATACCCACTTTGTCGGATGCATGCAGTGGAAGTATCCAGGGGCAGGTATAAATAAGTAGGCAAGAACCAGGTAGGAGGTAACAAGGTTAGTCCAATCAGGCTGAACCAGCTTGTTATCTCTAATCAGGGAGGATGAGGTATTCCTCTAGCAGCTGAACTGGAGGTGTGAACACCGAGAGAAGAGAATTGGCTTTTGTAATTAGGAAGCCATTCATAGTCTTTGTTCAATCCTAAACTGATGGTATCAAATTTGCAAATGAATTGCAGCTCTGAAGTTGCAGTCTGGTCTTGAAGTTTTTTTGCTGCAAGAAGGTGACCTTTAAATCTGTAAGTGTGTGTCCAGGGAGATTGAAGTGTCTCCTACAGGTTTTTGTATATTGCCATTCCTGATATCTGATTTGTGTCCATTTATCCTTTTTCATAGGGACTGTCCAGGTTGGCAGATGTACATAGCAGAGGGACATTGCTGGCACATAATGGCATACATTACATTGGTAGATGTGCAGGTGAATGAACCAGTGATGGTGTGGCTGATCTGGTTAGGTCCTGTGATGGTGTTGCTGGTGTAGATATGTGGGCAGAGTTGGTTTCGAGGTTTGTTGCATGGATTGGTACCTCAGTTGGAGTTATTATGGTGTGGCGTGCTGTTGCTGGTGAGAATATGCTTGAGGTTGGCGGGTTGTCTGTGGGCCAGGACTGGCCTGCCTCCCAAGGCCTGTGAAAGTGAAGGATTGTTGTCCAGGATGGGTTGCAGATCACTGATGATGCGCTGGAGAGGTTTTAACTGGGGACTGTAGGTGATGGCCAGTGGTGTTCTATTGTTTTCTTTCTTGGGCTTGTCTTGCAGCAGTAGGCTTCTGGGTACATGTTTGGCTCTATTAATCTGTTTCCTTATTTCCTCTTGCGGGTATTGTAGATTTGAGAAAGCTTGGTGAAGATCTTGTAGGTGTCGGTCTCTCTCTGAGGGGTTGGAGCAAATACGATTGTACCTCAGTGTTTGGCTGTAGACAATGGATCGTGTGGTGTGTCTGGGATGGAATCTGGTGGCATGAAGGTAGGCATAGCTGTCGGTACGTTTTCGGTATAGGGTGGTGTTAATGTGGCCATCATTAATTTGCACCGTGGTGTCTAGGAAGTGGACCTCCCGTGTAGACTGGTCCAGGCTGAGGTGGATGGTGGGGTGGTAGCTATTGAAATCATGGTGGAATTCTTCCAGAGTTTCTTTCCCATGGGTCCAAATGATGAAGATGTCATCAATGTAGCATAGGTAGAGAAGGGGCGTGAGTGGACAAGAGTTGAGGAAGCTTCTTTTTCTGTTTGTGAAGTGCCTGTGAGTTTCCAATTTTCATGACTGTATTTACTATTTGATATTACTTGTTGAATGTACTCTGCAAATAATTCGAGTCCTCAGATTTTTACTACCATTTAGACCTGCATAGGATGGAGAATCTTACTGATATTCATCCAAAAGGAAAAAAATATTTGTTAAAAAAGAGTTAGGATTGAAAGTGTGCTTCAGTGGAGTTGAGGTAAGAACCCCAAAACAGCCTTATACCATCATTACAAAAATACAACACCTTTTAAGAAACCCAAATGCTAGAATGTTTGGAAATGAACAGGGTAAGGGACCCTGCCATGAAATTCTTCATTAATCATTATCACCCACATTGGATGTACATCTCCCACTCAGCATTAACTTTGTCTCTTTCTTTGATTCTGTAATGGAAGTGCTCCCTTAAGCCAGGGCAAAGAGGGAGGAGCTCTCCATCTGATGTTAACAGGACAGCGGGAGCGAGAGCTTCTCCTTTCTGTACAGTATTGTATATTTTTGTCTCTAATTGGGTGAGACAAACATTTAGAATCAGGTTTCCAGTGTCAATATTTGCCATTATGAGAACCTAGGTAGACTAAATACACAATTTTACAATTCTCCTGCCACACATATTCTCTAGTATTTGCTTAAAATTTGCTATTTCCATTAACTTTCCTGCCAGCAAAGTGATTGGCTAGAGTGTCCACAGAAAGAGAACATAAAAGGAGGCTGAACAATAGGCAAGTAGAGGTTTTTTATTTGTGCCAGTATTCAGGTATTTGCCCAGGTTTCATAGTTAAGCACCGTATGTTCTAAAGTGCAGTGTACTGGAATGATCACCATAAGTGGTGCTATAATTTGTCAAACAAATGCTGGCATAGATAAGAGAGTATAAATACTATAAATCTGATGGAATATGCTTTCATGCTTTCTTGAATGTCTGTTTTTATCATAAGTAACTGGGAACACAGCTTGGAAAATCCAAATCAAATTTCCTCTACGTAGTTCATTACAAGGGCAAAATCAAAAGTCATTACAAAGTCCAGTAGGACAGCTTTCTTAATTCCATTTCGGTGACGGGCTTTTTCATTACCTTATCATGCCTGTAACATTCTTGTGTTATGAAATCCTTCTTTACCCTCATTAAACATAGTGTCTGGTTCTTGACCTTATTAGTTGTCCTATGGCATGGTACATATTTTGAAATAAGGTCATATATATTGTATATAAATTTACATCTCCTGGAGAACAACAGTGCTGCAAAGAAGACTGAAAAGGCATTAATGCCTGGTTCTCACCAAGATTGTAATTTATTCCATTCTTACCTAAACCCTGGATGACTTGCTTGGCATAACTCTCCTAGTACTACTAAGGCTTATTATTGTTAATATTAAAAATAAACAGTGCATGTAAGACTATTAAACAGTCACTTGCAGCCAAATCTTGATAGCTGGGACCATAGTTAATAGGCTTGACATCTGGGCAAGTAGTATAGGCTAAAGCTAACTTTCAGACCTGACCACTGATTTTGGATCTCTCCATTTTTTAAGACCTAAAACTTGAGTTACCTTGGCCATGACTGTCTGTGATGCTTGGGACCCCCACCTGTTACAGGCTTAAATGGGACTACTCCAATGCTTCAAATAAGGCATGTGCTTGCTGATTTGGGGCCTGTTCTTTTGTATTATGGCCTCCTAAGTACCCGTACATCACAACTGTCACTAATTTTGTATCAGTAATTCCCGGTCTCTGCCTCCACAGAACAATGTCTCACAATTTACCTAAACGAGTCAATCTAGCTGTGACTATCAGTGTACAGATATCTCAAAGGGAAAATGGGGGTGAAGATGGGGGATGGGGTGTCTGAACCCCCCAAAATAAGCAATTGAATGAACTGGTTGTATACCGTTACTGTGCTATAAAATATGTTGAGTAAGGTCTTTCATGAATGCCTGTAATGTTCTAAACTTAATAATCATTATGAGTCTCTGGTTATGAATTCATGTCTTTATCCATGAAACTTCAGCTCCACCTCACAGCAGGTGAGTGAGTGATCAGCCAGGCAGGGATACCTCACAGCCAGGTGCTTACCTGAATCCAGCTCTAAGGACTCCTCCATTGTCCAGGCCAATAAAAGACAATAGTGGAGCACTGAAGTTAATGGAAAGACATTGAGACAAGATGGCATTCCCCCACTCTAAATCCCCATGTTGGGGGGGAGGGGTAGGGGGCGTTGCGAAGAGAAGGGGAAGCCTTTTAAAAAAGGAGGCTTGAAACTGAATTTTTCATCCAGAACCTGAGCGATAGCCTCCCATTTTCAAGACTGTCTGTGAATGCTGGATCCCCCTCCTACGGCACCATTGGGAGACTGTTCAGAGGCAATAGGTAACTTGGATTAGGCAAAGGATTTACTCTAATATGGAAACATAAAACCCAAGGTAGCATCTTTCTGTTTGTTTTTCAGAGTAACTTGTCTGCGTTTGCTTCGCTTCCTATTTCATATTTGAATCTGTGGTTTTTCTATTAAATAAACTTTTTCTTTATTTTTGTCCCAAGCCGATCTCTGTTGTGCAAACTGTGTGGAGCGTACATTCCCAACTGAGCTGATACCTGGAGTGAGTAGGCCAGTGAAAGTCAGGGTGAAACCTTGTTCTTGAGGTAGAGTAACCAGACAGCAAATGTGAAAAATCAGGACAGGGTGGGGGGAATAGGGGCTTGTATAAGAAAAAGTCCCGAAAATTGGGACATCTTGTCACCCTAGCTTGAGGGCAGGTGACTGGTGTCAGGGGTCTGAGCCATGGCAGTTTTGCATTGAGGTACCCCAGATTACAGAGCAGGGTGGTGACAGAACATATTATTGGTCTCGGTGATCCCCACAATGTCACACTAACTTTTTAAACTGTGGATTTGAATCAAATGACATTTCTCATTTGCAATTTATCCATGTATAAGTGGTATGTAGCAACACCACATTTATACCCGAATATCTCAATCAGTGACAACCAAATGCAGCTGCTAAACTGAAATAATCTAATCGTTGGGGAGAAACGGGTGAGGTTTCAGGTAAAAGAGTTGAACAGCATGTGGGACACATTGATGCTACAAATGCAGCCAATACTTCTTTGGCTCTGAGCTTTGGTTAAATGTTTGACTGTAAGTCAAACTACTGTCATGTTAGTGACATGATTTAATTTACAAACCCAGCACTATCGTCACCAACTTTTCAGAGCCAATCTCGATGGAAACTCTAGAGCACTAGACTACTCAACACTGGAATATTACTCATCTAGGGTGATATTTCTCATAGTGATAAAGGGTGGCCCAAAGCCATATGCCCCCATATAAACCCTTAATATCGGGTTTAGCTCATGTGTAAGGTCCTACGTGGGCCCTCTACACCAGGATGAAGTTAATGATTTATGTACTTGCCTAGATCTAATCATTCTAACATTTCATTTAAAAAATAACAGCCAAGTTCCCTGAATATTTTTTTTAGAAAATACCTAATTTTCCTGTCCTGTTGTTCATTTTCTCACTCTTTCCCTTTTTTAATACCCCTCCACCCCCAATATAAAGTAGATGGAGTTTGATTTGCATTCAATTTTACATGCACTTTGATCTAGGCCAGGACAGGCTTTGCTTGAATGCTGTAGCCTTTATTATTTATTTTAAATTAATTAAAAATGTGGTTGTATTCTGAAGAGGGACCATATAAAAATGATCCCTTCTTACTCAATAATCTTGCCCCCAGTGTGAGTTGCTGTCAGTGACTTCTTAGTCACATATCTGTGTAGCGGATGGTGTGGAGGTGCACTGTCCCAGAACAAGCTCTGAGAGCAATATTCACTTCTGGAGGTCCCAAATACAGAAGTGTGTGGTGCCCCCTCCCCTCTTTGGAACAGTGCATAGGTCCTGATTGCAACCTAGGAAAACCATGCTGTTATGAGCCATGCTTTCAGATAAGTATAAATGTAAGAAGCCATTGCAAAGTCTGCATTTGCCAAATAATGGCACTACAATGTGACTGTATATTAGTGCATCCCTGTGTATCTATTCTGGGGAAAATGTGTTGCAACACCAAAATGTACACCATTTAAAATATTTTTGTGAAAGCACTGAGAGGGCTGGGTGTGATTCATTACTGATTTACTCCAGGTTTGTGCTGGTGTAACTCCACTGGATACAATTACATTGGTGGAAACTAGGGATGGCTGGAAAACAAGAGTTCCTTGTTGTGACTGTTGAGGTTCAGATATTTGTTTTCATTCCGCATTAGAATGAAAATGAGACCTTTCAAAATGTTCCATGAAAAAACAGTGAGAGATAGAGAGACACCTCCTACCCTTAATGGCCAATAGCCTGGTGGTTAGGGCACTCACCTGCGGGTATGGGAAACCTCTGCCTGATTCAAAGCAAGGATTCAAGCTTGAGTCTCCCACCTCCCTCATGGGCTACTAGTTATTCTGGGGCCTCTCTCTCTTTGCACCTGTCAGGATTGCCACTCTGAACTCTAGGGTAAAGATGTGGGGACTCGCATGAAAAGAGAAATAACCCCCCAAGCTTATTTTACCAAGTTAGGTTAAAACTTTTCCCCAGAACACAAACTTCTCCAGTGTCCGGACTTGGAATATCGCAGCCACCACCAATTTAAGCCCACAAAACAATGGGTTAGGGTAAATTGGAACCTCCCTGTAACATCCCTCAAATCTCCTCTCTTTACCTGGGAAAGGCTTGAGAAACAAAGAAAATAAACCCTCACTGTCTGTGAGACGTGCCGGATCCAAACCAGGATCTATCCAATGGAAACAAGCAGTCAGAGTCTTAAAAGAAGGATTTTAATTAAAGAAAAAGAGAAAAGCATAAATCTTTGTACAGAAATCAATAGAAAAAAACCCTTGCATCACACAGCCTCACTGATCCCTCCCTGGGAATTCTTCCTCTGCTAAAGCTTAACAGTATAAGAATACCGTGGATCAATTATCAAGTGATACAGTTCAAGAATATAATTCACTTACTACTGAACTTGACTTGTTAGAAGATTATAGATAGGTAAAGTAAAGATATAGGTGTGGTTCATCCCATAGCCAGAGTGAACAGAGAGAGCGAGCGAGCTAAAACCGAAACTAAAAACTCTTTGTCCCTGAGGTTGATTAGCATCTCTTCTCAGGTTACTTTCAAGTTAACCCTTTACAGGTAAAAAGTAATTCTTGGCTACTTTATACTTATGACAGCACCTGTCCAGAAATTCTATCCTGGAACTGAGAAACCTTCCCAACAAAAATGTTGTCAAAACCAATACATCTTCATGACAAATGTTGGTTTTGAGGAATCAGCATTTTTGGAGGGGAAAACATGTTGAAAAATTCCCAACCCGCTCTCATATAAACCTGAGGAAATGTCCTCTACTAAATTAGACCCCTTGGGTCTAGTGCTGTTCTCATTACACTAGTGTAACTCAGAAGTAATTCCTGGTGTACACTGGTTTATGGTAACCAAGCGCAAAGTTTGGTTCATACTTGCATTGATTCTAGACTGGCATAAAATTAATGCAAAAAAATAAAAAATAAAAAAAACTGTTCATCTTCCATGAAGCAAATGGCTGAGAGAGAGAGAGGTAAGAACATTTCTCATGCAACCGATAGCCTTAACTGTGTGTCCAGGTGGATGTGTAGATCTAGACATGTAACAATTTTCATGGCTAAAGCACTTCCTAGCAAGGATGAATTTGCAGATGGGAAAAATAGGTTCACACATTTTCTGACAACATGAAGCATACAAGCTGGTGACATTTTAACAAACTGCATATGTACTGTTAAATTTTTAGTGTTAACACAGCATGAACATCTGACTTAGCTAGGGAAAATTGGAAAAGACATTAAGAATTGTAAAATTGTCACTGTCACTTGAAAAAGGTCTTAGTAAGAAAAAAGAAGAAAAAACACACACACAATTAGCAGGTTGTGAAAGAGTCAGAGGGGAGATCAACACAGTAGCAGCTGCCATAGTTTCAAAGAATGCAGATATACAGAAGTGATTATTTGCTGGGAAAGTCCCAAGTAAATAACCAGAGAGCAGAAGTTGTCCTCAGCATATATGTTTTATGCTTACTGATCCACAACCTGTAGGTAAGATGCACATCCACACTTTCAGTGTGAAAATTGTTAATTTGGTAAGAAACAAAGGCAAGTTCTTTACCATACATAAATCTGTTCCTCTTGTTAAAACGGATGTAAAAATGTTAGCCAGGTTGCTTGGCAGATTAACTATAATGTGATGATGTACAAACAGGTCCTTGCTGATCAGACTGGCTTCATAACAGGCACGAACTCATTCAGTGATATTATAAGTCACTTAATTTAGTGCATCTGGTACATAAATCTCCACTGTATCCCACTCT
Source organism: Sternotherus odoratus (assembly GCA_032164245.1). Lineage (NCBI taxonomy): Eukaryota > Metazoa > Chordata > Testudines > Kinosternidae > Sternotherus > Sternotherus odoratus. The sequence continues at coordinate 132,841,790 of JAVMKO010000001.1, read as the reverse complement.
GTGAATGTTGAAAAGGGTAGATGAAAGGTGGATTGGGAGTTTCTGCTATTAACATTTGAGCTCCGTGGCCCTGAAAAGCATTTATAGACTCATTGTCTTTAACATCAGAAGGGACCATTATGATCATCTAGTCTGACCTCCTGCACAACGCAGGCCACAGAATCTTACCCATCCACTCCTGCAATAAACCTCTAACATATCCCTGAGCTTTTGAAGTGCTCTAATCATGGTTTAAAGACTTCAAGATGCAGAGAATTCTCCAGCAAGTGCCCCCATGCTGCAGAGGAAGGCGAACCCCGCCCCTCCCAACTCCAAAGGCCTCTCCCAATCTGCCCTGGAGGAAAATTCCTTCCAGCCCCCAAAACGGCAGAAAGCACACAGGGAGTTGAAGATGGGAGGGCTCAGCAAGGAAATCTACCTTATTGAGGTCAGAACATGTAGAGATAAAGTGAGAAAGGCTAAAAGTCAAATAGAGTTGGACCTTGCAAAGGGAATTAAAACCAATAGTAAAAGGCTCTATAGCCATATAAATAAGAAGAAAACAAAGAAGGAAGACGTGGGTCTGCCAAACACTGAGGATGGAGTGGAGGTTAAGGATAATCTAGGCATGGCCCAATATCTAAACAAATACTTTACCTCAGTCTTTAATGAGGCGAATGAGGAGCTTAAGGATAACGGTAGAATGACAAATGGGAATGAGGATATGGAGGTAGATATTACCACATCCGAGGTAGAAGCCAAAATCGAACAGCTTAATGGGACTAAATCGGGGGGCCCAGAAAATCTTCATCCAAGAATATTAAAGGAACTGGCACACGAAATTGCAAGCCCATTAGCAAGAATATTTAATGAATCCATAAACTCAGGGGCTGTACCGCATGACTGGAGAATTGCTAACATAGTTCCTATTTTTAAGAAAGGGAAAAAAAGTGATCCGGGTAACTACAAGCCTGTTAGTTTGACTTCTGTAGTATGCAAGGTCTTGGAATAAATTCTCAAGGGGAAAGTAGTTAAGGACATTGAGGTCAATGGTAAATAGGACAAAATACAAGATGGTTTTACAAAAGGTAGGTCGTGCCAAACCAACCTGATCTCCTACTCCCTAACAATCCCTCCCACCCACAAAAAAATACCCTATTCCATACTTCTCCTACCCACACCTAACAGACCTCCAGGTTCACTCCCAGATTCCGTTCCAGTAATTATTTCCCATTCCCTCGGCTCCTCCGTTACTCCTAACTCCCCCAAGCCTTTGCACTGCTTCTGAGAGGTGCAGGAAATACGCTTCTGTATTGTAATTTAAATACATTATTGCTCAGAGTTATGTATTAACAGACCTTGCAAGGAATCTATTTGTCAAAAAAGAAAAGAAAAAAGAAACTTATTTCCTGGATCTTCATTGTTGTCTGTATTGTTACAGACTCACTTGCTAACAGGTATTTTGAAATTAAAACAGGCATTGATAATATTGACAAATACTATATGCAGAATTTGAAGAATTTTAAAACAGTGCTTTAAAACAGCAGAATTTTAATTTTTTTGGCACAGAATTCCCCCAGGAGGAATACCCTGGTTCCATGTGTCACTCAAGAGCACCACTTCCCCAGCAGAGCCCTTTTCCAAGCTCATCTGCATCCAATGAGAGACCTCTCTCTCTCTCTCTCTTTTTTTGGTTTCTACCTCCTTCACTGATCCCATCATTTCAGCCCAGCCTACCACCATAAGCCCAGGCCCTGGTCAGGGCAGGGCAATGGTGAGTCAGACCCTCAGGCAGGGGATGAGCAACAACAGTATATAGGCAGTAAAATTAAGGGCCTGGAAAAGGGGGAGACTGCCACCCGTAAGTTGGATGGCAAGGGAGATACAGGCCCTCCCACTCCACTGCGTCCCAGCCCAGGGCCCTAGCAGCGGCAGAAGACCCGCTGCTGCATCAGTGGGATCCTGGCTGTAACATACTGACATGGGTATTTGCAATGTTGCAGCCAGACTAGGGTAGGCTGCCCGGGCTACTTCCTAACCCCCCCTCTTGAGGCACCTGGGTCAGGGTGGTGTCTTCAGGGGGGTCCAATACCATGGGTTCCCCGGGATAGCTGGAGAGGGGATGGCTTGTCAACTCCTCCGGGTAGCTGGTGGGAGGCAGGTTGGGCCAGTCCTTGGGTTTACCGCCTATCCCTGGGGTTTCCCAATTGTGAGCTAGGCTGGAGGTGTCTGGCCTTCCCGGCGGCTGCCCTCCCAGTGAGCTCTAGGGTTGGGCCTTTATACTTCCTGTGCCACGCCTGACTCTCTGTGGGGTAGACTCTGAGCTTTCTGGCTCTACACACTCTGGTGTCCGGAGGGACTCATCGCTCTCTGGGACAGCGGGGAACCATACCACCCCACTACACATTCCAAGTCCTGATCCTGCAACCATTGAAGTCACTGGTGAAAATCTCTGACTTCAAGGACTACAGACTCAGTGAATGTGATGCTCCATCCACCAAACTGCTACAGCAAACACAGAGTCATGGAGTTGGTATCTGTGACATCGGTTAGTTATTTTCTTCATCGTGTTAAAAAACAGCAACAAAAATACTGTCACTTTATCATGCTGTACGTGTCTCCAACACTATTTTCGGAGTCTTACATGCAGTACTTGGCTTCTTTGATTTTCTTTCTTTCGCATTCAGCTCTACTTGCCAACAACCACTTGCTCATTTCCCTGGTCCAAATGAAAAGTACATCCTGATATGGCATCCAGCTGAGAATGTGAATAGGATGCAGTACACCCGACCAGCATTCACTCCTTCCTCCAACTCATCAGCCGACCAAGTTTCCTTTCTCTCAACATCTCAAAGACCTCAGATCAGCACTTTCTTGATAGGGTGAACCTGCTCCTGGACCATAAATCTTTGTTTGTGTAACCATTTGTGTATATCTATAAGTTGCATTGGGATCTCAGAGCAAAACGGATAGATAGATGCTATAGAAATGTATAGAAATAAATACAGCTATGATACATAATGGAATCAGTCTGAATAAAATAAGAACCAGTCTAGAATTTGTACCAAACCAAAGTCTTTTTTGAGGTATGAAATTATGAGGAGACTCTGCACCATTCTGGTTCTTCCATGTGGCTCTGGCTGTTTCTTTCTTTTCCCCAGCTCCTCATGTTCAGTTAATGTCACACCCTAGTATTCTCCACCACAATTTGTCCCCCCTAGTGACAAACCTCCCTCACTCCCTTCTCCAACCTTCTTCCGATTCAAGACTGAATTCAGGAACCCTGAAAGGGTGCAGGTTTGAGATGTGTCCACAATCTCTATTAGGGCTTCCAGTACATGACTCAGTCCTTACTATTATTATATGCATATTCAAACGATTATTTTGCCAATATCAAGAACCTTTGCTTAACAAGGATGCAGCAAGGTGGCGACTCACCTCTGCGGCGCCTCCCGCTGGTCTCTCCGGGAATTAGCTCAGTCCAGCCTCCAGACCACCCTCTGCAGGCCTATGTCCCGCTTGCTGCTGGCCCAGAGTCCCTCCCAGGACCCTGGAGCCCTCTTCTCTTGGGCGCTGCACCCCTGCAGTACCCCCTCAGGTCTTAGGGTCTCCCCTCCCTGGGGAACCCCCTCCCTCTAACCCCACCTTGCCTTAGTCTAGGCAACTGCCAGTCACCACTTGCCCCTGTTCACTGGGGCAGCCTGCAGTATCATTGCCATTCATCACAGGTAAGGGGGGTTGGCCTGCTGCTTCAGTAGCCCTGGGCTGCCCCCTGCAACTCCAGTACCCCTTTGTTGGGCCTTCTCCTAGGCCCTGCAGCCTGGGGGTTTCCAGGCAGGAGCTTCCCCAGCTCCTCTTTCCTTGCCCTAGCCCTGCTTCACTCTGGGTACCCTGTCTAGCTTCCCCAACAGCCAGGCCTGTCTGCCTCTGCAGCCAGAGGAGACTGTTTACCTCTGCAAACTGAGCCCTTTTATCAGGGCCAGCTGGGCCTTAACTGAACCAGCCACAGGTGTGGCTGCTCTGCCCAATCAGGCTGGAGCTTGCTTGCCCCCAGCCACAGCCCTTTCCTGGGCTGTTTTCAGCCTGTTTCCCCAGGAGTGGGGCAGCCACCCCAATACAAAGGACAAATATGAATACCACCATGTAGACTAATTTAGAACCAGAATCCTCTAGCTCAGCAGTTCTCAAACTATGGGTCAGAACCCCAAGGCGGTTGCAACCCCATTTTACTCCTGAGTGCTCAGTAATGCCACATGGTATAGTTCAAAATACTCATGTCTCTAGGATTATAACTTGATCCCCAGACTTCAAATTGGCAATTCTAATATTTGGACTCAAGGAACATTTGTGGGGCTACAATAGACACCTCTGATAGCTTCTTGCTACATCAGTCACCAAAGGGTGAGACCATTACATGACAGAGATAAGTAACAATGATTCCCAACAAGCAAAAGCAGACACACTTTAAGAAGGTCCACTCTTCTTCCATGGAGTGAAATCCTGGCTTACTGAAGTTGATAGGACTTTTGCCAATAACTAGCATTAACAACCTTGTCTTCACAGGAATTTGTGAAGACAAGAGTCAGAGAGATGCAAATGAAGAATACTTAGACCACTGAGAAAGTGACTGTATAGTGTTCAGGCTGGGACTGTCTTCCTTTTGGTTGAAAAACATCAAGCACATGTTGGGCAATATGAACAATGATGCCAAAGGGTAAGTGATAACGAGAAAAAACGATCCACATGTAACTCGTTAAACTGAATAATAAGCAACCTGGTGGAGCTGGATCTTTAGCACTCATTTCAGTACAAGCCATCAGCATTTGTTGCTGTTTCTTTTATACATTAATGAAAAACTAAATTAAGTTGCTTAAAATTTTCACTGGAATTAGACAACTAGCTTAATATCACTGACTCCATGATCCAGTAGAGGTCAGTGCCTGAGGAACGGTGACAACAAAATCTGCCACAAATCCTCACAAAGTCGGAGGGAATCAAAAAATCATAATGACCTGAATAGGAGTCCTTTTTACTTTAAACTAATTACTTGAGTCGCTCCTTTTCTCCCTTACCTCCAGCAAACCAGAGGAAATGACTGAGATTATTTTTCAAGCCAAAAGGCAAAGATGACAAGAAATGAGACAATTAGTAATAATACCACTTTGCTCCTATCTAGCACTTTTCATCAGGATGAGGTGAGTGTTATTATCCCCACTTTGCATCTGGGGAAACTGAGGCACAGAGAGGTGTAGTGACTTTCCAAAGGTCACCCAGCAGGTTAGTGGCAAAGCTGGGAATAGCACCCATGTCTCCGGATATGTTTACATATCTGTAACATTTTTGCAAGTATTTCCCAAGCAGTAGTGATGCTCTACATGGTCATTTTGCACATCCACAGCTAGCAGGTTAGAGCTTTGTAAAGAATTTTTGCAGATAAAGAAAACTGGTATATGCACACACACATATATATTAAATACACACACACACATATATATACAAGATACAGTGGCGCCCCGGTATAACGTGCCCCGCTATACTGCGAGTTTGGTTATAGCGCGGTTATACCATGGTTCCCAAGGCCTTGCTCTTTGTCCCTCTCATCCAGGGGAGAGACATTGCTTCTCTCCCCTGCTGGGCAGTGTGAAGAGAAGCTGCAGCCTCCCATGCCAGGGACAGAGAACTCAGGACTGCAGGCTAAGGTCTGTGGCTTCTCTCCCCGCTGCCCAGCAGGGGAGAGAAGCTACGGCACCGAGCCTGCCTGGAACAGAGAACTCCGGGGCTGCAGACTGCAGCCCAGGAGTTCCCTGTAGAAGCCGCTGCCCCGTGCCTGCCAGGACAGGGGACTCCAGTGCTGCATGGAGCCCCGGAGTCCCCTGTCCCGGCAGGTGCAGGGCAGCGACTTCTCTGGAAACCGCTGCTCCCACGCCTGCCAGGGGCAGGAGATGGCAGCGCCTGCATCCCCGGAGTCCCCTGTCCCGGCAGGCGTGGGCGGCAGCGACTTCTACAGAGAACTCCGGGGCTGCAGTCTGCAGCCCCAGATTCTCTGTCCCCATCAGGTGCGGCCGCAGCTTCTCTCCCCTGCTGGGCAGCGGGAATAGAATCTGCAGCCCCCGCCTGCCGGGAATGGAACCCCTCTATAACATGACCCCGCGTTTAGCATGATGGGATTTTTTGGCTCCCATCCCTCACGTTATAATGGGGTTCCACTGTATATGTATAAACACAGATACATATACACATATATATTGTATATATATTTATATACACAGATGAAAACTGTCATGATTTGCTGGTGCAGGGGTAATGCTACTACACCATGGGGAGAATGATGCTTGTAAATGGCTGTCTAGGAAAAAAAGACAGCTCAAGGTCAGTGGGAGAGATGTAAAATGCTGGAGAATGCCATGTGGCATTACTGAGCACCCACAAGTAAAATGGGGTCGCAACCCACCTTGGGGACCAGAGCTTTAAAGTTCTCTCAACAGGAAATGTAGACCCAACACTGGCACTCCCTCTTACGCCCACCCCCACCTCCAAAAGAGGAAACTAATACAATTATTGAAAAAATCTAAACAAAAAATCCTACTGCAACAAGAAGTTTGACCCTCAAAGTGCCAGAAGCACCGCAAAGTCCAGAAGGGACTTTGCTTTTGATGTTGATTTTACATACAAGACTATTGCAGAGATTAAAAAAGAACTAGATACACTCATGGAGGATAGGTCCATAAATACCTATTAGCTAATAGCCAGGAAGGGCAGGGATGGCGTACCTAGGCTCTGTTTGCCAGAAGCTGGGAATGGGCGACAGGGGATCACTTGATGATTACCTGTTCTGTTCATTCCCTCTGGGGCACCTGGCATTGGCCACTGTCAGAAGACAGGATACTGGGCTAAATGGGCCTTTGGTCTGACCCAGTAAGGCCGTTCTTATGACATGGAAGATGTTCAGATACTACAGAGATGGGCAGCAAAATAAAATCCTAAAATAGACAGAGATAGATAGATAGATAGATAGATAGATAGATAGATAGATAATAGCACTGTGTGTGAGAGCTGTGGAGAAGGATGGAAATTATTCAATATTAAATCTTATCAGAATGGTTCATCAGCGTCGGAGCTTTTTTTTTTTTTGGAGCTTCAGTAGTTCACAAAATAGCCTCAGTACCTCTCATAGTAGGTGTGTGCGGGAGAGAATTAGCTCAAAATCATAACTACACCAGCTAAAAATATAAAATAAAATAAAAAAGTTCAAAACAGTGCTTCAGCTGTTGTGGCCAAACTGGGCTCTACCATGATTTGATCAGCAAGCGTGAATGGGACAAAGCATTGTTCTTAAGACAGCCAAAATAAGTATTCACGGCAAATGACATATTTGACAAATTTAACATTTTTTTCTGTTCACAAATTATATAAATCTCTAGTTCTGTGGACTTGCTTGTCATTCAAAATTATTCCATGAATGGTTTAATCAAACAAAATTAAGCCTATGATCTGATCATAACTATCTGCTGCGACTATTGCTTTGCATAGGCATCATGCATAAGCATTAACACGGTGATTAGTTATCTCTGTCCCATGGTTTAATGTCTACTCTTCTTCTCACAGTGTAACTCACAGGAATAGTTACTAAGAAAGTAAAACTTACAGTCTTATTTATGATTTATTTATTTACTAGCAGAAATACCCGGCGTTGCTCGGGTCCGTCAGAGGGGGGGAAGGGGACCCAGCGTTGCTCGAAGAGAGCTGAGCGAGTGTGGGGTCCGTTGGAGGGGGGGAGGGGGCAGAGAGCTGAGTGAGTGCGGGGTCCGTTGGAGGGTGGGAGGGGGGAGAGAGCTGAGCGAGTGGGTGGGGGGCAGGTAGCTGAGCGAGTGCGGGGGCCGTTGGAGGGTGGGAGGGGGGAGAGAGCTGAGCGAGTGCAAGGTCCGTTGGGGGGGGGGGAGGAGGGAGCTGAGCGAGTGGGGGGGGCATTGGAGGGAGGGAGGGGGGTGAGATTTTAAAATTTTTCGATTCTTTCCTGAGGAGGGAGAGAGATGAGCGAGTGTGGGGGCCCCTGGATGGGGGGAAGAGAGCTGAGCGAGTGTGGGGTCTGTTGGAGGGGGGGGGGAGGGGGGAGAGAGCTGAGCGAGTGCCGGGGCCATTGGAGGGGGGTGGGGGCAGAGAGCTGAGCGAGTGCGGGGTCCGTTGGAGGGGGGTATTATTACATCATAACTATGTCACAGAGAACAGCAGGTCTTAACCTGCTGCCCAGCTGATGTGAATGGGCTTTAAAGAATTTCACCCCTGGGGGGCGTCAGAGGTGAGATTTGAAAAATTTTCAACTCTTACCCTGATTAGGACCATAAGGCCTATAACTGTACCAAATTTCAAGTCTCTAGCTCAAACGGTGTGGAAGGAGTAAGGGAACGTACATACACGCATACACCATTTGACTTTTATATATATAGATTTGCTTACTGGTGTAGCAGAGTGACACTTGCATCAGCAGAACATATGTTTTTACATTATGTAAAACTCAGTTTTCTTTATCTGTAAAGCTCTCTCTATAACTCTTCCCTGGTGGTTATGGATGTTTATCTTCCCCTGAGAGTCCTCTGGGGGAAAAGAAACTATTCCCTTATGAAAAAAATAGTACAGTATTCCACTGTAATGTTACAAATCATTAAAAGTGTCAAGAGCAATATTTCAATGGTTTGGATTATTTATATAAAATATTATAATTTTTTTACAGCAGGCTGGCAGGATCTAGGATTCTATGTAGGAACTCTGTGCTACTGTAAGTTACCCTAAACTCACATATTAGCACCATACACATAGCTGCAGAATAATTACTACTGACTCATTCAGGGAAATGGGTCTTGTTAGCTCCAGCCAGGATACCTTTAGCATCTTTTTAGAGCCAGAGGGAACTAGAGGCTGCAACAGATGAGGTCCTGAAGAGAAGCCCTACGAATAGCAAAATTTGGGGAAGAAAATTGGGCTGTGGTTTATGTTTTGGTGGTATCTGAGTTACCAGTGAAGCCTTACCGCAAGAAGGGGGTAAACTGGGACAATCTCCTGCATACATAAACTGTATTTGGAGAAAGGTGGGAACTCTATCTCCAAACAAAGAACAACAAGAATGTTTTAGTTTTCAAGCAACACTAATATGAGTTTTATTTATATACTTGAATACTAATCTAAGAGAAAGGGTGGATTAAAAAAAAAAATGCTTTAAAAATGATAAGAAAAATGTTGATCCGCTGAGTAACCAAGACTGAAAGTCCCACTGGACTGTTCAAAGGCTTTCTTCTCTTTAAATTTAATTTTATAGGATCACAGGTTATAAATCATCATTAATTTGACAGCCTGGCTCTTTACGGCTCTAGTTTAATAATTTGGCCCATTGTATCGGACACAGGAATTAAAATAAATTACAGCAAAGCTCCAGATTCAAGCAAATTCCCTCAGGTTGTTAAATCTTAGCATATTTTAAAAAATGTGCTTACCAACTTTAAAAGGTCAGTTGACATGACTTCCCCTTTAATTGTTTCCTCTAGAGTATACTTTGTTCACACTATTGGCCTGAGTATTATCAGGGTAAAATGTAAAGATTTAATGCTTATAACCTTATTAAATGTTTGTGAAGGGCAAATAATTTTCATGTTTTAGGACTGAAGCTTGGTGAACAGTACAGGGGAGAAAATCAAAGTGAGTTCACTATGGCTCATTCATGACTGCAAAAGAAAACTTGAATATTGCCACTTCATATTTGGCTTCCTCACAATGAGAGCTTCTATATTCTGCAACGAAGTCTCTCATCCACATTCTCCTTTCCCCACTGAATGCCAAACCTCTGCTCATCAGCACTTGGACACCCTCTGTCCTGGGACAGACTTGTTCTCCATCTCTCCTTCTAAACTAGCTCCAACCTCCTGCCACGCAGCTGCTCTTGCCTATTCCTCTTATTGGCTCCAAAACTTCTAACCTGAGAAATGAAAAACTCCTGACCTGATTCTTTCTCTGATTTGATTCCCACTTATCTAGAGTTTCTCTTCTCCAGAAACAATGTTTTCCTGGCCTCATCTCTTTTTTTCCAGGTTCCTCCAATTTAACTCCACATACCCTGCCAGCACAGATGAGACCATATAGATTAGAATTTCCATGTAGTAACCAAGCAGTTCAGCCAACTTCTTCTCTCACCAAGATGATCCTATCCTCTGCAGATCCCCTATCTTGAATTACTCGCCTCTCAAGCTTAGACACTGTTATACTGAAGTCACCTTACTGCCTAAGCTCCTTGCGGTTCTCAGTGCTTCTTCCAGAAATGAAGATGGGGACTTAAGAGATGCAGGATGAATGGAAGACAATGTTAATTAGGAGACTGAAGATGGAAAGATGGGAGACAAAAAGGGAAACAGATCAGATGAAATAGGATTTCCTAGTGTGATGAGCATGTTGTTTGGATCCCTCAATATTTCTTCTGTTCTAAGGGTACGTCTATAGTATGAAATTATATCGAATATATAGAAGTAGATTTTTCAGAAGAGGTATTATACATTCGATTGTGTGTGTCCCCACTACAAGCATTAAGTTGGTGGAGTCCTTACTACCGAGACCAGCATCGACTCTCGGAGCGGTGCACTGTGGGTAGCTATCCCACAGTTCTCGTAGTCTCCGCCCATTGGAATTCTGAGTTTAGCTCCCAGTGGATGATGGTTTTCCTGGGTGCATCTCATCAGTCTCCCCTCCCTTCGTGCAAGGTACAGCAGATGGTGCAGTACATTTGCAGAACTCTGCTGTCCCATGACTCGTACAATAGGCTTGAAAGCCATCATCACCTGTACACCATTGCTTCTGCTGCAACTCTGCTCTTCTGCTCTGCTGGCCTACGACTTGTGCAGAAGGCCTGAAAGCCATTGACACCCGTACACACCACTTCCACTGCAACTCTGATCTCCTGCTCTGCTGCAGAAGACGGTGCAATAGGACTGCTAGCCATCCTCGTAAATGGTGTACAGCCTCTCCACTTCTGCTGCCACTCTACTCTCCTTCCAGCACCTCAGACTGACAGATCACAACAGATCTAAGAAAATCAGCGGAGCATTTCTCAAGCTACCCTGTCACTTGTGATTTAAATGACCAAATACTAGCCAGATGCTAAAGAACAAGGGGATTAATTTATTATTCTTACATCTACTTCTAGAAACCTGGAAGAGTGGCCAAATTCCAGCACAGAGAAATCTGCATGATGCCTGAGGGAGATCTGGATATTACTCTTACCTGCTTTATCGCCTTTGACTCTACCCATCCTTCCTCCTTTTCTCACCTCCCTCTAACTCTACCAAGGGCATAGTAGTACCCAGCTCTAAACCACCAGCCTGCTTCTCTCTCCCACATCAGTGATCTTGGCTCTCCCCAGAGTTTGTAAAGCCAAGCCCTAACCCAAGAAATAGTAACACGTATTCAGAATGAGAACACTCAGTGCTTCACTCGCTCTAACCATTTTAATAGGGAGGGAGAGGTACAGACTGCTACAGAAGCCTGTAGGGGCCTCTGCTGGGAGTTGAGGTGGATGGGAGAGGAGGCAGGTTGCCAAGGAGTTAGAGAAAGTTGGTAAAAGAGCAGGACATAAATCTCCAATGCCAGACAACCCTACTTCTGTTGAGACACCTCTCTTAAGTTACAAGTTAGAAGAAACTTGTTTGGTCTCATTCTAGTCTCCCAGTGGAACACCTTGAAGATGTCCATTCTTTGCTCAGGAGCAGAATAGCACATTGTTGCAGGCAGGGAGTAAGGAGGACTGGCAGGGGTGCTGGAACAATTAATATGTGAGGGGGGGTATACTGAGAGCCATTGAATCAAACTGTAAACTCTGTATATAATGGAAACCACTTCCAGGCAGGGGGTGGGCCAACATCCCCAGGAGGACTGGAAGAGAAGAGTGAAGTACCTGCCTGGATGTTATCTGTACAGATCCAGAAGCACTAAAGTGCAGTCAGCATTTTAAAAAATATAAGAGTAATAATGGAGGTTGTGTGCACGACTCACATGTTTAGTGACTCCTGTAAGGTCAGATGACAATCTGAAGCATGATATTTGAATATTCTGACCAGCAATCTATTGCCATAAAACTATCTAGACCTCTCCTAAACAGGACTATATTCTCTTTTACTGATCTTGTGTGGCAATGAGAAAAGTACATAATGTACATACATTCTAATAATAAATACACCCTTATAACCACAGATCCTGACTTAAAGTATGTGATTCTTTACATACTGAGTGCCCAGTTGTTAAACAATTAAAATCTAACTGGCACATAAACTTTCAGAAAATGGTTATACTTGAGCAATGACCTGATGTTTCATAAACTACATCCCATCTGCAGCTAAAATACTTAATATTTTTAATCTGTAGATCTCAAAGAGCTTTAAAGGGGAGAGTGTCACTAGCCTCAATTTACAGATGGGGAAAATGAGACAGAAAGAAGTTAATTGACTCATTTGCCTAAAGCCACATAGCAAGCCTGGTGAGAGATCTCCTGTCTCCCAATATTATACCCTAGTCAGTCCCTCCTCCACTCCATGTTTCTTGGCTGCATAAACCTGCTAACTTCCGTGTGTATGTTGTCTAGTACCACTCAGGGCTTTTATACTTTCAATGGGTTAATTAGCACTGAAGCATTTTTTCCCTCTGTGGTCTAGACATAGAAATATCCAGATTTTGTTTCCTTTGAAAGGCAGCCATCCTGGAAAATGTACTTGATCACCCGTTTCCATGTTTTTCTAAGGCCAGATGGGGCTAAATATGATTTGAAGATTTTTTTTTCTTTTCCCTTTTTTAATGTTTCTTTTCCTTTCTTTCACTGACTTGCAGCTTGTTTGTTTTCTTTTGAGGATGATGCCAACTATAAAATAAGAAAAACAATTTCCAAGATGGGGAAACTAGAGAATGATGGCTTTACTGTTGCCAAAAAGAAATAATAATCCCTGGACCTAACAAATAAGGCTGAAAATGCAAAAAGCACTATTAAATGTTATATAATTTCAGTCCAGTTTGCATTTACAAGCAGTAAGGATTTTGAGGAGATGGACCATGCTTTTCTTTAATACCCTGATGACTATGGATTGCATTATATCCTTATTTATGATGCTATAAATATGCAGTTACTCCAGTTTGATTTGAATTACTTCAGATCTGCACTAGTGTAACAGAGAAGAGTTTGGCTTTCTCTGTGTGTATATGTGCATGTATGTTCACACACACATATATTACTGAATAACAAGCATCAACCTGATCCATGCAATTTGGATCCAGATCTGAATCTGAATTTTCTCGAAATGTATGGGCATCAGATTTGAGCCCTTTTTGCACCTAAGCGGTGTGGTCCAGATCTAAACACTCCCCAAAAAAGCTGGTAATATGTGGATTCTGATCTCTTTCTGAATTTGAATTTCACGGCCATATCTATCCATTGAGAAAGATTAAAAAATAGTCCAGAACATTTTAAAAAAGCATTTCTAAAATAGCTTTTGTAACATATGAGGTATATACAGAATGCATCTCAATAGAGTGTGATGTGAAGGTTTTATAGGCACTTGTGGGATTATCTGTGTGATTTATTCATGCGGTTGCCACTTGAGTAACATGATTAATCCAAGCTCATGCTAATAAAATCTTTGTGTCACACCACAGCACAGTGTATACTGGTCTGTCTATAGTCTCTGCATCAGATCTTCCTCTGGTGTAAATCAGTATAGCTCCACTATTTGAATCTGTTTTGTTCATATACACATACAGACATACAGATCCCACCCTCCTAATCAGTCATTTCTTCAGTATTCAGAAAAACACCAACCTTCTAAATGCTGAAACCTGCCAATCAATATGGCAGCAGTGTTTTTTTTTTTAAATCAGCAATGCACTTGTCTTACATAGACTGCATAAATGTAACACAAGTGTGTGTACTGGATTTATTAACAAGACATCATTTTCTCATGTTGTTTCCATGTTTCTGGGTCACAGAACTCTCCCCACATAATTATATGGAACAATTACCATATAGACTGCCAGTAACAATGATCTTTTTCTCACTAAAATATGAATGTACAGTACTTCAAAGTAAATCTAAACACTAATGGTTTGGGCACTCAGCTAATATTTATTGGACAAACTGTTTTACTCCCGACTCCCCTATTACAGCCAAATTTATGAATGTTGACATACAGTAGTGACATTTACATTCCTAATCAGGACATTGAAAGCAATAAAAAGAGCCAGAATGATTAATTTATATAAAAACATCACTATTTTACCCTGAACATGTTATGCTAAAGGTTCAGAAATACAGCTATTTTAGTTATTTTTAGACACTTTGGACCTGATTCACTAATGTATTACTCCAATTTTATGTCAGTGTTAGCTCCCAGGATTACACTGGTGTAAAATTAGAATAACAGTGCCAGCTCAGGCCCAGAGTTTTCTCTAGTGGCGATGAAGGTGTAGTCTTTATATTTATGCCCTCCTTGAACTAATTAGAAAAGGCTATTATTCCGTCTTCATTCAAATCCCTGCTCAAGCCACTTTTATTGTGAAGGCTATTTTAGGGGTGTCTGGGGTACACTGACAGTACATTTTTGTATGTCATTGAGTATATGAGATTGCAGACAGCATGGTCTGGTGGATTGCATGCTGGACAAGGAGTCAGGAAACTTGGATTCTAATCCTGGCTCTGCCACTTACCTGCTCTGTGACCTTTGACAAGTCACTTCACCTCCTCTGTTTTCCCCTCCCATACCTTGTCTTCTCAACTCAGTGTGCAAATTCTTTAGGACAGGAACAATCTCTCACTGTATATTTTCACTAGAACAGGGCAAAATTCTTTGGATGAAACTTTATTTCCTCCAAAAAAAATATGCAGATTTGGGTCATTCAAAACATTGTGTGAACTTGTGTCAGAGTTGCCCAATTCTTTCAGTCAAAAAACAAAAAACAAAAAATTCAGAAAAAGTCACAACTTTTTGACTTTTTTATTCAAAACACCTTTGCTTTGAATTTTACTTCCATTTTTTTAAAGGTGAAACCTCAAAAACAAAACTAAACATTTTGTTAAATGCCAAATTATATTTATTTTTCAATTTGTCCACCAGACTGACAAATGGGTTATTTATATAGCTCTAGTCTGCACAGCACTTTACACAATGGGCCCCTGATTTCATTCGGGGTCTTTAGGCACCACTGTGATAAAAATAACATTGATTTCGCACCCCGCACCCAGCATTACAGGGGGATGGACCTTTACAAGAGACTTCACAAATATTTGCTGACAGCACAGCAGGTGAGACTTAGGAATGGGAAGCTCCATTCCAGCCTCTGGAAGATAAGGTGCATTAGTGAGCTCATACTCTTCTGCCAATTCCCCACAAGCATGATCTCTTCTAGTTAAGATAGTTAAGACCAAAGCAGACTGTGAAGAACCTCAAAAAGATCTCACAAAACTAAGTGATTGGGCAACAAAATGGCAAATGAAATGTAATGTGGATAGATGTAAAGTAACGCACACTGGAAAAAATAACCCCAACTATACATACAATATGATGGGGGCTAATTTAGCTACAACTAATCAGGAAAAAGATCTTGGAGTCATCCTGGATAGTTCTCTAAAGACATCCATGCAGTGTGCAGTGGCAGTCAAAAAAGCAAACAGGATGTTATGAATCATTAAAATGTGAATAGAGAATAAGACAGAGAATATCTTATTGCCCTTATATAAATCCATGGAGCATACAGATGTGGTCTCCTCATCTCAAAAAGGATATACTGGCATAAGAAAAGGTTCAGAGAAGGCAACTAAAATTATTAGAGGTTTGGAACAGGTCCCATATGAGGAGAGATTATAGATGCTAGGACTTTTCATCTTAGAAAAGAGGAGACAGAGGGGATATGATAGAGGTCTATAAAATCATGAGTGGTGTGAAGAAAGTGAATAAGGAAACGTTATTTACTTGTTCCCATAATATAAGAACTAGGGGTCACCAAACGAAATTAATGGGCACCAGGTTTGACACAAATAAAAGGAAGTTCTTCACACAGCGCACAGTCAACCTGTGGAACTCCTTGCCTGAGGAGGCTGCGAAGGCTAGGAATATAACAGGGTTTAAAAGAGAACTGGATAAATTCATGGAGGTTAAGTCCATTAATGGCTATTAGCCAGGATGGGTAAGGAATGGTGTCCCTAGCCTCTCCTTGTCAGAGGGAGGTGATGGATGGCAGGAGAGAGATCACTTGATCATTACCTGTTCGGTTCACTCACTCCGGGGCACCTGGCATTGACCACTGTCAGCAGACAGATACTGGGCTGGATGGACCTTTGGTCTGGCCCAGTATGTCCATTCTTATGTTCTTCTGCCCTGTCCCCTCTAAACTGTTCCTGTCCTAGTCATGTCTCCTCCCTGTCCCCAACTCCTTGTCCCAGTCTCCACTCTTCAGGCTTCTCATCCCATTATAAACCATGTATTCATTTGCTCATAACTTTGTAAAACTTTTGGGGTTTTGGCTGAAAATGTCCATGCTTGGTATCCAACCAAAGGTGAATTTTTCTGAAAGTTTAAGCACCAAACTGTTAAACGCTTTCTTCGTTATGTGAAAACAAGAAACATATTGAATATTTTGTCCACTGTAAAAAAAATGTTCTCAGGTTTATTTCCAGGGCAATTATTCAAAGATGGTAAACACTGAAACATGAAACGTGGCATTTAACTAGTCTGTGAAGAGTAGTACGTGCCTGGAGAAGTTGCAGAAAACTGGGTTGCCAAATAACACAGGGATGGAGACCTGTGGAGGGAGACTAAGGGCCGGTCTCCACTACGGGGGGGGGGGGGGGGGGAGGGAATTGACTGCAGATACGCAACTTGGTTTGCGTATCTGCAGCCGACTTACCGCTCGTCCTCATGGCGGCGGCAATCGGCGGCGCGCTCCCCCGTCGACTCCAGCTTGCGCCTCCCGGCAAGCTGGAGTTCCGGAGTCGACGGGGGCGCTGCGAGTGATTGATTTCTTCATAAGACGCGAGAAATCGATCGCCAGAAGATCGATGGCTACCCGCCGATTCGACAGGTAGTGAAGACATACCCCAAGGTTGAGGGAAATGGCCGCAAGGATCTCTTGGTGAAATTCCTCTGCAACTGTTCTGCTGAGGGGCAGGGTTTGTCTCCTCTCCCCCATGGAATGGGCCAGCGGACTCTCCTTCCGGCCTGGAGGATCTCCCATGATCTGCATGAATCACAGGGGATCCACAGGAGGTTGTGGCCTTTCAAGCACAGGCACTGTGACTCTGAATTGTATTTTCCCTCCCAGCAATTTCCAGCTGTTGTGGCAGCATGGCTCCTCTATATTTCTTGTTTGGCCTTCCACCGAACTGAGAAAATCCTGGGGACGGTCATTAATCAACCCCCCCTATTTAGCAGTCCTGTGGAATTTTAGGTTCACCAATGGGACATGATCACTCCCTAGCTGTCTTGGGGTACTATGACTATATACTGCTTTTAGGTTGTCAGTCACTGAACTGGAGGTCTTATCCAGGAGCCATAGCACCCATAGACAATTAGAGAAATAATCAACCAGCAGTGAGAATGGGCAAGAGCAATATTCAAACAAATCAGTACCCAGCTTCTTCAATGGCAAATCAGGGTTCCTGTATGACCGGAGTGTCTCTCTCAGATTGTTGTGACTGATGTGTGCACCTTCTCTTAGTGTCTCACTGTCCCTGGACATAGTAGGCCAGTATATTACTGCTCTTGCCCTGGCCTGGATTCTTGTACTAAGCATGAACCCAAACCTGTCATTTAAGGCATCAGCTCACATAGCTACTGATTTGGTCACATATAATCTCTTCTCTCCTGTACTGGCCCTCATCGTGGCCCTGAGATGGGCTCTTGTTGTTCCTGCTGTATGGCATATATCCCCCATCCCTTTTTGAAGTGTGAGTTCAGGATCACTTTGGATATGTCTACACTACAATTCAAAACCTGCGGCTGGCCTGTGCCAGCTGACTTGGGCTAAGGGACTATTTCATTGCAGTGTAGACATTGAGGCTTAAGCTGCAGCCTGAACTCTCTGACCCTCCCACCTTGCAGGGTCCTAGAGCCCAGGACCCAGCCCAAGCCCTAATATGTATACTGCAATTAAACAGGCCCTTTGCCTGAGCCCTGTGAGCCTGACTCAACTGGCATGGGCCAGCTGCGGGTTTTTAACTGCAGTGTGGACATACTCTGAGAGGACTGTCTTAATCACTCCTCGGTCACATTGAAGTCTATTTTGACCTGGATCATTTTATTTTGGGGCCAAATTCATAGCGGCTTGATTTTATTTTAAGCTTGAAAAGAGACTGTTCCACAGTTTCTCTCTGTAGTTAATAAAGAATCCCAGAATTCCTCTCTTTTGGATACCATGCTTCTAGATTGGAAATGGAATTCTCTAAACTTTGCACTTACTTCATCTACGTGCTAGGGCTTTCCCACTAGTGAAGACAAAAATATTGAACATCTCAAGGGCATCTTCCCTAGCACCATGAAGCAGGATCATTATTTGCATTTTCTGGGCCTTTTTCTCTGTTCCAAGTACTGCTCTGTTGCTTCTGTAGCAACCAGCATGGAATTTGGAGGAAAAAGCTAAGGTTGCAGGAGGGAAAAATTTGTAGGAGGTAGTTAGTCTGCAGACATATAGCTGGAATGCTAGCTGCAGTTGCAATACCTCTAAATAGTTCTGTCACTAAAGAGTTTAGCTTTACATGAATGAAGTCTTTTCATTATGTTATTCAGCATGAGGTATGTGAAATGAGGTTGCAGCAGTCAGCCTTTTAAAACCCCGGCAAAGAAAAGAACATGATTAACAGACAAACAAAGCAGCACCTAGAAAGAGAGCAAACAGAGCACAGAGGGGTTCAGACCACTGGGAATGCTGGATTTCCAGGCAAAAATCCTTGCACAAACATGGAAGCAAGAATTGGGTCTGTATACAGAGCTGACTAAGAGGGATAAAGACGAGAAAATTAAGGCAAAGTTTTTTTTATCTCCTCACTGGGAAAAAAGAATGGGAAGTGAGGCAAGCTGTTGCCAGGAGTAATGCCTGAAACACTGGAACAGCTGATCAAGATGTTTGATGAGTACTGTGACCCCAGACAGAATGAAATTGTAGAGAGAGCTACTGGGTTTGTTTGGTTGTTTTTTACCCAAAACCAAGAAGCAGAAGACAGAATAGACACACATGTTACAGAGATGAGAACTCTGGCATTCACATGTCATTCTGGATACACTGAAGATTCCCTAAATTAGAGACAGGATCATTTGTGGATCAGGTGATTTCAGTTTACAGGGGCGAGTGCTGAGAGCAAGAGAGCTAACCTTAGATAAATGCCTCCAAATAGCAAGGGAAGCTGAACTATCCAGAGAATGGATCGAAACAATAACAGCCACTAGTGCTGAACAAGTACACAGGCTCAAGCTAAAGGAACCCAGGAGGCAAGACAGATACAGATTGATTGAGAATGCAAGCATCATGGTCAGCATATTTACTGTGGAAAGCAGCACGTAAAGCAGAAAGCAAAAATGGCCAGCTTCTGGGCGGCTGGGCAAGAGGTGTGGGAAACAGAACCATTTTATCTCCCAATGCTTCAGCTATCTCAAGAAGAAAAAAGCAGCAGTACATTCTGTGATTAAAGATGTTGACGTCCAGTGAAGAAAACTCTGCAGTGTGACTTTCACAGATTCAAAGACTCTAAGTATTCATGGACTGGTGAAGAAGGCTGTCAGCCATTCCACTGCCATATTTGCAACACTGTTATCAGACCAGCAACCAATTCGATTCCAGCTGGACTGTGAAGCCAGCTACAATATAATCCCATCAGCACTGATAAGCAGCAATATAAGACTGGAGAAATGTGTCCAAGTGCTGGTGATATAAAATGAAATCATTCTCAGGCCAGTGCCGGCTGTTTATAAAAAACCTGTGACATAAGAGATGCTGTTGCTTGGAGTTTATAGTAGTTCATACACAAGAGTACCTCCCACTGCTGGGCAGCAGAGCCACGCCTGTCATAGAGTGGTTTGAGCATTGGCCTGCTAAACCCAGGGTTGTGAGTTCAATCCTTGAGGGGGCCATTTAGGGATATGGGGCAAAACTAGGGATTTGGTCCTGCTTTGAGCAGGGGGTTGGACTAGATGATCTCCTGAGGTCCCTTCCAACTCTAATATTCTACGATTCTATGATTTTATCACAGTACAACACCAGGATATCCTCAGCAAGAGAGAGAAGAGGGAGAACAGTCACCATGGGCCCTGTCCAGCATTCTAACAGAATAGAAGGACATTTCAAGGAGATGGACACGTAGAAGGCAAACTGAAGCAAGCAATAAACAGCCCCCCCTCCCAACTTCCAGCCCATGAGACTACCAAACCACTGAGTTCCATTAGCCCTGGTGGAGCCACTGAAGGAGGCGTGGGCAAGCCTACAAAAAAAAAAGAGGCATCACTTCACCCACCAAAACTGGCACAAGTGGAGTAATGGTGAGAAAACCTTTAGGTAAACTGAAGCTCTACGTTGACCCCAAACCACTTAGCGAAGCATTGAAAAGAATATCCATTACCAAAAACAAAGTTCACTGTTAGGAATGGGTTCAGGCATAGTGAGCTAGCTGAGCCGTCCAGCCACCTGACAACCTTTGGCATACCTTTTGGCAGGTACTGTTCGGTCTGGATGCCTATGAGTTTCAGTCTTGCCCCAGAGGAATTCCAGTGTAAACTGAACCAAGGCATTAGAATGACTTCCCGGCATCAAGACTGTAGCTGATTAAATTCTTAATGTAGGTGTCAAGGAAGAGGCAATCCAGGACCATACCACCAAACTTGGACAATTTCTAAACAGGTTCTTGGAGCGGAATACTAGGCAGAATGCCCACAAGCCATGGCCCTCTACATTAGGCATCTATTGATTTTAGAGGAACTCCGACCAGACTCCAAAAAACTAAATACATTAAGGAAATGCCCAGACTAAAGGATGCAAAGGGAATTCAGTTTATAAAGACAGTCAATTACCAATTTTGTGCATGCTTATCAGAGGCCTGTGAACTCTTGAAACAGTTAACACACAATGATGCAGTGTAGGACTGGTCCAAGATCCAAGAACAGGCATTTACAAGAGTAAAGAAAATCATAAGCAAGGCACCAGTCCTAACGTACTACTAACCCTGCGGAGCAGCTACAGATTTATGCATTAGAAGGAGGCCTAGGAGCAGCTCTGATGAAAAGCCAGCAGTCCATAGCATTTGCTAGTAGAGCTCTGACAGACACAGAAAAACAATGTGATCAAATAGAAAAGAAGCTACTGGTTGTGGTCTTTGGAATGAAACAATTCCATCAGCTCACCTTTGGGAGCAAGGTGGACATGCAGTCTGGTCACACATGTTAGAAAGCTTCATGAGGAAACTACTGCTGAGAGAATCCAAGTGACTACAACACATGTTACTAGACTCCATCCCTAAAAAGTGAGAATAAGGTAGTGCCCAGGGAAGTCACTACTGGTAGCAGATACACCGAGCAGGGTAGAGTACAACACTGATGGCTCTGTGGAACAGAAACATTGTTTATCAAAATGCTGCGACTCCTTCAGACCTCTGAAGGGGGGCTCCAGATAACCTAATGAAACACTGAACAGGCTTGGGTGCTACATGCAAGAGAACAATTCATACTCCAGGTTTGGCCAGAGGAGCAAGTGCCACAGGAGATCATCCCTTACTACCAAGTGAGAGACGAGCTGTGCATTCAAGAAAGATGAATTAAAGGTGCTATTTGGGTGATCAGGAGAACGAAGGCCCTGTCTTATGAGACAAGATTAAAAGAGCTTGGCCCGTTTAGTCTAGGGGGAAAAAAGGCTAAAAGGTGATGTGATTGCTCTCTATAAATACATCAGGGAGGGGGGGGGTTAACACTAGGGATGGTGAACAAATATTTAAGTGTTGGACAGAACAAGTTGCTATAAATTGGCCATGAATACACTAGGCTGGATATTAGAAGGAGTGAGGTCCTGGAACAGACTCCCAGTAGGAGTTGTGGGGACAAATTCCAGCTTAGCGTTGCTCCAATGGAATATCTGTCTCAAGAACATTTGTGCAGGTGATGGCATGTGTCAGTCACTGGTGTATTCCCTCAGTACCAAATGTGGGCCTGCCCCTAACTCCCCTTTGTTTCTGAGCAATAATTTCTTAGGCTGCGTTGCTCTTTTGTCCATTCCACTGAACTGGGATAATCCCAGAATGGTCATTGATCAAATTCTTCTATAGCAGTCGTTTGGAGCTTGACACATTTGAGTGGGATTGTCCAGTGGGCTTGCTTGTGGTGTTGGGGAACTGGGCTCAGTAGTTTTGGGGGTGACCGGTTCATGTTTTATATTCCTAAAATCTCATGCTTCAGGATGTGAGCTGATAGGGATCAGCAGGAGAGTTTTCCCCCCAGAGTATCCTGGACTTTTTTTTGCCACTTTCCTCTGAAGCATCTGAGATAGCTAGGGCTGAAGATGGGACAGGGATGGGGTGGACTGGTGCTCTGAGGTGGAACTGGGCATTCTTTTTCTCAGGTTTGTGTGTGGCTAGTTCCTGCTCATATGTTCAGGGTCAACCTGATCACCATACGTGGGGTTGGGAAGGAATATTCCCTAAAGGTCAGATTGGCAGTGACCTTGGGGTTTTTTAATCTACCAGCATAGTGAGGACTGGCCACAATCATATGGGTATATCTCCCTTAATCAATTCCCTGTCATTGCAGGGGACTCAGGCACTGGTGCACATTGGTACCCCTGTTCTCTGCCTGTGGCACACAATAGTTCAGCCTCCTGTTGGCTGTAACACCTTGAGGTCCAATTCTGGTTGGTGGGTTTAGTGTGAGTGGGCTGGGTGGTGTTGGTGGCCTGTGATATATAGGAGGTCAGACTAGATGATCTGGTGATCCCTTCTGGCCTTACACTCGGATTCTGTTTTATTTAGAGGGGACTGAGCAGTAATCCCAGCAGATTTAAAGATCTGACATCATGGGATGGATACTAGCTTCTCAGATGGAAGACTGTCCAGGGAAATATCTACAGGCCAGGCATCAATGCCCAAGTAAGAGCATAAATGGAACAGTGCAAGGTGTGTGAAGAATATAGTGGGCAACAGAAGGAGACTTGATTGCCTCATGAAATACCAATCAGGATGCTGGGGAATGGTCAGAACAGACCTGTTCACTTCTAATAACCCAAACTACATTAGATCACTACTCCAATTTGGAATTTGGAGGAGACAGTAGGAAGTCAGTCTGTGTGCACATGGTGGAATGCTAGCTGTTGTTGTAGCATATCTATAAATAGTTCTCTTAATAAAGAGCCAGTTAGTTTTACAAGCTTGGAATCTTTTCCTATTGTTACCCACATGAAACAAGTCCCACCATCTCTGGTTTTCATCATGATTTTCATGTAAGGCTAGTGGGTAGTGGGGGTCTGAAAGAATCAATTTTCTCTCTCAGTTGCTACCTTCCTTTTTTTATTTTCTACCAGCATTGGAGACACAGGCTCACTCTGACACCATGTAACACCCCTACTTCAGCCTGAGGTATGGAGATACTCAATACTCAGCTAAAATACAGGAGGTTCCAACAAATAGACCTTTAATGTAGCCTGGTTAGAGATCATTCTGCCTGCCAGATCCAACCAGCTCTTTTCTTAGCATTTGCAGCCATCAAATTTCTTAAAAGCACAGTGCATCCAGTGGGATCCAATACTTGCTTCTAGTTCTAAAAAAAAAAAAAAAAAAGCCTGCAACATTTTTACACACACTAAGTCTATTTTAGATATTTTTAGAGTGTTTTACTTTTATTAGCTTTAGTTTTTCTCTCCTTCTGATCCCTGAACGGTTGGACTCATGGCAACTAAAGCACCTGCCCACCTTCACCCACAGGTGAAGGGTTACAGGAAATAATTCCAATACAGTGCTCTAAAATATTCTTAAAATGCATTTTCCAAAGCAGGTGTGGTATATGAAAAGCTCATGATGGTACAAAAGGTTGATTAACATGAGTTTGGGAGGACCTGTAATGTCCAAACTCATGCTGATACAATTTTTACACCACACAATGTCTGGAGCAGCTGCCACTGTTGTGTAAAGATGTGGTGTGTGGCTGCAGAGAGTGAAGGATGTTATGGAAAGGTTCTGGATACAGAAGGCCGAACAGACTAAGGCTGGTCCCCACTACGGCTTAACGTCGACTTTAGCGACCTTAAGTCGATATAAACTGCTGAAGCTTACATCGCTGTACATGTAATGATCAAATACAAATAATTTAGCTGTTAAACACATGCCCTCTTTCTATGCATTGTGACAGATCGCCTCCTCACCCCTCTTCAAACACAGGCAGGAAACTCTTCCTTGGCTCCAAACAGTGCTCTTTATTTCACAGTGCAGGCCCCACCACCAATATACACAGCTTTATACATAGCTCTATAGCTTACAGCTCTAACACAGCTCTACAGCTTACAGCTCTACACAATTCTGTATAGTTCAGCTTAGTCAGGCCTCTAGCCTCAGCTAGCTCGCTAGCTCTCTCTCCCCCCCCCCCTCCACACTACCATACCACGACCACCCTGGGCTTCCTTCCTGGCAGGCTTTTATCCCCCTGAGGAGGCTGCCAGGTGCAACCCATCCAGGCTGATTGCTCTGCAGCCCAGGTGGCTAATTAGGCTTCTCTGCAGGGAGATTTGCAAAGGGTTTTTCTCCCTCTTAAAGGGGCGGCAGGCTGGGTCAGGCCCACCCTGCCACAGCATATTTAGAGCATATATATTTGATGACCAAAATGTGGCCATCTACTTAATATATTCTGGATGAGGATCATTAGTCAATTATTTCTTTTTCAAGGTGCATCATTACTGCAAGCTTAGACTGGAAGCAGACTAACCCGCAGCAGTAAGTGGCAGAAATATTTACTTTGGCTCTTAAATAAGAAATTTAGCTCATTCAGCATTCAGGGATGTTGGCAGTAGGAATAGCACGGGAAATACTTGGATGAACTATTCCTATAATTTCTAATGGCATCTGCACCACCTGACAGAACGGAAAATATTAAGGATTTTCCTTGTACCTATGTGAGCTTAGAACAAGAACAAAAAAATCTAAACAAAACTAAATGTTTGAAAGTGATTTAACAGAACTCACATGATCTGAACACTATAAACACGTAGCTTTAAAATATTTACCATAGGCAGAAGGGAGTAAGGCTTATTACCAGGAGTAAGTCTAAAGACTTGTTTTTGCATTAGGATTAGGGAATAGATTGTAAATGACACTTAATATAATGCCTCTTGATCTGTGAACATAGCTACCGAATCCTAAGCAGCTTCTTGAGTGACGTTGTTGCAGATGTGCGAGAAGTGAGCACATTTTTTCTGATTCACTGGTATCTCATAAATGCTACTTTAATGCTAACACTTTCATCCAAGGATCTCACGGTGCTTTCACCTCCTTGTGAGATAAGACAGTATTATTCTCCCTGTTTTATGGATGGGTAAACTGAGGTGCAGAAGATGACATGATTTTCCCAAGGTCACACAGCCAGTCAGTGACAGAGGCCAGGGGTTCAGAGTCCCAGCTCTGTGCATTAGCCACAAGACCCTTTTTCCTCTCTTGCTCCCTCCAGCATTTCCCTTCCTCCTGCTCTCGCTCTCTCAGTCCAGTCTCTCTCTTTCATCATTTTTCTTCATTGTTATACCTCTTTCCTGTTCCCCAACCTTTTCTCCTCATCCCTTGCCCCTGGTTCTCTTCCCATTACAGTCCAGTCTCCCCTTCTCCACTCCATCTGTCAGACCTGTCCCTGAATTTCTTTGCAACTCTCTCTAGCTTTACCTCCCTTATTCCATAGCCACATCCTGGCAGCTCCATTTGCTGCTTCTCAGGGCCAGGCAGTAGCTGTGCTGGCCCCAAAGTAATATAACAAGCTACCACACAGGGGACTCCAGGTTAAGTTTTGAACTCAGTCTCTCTCCCTTAGAAAGGTTGCTCTCAAAAGGTGGGGGCTCTTTGGCTTTCTGAGAGCCCCTGTATCAAAATTCTGCCACCAAACCGAGGGGAAAGCTGTGATGATTTCATGGACTCTGATGAATTTCACCCTCTCTCTGGATACTGTTAAACCACCCCTGCCAGAGACAATTCATCCTTCGGGGGCTCATAAAGTCACAAAGGTATTTTTAAGAGCAAATATTTTGCCTTTGAAATTCAGCAGGTTCTGCCAAGTCAAGGGTCAGGAACAGTATTTTCAAAAGGAAGAATACCCTCCCCAGCATTCTTTTACATGATCTACAGTCCTTTGCACACACACACATACATGCACCCTGGCTCAAATTACACAAAAACTGCATTGAGCGATGCTATCAATATATTCATCAGGAACAAAGTCAAAACAACGTCCAGCAAATTGGCACTTCATATATGTTTATTTGCCAAATGGTGCCGCTACTCCCTGAGGTTATGAGGGATATTTTAATAGGAAACAACTTAGATTTTCCAATCCTTTGCTCTTCTTCTACCACAGAGAGGTAAACATATGATCCAGGGGACTTCTTTGTTAAAATATTGGAAGCATCTCATGGGCCAGGAGAGCTGTGGAGGCAGCAAGTGTAGGCCATCTATTAGCGGGAGGAGGCCAAACATGCTCTGTACTGACCCCTTTGCCTGACTCAACAGCAGTGCTGAAATGCCCTGATGGGGATCACATCCAGTGCTTTTTGACCAGAACGGGGTGGTTTACATTGTTCCTGTGAGGGAAAATATGGGGCATATGGAGAGAGATATGGGGGTGGGGGAGGGAGAATCAGACCCTTAAAGAATTTCACCAAGTACTGAGGGCAGATCTATACTTTGGTGAACGGATGCAGCTGTGCCACTGCAGTGCTTTGGTGACAACATTGCCTGTGATGACAGGAGAGCTGTTCCCGTTGGCATAGGTATTCCACCACCACAAGAAGTGGTAGCTATTTCAACGCCAGGGCTTGGCAAATCACTTCTGCTCAGGTGGGAGAACTGCATACTTGTGCTGGAGTACCATGTTCCCCATTTCTCATCAAGTAAAGACAGGCAGAATCAAGGTCCCAATGGGTTTTTCCAGTACACCTTAGTTCCGATTTAAATGTTCATACTCCATATTGGCACCATAGGTCCACGTTTATTGGATCTCAGTAACTCTCAATTAAATTTGCGAGTAAAAGGATGTTTTTTCTAACTGCCAGCCCTGCAAACTTAGCCTGAGCTCTGAAAGTCAAGCTGGGTATTCTCTTTCTGGTGCATTGTCGTCAATAACAAAGTGATTGCAAAGCAAATTAAGCCCTCGGGGACACCTGTGCAGTCCCTTCACCTTCAGTGGGCAATTGATTAGACTTTAGTAGATAACTCTGTTGAGATCTACTAACGGAGATGAAACAGAATCCAACTCCCTCTCTCAGAGCTGTTGGCTCTGTGGGGTTAATAGGAATAAAAAGCAGTAAACTCTTTTTTGTCTGTATGACTTTGACATAGACAAGCAGCAGCTTTGTAAGATGGTGCCTTTTTTTGCTTGTGAAAGTAGAACCACAATTTAAAAATTTTTAAGAAAATGAAAGAAAAGGCCAGAAATAAATTTGTCTATTTGGAAGAAAAAAAAAACCCTACTTTTGAAGTGGCTATATGATATTTTGGCTACTTTGAACAGTCAAGGTTACACTATTCAAGAATAAATAACTCACATATGGACAAGGAATCAGCTAAGTATATGTTCTATGAATAAATGTTATGAAATTACATATACAGCATAAAGTGAAATGAAGCAGGGGCAGGTTATGACAACTGTCGGGGCACATATTTTGAATCTTGCAGTGACCTACTGTGCTTGCACGTACTTATTTAATAGGTAGGTGATTTCATAAGAAACATAATGATACATCAGAAAGCAATTTCTGACAACCATGCTCCAGCATTCCTGCTTCATCTAAATGCCATGCTGACCTGCAGAGATGGAGTGCTTGCTGGTGAGAGGATTTTGGAACCACTGAATTGAGAGCAGATGACAAGATAAAATCATAATGTTCTAACAACAGAGTGAGCTAATGATTGAGCAATATTTCTGCAGAGCAGGCTTTGAGATGACACAATATTCTCAAACACACTAACCTTGAACAGAATGAATGAATAATGCCCATAACATAAACACTACAAAGGAAATCCATTTAAAGCTAAAAACTTCACAGTCAACTTTCTAACTGGCTCTAAAAATCCACTTGAAAACTTTTCTGTTTACTGCCTTTAATTATGCTTAACTTTAATCTTGGCTTGTTGGTAAATCTCACTGAAACTTAAGAATAAAGCCATGTATGAACATAGCACGTACTGTACTGAAATTTACTGCATTTAAATTTTACTTGAGAAATTCCTGTTTGTATTATATTGTGTAGTGTATTGTTTGTGTACTGAATAATAATTTATAAAGACATGAAGAAAGAACAGAGGCACAGAGAGGTTAACTCTGGGTTGGGCAGAGGGCCACATTGGGGAATAGAAATGATATAGCATGCTCACAAAGTTGGGGCTGGGGGGCGGGAAGGGGTGCAGATTTCGGCTGGGGGTACGGGCTCCAGAGTGGGGCGGGGGATGAGGGGTTTGGAGGGCAGGAGGGTGCTTTGGACTGGGATTGAGGGGTTTGGAGGGTGGCAGGGGAATCAGGGCTGGGGCAGGGGGCTGGGGCATGCTTAAGGCTCGAGGGTGGGGGGAGGGTGCAGGCTCCAAGCGGTACTTACCTCAACCAGCTCCTGGAAGCAGCGGCATGTCCCTTCTCCATCTCTGACCTGGCCAGGCAGCTCTGCAAGCTGCCCTGTCCACCGGCACAACCCCTGTACTCCCATTGGAGCGCCGGAGGGGGCCACTGGAGTGAGGCCATTGGAGTGCGTGGAAGTCGGAGGGGGGCCAAGCCACAGCTTCCGGGAGTGGCCCCCGACACTGTGCCCCAGCTACAGCACTGGAGCAGGGCCATGAGGCTGCTTCCTGGAGCCACCTGGAGGAGCCCCCGACCCTGCTCCTTGGCTGGAGCACTAGAGTGGGGCAAGCCCCAGACCCCATTTTTTATCCCATTTTTATCCCATTTTTTATCCCATTTTAGCCTTTAAAATGGGATAAAGGCTATTGTGGAGAAACTAAATGAATTCTTTGCATTGCTTTTCATGGCTGAGGATGTGAGGGAGATTTCTGCACCCGAGCCATTCTTTTTAGGAGACAAGTCTGAGGAACTGTCCCAGATTGAGTTATCATTAGAGGAAATTTTGGAACAAATTGATACATTAAACAGTAATAAGTTATCCGGACCTGATGGTTTTCACCCAAGAGTTTTGAAGGAACTCAAATGTGAAATTGCAGAACTACTGACTATGATATGTAACTTATCATTTAAATCAACTTCTGTACCAGATAACTGGAGGATAGCTAATGTGACACCAATTTTTAAAAAAGACTCCAAAGGTGATCCCGGCAACTACAGGCTGGTAAACCTAACTTCAGTAAGATTAAAACTGGGTCTGGGACTATTAAAAAGACTGGTACTATTCAGCTTGGAAAAGAGAGACAGCCAAGGGGGATATGACAGAGGTCTATAAAATCATGACAAGCGTGGAGAAGGTAAATAAAGAAGTGTTATTTACCCCTTCACGTAACACAAGAAGCAGGAGTCATCCAATGAAATTAATAGGCAGCAGTTTTAAAACTAACAAAAAGGAAGTATTTCTTCATACAATGCACAGACAGCCTGTGGAACTCATTGCCAAGGGATGTTGTGAAGGCCAAAATTATAATTGGATTTAAAAAAGAACTAGATAAATTCATGGAAGTTAGATAAATTCTGGAGGTTAGATAAATCCTAGATAAGTTCTGGATGTCCCATAGCCTCTGATTGCCGAGACTGGACAACAGAGGATGGATCACTTGATGATTGCTCTGTTCTGTTCATTCCCTCTGATGCACCTGGCATTGGCCACTGTCGGCGGACAGGATACTGGCCTAGCTGGACTATTGGTATAACCCAATGTGGCCGTTCTCATGTTCACTGTTAACCCACTAAACTCCAGTGAGCCTGATTCTCCATTGCACCTTGGATAGTCATTATGCTTGTGCAAAATGAGTGTAATACACTACCACTGGCATGAGGAAGTGGAGAATGTTGATTTGGTAGCCATTTATACTTCTTTTCCATAGTCATATGGATAACTGTACCAGGTGCAAGGCAGTGGAGAATCAAGCTCCAATGTTCTCATGATAAATTACTTAATATCTTTATGTTTCAGATTTTGTAAGCTAAACATACACCTGACATACACAATATTGGTCCAGTTATCCGAAGCCACAAACCCAGAACAGAGAAAAAAGCTGTCACCCACATATCCACTGTCTCCCTCAGTTTGTGCAGCAGTTTACAGGCAGCATGGGATTTTTGAAAACTACACATGCCGCACCCTTTGTCTAAGTTTTCTTTTCAAATATAATCCAGAGGGTGTCCCGCAGTGACCTGAAAACTGGTCCAAGTAAGAGCTTTATAGTATCAAAAAGGATATTATCTTTTCCCTCTTCATACTTTTTTCCATTTTACATGTGAGAAAACAGACACGGAGTTTAAGTGATTTACCTGGAGGTAGGGGGTGTACTAGGATTTGGTGATTCAGCATGGACCTTGCTGATAATGTGACTAATCCTGATACTAATTTATAGTACAATCTTGAGCAAGTCACTTAACTTCTCCGACCTTCGGTTTCCCCATCTGTAAATTGGGGGTTATGCCCTAACTCATAGTAGTGCTGTGAGGCCTCCCTAATTAACATGTGTATGGTGCAAAGTATTATTAAGATTAATCAGTAGCAAAGGTGGAAGGAAAACTCAGGGGTGTTTGTTCTTAGCCCT
The DNA here is from genome assembly GCA_032164245.1 of Sternotherus odoratus. Lineage (NCBI taxonomy): Eukaryota > Metazoa > Chordata > Testudines > Kinosternidae > Sternotherus > Sternotherus odoratus. The sequence goes on along the minus strand of JAVMKO010000001.1, from coordinate 132,810,856 downwards.
GTAGTCATTCCTCTAGGCCATATAGATTTTAGCAGGGCACAATTCCACTAGTAGCAGTCGCCATGGGCTTTCTAAAGTGTTGGTAGAGGGATGGCAGAAACGTAAAGTCTTTGTACATTTCCATTATACTAAAGCCCTTGTCAGCACCCTCAACCGAAACTATAGATTGGGTAAAAAAAAAAAAAATCTAACAGCAAAACATATGAAGTATGTTTGAAAAAACAGAAAATGAGCTTAATTATCTCCTTTGTGCCTGGTATTTTCATTTCTGCTCATTCAAAGTACAAAGTACTACTAAAACGGTAGCATTTTATACCCACTTTACATAGGCGTAAACAAATCACATGGGGTGCAAGCTCACTGTTCATAACTTTAAAAACCTGCTTCAAAGGGTCAGCTTGATCTTCAAGTCTCAGTAATGTCTACAAAACAAGCCAAGTTTCAACACATTTGGTTAAACTAGCATTGAATTATGCATGTGCACATTTTTTGATTGTGGTTTTTAATATATAGCACCATTACTCAAAAATGGATGGATACATTTTGCTGAAAAATTCCAGATAAATTCGCCTGTCTCTAACCAAGAATGGAATATTTTCATTTGAAAGGAATCAATTGGTTAAAGTTATGAAGATTTCAAATAGGAGATCGGATACATTATAAAGGAAGTTACATTTGAACCTCAACTACCAGCACAGTCATCATTCCTGTTAAAATAAACCTGCAGCCAAAGGGTCTGTCCATTTAATCCACTGTTTTATGAAGGAAATTAGCTTTTGTCAATTAATATGGTCACAATCAGCTACATTCTAACACAGGATTTTGATTGGAAAATGTTTAAAGTGGTCAAGTCAGATACTCATATATATAAGCTAGTGTATAAAATTGATTTCTTTTTTGAAAAGGAGGAGGTGAATCATATGTATAAACCCCATGTTTTTAATAATTTTAATGTGTAAACATTTTCTTATGTGAGGATATTAAATTGTACTGTTGCCAGTGAAAGGTCAATAAGTGTTCCAAAGTGCTTTTGTGTCTTGTAAATATTTAGCATGTTGGCCCATCTAACAGTTAATAAGCTTGAGAACCTTTTTTTAGATCTCTCTGTGTGTGAAATACTATTGCTGTATTCTAAAGGCTGCAGAGCGAGAGGACTGGTCATCGCAAAAGGGAAGAGTTTTTGTTCTGTTTCCCTTGGCTGATTAACTCCACAGGAAAAACCTAATAATAATCATACTTAGCACTTACAATAGTACTTTTCCTCTGCACATATCAATGTGCTTTACAAAGGCAAGTAAGTGTCACTGCCCCCATTTTACAGATAGGAAACTCAGTCACAGAGACATGAAGTGACTTGCTGAAGGCCAGAAAGTGAACCAGTGGCAGAGATTGGAATAGAACCCAGGTCTCCTGGCTCTCGAACCTGTGTTCAAGCCACTTACCTAGAATAAATGAATTGGAGCAAATGCTGATGCTGCAAAGTCCTGGCAAAACTCAGATACAAATAGATTACAGGAAAGCAAAAAAGATGCTGCCAACTCTACAGACTACTTTCCAAAAATACATCAGAGAAAAACAAATCAGGGAGATTCATTGGATATCGCATTACATGTGCTTCAACATCTGTTCATTTTCAGTGTGAAAAACGGAGTTGCTCTGTCACCATAAGGACTCCAGAGGCAATACTTCTGAGAGGTTCAGAGGCAGAAATCCTTCCATTTGAAATAAACGCCTTTTTATTATTACAATTTATATGAAAGCTTTATAACAAAAGTACATATGATCCACTTATCAAACACACTAGAATTCCTTTAGCCCAATGCAGATAGAAACATGAGTTGGAAACTAGAGATACACTAATGTTATGTCTCAGCTTTAGATTTAAACAGTAAAGTGAAACCCAATAGTTTCCTTCAGTGTTCAATGAATGCAACGTATATTGGTCAAACTTATAAAACAAACATCATTGCAGATGATGGACAGTCTGCCAGCTGTTTATTGCTTCAATTTATATTGTAGCAGGTAACTAAAAGCCACACCATTGCACACACCACAATACACACCATTTTGTCAGGATACCTGGGTAATCACCACAGCTCTTGCAAAAAAATTTATTGGATCCTTAATGATCACTAGTAGAGCTGGCTGGAGGACAATTCCATTTTGGGGAAACTTTCAAGGTTTCAAAATGTGTTTTCAGTCTCCACTGAAATGAAAATATATTCAAACATGAGCATGTGTGTGCCTTGGAGGTTAGGACAGTGGCCTGGTATGTGGGAATCTGCCTCATTCAGAGTAGAGGTTTTCAGCCTAGATCACTATAGACTCATAGACTTTAAGGTCAGAAGGCACCATTATGATCACTTCGTCTGACCTCCTGCACACGCAGGCCACAGAATTTTACCCACCCATTCCAGCAATAAATCTCTCACCTATATCTGAGCTACTGAAGTCCTCAAATCTATGAATCAGGTAGAGTGGGGACTTGAACTGGGTCTCCCACCAGGCTGCGGGATGAGAGCTCTCCCAAGCACTCTCTCTAGTAAACTTCCCAATAAAAACTTCATCGAAACAATCACGACTCCTTGAAACATTTGAGCTCTGATGAACTTTCATTTTGGGAAAATGTTCCAATCAGCTCTAATCATCAGCCATTACTTTGATTTTACAGCTCACCTCAGTAAATAGCACCTCAGAGTCCAGGGACGGATTTAGGGGCAGGCGACCCAGGTGACTGTCTGAGGTGCTGGGCTTGCCAGGCACCAAGTTTGGGGTGTTGTTTTCATGTCTGATTATATATGGCATGAATAAATACAGATTTACAGATCCTATTGGGCAAATGTATCCTCTTCTATGATAAGGATAAATCATGCATGCAGAACATGAATCAAAGCTGAAGAATGAGTTACAAATGCAATAAAAAATAAGGTATTCAAAAGTTTAATAAATGGGGTGAAAGGGGTACCAAAGACACGCCTGACCTGCAGTGCCATTTGGTCTAGGGCAGGTCCTGTCAGACAGTACGCTGTCCCCAACACTGTCCTAGAGAACTGCCAGCCAGCACTAGAGCTTGTAGAGTAGACAAAGACAGATTTTTTATTAACATTTTCATAATTTTCCCCCATTTTTTTACTAGCTCTAAATCAGAGAGGAACACTGCCACCTACTGCACTAAATCAGCAGCACCACTTCCTGCAGAGCAATAGAATTCCCATAGACACTGACCAGACCATACACTGCTTACTGGATAAGACATGATACGATCATAGACCACAGTGGTGGGAAGCTATTTGTCACCAATAGTTGTTGATAATGCTACTAACTCCAGAATTAAAAAGTTAAATTAAGTTCTGAGTGTCAGTTCAGAGCAACTGCACCTGTATTTCACTCTCCTAGTCCAACAAGGGCATCTGCTCTAGGTTTCTGACTTCTCAGCCGCCACCTCTCTTTGGTAAGCACTCTGGTCCCTCTATCTCCTGGCCCACTTTTTCCCAGGCTGCACAGTTCCTTAAACTATGTTATTCCCAGCAAGCCAGACAGCCTAAAGAGCCTGGGTCTATGCATTGCTTTCTCTTTGATGGCTTATGAACAGTGTGAGTGGTATGCAATCAGTCCTTCAGCCACCACTAAGAGGTTTTTCCGTGGTTACAAGCTCACAACGTTTTCTCAGAACAAGAACAGTCCAGAAATGGTCAGTCTTTTCTTTATACAGTTTGAGCTTTCAAACTTCATAGTCTGGGAATAGGTAATGAGCAGACAATAGTTCTCACCTCAGGGCACAGCTTCAAAAGATTGGATCGGGAGGTGGGAATTTGCATTCACTTTCCTCCAGTTACTGCCTAAGAAGTCCATTCAACTTTAGTTGTCCCAAAAGTTTCTCCTGGCCTGGCATATTGTTTAAAATAGTCCTTTGAGGTTCACAATACTTCCCAAGATTTACCTTGGCCACCTTTCCCCACTACAGAAATTACATACAATCCCACAATAATACATATACTTTGCATTTAATACGATCGACTCCAAAGATACTTAACCTTAATTCAATAAGTCTTTTCAAGGATATTGTGGGAAATTGCCCTATCTGTCACACTGAGAACAGTTAGAGGCTCCCAAATAGGAGAACAAAGTTCTGTTCCATTGTATGCTCATTTTCTCAGGCTTATAAATCAGGCACACGTTATCCAACTAAAACATAGCTGACTTGGGAGCTCTCTTTCCAGTTGCAGTCAGAGTTCTTATTAGTAAGATTGTATGTGGCAAATTGCACAGTGGAAGCTGTTAAGCGAATAATATTGCAGAGTTTGGAATCCCTAACGCTAGGTCAATGGAGGATGAGGAGCTAGTGGTTATTGAGATAAAGTCCAAGATCAGAGTTTGAGGGGCCATTAGGAATTATATGAGAAATAAAGGAGACAAAACGTAAAGACCTATTTATACATTCTTGAAAGAGTCAACAATTGCCTGATACAGATTGGATTGGCCAGAGCAAATAAATTTAGCGAGGTACAAATGACAGAATGTGAGACAGAATACAATATCAGTGCAATGACACAAAAACTGGTGGCAGTTCTGGAATGTTGTCTACTTCACAACATTAATGCCTTGTCCAGACCAGTCATGTGAACTGGGGTTTTCATATGTAAAAATATTTTTCACAACATGGGACAGTACTGATCGTAACTGTGTGATTTTATGTAATTCCTCTTACTTTTAAGCAGGGTTTCTGGAAAGAGAAAAAACTCCACTCCCCAAACCCATTGTTTTGCCGACCTATCCTTTGGACTGCATACACTGTTGGCAACATTTGTACATCTGGAGATGGCTTGAGTAATTCACAGCAATTTATTACACAAATTTAGCCTTTTCCTTTGTGTGAATCATCTGCCCCCACTATATCACAGTATAATGTAACAGAAATGTTCTGTTGCTGCTCTTATGTGAATGAAGAGTTCTTACGTGATTTGTGGACAAGTGGAATAATTAAATCATTATATTATGTCTTGATACTCCACAGACTCAAATTCATTTTCTTTATTACCTTGTTCTTTGTGTGTAGTAATCTTACAAAGTTTTTAGTTTTGCTTTTGGTTAATGCCTAGAAAAAACCACGGAAAACATTATTTTGTCACAAAAGCAATTGAAAACTTTTTTGGGTGACCCCTGCATGAAGCTTCAAAACTGTAAAACAATTAAACAAAGAAATACTGTAGCCGAGTGGTGTTTTTAAAAAGTTAGACAATAATATATGTATTTGGATTAAAAACTAGGAGACTTTCTCTTGCTAAATAACACAGCTGCTAGAACTTTGCAATATACCCAGCACAGTTCTCCACATCTACATAACAACAGATCTGATTTCCCTCCTGATCACACAGATCAGGGGGGAAGTCAATTGACTTACTTAGGATTTGCACCAGTTAGAGGAGGAGCAGACCCCAAAAGTCTGACTCTTCAGGAATCCACAGGTTTGCTTACACAGCTTATTGCATAGTTTATTTCCTCTCACCTCCTCCTATGCCCCCAAATTCCACTTGGTCAAAACCCAGTAACATTCCAATCTTTTGAAAATGAATTTAAGCCTTTAAAAAAAATCTTAAAATGTATGAACCAGCCACATAAACTGCCACTAGAGTTAAATCCTCATCAGTGAGCTTTGGATCAGGCCCAGTGAATGAGGATCTTTCCACTGACTTCAACAGCTTTGGACCAAATCCTCTTCTGTTTTCTAACGGGAGGTGAAAACAGTGTTTTGGGGCTGAATTCTGCTCTGTCCAGTTGCTTGAGGAGGAGGATGGACATTGTAGAGACGAATTAGGCCTCTGGCCTTTTCTGGGGTTTGATTTTTACCTTTTGGGAAGCTCTCAGACGGGCACAGTTATAAAAATTTGACGTGGGGAGGGAAGGAGAAGAGAGAGAATTCGTGCACACTGAATCCTGATGCCCAGGGCATGAATTCTTGAGTGGGGACATGTGGGGGAAGGGGGAGGAGGAGAGCGAAGAATGATGCATTAAAATGTTTCTTTTAAAGAGCATGCATCCCCTGGCTTCACACCACAGCATATGCAGGTGCTGGCTGAGAGGGGCTGCCCAATCCTCTAGCCAGTAGACAGCATCCCTGGGAGAAAGGGGAACGGACAACATGGTGTGCAGGCCAGCATGGGAACCAGATGTTGCTCTTAGCACTTTCCTGAGGGCTAGAGAGAGATTCTGCTTTGCTGTTTGTGCAGGGTGGGAATTGACTTCCTCTTCCAGTGCTTCTGCACAGTACAGGAGAGGGTCTTCCCCTCACCCTGACTGGAAAATATAAACTGTAATTAGACATTAATCTACTTTTTTGTAAAGTGGGACATCAGGTTAAAATAAAATAGTTTAAAACTATTAAAACATACACAACACTCGTCAGTCCTAAAGAATACTCTTACCTTCCCTACAAAAGTTAGAAGACGATTATTTCACAGAGTATATTTTAAAAGTGAATTAGATAATACAGAGTATAAGAATTAAGGAGACAGAGAAAAAGTTAAGGAGTAGAACAGGAATTTCAAACACTTGTTTACACTTGTATATTTACTTCAAAGTAATGGCCCCAGTGAACTCGCTACCTTATGAAGTATCAAATGAACCTAAGTTTTCTCACTGGAGTGTCAGTTTTGGACAGAGCACCCCTCTGTCCATCTTCCCTTTTCTCAATGACACAGCAGCTTGTAACATTCCAGTGACCTATCATTTTTGGTCTCTCTATACTGAACCTGCTTGCCAGATGTGATGGCTGGGAATGAGAAACCCTGAAGAAGGTTCTAAGCAGAAACACACCAATTCCCAGCAGCAAGTTTTCTAGTGTATTCTCTGTTGAAATGAGTATCTAACAAACTCTTCTAAATAGCACATTTCCAAAGATATATTTGTGGCACTGAAATTCAGTTCTGTCTGTTTCTGGATGAATACCATGCAAAAGTGAATGCTGATTTGAGTAAAACAATTAATTTGATTAGATGGTATTTTTGTTTCATTACATTCATTATCCATGGACATTCATGTATTTCGTTCATGAGGATGTTCATGCAAATGGAAGGTTTCATGAATAGCTGTGAAAATGTGTATTTGCTCTGGAAGTGTTCACATGGCCACCTTGAAAACTCTTTGGAGATTTGGGTGTAGAAACAATACAACACAGCTAGGTGACTAATAATACAGCTCAAGCTCTGAACATTCAAAGTTGTCATAGCAAATAGTTTGCAAATGACCCAGAGGGTGGGATTCATTCACTTAAACCATTCATTGGATAACTTTGAATAACCAAATTCATAAAAATCTTTTCATGGCTAGGGTGACCAGATGCCCCGATTTTTTGTCTCTTTCTTCTTATATAAGCTCCTATTACCCCTCCCTCTCCTACCCCTTGTCCCAATTTTTCACATTTGCTGTCTGGTCACCCTATTCATGGCTCAGCTGGCTCTGAGCTCTGAAATCCACCTGCTGACATAAGTCAGTCTCCTGTGGGGAGGTTGCAGCTGAGGAAAGCACCTCAACCTCGCCTCTGATGAGAGGTCTGTATAGGGCCAATGGTGCTGCCCATGGAAGGGGCATGGCCAGATCAGTCAGATGATATGCCGATTAAGCCTATCTTCTCAGGAGCTTCTACAGTCAGGACTCCAGGGCAGAAGCAGAAGTTGTGCTCCACAAGTGTGACATACCGGAACTGTAATCAAACTGTGAGATCTGTCACTCATCTGAGACCCAAATGTATCTTAGTCACACTCACATGTGATGTATTTAACACTAGCTCATTTCCATCAGAAATGCGGCATCATGAGATGAGGTTATGGAAATACGAGTATAAGAAAATAAATCTCACATCATTTCAAGCTCCTTTCCCTGCTGTTTTTCCATCGTGTGCTACTTTGGGAATAACTGTTTCACGTTGTATTCCATTATACAAAGAATGGTGTTTCTTTAGCAATTGCTTTAAAAAGTGATTTAAATATGTTATTTATTTCCTTCCCCCCTCGAACAAAGCTTTCTGTTTCCATTGAAGCTAAAAAATTCCATTGTATGCATAATCTTTTATGAGTACATTCTTGGAATACTTTATTTCTTAGAATTGTAACAGTTCCATTTATAAAAAGGAATGATACTGATAGCAATGTTAGGAACTTCCAGAGGGGAACCACTCAGACCTTTAAATTTCCATATTAGTCCTGTTCCAAGAAGAAGAAGAAAAAAGCCTCGATCACATAGTTTAAATTCTTTCAAAAAAACAACTTCACATGCCAAGCTAAGAGGATAGGAAAATTGGGTTTCACTTCCTCCATCAAATCTCACAGCTTTCCAAAGACAGCTTCAGTTCAAGCTTCTAATCAGGCCCAGTTGCAACCTGATTTAAACTAAAAAAATCAGATGTTCCCAGCTAGTTCCACAGCTGATAAGATACCAAGCTGATGTGGTTTGGAGTTCTGAAACAGTATAGGGCCAGATAGTGGCTGCTTGTTGTGTGAATGTACAAAGGGTAGGGACGACTCAGGGAGAATGTTTTCATGACAATCAACCCCAGTGCTTATACTCCTTGATCCCCAGAAGCCATAGCTGAATAATGGGGCTGTGTGGGTGGGGCTGTGTGTCTTCTAGACCTATTCCATTAAGAGAGAGTATAGTCTTTTGAAGTGTGTAGCAGCTACTGCCCCTTAGCTCTCTCCTCCAGAGGCCCCTGGTGGTATTCTTTACAGCATTTCTCCGGTATTTCTTTCAGCACTTTGCAGGCAGGCAAAGGCCTCCTTTTGCACCCCTCACCCCAAACACCATGGCTGCAAAAGTCTAGTCCACAAGCAGTAGATTTGTTCTTTGGGATTTTTTTTTTTAAATGAGAAGCCACATTCCCGTTTCTAATGAACGTGCTATGGCTCAGTTTGACAAACACACTGAAACCATATTAACACAACTGACTAATCATAGTCTCCCATTGCCCATGGGAATTCCTCCACATTAATAGCATTGTCTTATGGGGCCACCTGTTAGGAACACCAGACAACTAGCAGTCCCTAGGACAATCCATATAACAGTGAAACCTCGATTTAACGGACTAATTGGGGCGAGGGGGTGTCCGTTAAAGCCCAAAGTCCGTTATTTAATAATTTTTAAAAATCATTAAATAACAGGACTTTTGGCTTTAATGGACACCCCCTCACCTGAATTAGTCCCTTATATAGAGGTTTTAGAAGCTGTCAAACCCCCCCCCCCACCTGCCTGGCTCCCCGCAACGGGGAGCCAGGCGGGTGGGCTGAGAGCTCCCGCCTGGCTCCCCGCTGCGGGGAGCCAGGCGGGAACTGTCAGCCCGCCCGCCCAGCTCCCGCAGCGGGGAGCCCGGCGGGAGCTGTCAACTCGCCCGGCTCCCCGCAGCGGGGAGCCCGGCGGGAACTTTCAGCCCGCCCGCCCAGCTCACTGTCAACCCCCCGCCGGGGTCCCCGCAGCGGGGAGCATGTCGGGAGCTGTCAACCCCCCCCCCCCGCCCGGCTCCCCGCTGCGGGTTTGACAGCTCCCGCCCGGCTCTCCGCTGCGGGGAGCCGGGCAGGAGCTGTCAAACCGGCCGGCTGGCTCCCCTCTGCGTTGCGGGGAGCCGGGCGGGGGGGTTGACAGCTCCCGCTCTGCTCCCCCCAGCAGGTTGACAGCTCCCGCCCGGCTCCCCGCAGAGGGGAGCCGGGCGGGAGCTGTCAGCCCCCCCGCCCGGCTCCCGGTTGCGGGGAGCTGGGCGGGGGTGCGGGGGGGTTTGACAGCTCCCGCAGGGGTCCCTGCTGCGGGGAGCCGGGCGGGAGCTGTCAACCCAGCCGGCTCCCTGGGGTGGGAGCTGGCAGCCCCCAATAACGGATTTCGGATGCATCGGAAATTTTGTCCGTTGCATCCGAAGTCCGTTAAATCGGGGTCCGTTAAATCGAGGGTTTACTGTAATCCATTTCCCTGCACTGTCATCATGATTTTTGGTTTCCTACAAATCGACTGAGATAACTAGCACATATTGTAGCACATACATAGTATTCTGCTCTAGTATTTCTGCTGTGACAGTTACTCATGGACACAGAAAGATCATGACACTGGAACAGTGGACAAAAAAAAGTTCAAAATTCAATAACGAGGTAATAAGAGCATAAAATAAACACGTCAGCCCATCATCATTCCGTACACCATCTCATTAACCTCAATACAAGTTGTCAGAATTAAGTGCTTATGATCCCCTTCCCACAGTGCCATTTCATTAGATTAGAAACAGGGTATTAAAAGGGTTTTCAGTGCTTAGTTGTTGCAGATCAGCACTTTATGGGTCAGATTAAGGGATTCCTAAAGTCTACCTGAGTTCCTTCAATAGCTTTTATTTTTATTCCTTCCTAAATATTTGCTGAGATGTGAGCATTCTGAAGAAGAGTAGCAAATCATTCTATTTTTATAAACCCTTGGAAAAACTGCATACATGTACCTGCATGTTATTCTGCTGTATAATACATGACAAAGTATGAATGTGGTAACATACAACTTGAGCCAAATTCTACCCTAAAATGCATGCATGCTGCCCATACCAATTCTGAATTTAATTACTGTAACATTCACCTTTCCAGACTTCTCACCTTCCTTCCTCCAGTCTATCCAAAATACTAACACATTACATTATTTCTGTTCATCACCTCCAACTCTAAATTTCTTAATTGGGTTCCTATCTTTAATATTAACAAATTCAAGTTACTTATCCTTTCCCTGAAGATCTTACATAGTCTTACAACTACTGATATCTCTGATTCCTTTTCTTTCTCTTCTTTTAGCAACTTTTCTAAACGATTTCTTGGAAAATATGCAAGTTGTATAATAAATAATGAAACTATGCAGTTGCAAGTATATTGAAATTCTCAAGACTTTATAAACAGTGAACTAATACTCCTGTAAATTAGCAGTGTTGTTATGCCCATTTTTACCAAAGGGTAGCTTGAGGCACGTTAAGACACTTGATCTAGGTCACACACTGAGATTCTGTAGCAGTATCAGGACTAAAATGTAGGACTATTGGCTCCCTTTCTTCTCCTGTAATGACTAGATAGCACAAATGGAATGATTCAATTCCTTAGGACTTCTGAAAAGCCATGAAAACATTATTAGAGAGGCAAGGTGGGTGAGGTAATATCTTTTACTGGACCGACTTCTGTTAGTGAGAGATACAAGATATCACCCATCTTGTCCTTTTATTATCCGGGGACTGACAGGGCTATAACAACACTGCATACATGAAAATATTGGAATTTTGCAATTTTAGCAAATAGCAGATTAAGTCTTTTATTAGTACAGATGGTTCCTGATTTATGCAAGCGTTCCATTCCGGAACACCTTGCGTAACTTGGAATTTGTGTAAGTCGGAGACATATCTCTGACTATTACACACACACAGCCTGGAGTCCCCGTCCCACACTCTGAACCCCTAATTTCTGGCCCCGTGCTGGAACCTGAAGGGGGGATGGAGTGAGCGAGGATGTGACCTCGGAGAAGGGACGGGGTCAGGGCAGGGCCTCGGAAAGGGGCAGGTACGGGTGGGGCAAGGGTGTTCAGTTTTCTGCAATCGGAAAGTTGGCAACCTTAGCGGAGAGATCAGTCTCACCGTAGGAGATGCAGCAACAAACATAGATATTCAGAACACAGCAGCATCTCTGCAAGCTGGTGGCCTGGCTCAGGAGAAAGAAGTCACACAAGAAAGCAGGGGGTTTCTTCAACATAGAATGGTTATAACCAGAGCAGAAGATTTCACCCACACCTTCCAGCTAGGTTTCAAACTAATCCTATAACCCTGGTGTGACCCTCTCAAAGGCATTCTTCCACTCTGTCTCTCAATCATCCCATTTGAGCATCTGTGTAAGGAGAAAGGGAGGCTGAATCCTTGTTTACTGGGGACCTGGCAGAGCCACTAGCCTTGTCATGCATCTTAAACAGATTTAGAATCCAACAAGCAATTCAATAAAAATCCAAAATGACATCCGGGAATTACTCTGCCCTGGGTGATAATTTCACATGAGAAATCAACGGTAGAGACATGTGTGTACCCAAGAATATTAGCTGCCTGCTTCAAATAGTGTATATACAAATCCAAGTATCTCAGAATCACCAAATTCTTTCGAATAGTCAATGGGTAAGAAGTTCTGGGTTAAAGCTGCGTGAACTCTGCTGGAACTGTGCTCTAAGGCTACAAGGGTATGTAAACTTAACAGTGCTTCCCAAACCAACTGATTTGATGTCTCTGACTAATGGTTAAGCCTTCCCACTATGGGTTTGTGTGCTTGCTTAGTTGAATAGACAGCAATCCATCTAAAGTTCACTTTAATGAATACATGCAATAAAATTGGGGTGGGGGAAACCACTCCAAAACTTTGGGGTTTGGAACATTATTCAAGCACAGAACATTGGCTACCTTCAAGGTGAGGAAACAAAACATGAAATTATTCAGTGGAGGCCAGCACAATCATTTGAATTTGGCACCCAGACCAATGCAGAGCTACTGTATAGGAATAAGGATGAAAAATAAAACGAGAGCAATGAATTGACCAGAGTATCAACTGCAAATAGTGACAGCAAGCAACCATATTTAATACTGATATAGCACTTATCCTCAATGCACTTTACAAAGATTAACTGTTTAAACCTCATTAAAAAGATATGATTATCACTCCAATTTTATGGATAAGGAAACGAAGGTACAGAGGTTAAGGCCCTCCGATTCTTCCCCAATTCCTGTAACTTAAGGAAAGCCTGGCTTTGCAGATCCAGGCTGGAGGGGATACAGCAGGTGTTTAGAGAGAGTGCTACCACTTCAATTTTATGGGAACTCCGTGGGCTTTAAATCTAGAAACAAGGATTAGGAGCTAGAGCAGAAATGGGAAGGATTGGAGGATGGCTGTCATGTCCCTGTCAGGTACTTTCCACCAGACCTGTTGGGGAAGCCTATGTCAGTTACTGGTGACCAGACAGCAAATGTGAAAAATCAGGACAGGGTGTGTGTGGCGGGGGGGGGGGGGGGGGGGGGGGGGGAGATAGGAACCTATATAAGCAAAAGACCCCAAAATCGGGACTGTCCCTATAAAATCAGGACATCTGGTCACCCTACAGACTCTTCAATAATTTGTGTTGCTTCCCCTTTTGTGTTGGGGAAATCACAGACCCCCTGGGTAATCATAGACAGGATAGCTTCTGACTCCAGGAAGACAGCAGTAGTATGCAGGCAAGGGTCTCCATGCAGAATCCCATTTAAAATGTGGTCCCCTGACTTATTTTATGGTGTCTCTGAGGCTTAAACCTATAAACCAAGTCCCCGTGTGATTTGTGGAGGTTCACGTATGAAGTCAGGAGTCAAACTGGGGATGTATGTTGATAAGAAAATACACTGACAATAAAAACTGTGCAGAAAAGCTGGATCCCATGTTCTGTGCAAAATGATTCATTATATACGTATATACATCTAAGCAAGAAAGACACATTAGCTCAAAAGATGATGGTGACACATTTTGAATGCCTGGGATGCTATTACAATCTAACATTTTGGCTTGATATTTTTACCCGGTGTTCAATTAACCCTTTGGAGGTCATGTACCTTTATGGTATAAACTGAACACTCAGGGGGTAAGCAGACTTGAGACTGCCTGTATTCTAAAGGGTTAATGGAAGTGGATTGATTTATGTTAGGTGACTTCTTTTTCTGGTTAGTGGGAAATGGAGGTTTTTATTTAGAAAATTAAGAACAAATCTGAATTCAATCCACACACTACGGCTATTATCTGTGCTATAACCGAGAAGCTAATGGTAAATGGATTTATATACAATTCTGAAGAAGTGATCTAAGTAGAAGAGTAGCACACAAAGTGCCACACGAGATGAAAGGATAATGTCTATCATCATTCGGTCTTTGCAGGATAAAAGGCAGGAGGAACTGAATGCTATCTTACTTTGGTGAAAACTACACCATCCTCCTCATTGTATATAACAGACTAAAGTAAATGGGGCTGTGTGGAAGTTTGGGTTGGAAATCCTCTTCCCTTGGCAAGAACAACTCCTTAGCCTGAGCTCGAATGGGGGCTGACCCCTGTAGCAGGGCTGTGACTCACCCCTGCGGCGCCTCCTGCTGGTTTGTCCAGGGAATTAGCTCGTCAGCGTCCAGAGCGCCCTCTGCAGGCCGATGTCCCGCTTGCTTCTGGCCCCGTGTCCCTCCCGGACCCCGGTGCCCTCTTCCTTTGGGTGCTGTACCCCTGCAGTACCCTCTCAGGTGTTAGGGTCTCCCCTCCCTGGGGAACCCCCAACCCCTATCCCCACCTTGCCTCAGTCTAGGCAACTGCCAGTCACCACTTGCCCCCATTCACTGGGGCAGACAGCAGTGTAATTGCCACTCATCACCGGCAAGGAGGGTTTGGCCTGCTGCCTCTGCCTCTAGAGCCATGGGCTGCCCACTGCAACCCCATTACCCTTTGTTGGGCCTTCCCATAGGCCCTGCAGCCTGGGGGTTTTCAGGCCAGAGCTTCCCCAGCTCCTCTTGCCTTGCCCCAGACCTGCTTCACTCTAGGTACTTACTCAAGCTCCTAGCAGCCAGGCCTGTCCACCTCTGCAAACAGAGGAGACTCTCTCAAACTCCCTTTTTATCAGGGCCATCTGGGCCCTAATTGACCCAGCCGCAGCTGTGGCTGCTAGGCCTAGTCAGCCTGGAAGCTGCTTGCCCCAGCCACAGCCCTTTCCTTGGCAGTTTTCAGCCTGTTTCCATAGGAGTGGGGCAGCCACCCCACTACACCCCCAGCTACAAGGGGGTTCCTGGCCAGTGGAATCTTGATTACCTAGAATTGGTGATCACACCTTTACCCTCCAGAGACGAGGGACTCGGCCTCTCTTCTGTGCATGGACAGGTAGCTAGTCGCTCTACACAGTGGAATTGTGGTAGACCTGTTGTGCTGGGGACTTTCTGGGGGCTGAAGAGCTGTGGATGAATTTCACCCTTTGAACACTGGATATTATAGGGCAAAGTGAGAGGGTGCTGCAGAAGGCTGTTTAAAAAATATCCACTTTTGAGGGAAAGTCAATAGTTCTAGAAGCTCCTATCAAAGTGTCACCAAAAATATTATTTTATAGCACATGGAGTTTCACATCTTTTCTCACTGACATCAGTGGCTCTACTTGTGTGAGTAAAGCAAGTAGGATTTGGCCCATAATAAAGATAGGGCATCAGCACGAACATAGGAACTGATTTCCGCTGGTACTGATGGGTGCTGGACCCCTCTCTGCTCCCAGCCCTGCCCTGACTTCACCCCTACCCCACCCCCATTCCAACCCATTCCCCAAAGTCTCCGCCCCCTCCCTGCCCCTATTCGACGACTTCCCCAAATCCCTGACCCAGCCCTACCTCTTCTGCATCTCCTCTGAGCGAAATTCCCACTCCTCTCTCCTCCCTCCTGGAGCATGTTATGCTGGGAGGTAGGCGGAGGAGTGAGGACCCGGCCCACTCAGGGGAGGAGGTGGAAGTGAGTTGGGGCAGGGTGGCGGGAGCTTGGCTGCTGGTGGGTGCAGAGCACCCACTAATTTTTCCCCGGGGTGCTCCAGCCCTGAGCACCCATGGAGTGAGTGCCTATGAGCATGAATATAATAAATGTGGTGACTAAGGGCCTGATTCTGCAACGTACTGCACACTCTTAACTCACAAACTTCAGTGGATGTTGAGGGGGCTCAGCTGCTTGGCTCAGGCACTCTGCATGTAAAGATCTTTCTTACTGTAAAGGCCTTACACCTAAAAGTAAGTGAAAGTAAGTGAAATAATGAACAGTGCTCCCCAGGCACAACAGGGGTCTTTCTGGATGAAAAATGAGACTTGCACACAGACCAAAGGACAAGTTCAGAAGCCACTTTAGTCTGTTTTGTGACTAAGACCCTATCTTGCAATTTAATCCACTCGAATGATTCCTTGAAAGCAATGGGGTTCCACACAGATGCTGGGATCTGCCCACCTGGAACCGCACTGGTTTCAATGAATCTTCAAGAGAGAATAAGGTCAATTTGCATGAATCAGACTGCAGATTACAAGTCTAGAAGAGCACTCATCAGACTTATCTTTCTACTGAAGTCACAACAGTTATGACAGCGGCTCTGGTAGAAGTCATTGGCAAAACACCATTGGTTTCAGCAGAAGCAAACTGGGTTCTTTGTTACTGAAAACCCATTCTCCAGTAATATGTCTTGGAGCACCACATTTCCCAAGAATTAGGAAGCGGCATAATAATTAAATCTGGCAACAGTTATTTGCAAATACTTATTAAATGAAGAATGACAATATTTACAAACAGTATTATCCACAGAATAATATCTGACCACCTAATGAGGTGGCTGAATATATAAAATACTATTTGCAAATTATTTGAGAGAAAAATTGTCCAACCTAGAAGAAATGATTTGACCTCTCTAATAATAATATACTTAAACAATTTTGCACAATCATTAAAATATGTATTGTAGCTCACATAAAAGAGATTACATCTATCTCTGCCCTGGACACAATATTTGGCATGAAATGTGTAGTTTCAACAAAGCAGAGGGTTAGATCAAAAGGTCCAGAAAATCTATGTGGTTAATTGAAGCCAATCATTCTGGCAATGCAGATAAAGTTTATATTATGTCTCGTTGGTGTTTTGGAAATATTACATATATCAAAAGATTGTTTTCCTAACATTACACCAACCCCAGGAAGAAATAGAAAGATATACACTGTGGGAAGAAGAACTCAATGAAAATCTGAAGATTTGAGCACATAAAAGCTCATTTCTAGTACATTCATAGCACAATTCTTAAACTAAAAAAATGTTTCAAGTATTCACCAGCCAATCTTTTCAAAAGTGACTAGAAATTTTGGGTGCTCAACTTGACACACCTTCAAGGGACCTGGTTTTCAGTAGTTGTAGAGGTGTCTTATGATGGCTACTCAAAACATTAACCACTTTTGAAAAAGTTGGTGACTGGGATTAAAATGTTCATAAAATAGGGAGAAAATATCAATCAAACACAGACTCCAACTCAAGATATGATACCATGCAAAACAATTGTGGAAAGTCAGACACTGGACCAGGTTGTCACTTACACTAAGGCCCTTTTATACCATTGACAGTACAAAGGGGCCTGAAAGTGGAAGTAAATTGCATTTGTATCCACTTTGCACTTGCAGAGTGATATAAAAGAGTCTTACTATAATGAGACTCTGGCCCCGTACTTATCAGATAATGTTTGTAAAGCACTTTGGAGATGAAAAGCCCAGGGACTTAAGATAGAGATCCTGATTCTTTTTCTACCCAAGACATCATCTTTTGAGTAGGATTTATTGATCTGATAATACTCCCCTACTACAGTGACCATTTCTAAACTAATGACATTTTAATTTTTTTTCCAAAAGGGAAAGGAATATGTAGATGCAAATGTATATTCACTAATAAAAAAAGTTAAAATACACATACAGAGAAACCTGTTTTAAGCCATTAGTCAAGGAAACAGCAAAAGTTAGTTGCTTAGTAGAGGTTGTCTTCTTAAAGGGCAACCAAAATTGTACTGAAAACCTTGGAATATTTCAAAGGTGTCCTGTTAAGAGAGGGAATTGTGTGTTGCACTACTGCGCTTATTCTACACTCTCTCTAATTTATGTAAAGGTCAACAGTGGAGATAATGAAATGTCAGACATTACAATTAAAGTAATAATGGTACAAATAAAGGAAGAAAAATAGCTTTTCTTCAAAGATATTTAATTTTCTTTGAAACATAATTCAATCCTACATATTTTACAGCTCCCAGTGCACCAATTGACTATTGCTACATTTCAAGCTCATTTCCACTTTAGGACTATGAAGGAAACCCCATTAGGAGGATTCATTTGGCGAATTCCCTGTGTTGACCACTGTATCCAGAAAGGGGTCGGCAACCTTCCAGAAGTGGTGTGCCGAGTCTTCAGTTATTTGCTCTAATTTAAGGTTTTGCGTGCCAGTCATACATTTTAAAAGGTCATTTTAGAAGGTCTCTTTCTATAAGTCTACAATATAGAACTAAACTATGGTTGTATGTAAAGTAAATAAGGGTTTAAAAATGTTTAAGAAGCTTCATTAAAAATTAAATTAAAATGCAGAGCCCCCCAGACCGGTGGCCAGGTCCCAGGCAGTGTGAGTACCACTGAAAATCAGCTAGTGTGCCGCTTTTGGTACACGTGCCATAGGTTGCCTACCCCTGATCGAGATTATCACTATGACTCATCACTCCCCAAACCAGACACAAGCACAGAGGCAAAGATGCTGTCTTCATTGCCGCTTACATTTAAAGTGAATAACTCAGTTCAAGCATGGTTTAATTAGTAAATGCAGCCAAGCATTTTAGAAACCTTGTTCTGGACTTCTGTCTAGGATTGTCTGACAGATTTTACATTTTAAGTGAGTGCAGAGGAGGCAAAGTTAGCATAACATGTGCTAAGAGCCACGGAGAAGAGCTGTAATAGAAAAAGCAACAAACAATGGGTGTAAGCCATCTATACCTTATTTCAGCTTGTAAGCAAAGGATGATCAGAACAGAGCTCTGGCTAGTGCTTATGCAAGGAGGCAAGAACAAGTGATTTATATGCCATCAGTGAAAACTGTTTTATTCACATAAGTTGCATTTACCCTTGACTATATTTGAATGCAAATGTATATGTGCTTGGCTGATACAATGTATAGTAAGTATATGTTATTGGAACAGTGACCTTAATTGTAGTAGTATCCAACTGCACTGGACATGATTCAGTGCTTGATGCAAAGCCTTTCAGTGGGAGTCTTTCCTTGTATCAAAATGTGGGGGTGTTTGAAATGGGAATGTGTCAGTGTGGGCCTCTCTCTACTTAGTAGGCTAAAAGGAAATGTGGGTAAATGACTCCTGTAATAGAAAGACTGGCCTATACCTCAGCTTTTTCTCAAAATAGGCTGGAAGGTTGGGATTTTCAAGCATGCATAGTGTGCTATATAGGTTTACCGTATTTTTCGCCCTATAAGACGCACTTTTTCTTCCCCAAAACGGGGGGGGAAAAGTTGGTGCGTCTTATAGGGCGAATGTGCGCCCCGGTTCCCCCCTCCCCGCCGTGGGCGGGCTGCCGGGAGCGTCCCGGTTCCCCCCTCCCCGCCGCGGGCGGGCTGCCGGGAGCGTCCCGGTTCCCCCCTCCCCACCGCGGGCGGGCTGCCGGGAGCGCTCCCGGCAACCCGCCCGCGGCGGGGAGGGGGGAACCTCGGCAGCCCGCCCGCGGCGGGGATGGGGGAACCGGGACGCTCCCGGCAGCCCGCCCGCGGCGGGGATGGGGGAACCGGGACGCTCCCGGCAGCCCGCCTGCAGCGGGGAGGGGGGAACCTCAGCAGCCCGCCCGCGCGGCGGGGACGGGAGAGCGAGGCGCTTTTTTTTTTTTTTTTGTCCGGCTTTTTTATTAAAAAACCAGGGGGTGTCTTATAGGCCGGAGTGTCCTATAAGACGAAAAATACGGTAATTAATTTGTTTCCCTAAAAGTGTTGTTTGACTGAAGCAAAATTTTCTTGTAAATCTTTTTCTTTCTGTTTATATAACTTTATCGTGTTGTGGGTTGAGTGAGTAGCATTGACAGAGAACTAAATTATTCTCAGACCAAGAATAATGTATTTGGGCTTCCTTTTTAATAACAATGATATGTTGTAACCAAATATTTCACATCTGAAATAATGGTTTAAAATCTTAGCTACATTTACAAGATAAGCCTTAACTTCATCAGACAGTATACTCAATCAATCTTTTCCCATATTAAAAAACCCAAACATTTAATTGTGAGCCCAAATATTTGAAATTGGGACATGTACAAACTGGAGAAAGACCAGAGCCACAATATTCAACTCTGATTCCAGATGTTCCAAAGTTCAGGGTGTGTGTCTGGATTTGGGGTTTTGGTTTGGCCCCTCTTACTTTTTTTTTTTAATACAACATAAATTGTCTTGCCTGATTTGTTTTACACATACTTTGCTTCTTTTATTTCTGTAGGTATTGGGTAGCAACAGAGGAATTGAAACATTGTCAGAAATAATGAGGGGTGCAATTAGCGTGACCAGATATCCCAATTTTATTGGGGCAGCCTCGATTTTTGGGTCTCTTTCTTATATAGATAGGGTCCTATTACCCCCATCCCCACCCGATTTTTCACATTTGCTGTCTGGTCACCAAGATACAATCAGACATCGTCCTGCAAAAGAACAAACAAAATATGTTTTATCGTAAGAACACCAGAATGTATCTAGACGTTTATTTAAAAACAAAAAAGTTGCAGATTATTTAAATTATTTGTTGATATCAATTACAAAAAGCAGTTGGGTGCTGTACATAAAGAATTTACATAGGGTAAAATTCACTTCTGTGTAGAGGGGCAGACAAGGCCTATAAATAAGGCTATGAATCTGTCATGGAGAAGTCATTGATTCCATGGTTTTATGAGCCCTCCATGACTTCTTGAAAATACCAATAATTCAGCCTCGAGTAGCAGGGCTCAGGCTCTGGTTTCAGCTGTGGGCTGCAAGGCTCCAGCTCCAGCTCCAGCTTTCGCCCTCGGCTTCAGATTTGGGTTTTAAACAGCTTTGTGATGGTCCTCTGTCCAGATAAATTTCATCTCTATTTAAAAACCCAGACTAATGTCTGAGGTATAAGCTCCCCAGCACCAGTGATACTCTCCCGCTGCCCCAATCTGTGCAAAAAGAATGTGTGATGAGATAGTTATGAGACGGTGATTAGAACACTGGACTGGGCCTCGGGAGACATGGGTTCTATTCCCAACTGAACCACAGGCCTACAGGGTGATCGTGCTTTTCTGTGCCTCAGTTTACCCACTTGTATGAGGATAATGTTACTTTGTAAAGCACTGATGAAAAGTGCTATAAAAGAGCTAGGTCTTATTATCTACAATGAGGGAAAGAAATAATGGACCTAATAGTGTAAATCAGGAATAGTTCTACTGAAATCAATGGAGTTACACTAATGTAGAGCCAGTGTCAGAGGAGAATTAGGCCAGAAGACTGTGCATATTTACATATTCTTGCAACTAATGTTAAAATTCAGCACTGGAAATTTTATAGACCATTTTAGGCCTCAATCCTGCAAACATTTCTGGGGGGTACTTGAATTTTCCCATTGAACTCCCTGGGCTATTCATGCTTAAAGTTAAGTATGTGAACAAATATATGCAGGATCAGGGCCTAAGGATAATAAGTGCTGTAATGGTTCCCTTTCACTGGAAAATATTTTGACCACTAATTCATTTGAATGTATATCCAATTTCATTCCTTTCCTGTTCGGAGTAACTCTGAAATTCATTATTCACTTTCTACAGAAATCCAAACATCCCACGAAATGGCAGTTTACCAGTTTCTAGATTCACCATAACTCTCGTTTCAGCCTGATGTTTAGAGATATACAGCTAGAATAGAGCGAGCAGTTGTAGCAAGATTTCAGTAACAGAGGCACTGTCCTGTGAGAGATGTAATCTGAGCTCAGGGTTCTCAATACAAGCTAGGAACTTCTGAGTTCACTGGCTCCCCTCTGCAATAGAGAGGTAGCCAGGCTGCCGTGTTCAGATCCAGAAATGGACGTCTCAGAACACCGGGGTGCTAGGATCTGGGTTTCTGTTTGGAGCTCTCTCTACTTTGTTGCTTGGCAAGTCCCTTTCCTCTCTCAGCTTCTGTAAAATGGGGCTAATGTTTATTTTCTTACCTCCCACAGGAAATTATAATGATCAGTTAATGTATGTGGCTTCAGGCTGAGATTTACAAAGCTGCCTAAGGGATTTGGATGCCTTACATAGATTTCTGAAAAGCTCTGCCTTAATAACTACGTATTACTGCAAGTAGCATACTCCAGGAAGGAGATTTTGCCATTTGTGCCTTTAAAAATTCCCCCTATAAAAATAACTCTTAAAATAGCTGGGGAATTAATTCTACAGTATAGTTATTTTCCAACTTTAATCATCGCACCGCATAAATGAAAAGCGTAGTCATGTTCGTCATCACCACATGCCTTTTACATTCTTGGGCAAAACTATTTTGTCCAATAAAAAATGCCAAGTCTATTCTTTTTTCTTTGTTTTAATTAGCTGTTGTATGTCTCCACGACTACCAAAGTTTAGATGAACAGAGGTCACTGCTTTAACTTAGGCTTATTTGATTCATCAACCACTAATTTAAAAAGTAGAACCAATGACTTTTGCTAAAACTGGAATGGTTGATTTTTAAACATTTCAGCCCCCTTTGGTGAACATAATGGCAATTTTTTGAATTCTTAAATGTTACACAGTAAAATTAGGGGGTTAAACAATGCTGTGATGGGGCAGAATTTTCAAAAGAGCTTCAGTGGCTTAGGAGCACAAGTCCTATTGACTTTCAAGTTAAGTGGTTTAGGCTCTTTTGGAAAGTCTATCCTTAATGAATTCTGTGATATGTCACACTGTTATAATAAACGTCTGATGACCAAATTTGCAAATATACAGGTACCTTAAATAGGAGATTTTGTGTGAAGAAATCTATTTAGATAGGATAGCATGCTACCAGTGCTTGTTCTGCACAGTTAGCTCTATATTTGGTATTTACTGAATAATGAATCCAGAATACTGGTGCATCTCAGTCCAGTTCCAAGAGGACAAATGTTCACATCAGAAGACCCAGCAGAGCTGGCATCTTTATTGATAGACTCAGCAGGGGAGATGGCAAGGATTGAATGAACCACAGACATTTTCCTTTTCTTTAGAGACTGTACCTCCAGGGTTGTAGGAACTACACTTAAGTGCACTTTCTCCAGTGCTCCCAGAGTCATTCTCTCTGCTCCCATTCTCTGCGTGCAGAATGTACCGCTGCTGCTTTCAGAGTTATAGCCACAACCATGCCCTTAATGTTTGTAAAGTACATAGTGGTCCCTGTGTGAAGAACACTAGATCGGTGCAAAATAATATCACCAAGTTTACTTTAGTTTGTGACAAACTTTAAGACAGGTAAAACACTAAAGCATTAATCCACTGCATTATTTCCTTCAGTTTTTCACCGATTTGAAAATCATCCCATTGGTGCCATTTGCCTTCGTTGGGTTTTTTTTTTTTTTAAGTAGTCTTGCTTTTCTTTGCAACTTCTCCCAGTCACGTGGCTGCTCAGGCACGGCAAAAATTCACGTCTGGCTTGCTTTGCGTTTGTAATTTCTTTGTTAAAAAGGGAAAAAGATACCCATGCCTAAATTAGGACATTGCTGAGTCTAAGATAGCATCTGTGAGAAATTTGTGCAAATATATTATGGCATATGTCTGTCCGAAAATGAGTGATTCATAAATGTTGCTGGCAGGAACTCGGACGAACACACATGATGTTTTTAATAGAATCCTTACTAAACATGGAATACATTATTCCAAGTCACAGCGTACATACACCCTACTTTTTCGTTAACAGAATTTGCTGTGTGATTGATGGTGCTCCCCCACTTCTCACTGTAAACTCCATATGTTAATTCTATTAATGGAAACAACAGTCAATATTAGGGTCAAATTCTCCTCTGGTGTGGGTTATCCTTACATAGGCAGGTAGCTGCTCCTCAAGTTTCAACTTGTGCAGTTTCTTTGAACTTCTTTCATTGAAAAAGAGGGTGGGATTTTGGCCTTTTTTTCCTTTGCAAAGGCGAAAAGCCAAGGTTTCCACCCCCAAAATCCACAGATTTCAGGGGATCCCCCTTGTCTAGGGCAAGAAGCATCAAGAAAAGAGACTCCTTTCCCCCACTTGTCCATCCCTGGATCTGTCTAGGCCCTGGATGAGTCCTGCATGAAGTAGGGCTACTCAAATGCAGAATTCCCTAGAGCACCCAGAGGCAAAGGCAGATCTAGCTATTGAGATCTAGTCAGCTGTGGTGTGTGTGTGTGCGGGGAGGAGAGGGGAGAGGAGCACTGGGGAAAGGGGCTGCAGAAGCTTCCTGAGCCTATCTAAGCACCTTAAAAAAATGACATAAGTAACCTCTTGGTACTGTTCTCTCCCTTCTTTCCATGCGGCTGTAGTGCGAGGTGAAATAGGTGTTACGTTTCACTCAGAATTCAGTCAGATTCATTGTCATTCTTCACTCTCCAGGAGGAGACTACAATAGCTATGGGCTTAGATATTTGGATTATAAGATCTATTTAGGTTGTAAAATTCTTCAGGGGCAGGGACTGACTCTTACTGTGTATTTGTGCTGTGCCTAGCACAACAGGGCCCTGAAATAGCTAAGGCCCACTGCGTTCTTTGAACGTGATCTAGTATTCGATAGAGAGCCAGCATAGTGATCAGAACGCTGGGATGATGGTTTTGCATTAACCTGCATTGCTTAGCACATGAGCTGCTGCATACTGAACCAGCCATTGCATCTTTCAGGGACCCATTTTCCTTCCCAGACAGCCCATAGTAGATCACAAATGCACTGAGCTGTGCCTGCCAGGATATGTCAAAGTCTTCTGGCCAATTTAAGCTGGAATATGGAATTTCTAGCAGCTGTTCCAATGTGGGTGTCCAGCCGGACCCTCACCCCAAGGCTGCATACCACTGCAATGGTTGGAAAACAGATGCCCTTGACGGAGGATGGTGCTCTGGTGTCGGCCAGCTTTTTGAAATGTTTCCCTCTTCCAACAAGCATCATCTCCGACCTGCCCTTGTTTAACTTCAATGAGTTGATCTTTGCTCAGGTGCTGATATTGCTTAGTGCAAAGGATGGTGCTAGCATTTGACTGGAAGGAAATCTATAGTGTCATTAAAGTTCTGCTTTTTTAAAATTTACTGAAAGGTGCCTCATGATATTTCCTAGTTCCTTTTAAATATATGATGACTAGGACAGGGAGTGGACTGATCAACAGCAGCTACTCCATAGTTTGGTTTGTAACTCATAATTGTTAGCCCTGAGCAGAAGTCTCAAGATAAGTATTACATTTGTATTAGCTCCTTTTCCATTACAAGTCTGAGAATCATTACCCTCTCCCGATACACCCAGAGCCCTCTAACTTTTCTTGCCTGATAGTCTCATTTGTTTGGTCTGTAGCCAGAGGGAGCATATTTTGGGAAGTGTGGGGTTACTAGGACAAGTCGTAGTAACTTCCAAGTTATTTGGAAAAATGGACTTTGTAAGAGGTGTTGTCACATGTCAAAATCTGCTAGTTTTTTATTTTGGCTGTATCTTCAAAATGTGGCTTAATTTAGAAACTACATAAGTGATTTGTTCATTAGCTTAACAAAAAGGTTAATGGGTGACTTGATTACAGTCTACAGGGGCCTACACAAGGAACAAATATTTAATAATGGCCTTTTCAATCTAGCAGAGAAAGATACAATAGGATCCAATGGCTGAAGCTGAAACTAGACCAATTCAGACTGGAAATAAGAGGTTGTTTTTTAACAGTGAGAGCAATTAACAATTGGAACAACTTACCAATGGCTGTGGTAGATTCTCCATTACAAACAATTTTTAAATCAAGATCACATGTTTTGCTAAAAGTTCTGCTCTAAGAATTATTTTCAGAAACCTCTATGGCCTCTATTTTACAGGAGGTCACACAAGATGATCACAATGGTTCCTTCTGGCCTGGGAATCTCTGAATAAATATGACCTGGCATCCACAGGACTATTTTTGATAAGGAAAAGTGCAACATTTTGGAGTTATTCACCATGGGAATTTGAGTCTTTGTGCCATCAAATAGACTTGAACGAAGAGGGATGAGGAAGCAACTTCCCCATGGGCAGATTGGGAAAGAGCTGTCCATTGTGGAGATTCTAGTACAGGGGTGGGCAAACTATGGCCTGCGGGCCAGATCTGGCCCATGGATTTGCCACCGCCATGGTGCTGCGGCCCTGCTCTGCGCTGGGAAGCGGCCGGCAGCACGTCCCTGCTGCCCCTGGGGGAGGGGGAGCAGAGAGCTCCATGGGCTGTTGTAGCCTGTGGATACCTCCACCGAAGCTCCCATTGGCCAGGAACAGGGAACTTCAGTCAATAGGAGCTTTGGGGGAGGTATCACAGGTAAGAGCAGAATGTGGAACCCTCTGCTCCCCATCCCTCAGGGCTGGCAGGAATGTGCTGCTGGCTGCTTCCTGGAGTGGAGCAGCCTGGGGCCAGGGCTGGGAGGTAGGGAGCCTGCCCTGGCTCCGTTGCCACCCCTGTGCCACTCCAGGTAAGTGGCACCGGGCCAGAGTCCACATAACAAACTCCTCCTGCACCCCGCATCCTAACCCCCTGCTGTACCTTGCACCCCTCCCTGCACCACTGCCCTCTCCCACACTGTGCACCCCAATCCCTTTCCCGGATCCCCCTCAGACACCCCACACTTCTCCTGTGCCCCAACCCCTTGCCCTGAGCCCCTTCCTGAACACTGCACCCTCTCCCTTACCCCACACTCCCTCCCGCACCCCAACCTCCTGCCCCAACCCTACAGTCATGGCCTGCAAGCAATTTCCCCACCCTGATGTGGCCCTCAGACTAAAACGTTTGCTCACCCTTGTTCTAGCACCTGCCTCTGAAATAGACATACATACAAAACTCTCTCTCATCCTACTGCAGTGGTTCTCAGACTTCTCCATAGCTCCATACCACAGCACTGGGTTGCAACACAGAAAAGTTTCAGGATCGGACATCTCATCCAGTCACAGAAAGGGAGGGAGGTTACTACCCCCTGAAACTTGTTTGTGACCCCTTGAAAACTCATGCCCTATATCACGAACTTGTCCCAAGCACACACAGCCTAGCTCTTTTACATATGTAGCCTGATACTCATAACTCCATTCTACCATCCCACTCACACACTACACAAGCTACCTACCACACTGCAGATCCTGAGATTTAATTAAAAAACACCTATTTTAAGTCATAAGTACATATCCGATACATACAATGTCAACTACTGATCAAAATTATGACTACCCAAGTGATACCAGCCTTCGAGCACAATTAAAATAATTCACCCAGATGAAAATGAATTCAGGATGATCACACCATAAACCAAATTGTCAAAATCAACTCCTGAAAGGCCACCAAGAAACAGATGATGGAAAACTGCTTAAGGCGTGAGGAGAGAATATTTATAATCGTATTCTATACTAACAAGGTTTTCTGATTGAGAAATTTAGAAATAGTATGTACACCGACTCATACAGAGAGAGATTCTGAGTCCCTTACACTGATTACGCCACAATTAGTCCCATCACTTATTTGTTTAGTTAGTTTTAAAATAATAAATATGCCCACCCAAGGCCAGATTTTTCAAAGTACTTAGATGCCTAAAGATGCCGATGGGCATCTAGTGAGATTTTCAAAATTGCTATTTTAAATAGCAATATTTAGTGATATTTTAAATTGCTTCAACACATTCCCATAGAAAATAAATATATAAATAAATAAACGTATGTATATTTCTTTAAAAAATTGTTTTTTCTAATAAACTTTATACAAATTATGTCATCTGACTGCCTGATATTCAGAATGACTATCTCCCCACCCCTACCCCCGAGTGTTAGGTTTTTACCGGCCTTCCCAGTTTCATACACAAACCAATTTCTGGATGACTTCATTGATTCAATGCTTATTTTGCCAACTTGCAAAACAGTTTAAATTAGGCTTGGATATCAGTATATACCAGGGTATATAAATGGGGCTATTCAGGCTGAGATCAGAACACATTGCATGGTCCTTTTCACACACTCACTACCCTTGCCATAGTCACACACTATCCAGTTTTTTGGCACCTTAAAGACTAACTAAAGTATTGAAGCATAAGCTTTTGTGGGCTAATACCCACTTTGTCGGATGCACAAAGTGGGTATTAGCCCACGAAAGCTTATACTTCAATACTTTAGTTAGTCTTTAAGGTGCCACAGGACTCTTTGTCACTTCTGCTATTCCAGACCAACACGGCTACCTCTCTGATTCTTGACTATCCAGTTTGTGCGAACTGATCCAAAATCCAGTGAAAGCAATGGGAGTCTTTCTGTAGACTTCAGTGGGCTTTAGAAAAGCCCTATAGTTGCTATTAAAGAGATCCTCTCAATGACAAAGGATTTTTCTGATCTCCAAAGAAAATTATCCCTCTTTATTGTTAAGCATCATGGGTATTTCATATTAGAGCAGTTGCGTTATATCTCATATTGCTATTAACAATTGTAATTATTCATTACAGGCATGAATTTAAAGAGCATTATCTTTATAAACACACACAATGATCCATCCTGCTCTCATCTACACTGACACAACACCATTGCTTTGAATGGGACACAAAATTTGTACTATATTTACATAAAGTCAGGGAAGTTGAATCAGTGTGAGTAGTGACTGATTTGGCCCATTGTATTTATTAAATACTATGAAAAATTACAAAACATCCCAAAGAAATGCTGAACATAAGAGCATAAGAGCAGCCATACTGGGACCAAAGGTCGATCTAGCCCAGTATCCTGTCTTCCAACAATGGCCAATGCCAGGTGCCCCAGAGGGAATGAACAGAACAGGTAATCATCAAGTGATCCATCCCCTGTCACCCATTCCCAGCTTCTGGTACCAGAGGCTAGGGACACCAACCCTACCCATCCTATTAGCCATTGATGGACCTATCCTCCATGAACTTATTTAGTTCTTTTTTGAATCCTGCTATAGTCTTGGTCTTCAAAAAATCCTCTGTCCGGGAGTTCCACAAGTTGACAGTGCATTGTGTAAAAAATACTTCCTTTTGCTTGCTTTAAATCGGCCTATTAATTTCATTTAGTGACTCCTACTTTGTGTTAGGAGGAGTAAATAACAGTTCCTTATTTACTTTCTCCACACCAGTTATGATTTTATAAACCTCAATCATATCCCTCCTTAGTTGTCTGTTTTCCAAGCTGAAAAGTCCCAGCTTTATTAATCTCTCATACAGAAGCTGTTCTATACCCCTAATTATTTTTGTTGGCCTTTTCAGCATCTTTTCCAATTCCAATATAACTGTTTTGAAATGGGGTGACCACATTTGCATCCAGTTTTCAAGATGTGGGTGTACCATGGATTTACATAGGTGCAATATGATATTTTGTCTTATTATCTATTCCTTTCTTAATGATTCCCAATGTTCTGTTCGCCTTTCTGACTGCTGCTACACACTGCTTTTCAGAGAACTATCCACAATGACTCCAACATCTCTTTCTTGAGTGGTAACAGCTAATTTAGACCCCATTATTTTATATGTATCGTTGGGATTATGCTTTCCAAAATGCATTACTTTGCATTTATCAACACTGAATGTCATCTGCCATTTTGTTTCCCAGTCACCCAGTTTTGAGAGATCCCTTTGTAGCTCTTTGCAATCTACCTGAGACTAAACTATCTTGAGAAGTTTTCTATCATCTACAAATTTTGCCACCTCACTATTTACCCTTTTTCCAGATCATTTATGAATATGTTGAATAGGACTGGTCTCAGTACAGACCCCTGGGGGACACCACTATTTACCTCTCTCCATTCTGAAAACTGACCATTTATTCCTACCCTTTGTTTCCTATCTTTTAACCAGTTACCAACCCATGAGAGGACCTTCCCTCCTGTCCCATGACAGCTGAAATATCTTTACTTATTGGCACATGTTTTTAAATACAACTCAGATGGTGCAGCCATAAATCTTCTCAACAATTTTTCCTTCACTTTTACTGTAGATTCCTCATATTCTTGTACTTAAATATATGTTTAAGATCATTGGACATATTGGAAACCCCAGAGGATAAGCTATTTATCAGTTTCAAATCATGTTGCTCAAACTCAGATTCCTAGAGACGCTCCAGCAGGAAGAGTGTACACAAATGGCAAATTTTTCCTCTTCTTCTCCTTTTTAGATATGCTTTATTAAATGTATATGCTTAGGGTCAGATTCTCAGTTAGTTTTATGCGGATATAGCTCCAGTGCAATCACTGCAGCTCCTGCCAATTCGTAAGAGCCTGGAATCTGGCCCACAGATTTATAAATTTACTCTGCCATGTGCAACTCCAATCAGTTGTACAAAAGTCCATGAAAAACTAGACTCAGCTCCGAACAAGAAAAAATAGGAGCAAATAGGACCTAATGTAAGAGGAAAAGGAGCAGTCAGGTGAGAGGACTAGTGGGATATTTGTATGGTGGGAGAGGAAGAGGACTTTAGCAGCAGCATCTTGGATTGATTAAAGGCAGGGAGAGGCAAGAAGTAGCAGACCATATATTTGAGAAATACATTGCAACAGTGTGGTCATACCACATAGTGAAAACAGATTAATAAAATGTATCAGATTGAAATGGACAGGTGTCCAGGGGCCTGCTCAGAAAGCCTGTCATCTCAGTTGACCACAGCAGAGAGACCAACAAGGCAATTGGCAAGCACATGAGAGGGTCTCTAGCAGGAACATGTGTGGCTCCTGCCTGGGAGCTCAGTCACCCAACCTACTTGTGCACCTGTGCATAGTAAGGCACATCTGGACCCAAATAGGTGTGACATCAGCTCTTCACATTTTCAAAGGAAAAGAACGATTAATAATCATTAGCTCTAGATTGTAAACATTTTACTAACCCTTCAGACATCTCAGAAATTTAGCTGAGCTTATATTTTGTGATCCAAAAATGTCTCAGTTATTGCTTTATATTAAATATAAAAACTCTGAGCACTTGCAACAAAATCATTGAAAAAGAGCACACTTAAAATAGTTGAAATTAAGCTGAATTGGGATGGATTTATGGCAGACTTACAACTAAGCAATGTTTGCTTGGGGTGTTCTGATATGTTAACATGACATGGTCTCTCTTACGCTTAAGGGAAGAAAAAACATTACCATTGGAAAGTATGTGGGGGACAGTCTTTTTGCTTTATTGAGAGAATTTATTCTGTTCTGCAAGTAGCCATTTCTCAGTTACAGATCTAGACATAACATTGCTGATGTTGGCTTCTCCTTGGTTTATTTTTTCCCGCTTTGTATTTTTACTAAAGAATTTTGCCCACTGACTGCCACAAGAAATAAAGAGTAATGAATCAAACTCACTCTCAACAAGCTCTTTACAGTAGCGGACTAGATACGACCCCCTTGTTTTTCCCCTGCTATATCTCTATGATTAAAGGCTACTTTAATGCAACTGTGAAGGGGTTCCTGGTTACAGCACAGATATCACCTACCACAGTAAAAGCAGATTTCTATCGTACAATGTAGAGAGGAGCTTAACTATATCCCTGAACTAGGCTAATGGTTTGGACAGCTTATTGCTTTACAATTTGTGACATTTCACGATGGAATTATGCAGCATCTGTAGTGTAGATGGGCCTTAGACATAATGATGCATCAACATTTCTGTTAGATGCATGAGATTCTTTCGCAGCATCAAGATTTCAGTCAGAGAAGGGACACACTGGTAATATGTCTCTATTACTCTCTATCCACCATTTTACTATCAGTGTAACTCCATTGAAACAATCTGTCTTTATTTTGTCTTGCATTTAGTAGGTGAATTCTTCCGAAAACCAAAGGCTGGGCAGGGAGAAACAAAACAGGGATAAGTCATCATTAAATTTATGGCTAGGATCCCTATTTGAGAAATTAAGTCAGTAGAGTTAAGCTGGTGTTAAGAGCGGAGATTCAGGGCCACAGAAATGAACAAATACGGATTAGGTACATATGTTAAGTTACAGAGATAGGCCCTGGATGTTGAAGAAGAGACATTCCATAATGGAATTAAATAGAAGCATAAGAATCTGTTTAAAGATTATCAAATTCAGAACATTGCATAAAACTCAGATAATCTGCACTGAAGAAACACACGGCACTCACTTGGATATCTCTACCTTGGACCAGCATTAACCTGCAATTTTGGCTCCTATCTTAATACAGCAGAACCCCTATTTTACAAATTAACGGGGAACTGAGAATTTCATCAAACTGAAAAGTTCATAAAGTGGAACATATCAAAATCTCAGTAGGTATGTTCCTTAAGCAGCAGTACGGTCCACTGTATCACTTTCTTCTTGTCCTTCAAGCCACTGCAAAGCCATTTCCAATGCACTGAAACCATTGAAATATGAAGGGATGTCCACTAGCTCTTTGTCCTCATTGCTTTTCTCATGTAATCTTTGTCATCCATTGGAAAAAGTGGTTCACACCACTGGTTATTCATAAGATGGGTCTTTTGTAAAATCAAGGTTCTACTTTACTGTAAATGACAGTGTGCCCAACTATAAACTCGGTATAACAACACTTGCAGTGCCTATATCACAGGGGTGTTGTGAGAATTATTTAGCATTGTAGAAAGGTTGGAGAGCCTATGATGAAAGGCAAAGTATTATTTTCAATGTGCATCAATCCTATACTAGTGATTTCAGTGGAACTATGCTGATCTATAGCAGCTGGGGATCTGGCCCCAGTTGTTATTAAAAATACTGAATCATGAAAGTGAGGTTGTGGGAAAAATTATTTGTGTGAACAAAGCTAAATCTAGATCATTTCACACTTCTGCTTCTGCTACTTGGGATATTGCCTCTCCACTTACGTCTCTGTCACACATTCAGAAAAGAGCTGGTGTCCCCATTTGGACCTTAGCTGGTAGAGAACTATGGAACAAACTCTTCTCTACTATGGAGTTACCTGTGGGAAAGGTTTGAGGGGTTTTTAAGGCCTGCAAAGTTGACCACATGGATTTTGCACCAACCTTCTCCTCTTGTGGGCTGTGGAGGAGGCAGGGTGTGCAGCCTCCCAAAATCACATATACAGAGTCCATGAAATAAGGAATCTTGGAGGATTCCCCTTCGCCCATGATAGCGCACAGCTCTTAACTTGCACTGATGCAAAATCACTCCCACAAAATCACAAAAGAAGAGGAAAACCTGTTAGAGCCCCACCCCACACTGACTTTCTAAATTGCATGCTTAATTACATTTAAGCAGATTTCATTTGCCATCCTTCTTGTCAGTGGATAATCCCTCTCTCTCTCTCTCTCTCTCTCTCTCTCTCTCATACAAAAATATAGGATTTGTTATAAAGGCCAATACAAAGGTAGTGGCCATTTGTGAGTTCAGTTCTGGATCCTTGTTGAGATTTCAAATATCCCCCAAATTTGGTATCCAGGGCATATTTTGAGTCCATCTCCAATAGTATCATCTTCCACTTCACTTTCGATAGCTAACAAGCACTAACCTTTTCTTCCAAACTTGTTTTGACTTGGATCCTATTTTTCTAGTAAAACATTAAACTTCAAGACAAACTGAATACAATAAAAATAAATAAATTAAATGAATGAGTCTGCTGCCATTCAACTGCTCTCTGAACAGCAGTTACAGAAGAATGTCAGTGTAGCAAAAAAGGTTCTGCCTTTTCAGTTGGCCACATACCTGACAACTCCAGAACAGAGGCTGACATGACCAGCCAAACAATAGTGTCCATTGGTCTTATCTACTCCTTTTTGCCCCATCAACAACTGACAAAGTGACACTCTTCTTGACCAGCTGTATTATAATTACTGGGTCAGCATGGGGATTAGGGCCCCAATGGCCTTTCCTGTGTGCACATCTTATACAAATCTTATTTTTCACCAAATCACTGATGTATCCCACCTATTCTTTGAACCCTCATGAGTGTCTCTCATTCACAATGGGAGGTGCACGTTAGTCACAGGTTGCATGTCAGGAGTGGAATATGGGCACAGGTATTAGGAATTTTTAAAAACCCACGGTATTGATGTTTGATTAACTCTTCTGCAGCTAGACAAGCAACAAATAAATACACTGGGTTTAAACAAACTGTGAAAAAAGTTGGTTCATTTACACTATTCTGCTAAAACACTCTCCTATGGTAAATAATTGCTCACTCTTGGTCACTCTCTTAAGAACATAACATAAGAACATAAGAACATAAGAACATAAGAACGGCCATACTGGGTCAGACCAAAGGTCCATCTAGCCCAGCATCCTGTCTACCGACAGTGGCCAATGCCAGGTGCCCCGGAGTGAGTGAACCTAACAGGTATGATCGAGCGATCTCTCTCCTGCCATCCATCACCCCCCTCTGACAGACAGAGGCTAGGGACACCATTCATTACCCATCCCGGCTAATAGCCATTTATGGACTTAGCCTCCATGAATTTATCCAGCTCTCTTTTAAACCCTGTTATAGTCCTAGCTTTCACAGCCTCCTCAGGTAAGGAGTTCCACAGGTTGACTGTGCGCTGTGTGAAGAAGAACTTCCTTTTATTTGTTTTAAACCTGCTGCACGCCAATTTCATTGAATGGCCCCTAGTTCTTCTATTTTGGGAACAAGTAAATAACTTTTCCTTATTCACTTCCTCCACTCCACTCATAATTTTATATACCTCTATCATATCCCCCCTTAGTCTCCTCTTTTCCAAGCTAAAAAGTCCTAGCCTCCTTAATCTCTCTTCATATGGGACCCGTTCCAAACCCCTAATCATTTTAGTTGCCCTTCTCTGAACCTTTTCTAGTGCCAGTATATCCTTTTTGAGATGAGGAGACCACATTTGTACGCAGTATTCAAGATGTGGGCGCACCATGGATTTGTATAAGGGCAATAAAATATTCTCCGACTTATTCTCTATCCCCTTTTTAATGATTCCTAACATCCTGTTTGCTTTTTTGACTGCCGCTGCACACTGCGTGGATGCCTTCAGAGAACTATCCACAATGACTCCCAGGTCTTTTTCCTGATTGGTTGTAGCTAAATTAGCCCCCATCATATTGTATGTATAGTTGGGGTTATTTTTTCCAATGTGCATTACTTTACATTTATCCACATTAAATTTCATTTGCCATTTTGTTGCCCAATCACTTAGTTTAGTGAGATCTTTTTGAAGTTCTTCACAGTCTGCTTTGGTCCTTACTACTTTGAGCAGTTTAGTATCATCTGCAAACTTTGCCACATCACTGTTTACCCCTTCCTCCAAATCATTTATAAATAAGTTGAATAGGATCGGCCCCAGGACTGACCCTTGGGGAACACCACTAGTTACCCCTCTCCATTCTGAAAAAGTTCCATTTATCCCTACCCTTTGTTCCCTGTCTTTTAACCAGTTTTCAATCCATGAGAGGATCTTCCCTCTTATCCCATGGCAGCTTAATTTACGTAAGAGCCTTTGGTGAGGGACCTTGTCAAAGGCTTTCTGGAAATCTAAGTACACTATGTCCACCGGATCCCCCTTGTCCACATGTTTGCTGACCCCTTCAAAGAACTCTAATAGATTAGTAAGACACGATTTCCCTTTGGAGAAACCATGTTGACTTTTGCCCAACAATTTATGCTCTTCTATGTGTCTGACAATTTTATTCTTTACTATTGTTTCAACTAATTTTCCCGGTACGGACGTTAGACTGACTGGTCTGTAATTGCCAGGATCACCTCTAGAGCCCTTTTTAAATATTGGCGTTACATTAGCTATCTTCCAGTCACTGGGCACAGTAGCCGATTTAAAGGATAGGTTACAAACCCTCGTTAATAGTGGCGCAATTTCACATTTGAGTTCTTTCAGAACTCTTGGGTGAATGCCATCTGGTCCCGGTGACTTGTTACAGTTAAGTTTATCAATGAGTTCCAGAACCTCCTCTACTGATACTTCAATTTGTGACAATACCTCAGATTCGTCACCTACAAAAGACAGCTCAGGTTTAGGAATCTCCCTAACGTCCTCAGCCGTGAAGACTGAAGCAAAGAATTCATTTAGTTTCTCTGCAATGACTCTGTCATCTTTAAGTGCTCCTTTTGTATCTCTGTCATCCAGGGGCCCCACTGGTTGTTTAGCAGGCTTCCTGCTTCTGACATGTTTAAAAAACATTTTATTATTACCTTTTGAGTTTTTGGCTAGCTGCTCTTCAAACTCCATTTTAGCTTTTCTTATTACATTCTTACACTTTACTTGGCAGTGCTTATGCTCCTTTCTATTTACCTCACTAGGATTAGACTTCCACTTTTTAAAAGATGCCTTTTTCTCTCTCACTGCTTCTTTTACTTGGCTGTTGCACACACACACACACACACACACACACCTGGACTGCTCCAGCCCATCATTTACTTTGTCCAAATGTATATCAGGGAATCAGCTGTTGTTGTTTCAGTGACAGGTGCTGTGGTTTTACAAATTAGCCTGCTACCTTCCGATATCACCACCCATTTCCCAATGTTCATTGGGGTTTCTCCAAAATCTGGTACTGACCACATTGGTGGAACCCTCACATCCCAACCTTCCGCTGAAAGAGTCCCACCCATTAGTTACCAAATCAACGTGACTGTGCTCCTTTTCCTTCTCCTATTAGAGGGATCAATATACATAATTTGAATCAGATCTGAGGTTTGGAACTTTAGTGATTTCTCTCTTTAATATTGATTCCATTATTTTAGTACGGATAATAGTTAGGTTTAGCGATCACTACTTGCCAGGATTTGGGGGATATGGGGCAAAGGAGGGAAGGTGCAATGATCAGCACTGCATTTGTTTCCTCCGATTTTCTGGCACCATCCCAGTTTCCATGACGTTCCCAAAATAATTTTCAGTGGTTCAGTAAATGGGTTTGAATACATAATCTGGAAGGGAGTACGGTATTTGTATCCATTTACATTTTCCAAATAGTCTTTCACTCTTTATCAATAGCTATCTTTATAAAGTCTTTCTCCTTTACTTAAAAAAGGAACGTAGTCTCCAAGGCCCTGAGTCAGGAAAACATTTAAGCACAAGGGTAATGATGAATGGAGGGAGGTATCTAGGGGGCTATGATAGGGATTCATGCTAGAGTGAGTCTGATTTACTATCCCCATTGATAAGGCGCGAACAAAAGTATTAATGATATTCACAGATGATGATCTGAAATTGGGACAGGTTATCAATAGCAGCAAGGACAGAGAAATACATAAAGCAATTAAAGAAATTAAAAGCATGGACAAAAAATAACAAAAGATTCAGTTTAAAAAAATACAGGAAAATAGAACTACGGAAAATAATCTGAAATACAAATATTTAATGTTAGGGAGAAACCTGGACAGCAATAATGCTGTAAGACTTCGAAGTGAAAGTGGACAACAAATCAGAGATGGGAACAGCTGGGTAGACTATATGTTGGACTAATTTAGCCCCTTTATTTGTTCTAAATTATCAGTGAACAGAATTTGATTTTCATGAATGTATTCAGTGTTAAAAATTATTCAATGAATGGATTATATGAACATATAATCTTATGGACTACTCACAAATTAATCACTGCCACTACTGCTTCAAGTATTTGCCATTGCCACTGTGTTACTGGTCAATTAAATGGTCTGATATTGCTTCCCTCATTAATTGGATGATTCCCAGTACCACAGAGAGCTTTCAAGATGGCTGTGCAAACTCTTCTGGTGCAAACAGGCTTCTGAATATACATTAATGTGACTCTTTATGACTCTTTTTGTGAACATTCTTGCAGATAAAAAATTATTGATCTCAGTGTTCCAGGAAATCATATAAAAAGGGCAAAGAAGATGAGTGAATACTTGTTTACATTTACATGTACATTTGTGACTATCTGTCTGAAGGATCTGTCCAGCTCTCGCCTGAATTTGCCACATGGTATGGCAGCAAAAGAAAAGTCAATGCTAGCTGAGAGAACCATCGAGTTAAATGGGAGTTGTGTGTGGATATCAGAAGTTAGTATTTCACCTTTTAAATCCAAGCAGAAGAATTTCCTCTTCTCTGAATACAGTAGAACCTTAGACTTATGAACACCAGTTACAAACTGACTGGTCAATCACACACCTCACTTGGAACCTGAATGCAATCAGGCAGCAGCAGAGGCCAGGAAAAGAAAAGAAAAAAGTATCAAATACTGTACAATACAGTACTATGCTAAACAAACTACTAAAAAAAAGAAAATAATTTTTTTTGACAAGGTAAGGAACTGTTTCTGTGCTTGTTTCATTTAAATTAAGATGGTTAAAAGCAGCATTTTCCTCCTGCATAGTAAAGTTTCAAAGCTCTATTACGTCAATGTTGAGTTTTAAACTTTTGAAAGAACCACCATAATGTTTTGTTCAGAATTACAAACAACCTCCATTCCTGAGGTGTTCATAACTCTGAGATTCTACTGCATGTGTAATGTATGTTTGTGGTTTGTTTAGCCGACATTTCTAAGAGCCAAGAGACAGTTAATGGCAGTGTATGCATAAATAATACAACAAATCCATGGGCCGCCCAGGCCATATCACCACCCTGTGCATGATAGCCACTGGAACTTCAAGGCAGTTGTGAAGCTAGACCTCAGATCCTCCTGCTCCAAAATCCCAGGCTCTTACCACTTGATCCGAAGAGGAATCTTCATGAGCTGGGAGCATTATGACCCATGACACACTACACAGCAGCTCTAATTCAACCCAGTGGAGGGCAATTGTGCATGTACATTCT
Source organism: Sternotherus odoratus (assembly GCA_032164245.1). Classification (NCBI taxonomy): domain Eukaryota; kingdom Metazoa; phylum Chordata; order Testudines; family Kinosternidae; genus Sternotherus; species Sternotherus odoratus. Next base: position 132,772,427 of record JAVMKO010000001.1, on the reverse strand, counting down.
AGAAGTAGCCAGTTCATTACATCAAATAATAAACAATCATTTTGAATAATAATCAAAAGCTAATGCATACATTTAATCAAGTTATAGATTATTTTCCCATACATACTATGTTACCATTAATTCTAAATTTCTTTAAGGAATATGGAAAATATGATGCCATCAAAATATTGTTACTTTAGGAATTTAGAATGTTAAATGTTTGTATTAAGCAAATTCTCTTAAGTCCCTTTCTATAACTACTTGATGCAGTGAGTATATTTCAAAAGTGACAGGTCTCAAAATACCCACATTCCCTTTGCATCCACTATCCAAGGTGCAGAGAAAGGTCAATCCCAGCTCCTGTTTTAAAATAAATAATTTAAATGAATGCTGGATTACCCTGTTCAGATAAAAATAAGACTCAATCTCAACAAGTCAGCCCAACTCAAAACAGCCTTCTGGAGATCAAAAGTTCAGTTGGGAAAAAGAAGTGAAATCATTTTTACTCTTGAGGACTTCTCCATTTCCTGCTTTCCCCACATCTGTCATTTATGATTAAACAACATGAGACAGGTTATCCTCAAGGGAATTAATAGCTTGATTGGCAAGAAAAGAACAGGGATCTATCCATCTGAGGTTTCCCTAGAGTGCTCCTTACAGTGGGACCTAAACACTAAATACAGTAATTTAGGCTTGCTTAAAGTTGTCCATAGAGGGTATCATAGTAAATTCTGCTGTTCACCACTCCAAGCTTTGCTTTTACATTCATTATTTTTAAAAATTAGAGTGTCAAATTCTTTAGCTAAGACTTTCAAAAGTGTTAAGGAACATGGGGTGTCCAACTTGAGACACCTTATTGAGCCCTGATTTTCAGAGAGTAGACACATAGCACTTTCTGAATAGTCAGGCCCCTTTAAAGATGGTTGAGGTTTGGCCCTCAAAAATTGAGGCACTCAAATCACTTGTCCTTTTTGAAAATCCTGGCCTGAGTCTTAATTTATAAGAGGAAGGCCATGGCCAGCAGAGGTTTTGATCTGAAAAGTCTGACTCTGGCTGAGTCTTCTCCCTTCCAATAAATCATTCCACACACAGCACCCTTGACCAAATACATTTTATCTGCAATTCTCACAAACCTCATCCTACAAATTGATAGCTGCATTGTCCAAGAAGTGTGCAGCTGCCTCAGTGAGTCATGACTGGAGAGGCTGTGTCTGATGTACACCTGCCCTGACATTTTGCAAGGCCTTGAAGCTTAAGACTCAGGCTTAGATTGGTCACCATAATCAGGAAACACTTGTCAACAGTTGCCACACAGGGGTAGCTGCAATTACTGTATTCTCCACCGTACACAGGCACGTATACTTGTTTCAAGGATATATGAAAGGAAGCACGTTTTTGCAACCACAGCATTTAAAAAAACAACAACAAAAACAACTAAAAGGATTCCCTACCCTGCAAATTCATGTTCAAAAATCCTTATTCCCTTCAAAAGAGAGTTCTGCTTCAGCAAAACACACAATGCCACAGATCTTAAAACTCTAACCTCTCACTTGTCTCCAACTCCTTGCAATTTCTTTCCAGTCACGGTTATTTTATTTATTAGAATTATGCAAATGCTATAAAGGCCCCTATCCATATGTTCTAGGTACCCTTGACCTAAACTAAAAATACATCCTTAATTTCTCCTGCATCATGGGAGCATTAAGATAAGAGCAGCACCAAGCACACAGAGCATTCTCATGGCTGAAAGGCTTATTTCCCAAGATTCAAAACTCCTAACTGTTCAGTCAAAATCTCCTTTAAAAAACATGGGTTCCTATGATTTTCTTACTGCCATAAAATTAGCCTATGGACTATTCCGAGCAAATGATTTTTGGATTCATGGAAAATGTTCTCACTGAAATAAAATAAATACAGAAAAAACACCCCACCTAAATTTCCAAATTGTTAATAGAATGCATGTAGGCATACGTGAATGCATGCTTCCTCCAAATCACCCCATAAAAGAATGGGAAAGGATGCATTTGTGGCATCGTGTGTCCAACTGGAGATGGTGAGTACCAGGAATCCTATGAGAAAATCTGCTCTCACATTTCCAAACTTTTTTTTCCCTGGCCTGCATAGTTCAAATAAACATCTATAATGATGGGTGGTTATCCAAACCAAAAGTGAACTCAGAACCTTTTGAGATTCACACTCATCCCTAGGCTCTTGGGAGGAGTGATCAGCATTAGTAGTAGCCTCAGTTGCTTTGCCAGACAGAACTCAGAAGGTGAGTAACAGTACATTCCTGAAGTGCTTTGGGAGGAATTGTTCTAGTGCTGTTCAGAAGACTAGTGATCAGCTCACAGCAGTTCTACATATTCAAAAAACTAACAAACAAATAAAAAGAACCATCTGCTGTAATTCTCTAATTGGCAAAACTTAGTTTAAAGCCTGTGGGACAAAATGATCTTGGCTTAGTGTTTATTAAAATGTTAACAATAAAATACAGAAATATAAACATTAAACTGTTTTAGAAAAAAATAACAGTTGGCTCTCTCTTTCACTCCGGCATAAGAACAAATAAATGATTGAAAGATATGAAAGGCTTTCAAATCTGGGCTGAGCAGAGAGACGCGCTCAGATAGTGGGCAAAATACCCACTGCAAAACACACTGAGTTCAGAAAAGAAGCTATAGTAGTTCATTTTCTCTCTTGTGATATGAACTGGGGTATACGACAGATTCTTGTAGCAAGTGCTCCTGCACTTTGTAAAAATAAAAATCCAAAATCAAGTGCTTCCGGGACATGCACTACACCAATTTTTTAAATACCTAACACTAAGTCTTTTACTTCAAAATAGGAACTATAAGCATTCCAATAAACAGACTGGGGTTATAAAACATTCTCTGTTTTCACAGTAGACTTGTAATGGGTATCCTATACAAACATTTTCCAGTAGTACTCAGTGAATCAACACCGAAATCCCTCCATCTCCCACAAAAAGGGACACTACTTGTGTTTTTATTTTTCCTTCAGCAGTGGAAGAACAAGGCTGTCACCAAGTTGTGCTAAATTTGGACACTTGACCTTTCCAGACTAACAATGAAACCGATGGGCCCCGTGCTAAGGACAAAATTCTAATTAGTCAAGCATATTCAGACTCTAATATTCTGCTCTCTTTACAGCAGCTCAATTTCTATTAAGAACAATGGAGGATCAAGATTGTAAGAGGAACAAACAGCAAAACTTGGCCCTTTAAATGGTGTTAGAACATAAGAACTGCCATACTGGGTCAGACCAATTGTTCATCTAGACAGTATCCTACGTCTTACAGTGGCCAGATCCAGAGCTTCAGGGGGACTATACAGAACAAGATAAAGGCAGTGTCTTCCCACCCTATCTTCCCCTCAAAGATTCTGGTAGTCAGTTTAGGGTCACTGTGAGCATGGGGTTGCATCCCTGACCCTCTTAGCTAATAATCATTGATGAACCTATTCTCCATGAACTCATCTAGTTCTTTTTTTGAACCCAGTTATACCTTTGGCCTTCACAACATCCCTTGCCAATGAGTTCCACACATGTTAGTTGTGGGTGGTGTGAAAAAGAATTTCCCCTTGTTTGTATTAAACCTGCTGCCTATTAATTTCATGGGTTTTGCATTGAAGGAAAGGGTAAATAACACTTCTCTGTTCACTTTTTCCATACCATTCATGATGTTATAGACCTCTTTTGTATCCCCCTTGGTTGTCTCTTTTCCAAGTTGAACTGCCCTAATCTTTTTAGAGTCTCTTCATATTGAAGCCATTCCATTCCCTTGATCATCTTCGTTGCTCTTCTCTGAATCTTTTTCAGTTCCACCCCATCCTTTTTGATATGGGACAACCAGAACTGGGTACAGTATTCAAGGGGTGGGCACAAAGGGTGGCATTCTTTCAGTCCTCTTTTTGTCTTTACCATATGTATACATGGGCTGTTATACATCTAGTCTGAGCTTCTATTATGGTCTTTTTTAAATAGTCCCCATGCTTCCTGCAGGCTTTGCATGGGGACCAACAAGGTGAATAGTACCTGTCACAGGGTCCATGCATGTCTGCACCCTCTGGTGCCTGTGTTTGAGCTGGTGAAATCAACAGTTCTCCTCACCGTTATGTTCTTTCACCCAGGTGCCTTTATTCTTAGTGCTCGTGCAGTCCCCCAAATCCCCCAACAGATAGTGACTCCCCAGACCCTCTCCAGGGTCTCCTGTCCCTTGAGGCTTTCTTACTTGCTAAGGAGGCACCAATACAGCCCACCTGCCTCCTCTCAGCCTAGCCTCCCTACTGGGCTTTACCCAGGGCTTTTATTGCCCTCCTGGTGCCTCAGCCCTCCCTCCGACTCCCACGCCCTATCCAACTCCACCCCCATTTCCTGTCCCCTGACTGTGCCCCGAGATCCTCTGCTCCTTATCCAACCCCCCGAGCCTGGCCCCAGCCCCCTTACTGGAGCAGCCTCCCCAGCCGGAGCTCAGGGTCTGGTTAGGAGGAGCCCACGGGCCATAGTTTGCCCACCCCTGATCTAGTGGGATCTCACAGGGTTCAGTCCTGGGTCTGGTACTATTCACTATTTTCATTAATGACATAAGAACAGCCATACCGGGTCAGATCAAAGGTCCATCTAGCCCAGTATCTTGTCTTCCATCAGTGGCCAATGGCAGCTTAAAGACTTGGATGAATGAGTGGCGAATATGTCTATAAAATGTGAAGAGGACACCAAGCTGGGAGGAGTTGCAAGCACTTGAGAATCCAAAACAACTTTGACAAACTGGAAAATCAGTCTGATACCAACAAGATGAAATTCAATAAATTCAAGGATAAACTAATACACTCAGGTGGTAAAATCAAATGTACAACTACAAAAGGCTAATATCACTCTGGAGCATGTTGCTGTACGTAAGAGAAAGGAGGTAATTGTCCTGGCACTGGTGAGGCCTTACCTGAAGTATTATGTACAGTTTTGGATTCCACATTTTAGGAAAGATGTGGACAAATTACAGAGTCCAGAGAGCAACAAAAATTATAAGTTTCAAAACCCTGGCCTCTGAGGAAACCAAAGTATTAATGGCTGTCTATGGGAGACTTGAGAAACAGGCTGGACAGAACACTCAAACCCACTCTTAGTCATCATGGTAATGGGAGCTCAGAGGTCTTGTTTCCAGAGTTCCCAGCTCTTAGGTACAGTTCTTTAAAGTTCTTCTTAAAAAACAAAACAGAAGAAGCCCATGAAATGGCTTCCGTAACTCTAACAGACATGAAGTTAGCTTACAGCTCCTGGGACAAAGTCAGCAAAGCTTAATGTTTGTGTTAAAAACTGAGTAACAGAAAACATGAAACTGCATACCAAAAGCCCTAGCTGAATACTTCTCACAAATTAATATAAATTAAAATAAATGGAAGCTATGAAATTTTTGCAAGCTGCATTGAAGTTGGCAGGCTCTTAATGTGAAACACTCACCTGCCCATATTCTAATCTATTATACCAGAATAAAGACTGTGCATAAAGGGCTGCAGGATTGGCCCTAATTCCACTGAAGTCAGTGGGAGTTTTGTCACTGATGTTCATGGGACCAGGATTTGGCCTTTACTTCAGACTTTAGAATACGCTCAATGTATCAGGGATCGATTTATTGCGTCTCATCTAGACATGATAAATCAATCCCCAAATCGACGCCTGTACTCCACCTCAGCAGGAGGAGTAAGCGGAATTGGCAGGGAAGCGGCCCTGGTCGACCCGCCATTGTAGGGACAGCCAGGTAAGTCGAACTAAGATATTTCGACTTCAGCTACACGAATAGCATAGCTGAAGTTGTGTATCTTAGATCGAACCCCCACACTTTGCCCAGTGTAGCCCAGCCCTTAGACTGGTGTCACTAAGACTAGACTGAAGCTGACCCACTAACTCCACTATGATGTCAGCAGGTAAGCTGGATTCAACCTGAAATGTCAATGTTATACTTTGATGGAAGTGTTTTATTCTAACAATATCTAAGTTTGTGTCCTCTGTGAAGTTTCTACTCATTTATATGAAGAATGTTTTGGGGTTTTTTGGTTAAAATTTTAGTTTATGGGCTGGTCTTCACTGGGGGAGGGGACCGGCTGTAGATACGCAACTTCAGCTATGTGAATAATGAAGTTGAAGTCGGCGTATCTACAGCTGACTTACCTGCCGTCCTCACGGCAGTGGCGGTCGGCGGCGCACTCCCCTGTCGACTCCAGATTGCGCCTCTTGATGAGCTGCAGTTCTGGAGTCGACGGGGGGTGCCGCTTGCAATCGATTTATCACGTCTTGATGAGACGCGATAAATCGACCACCAAAACATCAATCCCTCCACGCGGTAGTGAAGACAAGCCCTATGAATTACCAGTTGTTGCTTTAAAAAAAAAAGTTGTTGGAATTTGGAACCTCTGATGTTACATTTCCAATTGAAACACTTGAGACAGATGCTTAATGTCTACACATGTGAACTGTCCAAATGATTTGAACTCGGAGACAGTTAATCTAGTAGATAGGATACTGGAAGGGAGTCATGAGACCTAGGCATATGCTTTCAAATTCACTTTAATATAGGAAATTATCCAAGGTACAAAAAGAATGTTTCGAACATAGTGGAACAAATTCTGCTCTCAGTTCTGCCAGCTTCTAGTTAGCTTTGTTGGGTGAAAGTGAGGATGGAATGTAGGATGAGTTTTCCCCAATGGTGGAGAAAAAATGTTAAATGATATCTAGAATGAAATGTTTATAGGCTTTTTATTAATGGTTTATTAATTTTTGTAACACTGAATAATTTGAACTTTCATAAAGATTATATTTAATGTCAATTATGTCTCTGTCATTTTTTGTTAATCGACAAAGGTATGGGCAAGAATACCAGGAGCACTTTTCCCCCCCAAAAAACCCGTAATACTGCCACCGAGCTCAATCTGGGGGAATTGAAGAAAAATTTAATCCCCAAAATCTTCATTAAAAATGAAATTTCCATTTGTAACAAATCTGCATTATTTTTAGCAATGGATAAAGATTAAACATCTTAATTTGAACACTGGGGATCTTTATCGGTATTTGCCTATAAAGATGGAGTAGATTTCCATTGGATGACCAATTCCCCAAGTCATAGATTCACAGATTTTTAGGCCAGAAGAGACCATTATGATCAGTTATTCTGACCTTTTGCATGAAGCTCAACTTCTCTTCCAGCTGTTTTAGAGAGAAATCCAGTCTTGGCTTAAAGACTGCAAGTGGTGGAAAATCAACCTCAACCCTAGGTATGTTGTACCAATGGTTAATTATCCTCACTATTAAAAATTTGCACTTTATTTCTCATCTGGATATGTCTAGCTTCTGCTTCTAACTTTTAGATGTCATTAGCGATCTCTATATGTTGTACGGCTGTAATCATACAGTGCATGTGGGATACAAATGATGCAAACAATTAAGGACAATACAAGAAGACAATATATAGATTTCTGGAGAGACTGGCTTAAGCAGTTGTAAGTGAAAGGTCCTAGCATTTTCCAATTGTTAGAACATTTATGACTTTCACATCTTATTACATGAGGCAAACAAGGCTAAACGGTATCAGAGTAGGCCAGATACATGCAAAAGGACATCACTTATGGAAACTGAATGTTCCATGTAAGCTTTTCTCAGTTCTTCCACCACTGCTCCTGTCAATCCTGTTGCCAAATGTGGCCTGAACCTTGTCACACTTGAGCAATATTGGCTGGGTACTGTGGGAGTGTTATCTACATTTGCCTCTCATGGCTGACTTTCATCCATCAATATATAATCACCCAGAACACATGACTTTTAGTTTCACAATTTACTCTAATTTCTGATCTAGTGCTGGATTGGCATATGGGTGGTATTCTGACAAGACTCTAGTCAAGTTTAACAAGTAACTTCTGAATGATACCATCCAGGGTAAGATCAAGGGGAGGGAGGCAAAATGAATCAACAATTCATGACCTGGAACTTTGAAAAACATTGCATGTTCCCTCTCTTATTGTACTTTCCCTCTAGGTCTGTGGATCCTTATTGTAAACTTTGTCGTTCTCCAAAAAGTGCAGCACAGTAGCATTAATCTTTTAAAAGGAAAATCTGCCTGAAAGACTTTGGGAGAGCTTATAATGATGGGAAACACGACAGAAGATGGAATATTGCCTGAAACCACACGTTGATAAATATACTTTTAGACAAGTGGAGAAATCATTAATATCTTCTGTACTACAGTCAATAAATAAAATGAAAGGAAGAATTCCTTTCCACAAGGGTTTTGTACATTAACAAAATATTACCTACAGGCTGTTCTGAATGACTTTATAATAATAAACATTAAGAACAAATCTGAAAAGTATTTTTAAAAATGTGGTGTGTCATAAAAGAAGTTAGAAGTGTTGACTTTTACCATATGAGGTTACTAACATCTTATCTCTGCCGTACATTGGAAGGCACCTTTGATCCTATCTGGTTTGTATTAACGTCTGTTTTATCCCCTTGGCTTCCAATAGTCTGTCAGTTTCAGCACTATTCAACTGCTCTGAAATCAAAGTTTTGTAACTATCACCCTTAGCAATATTAGCCACCTATTGTGATGTTATGTAATCCACCATTTCTAAGGGACAACCTGCCATCCATTCATACCACCAGTCCTCCTCTAGCCAGATTTCTCAATTGATCCAACAAATTCTCCTATCAGGTGACTTTCCTAGCATGAAGCTTCAACTGCAGACTGTTAGTAAAGAGGTTCTTATGTCTAATACTTTGTTTATTAATATATTTAATCTAGGCATAATTCTTCAGCTTCAAGACGAAAGTTATTTCTATGGAATCCACAGCAAACACCCTCATTTTTCTTTGAACAAACCCAGCGTAATCTTAGAAACACACAGAGGACCTGATTCACTACTGTTTTAGTACAATTTACAGTGGTGCAGCTCTGCTGATTTCAACTGTGTTACAATGGGGTAAAACTCAAGTTATGCAGTGGGGAATACGGCCTAGCTTTAGAAGTGATTAAAAAGATTTCTCCGGAATAAACCAGTTCCTTTATTGGAACCAATTCATCCATTTGAAAACAGGAACACTGCCATCTAAAACAATGCAAGGTTATTGTTAAAAATAATACTCTGATTACTTACTGTACATCTCTATTTAAAAGACCCTCAATTAGTAGTCACTCATTTATGCAGCTGTAGCTTAAACCTGCATTTAAAAACTGGTGCCTCCCACCATGTTCTTTAGCATGAAAGCCCCAGGGACAATTTAATTTAAAAGAAGCCATTGATTTAAAGGCAAAAGGGCAAATACATATAATATCAGATCTGAAGAAAGCTTTGTAGTAATTCTGTATGCCATGTACTGTAGACTTTATTAACACTCTGTTAGAAGTAGACATTACAGTGAATTACCATGTTATGAAATCTAGAAAGCACCTTCGTGGTAGACTCCTGTGATGTGCACTGCCCCAGTGGAAGACTCCAAAGACATTGGTACTTGAGGTAAGCAGTGTCTCCTGGGGCTATGGGGGAGCTTGTCCAGAGCATCCTTTGCTATAGAGCACAACACGTGTTTTCCCATCCACAAGGACTGATTTGCTGAATGGCAAAGAGGTGCTGTATACTTGCCCCTCAGCTTATTCCCTTAGGGAAAATTAGTATCACTGACAGCACTGGACTCTAGGGTCGTCTCTGTACTAGAGCACTGAATCACTTGTAACTGAACTAGTTGAAGCAAAAAGAGTTCAGCGAGACTGTCATGGTTCACTCCCCTCTCTGAACTCTAGGGTACAGATGTGGGGACCCTCATGAAAGACCCCCTAAGCTTATTTATACCAGCTTAGGTTAAAAACTTCCCCAAGGCACAAATCCTTTTGTCCTTGGACGGTATTGCTGCCACCACCAAGTGATTTAATGAACATTCAGGGAGGGCCATTTGGAGCCCTATCTGCCCCAAAATATCCCCCCAAGTCCTACACCCCTTTCCTGGGAAGGCTTGAGACTAATATCCACACCAATTGGTACAGGTGAGCACAGACCCAAACCTCTGGATCTTTAGGACAATGAGAATCAAGCAGGTTCTTAAAAGAATAATTTTATTTATAGAAAAGGTAAAGGAATCATCTCTTTAAAATCAGGATGGTAGATAATTTTACAGGGTAACAAAAGATTCAAAAACACAGAGGAACCCCCTCTAGCCTTAGTTTCAAATTTACAAAACACAGAAATAAACCTCCCTCTAGCAAAGGGAAAATTCACAAGCTAAAACAAAAGATAATCTAACATGCCTTGCCTGGCTTCCACTTACTTTTTCTGTAATATGAAAGACTTGCTTAGGATTGTATGGAGGAGATGGGACTGAGAGGGACCAGACAAAAAAAACCAAGAGCGCGCACACGCGCGCGCACACACACACACACACACACACACACCCCACAAATAAAGTCTTACCTCCCTCTGCCAGATTTAAAAGTATCTTCTCTCCCCACTGGTTCTTTTGGTCAGGTGCCAACCAGGTTATTTGAGCTTCTTAACCCCTTACAGGTAAGGGGGAATTCTAAGCTACCCTTAGCTGTATGGTTATGACAGAGCCCACACTAATCATATTGATTCTGGTCCATATTTAGGATCCCCAAGAATTAGCTTGATTTTCAAAAGTGCCAAGCATCCAGCAGTGTCCATTGACTTTAATGGAGTTGCTAGGAACTCCAGTATTTATTAAAATCAGGCCAGGTACCAGAATAAGGAATTCACTGCCTAAAGTTAAACTTCTGTTTTTGAAAATCTTGACTCAGATTTCTACTGCTAGAGAGCTGCCTAACTGTCTTATACATCAACTGAATATAGTCCCAGTTTTGTGGGGAATTATTAGTATTGGGTATAAGTACATAATTTAATTAATCTGTCATGACGTGCACGTATCTAAACTGACTAACCATGTGATCTTATTGCAATAACCCTTCACCCTTCCTCACCCCATTCCTTCTTCATTATTTGTTACCACCACTTGATGTAACATGTCTAAAATTGGACTGTAAGACCTTCGTGGGAGGGACATTGTTTTTTAATGTTTAAGTAAATATCTAAGTGCAATTTATGATGTTATAAAAATAAAATACTGGCAATTTCATGTATAATTAGCAATGTGTTAACATACCAAACAGCAATTCAGTTATTATAATAATTATTAATAATAATATCTAGAATTCCTTTCATCATGAAGGACACAAATAATCTACAGACTATTCCCATACACCACCAATACAAGTCAGCTGTCTCTGGGGTGGAACACAGCAGCTAACCAATGCACAAAGTAGGAGGTGACATTTTGGTCAAGGACGTTGAGGCAAACAACTAAACATAAAAAAACCCGCTCTAGTATCATTATCATTCATGTAAACAGGAGCTCAGTGTCTAAATTCTCATCCAAAAAGAGAAAAACACCATAAACTGCATGGCACGCATTCTTCTGTCTTAGAAGAAAGAGCTGAGTCAGCTCAGCTACTGAATATATGTCTCATTAAGTTACCGGTAGAGAAGAGAGGAAAAGAAGGGGGTCAGAGTGGATGACTACTCCAAATTCACTATTTTTCACCTAATCAAGACTTCAGCTGTCTTCCCTAACACAAAAATCATAGGTCCAAGAGCCTGCATTCACTGAAATTAATGCCAACTCCTTTAATGCCAACACCTGGAAGTGCTCAGCATTTCTGGAAATCGGAGAACTTCTAATTAAGTTCCTTAATATGGATTCGGGAGCATTAGGACCCAGGTTTCAAGTGGTTGGCACAAGTGTACAGGCATCCAGAGTCTCGATAACCAGTGCGATGGCAAACACTGTGGCTAGATTGGTGTCTTAGTCTAGGAAATAGTACTGTGACATAGCCGACCTTCACCATTTTCTTCCTTTATCCTTCCCCTCTGAAGTATTCTACTCCTACTCCCTTATCTCATGCACAGAACAATCTGGAGGAGGGGAGAGGGGGACATGTCTCACCCAGCTCCTTCCTCTTCAGCTGAGGTCTGTTCCACACACTGTGTCAACAGGACTCATTCACTGTCAATCCTAGTGCTCCCCAAACTTCAATCTGCTTGCACTACCGTTCTACCTCCTTACTTTGCTCAACCTGCCTTGGCCTCCTCTCAGATCAACCCACATCACTTTCCTCTTGTTTGCATTTGTTAGTGTTCTTGTTTAGAACAATTTTGAACAGTATATTATCACATATGCATTTGTATTATGGCAGCACCCACAGGCCTCAATTAGGATCAAGGCCCCTTTATACTAGGGACTGTAAAGATAAAGAATCAGTCCATTCTAGCTGGATACACAGTCTCTGTTTCATCTGAAGAATCCAGTCAATGAATGGATGTCCCTAGACACTGGGAAGTCTGCTCCCACATGTTCTGAAAGCAGTGAATGCACTGAATGAACAATGTATAATTTTACACAGAAACCACCAGGTGTGTGTTCCTTTTGGCTACATTTGCTATTTGAGGATCTGGGGGAAATTATTTGGAATTTAGACACAAGGACCAATCAAACTGCTCAAAACTAAGGTGAATTCAGCGGGCACACGCTGCAGCTGCATCAAGAAAAATTGAGATAGCACAGCAGAGAGAAAATGAGGAGCCCTCAGGAATGATGATTCTAGTGGTGGCAGGGAATATAATGAAAGCCCAATCACTATGTAGTAGGGAATTTGAGGATCAAGAGGCTTTCTTCTATGAAGGAGAATCTATGAAGAGAGCTATCAGCTCTTCTGCTAACTACTTTGGATTATTATCCTATTGATATAAAATGTACCAGTTAGAGAGGACTAGTATAAATATCATAATCAAATGAGTAATAAAAACAAACAAATCAATCAAGCTTTTCTTCCTCTGTGATGCCATTCAAACTCTCTCTCTCACACACTCCTCCCTCTTACTTCCTAAAGAACAGAATCTACCGTACAGTGCCTTTTGAATTCTGCCTGCCTGCTTTCTTCACTGCCCACCTACTGTAAGGAGAAGCTCCTCCCACCTGCACATAAAAGCCAAGTGCATGCTACCAGCAGCTGATCAGAGCACTTTCACAGTCCTCCACTGTTGCGAGCCAGTCATCTCCTCTCCTTGGAACTTGTGCACTCAAGGTAAGGCTTGCTACTTCGGGCTTCTATTATACCAGGCTAGTTTTGAGGAAGTCTTAATGTCAGCTGAACCACTGTCTTGCTGTGTGGTGTTGGTGGAGCTTTTTTCAGATGTCAAGTCATCTGACATTTAGGTTAGTATCTTACTGTTGTTTTAGCAATGAAATGAAAACATTTCTTGCTGAGAAAGACTAACATATGTGACTGGGAAAAGCTTTTCTTTCCTGTTCTGATTGATTTTGAAAAGTTCAGTACTACATCCACTCAAATTTTAACAGTTTTTACTCTGTTAATATTTTCCATCTCAGTGAGGGTAGCCCAGACAAAATGGTCAAAAAAAAAAAAAGGGCACTTTAAAGCTGCCTAATATTTCCCCTTAAAATAAACAGTGCACTCAAAAGGCCTGCTGGTCATTCGGGAATGTTTTTGAAATGTACAAGACAGCTTCAGCAACCTTCTGATCCAGGTTTTACTGCTTTGGAAAAAAAAAAACATATTTGAACTACTGCCTTCACAGAGGAACGATAATCAGGTGGATGTTAGAAAAGAGGGAGGGAAATTCACCATCTGGGACTAAACCTGATTTAAGAACATATTTCAAGAGCAAAATTCCACCTCTTGCAGCAACAGGACATCAGGTTTAAAAAACACTGTGTTGATGAATTTCATTATATCTATAGCTGTTTGAACTATGTTTTTAGATGATATATCAAGTTGTCTTCATATATATATATAAATTATATAATATATATACATTTCAAATGTTATAAGAAGAGAATACTAAAGAGATCAAATATTTTAGTTTAAATGAGACAGTTAAGAAGCTAAACATATTAGAGCAGAAAATGTTTTTAAAAATGTTACTTTCCTCTCTATTCATTGTCCATCCTCCCAGAGATGAATCTGAATGATTTGTACCAGTTTTTCAATTTGAGTGTCGTGGTTACCTATTTAAACAAATTCCATCATGAAAATCCTAATCCTAGAATGCCTCGATAGTATTCAGCAATGGGAGAGATCAGGAATGAACATTATATGAACAGTAGATGTTGATTGTACCTACTATGCACATAGTCTGTACATAGTACATGTCTTCAGTTAAAAGCTGGTATTTTCTTCATTGTAGCCAAAGAACTCCTTTTCAAGTAATGCTTTGCTTTCTTTCCCGGGACTATTTTTTAAGACAAAATGTCTTTTTATAAATAACCACCTCTGCACAATAGCTACAAATACAGTAGCTACAATAGAGTTTTATAACCTCAGCATAACTGTTCATGCTACTGTTTTCTGTGTAGTGTATCTAGGAGATCTGTCTTACATCTTACACGTTATCTATTTTATCTTTCAAATGAGTATAAAAATCAACATCTTCAACAGTTTTCTTGAACGGTTACATAAGTGTTTAAATAAATAAATAAATCCTGAGGTTGCTACTAAGAACAAAATACAGTACATTCCGCAGCATGCTTAAGTTGGAGTAAAAACTGTTCTTTTTGAAAAACAATCCGCATAAACTTCCTCCATGAGACTTACAAAGAAAGCATAATAGGTTTTTTCCTAATTAACATTCTAACACTATCTTGCAAATTCTTATTTCCTACTTAACATCTGATATTTTTGTATGGAAGAACATAGAAAATATAATTTTAGGAATGTATTATTTGTAGAATTTAGCTTAAAATAAAATCCTACCATGAAGTCTCGGTTCTCATGCACTGTGTTGCCTTACCTGGTAGAACAGTTCCCAGGAAGATACACATCACAAAATAAATTTGGCATAGAACATTTGCATGCACTGAAGTATCTTTTAGTAGAGATTGCTGTGAAATGTGTTATTTTTGCATATGAAAGTAGATCCTAGAACATATCATAAAAACTTTGTGTCTAATTAAACCAAACTAGAATCTCCTGAGGGCAATTTATCCTTTAAAATGGGCAGTTAATTCAGTTATCATTTCGTAGCATTGGACTAAGGAAAGCTGAATGCAGAAGGGATCCAGTAGAAGTTACCTTTCTAGACATGTGCTTTCAAGCTTTGTAACACATCAGTTTTCATTTCAGCACCAAGAAAAATGAGGGCTTTTTATAAATACCAATTTCTGATCTGAGAGCAAATAACACTGTTCAGTTTGAACAGCAAGAGCAGACCCATAGATGCGCCCAATCAGTTCTTAATTTGTAATGAAAGAGGTGCCGGGGCTCAAGTTTTCTTTATTCATAACTAATGCAGCAAGCCCCAAGGTGCCGGGGCTATGAGCTGCCTAGCTTAGAAATGCTGGGGCTCAGCCGTAGCAAGCTCTGGCACAAATTAAATGCTGCACCCAGTCTTTGAAAAACAGTAGTGCAGATACATTAAAACAAAAATTGGAAGTGGCGGTGGAAACAGGTGCTCAGATGCAAGTGCAATGAGCCTGGTAATACCCCCTGAGTTGATAGAATGCATTAATCTCAAAGCCACATTGAAGGGGACATAATGAAGATAGAAAAATGCTGGAGTGGACATGTCCAGTCATTCCTTGTAGTGGCTGCACCTATATTTTAATACTGTTCATTAAGGGACTGGTCTGAAGTCTATTGAAATCAGTGAGAAAACTCCCATTGATGTCAAGGGGCTTTGTATCAGACCACTAGTTAGACAGGCTAAACCATATACTTGCTTTGTAGATACTGATCACCATCACCGGGGTGTCAGAGAGCCTCAAACATTCATGACTTTATCCTCACACCACCTGAGTAGGATAGGGAAGTATTGCTCCCCTTCATTTTTACAAGTGGGGAATGGAGGCACAGGGAGACTAAGTGACTTGCTCATGATCATACAGGAAATCTGTGGCAGAGGAGGGACTTGAACCGAGTTCTTCTCGGCCCCAGTCTAGTGCTTTAACCAGAAAATTATCTTTTCTTATCCACTGTGCATCCCCCCCTTTGGTTCCTTAGGCCTGAGCCACCTCAGGCGGAATGAGCAAACACAGGTCCCTCTATCTACAATCAATAGCCAAGAAATTGTATGTGATACACACATAGTACGGTTGGTCCTTGACAACTAAATAATGATAAACCATCAAAATTAAGTTCATATAGAAAGTGGGAGGTGTTTGTGCAAAATTATTTATATGATGAGTATTACATGCATCATGTTATTTTTATGAGTTTTCACAAGAGCATGGTAATTAGATTAATATTCTTTGGCAGAGATTGGCACTGGTGTGAGAAATATGGGAACAAGTTTCCACCCTCTGCCCTTCTAATCTTTGGTGATACTCTTTGCTATTGTGCAATGCAATTCTAAAGCACTCATTCTTTTTACACTCTCTCTGGTGGCATCTCTGTAACACCATACCAAAAAAAATTCCCTTTGCCCTCTCCCTGAAGTCTGGGTCCCCAAAGCCTGTTGATGAGAGCACAGAATTTTAACACTGAATTTCTACAACCGCACTGTCCTAAAAGAAAGGCAGAGGGGGAGAATCAATGTCTCATGAATTCTGAGCTTCTTCCTCATGTGCAGTGTGTAAACTTGAAATACTCTTTCCCTGACCCTCAGCTCCCTGAAAAACAGCATGTGAGAAAGAACTATGGCTCCCATGTCTGTATCCAAAATGTAGGATAAATATGAGGTAACAAATGAAAGCGTCAGACTCTGGTTGGCTGTTGGTATATGCTACAGTCTATAGTTCTGTGGAGAAATAATTATTTGGGAGGGAACTGAAGTGAGCTAGTGCTGCCTGTACCCATTCGTTGGATGTCTTATCATATGCTGATGTTTGATCTAAGAAATAATTGTCATAGAAGCCTTTGGGGGCACTGTATTCTCTTTTTTTAAAATAAAAGTTTTCACTGTGGACATGGTGCACTGGGACTGAACTCTGAGCATGTGAGACAGACAACTAGAAGATCAGTAATAAGAAATGCTATTGATTAGAATAGGAAGAACCAAGACTTAGCATTTGGTGAAAATCACCTAGTGAAGGAAGGTAGCAGTTTGTAATTCACCTTGAAGTACCACAGTATAAGCTAAGGAATAGGTATAAATGTAGAGTCTGCAGAGGAATCGGTTTGAAACAGAAGAGTTCATAGATCGGGGTAGGCAATCTATGGCACGCGTGCCGAAGACGACACACAAGCTGATTTTCAGTGGCACTCACACTGCCTGGGTCCTGGCCACTGGTCCAGGGGACTCTGCATTTTAATTTAATTTTAAATGAAGCTTCTTAAACATTTTAAAAACACCTCATTTTCTTTACATAGAACAATAGTTTAGTTCTATATTATAGACTTATAGAAAGAGACCTTCTAAAAACATTAAAATGTATTACTAGCACGTGAAACCTTAAATTAGAGTGAATAAATGAAGACTCGGCATACCACTTCTGAAAGGTTGCCGACCCCTGTATAGAGATTATAATGAAATTGACTGAGTGATTTAAGTGCTGAATGCAGAGAACTAGCGTGCATTCTTTAGATTTATACCCTGAGCATTGTGTGGGTATTTTCTTTGTCTATAATATTATGTCATTACTGGGTCTTGGTTAAGGCACAGTTTTGTTAGCCCTATTGATCAACTTTGAAAAACACCCGTGAATGCTAGGAGGAAACAGGAGGAGGGAAAGGTGTTCTATCCAGTCTGGGGGTATGACCAGGCTACATTGCTACTGTCTAGCTGCAGACAGGGCAAGCTATTCAGTCCTACAGCAAGAATAAGTACCGGGTAGCACTCAGGCACCCCATCCACTCTGCAGTGTGCAGACAGAGCAGCTCAGGAATTTTTCACCTCTCTGTCACCAGTTCATTTTTATACATCTCAGACAGCAAAGAGCTGAATTTTACCTGAACTTTAACATCCACATGTTCTGCCATTACTACTCAGTTTCTTGACATAAAAGCTACTCTGTATTCCTGGGTTCTTTGGCCTTCTGGGAGATAATATTCTATTCTCACAAATGTTGCACTTCTAAGAATAAGATTTGGTCATCAGATTATTAGGAAGGGCTACACCAGGCAACAAGAAAGGACAGTGGAACATTGGCTGCTTGTTCCATTTTTGATGAAAATTAAGGAGATTTAAAAGAATAAATAACTATATTGGATGCTTCCTAATTTTCCTGCTGTGATATACTGGGATTATGTGAGTGAATCATATCGCCCTCTTGTGGTATGTCCTAAAAGAAGATAAGGGATCTACTACTGGTACCAGCCAAGGGACTGCTCCATTTGTGTAAGTCAGTTGTTTTCCACCAGGGGTACATTTAGCCTGGGGATACACAGAGGTCTTCTGGGGGTACACCAGTTTATCTAGATATGTGCCTAGTTTTACAACAAGCTATATGAAAACCACTAGTGAAGTCAGTACAAACTAAAATTTCATGTGGACAATCACTTGTTTATACTGCCCTATCTGCGATACACTGAAATGTAAATACAATATTTATATTCCACTTGATTTATTTTATAATGATATAGTAAAAATAAGAACATAAGCAGCTTCTCAGCAACAGTGCGCTGTGACACTTCTGTATTTTTATGTCTGATTTTTGTAAGCAAGTAGTTTTTAAGTGAGGTGAAACTAGGGGGTACACGAGACAAATCAGACTCCTGAAAATGGTACAGTAGTTTGGAGAGTCACTGTTAAGTTGTGTATATAGGACTACACATATGCACCTGACTGACAAGGATTCTAGCCCTGAATCCCCATGTGTTTGAGCTATATAATAGGCCTGATCTCTGTGGGCATGGATACACTATACACCAATACATAATTCTGCTTGGTCTTTATTCACATATTTCTGAAATGCAGCGATGGTTTCTCATACTACTTCGGTGTATAATTAATTTAATCTGTCAATTGTATGATTGGATTGTATCACTAGTTCGCAAATGAGCATCTTTTAATGTACTGAGACCTGGTGCAGAAGCCAGCTAAATAAAATTCAGTGCATCTGGCATGTGAGGGCTAGCTGCTGTAAGGGTCTCTTTTGAAAGTAAGTGTGAACCGGTGCCCTCTTCTAGATGGCAGGGGGTGGGAATGGGGGTGGGAGAGGGAACTCAGACCTGTTTGAGTGTTTATCAGTTCCCTCTGCTGGCTGCAGAACCTACAGTTTGTGGAGCAGCTGTGTTTGCCGAGGCAAAGGTCATAAATCGTATTCCCAGTGCTGCATGTATGCAATAAGCTGATGACTGTGGTGTCTGTGCATGTATGTGGACATCATTCATTACAGGGTCTCATCCACACCTACACTGAGTTCAACAGAAGGGCACTCAAAAATAATACTGAATTCCAAGGAGGTTAGAAACATTCCGTCAAGCATCTAACATCTTGCCAGTCCTATGATTTACCAGACTGTTCAGTTAGTGCATCCTTCCATCAGGCATAATATACTAAACCCACACCTTGCGTCTCTTCGCCAAGAGGACCATGTATGTAGCTATTACCCACTGATTTTTTAAAATGTTTCTAAATGTATTACAAACATTCTAAGCATCCCCAAAATGTAATGTTTTAAAACAGCTATAAAAAGTCTGTACTTACAGATCATTAAACAAATGATACTGGGGGAGAACATCCCAACCTAAGCTAGAGTGACCAGACAGCAAATAGAACAACAGTACTTGTGGCACCTTAGAGACTAACAAATTTATTTCAGCATAAGATTTCATGGGCTACAGCCCACTTCATCGGATGCATAGAATGGAACACACAGTAGGTAAGATATATATATGCACAGAAAATATGCAAAGCTGGAAGTTGCCATACCCATTCTAAGAGGCTATTTAATTTACATGGACTACTATCAGCAAGAGGAAAAAAACCTTTTGTAGTGATAATCAAGATGGTCCATATCAGATAGTTGACAAGAAGGTGTGAGGATACTTAACATGGGGAAATAGATTCAATTAGTGTAATGACTCAGCCATTCCCAGTCTCTGTTTAACCCTAATTTGATAGTGTCCAATTTGCAAATTAATTCCAGTTCAGAAGCTTCTCTGAGTCAGTTTTTGAAGTTTTCCTGTTTTAAAATTGTCACTTTCAGGTCTGTTATTGATTGACCAGATACAGACAGCAAATGTGAAAAATTAGGATGGGGCTGGAGGGTAATAGGAGCCTGTATAAGAAAAAAAAACCCAAATCGGGACTGTCCCTATAAAAATTGTGACATCTGATCACCCTAATCTAAGCCCATATTCCCAGATCCTCCAAGAATAGTCCTATGTTCACAGTTATGCTGCCTGTTGAGAAGCTCAATAAAGTTAGACTATTTCAGACCAAGCTGGGGAGGTTGGGAAAGCAAGTTCCACAGTTGAGAGGCTTTTGCTGAGAATAATCTATCCACCAGGCCTCATATGCGCAAATCTAGGGCCAAGCATCTCAGCTGATCTCAACTGCCAAGGATATCATGGAGAGAGAGGTGGCCTTTAGGGCACACAAGACCCAATTCACAAAGGGCACTATAAGTCAAAACTACGGTGAGTAGAAGCCAGAACTAAACTGTTCTTTGGAACATCTGTATTATCCACTCCCTGCTAAGTAAGTAAGGCACCTCATCCTACACTACAGCACACAGCAGCAATCTTCTCTGGAGGCGAGAAAGGCACAGATAACCATGGTATGGTCTGCATTTGACCTTCAAATCAAGAGAACTTGGAGAAAAACATTTTTGGCCACTGCTGCTACCCACACATCCATCAACAAGACCCCCTTTGCTATGAACTGAAGTAACAAAAAGATATTACAACCTCTCCAATAAAGGTACTGATATTGCCTCAGATGCATTAAATATAATTTTTAAAGAACTTAATTGAAGATGGTGAGGCCCCCAGGGCTCGTCAAATCATATACCATCAAATCTTACTGAAGAAAGCTAGGCAAAAGTTCAGCTCTCCTAGGGCTTGTCTTCACTAAAGCTGGCAGGGATTGATCTTTTGGTGATCGGTTTATCGCATCTCGTCAAGACGCGATAAATCAATCACCAGCGGCGCCCCTGTCGACTCCGGAACTCCAGCTTGCCAAAAGGTGCAAGCTGGAGTCGACGGGGGAGCGCACCGCTGACTGCCACTGCCGTGAAGACGGCAGGTAAGTTGGCTGTAGATACGCTGGAATTTGCGTATCTACAGCCAATCTACCCCTCTAGTGAAGATCAGCCCCTAGTCACACAACTGATAGCTGCTTTGCTGTTCTGTTCTCCCCACCTTGCATGGAACTCCAGTCAAAGCAGAATATGAGAACTGAGCTCTTAATATGGAGATATGGAGCTGTATCTCATAGAACTGGAAGGACCTTGAAAGGCCATCCAGCCCCCTGCCTACACTAGCAGGACCAAGTACTGTCCCCTGACCCCTAAATGCCCCCCTCAAGGACTGAACTCACAACCCTGGATTTAGCAGGCCAATGCTCAAACCACTGAGCGATCCCTCCCCCCCAGCTGCTTCTGGAGAGCAGAATTTTACTCCAAATTTGGATTAATCCCCCCCAAACCCTCAAAACTGTTCAATTGCTCAGCATTTCTATGTTCAATGAAATCAGTGATCCTAGTCTGTCTCTCAGCAGACAGAAGTCACTATGATAAAACCAACAAATGTGTCCTTTTTGGCAGCTTCAGCAGAAGAATTACAAGGTGGTCACTGTGGGTCAGGGCTGAAGAACAGAAACAGGCTAATGGAAGAAGCTCACATTTCAGTGTCCTTACTTTACCTGGTTTGTGGATGAAAAGAAAACGTAAATCTACAGAGCAGTTAATTCAGTACCACCCACCAGCACTAACGTTCACATCAAATACATTAACAAATATATAAAAAAAACCGCACTCTGAGCTCATTCCCTTTCAACCAGTGGCTAGAAATTACCATAGTTGCACATCACATCATTTGCTGGGGGGGGGGGGGGGGAAGGAATGACAATTTAGGCCTTGAGGAATAAATCGTTTTTGCTTTAATGGTTCCAGAAATGTCAGTGCTTGTCAAGACATTTTTGAAATAAAACCAAAGCAATGTTAGTAAGTGAACTTTCCAAGGCAGCTGTGGCCAAAACTGATTCTTAGATTTCTTTTCA
This sequence comes from Sternotherus odoratus, assembly GCA_032164245.1. NCBI lineage: Eukaryota > Metazoa > Chordata > Testudines > Kinosternidae > Sternotherus > Sternotherus odoratus. The sequence continues at coordinate 132,750,261 of JAVMKO010000001.1, read as the reverse complement.
ATAATCAACTGCCTCTGTGGTTGCTGGTCAGGTCGGGAGGAGCACTCTCTGGGCCAAAGCCTCATTCTGGTCAACCCAAAAGAATAGAATAAGAACCCACAAATTGCACGGAGCGCTCCAATGAATGGAGAGACTCCTGCCGAGCCTGCTGAAAGGTGTGTATGTGGGCAGGGGGAGGGGGAGGGGAGGAGGAGGGTGTTCAACTAATTCTAGCTTTTACTCTGTGAGGCAGACCCTATCCTGATCTTCTGTGATCACTCACAGGGATCCCTTTATCCTATTCTGAAACCAAAACATTTGTCCAGGGAACAGTTTCCAGAGTGTAGCTGTAAATGATTTTTAAACACTTGCCGATTGTATACTTCAAAAAATCATTACCTGCCTGAAGGGTCAGAGTCACTACTGCACTTGTGCACTTTTTAGCAGTCCCCGTGTGAATGAGCGAGACAATGACCATAAGGGTCCATGTTAAGGTCATGCTGATGAATAGCACTACAGCATATTCTCCCAGTGAAGGACTCTGAACTGGCAGGAAGATGTACAAGATGGAGTGAGAGCTGGAGCGCCTTTCCTCCTCCAACTGCCAGGGTCCAGATCACTTCTTCCCTAGGAAATATCTATAGGAGGGGAACAGCGGAATGTGTATAAAACTGTGCAATGATCCCCCTGAAACACTTTCTTGTGGAGACGTGTATGTGTTAGCTCATTCCATGAGGGAAGGATGCTAATCTATCGCCCCATGGGTTCCTCCTGCAGCCAAAAGGCAGTTCTGTGCCTGTCATGGAGACTCCTACAATTCTCCCCAGTTCCACATAGCATGGCTCCATTTGAGCTGTGCTACACTGGCTTTCACAGTTGCCATTGCCCAAGAATTCCCAGTGCCCAACCAGAGAGACACCTTGTGACGGTGCTTTTCCTGGTGGGATCCAACTGTGAGTGTCAGATCAGGACAGATTGCTTCCAAAGGGGCAACTACAGCCCAAAGCTGGGTTTTTTCCACACTAAGGTAAACCAAACCAGCCAAACAGAAAAGACTTTGGTTTCACCCCACTGGCTAACCACAAGTCACACAAGCAATTCCCTTAGACACTCCAGGTTCCCAGTATCACCACCACCACCAGCCACCTGTCCTGGGGATCAATGGTTATGAAAACCAATACCCCAAATAAAGAAAACAGTTCTCCCCAATTCCAAAGAATCAGGCCCCAGACCCAGGTCAATATACAAATCAGATCTTACCACAAATCACGCTGTTGCCAATCCTTTAGCATCTAAAATCTAAAGGTTTATTATACAAGGAAAAGGGTATAGGTGAGGGTTAGGAATGGTTAAAAGAAATCAATTACATGCAGTAATGGCAAATTTCTTGGTTCAGACTTGCAGCAAAGGTAGAATAACTGCAGGTTCAAATCAGAGTCTCTTGGAAGCATCCCCTCCAGGGATGGGTCAGCACCTTTGGCCAGAGTTCTCCTGTGTAGCAAAGTTCCATCCAGAGCTGGAAGTGAGGCAGGCTGAAGACTGGAGGTAGAAGACAAAGATGGAGGGGCTGTAGCAGCTTCATTTATAGTTTTTTTTCATGTGCAAGAACCTCTTTGTTCCTGCTGTGAAAAGTCCAGCCCCATGGAGTTCTGGAGTCACATGGGCAGATCACATGACCATGCGTGACTCATTATTTGCAGGCAGCGGCCATTATGCACAGGTTGCCTTGCATGTTCTCTGGTAGACTTCTTGTCTGGGTTGGGGCATTCCAAGCTTCCAGAGTCTATTGTGTCGCTGATCATCCTTAATGGCTCATCAAGCATCCCAAGCAGAGCTGACACCCAGTATTCTGGAATATCCTCCCAGCAGAGCACAATATTTAGAAAGACAGACAGTCCAGAGCCAATATTCATAACTTCAACTACAAAATTGATACACACATACCAATGGCATATTCATAATCAGCAATCCATAACCTGGTCGTAGACACCCATTATGACACCCTGTACATAAGATTTGGTGCCACTATAGGACTCTGGTTGCACCAATGATCTATAGGATCCCAAATTATTTCAGTAATGTGACACCTATAGACCATTATTTGTTCTCTCAGAAATGACATGCTTTATTGCAGTGGTTCTCAGTCTTGTTGGTTCGGTGACCCCTTTTTGCTTTGCCGTCTCCTCTCGTGCTCCGGGTATGTCCACCCAAATGCCACCGAATTGAACTCTTCTGGTTTCAGCGGCATTTCGGCAGACATGCACCATTCGTCTCTGTGACCGCCGAAATGCTGCCGATAGCGGAAGCTTTCGCTTTGGCAGTTTTTCAGTGGACTCACTCGCATATTTGGAGCTTCTGCCAAAATGCCGCCAAAGGCGTGGGAAGCTCGCGACCCCCCTAGAATTGGCCCCCAGTTTGAGAACCACTTTATTGTGTCAGTGAGGCCCAGATCCTTAAATATATTTGGCTCCTAACTTTCATTGATTTCAATGGAAGTTAGGTGCCTAAATACCCTTGAGGATCTAGGCCTACATGCTTAAGCCATCACTGACCCAAACATCTTTTTATTGTGCCATAAGTTTGCATATAAAAATCAGTTGCTACCCATGTTTACTAGCTGAAGGCCATGGTCATATGAAATTGGAAATAATATCCTTCTATCACTTCTTGTAGTAAAAACTGAATCTTAAAAAGCAAGGCTGATTTTTGGTCACAGGGAGACCATCATTTGAAGCCCCACAATTTCTGTTTTTGTGCCACTGAGAAACTACCAATTCCTTTTTAAGTTTTGTTCTTTAAAGACCCGATGCACTTTGATCACTGACTGTAGATTGTTCATGACCAGCCAGTTGCAAAAACTTAGCCCCTTAAATTCAAAGTGTTGGTTAATTTTGATAGGGCATATAGCTTCTATGGTCTCTATTTCCCAATTGGATAAAGATAATTCTTTGAATAAAATTTCAGAAATAAATACTCCCCTAAAGGAGTTCAGAATTCACGTGCAATGAAGATCCTTTAATATTCACTTGAAATGCTGTTTCCAACACCATTCCTAACACTAATCTAGAATATTCACTGAAAGTGAACACAAAAGGGGGCACAAAACACAGGCAAAGCAAACAGAATTATTCATTGGAGCAAATATTTATGGACAGTTGGAGACATTCTCCCAGCTGTTGTCCCTTTATACTTGCTACTCATTGATTGTTACATGAAAATGAGGAAACACACATGTGTATATAAAAATCCATTAGGTGTATTTTGACACTTGTTCCTGTCACTCAGTGAAAATTCATAAACGAAGGGCCTGACTCTGCAAAGTCCTGAGCTCGGGGATACTGTAGTCCTTAAAGTCCCACTGTAGATAAAGGGGCCTGAAGTTACATAGCATTTCTGCAGAGGCACTCAGCACCTGGTAAGCTCAGACACAAGAAGCACCAGCCCATCCTTTCCTACTTCCCTTGCTCCACCACATAAGATAACAATCATTGTAAGAAGAAACTTTGTCTCACTGAGCTATTTAAAATCACTCCTCACTCTATAAAACACTCTTGTACAATGTTGCTTATACGGTCATAAACCTGACTCTCAAAACTGTTACAATAACAGGGTTTTATTTCACTAGATATTTTATAACACAATAATGCTTGTCATAAAACTGCTGTGCTCTTCTGTTGTTTTTATCCTGACACTGGTAGAAGTACAGTAGGACCTCTCAGTTATAAACACCTCAGAAAAGGAGGGTTTTTTTTTTAACTCTGAGCAAAACATTATGGCTCTTTCAAAAGTTTACAGCTGAACATTAACTTAATACAGCTTTGAAACTCCACCATGCAGAAGTAAAATGCTGATTTTAACCATCTTAATTTAAATGAAACAAACACAGAAAGTTTCCTTACCTGTTCAAATATTTTTTTAAACTTTCCCTTTTTTTTAGTAGTTTACGTTGAAAACAAATACAGTACGGAGTTGTGTTTGTTTGGTTTTTTGTTTGGTTTTTTTTTGTCTCTACTGCTGACTGATTGCGTACTTCCAATTCCAAATTAAGTGTGTGGTTGACCAGTCAATTCGTAACTGGTATTCAAAACTCTGAGCTTCTACGGTAACACAAGACTTGGAGTGTAATTTTTCTTGCACAGCATTTAAGTTTCTGCATCACGGAGGGCCGGGCTGAATTCAAGACTTGAATGAGAAATCTGTAGGGAAAACTCGGGTGCTACAGAACGTTGTTTTAGCAATACAGTAGGTGGTCTTATCTCTGAGTCAGCCTGAATCAATGAATGTCCCAGCAGGGCATTAGGGGAGATGGGCTGCTGGAGGTGCCATCTGCTGTTTGAGATGTGAAACTACACTACAGTCTTCAACAGTTGTCTTGTATTGACCTTATGGTACTTTTCACAAGACTAGAGGACTTATTGTCATCATCTTGGCCAGATTCCAATGTGGGTAATTATTTTGCTTCCTTAGAAACCACATGTAATTTACATTGATCACAGCATTTTGGTTTTTCACTTCCTGTCCTAGATTATTTTGTGGTATTGCTGTGCACTGTAAAATATTTGAAGCGTTCTTCCACTTGTATGATAAATGGTTATTATCCATACCCGCTTCTAATCCCAACGGACAGCAAAGGGACCAAAAAGAGCAGTGGTCCTAAAAGTGTCATTCTCCTTTCCCTGAAAACACTGTGCATTTGTGGCATCTTGTGTTTAGCAAATGTAGCCAGAGGACAGCCATTACACACAACATCCTTCAGGAGACCTATGAGGAAATTCTGTGTAGCGTTATCTCGGACTGGTTCTGGTAGTGCCAGAGGGAAGAGGATGGAAAAGTGAGGTGTGGCCTATCTGTAGGAAGGAAGGTAATGGTACCATGACTCATGAGAGCCCATACTGCTAGGAGAAGAGGAGGTGTGGTGAGTTAGAAGAAAGACCAGCAGATGCCCCTGTTGATAGTATATGCTATATCTTCCAGATCTCCCAGTTTATGGGTATACTAAGCCTCTAGTGAATAAAAAATGGCTCATTTCCTAAGCTAGGATGGTCTGAGTTAAAAACCTAAAGCAGTGTGGAATTACAACTTTTGCATGCAGGAATCTGATATGAAAATAGCCATTTTTTGATAGAAATGCTGAATAAAACAAATCTTAAGGGTAGGTTTGTAAAATCAAGTGAAAGAAAATGGCAAGTATGGTGGTATTTAACCATCTACCTTGTACTCCCCCATCTGTTTGTTGTGTTCACTTTTCTCTTGTCTTATACTTAGATTATGAGCTCTTTGGGTCAGGCATTGTCTTTCTGTTGTGTGTCTGTATAGCGCCTAGCACACTGTGGCCCTGGTCCACCACTGGGGCCCCTATGTGCTTCCCCAAGATGAATAAATAAATAATAATAATAATAGATGAAAAATCTGCAAAAACAACAGAAGTGTGAATTTCACATAGCGCGAGCCCGGCTTCCCAGTGTCTTGCTGCAGTTCCTTGAATACACTTCTGCTAACACAGATGATTGGTATGTCTGGAAAGGTATTATACTGAAAACTGCAACTCCCTCCCCTTGCTGAAGAAGCATTTGAACATCTTACATACAGTAGATCAATGAACTTATCCTCACAAGCACTCTGGGAAATAGTATTACCCACATTTACCAGAAACTGAGGCAGGGAGAGATGCAAGACCAGATTTTCAAAACAGTTCATGGATGGATTTTCAAGTGTTCAGCACCTGCAACTGGGGCAAGTGGAATAACTAAATTCCCACAATAGGCCTCTCAATAAGAGCCATTTCCACAGAGGTGCTCAGCACCCCAGCAGTTCCCCCTGGGACACTTGTGGCCAGATTTTCAGAAGAGTTTGTTCAAGCTTATCTTAGTGCCTAAATGGAAGCTTCACTCTTTTGAAACTCTGATCCCATTTGTGGCTGCCTGAGCCGTTTTGAAAAGTCTGGCATAAGTGACTTGGTCAAAGATGCAGATAAAGCCTGTCAGAGCTCAGAACAGAACCCACCTCGCCTAATCCCCAGTCCAGTGGTTTAGCCGCAAGCCTGTCCTTTCTCATCAGCAAAAACAGGAAAGGCTAGATGTGGGGAAGAATCACAATGCCAAATAACTGGTGATACCAATGCCTACCAAGAAAAACGTCCAGATACCTGTGGGTAAACCAGACAGCCTCATTTTGGTACCTCCTTGAGAAAGGACTACTGCTAAGAATGATTCTAGCATCTGCCAGTTGGTATTATGTTGTTTCCAGATGCTCCTATTCCTTTCTGGGACCATACTACATACTGTACTGTCTCTATCAGCCTCAGATTTCCAGACACTCGAAGGCAAAATTACACTGTCTAGTATAACAGTTAAACAGTGGTGGTCGTGCTGGTAAAGATGACTGCTATCATTGACTATTTCCTTCATTTCTGAACATAAGCAACCACTTAGCTGCAGTTGTGCTAAATACTTAGGAGGAAGCATAACACTGTTCTTGGCTAGACTATACCTGTAAAGGAACAGCAGCCTCCTCACAGGAGTTTCTGTCAGCTGCACATTCTAGCAATGTTAGAGGTCACCCTAACTGACAAATGTGGATCTGCATCTGGATTTTGATTACTCTGAAGTGCATGTGTGTGTTTGTCTGTGTGAGGAGAAGAGCACCCAGGGTTTATTTTTTAGCCTCAATAACAGGGGTAGGCAACTATGGCACACATGATTTTCAGTGGCATTCACATGCCTGGGTCCTGGCCAGGGTGCTCTGCATTTTAATTTAAATGAAGCTTCTTAAACATTTTAAACCCCTTATTTACTTTACATAAAACAATAGTTACATAAAGAGACCTTCTAAAAACATTAAAATGTATAACTAGCACGTGAAACCTTACATGAGAGTGAATAAATGAAGACTCAGCACACCACTCCTGAAAGATTGCCGACCCCTGCTTTATAAAGTCAGGGGCCATGTGCAAACCATGAACTCAGATTTCAAATAACCACAGAGCCTCAGAATTCCTTCTCTAAACTATACTATGACTATAGAATCAGAGAGGTAGCCATGTTAGTCTAGAATAGCAGAGGTAACAAAGTCCTGTGGCACCTTAAAGACTAACTATAAAGTTTTGAAGCATAAGTTTTCGTGGGCTAATACCCACTTCGTCGGATGCAAGCAGTGGAACCCCGACGAAGTGGGTATTAGCCCACGAAACCTTATGCTTCAAAACTTTATACTTAGTCTTTAAGGTGCCACAGGACTTTGTTACCTCTACTATGACTATACTATCTCTTGCCTAGAGTCTACTATGTGGACTGTCATAGGATTCTGTCCAGGAGATTAAGCTTGCAGTCAGTAGTATCTGCTTTAACCCTTGTTCCAGCATCCAGACCATCTCAAAGGTTGATGATCTAATACAGTTTGGTAATACAAAAAAATGAGATGTTCCATTACTAATAAACTTTTTAGAATGTAGACCAGCTAAAAGGTCATAAAACAACTGTTGATCAACAATGCTTACAAAGAAATAAATTCATAAGACAGCTCTGACTAAGCTATTGTTGGGGGCTGAGCTCACTCTATATAAGCCAACATATTCAGCTGTGTCCTGTCCAGTCACAGCTAAACACAGCTAAGTTTACTTAGTGGTATTGGAAAAAACCCTCAACAGGGAAAAAAGGTATGTGCTAACAAGCGTCCAGACTATGTCTAGCAATGAGCATGAGAGTTTGTTCTCTGCCCTACAGACAATACACAAGTTATAGTAATGTAGGATCACAATAGCTGTCAGCATTTAGGGATTAACTAATTACACCTTGGGTCAGATTCTGAACTCTGTTACACCAAAGTAATTGAAATCAGAATCTGGACTCCTGGCAGGTAGTGTAGGTAAATATTACCACTAGGTAAAGTACTATTAGTCCTTTTACCAGTGGAGCAACTGAGGCAGAGAAGTGAAGCTATCAAACTTGATGCATCCGATGAAGTGGGCTATAGCCCACAAAAGCTTATGCTGAAATAAATTGGTTAATCTCTAAAGTGCTACAAGTCTTCCTCGTCTTATTTGCGGATACAGACTAACACGGCTGCTAATCTTAAACCTATCAAACTTGAGACACCTTAAAGGTACTCAGTTTTCAGTAAGAGGGTGCTCAGCACCGGTTGAAGATCAGGCTCCTTTAAGGTAGATCGAGGTGGGCACACAAAATCACTAGTCACTTTGAAAATCTTGACCTTGATCTTGTGAGAACCTTGGCCTAGTTTCTAACCCATGGAGGTGCATGTTAGTTGAGCTAAGCTTCAGAGTAACCTCAACATTTACCTTGAACAGAACCAAATTTCCAGGTCGTTAGTGATTCACCCCTTATTTAAATGACAAAGCAAATTGCCGACCTGTGAGTCTCATTAACTTCATATTGCTAAATAAATTACTTTTAAATGTTTAAACTTAGCCATGAGAATTACAAAGAGAGAAGAAGAATGTGCTGCATACTATCTCTACAAAACCAGAAGCTGTTCTATTATAAATAAATAAGTAGAGTTTGCTTGGTATTAGGAACATAGGAAATTCCATTCAAGAACAGACAAATGGCACATCTTGTGTCTGGCAATGGCCTCTACCCGATGCCTAAAATACTTGGCTTTCTTGGGTCCACAGTCTCTCCTGTTCTATCTACCATCAAGATTACAAATCAGAGTTTCCTAACTTCCCCTATGAGTATGTCTTTCTCTGTTGCTTGCAAGAGATTATGGTGGGGGCATGGACCGGAGCAGAATGTGCTCCCCCCTGCATGAAGCTTGTTACAATGGCTGGCATTGAAATGGGGCAGGAGCTGCACTTACTCCACTGCCAGCATTGCTACAGATCCCCAATCAGGGAACATCAAGGATCAGGCATATGTCTAAATGTGGGTTCAGGGGACAAAATTCCTCCCCACACCCACTTGCACACTGACCGAGAGACAGGTATTATCTGGCCCTTAATTAGCAAACATTTTTCTGACAAGGTCCAGACCTGTTAACAGGACTCTGGTGTATTAGTCATGTATGACTACATAGTATGTGTGAGGAGAGTCAGTTTTAGCCCTGCCTTTGGTCTTGTGGTTTCCTCTTATGCAACATTTAAGATTCTGTATCAGGAGGGCTGAGCTGAATTTAATACTTGGATCTGTGGGGAGAAGTCAGGGGCTACAGAAAATGGTATTAGCAATGCAGTAGGTGGTACAATAAATTTTATTGCATGCATCTGAATTTTAGCAATTCAGTAGATGGTGTGTGTGAAAAATCTATAATGGTGCAGATTTGTGTCTAATTATGTGGTGGAATCAGATTTCAACCAAAAGGGCGAGACAAACAAACTCCTGCCACTCTGACTCTGATCAAAAAGTCTGATTTTACCCCATGGTTTCATTAGGTGAAGTGTTGTTCACATGGCCATTGTACCCTGTAAGTCCCACCACTAAAAAGACCACAAAGTCTAGAACATAATCACATTCACTGTTACACAGATTAAATTTAGTTCCAGCTATAGAATGTTAAAACCTTCTCCACATTGCTTTCTGCTTGAATACTATTTGTTTTCCTTGTGCAACTCTCTAATGAAAGTGACTGTTCTTTAGTACAGTGAAAACATGGGAGTCAGGACCCCTGGATTTTATTCCCAGACTTGCTTCTGACATGCTGGTAAACTTGGTCAGATCACTTCACTTTTTATGACTCAATGTCCCAATCTGTAAAATGAGGACGTTACTACTTTGCTTACCATGTAGGAGTGTTGTGAATTTTAATTAATTAATATTTGTATCGGAGATCTTCAGATGGAAAGGGCCATAACATAGTATAGCTTTGATTCAGTCAAATACCGTATTGATAAATACTTTACTGAGAATTATATACAAACAAATTTCTTTGCTTCAAATCTGGTCTTGACAAGTAACAAACTCCCCATCCAAAAGCCAAACACACTGACTCATATGTTTAAGTGTCATGGTAAATTTGTTCTTTTGTAATGTGTACTAGTTAAGCTTTGAACTTCTGTTTTTTTGGAAAAGCCATAGTGGAAAAATATTTTCATGAAGTGCACATTCCAGAACTGTCGGCTGTTATTCTTTTTTAGAAAAAAATCCACTTAGGTATTAGCTTCAGTTGAGGCAATTTGCTGTCGTCTGGCCTGCATGAAAAACTGAGGTGATTTATACTGTGAATAAAATATTTAAATTTTGTCTCTCAGTTTTCCTGCTCTCATTCATTCAAATCTTTCAGTAGTTTGTCTGCTTCAAACTCATTGCTGTAACATGAAAGAAACCGCAGCTTTGGAAAGAAGAAAATACTGAGCCTCTGAAATATACAACAGACAGTCCAAAGAGAGAATACTTTGCCTGTTACTGTGAATTATAAGGTTACACATATTCTGACAATATCACTGGAAATAAGCAAAGTTACGTAGTTTATGATATCTTCATAATTCTAAATAGTGTAGATAGCCTTATACAGTTTTCCTGGGCTGTCTTTTAATATTGATATTTAATATCATGTCTGACTGCTATTAAAATATTTGAACAAGAAAACTCTTGTACTAAATTTGATTTTCAATACAGTTACTATCTTTATTACTGGATGTGGAGATTGGGCAGCAGAAGTCATTCAAATATTGTCCTATTGATTTTAGGTCAATTGCATACTACAAGTTTATTTTCAAAAGCACTGTAAACATTTCCCGCCACCCACCCATTTAATTTTTTTTCTGGTGAAAATGTCACAGCTGTGAAATATAGTGGCAGATGACTCCAAAAGCATGAAATATAACTCATTTTGCTAAATGACAGAGGGATTTTGGCCTTATTCATCAATATAAATATTACAACAATACATTTTTTAGGGATGAGAACATTAATTTTAATTTTGGAAGCAAGTACAAGGGTCAACAACTTCCCCGTGAGAAGACGACACCAGTAAGGCCTGTTGAAAATTGAAATTCATATATCAGCCTTTCACGATGATCTTTTGTCCCAAAATGGTTTCCCATGTCTCCTCTCCTACCAAATACTACCAGTTACATCATTAACTAGCTGCAAATTCAGCCTTCTCACTCTAATTGGGACAAACGGCTAGAACTTTTTGTTGTACAGTGTTACAAAACTCAGGAAAGCTGTAGTTCTCACTTTGATACCCCAGGGCCGGCGACAGGGGGGTACTACGGGTACAGCTGTACCGGGCCCCCCGACTTTAGGCCCCCCCCGGTACACAGCTGTACCCGTTGTCGTCCCCCCTTGTCACCGGGCCTGGAGAGCGGGGAAGGGGCGGGGAGGCGGCGCGGCTCTCCTCCGGACGAGCGCGCCTGGCCCCGGCAGGAGCAGTGAGCCCGGCTGCCGGCAGCGGCGCAGTCCGGGGGAGAAAGGGCGTGGGGGTGGGGGGAACAGCAAGGGCGGCTCACACCGCTCCCGGGCTCTCGCTCCCGCTGCCGCCAGCTGGGGGGGGAGCGCCGCTGGGCTGGGGGGGGAGGCCGGCTGGGCTTCCTTCCCCAGCCGCTGTCAGCTGGGGGGGGGGAGCGCCAGCTGGGCTAGGGGGGGCCGGCTGGGCTGGGGGGGGCCCAGCCGCTGTCAGCTGGGCTGGTGGGGGACCGGCTGGGCTGGGGGGGCCCCCAGCCACTGTCAGCTGGGCTGGTGGGAGCCCGGCTGGGCTGGGGGGGCCCCCAAACTATCAGAGTAGGGGGGCCCTGAATTTCTGTCGCCGGACCTGTGATACCCTCTCAGGTTTTCATGTTTCTGCAGATACCGCTCAGTGATGCATGGAGTCAAAAAATCCTATTGGTGTAAAGAATTAATCATTCTCAGGCAAGACTATGTGGGTGGAGGGATCCAGACAAAAATAAAGAGACAGACAAGTATCAGAGAAAGGTTGGTCACTGGTAATGGGATATTATAAATGTATATAAACAGGCTGCCTCAGCCTAAAATTTGATGATAAACTAATGAAAATCTAACACTGGGCAAGAACTGGCACTTAATGCTTTGAGGTTAGTTAAAGCCTTGTGTTTAGGCAAACTCTTATTTTTTCAGGGACTTAATATTTTCTTTATTAACATAACATTTTTCTGTCTTAAAAATCATCATTTTGAACCACTGGGAGAATAACTGGTCCAAAATCTGAACGGTTTGTGTTATCTTTCTGTTAATAGTTCTTAAATTACACTTCGCTTTCCAATCAACCTGTACCTTGGATCTCATCTGAGTTAAAATGCACAATATATTGTATAGCAGTAAAAAAATAAGGTATCTTGACTCTCAAACTAGGTTGAATAAAGAGTTTTAAGAATAATCAAAGACACGTTTTTTCTAGCAAGCAGAACCAAACATATACCTACTTTTTAATTTTTTTAAAAATAAGCTGCTGTCTGCGTTACTGTTGGCCCATGTCCACAGGCTTTTACACTAGTACCCCAATAAAGGAGAACTAACAACTTTAAATGCCTTGTTCAAAAATTTTAAGTAACACTTAACTTTCAAACACCTGAATAGCAAATGCAACTTTTCTTGTCTGCATAGTAAACACTGGCATTTTTATCTGTTTGAATAATCAAAGAGTTGTTTTCCATGCCTTCTTGGTTGCAAAGATTTGAACTGCTTACTGAAGGTCCAAAGTCTGGGCCAGCTCATTGAGATGGTTGCAGACTTTCCTGTGTCATTGTGGAGCATAGATGTGTTTTTATTAACTTCAGCTTGGAGAAGGTGCGTTCTCCACTAGCAGCTGTTACAGGAAGTGTTTGAAGTATGCACAGAGCAACAAAAGCATTTGGAAAGAGGGTGGTCATCTTATTTGTGCACATGTATTCCAGAACAGCCTTTGGCCTTGATCCTGCTGAAATGCATCTTGAAAGGGCTTTCAGTTCATCACCTAAATCGCTCACATCAATATCGCACATGTCATCATGTGTCAACACTGTCTCTAGTGCCTTGCAATTGCTGGTGTAGGTCGCCTTCAGATATAGTGAGGAGTTCTGGAATATCATACAACATCCCAAATATACTGCTGTGTTCCTTGAGCTGCATGAAATGTTCAACTGACTGTATTGCACAATCTAGCACCTGGTTAAAGAATTCAACTTTGAATTGCTGTTTGGGGTCTCTTATGGGATTATTCCACGCCTCGTAATCAAAACGTTGTCTTCTTCGATGACTCTTGTATTCTTGCATGGGTGGGAAAATAGCTTCAGTGTGAAGTTCCTCTGCCAACTTCTCTGCACTCATAAGAAAGTTTTGAAATCCCTCATCTGACCAATAAGACTGTAGGTATGACTTTGCTTTGTACAGTTGTTCCATTGCTCCAGATATATCAAGGTCAACACCCTGGAGTCTCTTGCTTACAACTTTTATTTCAAACAATACATCATGCCACAACACTAAGCCACACAGAAATTTGAAGTTGTGTATGTTTCTGGTGATTCCATGTCCCTCTGCTACTGTTCTCCCATGAACAGTTCCTATCATAGCATTATCCTCCATAATGGCAACTATGGCACCATCTATCTTCCCAATTTGGTGTTTGATAGGCTTTATCGCCTCCACTTGACTTTCCCATCATGTGGCACTCCACGGTTTCAGCGTCAGAGAGGATGTTCCCAGATGCTGCTTCAAAATTTGCCATCGATGAGTTGATACAGAGACAAATATACAGATGCTTTGAATTACATTAAAAAAATTCAGCAGCCTTGCTAGAAGCTGATGCTGCGTCACTGACCACCAAGTTCAAACTACATGGGACAAAAAAAGCTTGAGGGTTTAACTCAAAGATCGTGTCTGAACTCTTATATGTTCTTTCCTCTCATGTTGGCACCATTATCATAGTGCTGACCTTCCATGTCAGCTATCGCAATTCCCGTATCTTCTAGCTTTTTAAGCAAGCACATTTGTCATACCAGCTCCTGTAGTACAGTTAATGTCAATACATTCTAGAAAATGCTCTCTGATAGTCACCATTGCATGAACATTTTATCTAGGTTTTGTTGTTGTTACACAATGTACCATTAAAGTCATTTGTTCCATATGGCTAATGTCAGGTGTGCAGTCCAGAATAACAGAGTAATATCTTGCTGACTTCAGATCTGCCGCAATCTTCTGTTTGACGTTTGTTGCCAGTATCTGTATGATCTCATTTTGAATTGTTTTTCCAAGGTAGTGGTGTACATACATTTTTTGGGTGGTGACTCTTCTTAGATGCTCCTGGAGTACAGCATCAAACTCAGCCATCATCTCCACAGTTTTAAGGAAGTTTCTATTATTTGGCACACACAGCTGATCTGAAGTGCCACACAGTGCTAGGTTTTGGGTAGAAGCATTCTCACAATGGCAATGAACCTTTTCTGAACGTTTTACCAGTAAAGAGACTCTGATGCAATCTTCACTTAATGCGAATAATCTATGGTGGCCTTTAACAGTAGTTTCATCTCAAGGTCTTTCCACCTAAGGAATGTTCTCTGGTGATTTGCTACCTTCTCAGGGTATGACATATTTCTAGCCAGATTTTTCCAGTCCTTTGTTCCTGTAGTACCCAATGTGGCTAGAACATTAGACTGGAAGAGTTTTCAACAAAAACAGTATGCAGCATTCTGGCGTTTTTGAGTACATAAGCCATGGCCTCTTCACTCTGTCACCATTGGGGATTTCACGCAAGTAATGTGTTAGATGGAAACTTCTATTTTCATTGTCTTTGGGGAACATAGTTTTTTACTTGCTGTGGCCCATGCAGTAAAAGGAAGTCCCTCTGGCTACTGCTCAAGTGAGTCCACATTCCTGGAACATCTAGACTGAAGGAACTAAACTCATCAGCAGCTGTTGCTTGTGCCTCCATCACACTCTTCTCTGATGTACACTTTTCTTCAGAAATGTGCATGGTTACATCCATTTGAGATGGAGATATGGATGTTGCAGTAGCTGCCAAGTCACCTATACTCTGACTAACTGGAAGATCAGGCATCTTCTCACCAGGGCTGGAAGACTCATTGTGAACATGTGTGTCTATGTATCTCAGGAGAGATCCTTCCTGCTTAGATAGAAAAGCTTCCTTTTCTTGCTTTCTTTTTCTGAATGCTGCCCCAAGGGGCATTTTCTTCTTTCACTCTTGACTCCTGTTCTGTGCCAGCTACTGTGGCTCTTAACACGATTGAAGGGGACAAATAAGCAGGCAGGTAGCAGGGCCGGAGTGAGGGACGATATCAGCATCTTAGGGGCCTAACTAGCTCCTACTACTTAAATTGATTGCCTGTTCTCCTCACGTGGGTTCATGGAAGCAGCAGGAAACAGGAAGCTCCCTGAGAAGCTGGTATTAATCAGTCCAGGCTCCTGGGGGTACTAGAGAGGTACACAAGAGGCTCCTCCTCCTCTCTCTCCCTGCAGCTCCCTCCGCTTTCTGTTATTCCCTCTCACCTTTTCTCCTGCCTGCCTGTTATGTCTCTTGTGCCCTCCTTCCTCCAGCATAGCACTCCACCATCTCTGTGCATCTAGAGAAGGGAGAATACATATGCACCAACAGCAGACACAATTTTCTACACCCTGGGTCCTAGTGGCATCCCCTCCACAGTCTGGCACCTGAGGCGTCTGCCTCAATTCGCCTCATGGTAAGGCCAGCTCTGGTCTCCTATTAAAATAAGTGGAAGTTACCTAAATTGCACCAAAGGAAGACTATCCTTAATGTCAACAATAATGATACTTGATATTTTTAGTAACTTTTGTGTTCAAAATTCTGTACAGACAAAAACTAACCCAAACACCCCTATGATATTGGGGGTGAGAGGCGGGTAAGCATTCTCCCTATTTTACAATGGAAAACTGAGAAAGAATGGTGACGTGACTTGCACAAGGCCAAATTCTTCCCTCCTTACCAAAAGTGTAACTCCACTGAGTTTAATGGAGTTGCCACCCAAGTAAGTGAGGGAAGAATCTGACTACTTTTGCTTGAAATCAAATGTTTTTAATCATCCTCAAAAATACCATACAGGCGCCACTGAAATGAGTGATGTCAGCTTGCTGTGTTTTATTCTCCATGTTTCATTGGTACTCCAATAAAGTCAGAAAACACAGGAACTGAGACAGAGGTCATGAGATCCATTGAAAACAGGGTAAAGTGGTCTCTAACAAAAATATTTATCACAACAAACTATTGTGATTAAATGAGATCTTGCAATGGTGGTGTCTGATGATGTGCTGCCTAAAATGATGATGATATTACAAAGCCAGGATCCTTATTTGTTTCAAAACACCCACGTGCATTTTTCTTAATAGAACTATCAGTTTGTGACAGTGCCAGATTCGCGGAAGCTCCTCCAGGAATACACTCTGAAGAATGACTTTTTGATCCTGGTGTGTCCATTTAGCCAGCACATGGACTGAGAATCTCGCTGTTGGCTTTCTAACATTGGATTTGGAGAATGTTATAATTAACAACAGGTGATTGGCAACGTTACATACACAGCGAGCAATGTGAAAAGATTGGCAGCTCAAGAGCCACCTGTGAATCATCAAAATCTTTCCCCGGATAAACTCGGTACTGATTTTGGTAGGTTTTCATGGTTATTTTATCTTTTTTTTCTCTCTCTCTCTCATATTACAGGGCAGGCATCATCCCTCTCTTGAAGTTTGGTGGGGTTTGTTTTTGCAAGATGGCCTGAGATAACCTCCTTGCTCTCCCATTTACCCATCTTTAAAATGAGAAGAATAGTATTCTTTCCTCTCTCATAGGGGCACTTGGATGATTCATTAATTAGGGTTAGATTGTGGCTAACCCTTGCTCCCGTGTGCAGGGGGGCTGGAACTGATCAAGTGACTTTGCCTCCCTCTTTCCTCCTCATGAACACCCCATACCATAATTGCAAGACTTGTGCTCAGGGAAATCTAGACAGATCTCTCCATGTGTCCCTAGGCACTTGCATCACTCCAAAGGGAATGGAGAGGAAGCAGAGTCATGAATCTTTTAAACCTGAACCTTAGGAGCAATACAGGGGCAGTGAGCTGCACTCCCCTCCGAGGACAGTGTAGCCAATCCATCTCCTGCTCCAGAAGGAGCCAGGCCAGGGGATTACGCTCTACATTGCCCCTTAGCTAGGGTTGCATCTTAAAGGCAGAACACTAGCTTCTGTAGCTTGATTTTCAGAGGGGCTGAGTAGTTGCAGTATTCAACTGCTCTGAAAAAAAATCAGGCCATTGTTCGTACCACACTTTGGAGAAGTCAGGCACGAAAGGGCTGCCATGGAAAGAAAGACAGAAGGAGAGAGCAAAAATGCATCCATGCATTCTATAAAATAAGATAAGCAGATATATTTTGCTTCAGAGAGCTAAAATTTCATCTCAGGAATTCCATTTCTGGAGGCTTCACATTATTGGTTTATGTTGGCACAAGAACACCAAGATGGAATGACAGTTGCATAACATGCATTTACTGATTCTGTAGTGCTCAGTCCTTGAAACAGTGACCGGCATAATGCCTATTACTATGGGATTGTTATGGTCATGAACATTACATTTTGGAGCAAATGCTTGGAAAATTGGGCTCTTCACCTCTAAGAATTGCTTCGTGCTATATGTTTGTTTACTAACTAGCGAGTTATAAATTAAAATGGCATTTGAAAGCACTGCACCCACTGGTCCTAACAATAGAACGGTCCTAGCAATATACTTTACTCCATGTACTTTTTAAGGTTAGTCCATCACAGTGGAAAAGAAGGAATATTTAACAAGCTATTTTCATAACTAAGTGATTCTCACCCCACACTGTTGCTTTTAACCATGATTTAACATAAGAATGGCTATGCTGGGTCAGACCAATGATCCCTATGCTGTCTCTGACAGCTATTTCAGAGGGAATGAACAGGCAGGGCAATTACTATCTTGTTCAGTTCCAGCTTCCAGCAGTTAGAGGTTTAGGGACAAACCAGTTGAGTCTCTGACCATCTTGGCCAATAGCCATCCTCCACAGACTTACCTAATTCTTTTTTGAACCCAGTTATTCATTTGGCCTTCACAAGAAATACTTTTGGCCTTTACCACACATTTGAAAGGCTGAAACTTATTGAATTTTCTTTTTTTGTTCAC
Source organism: Sternotherus odoratus (assembly GCA_032164245.1). NCBI lineage: Eukaryota > Metazoa > Chordata > Testudines > Kinosternidae > Sternotherus > Sternotherus odoratus. Next base: position 132,732,226 of record JAVMKO010000001.1, on the reverse strand, counting down.
CATTATAAAGAGACAGTTTATTAATAAAGGGATGCTGCTGAGTAGTGGGCAGCTGTCAATATGACTTTTGGTCGTAGCCGCTCTATCTGTTCACTGCCCCCACTGCTATAGTAGCAGATCAGCTCAGAAACATTAATGGAGTTATTCTCACAATGTCACTGTGAGGGATGAAAAAGCTATTGTCCTCACTTTACAGCAGGGTAACTGAAGCACAGAGAGACTAAGTGGTTTGCTTAAGACCATATATATGGAATTTGTGGCAGAGTGGGGATTTGAGCCCAAGTCTCCTGAGTCCCAGCCCAGTATTTTAATCACTAGCCCATTCCTTCCCTCTATCAAGGCCTTTTGAGTTTAAAAAAACAGCAACAAAATCAGCCCGTACATGTTTAAAAATGCATTTGCATATCTAGGCTACCATTCCAGAAATCACCTACCATAGTGCTTTTTTGGCAGCTAATACAAAGGAAAATAAAATGTCCAAAAGCACACTAGAAATTCAGTGTAACTGTTTTTAATTATCCATCTATTTTCACAATTCTTCAGTGTAAGCTCTGGGCCTACCATTTCATTGTGTATATGGTTTTCTTCTCCCTAACAAAGAACTAGATTTCATTTTGCCAAAAGAAGAAACAGAAGGTAGCTCAAATTCTGGACCTATAAATTTTGAGAAGTATTAGCTAATGACTGGCTCTGAATGAGGCCTATTCTGTCTCCCAAACATTTTGGGCCTGATGAAGAACTGTTGCCTGGCTATCAGTCTTGAAGAAGCAGAATTACCAAAATTATAAATGGCTAACCCAGCACTGTGGAAGGAGGGGAAGTGAAGGGGAGAAAAAAAGCACGTTTGAAAAACATGAGTCAGCCAAAAAAAAAAAATCAAAGTGAATAAGATTGTATTAGCATATACACAAATAGTGGTGGTTTTCCTTTTTTTTTTAACTTTCTGGCTAAAAGTAACAAATATGTCAGTCTAGGGAAAAAATAAAATAGCAATGTGGAACTATAGGTCTGTGTTTCTAATTTCCAAGAGTTCAGAAAGTTATTAGATGTCATACTGAATGCCATCAACTGCTGGATTGATAGAGTAGTCTTGATTGTTTTCTTTCATTAATTTTTTTAATACTGTGTCCTAGATAAATGGCTACATTTCCTTGCTGAACTACAGATAGCAGTAAATACTTAGAATGCCGCTAAAGAAGACCGATTACTTAGCTCATGGGGGAACTAAACAGGGACATAAAATATAGTTCTAAAAATTGAAAGCAAAGTATTTTTGAGATTTTAAAGCTATACTCTACTCTTTACCAGTACTGATCCCTAAAAAAGTCCTACAAAAAGTGGAAGCTAGGTCAAATTATGAAGGGTGAATATAAACAAACATCACATGCATGTAGGGACAAAATTAGAAATACAAAATGAGATTAAAATAGTTAGGGACATAAAGGGAACAAGAAACCATGCTACAAAGAAGAAGAAAGTGGAAGACCAAGGACATGTAGCCCATTAGTCAATGGGCTGGAGGGTGGAGAGGGGGGAGTGAGAAGAGACAATAACAGAAAAGGTGGAAATGGCAGAAGTGCTAAATGACTTTTTAGTTTTCACCACAAAGGTTAGTAGCAATCAAACATCTAATATAGTGAACATTGGTGAAAAGTAGGTAGGATCTGAGCCTAAAATAGGGAAAGAACAAGTTAAAAATTACTTGTACAAGTTAGAGGTCTTCAAGTTGGCAGGGCCTGATGAAACACACAATGCACAGTCTCACACAATGCAGTCAACCTGTGGAACTCCTTGCTAGAGAATGTTGTGAAGGCCAAGACTAAAACGGGGTTCAAAAAAGAACTGGATAAATTCATGGAGGATAGGTCCATCAATGGTTGTGAGCCAGGATGGGCAAGGATGGTGTCCCTAGCCTTGGTTTTGCCAGAATCTGGGAATGGATGACAGGGGGATGGATTATTTGATGAGTGCCTGTTCTGTTCATTCCCTCTGAAGCACCTGGCATTGGCCTCTGTTGGAAGATAGGATATTGGGCTAGATGGACCTTTGGTCTGAGCCAGTATGGCTTTTCTTATGTTCTCATCAAATACATCCTAGAATACTCAAGGAGATGACTGAGGAGATATCTGAACAAATCATGTAAAACCAACCTAATAGCTTTCTTTTGATATTGCAACAAATCTCGTGGATAGTGGAGAGGCAGTAGATGTAGCATATCTTGATTCCAGTAAGGCTTATGATACTGTCTCGTATGACCTTCTCATAAGCAAACTAGGGAAATATAGCCTAGATGGAGCTACTGTAAGGTGAGTGCATAACTTCCCAAAGACTAATCATCAGTGGTTCACAGTCAAGCTGTAATAGCATGTTGAGTGGTGTCCCATGGGGATCAGTCCTAGGTCCGGTTCTGTTCAATATCTTCATAAATGATTTAAATAATGGTGGCTGATACCAAGCTGGGAGGGGTCGCAAGTGCTTTGGAAGATAGGATTAAAATTCAATGTGATTTGGACAAACTGGAAAAATGGTCTGACGTAAACAGGATGAAATTCAATATGGATAAATGCAAAGTACTCCACTTAGGAGCGAACAATCAGTTGCACACATACCAAATGAGAAATGACTGCCTAGGAAGGAGTACTATGGAAAGGGATCTGGGGGTCATAGTGGACCACAAGCTAAATATGAGTCAACAGTGTAATGCTGTTGCAAAGAAGAAGAAGAAGAAGAAAAAAAACCTGAACATCATTCTGGGATGTATTATCAGGAGTGTTGTAAGCAAGACATAAGAAGTAATTTTCACACTTTACGCCATGCTGGTACAGCCTCAACTGGAGTGTCGTGTCCAGTTCTGGGCGCCACATTTCAGGAAACGTGGACAAATTGGAGACTGTGCAGAGGAGAGCAACAAAAAATGATCAAAGGTCTAGAAACATGAGTTATGAGGAAAGATTGAAAAAAATGGGTTTGCTAATTCTAGAGAAAGGAAGACTGAGGGGGGAACAATGGCCATTTTCAAGTACAGTAGACTCTCAATTTGCCAGGATGATAGGGAAAATATTAGTTCTGGTTAATAAAATCCCAGATAATCACCATCCATAGGAAATATGGGCGCGGGGGGGGGGAGGGTTTGGTTCACCAGCCACCCTGCGCTGGGGGGAGGGGGTGTTGGTTCACTGGCTTCCCTGTACATAAAAGGTTGTTACAAGAAGGAGGATGAAAAACTGTTCTTCTTAACCTCTGAGGACAGGACAAGAAGCAATGGGTTTAAATAGCAGCAAGGATGGTTTAGGTCAGGGGTCGGCAACCCGCGGCTCCGGAGCCGCATGCGGCTCTTTCATCCCTCCGATGCGGCTCCCTGTGTGTGCTAATTTTAACCGTCCCGCAGACTGTTTTCTATGCGGCCCGCCAGCACTGTCCAACCAGTGCGCGGAGCCGCAGCCGAAAGAGAGGGGCGGGGTCAATAAGAGGCGAGCGGCGGGGGGGGGGGGGGGAGAAGAACGGAGGCGGAGCCGGGGCCGGGGCACAAGGCGAGGCGGAGCCGGCGGAGAAGTGCGAGTCGGGCCGGGGCCGGGGCAGGAGGCGAAGCGCGGCGGAGCCGGCGGATAAGAGCGAGCCGGGGCCGGGGCCGGGGCACAAGGCAAGGCAAGCTGGGGGAGGGGGGGGGGAGGAAGAAGAGCGAGAGCACGGCCGGAGCGGGGAGAAGGAAGGGGGGGGAGCGGGGGGGGAGGAAGGGGGGGAAGAAGAAGAGCGAGAGCACGGCCGGAGGGGGGGGGAGGGAGGGAAGAAGAGCGAGAGCACGGCCGGAGGGGGGGGGAGGGAGGGAAGAAGAGCGAGAGCACGGCTGGAGGGGAGGGGGAGGGAAGAAGAGCGAGAGCACGGCTGGAGGGGAGGGGGAGGGAAGAAGAGGGTGGGGGAGGGAAGAAGGGGGAGGGAAGAAGAGAGTGTTATTTCATTTTAAATGTCAAAAGGGTTTTGTGGCTCCCAGTGTTTTCTTTACTGTGGGAAACGGGTCCAAATGGCTCTTTGAGCGGTAAAGGTTGCAGACCCCTGGTTTAGGTTGAACATTAGGACAAACTTCCTAATTGTCAGGGTATGTTAGGGCCTGATCCAAAACACATTGGAGTCAATGGGCTCTTTCCAATGACTTTGGTGGGCTTTGGTTCCAGGGCCGGTGACAGAAATTTGGGGCCCCCCTACTCTGATAGTTTGGGCCCCCCCCAGCCCAGCCCACAGCGGCTGGCCCCCCCCCCCCCAGCCCAGCCCACAGCGGCTGGGCCCCCCCCCAGCCCAGCCGCCCCCCCCAGCCCAGCCCACAGCGGCTGGCCCCCCCCCAGCTCAGCCCACAGCGGCTGGCCCCACCCCAGCCCAGCTGGCGCTCCCCCCCCCAGCTGACAGCTGGCGGGAGCGAGAGCCCGGGAGCGGCGTGAGCCGCCCTTGCTGTCCCTCCCTCCCCCGTGCCCTTTCTCCCCCGGACTGTGCCGCTGCCGCCGGCCGGGCTCACTGCTCCTGCCAGGGCCGGGCGCGCTCGTCCAGGGGAGATCCGCGCCGCCTCCCCGCCCCTTCCCCACTCTCCAGGTCTGGCGACAAGGGGGGACGACAACGAGTACAGCTGTGTACCGGGGGCCCCCTAAAGTCAGGGGCCCCGGTACAGCTGTACCCTTAGTACCCCCCTGTCGCTGGCCCTGTTTGGTTCAGACTTTTAATGGAAAATACACCACCAGTAGAAAAAATGATATAGTCACAATTTTCAATTGGTAATTTAAGATACCACAAAGGGACCAGATTTTCAGAAAGTGCTAAGCACCTTCTCACTTCCGACATGCCCCTATCAGATGTCCCACATTGGGCACCCAAAACTGAAGCACCCAACTTTTGAAAATCTTGGTCAATACCCTTTTTGATTTCCATGGATCTTCACTAGAGACTTGGTACCCTAGGACGTAAACCATCTACCTTCTATTTTAAAGTGGGGAGTCAAAATCCTGTATTTTTCTACGCTTTGTGCACCAATACAGTTGTAGATTATTTCTGATCATTGTTTTAAAACCAAAGAAATTTTTTATCAAAAATATTTCACATACAAAATAATAACGGAAAATTGCAGACAGATACAGAATGCTTCAACTATCTAAGTATGGAAGAGCTGTCATTATGGCTATTTGTCTTAGAAACGGTGAAGTTAAAGCAAATTCAAACTGATTTGTCAACCCACAATCCCCCTGCTCAGAGTCCCTATGTATGGATTTAAGAATATTTAGAATGAAGGACGAGTTATAGTCCTAATTTTGTCTTTTTAATTAACACATGTTTACATGGCTGACTATCTTCTAGAAAGGGCTGAAGGGCTGTGTGTTTGGGGTTATTGTGAGTGCAGATTGTGTTTTGTGGGTTGTGTTGTGCTGGCAGCATTGTGCAGGTGGTAAGTGAGGGGATGTGCTACAATGAGGGGCTGTGTGTGGTTATCATGCATGATGGTGTGTTGTTGTGTAGGTGATTATGTTGATTTGCATGTAGGGGTGTTATTCTAGGAGATGTGTTCTGATTTGTGTGGATGGTGCATGGATCTGGCATTTGGGGCCAAGTAATTCACCATCTGTGCAGTCTCCCTTATACGAACAATGACATTTTGCATGCAAGTTAGCTGTAGAATATGGATGCTGATTGGTTGAGTGATCACTGATATCACAATGGTCTAGGACTCTTGGCATGTCATAGGTAGATTCTTTACTTTAGCCATAGACCATAGGGGCGCTATTCATAAAGTAAAAATGTGTGATAACTTTAAAACTGGATAGTAACAATCTGCAAAACCCAGTGATGATTCAACATGGTGTTATTCTGAACAAAGAGAGCTCCCATCCATGTTTGTAGCTGCTTCCATCACTTCACACTGACTGTACAGACATAATTTGCTGGGACATTCCTAGAATCTAGATATAGATAAACATATAATATTGGAAAAAAAGCTCAATTAAAATTGTTAAAGTAGTTGTATAGACACATCATATTAAACCAATCTTCCAGTATCTTGGTTGAAATGAATGAGAGATATGATAGATATAGGCTCTGTTTTACATGTGAAGTTTCTTTGCTTCCTATGTCAGTTACACATCTCTGGAAAATGGAACAACTGAATTCATACAAGCAAGCCAGAGCATTTTTTCCTTCAACAAAAATATATTTTGTGCTTTGGTTTGGTTATTAAATGAAGGAAAAGTACAAAGCGCACCAAAGAACTATTTTAGTTAGTTCTCAAGCTGTGATGGACTGCCACGGAACATGTTATGCATGTCCATGATGTTCTGTCCTGAACCAAATTTGGTGTGTTACAGGGTAAGATGCCTGTAAGGGACAGGAGTCTGTTATTGTGATGCAATTGTGTGTTAGGTCTTTCCGGGGATCTTTTCCATCCTGCTTTCGTTGAGTCAAAGTCAAAGATGATTTTGTAGGCATTCTGAGCAAATGACCATGCTACCTTAGAGAGAACTGGGCAACTGAAAGAGCAGGACCTCTTTAGTGAGATGAGAGACCTCTTCATTTGAGCTGGATTCATCTGAAGGAGAACCATTCAATGGTTTTGATCATTTGGAGGTGCTTCATCAAAGGTTTATATATACACCTTTCATGAAAACTCAATCATGGTGGCTCATGTTCAAAAGCATAAGGACACTACTAAGATTATGCTGACTCTAAGGAAAAATCTTTAGAGGGTTTTGAGAGAGAAGTCCAGTAATATATTTAGATTTGATCCTCTTCCCATTAAATGTTATGGAAATGTTGCCATTTACTAGAGTGGGAGCAGAATCAGTTCCCTTTATGGTTCACAGTCAGCTGGGTTGCTGCAGTTCTTCCAAGTCAACCAGGAATTTTATTAGAGTGAAGGCTTCAGTTGTAATCTTAAAATGCCCTATTGTCTTGATGTCTTTACCCCTTTGTAGTATAATCATCTGGTTTCCCATACATTCCAGTAACACTTCAGAATGAGAAACAACATAAAAGCAAACTTTCTATGTCTGAAAAATATCTAAGCCTTAATGTTGTCATTTCTTCTTCTTTTTCATCTCAGAAATTTTTCTCCATCACAAGACTTCAGGGATTGCTTTGAAATCATCTAATCCAGTGTTTCTCAACCTTTTTGATACCAAGGACCGGCTTGCTGCCTTACTAAACTGTGTCAGGGAGATCTCAAGGACCAGCACCAGTGCATGGACCGGCCATTGAAAAACACGCCTCTAATCCACCTATAGGTCTTTTTGACAAATTAGAGGTGCCATTTGTATGGTTGTAGCAGATTGTGTCAACGTTTTCATTAGAAAATTCACTTTTCAGAAGTTTATAACTCCCTGCACACTCACAAATCAATCCTCTTTTACTTCAGTTTCAAAGGGCAAGTGTCACAACAACCCTCCTTTGTGTGGGAGATGGTTTATGGGACACCCAGCAGCTTGGTGATTATTTGGTTCTTTCTGTCTCTTGTAAAAGTTTTTATTAGGAACACTTTCAGAAAACCAATAAAACTATCCTAGCCTTAGGACCAGTAAACAGCCAATGACAGTTAATTCTAATGAGGTCGTGTTTGTAACTGGATTCCCTCACAATGTTGTTTGGGTTAGGGTTTCTCTGAAACTTATCTGAACTGGAATTCTTGGGTGTGATTCTCCAATATTTTTTGCACCCTGTGTTGTCATTAAATGACAACACAAAGCAGTGGAGAATCACACCTTCTGGCTCTACTACGGTTACACAGTTTGAGTTTAGCTCTGAAGAAAATCAATTGCTTTTCTAATTCACCTCTTAAATACAAAACTAATAAAGCCTGAAAGTCTCTGTCTCTGGGAAAGCATCTGCAATACCGTCTTTCAGGGGCTGCTGATTCTTCGCAAGACTCTCGCCATACCAGCTTACTCGAGTTCAGGACATAATCTTCACCAGCACTATGAGGCCAGCTTTCTCCCTTTCATTTCTCATCTATACAGCACATCACACTATTGCCAACTCCAAGCATTTAAAAATAATGAGTCAGGCTCACAAAAAAATCATAATATTGGAATCATGATTTTTTTTTAAATACTACATTTTGGATTCTTGTCATTTGCCTTCTGGTGTTTGATCCTTTAAGGTTCACATTTTCAATTTTTTATGCACAGCCATGGGGCTAGAAACTTTCATTTTAAAATAAAAGTAAACCATGATTCTCAAGCAATCACATGAATCCAGGAGCTGTGGCCTTAAGAAAACCATCTAATATTGTGTGAGTAGGAAACCTTGGAACCATTATATTTTATCATTTTCAAATTTGTTTCCATACCGTGTGTGTCACAATTGATGAAGAAAGCAACATATGTCATTAGCACTACAGAGGTAGACCAAATCATGAGGCGTCGATATGGATCCAAAGTTCAAGGGAGTTCAGCCCAACACAGAAAGACATGCATGAGACAAGCGATTCTATTTCTAAAGTCTGATGTGGTTCACATCCAATATCTGGTTTCTAATTACAATAGAATGTAGTACTGCCAGTGCTGCTCTTGTCAACAGCACATAATCTTCCATTCACAATGGGTGAAATTTACCTTATTTCAAAGGGCTCATCTCTGGCCAGTTAAGGAGCAGAGATTAGCAGCTGCAATCTACCAAAAAATTATTCCACTTCGATTTTACAGTGCTCAGTGCCTTGCAGGGTCAAACCCTCTTATTACAGAGAACCGTAGTGATCCAAACTTCACAAAAGGTGGCTGAAGAAAATCACTATCCAGCCTTCAAAGACCTAAAAATGTTTTGTGGAAAGCAAATCATACCTGTTCTAACATTTGAATGAGATTATTACCACATGTAACATAATATGTAATTTTATTAAAGCTTTCACAGCTTGGGAAAACAGCCTAGGGAAGCAACTTGTTTCCTTACTAGAGAAGGTTACAATTTGGCAAGCCTTGGGAGTGCCTGATTAAAGAAAAAAAATAAAGGAAAACATTAGCTTTTTTTTTTTAAATCAACAAACTCCCTAACCAATTATATCTTGGAAATTAGTCTAGAAGAAGCTGCTAGAGGAGTCTGGCTGTTCTTAGAAGTTAAAGATGGAAATGAATTACATCATTCAGTCCATTTTCCTGCCAATGCAGCATTATTCCCTGGAGTTCATTTTCTAGTGCTTAGATTTTTTAAGTCCCCAAAGAGGGAAAGTTCAAGCAGTTCCTTTAGAAGAGTATTCCACAGCCCGAATTCTCACTGTCAGGGTGACCCATCTTGTCACCCCTTCTTTTCCCAGCTATTCAACCTAAAGTTTCCCCTTCTTTAATTTCATCCCAGTAACACCCCACAAGTGTACACTGAAAGATTCCTCTCCCTTTTTTAGGCTGATAACCTTTGAATATCTGTAGACTTTACATCCTCCCTTGAGGGGGACATGCTGATGTTCCTAGAAATGGAATATATACAGGATTAGGAGTATTCGACACTGTGGAAATGTATAAAGAAGGAATATGGGAATTGGTAGGCCAACTCTCCCAAGCAAATATTCTCAAACAGCTTTCACTTGTTCTCTTCTCTTTAAGTAACAGTTGGAAGATCAAAAATATTGCCCTCCTGCCCATGGTCATAGGGGTAATTCTTTAATACGTGCTTCCAACAGGGATGGCATTAAACTCCTTGACTCCTTCAGGGCACAAGACTCTCTTCAAGAGTTTTCCTAATGGATGGACAGCATTGATACATCACTTGTTTTTTGACCCTTCAGATAAGAAGTTCTTGAAGAGGGGAATGGAGAAGACAAAAGAGGGATAGAGAGGTGTGGTAACTAGTATATGTTCCTGGCCAAATGTCAATTGAACACACGAGAGCATAGGTGCTGGAACTAGGAGTGCTGTGGATGCTGACACATCCCCCTGGCTTGAAGTGGTTCCTGTCATACGCAGGGTTTAGTTTGGTTCAATGGCTCTCAGAATCCCCACTATGCAAATTGTTCCAGGCAGCACTCCTGTATGAAACATAATCTGGGCTGGATGAATATGCAAAGGACTGAGTCTCATGTAGAAATACAGGGATTCTGCTGTTGCAGACAGACACATAAGGGCTGCAATAATCTGTTCACCTTTAATCCAGAATGGCTCTATTATTGACAGCTTTGCTGATTTACACCTTTCTTCCCATTCGACAATGGATCCTATATGCCATGCATTTACACTATTTTCAGGATCTGCAGCATTTAGACCAGGGGTCTCAAACTCAAATGACCATGAGGGCCGCATGAGGACTAGTGCACTGGCCCGAGGGCCGCACCACTGACACACACACATACCCTCGCTGCCCTGGCTCTGCCCCCACTCCACCCCTTCCATGAGGACCAGTGCACTGGCCCGAGGGCCGCACCACTGACACACACCCTGCCCTCGCTGCCCCGGCTCCGCCCCCACTCCACCCCTTCCAAGAGGTCCCACCCCTGCCCCACCTCCTCCTCTGAGCACGCAGCTCCCCATTCCCTCCTGGAAAGTGCTAGGCACCACCAACAGCTGTTTGGCAAACAAAGCAAGAGCAATCTAGGAAGTCCAGAGCTAGAAACACGCGCGGCCCAGCCAGGCAGCAGAGAAGCCTCCACTTCTGGCCCCTCCATCCTGCAAACTGCTATGGGGAGACCGGGGGGAGGGTGGGCGCCAGGAAGCTTGGCGGGCCGCAGGGAAGGGCTTTGCGGGCCGCATGTGGCCCCCGGGCCGCATGTTTGAGACCCCTGATTTAGACACCTGTGTGAATGGAAGAGGGAGCTGTATCACTGGATATCATTGTTAATCCTAGAATAATTTTATGTGGTAGTAAACCATGGGCTAGATTTCTCATTGATTAAAGAGTCAGTGCAGGATATGAGTTTAAAAATGGGGAATGTATTTTCTTATTAATCAAGCCATTTCAGAAGGAGTTGTATGTTTTTAACCAGCACATTAGGAGCCAGCTGCCTTGATAGGTACTCTGTGCTATATGACATTTAAACTAATTATTAAACTGGGAGTTTATTTTTACCTTAACAATCCATTGTTGGATTGGATAGGGAGCCTAGATGCCTAATTCAATCTTTGTGGATCACACTGTGTCCCTGCTACATTGTAGCATGTAATATTGTAGCATATAATATTTCAGAACGCTGTCTCAGAGGAACAAGAACAACAAATGTTAAATGTCTTTTTGTACTTCATATTTGAGCAGGTGGGCAGATTAGTTGTGGATTTTGCAAAATAGTTCTCAGCATGCAAGATTAGCTTTCCATTACCTAATTCCAAAGACTGGCCAGATATAAAACAAAAGTCATGAAAGAATTTGGTTGTAATTCAGTCTCTCTGTTTGAAGAGATGGAAATATTCTTGGATGTGTCTTTTGTTTTCTGACACATTTATACTGATTACAAATGGAAGGGCTGGGGTGTTACTTCCCCAGCATCTTCAGTCACAACTTGTTCTAATACTGTCTGTGACTGAATCAATTTGGCAGCAAAGGAACTTTTCTTTTTTGTCTCTAGAATTGTTCTTGAAAGTATCCAGCAAAATGTTACAGAAAAAACTCTCTCTCTCCAATAAAGAGTCTGTGTATTTCCAGAAAGATAGTCTACAAACCATAACATTTACAAAGTACTCTCTATGTTGCTTTACAACTGAAAAAGTTCAGCAAAGAGTAAAATGGACTGGTAGATTGTTTCAACTAAAATCTAAGGGACAGATTCTGCCACTCTTACCCTAAATAGTACCTTAACTCTTTGAGTAATTGAATTTATTCAGTGAGACTACTTGAGGGGTGTGACAGAGTAGGAGTGCTCTGTTCCTCTGGCTATTGTGTGAAGGTGGCCATACCCTAAGCTGTAACTTGACCCCAGGGGGAGGAGGGAGGTCACCTGACCTGCCTGGGGAAGGAGAGACAAAGGGAAGCAGAGGTGTGGCTGTGTGGAGAGGCAGTGGGAAGTCTGCAGCTGACTGGGGAGAGTCCAGGGAGGCTCAGATAGGGTCTGGCCTCCCTGTGCCCCCAAAATGGATACAGCTGAGGGGTTCGGGTATCTACAAGCTCAGTGTTAGACCATGTACCGGTCATCTAATAAACCTCTGTTTTACTGGCTGGCTGAGAGTCACGTCTAACTGTGGAGTGGGGGTGCAAAACCCACGGGCTCCCCTAGGACCCCGCCCGGGGCAGGCTCGCTGGGGGAAGCACACGGAGGGGTAAAAGGTGCTAAATGCTACGAGGTCAGACCCAGGAAAGTGGAAGCTGAAACCTGTAAAGCTCCTAGCCTTAAAAACAGGCTGTGTACAGAGAGGGGATGCTTCCCCGGGAGCCCTGACTGGCTTCATAGGGAGCAAGTTCCAGAGCATCGCCCTGGGCACTCCATGACAAGGGGTGAAGGATTACTCAGTGGGAGTAAGGGTGACTGAATCTGAACTTAAATCGAGTCACTTTAACTACAAGATGAGATCTTTATACACTCTTTTATTATGGAATGTTAAGAGGATCTGAAAAAGAATGGCAGAAAGACTATTTATAACACTGAATTGCTTGCAGGCAGATTGCTATGGTTGAGAGAGAGAATAGGGGTGTGCATGCCTTTTATCTAATTTGAGAATTTCCAAAATGCTGCAGACTTTGATTCTCAGCCACAACCACCATAAGATAGAATTCTTCTAAGATTTTCCATTTACATCTCTCCTACTTTTGCCTTGTTCTCAAAAGACGTCTCACAGTGAGAAGCAAGATGTTTGTTCTCAGATACAGAAAACTGGATGATCATCAACTGTCAGCCAATTTTCATGTTAAAAAATTTTTTCAAAAAAGATTAGGGATGTGACGTGCCCAGAAAAAGTATAACATTATGGTCTGCAAGAAAAAAAAACATTCAAAATCTCTGGCAGCATGAAATTCTGACATTCACAAATCAGGTAATGATCCATGGCCAGACAAATGCACACATCACAGTGCTCCCTGCTCCCACTGAAGTCACTGGCAGAATTTCCATTTACTTCCTTCACAGCAGGATCAGGCCTTATGCATACAGGACAGACAGCATTGGGACTACACCGAAAAAGCAAAACCACAAGCCTCTACCCTACTTCTCTTCTGAATAAAGTTAGAGCGTGCACACGTTTCTGGGATTAATTAAGAGAGAGAGAACTGATTAGCACTTAATAGGCCTTATCCATCCTATCCAACAGGTGGGATGGAACAAATAGACACCAGTCTGTGGCAATAGATTTCTTTAGGTAATGATAGGTTTCTGCTGCAGAGTTCACTCAAGTTAACCGCACTAGAGTTTGTCCTCTTGAGTTACCCTAACTCAAGTGAGGCTCACAGTGAAATCACACTCAAACTGCTGTGTCCACATTGATGCTGCACTCACTCGTGTGTGGCACTAAGACTTTTGGGGTCACATGCCATTGTTCTTCACACTGCAGTAAGCTGAGCCACTCTACTTACTAATTATCTCCCAGTGAACTGAGGGAGAACTTGCCCGTTTTTTCTGGCCCCTTGGGTGGAATTGTGTGAAGGCACTGAAGGAGCAACAATACGCAAAGGCTATTTGGAGTTAGCCAGCTTCCATGCTGTAGAGTGTTGCTAGTTTGAGCTGTAGCCTATACCCCTTGATGAGCCAGCCAGCTCAAATACAAAAGCACCACTGCACTCAAGTTAAGGTGTGTGCAAGTGCACGGGACCTGAATTCAGGGCAACACACAAGCTATAACTTGAGTTAACTTTGCAATGAAGACAAGCCCTAAGAGAGAGAGAAGTTTTTTACATAAATACTGCATTTCCTCCCCAATGTTTTGCCATAAAAGTACTAAGATTAATGGGGAAAGTTTTGACTAAATACGTAAATAAATAACAATCACAGCTATTGTTATACCATCTTCACTAGGTCTCTATTATGCTATACGCCAATTATCTGCCTGTATTATTTTTAATGATTATAGAGCACTAAGGGATGTACAATTAATCAGAAAACTTGCGGAGGGATAAGCAAACCTTTGGAAGCAAAACTTTGGAAATATCTGAATATTCAGCTCATCCCACAATCCTGAGCTGGAGAAAGATCTCTTATGAGACTTCTACATTTCCAATCCCAGCAGAAATACAGTAATACTCCCTAGTTCCAGCCCCATCCACTTACTTGGGGCTTGTCTACACTTGCAGTGCTGCAGCAGCACCGTCGCACCTGTAGTAATTAGTAAGGACACTACCAACACTGACAGGAGGGTTTCTCTCATCGGTATTGGTATTCCACCTCCCTGAGAAGCGGTAGCTATGTTGATGGGAGAAGCCTTCCTGTAGACATAGCACTGCCAGTACTGAATGTTAGGTCAGTATAACTGTTGTTCAGGGGAGTGGATTTTCTATGCACTGGAAAAAAATTTGGTTCGAGTTTGGTCACATTAATGGATGTTTGGGAGAGAGGGAAAGGAATATTGTTTTATCTGAACCAGTTGGCTATAAATAGTCCAGATTTTTATAGCCATTCAAAATGGAAAAGGGCTATTTAATCATCTAGTTCAGGGGTCTCAAACTCAAATGACCACGAGGGCCACATGAGGACTAGTGCATTGGCCCAAGGGCCGCATCACTGACACGCCCCCCTCGCTACCCCTAGCCCCGCCCCCACTCCACCCCTTTCATGAGGTCCCACCCCTGCCCCGCCTCCTCCTCTGAGTGCGCAGCTCCCCACTCCTCCCTCCTGGAAAGTGCTAAGCACTGCCAACAGCTGTTTGGCAGTGGGAAATGCCTGAAGGTAGGCAGGGAGGGGCCGGGAGGGGGGGGGGCGTGGGGAGCCTGGTGGGCCTCCTTCCCTCTGTGGGAGGCTTATCTCTCCTGGCCCCTCTTTTCTGGAAACTGCTATGCCGCCAGAGAACTGCCTGGGGGTAGGTAGAGCAGTGGGAAGCAGCGCGGGGTAGGGGGAGGAGGCGGAGAGTTTAGCGGCCCCAGAAAACAACTTGGGGGGGGGACAAGGGGCTGTAAGGAGCTTGGAGGGCTGCAGGGAAGGGCTCCGCGGGTGTTTGAGACCCCTGAACTAGTTCATCTCCTGAAAGCCCATGCGGGATTGTTCCTTATAGCACAATTCCTAGTTTTTTGTCCAATCTACTTTTTTTAAAGGCCCAAGTGATTATGCTTCCACCAGTTAGTTAGGCAGACTATTCAACAGACTGGTGCATTGCACTGTCAAGGAAGTTTTTCCCTGCTGTTCAGCCCAAATTTCTATGAATGAACACATCAGGTGTCTTGTGTATATTTTGAAACTGCTTCCAACTGACTAGCTCATTGGAGTGTTTTAAGTCAATGTCACCAACAGAAGAGGATCAAATAGTGTGAACGTCACAACAAACTATGATTTGTTTTTTAAATCTTTTTTCCTTTAGTTTAAAATAACTTCTTTTTAATGTAATTATATTGTTCCTGGACAGACTCACAGGAGAGTCGGATTACAGGGTGTTTTGTTCCCTTTCCAGCCAGTGAGAGAATCTGTATTCATCAGCCAAAATGCTTACAAAACAAGAACCCTCTAATTCAATTAGGAGTAACTTCAGGAACCACATGGTTATATATTTCAGGGTGTGCAAACCACCTTCTTTAATAAACCTTGGGGGTTTTATATTAAACAGAACAACTGAAAAACTCTGTTACTCAGCCGTCGTTAGTACGTCCCTGCCAACAGAAGTTTGGCTGATATAAAGCATTTCCCACTAGGTTTCATCAAGATTCTCTATAATTTATATCTCAACTGCTGCCTCCAGTCATGGTATGTCTGCTGATTAGAATCTGCACCCTGGAAACTGGCAGGAAGGTGCTGCTGACTGACATGGCGGTGATAAGCAAAGGCAGCAAAGTTGCTGAAATGATTATTGCTAACCCTATCCATAGCATCATCAAATCAGATCCAGCGTGGTGCAGGCATTGCTGTCAGCTTCCTCGAACCAACATGTGCTTGATTTTAAGGAATTAGCTAAGGCGAGCAATTTCCTAGGTTTACGTACACAGCAACACTAGAACTGAAACAGCAGCACCATTCCCAACAGCGAGGAAGACGGCAAATTTAGATTGTGGAGAGCTTGGCAAAGTCGCTTATGAAATAAATCTTCAACCTCCATGGAAGGTTAACAACACATGAACTGCAAATGATACCTCCCCCGACCTGCATTGAGCTAAACATCGGGCACTGTCCACTATTTTAGAATCATCATAAAAAAAATGCACAAATCAGCGAACAAATACTCTGGGCTTTGCTTCTGCCCCTTTCCCCACCACACTTTCCACTTAACATTACTGCACACGAGACATTACATTTCCCAGAAGAAGCAGGAGGACAAGAGGTGGGCTATAGCATTCCTGACCATGGGGAAGGAAGTTCCGAGTTTGTGGCTGCTTTCATTGATCTGTTGAGTCAGTGGCAGAGTGAAGGGAAGTCTGATGGTCTAAGCACAGGACTGGAAGTCAGGTTCTCTTGGTTCAAAATCCTGGCTTTGACACTACATACACCTCTGTACATAGGAGCTGTAACTAGGGGTTTGGAGGATGCCGCCGCACCCCTTGTCTTGAAGTAATTTCCATTGTATACAGCAGGGATCGGCAACCTTTGGCACGCAGCCAGTCAGGGAATCTGCTGATGGGCTGGGACAGTGTTCAGCTGCAGCGTCCGCAGGTTCAGCCGATCGCAGCTCCCACTGGCTGTGGTTCGCCATTCCAGGCCAATGAGGGCTCTGGGACGTGGTGGCCAGCACATCCCTTGGTCTGTGCCATTTCCTGCAGACCCCATTGACCTGGAATGACAAACCACGGCCAGTGGGAGCTGTGATTGTCCGAACCTGCGGACGCAGCAGGTAAACAAACTGTCCTGGCTGTCAGCAGATTTCCCTGACTGGCCACGTGCCAAAGACTGCTGATCCCTGGTATACAGGGTTTACAGTTTACAGCAACTCCACTGTACAAACTGTTCCTGGACCTCCGCCTCTGTAGCATTAAGCAAGTCACTTAAGCATTCTTTCTTAGTTTTCCCAGCTACAAAATGGGGATAAATCCTATTTTCCTACCTAATAACACTGGGTCTTGTCTATTTAGGTTGTTATATTTAACACCATAGTGCCTGAGTTCTTTCCAAAAAATGAACGAACACAAGACCAAATTCCACCAAGTGGACTAGATTGCTCTGGGGCTTAGATGGGGGGATAGACATCGGGATGAAACAGCAGTGCACATGCCCAGAAGCAGAATCATTGGACGCAAGGGAAACTTAAGTGTTGAGTGAGTTTAGGGAATCAGACAATTTCTGTGTGGCAACAATAAAACTGTGGCAGATCCGGGAATTCTCAACAGTCCTTAACTCCTTGCCCAGGCCTTAGCTCTAGCCACTAGATATCACTTCCTCCTGGGAATAAACTGTGCAGGCCAGTCACCACAGAAACATTCAATGAAGGTTTAGAGACTTCTCTATAGCACCCGTTGGCCTGTTGGATATGGCATAACAAAGGAGATGGTGAAACTTTTATCCATAAGGAGAATACCATACCAGATGGTTCCATTAATTCCTGTTCTTATGAGAGATGGAACCACCTTACAGTATGGAAAGGTACTGACAAAATGCTACAAACAGAAGAACAAAAAAACCCAAACAAACAACAACAAAAAACCCCAGCCTATTGAATCTCAATAGGAAGGATGAAGCCTGGTGCAAGACAAACAGGAGAGCATTCCAGAGATGAAGAATATAATGAATATAACATGGAATTATAGACATTAGAGATGAGAGAACCCTCTTAATTTATCTTATCCATGCAGAAAGCAATGAGGTTGAGGAGCATTAGAATATGGAGGAGCAATAGAACTGACTGCCTCAGCAGAGTTATTATAGCTACACTGAGTCAGTAGGTTGCTGTACTGTACCTAGGACTCTGCCAATGTCGCAGTGCTCCTTAAAGTATATTCTCAAGGGCTTTATCCAGTTTAGTCAATGACCTCAGCAATTATTATTTTTTACCTCCTCCCTTGGGACACTAATCACAGTCACCTATAGATGCAACTGCTAGGACATTTTTCCTGCAGCTTAGCCTACATTTTCCTTCGCTCACTCAATGAACTAGCCTCCTGGCATGTGTGAAAGCTTAATTTATTAAAGAATAAACATATCATGAGTTCTAATGCCAATTTAATTATAGTGTTTGCACTGAGTCAGGGCTCCTGCACAATGTTTATGGGATTAAGTCAGGAGTAAAATCCAGACACATTCTGTTTCTGATTTTGACCAAAAGAATAAAGTGAAGCAAAAACATACTTAAATGAGTCACAGCTTGGAGAAGATGATAAATTATTAAGAAAGCAACAATACTGGGACATCCATAAATAAATAGCAGCCAACCAACCAGACATTTAGTCTCCCACAGGATTGACCCTCTCCCTTTTCCTTGCCCCGGTGCAGAATGTGTTTTCAAGTAATCTTCAAGAAAAGATGCTCCCCACATTGAATGTGATGGTGACTAACCATTGGAACAAACTCCCAAGAGAAGTGGTGGATTCTGCATCTCTTGAGTTCTGCCATTCAAGATGGATGCCTTTCTGGAAGAAATGCTCAAGCCAAACACAAGTTATTGGGCTCAAGACAGAGGGGGTAACTGGATTAAATTAAAGGGCTTGTGAAATGCAGGCGGTCAGACCAGATGATCTAATGGTCAGTTCTGGCCTTAAGGGCTAGGAAGCTATGAATGCATAAACTTTCAAATGCTCTTAACAAAGATGATGTTATTGTCACTATTTGTATCAATAAGAAATGGTCATCTGAGTAAGAGTTTGATCAGACCTCAAAAGAGAATGATTTTATAATCTCTACTTTTTACTACATATCTTACAATAATACTTAGCCCAGTGGTGGGCAACCTGCAGCCGATGTGGCCCATCAGGGTAATCTGATTGAGGGCCGTGAGACAATCTGCTGGTGTTGACCGTCCACAGGTTTAGCACTTATGTCACTCCTGATCTTCAAAGCTCCTTGAAAACACTAACCAATAAATATTTTATTGCAACAATCCTGCCAGATAGATAGATACATCATATTACGCTCATTTTTAACAGATGTGAAACTAGTGTTTGCCAGCCCGATTCCCCACTGCCTTGTGTAGTTGTTTACATCTATGCAAAGTGGGGGTTAAATAGTACCACTCTGACTTTTACATTTGCTTCTCTCCCTTTTCACCAGTGTAAATGACTGTCCAGTCATACATAGGTACTGGGGAAAGGAGATTTTTTTTTAAAAAAAAAATCACAACAGAAAACTTTACCCATCCCTCAAAATGAAACCTTTTGGCAAGTTCAGAAATTTTCATTCTTCTGTGCATAACTTTTCGCCTCATCCCCGCTTTTTTCTCTGGATGGGAAAGCCCCGGTCCAAGAGCTCCATAAAACAGTGAATTATAGAAGACTATATAAGTACCCACAGTCATCACAACTGTGGAAATTGTTGTGGTGGCAGTGTTAAGCTTTTGTATGTCGCCTACTCCTCTAACCTTTCTATAGCATACGATCTTTGGTACAAATAATGCCTTTGACAATGGGTTTGCTAATCTCACCCTATTCCTGCGCATCTCAAACCAAGTACCTGAATAGCACTTTTGGACCAGGACTAAAATAGTAAAGCTGCTGCAGGTAAGGATTAAGATGCATTAGTAGACCTGTCTATTCTCCCTACTGCATTTTTA
Organism: Sternotherus odoratus; assembly: GCA_032164245.1. Taxonomy (NCBI): domain Eukaryota; kingdom Metazoa; phylum Chordata; order Testudines; family Kinosternidae; genus Sternotherus; species Sternotherus odoratus. Next base: position 132,712,532 of record JAVMKO010000001.1, on the reverse strand, counting down.
CAGTTTATTCCCGACTCAAGCTTATACTGCTGCTCCCTCAAAGTCACTAAAAATTTCTTCTGAAGAAGCAAAAGGAAAGACAGCCAACAAGTCAGCCCATTTACTGCAGAAAACCCTCTTATACATTCAGTGTTAAGGTGATCGTGCTGTTGCAGATCCACAAAATATTTCAGTACAGTGGAAGGGTAATTAGAGGAAGAAATGACAGACAGAAGCTTCTGAGACTGCATTAGTCAATAACTAAATTCTTTAAAAAAAAGTAGCTCACCCTACAGTGAACTCAAACTGAGACAAAAGTTCATTTTAAAGGGCTAAGTGAAAAATATACTAGAGAGCAGAAGCTTTGCCACCTCTGAAGCAGATCCGGAATGTTTCTGCGCCTAGGTGCAATTCCAGTCAGTATACACACAATTCCAGCAGCACGATCTGTAATTCCTCACTGTTGTACCAAAAAATGCCATTGGATGCCAGGGAAGACTGACAGTGTTGGGGCATTTTGCCAAGCTACCTCTTTGGCCAAGATTATGTTTTCACTGGTGCAATGTATTATTAATGCATTTTCTGCTTTCTTCACTAGCAACAGCGCTTAATACTCTAATACCTCTGTAGAAAATGCTGCTGTTAGGGGTGCTTTGTGAGTTTTTTCCCCTCCACTCACTCACTCAAACCAGATTGCACATTTAGGCCCCAATCCTGCTCCCTTGACTTCAACAAAGGGTAGAAGGACCTAAACTTTATTGCTAGGATGTATTTCCTCTTAACAACCTCCTCCTAAATTCACACCTGATGCTACACATCTCCTCAAGTGAGAAACGTCAATTTGTTATTAAACTTGCAGAGCTACCTACACAGTCTTTAATCAGCCATCCATTTATTTGGGACGTCTGCCTGACTGGGGTGTTTCGCAAGGAATCCATTTAAACTGATGGCTGTTGCATAACTGAGGCTTCCATTCACAGGTGAGCTGCACCGCAAGAATTAAAATAAAATATTTTGCCTTTTGCTGCTCTGTTCAGATGTATAAAACCCCCTTTCCACTTAATGTGGCTGTAAAATGGTGCCAGGATACTCTTGTTACTCCACTCCGTCTACTGGGGGTTGGAATCCTAGGGATAGCAACAGGGTAACTACTGCTGACCTATTGATGCAGCTGTGACTCAAACTCTATCCTGAAAATAAAGATTGATAGATCAAGTCTGGTCTTGAGAGACGTAACTCTAGGAGCAACCTCGACTGTGGAAACAAAGCATACAGCTGGGGTTCATGAATTATTTTGAAATTGCCTTTTAGTTAATAAAACCAGACCACAATTGGAGTGATATTTTGACTTGACAACTGTGTTATTTGGAGCTAGGTGGGAGACTCAACCAGTTGAAGTCTATCAAGGCATCTTAGTTTTGCCCCATCAGCTTTCTTGTTCCGGTCCTAGTCCTTTCTTGAACAGAGATTCACAATAACGTATACCAATTTGTTCCAAATAATACAGGGTGGGATTTTCAAAGCTGCCTAAGGGATTTAGATGCCAAATTCCCATTAGAAATTAATTGCCAGATTTTCAAACGTGTTTGTTTATATAGGTTGTACGAGATCCGCTCTTCCCCCACGTCACAACAGGCAGGAGACTCTTTTGTGGCTTCCAACAGTGCTCTTTATTTATACAGTGCAAACCCCACCACCGATATACAACTCTACACAGTTTAGCTGAGTCCCAGCCCTCAACCTGGCTGGTCTCAGGAAGCAGTCAGCTCTTATAGGCTCCTAGCCTCAGCTCTACTTCCCTGCTCTATGTCTCTGTACCTTTCTCTGTCTCCTTCTCTCTCTCTCTCTCTCTCTCTCTCACTCCACCACACCACCACCACGGGCTTCCTCCCCGGCAGGCTTTTATCCTCTGGAGAGGCTTCCAGGTGCAGCACATAACCCTGAGCCCTCTGCAGCCCAGGTGGCTGATTAGCCTTCCCTGCAAGGGGAGGCTTTCAGAGGTTTTTTTCCCCTCTTAAAGGGCCTGCAGGGCTGGCTCAGGCACTCCTGGCCAGCACCCTGCCACACACCTCCCCCCTTAGCCTAGCTCCATTGGGCTGGCTAGGACCCCTCAAGCATTCCTGATCTGCTCTAAAAAGGCCCTTGCACTTTTCCTCTTTCTTTCTTTCACCATAGCGGCATGGTCATAAGGTTTCGGCGTCTCAAGCACAGCCGTGGCAGAGAGCCCTGCTGACAGTCTCGCACACGAAAGGCAGGGTATCGGCCGTCCCTCTGCCCTCCGACCCTCACACCACTCGCAGGGTGGCAGCGACTCCAACCTCTGCCCAGTCTGCGCCTCAAGACTAGAGGCACCTTCCCCCGCCTCTTAAAGGGCCAGCAGGGCTGGCTCAGGCACTCCTGGCCAGCACCCTGCCACAAGGTATATAAAATTATATGTAGTTCTTAAAGCTAAATGTGAACTCTAGATAGAAGAGCTAGTCTAGCAAGAAGATTCTAGCAAGAGATGCATGAATAATAATGATTAATTTGTTAAAAAAAAACTTTATCTTTTACTGTTCACAAATTGTAACTAGTCACAAAATTTTCTACTCTAATTGCTAAGTGATTAACTAACATTTGTGTAAATAGCTCTTGGCCTTTAGCTTGTTCACAAGCAGTTTGTTGCAAGTGTGCAATATTCAGAATATGAACTGTTATATTGGGCACATATGTTACCTGGCAAGTTTCTGTTCCTTGACTGGATAAGCATAGATTTGTAGGATCAACTTTGTGGATCCAATACTTTCAATTAATAATTCAGCATTTGCTGCCAGCAAATATTCCGCAGTAGTCACTTAGAATTCACTGAACATGCTTCAATGAACATTACCACCAGTAAACTCATTTTCCAGCATATTAAATGCATGCAAACACAGGAGTGCAAAGACAATCAAAGAAAATTTATTTTCTAAATAATATTTGCAGAATATATTTGTTCTACTATTTGCCTAGCTCTAATTCTGTCACAGCTCAATACTTGACTCCAGATCCATAAAGGTATTTAGGCTTCTCAACTTCCATTGGGGCCTTAATCCTTTATATAGAGGACCATTTAAACAAATTCTCATTTTGTAGGCCAGATACCACCCTGAGTTATGTGTGTGGCCCATGGAACATATTAGGGCAGTTGATAAGTAACACAGAAAACATGAATAATTAAGACCTCAGTCAACATAAACTCTTTGTTTCCTATTCATCTGACAAAGGCTCTTCATAAATACATTGCAATTAGAGCTTAAACTGCAAAGTTCTTTGAACATCCCTATATTAAAGAGGAACATACAATGCTGAAATCTGACTTGCCACTCAACATTACAGTGTAACAGCAGTTTGACTCCAGGCGCATCCTGTAGAACAGTGATTTGCAATTTTTTCAGCCCATTAAATCCATTTTACAGATTACAGTCCTGATTGGACGCCAGCACCTATGCAGAGCTCATTGGTTCTGGAAATAGTCTAATGACCAGAAGGTTCCGTTAGAGTCTGGCAAAAACACTGCATCGTAGAATCTATTCCTCAGGATACCACACACATCACTGCTTCTTGTAGCATACAGACATTTTCTGTTCAAGTGCTGTGACAGTCCCTTCTGATTTACCTGTTTAATTTATATTCCACAAATACCAGGCACTGCGGAAATGTTTCAGGTTGTGGAATTTTCACACATTTGTATTAAGTTCCTGCACTTTGACAGATACTCAGAGTACATTGTGATGGGGCCCTTTTCTGCACTCCTTCCTCAGACAAAACTCCCATGGAAAATGAGGGCTTGGTCTGGGTAAAGAGTGCAGGTCCAGGCCCACACTTCATCACACAGTATCCCCCCACCTAAATTAAGTTAAACATTCAGGAAGAGAATCTCAGTCCACAGAGGATAATATAAGCCTAGCCATCCCCCGTGAGAAGTAATGTACACATTCCAATCCCTGTTAAGATATTTTAACATTATTAAAGTAAAATGAGAAGAGAAAAGGGTAGGGAGAGGCAAGGCCTAATTAAGGCAGACAGTGGTCCTACCCAGGCCTCAACACAGGGCCTTTCATGGCTTTACCCCTGTAGCCCTGCCCTGTCCCCACTCCCAGACAATCAGGGGCAGCGCCATGGGGGGCCTCCATCTTTCCTTTCAGGAATGGGAACCCCCTCCTACCTTCAGGGACAGCAGGGGCAGCAGTAGGGAGCCTCTCCTCACCCCTGAGAGTAACAACAGGGAAAAATCCGAGCAGTCAGGTAGGGCCAGACCCCTGGTACTCTTCTCCTACCAGTCCTTGGCTGGGGTGGCACTGGCAAAGGGGCTTGGAGTTAGAACCCCAGTGAGATGAATGGGGCAGTTGACACACTCAGAGCTATTGTTTCAAACTCTCTGCGGACTCCGGCAGACCCCATTGCACTGGTCTGCACTCTGTTCACGTTTTCAATTTTTGACTCCTAACCCTGAGGATGGGAAATGTACTTTAAGTGAAAATTGATGTTCAAATGTAATCATTGCCCCAAGAGCATGGGCCCTATACACAGGCCTATGATGCCTATGCCTTAAATGCAATCCCAAGAATAAGGATAGAATAGTATTCATATAAATAGAAAGATATAACATTTAACACAGAGCATAGGAAACCACATTGACATCATGGGTGTGCGGATAATGTCCATGTGATAAATTTGTCACATACCTGTGCAATTTACATGCCTAGGGCAGTATCATCTGTCCACCAATCCTTCTTATCCTAACATGCCAAACCCCTAAACAGCTTCAAACCGATGCTATTAAGTATGTGTGTGTATGTATATATATATATATCAAACTTGCCAGAGAAATGTTTCTTCCCTTTCCTTGCTCAAGCAATTACACTTGCTTAAGTCCCAGACAGCTTTTCTATACACAAAAATGTCCTAGCTTTAAGGTATGATATCTCAGGACACTACAGGAATTTAAAAAAGAAGCTTTATACCACTGCTTGTGAGGGAAACACTTTTTTCAAATGATCCCAGCATTTTTTCCCAAGCCTGCAGCACTACAAGATACTGGACTTTTAACCACCACCATTTCTAATGTACGAAAATTTACTTTGGATTTTTTTTTTACCTGTTAGTTTACATTTTTCTCCCTCTGAGAGAAATTGGACTTATAGCAATGAAAGCACTTAGTTATACAGGCACAGGGATGCAATACATATTTCCAAAAAGAAGAATCCTTCCTAAATTAGTTTGTCTGCAGGATGCACAATACATGATACTAAGGGATGGTAGGAAGCTTTATCAACATGAATGTGGGGTGTCATTTTTACATGCTTGTTCTTTTTTTACAAAACTGTACTTTAGTAGGAAATACAAAACCATTTTTGAAAGCCTCAAAGTTCACTTTTGTGCCATATACTACACTTCCAATTTTGCCATCTCCCCAGGATAAAGAAAAGGGGGGAAGGGGGGAAAACATAACAGGATTCAAAACTACTTACCAGCTGGAAGAGAGAGGTGCAGTCATTTGCATAGTGTCCCCCTTATGGCTGCAGCTGCTTGGTTCTACCAAATATAAAGAGCCAGCCACAGAAAGGGATGCTGGGGAAAAACAAGGTTCCTATCACTGTGTGGCCAGCTCTCCTGTTATTTGTGTTTTCATAAAGCCTCAGAGCTGTAAGCAAGAGATTGCATGAGAATTTCAGATTGCTTTTAAAAAGAAAAAAGGAAGTTTGTAGCCTTTGTGGCTCCACAAAAAAGTTTGAAAATGTGATCTGACTGCACACTATGCTCAGAAACCAGCAGGCAAATAAAAGAAACCCAAATCTCATTTATAAACAAAAACCAAAAAAAATCTTTTTATGCTATATTTAAGCTCTCATGTACCATAAAATACAATACAAATAATAATAATTTACAGGGATTGCAGAACTACTAACTAACTGTAGTCTGTAACCTATCATTTAAATCAGCTTCTGTACCAAATGACTGGAGGACAGCAAACATGACACCAATTTTTAAAAAGGAATCCAGAGGTGATTCTGGCAATTACGGGTCAAAAGCCTGATTTCTGTAACATAAAGAACAAAATTGTCAGAAATGTTGATGAACATAATTTGTTGGGGGAGAGTCAATATGGTTTTTGTAAAGGGAAATCATACCTCACTGTAGCAGGGCACTGGCCACAGCCTGCTGAGTCAGCCCTGCTCCCTCCTAGCCCAGCAACAGGGAGAAGCCTCTGCAAGCCCAGGGAGGCTAATCAGCCACCTGGCTGTAGCCCTGGGCTGCAGAGGGCTTAATGGGCTCCACCTGGCAGCCTCCACAGGATATAAAGCCTGCCAGGGAGGAAACCAGGGGGAGAGGTAGGAGAAAGTGAGAGAGACAGAAAGTGAGAGAGATGGTACAGGGGAAGTAAGTAGAAGCTAGCTGAGGCTGAAAGCCTGATAGAGTTAGCTATTCCTGAGGCCAGCCAAACACAGGGCTGGGCCAAAGCTATACTTGTAGATAAGCTGTACATAGGTGGTGGGTTTTTTTGCACTGTGTGATCGGATAAAAGACACTGGTGAAGCCACAAGCAGTCTCCTGCCTGTATTTTGAAGAGGGCGGCCAGAGGCCCGCTTACACTCACCAATCTACTAGAATTCTTTGAGAGGGTCAATGAGCATGTGGACAAGGGGGATCCAGTGGATATTTTCAGAAAGCTTTTGACAAGGTCCCTCACCAAAGGCTCTTAAGCAAAGTAAGCTGTCATGGGATAAGAGGGAAGTTCCTCTCATGGACTGATAATTGGTTAAAAGATAAGAAACAAAGGGTAGGAATAAATGGTCAATTTTCCAAATGGAGAGAGGTAAATAGTGGTGTCCTGCAGAGGTCTGCACTGGGACCAGTCCTATTCAACATATTTGTAAATGATCTGGAAAAAGGGATAAAACAGCAAAGTGGCAAAATTTGCAGATGATACAAAACCATTCAAGATAGTTAAGTCCCAGGCAGATTGCGAAGAGCTACAAAAGGATCTCCCAAAACTAGGTGATTGGGCACAAAATCACAGATGAAATTCAATGTTGATAAATGCAGAGTAATACACATTGGAAAATAGAATGCCAAGTATACATATCAAATGATGGAGTCTAAATTAGCTATTACACTCAAGAAAGATCTTGGAGTCATTGTGGACAGTTCTCGGAAAACAATCACTCAATGTGCAGTGGCTGTCAAAAAAGCAAACAGAACATTGGGCATCATTAAGACAGGGATAAAAATGAGACAGAAAATATCATATTGCCTCTATATAAATCCATATACCCCCAGATCTTGAATACTACATGCAGATGTGGTCATCCCTTCTCAACAAAGATGTATTGGAATTAGAACAGGTTCAGAAAAAGGCAACAAAAATGATTAGGGGTATGGAACGGCTTCCGTATGAAGAGAGATTAATAAGACTGGAAATTTTAAGCCTGGAAAAGAGACTATTAAGGGGGGATATGATAGAGGTTATAAAACCTTGGAGGAAGTGTTATTTACTCTCTCTCATAACACAAGAACTAGGAGTCACCAAATAAAATTAATAGCCAGCACATTTAAAACAAAGAAAAGGAAGCATTTCTTCACACAATGCACAGTCAACCTGTGGAGCTCTTTGCCAGAGGATGTTGTGAAGGCCAAGACTATAACAAGGTTCAAAAAAAGAACTAGATTAATTAATGGAGGAGAGGCCCATCAATGGCTATTAGCTAGGATGGGCAGGGATGGGCTCCCAAGCCTCTGTTTGCCAGAAGCTGGGAAATGAGCAACAGTGCATGGATCACTTTATTACCTGTTATATTCATTCCCTCTGGGGCACCTGGCATTGGCCACTGTTGGAAGACAGGATACTGGGCTAGATGTTTGGTCTGACCCAGAATGGCCATTCTTATGTTCTTATGTACATATTTTAGAACTATATACAGTAGACTCTTTATTATCCAGGATTGGATTAACCAGGATGTCAAAAAAAAATATGCGTAACTCACAGGGCCGGCTCTGGCTTTGTTGCCGCCCCAAGAACAAACAAAACAAAACAAAAAACCCACCAGGGTGCAGGGCAGCCAGTGAACCAACACCCCCTCTCGCCGGCACAGGGTGGCTAGTGAACCAACCCCCCACTTCCCATATTTCCTATGGATGGTGATTATCCATGATTTTATTAACCAGGATTATTTTTTCCCTATCATCCTGGATAATCAAGAGTCTACTGTACTCTATTGAAAATATATTGTGTTGCAAGATTGATTAAATTCAGGATTTCAAATTCTAAGTGATCACCCTCCCACATACTCTCTTCAATTGTTTATTCCATAAATAATGCCGGCTGTCTTCTGTCTTAGGACACAGATTGTATAAAGGACACTATATAGGTAGGTTCAGAGGCCAGAATAGGTCAAAATGGAGAAAGAACAAGTTAAAAATGACTTAGACAAGTTAGATGTCTTCAAGTTACCAGGGCCTGATGAAATACATCCTAGAATATTCAAGGAGGTGACTGAGACATCTGAGCCATTAGGGAATATCTTTAAAAAGTCATGGATGACAGGCCTGGAAAAGGGCAAATATAGTGCCAACCTATAAAAGGTGGAATAAGGACAACCTGGGGAATACACACCAGTCAGCTTAACTTCAGTACCCAGAAAGATAATGGAGCAAATAATTAAGCAATTTGCAGAAACCTAGATAATAAGGTGATAAGTAACAGCCTGGATTTGTCAAGAACAAATCATATCAAACCAACCTCATAGCTTTCTTTGACAGGGTAACAAGCCTTGTGGAAGGTAGATGTGGTATATCTTGACTTTAGTAAGGTTTTTGATATCATCTCGCATGACCTTCTCCTAAACAGTCTAGGGAAATACAACCTAGATGGAGCTGCAATAGGGGAGGTGCATAACTGGTTGGAAAACTGTTCTGCATCTGACGAAGTGGGTATTAGCCCACGAAAGCTTATGCTTCAAAACTTTATAGTTAGTCTTTAAGGTGCCACAGGACTTTGTTACCTCTGCTGTTCCCAGAGAGTAGTTATCAATGTTTCACAGTCAAGCTGGGAGGGCATAATGAGTACAGTCCTGTAGGTCCTGTTCTGTTCAATATCTTCATCAATGATTTAGATAATGGCACAGAGAATACACTTGTAAAGTGAACAATATCATGCTGGGAGGGGTCGCAAGTGCTTTGGAGGACAGGATTAAAATTCAAAGTGATTTGGACAAACTAGATAAATGGTCTGAAGTAAATATCATGAAATTCAATAAGGACAAATGCAAAGTACTCCACTTAGGAAGAAACAAATCAGTAGCACACATACAGCATGGGAAATGACTGCCTAGGAAGGAGTATTGTGGAAAGGGATCTGGGGATCATAGGGGATGACAAGCTAAATATGAGTTAATAGTGTAACACTGTTCCCAAAAAAGCAAATGTCACTCTGGGATGATGCTAGCAGGAGTGTTGTAAGCAAGACACAAGAAGTAATTCTTCCGCTCTACTCTGCACTGATTAGGCCTCAACTGGAGTATTGTGTCCAGTTCTGGGCACCACATTTCAGGAAGGATGTGGACAAATTAGAGAAAGTATAGAGAAGAGCAACAAAAATGATTAAAGGTCTAGAAAACATGAGCTATGAGGGAAGATTGAAAAAACTGGTTTTGTTTAATCTGGAAAAGAAAAGATTGAGGGTGGGGGTGGGGGGGACACACATGATAACAGTTTTCAAGTACATAAAGGGTTGTTACCGGGGACGGGGAGAGAAAAAAATGTTCTTAACCTAGGAGGATAGGACAAGAAGCAATGGGTTTAAATTGCAGCAGTGGCAGTTTAGGCTGGACATTAGGAAAAACTTCCTAACTGTCTAGGTGGTTAAGCACTGGAATAAATTGCCTAGGGAGGTTGTAGAATCTTCATCATTGGAGATTTTTAAGAGCTGGTTGGACAAACACTTGTCAGGGATGGTCTAGAGAATACTTAATCCTGCCTTCAGTGAAGGGGACTGAACTAGATGACCTCTCGAGATCCCTTCCAGGTCTATGATTCTATATAATGTAAGGGCCTGCTCCTCCAATCCTTAATCTCATGAGGGGCCTTCACACGAACATTCAGTCCCACTGAAGTTGATGTATTTATGTGTACCATACTTAGCATTTATAAAGTGATCTACATGTTCAAAGTGCTGCATAGGCATTCGTTAATTAATTCTCAGGACACTTCAGTGAAGTAACTTGATGAGCATTATTATATCCATTTTGCACATAGGGAAACTGAGGCAGAAATCTTAAAGGATGGATCCACAAAGAGTATTTAGACTCCATGTCAGAATGCTTAACTTCTAGGTGCCCTGCCACCTAGCAGAATTCACAGCCCTGAGTTAGGGGCCCAGGCTCCTTATACAATACACGGGGAGAGTTAGGCAGCTAAGAATGGGATTCACAAAAGCCAGCAGTTGAGCAGTCAGTGACTAAATTAGCCAGTATGAAAGCCTCAAGAGTGAGGTTGGGCCTAACCCCTGCCCCTCAAAAAGAACAAGGCACCTACCAGGAGAGGCCTCCCTTTGCTGGGGATTCACAACTGTGAATCTTCTTTGGAGTTAGGTGTCTAAGCTAGGTCAGCACTTTCTCACAAAAACCAATGAGAGTGGTAGTTCTGGTCCCTTCTACCCAAACATTCAGCAGTTAGAGTTCTCACATGGGACGTGAGAGCCCCAGGTTGAAATCCCTACTCTACCTGAGGGGGAGCAGAGACTTGAATACAGTCTCCCACATCTTAGGTAAGTGCCTGATTACTGGGCTAGAGAGTATTCAAGGGTCTGGCTCTCTCAAACTCTTCCCTTGAAGCAGTTCTACTTTGCACAGAAATAGCAATTGGAGCAAGGACTGCAACCTGGATCTCCTAAGAGAACGCCCTAGCTACTAGACTATAGAGTCAACCACATTCTCATTCTAGGCCAATGACTATTTAAATAGTCCATAAAAAGAAGAACAAATTCAACAGGAGACACTGAACTAGATCCACCCTAGAATACCATATAGCCTGCTAGTTGGTGCATTCCTGCAGGAGAACTGCATTTATCGTAAGTCCCTGCTCCATATCAGGCAAATGTCTTTCACTGACCACTGCTCTGTAAATGATTAGTAGTAGTAATAATGGCAGTACAGTAATGCTAGAAGCTTTGTATGCAAGAATGAAATCAAGACCTCTGCCCTGAGTTTACACTCTTAATAAAGTTTGTTCCCACTAGCTGATTGCTATTTTTTTTTAATTTAAGAGAATATTGCATTTACCTAATGCAAGCAAGATAACATTGTGGGAAAATAAAAAGAGCAATTAAAAGGAGTCCATGGGAAAAAGAAGAAAACATCAAAATAAGAAAGACTAGCACTAGGATTTTCTACTCTTACGGGTTAAGAATGTGCTTGAATCCTGAGAGCCAGTAATGGCACATACACTCATATAAACTATACGTCATACTTTTTCATGTTGACAAACTCAGATCCTTTGGCTAATTTCAGATGTTAAGACTGAACTCCAGTCTTCCCTTCCATCTCATTCATCTCATATTCATTCAACAGCAGGGCTTATTTCTTAATGCTATTCCATAAAATAGTTAATCCAGACTTGACCTTGTAGAAGCTGACCTCCTTAAATCCTGCTTCTGGCAGGATGTGATTGGTGACAAACTGACCCCACTCACATTTGGGCATTAATGACTTACTTTGGGTTTCCATGGAATTGCTGCAAATAGGGATTTTCTTTTTTCAATAGCCAATCGAGGGGAAGCTAATACAAATACATCAAGCAAATACCTCTTGTGCTGGTCTCTGGGCCAATCCTATTCACACCACAGCTCTAATCATCAAACAGGAACAGTTAGAAGGCAGGATGCTTGGGACAGAGAAACTGCAAATCACTCATTATACCACCATGGTGAATACCTGGTGCTCTTTGTGAGCCACTCAGTGATGCTTATGATCCAGATTATCTGCTCAATCTTGTGAGCACTCATACCTTCCATCGAAGCCAGTTAAAATAAAAACAACCAAAAAGCAAACTACCCTTAACTTTATACAATGCGGGTCTAATGGATTACTGCCTATTTTGTCTTTGCTAATAAGTAGTGCACCTTAAACATTTATCTGATCTGTATTCACATGCTAGAGCCTCTAAAACCTCCACTCAATCCCAAACCCTAATGCCTACATTTTAGCTTGTGTCCCTAAAATGCAGCACTTAAATCCACATTTAGGCACTAAGCACCTACAGCTCTCTCTGAAGTTTCTGGGACCTATGGGTGCTCAGCACCTCTGAAAATAGATACTTTCTATATTGCTTATATAAATATTGAAATATCGTTTTAGGTGCCTAACTTTAAGCAATGACATTTTAAAATGTTGGCCAAGGCCCTTTGGTTCAGGTCTTAGGATCTTATTAAAGAAGTTTATAAACATGAAGCAGACAAGCAGTCATTGTGTGGGCTGTGGAATAGCTCAGACTGAAACGGACAAACAAAAGGAACATTTGCATGCATAAAAGGATTCTACCAGAGATTGTGCATTAGCTTGAGGTTGCTAAGTGGAGTTGACCTGATGACTGATCAATTTAAATGCATATGCGATTGATTTTTTTAAAGTCACAGTTCACTGTATCATTTATTTAAAAAAAACACCTCTAGTTTTGTTTGTCTCACTAAATGGTCTAAAAAAATCAGCAACTCCTATTATATTTAAGTGATCACCCAAATATTATGCAATGTGGATCTAATGGATTACTGCCTATTTTTCTACCCTAAAATATGATGTTTTGATTTATTTCTGTGGCATTTGGCAATACATTTTTATAAGGGCTGCTAGAGAAACAATGGTCATAATAATTCTCCTTTATAAATCATTTAATTGATATTTGAATCCTCTCCTTCCCTTCTCTAGCAGTGATCTCTTCTGGGTTTCTTTTAAGGAACCATCTTAGCAAGACCACAGAATTCCCCTTACATATTTTAGTTTATAGGGATTTTTTTAAGCGTAGATGATATTTTATATTAAGCTCTGTAATTAATGACATCTTGAAACAGTTAGTAACAAACAGTCAGTTTGTTAGTTAGTTAGTAACAAACAGTTAGTAACAAAAATACAACTGATCACAGCTATTTGATACAAGGAGCCTCACTCTATAGGGTTTTACTGGAAACTTTTCCCCAGAGTTTGGATTCATATAGTTTCAGAATCTTTGTGTGTCAATTTGATTTGCACGTTCAAACCCCAAAATTCTAAAGAGACCATATGAAACTGCAGAGAGTCACAAGTTACCTGGAAAATGACCTCAAGTTAACTTGAAAGGTTTCTGTGCATTTCCATGCTACTAAATTGAGTTTTGAGTTTATAATGCAACACAAAAGTATCTGAGTTTTTTCCTGATTATGGACTGCATTGCAAACCCTGCCAACATCACTAGTAACGCCTCAAAGAAAAGTATTAAAAAATTCTAGTTAGAGGCCATTTTGTACTCAGTACATAAATTGTATGTGTTCCCAGCACCAGGGTTTTTATTATTAGGGATATGTATCTGAAAACAGATTGTTTATTTTAAAGCTCATCTTGTACTGATTTTTCACTTGAAATAACAGGGTCATATTAACACAATCAAGTGACAGCATTTAGATGCTTAACTATCTGATTGTACTCACAAATGTCCAGTCAGACTCAGAGTTGGTAACTCTATCGGAACCTAAATTTTCAAGAGAGTGATTTTGGATGTCTCAATTTCTGAGGCTCCAACCTGAGTCACTTAGAGGACCCTGATCTTTCTGAAAATACATTAAGGTGTTTCAAATTGGGCACCCAAAATTATTAATCACTTTTGAAAATGTAGGCCTGGATATCTAAATACAGTACCATCATTTGTACCTGTAATTGATTATGAATGCAAAACTGTAGCCTGCATTAAGGCCCTTATTAGAAAATGGAGACCTAACACTTAAAAATTGGCATCACAATTGATTTCTTTGGTAATTACAGCACTGCAAAGACATGAATAAGCTAAAAGATCTAAAATTGTAAAGTTATAGAATCGGCTTTTCCTGATAATTCAACTATGGGAAGTGAAATACAGACAATCTACTGCATACAAGCAAATTATCTCTAAAGACACTGTTTAAAATGTTTTCATAAGGCATCAGCGGGTGGGTTTTAAAATGAAAGCCAAGTATTAAAATAGCATCTATTTTAAGTCATGCCATTCTTAGTAAGGAGAGGAAAAGTGAGCAAGTTAAGTTAGTCTTTATCAGCTTGTAAAAAATATAACTCCCATCAAATGGGTAGATAGAGAAATAAATCACCCTAAAGATGCACGGTGACCAAACTAAATGTCAGATTCTTAAATCACAGGACAGAGAGTGAAATGAAATTAATTCAAACATCACCATTCTATGGGACTGCTGTAGCCATTCTATCTCTGGATCCATCTGTATGTTGACTTCCAGTAGACAGAGCACTTGGAAAAGCTCTGCTGAGAAGATTTGATTCCTTGACAGCTTTGGATGACAGCCTACATAAATGGAGAGGAAAGAAAGGAGGGCATTGTCTTTTTTTCAGCTACACTCCTGCATTTCTGTTCACTTCTAGAAGCCCAAATTTCCAATTGCAAAGCACTTTCTGAGCAGTGAATAAAATTTTTGTTTCAAAACATGTTTGATATTTTCAGCATTCATTGCTCCAGGATAAACTATATTTTCAGTTTACAGTTTTCACCCCTTTGAAAGCTCTAAAATTGAACATTGCGGCAGCGATACACATACATACACTACACACACACACACCGAAGTTCTCAGCTCTTAATCTAATGATATCACTTCCTTTTGTTGTTTACAAGCAAAAAGAGAGTTCGGAAATGTTCTGGATTTGTGAATGTTAAGTGGGTTTATTCAAAATAACAATTATTATTTAGACAAAATAATCCGGAATCAGCAAGATGCCAAATGAAAACAGATTTTAACAGGGGTGAGAGTAAGTGATTAGCTTCTACTTGATTCATTATGTTATTTACATTCTTTGTGTTCTTCCCTGAAGTCAAGTATTTTAAAACTCCAGGGATTTTTATTATGCACATCTGCAAAATCAATGTCAGTTCCAGGTTCACATTTTGGTGATGAATCAAGCTGGCTTCAATTCTCCCAACAAGGGGCCAGCTTTCTCCAGACAAACAAATTGAGGTGACCTAATACCCCAGGAGGGCGGGTGTTCATTGAAGGATGAATGGCATATTTATTCGCTTTCAACATGCTATTTACACCCCTGATGAAATAAAAATATTTTAAGATACTGTTCAAAAATTGAAAATGACAAAAGAAAACAGATGAATTAGACATTCATAAATATAAAAACAAACAATATAGATAAATCCCAGAAAACATGCCCCAAACAGATCTTTTAGGGGGTGTCTTTAGGGGTTTTTTGAATGGTTTTGGTTGAATAATGGAATTGAGTTTTGAGGATTTTTTTGGTTCATACAGACTGAAATCAAGGGAGTTAAACATGCAGGAAACACCAAAAACAAACACACAGTCAAAAACCATCATTACCTAGTGAGATCTTTTAACTAAAAAACAAAAACTTTAGGAAATTGAAATCTGATCATCATAACCAAAACATACGGAAATCAGCTCTTTGAAAAGTGTGGAATGTGTGGCCTTTTTAACATATATACTGAACTGGTTTAAACAGAAGGGTTACTTAAAACTTGAAATTAAATGTAAAGATGGACTGAATGTTGATGTGTAGCCTGTGGTAGCAAAAACTGAATTAAAGTACAGCCATCAGCAAAGCAAAATTATAGATTTACTGTAATTAAATAAATACAATAAATACCAATGCTTTACAAAAGCAAAACATGCAGTGTATTTTTTCAGAAACTAGGGCCTGATCCAGCTTCCACTGAAGTCAGCCTCACTCTGACTCTTTGGCCCACTGACTGTTAATAGTTAACCCAACTACTATTCTTCCACTGCGGATCAATACTTAAATAGTTATTGGGTGGGTGACTGATACTGTAGTCCACACACTTGGGAGCAGGAGACCCCACGTCAGCCCCTCTGCCTTAAATCACTCATTTATCCATGGTTGGAATAGACAGGAAAGACTGAGGGAGCCCCACACCAGAATATCACATAACTCAGTGTGGTTAGAGCTCTCTCCTGAGCAGTGGGAGACCATTGTGGAAATCCCCTCTTCCCCTCAGGCAAAAGAGGAGAATGGAACCTAGATCTCCCACAGCCCAGGAGAGTACTCCAACTACTGGTCTAGTCGTGATAAAGCAAGCACTGCTACCTCCTCTTCCAGCCAGACTTTGAATGGGGCCCAATCTGGTGGGTGGCCTCTGAGAATGTCTACCAGATCAGTCTTTCATGAGATTTAAGTGGATGTGCACCTGTCTTAACTGGATTTTTGAATTGGTGTGGGATTTAAGCAGGAGATAGGTGTCCAGATGCATAGAGGAAGGCAGCAGTGAACATGCCCAGAGGCAGAAATTTAGGCATAAAGGGAACTTTTACCCTGAAAATCTAGGAGCCAAGCGAGTTTAGGCACCTATGGGGTTTGGTAGGAGTTTTGTGGATCACAGTGTTGCCTAGGGTGACCAGACAGCAAATGTGAAAAATCGGAACGGGATGGGGGGTAATAGGAGCCTATATAAGAAAAAGACCCAAAAATCGGGACTATCCCTATAAAATCGGGACATCTGGTCACCCTAGTGTTGCCTAAAACTGAGAGTTAGGTGCCTAAATATCTTTGTGGATCCCACCCTAAATCCTGGCACTGCCATTGACTTGCTGAGAGACTTTCAGCAAGTTACTACCTCTATGTCTCAGTTTTCCCAGTTGTGAAATGCAATTAACAACATTTACATTACCTACCCCATAACATCTTCTGAGGAATAACTAGTGCTATTAACGTTAGGTAAGTGCTATACAGTGTTAACTATGAAACTGGCTTCACTAGGTTCATCTTTTCAATGGAGAATACATAAGTCATTTCAATATCTACTGGTTTTTCCTCACCATGTGTCCTGCCCTGGGAGACACCCACCCCAAGCTGTTTCTAAACCCAATCCTAAGAGCAATGTTAGTTGCTAATACTTATTTCAATTAGCTTTTCCAAAATAATATTGAGCTCCGCCTTAAAGCTCTTTAAAATCATTATGGGCCAGACTCTGTTACCCTTACTCACACTTAATAGGTACAGTTTGCTCCTTGAGTAATCTCACTGAGAAAAATAGGATTACTAATGAAAACTACAGCTATCAGGTCATCTAGGTCATTACATTGCCAACTAAGTACAGTACTTTCTAATGTTATTACCTGTCTAGGTTTATGTGTCTCAAGCCATCAGGCTTCCAGTATTTTCCATGGAAGTTTTAGTCTAATAAATCTCAGTCAGAATTGTTTTCATAATATTGAGCATACCTATTCTTTTTCTTAATGACTGATTATGCCCTTTGTCCCACCCAATTATTCTGTTCCATTCTTAGCTGTCCTAACTAGTTGCACGTATTTAGCATGGCCTGCCTCATTTCATTTGTTGTTTATCCAAAACATATTTAGCTCTAATAATCTTTCAGCACCTTAATCATTTCTGTTGCTCCTCTATGATCTCCCTAAAATTTACCTCATATTTTTACCAGAGAGAACTCTCTGTCGTATTCTAGGTCTGATCCTTATCTACACGACATAGAGATTCTATCAACTTCTTTCCTTGGCATCATGATGCCTCATGGTTGCCTCCTAACAAGCTAAGAGAGTGGAAGAACAGATCATATTAAATTAGGAAATAAAACAGATGTCTTAGTTGCTAACTGTATAAAGTACACTGCATGAGTCCTTGGAGTTTTCTGCCAAATTCTTTTTAGGAATTATTTTTTAAATGTCCACAGCCTTGGTACCGGGTTAAACACACTCCAGTCCCTAGAAACATCTCAAAATCTTATAAATAGATAAATAAGACGAGGAAGACTTATGTAAACTGGTTAGTCTCTAAGGTGCTACAAGTTTTCCTCATCTTATTTATGGATACAGACTTACAGGGCTGCTAATCTTACACCTATAAATAGATACTAACAGCTCCAATCCAAACACTTTTGAATGAAATTCCAATAAAGTCAGTCAATATTTGTTAAAAGATGGCTGATTTGCACCTTCTAAAGTCCCAGCTCGATTTAAACTGGGCAAGTTACAATTGTGCCCAATATCACTGTTGACACACACACAGTTGTAAGTGCAGTTTCCCTAGTGATCTACTGCCAAGAGGGATTTATGTAAAACATTATAGAATTTTCCTCGATAATTTATAGAACAACGTTTTCACATGGTGCCATTTTTTAAGTGCTGGACGCAAACCAGAGAAGCCATTTCAAATAGTGTGTCAAGCTCTACTGCTGACAGGGCAACAGTTGCCTCTGGGCCACTCAACAATGAAGTCAGTTAATGCAAGTTTACTTGAAACCCTGCAACAGAGCAAAGCTTCGTCTCTGGATTGGTTGTTTTTTTTAAACATTCTTTCAGTCGTTTATCCTGGGTTTTGCACAACCTTTTCAGAATTAAGCACCCTACCAGACTGCTTCCAAGGAGAATGTCTTAATTCCTCACTAAAGGAGAAGTCTTGTTGTTTAAATAAAGTAGCTACTGTAGTAGACTTGCGGATATGCTAAGAGTATTACAGGATCTAGAGGTAGACTTGGGAAAAAAGAAAAGTAAGAGGAATGAAACAGTGTACTATTGAAACATAGAGGACATCATTTCACGTGATGTGACCCCATCAGATATGGGTAGGAGTAGAGTGATTGAACTGGGTTGCCTGCACAGCAAAGTAATGTGTTCCAATGAAATTATACTGATCAGTAATTTTTACATCTTTCTTTAATGGATTAATCAAGGTTCCTTTTTTGGCCCCACCTTGTGGGAGTGCTGAGGGAAGGGAAGCCACAGAGAGTCTCTTGCACAGACAGCCAGGCACCATACTGATGCAGGAGAGAAGGCCCTGGCTACTCCTATGGCAGACACTAACTACTATAGAAGAAAAGAGATTGGAAATAGTGGGGTAAGATTGGGGCCAAGTTCTTCCCCCCCCCCCCCACCACTAAAGCTGCCCGGGTCCACAGGCTTCATGCACTGAAAGAGTGGTGGAACTGCTGCTGTTGCATTTCCTGGGAGTTCCCTGCTAGAATTCTTACAGTCAGACAAAATTAACCCAGCGGTGCCTGCTGAGGTGTGGCCTCTCCACATCTGGTCCAGCACAATCTGGCCATTAAAGTTGATTAAGAAATGTCATAAAGTGTGATCAGAATAATACTTGATAAAAGTCCAATTTAAATGGGAAACCTTAAATTTGCCCGTGGAAATATGGCAAAGAGCATCTACTGTGATTGATTTGTATAAAGACTCAAAGCCACTATAGCTGCAGCCAGGGCTGGCGACTGAAATTTGGGGGCCCCCAACTCCGATAGTTTGCCCCCCCCAGCCCAGCCAGGCCCCCCCCCAGCCCAGCCTACAGAGGATGGGGGCCCCCCCAGCCCAGCCAGCGCTCCCCCCCCCCCCGCCAGCTGACAGCTGGCGGGAGCAAGAGCGGCGTGAGCCGCCCTTTCTCCCCCCCCCCTCCGGACAGCGCTGCTGCCGCTGGCCGGGCTCTCTTGTCCAGGGGAGAGCCGCGCCGCCTCCCTGCCCCTTCCCCGCTCTCCAGGTCCGGCGACAAGGGGGGACACAACGGGTACAGCAGTGTATCAGGGCCCCCCTAAAGTCGGGGGGCCCGGTACAGCTGTACCCGTAGTACCCCCCTGTCGCCGGCCCTGACTGCAGCTGAAACTCAAAGGCCTACTCCTGCATGTTGCTGGGCACCTCCAGCTCCCAGGGGAGTCGAGGGTGTTCGCTGAGCACCATTCAGAATCAAACCCCAAATCAGCACCTTCATTTCCAACAGAGATTAAATCAGCTGCATTCCTATTAGATTCAAAGCACTCCTCCTAAACGCTGACCCGTTATACATTACAATTAAAGACCAGGGTATAAACCAATGTCATTTTCAGTGCATCTTCATAGCATTCGGTTGATTCTTCCACATGGATGTGAATCGGTATGACGGCCAGATAACTACAGGTTTAAATGGGCTCTTTACTCCTCCGACAGAGCTCAGCGGGAAGCAGCATTCAATTCTCATCCCATAGTTAAATGAACCACTGTGAATCTTAACCAAGCAGCCACACTGAGCTGTAATATAGTCTAAGTGGGAACAGGGGTCTCACTCTAGCAATGCCTGAATGATATGAAATTAAGGCACCCCTGGTTTCCCATTCCCTACATAAAGACAGGCTGGCTTGTGTGTCCTTGGCATGACTGCCACTTCTTTCCAGCCACCAAGCCCCAAGTACCTCAAAGTACTTCAGGCATCAGGTCTGAAGGCAAAAATCTCCCTTCAGCAAAGTGCTAACACCCTCAAAATAGGATTGAAGTCTGCAGAGCCCTTGTGCTGGTCTTCTGGGGTATTCTGGGGCACTTCACCCATTGAAACCAAAAGGAAAGAGAGAACCCTGGGGTGCAAACCTGGGGCACGTACTACTTAGCCATCTACTTAGGCCCTAAAGCACTGGGTTGGGGAGTACACCTCACTGGCCTGTTACATGACCGTCCTACCTAAGTTTTGCTCACGGGTTTGCTCTGAGGGTCTGTCTCTTTCCCAGAGCCTGTGCTACTTTAAAGAGACTGGACAATCTTGTGCTTGGAACGTAGGTAGGAACTGCTCGGAAATATTTTCTCACTGATTTTCTTCCCATGATTCCCACAACTTTAGAGAGGAATGGTGATTTATGGCAGGGGATTTATGGTTCATTCCAAGTGATTTGTGACGAAAGAAGCATAAGGCTCTTGCCCCGGTCTTCTACACTAGTCTCACATGTGTCTGTCTGTTAAGCTAGTGAGCTGTAAACTGGAAGCACAGAACTAATCTGAATTCTTACGGCTTGTGAAAGTTCATCTGTCAGAGCAGTTTCTTGAACAAGCACCCTGGGAATTCACTGGAAAAAATGACATCAGCATAAGCATTCCTTCAACATGCTGCAGTTTATTAAAAAACCTTTATTTTATTGATTTTTACAAGCACCAAACATTGAGACTTTCAGAGTCATGATGCTAAAACACAAAGAGGGCAAGAGAAATAAGCCAAAGAAAAAAAGGTATAATGGGCCTGGCTTCATCTCACAGTTTCACCTGTGTGGATCAGAAATAGTCCCACTAACATGCAGGGAGTTGCACCATTTTAGGGAGAGGAGAATCATGCTCAATATCTACAGCACGTACCATGAGAAAATAGAATTTGCATTTCTGCATCAGAATCCTAGGCTATCAGACAGTCTCCTGCTTACAGCAATGACTGATACATGATGCTTCAGGGGAAGGTGTCTCCTTCCCCTCCTCACATCAAGACCAATGGTTTACTTAAATCCCACTTAAACCCTCAGAATGAGAGATTTATACCAGCCGTTAATACAAGAACAGTCGGTCACTATGACATTATGGTTAAAAATTGGGATTGATCAATTTTGTTCAGTTGATCAAAACTATACTGTTCATAATCATAAATTAAAAATAAAAAGAGGGAGAGGGGAAACTCACTATGCAGGCACTAGTCATGGCTCCATTATTAAGGTTGAGTTCGGTTTTCCACTTATATATACACAACAGAAATTTGCACAGAGAATAAGAATAAGCTGTAAATTCAGAATAACTCTCTTGAAGTTAATGGAACTATTGGGAATTTATTCAAATATAGATGAACTCGGAATTGTGCCAAATGTCTACAGTTGTAGTATAATACACACAAGTGTGATTTGGCTAAGCATCTATAATTGTTGGATGATATATTATCGGAAAGAGTCAGGAGACAGGCAACATAGAAATAATAACTCAAGCACTGAACACCTTAATACCCTGGTTTGCGGGTGTTAATCAGACCCTAATAGAAAAAGAAAAGAGAGAGAGAGACCAGATAGTAATGACATGTAATAGATATGGTGTGAACCATAAAAGCTTCACAGACTAATGGAGATAAGCATCCAAAATTTGAATATTTGCCTGAATTAAATTAAATTTGCTATGCAAAACAGAGCTGCAAATCTGAGTTTTATGGTACAACTCCTGTCTTCCTTGCTTCTGGTTAAACTGGAAACACTACCACATCTTTTTTTATTACGTGGTCTCAGCACTTCCCTGGGGGAACCAGGAAAGTGCAAAGGAGTGCTAGATGGAAAAGGGATAAATGTGTCGCCTCCTCAAAGGTGTGCATAGGAGGTGAGCTTCAAATTGGCGCCGATGAAAGGAAAGTGCCTGCCACTTAGATTACA
This sequence comes from Sternotherus odoratus, assembly GCA_032164245.1. NCBI lineage: Eukaryota > Metazoa > Chordata > Testudines > Kinosternidae > Sternotherus > Sternotherus odoratus. The sequence continues at coordinate 132,690,164 of JAVMKO010000001.1, read as the reverse complement.
GACTAGAACTACGCAAGAGGCCCCCAAAAGTCATTTATTTCAGCTCACAGAGCTACAAGGAAAATTTAAACTGGTGGGGCAAGCAGGCAATATTGCCACAAGGGCTGAATAGATTCAGTGCATCCCCCACTAACCTGATCACAGCCTCTCTTTTGCCCGTGCTGATCACTTTGTTGGGTGGAGCTAACTCACTGTGGGTCCCTTGATAGTGGAGTGGACAGACAGGCCGGTGCAGTGAGCTGTAATTAATATTTCCCTGCTCAATTTCTTCCTGCCTTCCAGCACAATGTTTACTGACAAGGGCCTCTGCTTGGATAGATCCTCAATCTAGCTTTAAACCTTTTTCGGTAGCCCTGATATAAAAATCCCCTAAACTATCCATAATCTGTAGGTACCATAATGGTCATGAGCCAATCCAGATGAAATCTCATTGAAGTCAATGGCAAAACTCCCACGGATTTCAACATGGAGAGGATCTCACCACTCAAGTCTTACCAGGTGTCATTGCCTTTAATTCCAACTGTTGTCCTTCTCCTTGGTGTATAGTGGACTGAAAATTATTTTCTGCAGGATGAACTTTAAGCTTCAGTCCAAGGCAAAAGTAAAGGTTGTGACATCTGCTCGATTGAGTGCCCCGTTCCACTCCAACCTGTAGCTATCCATTCCTCAATGGCTTTGGAACAAATGGAATCATAAATTGAAACTGCTTTGTATTTTAAGCAGCCCCAGTCTGCAATAAGCCTTAGAATGGGTGGATCTTTTAGGGCAGCTTGCTAGTGTAGAACTATTGCTTGAGAGTTTCTCATTTGGGAACCTACCCAATACTGTTAAGAGATTTGCCAGCATCACATAGGCAATCTGGTGCAGGTGTCTGCTGAACTAATAACTCTGTTCTTCCTTCCAGTTCCTACCTAGTGCTGTCTATGTTAGGCTGACTACATAAGAACATAAGAATGGCCATAGGGGGTCAGACCAAACGTCCATCCAGCCCAGCATCCTGTCTTCTGACAGTGGTCAATGCTAGGTGCCCTGGAGTGAGTGAACCTAACAGGTAATGACCAAATGATCTCTCTCCTGCCATCCATCACCCCCCTCTGACATACAGAGGCTAGGGACACCATTCCTTACCCTGGCTAATAGCCATTAGTGGATGTAACCTCCATGAATTTATCCAGTTCTCTTTTAAACCCTGTTATAGTCCTAGCCTTCACAGCCTCCTCAGGCAAGGAGTTCCCCAGGTTGACTGTGTGCTGTGTAAAGAAAAAACTTCCTTTTATTTGTTACAAACCTGTTGCCCACTAATTTCATTTGGTGGCCCCTAGTTCTTATATTATGGGAACAAGTAAATAACTTTTCCTTATTCACCTTCTTCACACCACTCATGATTTTATAGACCTCGATCATATCCCCGTGTGTGGGCGGGGGAGGGGTGTCCCCGCCCCCAAGTACTGAGCAAAACGGCCTCGTAACTCAAATCTGCAGGCTCGGGGCCGTGGGTTCGCCCTTCCTTCAGGGCAGGCCAGCTCAGTGGCTCAAGTCCGTGGGCTTGTCCTTCCTTCAGGGCGGGCCAGTTCAGTGGTTTGAGTCCGTGGGCTCGTCCTTACTTCAGGGCGGGCCAGCTCAGTGGCCGCAGAGCCCTGAATCTATTAGCGTGGCCCTGATCTCAGAGTAATGCGGTCCAACGGCCGGAGTCTATTGAGAGGGGCCACCACGTGTGGGTGTGGCGGCCTGGGAAGGGGGGGCCTGGAGCCCCCTCCCACCCCTGGGCCCCAACCCAAGGTCCTAACAGCGGGTTGGTACCTCGCCACCAACTCAGCGGGGGGATCCCACCAAAACACACTGAGCTAGCACCGGTGGGAGGCACCACTCTAGCCCTTGCCCTGGGACACCTTCCGGCGGGGTCTCCCAGGAGGTCCCGGATCCCTTGCAGGCTGTGGGGTCCGTCGTCCCCTCTAGCTGGTCCTGATCTGGGGCTTCTGGTAGGCCATGGTCGGCTCCGGTCCCAGTCCTAGCTTACCCTCTGCAGGAGCTCCCCAGGCACGTCTTCCCTCCTCGGCTGCCTCCCCTGACTGAGCTGCTCTCCCTGCCTTTATACCACCTGAGCACTTAGGGCATGCCCAGTACGGTGGGGGCGGGGCTTCAGCTGTGAGGGCTACAGGCTTAACCCCTTCCGCCCCAGTGTGGGGCTTGCTAGCCCCATCACACCCCCCTTAGTCTCCTCTTTTCCAAACTGAAAAGTCCTAGCCTCTTTAATTTCTCTTCATATGGGATCTGTTCCAAACCCTAATGATTTTAGTTGCCCTTCTATGAACCTTTTCTAATGCCAGTCTATCCTTTTTGAGATAAGGAGACCAAATCTGTGTGCAGTATTCAGGACATGGGTGCACCATGGATTTATATAAGGGCAATAAGATATTATCTGTCTTATTCTCTATTCACATTTTAATGATTCGTAACATCCTGTTTACCATGGAATACCTTTATGTATGCTTTCCAGTCCACACATATTTTTTCATCTTTATCTCAGAATATGAGCTATTCCATAGAGATTACTTGGAATTGTGAAGGCATTACTTTCCTGCCAGCCACGCCCCAAGCTCTTTGAGTGTGTGAATTTTGCAAGTTGTAGTACTTCAGGCCAATTAATGAAGAAATGTTTGTACCTCTTTCCAGTACATCCAGAAACAATTTAGGCTTCTTTCCCATGGGTCATAGGAGTAATCTGGATGTACTGGGTATATTTAAGGGTAAGATGATCATAGGTATGGAATCCTGGGAATAGCATTCATCCTAATGAATGGTATTTGATATCAGTGTCACATGTGCAGTTCCACCCATCTTCTCTCATCTTTATCTTAAGTTTAAATTAAGTATGTCCTTGATATCACTGTTATCAAAGCCATATATTTTAACCTCTCTGGCATCCACTTAAGCTTCCAGCTATCCCCCTGAGAACTGGAACATCCCTTCAACACTGGCCAGACCTAATACTTTTCCTAATTAACCTTGTACTGTGATTAGATATGGAACCAAAGTCACAAACAAGCTTCAGTGAAAGAGAGGCTATTTGATTGGGACAGTCATCTGCAGTGTTTCCAGCTACAGACGTCATTAGTTCTTTGTATTGTTTTAATTCCCTATAATCAAGGATTCTGGCAAATTCTCATATCTTAGGGTTTTATACTGCCATGTATCACTATAATAACTGAGCGCCTTCCATGTAAAATCAATAGCAAGAGTTACATCCTTCGTGAATTAATTTTCTCTCTTGGGGTGGTCAAAACTCTGCTTGTTTTAGATTTTACTAGTTTCCTCCTTTTGCGTAGGTGGTAGGATTTTATTGAGTAGAAGTGGGTGTCAGTGTCATGTGTGTCTCTCATGACAAAAAGTTTTTTTTCCAGAGATTAAGATTTTGCAGTGTTTCCTAAAGACAGTCAGACTCTGGCTTCAGCAGACCTTCTCCAAAAATATTTTCCCATTGCTGTCATGGGCTTTGCAATCTGTATTGTCCCCCAAGAGCAGAGCTGTCAAGGAGGTTCCTAGACTGAAATTCAGAATTGGATGCATCTGGGGTTTGATTAATTGCTTTGAACCGGAGGGCAAAGGCCTTAAATTGTCTTTGAAAGCTGACTGGAAACCAATGGGAAGACTTGAGCAAGATCCTGATATGCTCACAGTGGCCCAGGGAGAAGGCAGGCAGCTTCATTCTGTACCAGCTGGAACCTATGCATTGTCTACAATAATCCAGCCTAGAAGTGACACATGTATGGATCGTAGTAGCTTGGTCTTCATCTGGGAGGAAGGGACAAAGTTTCCTAGGAAGAACTGCGGTTGCACATGTTTTTAGCAGCTATATAGCATGTGATTTCAAGATTGAAAGAGATGGGGAGGGGGGAATAACACTAGCAGTTACAGTTTGAATATTTGATCTAGTCTCAGCACCCATTACCCAATTTAAGAACAAGTAGTCCCACCTTACCCTTCTCACCATCTACAGAAGTGGCTGGTGTAAGACTCTACTTTGTATTCATGCAAGTTAAAAATGTGACTAACTGTCTAGCATCATTAAGTTGCAACCTTTTCTTATCCAGTCCTACTTGGTTAAACTGAATTATGCTTGAGAAGATTTTTTTCTAATCTGTCTACCAGAACCATTGCCAGTATTTTACAGTTTACCTTTATTACACTCACTCGGGACCTTCAGAATCTTGACAATTACAATGATTAGGAACATTCTTCTCATTTTGGATTCAAAACCTTCATGTCCATAGCAGACTCAGACACTTGCCTGCAAATTATTAGCAGCACATCTTTATAGAATTGTCTCAGGGATCCATCAAGCTCTGGATTCTTGCTGACTTTTTATGGCATGAATTGCTTCCATAATTGCCTGCTAGTTATGCTCCCGTCCCACTGTTCTTTCTGTTCCTAAATTGGCTGTGGGAGTTCAACTGAGTGAAAGAACTTCATGTATTCTGCAGTATGTGAACTGACCCAGGCAACATAAATATTTGAGAAGAAATACTTCATTTAGAGACATCACTTAGTCTCCTTTTAAATACGGCTAAACCACTCTGAACATGCCTGATCCCATCTGATCTCAGAAGCTAAGCAGGGCTGGGCCTGGCTAGTACTTGGATAGGAGACCTCCTGGAAATACCAGGTGCTGTAGGCTTAACACCTGGCAGTAGGTATAAAATACCTCCAACGACAGATGGAACGACGCATCGGTTGGAGTATACCCCGGTCGTATCACTGGTTGTGTCCAGTCTAAGTGGACCCTGCCATAGTGCGGGAATAACGCTAGGAAAAACACGCACTTAGTCTCCTTTTGCCACACCATTTTATTAATTAAAATTGGTCCAATGGCAATAGTTTTCTCTATTGCTAATGCAAGATGGAGTGGACTATCATTTCTAGACCATAATATACTTCATCTTGGGACTGCTAGGTCATAAAATAGACTTTGATGGGTCTTTGTATAGTACTACAGCTCAGTCACCTGTTAAATATTCTAATCTGAGTCTCTCTATTAAATCATTTTGAGTTGCTGAAATTATGGGGGGAAAAATCCCACCTTGGAAGGAACACTCTACTTTGTGTGTTGCATGTTCTCATTAGCTAACTACAGATTCTAAAAATAGACAGTAATTCAGTGCTTGAGAATGTCCGGTACGTTCCTCAGGGCTCACTATGGCTAGTCTGTGGCCACAAGGCACACTCCAGCTGAAATATGGTTTAAAGTGTGGGTACGTCATGATCTTTTAAAGCATGCAGAGGTCCCTGTGCCAGTATTTTCCCTATTAGCCTTGGATCAGGTTTGATGTTCTTCCAGAGAGGATGGATGGGTAGCGCACTAGCCTGGGCTGTAGAATACCCAGTTTCAGCTCCCTTCTCTACCACACAGGTCCTGTGTGACATTGAGTAAATTATCTAGTCTCTGTGCCTCATGTCCCCATCTGCAAAATGGCGATAATAGCACTGCCCTACTACACTGGAGTGCTGGGAAGAGAAATATATTGAAGACTGTGAGGCTCTTGGATACTGTGGAGATGGGTAGCATATGAACTCCTTAGATAGATTCAATCTCCACTGTAGTAGCACTGAAAAAATTATCCTAATTGCCTATAATGGGGGATAATGCTTAACATCTTGCTTTAAAAAGGAGTAGCTAGCAGAGTGTGAATGGTGTTGTCCTTTGCAGCCAACAGCAGGGTTTTATTCACAAGTATGGTGTTTTTCAATATGCTGCCAGAACTTGTCACTCTCTAAACCCAAAACATTTTACTGTCTGATGGAAAGGGATCACTGTAATATTTTTTTTAATGGAGTGTCTGATTTCCTACTCCAGAGCTGCATACAAGCTGCACCTCCTCTTGTGTATGTAATGATCAACAGGTTTCATTTCATATAAAAGAAAAATGTTCCTGAAATAAAAAAAATTAAGCTTTTCTACAATTTATATTTTGAGCTGTGCCTGGTTTTGCTCATTCTCAGCAGTTTAGGTTTAAGGTCCTGATACAACAAAGAATTAGGCATATGCCTAGCTTTAAGCAAATGAGTATTCCTACAGAACTACTCACATACTTAAAATCAAGCAAACGTTTAAGGCCACGAGTTAGTGAAGTACTTAGAGAGACTAGAACAGAAAAGAAAATTAGTCTCTCTCTCTTGTCTATATGCTGTAGGTTTCACAGGCTCAAAATGTTTCTGTGCTGGCTTTCTCTTTTAGCCAGTGGGTAAAGTTCCATTACTGTCCAACAATTCAGTTATCTGAGTACTGGCAATGGGGAATGTGATTTGTGTTTTTCTTTGTGTCTGCTAGTACTAAAAATTGGGGTAATAACCAGAGATCCTGTCATCTATGCAGTTAACCCAATATGTAATCTTTTTGCATGGGCATACCCGGTGAAAATACTAGACAGTATGCAATTCGTGTATCTGATTTCTACAATAATTCCCTTGAATAGGCTAGCCAACAGTTAGTGCAGTACTTGTACTTATAATTTAGCCTTTTAAGACAAATGACAGGGAAGTGTTTGATCTGAGAGTAGGGTAGTTTAAATAAGCAAATAAATAAAGCAGCAAGAGTTGGATTGTACCAGTCAGAGCTGGCTACAGTTGGGGATAAGGACCTGGACTTGTTGAATATTGGCTACAACAGATATTTGCAAATTGTGTGTTCTGATTTTATTAATCTAGCTCACTACATTTTTCCTTACAAGAGTTGATACAATTCCAGAAGGAATAAAAAATGATTTGTTGAATATAACAAATAATAAGGAAACTGAAAGGTTTTATTGTTTGCTTTAAAGAGGCATACAAAAATAACCCAACAATAATTCCATCATACCATTTACACCAGGGGTTCTCAAACTTCACAGATCCGTGACCCCCTTCTGACAACAAAAGTTACTACATGACCCCAGGAGAGGGGATGGAAGCCTGAGCCACACTGCCCTGGGTGGAAGGGCCAAAGCCCAAGTCCTACCGCTCTGGGGGCAGAGGGGTGCAAAGCTGAAGCCCAAGGGCTTCAACCCCAGGTAGGGGGCCTCTAACCTGAGTTGTACTGCTCAGGGCTGAAGCCCTCAGGCTTCGACTTCAGCCCTGGGCTGTGGGGCTCGGGCTTTGGCCCCAGCTCCAGGCGCAGCAAGTCTAAGCTAGCCCTGCTGACCCGATTAAAACAGAGTCACAACCCCCTTTAGGGTCCCAACTAGGGTGACCAAATGGCCCGATTTTATAGGGACAATTCCAATTTTTTTTCTTATATAGGCTCCTATTCCCCCTCCCCCCCACACACACCTCTGTCTCCATTTTTCGCACTTGCTGTCTGGTCACCCCCAGTCCCAACCCACATTTTGAGACCCATGGCACTAAACAATAGCTGCTCAGATTTTCCCACTATGCATCAAAGCATAGACATTGTTAGGCAGCATTGTGGATTTGGATGTGAATGCATGGTTAGCACGCAGTTTTGGCAGACAGAGAAACTGCTACGTGGACTAAGTTCAATAATGCTCAATTTAACTGGTTCAGATCTCTGTCACTATGTGGTTTAAAAAAGCAGCCATGATTGGAAACTAGTGCAGACAGGCCTGGAGATAGACATTTCTTGTTTAAATAAAAGCAAAAAAAATAAAATAAAATCCCCAAACCGTCTTCAAACATGGCTACATTGACACAGATTTCAGATCTGATTCATGGTCTGCAGTCTTGATATCACTATTGGCCCTGAGTTCATCTATCACTGCTTTCCCTCTCTCTCTCCTTGCCCGTCACCCCCCAGCCGGGGTATGGGCCACCAACTGGTGTTGGTGTTTCAGTAGCAATTGGTTCCCTTACGGGATGGAGTTGCTGCTTTCCCAGCCCGCAGAAATTCATTTTCATTTCTCTCACCATGACATTGTTCCTCAGCTTCTTCTGTGAGGAGAGAGACAAAGATGCCTCAAAAAAGAGCAACAACTACTGTTCTTCAAAGATTTCCTCATGAGGCTCAGAACAATTTACACACAATAAATCATGGGGGAGAGAGAAAGAATATCCGTATTTTCACTGGTTCCAGATAGTCAGAGACATCTGTAAGTACTGGGTCTACCTGTAACAGGAAGAAATCTGTTTGCTGCTCAGTGTCAGTATAACTTGTCAGGGCAGCATGGAGTTCCCCCTGTTTTGTTCTGTGTGAGAACTCTTTAGCACAGTGGTTCTCAAACTTTTTGTAGTGGTGACTCCTTTCCCACACCGGCCTCTAAGTGCGACTCCCCCAAGGGTCAGGCTAGGGGGTGGGTGGGTGTGCCTCTGAAGCCCACTGCGGCATGGGCCGGGCTGTGGGGGGGGGTCCAGCAGCCCCCCGGGTCAAGAGGGGGTGCCTGTAGCCCGCTGGGGCTGGGATGCGGGGGGGGGAGGGGGGATTCCAGCAGCCCCCCCAGGGCAGGAGTTGGGATCAAGGGGGGGTTCTAGCAGCCCACCGGGACCAGTGGCGGGGGTTCCAGCAGCCTCACGGAGGCACCGGCAGCCCACCGCGGTAGGGGCCGGGCTCACAGGGGCGCTAGAAGTCCACCACTGCAAGGGCCGGGGCCGGCATGCGGCAGTGCCGGCAGCCCACCGCAGCAGGAGCCAGGGCCCGAACCGGGCTCGTGGGGGCACCAGCAGCGGACCGCGGCAGGAGCTGGGACCCGGCCCGCGGGGCCGCCAGCAGCCCGCTGGGGCGGGAGCCAGGACCGGGGCTGCCAGCAGTGCACCGCGGTGGGAGCTGGGACTGGGCTCGTGGGGCTGCTGGCAGCCCGCTGCGGCGGGAGCCAGGACCAGCCTTATGGGGGCACCAGCAGCGCGCCCTGGAAGAAGCCGGGGCCACCTGCAGCAGCAGGGGCCGGATGCCAGCAGCCCATGGCAGCGGCATTGTTCAGGGCCGGCTGTTGGCAGCAGGGACTCGCGACCCCCACAGAACTGGCTCACGACCGCCAGAGGGGTCCTGACCCCCTGTCTGAGAACCAATGATTTACACCTAATCTTTCTTTTTACAGGTACCTTTCACAGAGGTGACCAATACTGGCTGGCACTAGCCAACCCTATTAATGTATTAGACCATTTAAAAGTTGGAACTGGGAAAATTTCAGCTAAGAAAACAGTCACCCTAGGGCACAAGTTTTATCAAACCTCCGTCTAGGTGTATTGAGTTCAGACACACCCCTCTATGTGCAGGTGTGCCCACACACAGATATGCAGGAATATCTAATTTAATTCTTTTAGGCCTTCAAAGTTAAAGATTCAACACTGAATTGCTCCATTTAAGCTTCCTGGCATCTTGAGTCCTTAATTGCACCCCAGAGTTCAGTGTGCTCCTCTGAAACTCTAAAGCCATTCAAATATAATTGTGGGGTTGGTGACGTGCACTCTATTCCTGACTGCATGCATATGGCTGAGAGCATTGGAAGGTCGCCGTAGCCGTAAGCCATTGTTTCTGAAGATCTCTTGGGAACTCATCGAATATCTCCTTAGGTACTGTTACAGGGCGTCACTTCCATGTAAATCTCAGAAATAGCCAGAAGAATAAATTGTCTTATGGAATTTCTATGGAGGGCAACGTCCTAAAGGAAATGTAACATCTGTGCCTGCCTGTCAGCAAGGCACACACACATCCCAGCCATTGATTTCTCTAGTAGCCTTATCACAAGGCTTTTGGGTCAGTGTTTTTAAAGGTATTCGGTACCTAAAGATGCAGATAGACACAAGTCTCACTAGATGCCAAGGTGCCCAACTCCTATTGATTTGTAGTTCCGAGTTACTAGAGCCAAAGGAAGGAAATGTATTTTGTGCCTATCATTTTAGAGGAGGATGAAATATTGTGTTACCTGAGAAAGAAGGGTGAATTACTCAGAGACAATGAGGCAAATGTAGCAATAGGAACTTCTTGCTTTCATTGGCTTAAGTTAAGATTGACAGCTCAATCTTCAAAGCATTGCACAGATTTCTAATGATTTTATCCATGTAATGCACTCACTGAAGTCTATTGGAGCTATGTCATTGAAACCACCCATTTAGTTCTGAAATTTTAATCTTTAATTCTACTTGCTGTTTTAGCATAAGTTTTGTTTCCAGTTCATGTGTTTAAACTCTTCTGTGTAGTATGAAAAAAAATCATAATATAAATCTATCTGGACTGGGGCAACATGCCACTGTTAACAGCTGCTCTTGTCTTCATTTTAGAAAGTGTCAGATTTTACATAGGAACTGCCAAGGCAGAGTATCTGTTTAGAGCAAGGAACTGGGATTCAGGAGTCATTGGATCAGTTGCTGGATCTGCTATTGATATGTTGTGCGACGTGGGGCAAGTCACCACCTTTAAACAAAAGATCATGTTTACCTACCTCATAAGGGTGTTGAGGGTCTAAAATCATTCATATTGGTTTAAAATACCTGATGAGAAACATGGTCTTGCACTAATTCAACAAAGCCTTTATGCCTGTGCATAAATTTTAGGTATGTGAACAGTCCCACTAAAGTAATCCAAGTCAAAGACATAAAAGTGATCACTACCATGCTTAAATTCCCTGTGTGCTTAAATACTTTGCTGAAGTGGAGCCTTCGAAGTATTCTTCTTCTTTCATGTTCATAACCCAAACATCCATTGCTCATCTAGAAAGAAGAAATTTCTAACACTGAACAAAATCCGGGCCCAAAACTGCAAGGTGCTGAGCACCTCTTGAGAACTGCAGTCATGCAGGCACTCAGCACGCAGCTGGATTAGGCCCCCCTCTATGTAGACATTGGGTCAAAGAGAAGAAATATGCTAAATAGCAAGAAAACTTAGGTCATGCAGTGGTGATTCACAATACAGGCATTATCATCACTGGATCGCATTACATGGAGCAATTAATGCCTTGTTTTACTTTGATGGCACGCAGGAGCACAGTCCAATGCCTGACATTACCCATCCTATTTATCTTCTTTCTTCACTAAATAGGAAGCAAGGTACCTTTCCTTATCCAGCCAAAACAAGCCACATATGAAGCATCCCACTATCTGCTGGGAGAACGATTCAGCTGTACACAGACAATCCAGGAAGTTTTTGGAAAGCGTAGAGGACAATTTCCTGGTGCAATTGCTGGAGGAACCAACTAGGGGCAGAGCTCTTCTTGACCTAGTGCTCACAAACAAGGAAGAAATAGTAGGGGAAGCAAAAGTGGATGGGAACCTGGGAGACAGAGACCATGAGATGGTCGAGTTCAGGATCTTGACATAGGGAAGAAAGGAGAGCAGCAGAATACAGACTTTGGACTTCAGAAAAGCAGACTGACTCTCTCAGGATATGAGGGGGAAAGGATTCCAGGTGAACTGGCTGTATTTTAAAGAATCCTTATTGAGGTTGTGGGAACAAACCACCCCAATGTGTAGAAAAAATAGTAAATATGACAGGTAACCAGCTTGGTTTAACTGTGAAATCCTTGTTGATCTTAAGCACAAAAAAGAAGCTTACAAGAAGTGGAAAGTTTGACAAATGACTAGGGAGGAATATAAAAATATTGCTCAGGCATTCAGGAGTGAAATCAGGAAGGCTAAATCACACTTGGAGTTGCAGCTAGCAAGGGATGTTAAGTGTAACAAGAAGGGTTTCTTCAGGTATGTTAGCAACAAGAAGAAAGTCAAGGGGTATGTCTTCACTACAGCATTAGTTCGATTTCCTTTATGTCGATCTTGTGAACGCGACGGCATACAGTCGATGTTGTCTGTCTTCACTACGCACAGCTAAGCACAGCAAGTCGACAGTGTCTGTCTGCAAAACTTTTGCAGGCGTCGACATGACATGCGTTGCACTCTGGGTACCTATCCCACAGTTCCCTGATCCCCCAGCAGGCACCATTTCGAGTGCAGCATTGTGGGTAGGCATTTCCAAATTTCGCGCCCTTTTTCCGCGCCGCCCACCCCCATTACAAGCGGTGCCCTGTGGGTAGGCATCCCATAATTCGCGCCCTTTCCCCGCCGAACTAACGCCATAGCATTGCAAGCATGGAGCCCGCTGACACCACGGCTGCAGTAATGGCTGTTGTGAGGACCTCGATCACGGTTGCTGAGTTCCTGCTGCACCGTCTGCAGAGGAGGAATGCGATCCGGGGAGAACCGCGCTTTCTGGAACCCGATGACAGTGAGGAGGAGATGGACGAGGACAGCGGGGACGACAGGGACACGGACGTGCACAGCGGGGACGACAGGGACACTGACGTGCACAGCGGGGACGACAGGGACACTGCCGTTTTTGCAAGTAGGGCGACTGACAATCTGTCAAAAATGGTGGCAATGGGGCAGGCTCATGCCATCGAACGCCGATTCTGGGCCAGGGAAACAAGCACAGACTGGTGGGACCGCATAGTGCTGCGGGTCTGGGATGACTCCCAGTGGCTCAGAAACTTCCGCATGCGAAAGGGCACCTTCATGGAACTTTGTGACTTGCTGTCCCCGGCCCTCCAGCGCAGGAATACCAAAATGAGAGCGGCCCTTACAGTGGAGAAGCGAGTGGCGATAGCCCTCTGGAAGCTTGCAACGCCAGACAGCTACCGGTCAGTCGCGAATCAGTTTGGGGTGGGTAGGTCTACAGTGGGCTTTGCTGTGATGCAAGTAAGCAGGGCAATCGTCGAGCGGCTGCTACACCGGGTTATAAACCTCGGAAACCTGCAAGCCACAATAGATGGCTTTGCCGCCATGGGATTCCCTAACTGTGGTGGGGCTATAGATGGGACTCATATCCCTATCCTGGCACCGGACCACGAGGCCGCCGAGTACAGAAACCGGAAGGGATATTACTCAATGGTCATGCAAGCAGTGGTTGACCACAAGGGACGTTTCACCGACCTGTACGTGGGGTGGCCGGGAAAGCTTCATGACGCTCGAGTGTTCAGGAACTCTAGGGTTTTTAGACAGCTGCAGCAAGGCACTTTCTTCCCCGACCAGAAAATTTCCGTGGGGGGGGTCGAAATGCCGATCGTGATCATTGGGGACCCAGCCTACCCCCTAATGCCCTGGCTTATGAAGCCCTACACAGGAGCCCTGGACAGGGGTCAGGAGCTGTTCAACTACAGGCTGAGCAAGTGCAGAATGGCCGTAGAATGTGCATTTGGCCGCTTGAAAGGGAGATGGCGTTCCTTACTGATACGCTCAGACATCCGCGAGAGAAATATCCCCATTGTTATTGCTGCTTGCTCTGTGCTCCACAATATCTGTGAGAGCAAGGGGGAAACGTTTATGGCGGGCTGGGAGGCAGAGGCAAATTTACTTTCTGCTACTTATGAGCAGCCACACAGCAGGGAAAGTAAAAGAGCCCACCGTGAGGCCCTGCGCCTCAGGGACGCCTTGAAAGACAGTTTTATCAGTGCCCGAGATGGCGTTTGAGAATCTGCTCCCTTGCTGTGCTGTAAGCCTGCTGCCCTTGAACCCTCTTTCCCTCCCCCCTCCCCATGCTTTCCCTCCTCCCTCCCCATGCTTGCAGAGAAAATAAAATCACTGTTTGAAAAATCATGGTTCCTTTATTGGTTACTCGGAAATACAAATACAGGGGATCACTGTCTTGGTATCCTGGAGGGATCCTGGAGTCGCAGTGGGGAGGAGCGGGCAAAGGAGGGGGGGGTGGGAAGGGTGGAGAGGAGGGGTTGGCAAGACTCAGCAGCTTTCAAAAGTTTTCCGAGAATGTCAGCCTGCTGCTGCTGCTGCTGCTTCTGCTGGCTTGTGGGGTAGAGTGGAGCGGCCCACGGAGCTTGCCCCCCCGTGTTCTCAACCCGCGTCTGGGTGGGGAAGCTATGGGAGTTGGGGAGGGGGGGAGGTGGTTACACAGGGGCTGCAGAGGTGGTCTTTGGTCATGCTGCAGCTCCACCAGAGATCGCAGCATGTCGCTCTGGTCCTCCATTATGCGGAGGAAAGCATCCATGCGTCTTTCCTCACGTTCTACCCTCTTTTGTTCAGCGGCTCTCCATTCCTGCCTCTCTCGATTCCTTGCCTCTCTCTCTCGATCCCTTGCCTCTCTCTCTCGCTTCCTTTCCTCTCTCTCTTGATCCCTTGCCTGAATCTCTCGATCCCTTGCCTGAATCTCTCGATCCCTTGCCTCTATCATTCTTTCCCTCCAGTCCGTCTGGCGGGCTGCCTCAGCACGCGAGTTCTCCACGAGTTCAGTAAACATCTCATCGCGCGTTCGCGTTTTCTTTTTACGCTTTCTTATCTGCGGTGCACGGCGTGATGAGGAGGCAGGGGGGTTGTGAGATACTTGTTGTTCATCTGTGGGCAAGTGTGGGAAAAAGAAAGTTTGAAAGTTATGAGACAGATACATTCAAGGTTAGGAGGCAGTCTCGGACGGTACACAATGGGAGTAGTATTCCATTTGCAACCTCAGTATTCAGAGGCCTGATATGATTTCTGTACAAGGTCATGTTGTACACCTAAAACTGACTGACAAGCTCTCAGAAAATTCAGAGCATCTCAGACACATATGCGTGCCTCAGCCCAAGACGGCTTCTGAAATCACCGTGCAGCCGGCCATGGTAAGTTAAAAGTGGCGCTTGCATACTGTAGAGTAACCCCGCCCCCTTCCCCCCACCGCGTGGCTGGCTCCCACTGAAACCGCAAACTGCAAAGCAAATGCCAAAAAATCTCTCGCTAAGGGCTAAGGTCTTTTTGGGGCTCTTCAGACCGCGTGCAGACGGCTCGGATTCCCTGCCAGCTAACGCTACGGGCTGGGGGGGGGGGGGGGGCGGCGGTCAGCGTTCGTGGGGGGGGGTGCTCGGTTCGTCGGTCCTCAGCAGAAAAGAGAACTTTGCAGCTGGGACTCTTTATCTCCCGACTAATTGCAGTCCGTATCTCAAACAGGCAACCCTGAATGACATCACTTTGCTGAGAATTTCTCGGAGAGATAGGGAGCGCATGCTCCTTGAGTCCATGCAAAGTCCTGGTCCATACGCCGCAATGCTGGCCTGCTCAATGATACCAGACAACCTACTACTTTCGTGGCGTGGGTTGGTGTCCTATCACGGGGGACCAGATAAGGCAGCTCTCCCCAGAAATCTGCTGCGCTGGATTCATCGCTACCTCCTGGAGAGCTTCATTGAAATGTCCGCGGAGGACTTATGGTCAATCCCGGAGTATATTGACAAACTCTTTGAGTAGAAATTGACCAGCAATGAAAGCACGCTAAGTCCTTAGGGCAAGTTACTCATTAATAAATGCTTCCTTTACAAAATCACGCGTCATGTAATCCCTTAAAAAAGAAACACTTACCCCCCTGGGAGGCTTGGGAGGGTACTGGCTCCAGGGTGACAAACAGCTCCTGGCTCTCTGGGTACAAGGGTTCTCCGCTGGGCTCCTGCTGCTCTGTGAGATTTTCTTCTTCATGCTCGTCCTCCTCGGAATCAGTCTCCTCCCTGACGATGATCCCATCGGTGGAGTCCACGCACACCGGCGCGATGGTGGTGGGGGCGCCCCCCATTATGGCATTTAGTTCATTGTAGAACCTGCATGTCCGTGGCGCGCCCCCTGATCGCCCGTTTGCCTCCTTGGCTTTCTGGAAAGATTGCCGCAGCTCCTTAATTTTCACGCGGCACTGTGTGGTGTCCCTGTTGTGGCCCCTTTCCAGCATGGCCTTGGAGACTCTTCCGTAGGTGTTGGCATTCCGTTTGTTGTTGCGGAGTTCCAACATCACGGATTCCTCTCCCCAGATAGCGATGAGATCCAGCACCTCACGAGTGGACCATGCTGGAGCTCTTCTCCTCTGGCTGGTCTCCAGGGTAGATGAGCTCATCATGGATTCCTGTGATGCTGAGCTCTGCATGGCGGCTAGTGCTGATTGCTCTGAATGGCGACTGATCAGTTCAGGTGAGCTGGCCACGCTGACCAAACAGGAAATGGCATTCAAATGTTCCCGGGTCTTATCTACCTGGCCAGAGCAGCGAGTTCAGAGTGCAGTGCAGAGCGGTCACAGTGGAGCAGTAGTGAGGCAGTCCAGAGCGGTCAGAATGGAGCATTGTGGGACAGCCTCTGGAGGCTATTAATGTCGGGTTCCGTCTTCACTAGCCCACAGTCGAGCTTGGAACGTCGAGATTAGCCTTATGCCACTGGTTAGGCTGGAGTGCCAAGATCGATCTTTAAGGCCCTTTACATCGACGTTAAGGGCATGTATGTGAAGACAGGTACACGTTTACTTCGACATAACGTCGTTAACATCGATTTAAAGTGGTAGTGAAGACATGCCCAAGGAAAGTGTGGGCCCCTTACTGAATGAGGGAGGCAACTTAGTGACAGAGGATGTGGAAAAAGCTAATGTGCTCAATGCTTGCTTTGCCTGTTGTCATGGGTGTGGAGGGCTGGAGAGGGTTAATGTCATCTGAGACAGCAATGTTGTCAGAGCCTCGGGACCATGAGGGAAAGCAGGAAGTTAGTTCAGTTCGTTTCTGGCTTGCCATGGAGCTTGGCAAGGGTCCTAGACCATCTTTGGCTATAAAGATGGTTCTAGTTTCTTCTTATATTTCTGATTAGCTGTACTGTGAGTATAACCATTTGATTCTATTAAGCCTGTGCCTTTTGGGGTGTTCTTTCCGTTTCAGAAGGGAGCTAGAGAACCCCAAATTGTAAAGTGTATTGTATCTTTGTTTCATTCATTTTCTTTATTAAATCTTCTAGTTATAAAACCGTCTGGTTTATTTCCCTTACGGTTTTCTTTGCTTCCAGTCTGGGAAGGGAGAAAGGAAGGGAAATAGAGATCCAGGGCAGCTAAGTGCCTAGCTGGAGTGTGGAGACTGTTTCTCCTTACCGTCAGGTTAGACGGGGGAGGGAGGAAGCAGCCTCCAGGTGCCTGATTCTGACTCCCAGGGAGGGGGACAGGGTGCAGGGGGGAGGAAAAGCAGCCTCTGAGGGTCTGGCTCTCAGGTAGAGAGAGACAGGGTTAGGGGAAGTCTGCCTTCAGCTGGGAAGGGTGAAGGGAAGCAGCCTTCAGGTGTCTGACTTTGGCTTCCAGGGAGGGGGACAAAGTTAGGGTGGGGATGTTCGGGGGCCCCCCAAGGTTTTGCAAGTATACCCGAATGGTGACAGCGATTGGTAACCCTAAAAACCCCACTGGTAAAAAAAAGGGGGGTGTCTGGGGGTGTGGGACTTAATTTGGCTGGGAAGCAGCTTGGTTAAGTGGTTTGGCTAGTAAAGAGTCCCAGCTTTTGTGCTCGAGCGCATAAAGGCTGGGGTACCAGACTCTTACACCTGTCTCCACGAACAAGGTCACTTCCCAGACTACTGCACAGCATAGTTTGGGGAGGAAGTGACCAGCTCTCCGTGGACAAAAAGTTATTCAGGACTATTTAGAAAAGCTGGATGAGCACAAGTCCACAGGGCAGGATGCACTGCATCCAAGGGTGCTAAAGGAGTTGGTGGATGTGATTGCAGAGCTTTGAAAAATCATGGCGATCGGGGGAAGTTCTGGTTGACTGGAAAAAGGCTAATGTAGTGCCCATCTTTTAAAAAGGGAAGGAGGAGGATCCGGGGAACTACAGGCCAGTCAGCCTCACCTCAGTTCCTTGGAAAAATCATGGAGCAGATCCTCAAGGAATCAATTCTGAAGCACTTAAATGAGAGAAAAGTGATCAGGAAGAGTCAACATGGATTCACCAAGGGCAAGTCATGCCTGACTAACATAATTGCCTTCTATAATGAGATAACTGGCTCTGTGGATGAGGGAAAAAGCAGTGGATGTGTTATTTCTTGACTTTAGCAAAGCTTTTGATGTGGTCTTCCACAGTATTCTTGATAGCAAGTTAAAGTATGAGATGGATGAATGGACAAGGTGGATAGGAAGCTGGCTAGATCAGGCTCAGTGGGTAGTGATCAATGGCTCCATGTCTAGTTGGCAGCTGGTATCAAGCGGAATGCCCCCAAAGGTCGGTCCTGGGGCCGGTTTTGTTCAATATCTTCATTAATGATCTGGAGAATAGTGTGGACTGCACCCTCAGCAAGTTTGCAGATGATGCTACACTGGGAGGAGCGGTACATATGCTGGAGGGTAGGGATAGGATACAGAGGGACCTAGACAAATTAGAGGATTGGGCCAAAAGATATTTGATGAGGTTCAACAAGGACAAGTGCAGAATCCTGCACTTAGGACAGAAGAATCCCATGCACTGCTACAGACTAGGGACCGAATGACTAGGCAGCAGTTCTGCAGAAAAGGACCTAGGGGTTACGGTGGATGAGAAGCTGGATATGAGTCAACAGTGTGCCCTTGTTGCCAAGAAGGCTAACGGCATTTTGGTCTGTATAAGTAGGGGCATTGCCAGAAGATCAAGTGATGTGATCATTCTCCTCTATTTGGCACTGGTGAGGCCTCATCTGGAGTAGTGTGTCCAGTTTTGGGCCCCACACTACAAGAAGGATGTGGAAAAATTGGAGAGAGTCCAGTAGAGGGTAATAAAAATGATCAGGAGGCTGGAGTACATGATATATGTGGAGAGGCTGAGGAAACTGGGATTATTTAGTCTGCAGAAGAGAAGACTGGGAGAGGGGGTGGATTTGATATCTGATTTCAACTACCGGAAAGGGGGTTCCAAGGAGGATGGGTCTAGACTGTTCTCAGTGGTACCAGATGACAGAACAAGCAGTAGTGGTCTCAAGTTGCAGTGTGGGAGCTTTAGGTTGGATATTAGGAAAAACTTTTTCACTAAGAGGGTGGTGAAGCAGTGGAATGGATTATCTAGGGAAGTGGTGGAATCTCTTTCCTTAGAGGTTTTTAAGGTCAGGCTTGACAAAGCCCTGGCTGGCATGATTTAGTTGGGGATTGGTCCTGCTTTGAGTAGGGAGTTGGACTAGATGACCTCCTGAGGTCCCTTCCAACCTTGATATTCTAGGATTCATTAGTAAACTACATCTAAGAGGTGATTAACATGATTCTTTTCAAAGAGCAAAATATGTGGAATTATTTTTGCAGAACAAAAAATCTGAAATTTAACAGGATAACTTTCTGGACAAATCTTTTTTTTTGTTAATAGTAAAAGTGACAGTCATGGCATTAGTTGCTTCAGTTAATATAATCAGTCAATGGTAGAAACTTTGCTCCTCATTTCAGATGCAGTCATGTCAAATGCATTCAATTCTATTTTATATATTTTGCAGAAGAAAATGCAAAAATGCCTTTCCCTGTGTTGTTTAGACTCCTGTTTAGGTTCCAGTATCTCAAAGTCTGGACAATAATTGCAATAATGCATGATGCCAGCATTTGCAAATTCAGTACATACCTCTTAATATTTATTTCACACTTTATCCAGGTGCAAAACCCTCACTTTTAAAAAAAAATTAAATAGATGCTTATGTTTTTGAGCTGCACCGATTTCTAGCCCTCACTTTTAAAAAAAAATTAAATAGATGCTTATGTATCTTGAGCTGCACCGATTTCTAGCCCATGTCACATTTCTCTCATGGTTTAAACAAAACATTAATGTGACTTATCTGTCATAAGCAATTCTAGTGTTCTCCTAGAATTTGGTGTGCATCTAGTAGAGGGAAGCTTCACAGTTACACAAAATAGGTTTCAGAGCGGTAACCATATTAGTCTGTATCAGCAAAAACAATGGGGAGCCCTTGTGGCACCTTACACACTAACAAATTTATTTGGGCATAAGCTTTTGTGCATCTGATTAAGTGGGTTATAGCCCATGAAAGCTTATGCCCAAATAAATTTGTTAGTCTCTAAAGTGCCACAAGGACTCCTAGCTGTTTTTGTAGTTACATAAATTTGTATGTGTTTCTAGGACAGGGGATGGAATTCAGAGGTTGTGAAGGAGGCAAAGACACTGAAAAAGGAATGTGATTTGCAAACAAGAGCAAATGATGTGTATTCTCACCCTTAAATATAACAAACCCTTTAAAAATAACGTTCAATTTAAATCAGTTTCTTACCAGCATTAAACATTGCAGTTGAAAGTGCAAATACCAGTTCTATGATGTACAGTTTACAAAATTCTTCATATGGTGCCACTTTTGAAAAATGTGGCTATAAATGTACCCTCCTCCAGCTTTTCTTCACACTCAGTCTTATATTCCTCAACAGTTCTTATTCAGAAGAACGTTCCCACTGAAGTCAATGGGAGGGTTGCTATGTAAGCACCCAAGAGCATTCGGCCCTATTTTACTCCATAAAAGAGAACAGTATTTCAATCTAGATTCTTAAACCTGAAATAGAAGTAAACAAAGATGTAGACAACTTGATCCAGTGCAAGCACTTAAGCATGTGTGTAACTGGGATTTAATCACATGCAGTACAGTAAAACAAATAATTGAGTGGTTAACTGAATCAGGGTCATAATGTCTTCCATGAGAGAATGAGAGACTAGTGACCTACTTTGATTTTCAGAATCCAAACTGAAACACAAAATCAGCTGCCTCACCCAGCTACCACCTGCAGCCAGATCCCCATGTTTAAAGGCACAGTACACAAAAAAGCAGGATGACCTCATTTCTCCAGTTACACATAAAACATAACTACAGATATTGACCTAGTAGATGAAACAGTACAAACAGGTGGTCTTCTGCTTATGTTTCCTCTCCAGGAGCCATTTTATTCCCCCCCCCCACATCCCAAGAAACCCCATAACGGTTTCTCCTTGTGTCTACCAGAGAGGAACTGCCACAAGAGGAATTCGGTCCCCTAAGATCAAGCCCACTGCCTACACTGCATGCTCTGTCCCAAATCACCCAAGACAGCCCTAATCCTGTTGTCATGAGCTGCAGCTGGCAGAGTTAAACCAATAATGCCAATGATTTTATTATAAGAGAAATCCTCACTAGTTTTCTCGTAAATAATTAATGTTATGTTTCAGTTTTTAAAAAGTTAAATGGAAGGATGGCTTTGTCCTGCAACGGATTCCTACATCTATGCATATAGAATGATACTTAATATAATTAGAGAATGGCTCAAAACTAGGACAGCTCCAAACACCCATGAACTTTGGGTCTGGGCCTACTCTCAGAGAAGCCAGTGGAAGTTTGGAATGGGGGCAGGAGCTGGTCATTTGGTTGGGAAAGTTTGGATATGAATGTGTGACTGGCTATCACCTTTCTGAAGGGCTGAACCAAACCCCAGACCCAAACCCCTGCAAACTGTGGGCAAGGTTAGATCCAGAGATGAACTTTGGAGCTCAAAACAATGAATGAGCATAGATTCACTCTGAAAAGGATTGAACATCTCAGCTGTTCAAATGAGGAAGCCTACTTGGCAGAATACAACGGGGGGACCCTCTTAAAAAGGCTGAGAGGCAAATGGCAATCATGGAGCAGATGATACATCTCCAAGCCCCAGAACTTGTGCCAATTCACATCCTTTTATCCTATTCAAAGGAATGAAACGCATTAAGTGCTGTACATTATTTTATCTTCCATCCCTTGAGTGGAATAAGGGGGTGTGACACTGGCTTTTGTGTTACTTTCTTCCCTTGGCTATTTGAAATACACATATTTTATTCAGTGCATTTAAAATACAACTTTGCTTTCCCCACCTTTGTTCTGTTTGCAAGATGCAATGGATGTCTGTGAGCCTCTTTTTAAAGCTCCTTTCATCCCAGGGTCTCTGCTGCCTCTTGGCATAGGGCCCAGAATGGTGGATTCTGTCCTTTACAGTGTAAAGGACAGAATCCACCATTCTGGGCCCTATGCCAAGAGGCAGCAGAGACCATCTTCTCTTCCATATTCTCTCCCTCCATTTTTAAGGCAGTACAGTAGAAAGCTTTTAAACCCAGATAACCGGGTAGTACCAGTATATTATTCTTAGCACAGCTATTCCTTTAGGATTCTATGCATGTCATAGGGGTTTGGTACCATCTTGTCATCTCTTCATTCACTAGTTTAATCTATGAAAAATGTGCACTGAAAGTTAACATTTAAAAGAACACTTAGAAAAAACTTCCAACAGTAGCTACGTATATTGAGCAATGCAATCATAGCTGCACAAGTGCTCAGGGAATAAGTTATCTGCTGAAATCTGGCCCTCTCTCTCACACACAAGCACTCTAATCTTTTGCTCCGCTCAGGATGGAAAGCAGCCTGATTATCTCCAGCAGTCAATTCCAGATTATTATCCACAGTCAACTCCTATGCAACCCCTAACATAGAGGGTGGGTCAGGGGTTGGGGATCATGCTCTGGCAATAGCTGCTTAGAAGATGGCCCCTTGGGGAAGCTAGAGTCAGTCACAATAAAGTAGAGCTGGGCTGCTCTAACCAGCTATGGGACTGGCATAGAACTAGCCCCAGAATCAAGTAGCAGCAGCTGGCTCCTTTGTCGTCCCCACTCTCAGCTGTGGAAGCTGGGTGCAGCTGAGATTCTTGGCCAGAAAAAGGAGAATGCCTTTGGGAAAGTCAGGTTCTACATACACCATTGAACCCCAGGCTGGGGGAGTTTTCTGTTACTCTTTTCTGCATATTAACTTGTTCTGATTTCAGATGATAAATATCATCATCTGAATGAGCAGGGTGCATCGTTGAACAGTGCCTGTTCGGTTTCTGATAAATTGTCCCACTTTCTTACAGATCCCCAACAATATGACAACCCAAAAAGGAGGCTTGGCTTACTTTGGATACTAAGCTAAAGCTTTTTCTAGATCTCTCGAGTCTATACAGGCTAGAAGCCTCATTGTCTTTTTGACTCACTCTCACACATTAGGAGATTGTGTGTCTAGCTTAAGTCACTCATTATGGTATATGGTCATATACAATAGGATCCATTTAAAAACTCAGCATTTACCAAGAGTTACCTCCCCTCAGTTTATGAACATAGAAATTCAGAGACTCGGAATTCCAAGTTTGATTACAGGTTCTTGAGGGGAGTGGTTGTAGGCACTTCTGACCCGGTCCCCATCTTGATCCTTTCTCCCCCTCCCCCCACTCCTGTCCAGGCACTCCCCCAGCCCTCTGGCTTCAATACCCTTCTTCTATCAAGCTCCCCCTCACATTCTCCAGCTCCTACCCTCTGGATGCCAGCAGGAGATGCACGGAGAGTACAGGAGAGACATAAGAGGCACAGGAGTGTCCCTAAGCCTCTGACTGCCAGATGCTGGGAATGGACAATGGGATGGATCACTTGATAACTGCCCTGCTCTGTTCATTCCCTCTGAAGCATCAGGCACTGGCCACTGTGAGAAGACAGGATACTGGGCCAGATGGATCACTGCTCTGACCCAGTATGGCCATTCTTATGACCGACTCCCTACTCTCTGTTCCTGTGTCTGGTACTTGGTTGCAGGAAGGAATAATTGCATGGAAAGTTCTGCTCAGTCCTTGCCAACCTAGGCTGGAACATGCTTAGTACAGATGGAATCTTATAAGAAGTTAGTTGACAAACTCTAATGACTCTTTCCTGAGTATGTGCAACCTGTGATTTTCAGAGGCTTATAACTTGTCCAAATTTAGGTGGATTTTCACAGGGATGGAATAAAAGCATGTTCTTGATATCAGGACAATCCCCCCATGCCCAGTCTCAAGTTCTTGTTCCGAACACTGAGGTGATGGAGATTCTCAACAACAACAACAAAAAAATCTAATACTCGGGAAAGAATGAATATTTTTGATGAAACTTTCAAAAACAGTCAGTCAGTCTGAGGCAGACATCTGGAATGGGGTATTTCAGTCAGAAAGATTAAAGTTTGGCAAAATTATAAGCAACTGAAAACGGGGTCTTATAATGGGAAGTATTAGGCAACCTTAACTATAGCAATTGCTACCAGCTCTGCCTATACTAAAATAGATAAAAACAGATAACCCCAATTAGATATTATCCAGTTACAGTTATCTTTCAAGTGGGTTGGAATAAATTTGAGTTAAAAGGAAGTCAAGTTATTTTCGGTTTTAAAATATAAAATTGGGAAATGGTTTGGTCTTTCTGCCCACTCCCACAATGCTCCATATATTTAGGGATGCTGTAAGATACTGGCTTTCATTTGTATCTCCCCATAGAAGACTTTAAGGTCAAAAGGAACCATCATGATCACCTTGTCTGACCTCCTGCACATTGCAGGCCACAGACCCTCACACACCTACTCCTGTCATCCCTAACCTCTGGCGGAGTTACTGAAGTCCTCAAATAAGAATTTAAAGGCTTCAAGTTTCAGCAAGTGACCCAGGCCCCATTCTGCAGAGGAAAGAAAAAAAAAGAAAAAAGAACAAACAAACAAAAAAACCCACCACTCCCCCCACACAACATGGTCTCTGCCAATCTGACCGGTAAGACCCCACCAGCCAGACTGGTGGGAAAGTATTCACTGTAGTAACTCAGAGCCCTGGTTGGAGGAAATATTTGCTGCTAGTAGTTGCAGATGGGCCACATGCAGTCTAATCAGACCATTCCCTCCATAAATTTATCAAACAGTCTTGAAGCCAGTTAGGTTTTTTGCCACTGTTCCCTTTAGAAGGCTGTTCCAGAACTTCACTCCTCTGATGTTTAGGAACCTTCATCTAATTTCAAATCTAAACTTGTTGAGGGCCAGTTTATATCCATTTGTTCTTGGGCCAACATTGGCCCTTAACTTAAACTCCTCCTCTCCCTCCCTTAAGTTTACCCCTCTGCTTTAATGTTTGCATAGCTAGTAACATGCTATAGCTAAAAGGAGACAAAAGAAGAAATATGTTTGAAATGTTCTCAGCTTTAGTATATTGGTGGTTCTATAGAATCTCCTAGTACTTACATTTTAAAACAATTTCATGGCTCTGGGCAATGTAAAGATGGGCCAGGAACATTAGAGACTTGGAAGAAGGGTTTTCCATTTCCTTTTATGTAGTTTCACGTCAGCCAGCCTTAACGTTCTGCTAGAACTGGGCTAGAAAATGAACCATCCAAGGGAATCAAAGTCCTGTTTGTTTGCTTTTCTAGTTCACCAAACATTTACATATTGTAGTAAGAGCTGCTAGGGAATTTTTCAACTTTTTTTAAAAACCAAAAAAATCTCCTGCTAATTCATCAAAACCAAAACTGTTAATGAAACAGGGTCAGTGTGAGGAATCTCCTTCATCAAAATATCAAAATTCCCTGTTCTGAAGTTTTCTAAATGAAACATTTCTATTTCTAATGCCAAGCTGATTTTTTGTTTTGAAATTTTGTAAATTTAGACTAAACACACACACAAAAAATCAAAAATTGTAATTAAATATTTCAAGATTAACAATATGAAATGTTTTGACTGAAAATACAAAAATGTTTTTGGTTTGGATCAGTTGCTGAAAATTTCACATTTTAACTTTTCATCCCAATTTGGGAAATGAAAATTTTTCAGAGGTAACAGAGTCCTGTGGTACCTTAAAGACTAACTAAAGTATTGAAGCATAAGCTTTCGTGGGCTAATACCCACTTCGTCGGATGCAAGCAGTGGAGGTCCACTGCTTGCATCCGACGAAGTGGGTATTAGCCCACGAAAGCTTATGCTTCAATACTTTAGTTAGTCTGCTATTCCAGACTAACACGGCTACCTCTCTGATTCTTGAAAAATTTTCACTCTCTCAAACACTTTTGATGTCTGGAAAAAAAATCAGTTTTTTTGCCTACCTCCAACTGGAATATGGAAATTGAGCTGCTAAAGATTAATTATTGTAAGAGCTCAGACATGCAAGGTGATGAACTCTCTGGTCTTGATCTAGCAAAGCATTTATGCATCTGCTTAACTGTAAGGCCCTGGGCAATTTCATTGAAGTCAATCCTCAGAAATTTGCAGGACTGAGCCTGAATCCACTGGTTGAGTCAAAGTCCACTGAAGTTGATGGATTCTCTTAATTGACGTCAGTGGATTTTGGATCAAACAACAGCATTTACATCTAAGCTTTCAGGTAACTCAGCTTTTGTGAGAAATTCATAAAATCTAATTCAAGAGCTATAGTGTTCTGCCACTGTTAATAGGCAACTTCCAGAGGGAATAACATTATGAAAAAAGTGACGACCTACTGTCATTAATTTTTGTCTTAAAACTAATGACAATAAGCCATTACCTTAAAACAGGTTTTAATTCTTTTGCATTCTGCAAAAGAAGCAATGCATGCTCAGTTTTATTCAAGGAGAGCTCAATGATTAAATATTACCATTCTTTTGTTGTCTGAATGTGCAGCATCCTCATACTTAGAGTTCAGTCCAGGGAGGTGCCAAGCATATCACATACAGATTGAAGCCTCTGAAGAACCAATGTGTGAGCACTGTGTTCAGAAAAGACAAGAGTCATGTGCTTTTATTGACATAATGAACACAAAGGACAATGAGGTTTAATGGAATACTGCCATCTGCCTCTGTATACTGGCACCTGGATAATTTCACATCTAATGATAAATAAAGAGCATTGTGTCATGTCTGGGCAGAAGCATAGGAAACAATACTCAAGTATCAGTAGTAGCCATGTTAGTCTGTATCTGCAAAAAGAATGAGGAGTACTTGTCGCTCCTTAGAGACTAACAAATTTATTTGGGCATAAGCTTTCCTGAAAATCAAATCTGGGTGTTGAGTTTTAGCTGAATAGGTTGCCTGAGAACAAAGGTCAAGATTTTCACATGACTGCCTACTACTATATAGACTAAAAAAAGTCTATAATTAGGCACCTAAAAGCAGTAGCCTGATTGCAAAAGTATGGAGCATCTACAAGTTCAGTTGATGTATGGAAAGTCAGGCTACTGATTTGGGTGCCTAAATATGGAATTAAGAGCCTGATTTTAGCCACATGGATTTTAAAATCTTGGCCAATGTTTCTCGATGGCTATGCAAAAAGGATAATATTTTATGCTATTGCTTATTGAGAATGCTCATATCTTTATTAGTGACAGAGTCCTGTGGCACCTTAAAGGCTAACAAAAGTATTAAGCATAAGTTTTTGTGGGCTATTACCCACTTCATGGGATGCATGCAGTGGAAGTATCCAGAGGAAGGTATAAATAAGTAGGCAAGAACCAGGTGAGAGATAACAAGGTTAGTTCAATCAGGCTTAACTACCTTGTTATCTCTAATCAGGAAGGATGAGGTCCTCAGCTATCTCTAACCTGGTTCTTGCCTACTTATTTATACCTGCCTCTGCCTACTTCCACTGCTTGCATCCCATGAAGTGGGTATTAGCCCACGAAAGCTTATGCTTCAATACTTTTTTTTCTTTTAAGTCTTTAAGGTGCCACAGGACTCTGTTGCTTCTGCAGATCCAGACTAACATGACTACCTCTGATTCATATCTTTATTGTGGTCTAAATTCTAACCTGATGTTTTAAAATGCAACTAATTTTTTGTAGGTGCTGATTTGGAATCAACAAAATATCTTACTCCACTGACCTAAAGCAGACACGGAATCCAGGCCTCTTAAGGTGAATGACAAGTGCCTTTGATCCACTGTACTGCCCTTTCCCAAAAATCTAAATGTAAGTATACCCAGTTTTGAAACTCCAAAATGACCTATCCACAATGACTAAGCCTGAACACAATTGGTTAAAAACTCCAGCAGTCTTAAAATAATCACTTGGGTCTTCCACAGGACTTGCTAAATTACTCAAGTGTTTGCCATATGTGGTTTGAATTTCAAGTAGAAAATTTCTCCACTACAAAACTTCTTTGCAGTCAATCTCAGTATGTTTCCCCCTCCCCCAAAGAATTAAAGAAAATACCACCATTGGGGAAATCTCCTAAATTCAAAATGAAAAAAATATACAATTGTAACATATAATTGTCAAACTTGTGTAACATTTTTCATTTTCTCCTGCTTGTTTAAAGGATTGTTAATCTTTTCTTGGGTTAGGAAGGGATCAGTTATGGGCTTCACGGGGAAAGGATTTTTTTTCCATTGGGCGGGGTAGCATGCACAGTAATTTTCTCTTGGGCAGACTGAGGGCCCTTTAGAATCTAGTAAACATAATTATTAGATACTTGTGTGAGTGTGATAAGTATGTGTGTGTGTGAAAAAATCACATAGCAGTGTCACTCTAATGTTTAATATCCTAGAGTAACAGCAAGTAGATGGTAAACATCATTTTGAGCTTTAATGGAAAAGTTTCTTACAAGTAGACATTAGCTCATAGTATCCACAGTCATGACTATTATGTATTCTCAAATGTGACTTTTGGAACTAAAAATCATTGTTGCCTAATAAGATACATTATTATTTAATTTCAAAAAATCCATTTGTTGAGAATGAATCAAGTAAATTCCTCAGATGTTTGAGTGTCCATATAAAAAAAAAAGGGAAAAGCACATTTGATTGTTCTGACCTTTTATAGAAAAAAGTCCAATAGAATTTAATTTGGATGAAACCAACAGCTTACTATAAAAATAACTCAAAACATATAGAGCTATATCTTCAGCCTTGGTTATACAACCCCCTTTTTGCACCTGTTCCTCCTCCTCAGCCACAGAGGCAGGGTCAAAGTGTTGTGCAGTCCTCAGTCAATGGAGCTGTCCCCACGGTCCATCCCACTCAGTGTAACTTAGTGGCCCTAAGTCCTACCTAGCCCTAAAAGAGGGGGAGCAGAAAGGTGGCTCTTTCAGTTGCACCAACCTCATCAAGCTGTGAGAAAGATCTAAACCCTAACATTTAATAGAGAATGAGATCCTTTCTACAGAACGTTTGAAACCTCCTACTGAATTTATTAGAGCTTCCAAACCTTGATCCAAAACACAGTCAAAGCCAATGAAAAGATCCACCAATAGGAATTGGATTGGACTTTTATTACTTAGCTATACATTTCTACAGAGGTTGGTTAAAACATTATAAAGAGAGGTTATTTTCTAGCCAATCCCACAGGAGTCTTCCATAGGGATACTACTACGTTATTCTTAAAACTGTATGTATGAATATTTTATCCATATTCAGTATAAATAAGAAAAGAATTAGCTAAGAATAATTAGCGTATAGTTCTTTTCATCAATAGATTTCAACATGATTGGCAAAGATGAGTAAGCATCATTATCCCCATTTTACAGAAGGGGAGATTGAAGCACAGAGAGTTTAAATAACTTGTCCTATGTCTCAAAAATGGCAGAGCTGGGAACAGAACTCAGCTATTCTGACTCCAGTCTAATGCTTTATCTACAGCATTATGTTAAGAAGATCAAAATGAATGCCTTTTATTTTCAGAAACCCACATACATAAAGTAGAATAGCATTGTACATTTTCAACATTTTAGTGAAAATTTATGAAACACTACCGCTTCCCCCCTTTTTCAGACCCGTTCCAGTGCACAGAAATACATCTGAGCTATAAAGTTCAGATCTGGATAGAAACCTGGCCAAAATTCAAGATGCTTAGATATGGGGCTTGTCTTCACTAACGCGGGGAGGGATTGATCTTTTGGCGATCGATTTATTGCGTCAGGGGCACCCCCGTCGACTCTGGAACTCCAGCTTGCCAAAAGGTGCAAGCTGGAGTCGACGGGGGAGCGCGCCGCCAACTGCTGCCACCATGAGGACGGCAGGTAAGTCAGCTGTAGACACGCTGAATTCAGCTACATTACTAACATAGCTGAATTTGTGTCTCTACAGCCGATCTCCCTTCCCCCCCCCCCCCCCCCCCCAGTGAAGACCAGCCTATGGAGCCTGAAATAAAGCCCTAGCCCTGTCTTCATAAGCAGCTTGGGTATTAGCTGGTGAAGATGTTTGAAAGGCATTTGGATCCAGTAGAATTTCTGAGCTCCAATGAAAACCAACATTTTAACTGAAGGGCGAGGGAGGCTCAGCAAGTGGGTTTTCTGTAACTAAATATCCCCAAACAGTTCTGCTGGGTTTCCTTCATACACTACGAAATAGAACATGCGCATCTTCCTTAATCGCCTGCACTTATTTTAGTTTGTCATTTTCAATGCAAAACAGGAAGAGGACGCTCAGAAGAAACCCTTGGGGATATCAAAATATTGTTTGCCAGTTTTAAAATTCTTGACAGTTTTAGGTCTAAAACTATCAATCATCTGAGAGTAATTTCTAGACTAGGAGATTTAGGTTCTTTTTTTAAAGTATTTTAAAATGCAATTGCATGTGCATCTCACTTGTTTCAAATTGCCTCTGCTTCCTATGCTTTATTCGAATATGGTGTTAGCCCTATTCAGCTGTCACTAAGTGGATGGATGCAGTATTTTAATAATTTAAAAAAAAATTAAAATATTTGAAAAGGGCCATTGAAACAGGGAGTGGAGGGGCAGGGCAATCAAAAAAAATGGCCAGGGTGAATAGTGTGGTTTCACAAACATTCTCTAATTTAATCCACAAAGAAGAGGGAAAATATACTGGGTCAAATGCAGATAAGCTATGGATGACAGGGAAAGTAGCTGTAAGTGTCTGAGGGTCTTAAACTGGTTTAATGTACATACCAGAATGAGACGTTTACATGGAGAATAGGGCAATTGCAATGTATGTATCCTTATGGCCTCCTGTCAGTTCCTTTTTCTAAGAAACACCTCTCTGTGACCCCTTGGCATACAAATTTCACCAATTCAATCCTCCC
Organism: Sternotherus odoratus; assembly: GCA_032164245.1. Taxonomy (NCBI): domain Eukaryota; kingdom Metazoa; phylum Chordata; order Testudines; family Kinosternidae; genus Sternotherus; species Sternotherus odoratus. The sequence continues at coordinate 132,659,728 of JAVMKO010000001.1, read as the reverse complement.
TGTTATACTCATCACCTGGTCTCCATTCAAATCTGGCTTTTTTGGCAACACTGTCATGAAGTTTAGTTTGCCCTGGCTTCTCGGTCTTTCTCCTTTTGGGCTCTGGTCCTGTATGGAGATCAACTAGTGAGATGTTTCAGAGTAGCAGCCGTGTTAGTCTGTATCCGCAAAAAGAATGAGGAGTACTTGTGCCACCTTCGAGACTAAAATTAATTTGGGCAAAAGCTTTTCTGGGCTACAGCCCACTTGTATGCATCTGATGAAGTGGGCTTTAGCCCATGAAAGCTTATGGCCAAATAAATTTGTTAGTGTCTAAGGTGCCACAAGTACTCTTTGTTCTTAGTGCTATGTGACATTCAATGGGACTTAGACACTTTTGAAAGAGAGATATTCCTAAATCACTTAAATACTGAACAATTTATCCCAGGTGTCCAACTCTCATTGACTTTATATAGGAGTTGGGACTCTAACTCCCTTAGTCCCTGTTGAAAATCCCAGCCTTACACTCCTCTTGCTGGTACTGGCTGGGAGAAAATTAAAGGGGAATTGGAAAAAGGAAAAAATTGGGTAGGAGGGGGGGAATAAATAGTCTCTTTCCCCCCCTCATTTCAAGCAGTGCTGTGAAATAGTTTAGAAATACAGTTCCCTTTTCTCATTGGTGAATGTTTCCTTGATCAGCCAATGCAGAGGTTATTGTGAATAAATCATAATGCATTTTTTTTCCTTTGGTCATTCAAATGCATTTAAAACAGAAGCAAATGGAAAACAGGTTCTGCTTCCACTTGGTGAGGATATAAAGGCACTTCATGAGTGTGCAATAGATTGGATGCAAATCACAGGGACAAATCCCCTTCACCCTTTGCAGAAGCAAAAACACCCCTTGACAGCAGAGCAGAACAGTTATACTGCCAAAGGTAGGAGGGAGGGGGTTGGTGGGGATTTGGGGTGGTTCGATGTCTGCCTGCTCCTCTCACAAAAAGGTGGGTCATGGGGAGGGAAGGAAGGTCTGGAGAGACCCACTGCTCCAAGAATCCTCTACTTCTCCTCACATTGAGACAGGTGCAGAGACTTTTGCAGTCAATACAATGGAATAGTGGCCCTGGAGTGACTGTTTTTCCTCAGTGCCCTGACAGGAGGCCACAGATACCCTCAGCTAAATTACTTAGGCAGAAGAGAGGATTTTAGCTCCCCCCCACACACTCATTTTCACCAGGTTGGCTCAGGGGGCTGGGGTGCAGGAGAGGGTGAGGGCTCTGGAGTGGGGCCAGGGCGGAGGGGTTTAGGGTGCAGGAGGAGGCTCTGGGCTGGGGAGGAGGAGTTTCGGGTATAGGAGGGTGCTGCGACCAAGGGGATTGGAGGGCAGGGGTGGGATCAGGGCTGAGGCAGGAGGTTGGGGCCCAAGAGGGGGTCAGATGTGCAGCTCTGGCCAGCACTTACTTCAAACAGCCACCGTGCTATCTGGCTCCCGGGAAGCAGCTACCATGTCTCCCCTCCAGCTCCTATGTGGAGGTGTGGCCAGGTGGCTCTGCACCCTACTCCATCTGCAGGCACCACCCCACAGTTCAAAATGGCCAATGGAAGCTATGGGGGCGGTGCTTGGAGCCTCTTGGCTGCCCCTACACATAGAAGCTGGAGGTGGGGGGATATGGTGGCTGCTTCCTGGGAGCCGGGCGGTGCAGAAAGAACCTGCCAGCCCCTCTGTGTGGCAGCACCAAACCAACAGTCAACAGCTTGGTCAGTGGTGCTGACCAGAGTCACCAAGATCTCTTTTTGACTGGATGTTCTGGTTGAAAACCCAGCACCTGGTCACCCTAGCTTCTGGGTGCTTTGAAGTGTATGGTTTGTTAACAGGTCATTCAGTAACAGCAGAACAGAGGAAAAAACAGGTGTAATTAGGTGTTTGTACTGCATATGCTTTTTCCATAACTACTATGACAAAGGAAGGATAACATTTTAAGTGCAACTTCTCCCCAAAGCCCATAATTCACTTAAATGCATCCAACCAATTATTCCTTATGAAAAAGAGCTTTTGGTGAGATCATAGCGTATCTGTTACAGATAAATATATTTGCTATGCAGCTGAGTCTCCTAGGAAAAAACTTATCTTTCTATTCCTGTTTTCCAGATGGTAAGTTTTCAGAGGCAGAAACCATTTTAATACTGGTGTCTTATTCTCAGTGCTGTATATTGTCAGTGCTTGCCAACTGACTAAAATTACGGAAGCACTTAAATAAGAGATACACAACTTATACTGATACCGATAGTATCTGAACCTATTAGGATATTATAATTGACATGCAGCCACAATACTTTTTACACAGCTAAAACTTACAAATATAACATAGCTGCTTTGAAAATTCTAAAATGACATTTAAAAATGTGTATCCTTTAAACAAGAGGAAACAAACCCCTGCAATATTCTACGCTAGCAATCAGTTCATAGTAGTGTTACCACTAAACCAAATCCTGCTTTCTTTACTTAGTTGAAACTCCCATTGACTTCAACAGGTTCTCTTCAGCACCCTTTTCAGTGATTTAACAGGAGAGAATGAATGCCGGATAGAGATGCTGAAAATCAATCAAGTGTTAACTGTAGGATTTCACCACATTTTGGACAATCCCATTAGAATACTGCCATATATGTTACCTAAGAGGTACCACTGGTATAACTCATGCCACCTTGCCTGCGTGACAGCTATTTTTGAAAAAGTTCTATGGGGCGGTTACAATTTTGAGCCTGCAAAAACTGGAACAGATTTTGGAATTTACTCAGACAAGTTCTTCCACACTTCATCGTGTTTAGGAAGCGGTTACTAATAAGTGATGATCTAGAAAAGGAAAATAGGGGCTCACTTGAAGCCTGTATAACAGAGCCTAAATATACCGTGAGTTTAGCAAGCAAAGTTCACAGTCTGTGGTGAAAGGTGACCAGGAATTCAGGCATCCTTGGGGTTAAACCTTTGTTCTCTATACAAATTAAGAATGTAAGGAAGCTATATAGACACAGTTTCCTAAACACTAAATTTGGCATCTCCACTCAGGTCTAAAAGAACATGTGAAGAATCTGAGTTTGGCATTCAAAACTTATTTGAGGGTACTCCACTATTAAATGCCATATGAAAAATACCAGGGAAGCTGGGGCAGGATAAAGCATGAAGTTTTCCTTTTCACAAACAGGGCTTGCCCTATTTCAGTTAATGCAAGCTACCTGCACTTCTATTGTTGTAAGCACAGTAGGTGCTTGCAGTAGGTGTGGGGAAGGTACCAAAATGTTCCCTGCCCACAGGTAATATTTCTCTTGCCCCCTCCAATGCCTAGCCCTGCTAAAATGTAAAATACTTGTATAGAATATTCCTGCCACACGTTGTTTGAACTGAAGCGAGCAGATTTTCTTGTCTCCTGTGGGGTTCATTCTCCTTGCTGCAGGTTATTTCACGGTCTCCTCTAGAAAGCAGAGCTAAATCACCCCTAAAGTACTGACAGTGAGCTATATTTTGCTTTTTGGAATCTACCAAATGGAATGAGGGCTCTCTCTCCAGAACTTCCGCAGACAGTCTTGATCCCCTTAGGAATTATGAAATACAATGCTGCTGGAACCTTTATTTCAGGACCACTGAAGCAGTAGTCCCAGAGGCAACAATAAGATACCTCTAGATAAGCCATGTCGGAGGATGGGCTTTCCCTGGAACTGAGTTGCAACACTCAGATGCCTCCCAGGTTTTTCCTAAGCAAATAATAAAGATAAGAAATGGTAGGTACCTGGTGCAAGCTGAATCTTGGGGGGGGGGGTCATTTCATCTTCTGAGGGGCTTTGTCCTTCATGTATATGAAAATATGTGAGACTAGAAACAATGTAACTTTTGTCTATCTATAAATGAGCATGCAGTTGTAGCATGATGTAGATTGTCACCATTACACTTAAGGCCAGATTTTCAATTTTATTCAAGTGCCTAAAAACAGACAGGTGTCTAGCTTGCTTAGGCACATATAAAAATCCCAGGAGGCGCCTATCTGCAGCTTTAGGTATCTATGTTCCTTTGAAAATCTGGCCCTTAGTGCTCTGTCAGAGGGAGGGGCTGTGTATTTGTATACTACTGCTCTAATGTCAGGGAAGTTGAAACAGAGGGGAAATGGAGTGTGTTTGAAGAGGTTTTCATGAGGAAAAAACTAAATCAGTCTCGCTCACTTGGTTACTCTTCATCCATAGCCCATCCCCTTGTCTTGCTTTGGGTCTAGGTGAACACAGACCAATGAGAAGATTTATTTATTGCTCCAATTCACTCTAGCCCCAGGCATTAGAATTGCCAAAAGGATGGAGAAAGCAAAGGGCAGCTGTAGAAGCTATTTTTAAATGAGGTCATGGTTTCTAGATGCCCTCATTCCAGTTATTCCACCAGTGGTTACTAACTCCGACCCCTCACTGGAGAGATTGCCCCAGCAGCCTCAGTCCAGAGTACCAGGCATTAGAGAGACAGACATACACAGCTCTGTACAGTAAAACCTCGATTTAACGGACTTCGGATGCAACAGACAAAATTTCTGATCCATATCAGACCGCAACCCCTCCCTGCTGCGGCCTCGGTCCCCTTCCCTGGCGGCCGTCTGCTGGCTCCCAGCTGCCTCCCCGGTCCCGGCAGCAGGCGGGCTGGCTCCTGGCTGCCGGCTCCCGCCCGGGTCCCAGCCGCTAGCGGGCTGGCTGCCGGCTCCCGCCCGGGTCCCAACAGTGGGCGGGCTGCTGCTCTGACAGCTTGGTTTTTTTTTAATTAAATAACGGACTTTTTGATTTAACGGACACCCCCTCGCCCGAATTAGTCCGTTAAATGGAGGTTTTACTGTATCAGGTTTAGGTTTGGCTCAGGTTTGTGGTCAAAATTGTGCCAAGCAGGAGGGGACTGCCCAGCTATAGTCGCTCAGGGAAATGGTACTACAGCAGCAGGTGCTCTTTCTTAGTTGGGGGTTCTTGCTTCAAGGCAGGGCCGGCGACAGGGGGATACTATGGGTACAGCTGTACCGGGCCCCGGACTTTAGGGGGGGCCTGGTACCCGTAGTCATCCCACCTTGTTGCTGGGCCTGGAGAGTGGGGAAGGGGCGGGGAGGCGGCGCGGCTCTCCTCCGGACGAGCGTGCGCGTCCCCAGCAGGAGCAGAGAGCCCGGCCGGCGGCAGTGGCGCAGTCCGGGGGAGAAAGAAAGGGCGCGGGAGGGGGGGGGGAGAGAGAAAGAAAGGGCGGCTCGCGCCGCTCCTGGGCTCGCGCTGCCGCCAGCCGCTGTCAGATGGGGGGGAGCGCTGGCTGGGCTGGGGGCACCCCCAAACGATCAGAGTAGGGGGCCCCCAAATTTCTGTCACCAGCCCTGCTCCAAGAAAAAAGAGAGTCTATCCGGGCCCTCAGGAAATTTCCTCTCAGGAATAAACTGGGATCAAAATAGTCCATGAACTGGGTCATGCTGCACTTTGGGGAGGTACAATCATCTGTTTGTCAAAAGGAATGGTAAACAGGAGGGGAAAAAAAACCCACCAACATCACACCCTGTGGGGGATAAAATCACCAGGAAAAATAATCCCTTTGTGACTTATCTGGCACTTAACGCTTCCCCCCCCACCCCCCCTTCTCTCTTGGTGTACCTAGGACCAAGTGTCTGCTCGGGCTGGCTTTAAACCACAGTACTTAGCTGCGCACTTACTCATTAATCCTGTGTACTGATAAGGACAGAAACTCTCCAGGCAGCCCTGTCTTAACCCTCCCTTTTCCTGTTATTTCTCCTTTCTTCAGTGGGATATGGAGGGTCTTGCCTCTAGGTTTAACAGCTGAGTAACCTGAACTAAAATACAGGTTGTCATGGAGCAGAACGCATCTCCGAGATCAGGATAGTGTGTAACCTTGCCGTGGTAGGAGAGGGTGGGGAGCATACAGACACTCCTTACAGGATGTGAGGACGTATCAGGGCTCACACTCAACAAAACCAAAAAGTCTCAAGATGTCCATCACTGGGGGATTTAAATCTTATACAGACAAATGCTCTTCTGAGGTGTGACTCAATGTGAATAGGACCTGGATTGACATTTCAATTCACCTCTTCTGTCCTACATTTGAAAGGGTTAAGTTTCACAGGTTGGGCTTTGATCCATCTCTAGCAAGAAGCAGGGAAAGATGGGTGGGTTAGACCATGCTCCGAGCAAACGTGTCTCAGCCACTGAGGTCTTTAATTTTGATTTCCAACATGACTGAAACATGACCACTTGGGGGGGAGGGGGGGGGGAAATCTGGCCGTTTGCCTGAACAAAATAGAGCGAACAAAACAGAATAAATGAAACTGGGGGAAAAGAGGAAGCAAGGAGCATTGTTAATGCAGAATTCCAGAGGGGCCTGCTTTGTTCACTTCCACAGATAAAAGTGTCTGCAACTAACTATGTAGCAGACGGAAATATGTGTTTCTTAAAACCTTATTTGGGGTCAAAGATTCCTGCTGCCAAGGGGATGCTAAGTTTGCAGGATACAATTATCTGGTCATCAGGGGAGCTACTGCTTCTGGCTCCCACAGTCTATCATGATGCAATTGGTGTGCCCCAACAAATATTAGGAAGAAAATTAGTATCACCAATACACTTGCCATACCTAGATGTAAAATATTTCCCATGGTAATTAAAAAAAATCCAATATTGGTGTATTTGAATGGATCACTGGTGCCACCTAGTGTGTAGTTAATCTCTTGTGTATTTCCAACAGCAGAATATAACAACTGCCAAATTTTAAATATGTTGATTATCTCTGCATTTGTTTCCAAATCAACTTCCACAATATTTGCAATTCAATGGGCCTGATTTTTAAATGGTTCTGAAAATGGACTGTGTGTGGGAGATTGGGGGAGGGGAGTGACTCTACAGCTGGGAGAGTTCATGTCCTCACTTGTAGAGTCACTCCAACAGTTAAGATGACTGTATGACCTCATTTGCATCTGCGAAGTTAAAATATTGGATTGGACTTTTAAAATTTGTGTCCAAAAAAACCCTGCAGCAGGACAGCTAATAAAACTCCAAATAAGTCATATGAATATTCATTAATGTAGCTGTTTGTGAAGTGTGTTTAAATTAGAACCATTCAAACACAGACACGGTGAGTGAGGATAATATCTGATTGGACCAGCTTCTGTTGTAGAGAGAGAGAGAGAGAGAGAGAGAGAGAGAGAGGCAAGCTTTCCAGTCTACATATAGCAGCTCTTCTTTATGCCCAAGAAATGACTCCTGCCATAACAGCAAAAATGCTAGATGGAACAGATTGTTTAACATAAGTAGTTACCACATATTATAGGACCATTCAAGGTGGAATGGTCCATTAACACTCCAGCAGTCATGACAAAAAGAGGAGTCACTAGGTTGTTGTAGAGTTAACAAAGTCCTGTGGCACCTTAAAGACTAACTATAAAGTTTTGAAGCATGAGCTTTCGTGGGCTAATACCCACTTCGTCGGATGCAAGCAGTAGAAGTGTTCACAAACAGGCAGTTATAGAAAAGTAGGTAAGAGCCAGGTGGGAGGTGAAAAGGTTAGTCCAATTAAGCTGAGCCAGCTTGTTATCTCCGATCAGGGAGTGTGGATTATTCGTCTAGCATTTGAATGGGGTCTGTGGTTGTTGTAATAATCCAGGGGTAGGCAACCTATGGCACGTGTGCCAAAGGGGGCACACAAACAGATTTACAGTGGCACTCACACTGCCCGGGTCCTGGCCACTGGTCCGGGGGCTCTGCATTAATTTAAATTTTAAATGATGCTTCCTAAACATTTTAAAAACCTTATTTACTTTATATAAAACAATAGGTTAGTTCTAGATTATAGACTTATAGAAAGAGACCTTCTAAAAATGTTAAAATGTATGACTGCCATGCGAAACCTTAAATTAGAGTGAATAAATGAAGACTCAGCACACCACTTCTGAAAGGTTGCCGACCCCTGTAATAAGCCCTATGCCCATACCTCTGTTCAGTCCATTCAAAGACTGACTTGTCTACAGGAATAAAAAGGGTTTCCTTGTAGATTTCTATTTCATTGTTACCAGGGAGAGGACTTTTGTGCATTTTAGCAGTTGTTTCACCTAGTACTACTATCGCTACTAGAACCAGTACACAGTCCTTGTTACTGATCCCCGTGGGAGGAAGGAATCCTTTCCCAAATCACAGAGTAGCAGCACAGCTAATCCATAGCCAATACAGCAGCCTCAAAGCCCTACAACGCAGAAGACTGGCCACTCTTTGTAAGGGCAGGTATGGAGAGGGAAGAAACAACATTGTAGGACTGTAGCCACAGAGACTGCAGAATCCATTCTCCAGTCTCCTGCTGGAGCACAGCAAAACTACTTGCAGCAAAATGTCAGTGTGCGTGAAAGATGTGGCCTCCCTGCGCATTGTAGCCAAATCCCATCCTTTTACACACCAGAATTGCACTTGTTACTGTCAGGCTCTTCTGTGTTTAAAAATAAAGTTTAACTCATTCCCCCCAAAGGCCATTTCACACATTTTTAAAGGAACAGTGGAATCTCTTGAAACCTTTAAGTCCAGACTGGCCAACACACTAAAAAGTATACAGTAGGGAAGAATCCAGAATTGTTCCCCAAATTGATGGACTAGATAACTTCAAACAATGGGCCTGACCATCTTTTCTGTTAGACCATTAAGAACCATTAGGAAAGGGCTAGATAAAACAAAAAAATATCATAGTGCCATTAAATCCATGGTATGCCCACATCTTGAATACTTCTTGCAGATCCTGACACCCACACACATAAAAGAGATACATTAGAATTGGAAAAGCTCCAGAGAAGGGCAACAAAAAGTGATTAAGGGTGTGGAACAGCTTCCACGTGAGGAGAGATTAAAAGACCATGGGTTTGTCTACACTTACAATACTGCAGCGGCACAGCTGGACTGGTGCAGCAGCACAGCCATAGTGCTTAGTGAAAACACTATCTGCACCATCAGGAGCGAGTTTCTCCCATTGGCACAGGAACTCCACCTTCACAAGAGGCATTAGCTATGTTGACGGGAGAAGCTCCCGTCAGAGTTCGGTCGGTATCACTGTCACTCAGGGGTATGGATTTTTCACACCCGTGAGCAACAGTTATATGGACATAGGTTTGTAGTGTAGATGTGGGCTGAGACAGTTCATCTTAGAAAAGAGATGACTAAGGGGAGATACCCCTCTAGAAAATCATGAATGGTGTGGAGAAAGTGAACACAAGAATTAAGGTTCACCAGATGAACTTAATAAGCAGTAGGTTTAAAAACAAGCATAAGGAAATATTTCTTCACACAACACAATCAACTCATGGAACTTCTTTGCCAGGGGATATTTAGAAGGTTCAGAAGAGAGTTGGATAGGTTCACGGAGGATGGGTCCATCAATATCTATTATCCAAGATAGTCAGGAATGCAATCACATGCTCTGGGTGTCCCTAAGCCTCGGACTACCAGAAGCTGCTACTGGACTGAATTGATCACTTGATAATTGCCCTGTTCTGTTCATTCCCTCTGAAGCACCTGGCACTGGCCACTGTTAGAATACAGGGTACTGGGCTGCGTGGATCATTGGTCTGAAACAGGAACATAAGAATGGCCATATTACCACTTTTTACACAGCCATAGTTCCATTGACATCAAGAGAGTCTCTTAATTTACACCACTCAGACAAGAATCAAACTCTATAGCTGTTTTCTGACTGACATAGGAGTGAGAGCCTGGTGAAATTTCACTATTACTATACTTTTTTTCTAAGAGAACTGCACATTTTTCTAGGAATTGACCATTTCTGGAAAGGGGGGGGGGGAGAAGAGATACAGATTGGCACATTTCTACTGAAAAAGGACAAGTAGTTGTTCTGGTGCTTTGCAAATTGGAGTTAAGAGGTGTCTTATACAAGCCTTTCAATGCTAAGCCAAGTCGAGGTTGCTCCAACACACACAATACTGATCCAATTCAGGATTAAGTGTAATGTCAGGACAAAGAAATGCATCCCATTACTTGTGAAGTACTATTCCATCTTTTCAGTGTCCTAGACTGGGAAGCCAAACAGTCATGAGGATTATAAAGCAATATTTTTATTAAAGGGGTAGGAGAGTGATTTTATTAGAGTTTAAATTAAGTTGATAGAGTAGCTGTCTGTCAGCCCTAGCACCAAGAACAGAGAAAGTAATATAGTGTCTAATTACTATAGTGGACACCAGTTTCTTATTTGAATGAAGTATCTAAATAAAGTGGAATAAATGATGCAAACACATGGTTTTAGATATTACGACATACACAGAGACCGAGTCCAAGCAATAGAGTAACTACAGTACCTGGCACGAGGGAAACAAACAAACAAACACACACACACACACCAGATCCAATACAAGTTTCTCTAAAGACTGATCCATCTGATTTTATTTAGACACCATGCATGGGGGACTTTATAGTTCTCATTCCCTTCCAGGCTTCACAAATATTGTTTGTCTGAAGTGTGCATCTTCCTAACAAATGTATTTTAGTCTCTTGTGTTTTCATAAACCGGAGTGAAAATGTCTAGTCAACAAGATTGATTGTTTTTTGCTCAGTGTGTGTTTATGCTTAGAAGGCTGGAAGTTTATGGGGACTGTCATCTATGGAAGGTCTCAACTACAGTGAACAGAGAAATCAGAGAGAGGAAACCTATTGCATTTTAAGGTGTTCATTACTCACAACAGTTTCTCTTCCATGCATAATTAAGGTTAAGTTTGTGTCAGGGATATTTTTAGTAAAAAGTCAGGTCACAGGCAATAATGAAAAATTCACAGAAGCCCATGCATGACCTGTCCTTGATTTTTACTACAAATATCCATGACAAAATGGGTAGCCTTGGCAACTGGGTGGGGGATGGGATCTCCAGGGTCCCCCTCCACTGGTCCCAAGCTACATGGGTCTTCCCTACCTCCTGCAGCAGTGGGAGCTGCTGAGATCCCCCGCTACCCATGGTGGCTGAGAGCAACGGAGGTCCGTCTTGATACTGGGTCCCCCCTGCCACCCACAGCGGCCAGGAGTGGTGGTGGAAAACTGCGGGGCTCCCCCCTGCCACCCATTGTGACAATGGGCCTTCCAGCCTCCGCAGACAGTAGGTGACCCTGCAGCTCCCAGCTGCTGCTGGCTGAAGTCACGGTGGTCTTTGGAAGTCACCGATTCCCTTACTAAAATTGCAGCCTTAACAATAAAACAAACAGTCTCTGTGTTCAAGTAATGAGCTTCAGCTTTTCTGGGTCTAAATGCTGTCACCTCCGCCCATTTCTAATGTGTGCACTCTGGTAGGGTACAGTCAAGCAAAGTCATAGATGCACATTTTAAATCTTAGTAACCCTCAAAGGAGAAGGCTGTGCTCTGCTTTTTTTGATGCTCAACTACGCAGCATCGACATGAAAAGAACAGGACACCAAAGATGCTGCTTTCCAGATGCATTCACTTCAGGACTTGCTTAATTGACTGAAAGCACATTACCAAAAGTAAATTTTAACTATCATTTGGAGCTTTTAAGCCTCTTGTGAGGAGTTTAAAACACAAAACACATTTAGAAGACTGAGTCCTGCTGTGTTTTCGTGCACCACTCTGGCTGGGTAAAGATTGAGCACAATAAAGCATATAGCCAAACCCCACACTATGCAGGATTGCTTTGGTTAAATTATAAAAAAGGCTAAAAAACTAACTTATCCATGTCATGTTATCTGCTGAAGCTGATGATATAATTATTAAACTACTCAAAATACCAAAGCCACGTGGGTCGGCTTATATGTACTACTTTGTAAATGGAAAAAAGTATAACAGAATAAAACTGAATGAGCTCCCGATGTACTAGTGGAGCTCTGCAGTCCCCTCATTGCCTCATCCAAAGGGAAAGAGAAATTCCAAAGTAAATAGTCTGAGATTTATAGGCCTGATTGCGGAGCTGACACTTGGCCAGCAGAGCTCCTTAGCAGGCCAAAAGAGAAGTAGTCTTTTCCTCAGGTATGAAGTGGGTTGGCCAATAGCATTGACTAAGATGCGGTGAAGATATGAACAGAACTTTTACATTCCCACTTCCAGCTAAAAAAAAAAAATCCTTTGAAGTATGATCAATTGATTTCTTGAATGCTTAAAACAAGCAAACTTCGGCAGGAAATGGGATCCATATGCATGTTTTCTCATGGGTTCCTTAGAAAACAATAGTCAAAACTTAGATATGCATGTGCTTTTTATGTAATAGTCCCGGTATTTTATAGATTCTGCCACCACCCCACAAGAATGGATATTCGTACAGAGGACTAAAACCTGGCCCCACTGGAGTCAATGGGATTTTCAGTTGCTGATTTCAACAGAACAAAGATGTGTCTCTGAAGGCTGAGATTCAACCCAGCAAGCCAATAGTATTTGGGTGGGGCATAGGAGTGGTGTTGCTCTTCCGTACAGGGATGAATTTGACCCCAAGTGAACCAAGGGGTGTTAATTCAAAATTTATCCACAAGAGGTAGAAATTGGATCAGATCTAGTAAGACAAGACAAACCTTCACTCAAAAGGGGGCATTTTCATAATTATTTTGTTTCTTTACTCCCAGAGAATGAATGACAGCCTTCCATTTTGGCCCTCACTGATCTTGGCAAACAAGTGTTTTAAGGCTATGCCCACTATCACATCAATTTCCCCAATGTCTATTTCTGTTTCGGTCTTCTACCTGAACTTTGTGGAGAGAATTTCCGAGCTATATGGTGACAAGAAGCTTAAGCAAATGTTAAATTTAGTTGAAAATGCTGGTCTATATTTCGCCAGCCAAATGTCTGGAATGAGGCAAGAAAAAAAAAAGTAGCCAGGAAAACTCGAGAACAATATTGCGTTAATTCAATTTTGCATGCCCAAGATAAAACACAGATGAATAAAACCCCCTATGTATATACCATGTGTCATTTATTCTGTAACAGAAGTTATTTTCAAGTGAGAATATTTTATGACTAGAACGTCAATACTACAATCGACCTTGTATTGTTTAATACTGGGAGGAAAAATAGCCCAAAAATCTCAAGTTACCCTGGATAATTTGGCATACCCTTTTTTTGAGGATTAAGATAATTTATTTCACATAGTGGAGTTTCATCCCAACCCAAATACATTGCAACACTTCACCACCATTTTTGCTAAATATCAAAAAGTAAATCATTTTCAACTGACTGCTCAAGAGTCTTTGTATCAGGAAAGAAACTAAAGCCAAGAGTTAAACAAAAAAAACAAGCCACAGCTATTTGTCATAAACAGCAAAGGAACACAAGGACAGGAGTGCACCAGGGTAGAAGGAAAACAACTCTAGAAGGTTGATTTAGCACACTGAAGTACAGTGGGTGTATTGTTTTTTAAATTATATAAGTTGATCTGAAAGCTTCAAGCAAACATCCATCCTGGTTGTGCTTAGAAATAAGCAGTGTAGTAGTCAGACTGATGTGACAGATACCGACTGAGGCACGTTCTTATTCCTACTTTTGTCCTCTCCCCATTAGTGTCTTAGGATAGTACTAATGAGGCTAAACTAGTCATAACACCCACCAGCCCCAACTGAACTCCAGGTGCCATTGTTGTAAGCACTATATAAACACATAGTAAGAGACAATCCCAGCCCCAAAGACTTGTCTAAATAGATGACACACAAAGCTGTCTGCAACTGCAAAATATGACTTTTTAAACTCTCATGGATTATGATGCTGACCTTTTTAAAATCAGTTTATAGGTAGATAGAGGGATTGTTTATCATCAATAGTATCTGCTTTAATCTAATCCTTCCAAGTCTAAATTATGGAGCATAGTGGGACTGAATTTTGTCTTTTTTTCCTAATGCAACATTTAAAAAATAAAATAAATTACACTCTCCTAGACTAGAGGGATATTGCATTTGTTTAAAGAAAACAAACTGAAAACAATTGTGAGTTGCCTCATTTCCTCTCTTAAATGTTGCCTTTTTGAAGCCCTACTGGTATTGGTTGATGTCTATTGCATCCAGTGTAGCAACAACCTACATTGGCAACAATATTACTAGCCACAAACATGGACTGCCTACAGTCCCACAGACAGAGGTTCTTAGTTGTTGACCAAAGCAGTCACACTTAGTTTATTATTAATGCTTAAGCCAGTGAGTGAAAAAGTGAAGTTACAGCTTGATTCTAAGCAGAGAGCTGTTAAAGCTCTGCAATCTCAATTAAATCTACACTACCTTTCTCTCAATTCTTCAAAGTAATTTTTTGTTGGCACATCTTCCTTTGGACTGAAATTCACCCTTTGTTCAGGGCCAGTACAAGACTTATGCACTGCTGAAGTCCCATTTAAGCCTTCGGAGAGGCCCAAACCTGCAGATGCTCACAGCCACAATAAAAGTCTAGTCATACCAGTTAACTTCAATGGGACTACTCCCGTGTAAAGTTACATACGTGTAAATGTCTTCAGGATAAGAACCTAAAAGCCGGATTTTTCTCCTGTTGAAGTCAATTGGAGTAGGACATGACCCTAAAACATATTTTTATATCAGGAAAATGTGGTCTATTGGGACAGTAACTGTACCCTGTAAATTTATCTGTTTCCTTAGCCTGGTAAAGTAGATCCTCTGTAATGCTCATTAGAGATCCCCAGGATGGCCTCTGTGTTGTTTGTACAACCCCTAGCACAATGATGTTCTGGGCCATGATGAGGGCTTGTAGGTGCTATAGTAATACCAACGACAACAAACTAAGCCTGTAAATTTTTGAAGATTTGACTAAGTCTCTTTTCCTAATTAATAAACTAGTCCCAACCCACATTCAGTGTCCCCCAGCAGAAGAAAGCACTGGAGTTCCTTCCAAGGCTGAAGAACAATCAATGACTATGGCTTCTAAAGTGCTATGGGAACACATCTGTTAAATAGATGATTAAATATTTCTCCTTGGATGAAACCCTTGTGCCCGACAGATTTTCTGTTGATTTGTTTAAGGCCTGCTCCTAGCCACTCCCTCGGTCTTTGATGTTAAGCAGGAGTGGTGTAACTATGAAGACTTGAGGGATGAATGTAACCTCAAATGACTACGTGCACTGGCTGTACACCTCTGGAATTTATAGTCAGCCATTATTAAAAAGAGGCACAGAATGATGCAATTAACACCAGTCCAAAAACCCACACAACAACAAAAACAGATAGTTATGAAGATTTAAGAATATTTGCTTCTAGACCTCATGAGAAAGTCTTTAAAATAATATCTGACAAAAGGGAAAATGGATCTCAGTTGATAGAAAATAGGACATGGAGTCTTTTAGAAAAGATTTCACAACTAACAAATTGTCAGGTTATTGGGGCAGGGATAATTTTTTTGTTCTGTGGTTGTACAGCACCTAGCACAATGGGACTAGATGACTAGGGCTCCTAGATGCTATGGTAATAAAAAAAGAAAATAAATGTTAATAAATGCTGTTTCTGCTTGTTAATCAGTTGAATGCCTAAAGAAATGGTTCTCATTCAATGCTTCACTAAATAGAAATACAAAACCCAGAAGGTATTTCCAGAAGGGGTCTATATGGCAGGAGTGGGGAGATAGGATGGAGTTCAATGATGATATATCAATATGAATGTAATTCAGCAATGGTGACATTATAGAAATTATACAGGTACTCCATTGATGGGGTCCACACTCAAGGAGCCAAATCCTCATTGGCATAGTCCCGTTGGCATAAGGCAGTGACTTTCAATTTACACCAGCTGTTGATCTGGTACATAGACTAACTAGATTAAATGAAGCACTTGTTAAAAACTTCGTTCTGAAGTTAAAAAACCCTAGACAAATTTGCAACATAAATTAGGATACATTCATGTATTTGGAGAAAGATAACATGGAAAATAAAGTCTACTTCTGTTTAGAATCAAGAAAGCAATCCCATCTGCATTTAATAATGTTCCGTAATAAGAAGGACATCCTACCATGGTTAAAGTGAACAACAAAAAGGAATGAAAATGTAAAAATATTTCTTAAATATTTTTTGGGTTTTTGATAAGTTTTATTCTCCCTACTCTATTTTCCATCTGGATGGGCTGCTATGGCATGTTTTGTCTTCTGACTTGAGACACTTCCTTCTAATATTTGAACTAAGGTAAGGAAAGTATGCACAAGGCAGGAGTCTTCCTTTCCAATGGAAATATCCTTCCAATAAAAATTGTCTGAAAGACCTGAGGTACTTTCAAGAAAAATATTTTAGAGACTTTTTTTTTAAAAAAAACAAAATAAAACACAGTTTACGTATCTCTTGGCTGGGGACTGTGTTTGAGGAGTTGTGAAGTTAGAACACAAAGAAAAAGGAGACAGAAGCTGCCTTTTTTGACAGAATCAAAGCACAGCAAACGGAAACACTGTAAGTGGCACCAATTCATCGCCAAGACCTTTTGCTTTTATAAAAAAAAAAAGCTGTAAAGCAGGAGGAAAGCAAGTAGTAAGAAAACCCATTATGTGCACCATGCACCATCAGTGAGAAAATGAACGAACAATACAAGGTTTTGCCAGTTTCATGACAGAGAGTGAGACAAAATTTTATGACAAAAGGGAGGACCCATAACACCCTGGGATTGTAACAGAGACTCAGAACAATACATGGTTTCAACCTAAGATCACATGAAAGTACTGGAGAGTCCTGTTTGGCTTTCTAATTGCTACTTCTGGAGGACCCAACCCCTGCCCCCAAATAATTGTTAAAGCAATCCAGTAAAACCTCCATTTAACGGACTAATTCGGGCAAGGGGGTGTCCGTTAAATCAAAAAGTCCATTATTTAATAATAATAATAATAAAAAAAAAACAAGCTGTCGGAGCAGCAGCCCGCCCGCCACAGGGTCGGGGCGGCAGCTCCACAGCCCGCCCGCTGCCAGGGCGGCGGGCGGCAGCCGGCAGGCAGCCAGCCCACCCGCTGCCGGGTCCCGGGTGGGAGCCGGCAGCCAGCCCGCCAGCGGCTGGGACTGGGGCGGGAGCCGGCAGCCAGCTGCCTGCGAAGGGGACCGGGGCCGCAGCCGGGAGGGGTCGCGGTCTGATATGGATCAGAAATTTTGTCTGTTGCATCCGAAGTCCGTTAAATCAAGGTCCTTTAAATCGAGGTTTTACTGTACAGTAAACCCTCGATTTAATGGACCCCGATTTAACGGACTTCGGATGCAACGGACAAAATTTCCGATGCATCCGAAATCCGTTATTGGGGGCTGCCGGCTCCCACCCCAGGGAGCCGGCTGGGTTGACAGCTCCCGCCCGGCTCCCCGCAGCGGGGACCCCTGCAGGAGCTGTCAAACCCCCCCGCCTCCCCCCGCCCGGCTCCCCGCAACGGGGAGGGGGGGGACGTTTGAGAGCTCCCGCCCGGCTCCCCGCAGCGGGAAGCCGGGCGGGGGGTTTGACAGCTCCCGCCGGGCTTCCCGCTGGGGGGAGCCGAGCGGGAGCTGTCAACCCCCCCGCCCGGCTCCTCGCAACGGGGAGCCGGGCGGGGGGGCATTTGAGAGCCTCTGCTCGGCTCCCCGCAGCGGGAAGCCGGGCGGGGGGTTTGAGAGCTCCCGCTCGGCTCCCCCCAGCGGGAAGCCGGGCGGGAGCTGTCAACCCCCCCCCACCCGGCTCCCCGCAACGGGGAGCCGGGCGGGGGGGGGCGTTTGAGAGCTCCCGCCCGGCTCCCCGCAGCGGGAAGCCGGGCGGGGAGTTTGACAGCTCCCGCCGGGCTTCCCGCTGGGGGGAGCCGGGCGGGAGCTGTCAACCCCCCCGCCCGGCTCCTCGCAGCGGGGAGACGGACGGACGGGGGGGTTTTGAGAGCTCCTGCCCGGCTCCCCGCAGCGGGAAGCCAGGCGGGAGCTGTCAAACCCCACCCCCCCCCGCCCGGCTCCCCGCAGCGGGGAGCCGGGAGGGTGTGGGGTGGGCTGACTCACGGCTCCATATAACGGACTAATTCGGGCGAGGGGGTGTCCGTTGTCACCCGAAAGTCCGTTATTTAATAATTTTAAAAAATTATTAAATAACGGACTTTCGGTTTTAACGGACACCCCCTCGCCCGAATTAGTCCATTATATCGAGGTTTCACTGTACTGACAAAGCTGGAAGGGCTAGATTAGATTTAACTGCTATGATTACAGGTATTTGCAGTCACTCAGAAACAAAGCCATGGGGGAGGTGCAGTATAAAGAATAGTATTTTTTTTTCCTTCTGGAGATTTTTTGATCTTGAGGCTTCTGGGTGTGATGGCCTGGCTTGTCAAATGTTAATTGCTCTTGACTGTTGACTCAGCCTTTAAACCTCTTCCACCTATTAATTGCACCACTTAGGATCTCTGCAGAGGTCATCTGTCATCACATGACAAAATAGTCTGATTCAGTCAAGATTGGCTAAAAGCAGATACATTTAAAGCAGCAAGAGGAAACAGAAAATAGAATGTTGCGGTTCCTTCAATTCTTAAAATGGACTAGTTCAATACAATCTAAAAACTTGGCTAGTTATGATTTAAAGGGCTCAGTATTGAAATACATCAAGATCTACAAATGACTACTTTACAATGGTTCTCTTGATTATTTCATTTGTTCTTTAGCCCCCTTTCCCTGTTCATTCACCACAATTTTTGAGGTGGATTCCTTGACTTTTGTATATTTTCCTTTGAACATGAAGAGTAACAAAACAATGACAGGTTTAAGATTAGCAGCCCTGTTAGTCTGTATCTGTAAAGAAAACAAGGAACACTTGGGGCACCTTAGAGACTAACCAGTTTATTTAGGATTGGTATGGTAATTTCTAACTTTTTATGCTTTGTGTATATACAAATGCATCTTACTTCTTCGGATGCATAGAATAGAACACACAGAAGTGGGCTATAGCCCACAAAAGCTTATGCTGAAATAAATTGGTTAGTCTCTAAAAAACTATTGAAGTGTTTTCTAACTGGCTGCAGTTGAATGCAGCAACGGCTGCTTTTAAGCAGCCTGCCAGAACAATGTCTCTATGCTGATAGACAGGCAGACAGCACCACACTCTGAGCAACTGACATATTTCAAGTTGATAGAGTTTTATATTTCTTTTCCCCTTGGGGGGATGGGGGAAGGGAGGGGAAGAACACCTTTCAGACTACTTCCTTTAACTTCAGTGAGGTAGGCTTACACATTTAATGTCAGTTTGCCATGACCTCTCCTTTCCCACCCAATATAAATTAAGGGCCTAATTCTGATGCCCTTCTACTACCTAAATTCTTATTAACATCAACAGGAGTTTGTCTGGGGAAAAAAATGAAGTGGACCACCAATGAGATTTCCAATAACTAGTATAACCTCCCAAAAGATGAAAATCCAAGGCTAAGCTTGCAAACCCCTTACTCATGTGAGTAGGTTTATTGTGTTTAGTGGGACTATTCATAGGAATAAGAGTTAGCAGGATGGGCTCCAATCCCAGTGGCCAGGACCCAGGCAGTGAGTGAGCCACTGAAAATCAGCTTGCGTGCAGTTCGGCATGCGTGCCATAGGTTGCCTACCCCTGAACTAAAGTGTCATACAGATTATAGTCTAATGGGAAGGGGAAAAAAAGGTGTGTTGGGGGGAGGGAAGGAGAGTAAACGTAATGACCCCCATGCGAATGGTGAATAAATCAACCCCAGAGCTTCAGTACAAAGAACTCTACTAGGTAAACTGAATAAATAATTTCATTAGCTTCAGCTGCAAGGGTCGGTTATCCTCCTGTGAACGAGTCATGGAAGGAGGAGACGACAACATATTTCACCTGTATGTGCAAGCGGGGGGGGGGGGGGGGGGAGTGGCCCGGAATGAGAGGAAAAGGTGCAAAAAACATGCATCATTTCAGTGTTGGTATTTGTTTTAATTAAAAAAGGAATAGTACATTAGTACATGGACTTACAGAGTGACTTCGGCATAGAATGTTGAAGTGATTTGCACAGAGTTTCCCCACTTCTAAAAAGGAGATACTTGGGGAGGGGGGGAGAGGGAGGAGAAATACATCAAGATCTACAAATGACTACTTTATAAGAACACTGTTGCTATGTGCAGATACCAGCAACTTCAGAGTTACCCAAAGCAGCACAAAGAATGCAAAAAGAAGAAGATCCTGAACATTAAAAACATAAAAAGTTAAGAGGTCATGGGGGGGGGGGGGAGGAGGAGAGACGAGCCATAGGCAAGATAGGGCTTAGATGCTCTCCTACCTTTCTTGCTATAGAATATCTGCCCATTCTTCCTTTGGAAGGGTTATCCAGACAGGGCTTGATCCAATCCCAAAGTGAACAGAAAGATTCAGCAAAGAAAAAGAGTGAGAGACAAACATTAAGCACTTAGAATGGGTAATGAAATAAAGAGAGTGATTTAGAAATCGGTCAAAAACTAGGGGAGAGAAGGAGAACACCCTCCCCCACATAGTTTCACAAGGAATTTTGAATCCTTTGAAATAAAGTAAATAAATAAAAATGCCAATGGACCAATGTATAATAATCTTCTTTCAAAAACAATGAAAAGTTATAGAAAACGATCAGAATTTTGTTTACCAAACATTCAATATTTAAAAAAAAAATTTAAAAGGCAACATTTTTCACACAAACAAGGTTCAACAATGTTGACAACTTTAGTGAAAATTTCTTTTTGAAGAAGGCATCATCTTTCAAGGAAAAAACCCTGTTCATTAAGAACACACAGAGTAACTCCCTTTCATTAGTTAGCTGCACAAATTGTAGTTTTTCTGAGTTGTACAAAATTCATACATAAAGACACACCTCATATAGTGTCAGCAACTACAGACATCTCTAAACTGAAGGTTTTCCATGAGGTATCATGAAAGCTTCGCCACTGCACGATCATACCCAAAGGCCCCAATTCAGCAAAGCACTTAAATAAGTGCCAAAAATCACATTGAAGTCAATGGGACTTAAGCATGTGCTTTAATGTTTTGCTGAATAGGGATGGACAACTAAACTTTTATATATTTAGTACCAGCAATTTAATCCTAATTTTAGAATTCTTACATTCAAAATCAAACTAAATTTGTTTGTTTTGACAGCGCTGTTTCTTTGCTATATTGTGTCAGATACTGTAAGCAACTAGATACATTTGAGATCTTAAAGCTCCTAGGAGAGGGAGTGGGAGTTCAGAGTCATGAAACAAATTCACCATGTAGATTATGTTTGCTAACATACTTTCATTATTTTAATGATTTACAGAGTTCTTTTTTCTAACAATTAAATCCTCTTTAGTTACTTTCAAGAATGACTTAGAATCATTCTTGGAAAGATTAATGGATATGCACTACGCTAAATTAACAACCCACAATAATGATATTATACTCTTCTATAATTACATCCAAAATTGCAGTAAAAGAATGTTTAAAGGCTTAACTTTGCAGCTTTAACATAAGAACTAGTATTAAAGTGGTTTGTTTTTCCTGTTTGGCCCCTTGTGCATATTCATTATGATACAGTTCTCCTAGTTCTGCCACAGATCCATCTTATGAGCTTGGGGAAGTGATTTAGCCAATCTGCAAAATAGATAGTATACGTATCTGATGTACCTCACAGAAGAGTTGTGTTGCATCATCCTTGTAAAATCTTTGAGGTCCATACGTAGAAAGTGCTTTCTATAATCTGATTAAGTATTATTACTACTTTCTGTTCTAATTTGAGAGGCCAGTAAGAGGGGCATATGTTCCACCCAAGGGTTTGCCATCTTGCTCCTCTCCATTCATGTTTTGTTTGCTTAAGTACTACTTCTTTATGGGTGATCCCTGCATCCTGAACCATTTGGCTGAAGAAGAAAATCCAAAATGGAGGACATTTCATTTTCAGAACACTCTCTCTCTCTCTCTCCTGGGTGATGTGAATTAAGCCAAGCGGTCACAGCCCTATGGGCTTGAGAGAGCCTGGGCTCCCCATTTTGGCACCTACAGAAGAGCTCAGCACGCTGGAAAGAACCTAACAGAGAAGCTTTGTCTTTAGTGATCCCTTCTTATTTAAGGAATAGTCAAAAAAAGTTGTTGACAGTGAGTTTGCTGTGGGAGATGCCTTACACTGAGGCCTTCTTCCCTCTCTCACATACACCCTGAGGTCCCTGCTAAACTGGAAAGGGGGAGCTTTAAGCTGGAGAAAACCAGCCCCAGGTTGATCCTTCCCTAGGTTCCTTTTGCTCCCCAGGTTTTTTAACCTGTGTCTGGTCCTCCAGCTGCCTTTGCCCCACTGTCCTTTTACCCTCCCTGACGTGGGATGATCTGAGGGGCCTGGAGAAGGGGGTCAGAGCAGCTGGGGGATGTGCACAACCACTTCACTGCTTGACCTGCTCCCTGTGGGTTGCTGGAAGTTGTGGGAGGCTCCTGTGACCCACCAGAGGCTTGACAGAACACCAGTGGGTACCCTGCTCCTGGCTATTAGTTGGACTGAACCCAAGCATCCCTACCCACTTCCATCACCTCAGGGTTGGGGGTGGGGGGAAAACAAGAACCGCAGGCCTAGTTTTCAAGGCAGCAGCAGGAGACACTGTTGCAGCCCTCTCAACCCACCACAGTACCCACCACGCTGGGCTCCAGTCACCTTTTTCCCTCCCTACCCCAACAGCGACCCTTTATTCACACACACCCTTCATTCTCACAGACCTACCCTAGGGCATACCCCTGGAGTATTCTGGAAGGGAGTAGTGGCCATTCCCACTTTCCCTAAGCTTCTGGGGTTGCCTGTCTCATCACCCCGTAATCCTCCTTCCTTGGGCTGGGGGAGGAGCACTGCCCCCTACTCCATAGGAAGAATCTCTCTTCAGGGCAGGACCAGACCTTTCCCCTCCTGTTGGGGTGGAGGCCCAGTCCAATGCACACTGAGCCTGGCGGGTTCACCTCTTAGAGATGGAGAGTCCTGCCTCGCATCGTATGGTCTCTCCACCAAGGGAACCCCAGTCTCTGATCTGCACAAGGGGGGGGGGGGGTCGACCCAAGATAAGCAACTTCAGCTACATGAATAATGTAGCTGAAGTTGGCTTAGGCTGACTTACCTGCCGTCCTCACAGTGGTCGACAGCAGGCTCCCCTGTCGACTCAGCCTTGCGCCTCTTGGCGAGCTGGAGTTCCGGAGTCGACGGGAGTGCCTCTAGGGATCAATTTATTGCATCTTAACGAGACGTGATAAATCGATCCCCAATACATGATCTCTACCCACCAATCCAGCGGGTAGTGAAGACATACAAGAAGGCAGGGCCTTAGTGGTAGCAAACATACATATGAACAGGACCCTCCTTCACAGGGTCTAGGAGCTGGTAGGCTCCATATATACCTGGCCTGAGCAGGATGATGACAAAAACATCTCTGCCCTGAAATATGCCTTGTTTTGGGCATAGTGCTGGGTTCAGTACACTTTACTGTGTCAGCACCATGACCAAAGGACCCCCAATTCTCTGTTGGGACCAAGTTGCACTTTGCAAAGAGGTGCCGGGGGGGTGGGGGGGGAGGGGGAGAGAAGAACAGCTTTAGCTGCCTTTGCGCTTATCTGTATTTTCAGGCCATCCTTCCCAGCCCTCGGCATAAAGTAAAGGAGCTAGCTGGACTCCTAATTTTCATTTGGCTGTAATGGCCTCCTAAATGCTGTTCCGCAGCCAAGAGTGCCCTGGTCATGCCTCCTCATACATGATGGGGTGGTGAAGAGCTATTTTGACACCTCACTACCAGCTGAGGGAACCTCCTTGCTCAAAGCGTTCCCTGGAGTGGAGCTTGAGGCCTGGGGGAAGTAAGGGAAAATACAAGCAGGCCCAACGTTTGTAATGGACATTTTGACACTGGAAGCCAAACCACAAATATTAAAATACCCAGTAAAGCATAGCCTAGAGAGACACTTTCCACTGCCTCAAATCCTCTATGGCCACACCCTACTCCCAAAGATCTGTTCTTCCCCAGGAAACTCCCAGTTCTCTGAATCTCTATGTCCCACCAATAATGCAGCCAATACAGAAGGGAAGTGAGCTGTTTGGACATTCAATTATAGCTAAGAACGAGGACTGAGACATGTATTCAAGCCCCTGTGTACACTGTAGTCACACAATTCACCCTGTGATGCAGATTTCTGCTCCAGTCAGAGCTTTTCTTTTTTTTAAGAAAGTTACATTTTCAGCCCCCATTATGGTGAAGAAAACACACACATGGGCCGAGTCTATCCAATGTAGTGATGTTTACCTGAGCTCATAGATCGCTTAATACAAAAGATCTGTGAGGGGTGAAGCAGCCAGTTCCTCTCGATGGGGTATTAACACAAAAATGAGAACTTAATCAATCAGCACGGCTAACTATTTCACTGCTTATTCTTTTAGAATGAGAATTCAGCTAATGTGCTTATCCCAGAAATCCTAATTTTCTTCCCCCACCTGCCCAGCCCAAGGCATCCCATATCTAGTTACTGGGACTTCTGCAGTGCAGATATGCACTTACAATACCAGCACCTGTGGCACAGTTCAGCCTGAAAGGGGGGTGGAGGGTGGGGGGAAAGACAGCCATGGTGTAAAGGAAACTGGATTTAGGGACTACTGTGTTAAGTGTATTATTCACTTTTATGTCTAAGTAAATCTTCCTAGGAAAGCACATATGAAGCTCCCAAAAAAGGTTTTCACCAAAGATGCAAAATCCAGAGATCTTGCTTCAGAATTTAGGTTCATCTTGCTGCAGAGGACAAGGCGCTTTGGCTAAGATACAGGATTTCTGGTATGAAAATATCATTAGCAGATTTGTGTGCAATTATTCCCTTTTCTCTATCTCTGCAGGTCATGGCTATGCTGCTAGACCCTGTGCAGCTGCTGGCAGTGGCTGTAACAGTTTACCTAGAGCTAGTGAGATCCATTCAAGGGGGCGCCTATTATGGGATCAAGCAGCTACCACCCCAAATACCACAATATCAGGCCCTTGGACAACAAGTACCTCACATGCCACTGGGCAAAGAAGGCATTCCAATGCAGCACATGGGCAAAGAGGTGCCACACATGCAATATGGAAAAGAATACCCTCACCTGCCTCACTACATGAAAGAGATCCCACAGTTGCCTATGCTCGGCAAGGAAATGGTGCCAAAGAGAGACAAAGGTAAACATAGGAATTGATCCACACTGCTCAGATCCACAGGGCCCAACACTGGGTTAATGTTTTAGGAGCCATAATTACTGTAGTACCTAACTGCAGACAAATAACGGTCATAAAACATCACTGCCCATTGCTTCTACAGACAGGAGCTTACACAGCCTGGCACGCACCCTGAGTGGATGGCCAGGTTTCTGCCACAGAAGAGCATGTTCGGGTACACGCCCAATGAATGTGGCAGAATCTGTTTGTGGCAAGCATGAGGAGGGGCAAGCACCAGCTCAGTGTCACGGTGTGGCCCAGCTACCCCTCCATTATGACAGGGACAGTGGGGGGCAAATTTGAGTGAGTGGCATTGCAACCTGGCACACAGGCTGGCAGCAACCTCAGTCAGGGTTGGCCTGGCCACCCCAGCTGCCTCGTTTGCCTATAACAAGAGCAGCCCAATAACTGCTTTCCCCAGGGAGAGAGATATAACCAAGATCACACACTCCTAGAGGCCCCCTCACGGCCAGGCACAGTACAACAGCTCACTCACTGGGCTAGCCCCAATAGTCACTCCAGCGCTGTGGCAGTTTCTCTGTAAGTAGCTCAGACCTCTGGCTCAGTCCCCATATCCAGCCCCCCTCCCCTCCCCTTCCCCCCCCCCCCCCCGAACTCTAAACAGTCCCAAACAAGCCTCTTAAACAAACAAAAGACCTTCCACCTCTCTAGGGCACTTCTGTCAGGGCAATGGGGAACCCAGTCCCACCCTGTACTCTAGCTTCCAGCCTAATACCCTCTACCAAACAACTAGGTCTGTTCCTTTACCTGAGCAGCAGTTTTCTTTAGGCCACTTCCTATCCAGCCTTTTAACGTCTCCTCTTGGTGATTCCATCTCTTCCCTGCTTAAGCAGGATCTCTCCCAGTCCTACCAGCCTGGAGAGCTGGCCTTAAGCCCTGGGCATTCTGCCTACCACTCCCTCCAGTGCTTTTCCCAGCTGAGCTTTAGCACCACTTAAGCTTGGCTCTCATTCTATGATTGCACTCACCTTCTGCTCTTTATGGGGAACCCTCTGTAGTCAGGTTGGCTTAGCCCCAGGCCCTTCAGCCTACAAGGCAAACCATCCTGTTACAAGGGATAATGGAGGAGGGTAGCCAATCAGCAGGGAATTTCTGTGTGAACTGGTATGTTTTCCCTGCAGACCTATATAGAAAGGTCTGAAAACCTGCAGGCTATAGGGAAAAACTTGTAGTATGGGTAGGTCTGCATCTGTAAAATGGAAGTAAAACTTATCTACTGCATAGAGTGTAAAGCACTTAGTGTTTGTACAGTTCTTTGAAGATGTTAGCTATGTAAACGCTATGGGCTAGATTGGCCCTTGCTGTGTGTGTGCAGAGAATTAAGTGGGATTCAGAATGCCCTTTATATTCCTACATGGGTGGTGCACATGCGGTTTCCCTCTCACCCATGCATACGAGTGAGTGGGGAAGAGGCAGAGCTTTGACTCCACCCTCTCCAAAGCACCAGCCAGAGCAGCTGAGCAGATGCACAGGATGTTATTGTTTGCTGCTGATATACATCAACAAATCACTAACCACCAGCACCCCATTTCTGAAATGAGGGGGAAGCAAGGCAGGAATTGTGCCTCCCAGAGGTACAATTCCTTCCCTATGTTGCTACATATTTCCTCATGCACAGGACTGTGGAAAAGCTACAGTCTAGCCCTGAGTAGTTTGATGCATTGAGCCAATACAGATTATTCAATTATTGTGTATCAAATCAGTTTAGATCTTTTAAACTGAAATGGCACAACACTCAGAGACAGAAAAGAATGGGGATATGGGGTCATGAGAGGAAAAAATGAGTTAATTAGGGGCAATGGGGTAGAAAAGATTAAGAATGCCAGATTTAAGGATAATGCTAAACATATCACACTCAAATACCTTTTTTCTGATTTTTCCTTGGTTAAGTTCAATTCCTAACAATCTCACTATAAATTTTTGTATATAGCTGTTTGCCATCAGTGCTGAAATACATTAACTTACTAAAAAGTATAGACTTAAGAGAGTTGCCCAACAGAAATTTTCATATACATTAGTGAAATGAATATTTTACAAAATATGTTTACTCAACAATTTAAATAAGTGAAAGTGTTCGAATGAGATACATGTTGCCTTGTAGGCCAGGTCTACAGAAGAAACTTTTGCTGGCATAGCAGCACTGGTTGGGGATGTGTTTGTTTTTGGTTTTGTTTGGCAACACATTTGCCAGCAAAAACCTGAGTGTAGATTCAGTTATACTAGCATAAAAGTATGTTTGGCTATTTAGCTTATTTTGCTTGTCAAACCAGGAAAAGCTATCCCAAGAAAAACACTTTTTCGCTATATAAGCTGCATCTGCACTGGAAGAATTTTGTCAGGATAGTTACAATGGTATAGCCAGAGATGGAAGTAAGCCAGTACGCCCCAATATGGCATACTGGCAAGAATCGGTGCACCGTACTGGGGTGGGCCAGATTCCCCAGGGGGCAATTTAAAGGGCTCAGGGCTCCCAGAAGTGGCTGGAGCCCCAGGCCCTTTAAATTGCTACCAGACTCCCACTGCTGGAGCCCTGGGGTAGTGGCTGCAGGCCTCGGGGGGCTATTTAAAAGCTCCCCCTGCCTTTACCCCCCTGGGCCCTTTAAATAGGCCCCAGAGCCCCGCTGCTGGAGCCCTGGTAGCAGCAGCAACTGGAGGCTCCAGCAGCGGTTTAAAGGGCCAGGGACAGTAGTGGTGGCCAAGCCCTGGACTCTTTAAACCGCCTTTGGAGCCCCCAGCTGCTACTGCTACCTGGGGGGGAGGGAGAGGGCACTTACCAGTAAGGGGCTTTCTTAATGCTGTCTCTGCCCCCCCCCCCTCAAGCCCTGCCCCTTCCGGGGGCCAGAGCCGGCACCAAGCCCATCCTGTACCAGTAAGAACTAATTTTTACTTTCACCCCTGGGTATAGCTATACCAGCAAAACATTTAAGTGTAAACTAAGTCATCGTAAGTTATCAACTAGAGGGGTGACATATTTATAACAAAATAAAGAACTACTCATAGTTCAATTTTATTTTATTTTTGCATTTCATCACAGACTTGAAAGTTGGCCCATCTATGTAGAAAATTGGCCTAAGGTGTGGACAGCTTTTACATAAAAATTAAGGAAAGATTTTGAGGGGAAAATAACTATTTCACTTAAACTGTGAATAAAATGAAATGCGGGGTGCATGAAATCATTCAGAACTATAAAAGTGCCATGCTTAATTCTAATCAACAACAACCGGGACCATGAGCTGGTGGTACCTACTGTATCTACCACAAATCCAAGCAATATCTAAATAAGACCAAGCTATTTAAACTGCATACATGATTTTCAATAAAGGTAAAATTATGGTTCATCTCTCTTTCTTTTCTTAAAAACAGAAATTCCATTAGCCAGTTTGAGAGGTGAGCAAGGTCCCCCTGGTGAGCCTGGACCAAGAGGGCCACCAGGGCCAGCAGGGCCCCCAGGATTACCAGGTCATGGCGTGCCAGGAGCCAAAGGAAAACCAGGTCCACAAGGATATCCAGGAATAGGCAAACCAGGTATGCCTGGAATGCCTGGAAAACCAGGAGCAATGGGGCTCCCTGGGTCAAGAGGTGAGATGGGACCAAAGGGAGAGATTGGGCCGATGGGAATACCAGGGTCACAGGGACCCCCAGGGCCTTCTGGACTGCCTGGAATAGGAAAACCAGGCGGTCAAGGATTACCAGGACAACCAGGAGTAAAGGGTGAACCAGGAATGAAAGGACCACCAGGACTCTCGGGGCTTCAAGGGCCTAAAGGGGAAAAAGGCATTGGGATTCCAGGTTTACCAGGGTTAAAAGGTCCACCTGGGTTACCTGGCCCTCCAGGTCCAGTTGGACTCCCAGGGATAGGCAAACCAGGAATGACTGGGTTTCCAGGACCACAGGGACCTATAGGTAAACCAGGACTTCCAGGTGAACGAGGGCTACAAGGTCTTTTTGGGGCACCTGGGATTCAAGGTCCACCTGGCCTTCCAGGTGTTGGAAAACCAGGCCAAGATGGAATTCCAGGCCAGCCTGGATTCCCAGGTGGAAAGGGGGAACAAGGCTTGCCAGGTTTACCAGGGCCCCCAGGCCTACCAGGGATTGGGAAACCAGGATTTCCTGGGCCTAAAGGTGATCGTGGCATGGGTGGCTTCCCTGGAGCACTGGGGCCTAAAGGTGAGAAAGGGCACATGGGTCCCCCTGGCATGGGTGGGCCTCCCGGGGAGCCTGGTCAACCAGGATTACCAGGAGCAATGGGGCCACCTGGTGCTGTTGGTTTCCCAGGAGCAAAAGGAGAAGGTGGACCTGTAGGGCCTCAAGGACCTATTGGTCCAAAAGGTGAACCTGGCCTACAAGGTTTCCCAGGAAAGCCAGGTTTTCCTGGGGAAGTAGGACCCCCGGGTCTTAGAGGATTACCTGGTCCAATGGGGCCAAAGGGAGAAGCTGGTCACAAAGGTTTGCCAGGCCTGCCTGGGGTTCCTGGGCAATTAGGACCTAAAGGGGAACCTGGAATCCCCGGTGATCAAGGCCATCAAGGTCCATCTGGAATCCCAGGTATCGCAGGACCCAGCGGCCCAATCGGACCACCTGGACTTCCAGGAGCTAAAGGAGAACCAGGTGTACCTGGTCCACCAGGCTTTCCAGGAGTAGGGAAACCTGGCATTTCAGGGCTGCAAGGACCACCAGGAAAACCTGGGGCACTTGGTCCACCTGGCCAGCCAGGTCTTCAGGGTCCTCCAGGGCCTCCAGGCCCACCTGGTCCTCCAGTAATAATCCCACCCACCCCACCAGCCATTGGACAATATTTGCCAGAGATGGGGCCTGGCATTGATGGAGTGAAGACCCCACCTGGCTATATGGGCAAGAAAGGCAAGAACGGTGGCGCTGTCTACCAAATGCCTGCATTCACGGCAGAACTCACCACACCCTTCCCGCGGGTCGGAGTGCCTGTGAAATTCGACAAGCTTCTCTACAATGGCAGGCAGAACTATAACCCACAGACTGGTATCTTCACCTGTGAGATCCCTGGGATTTACTACTTTGCCTACCATGTTCACTGTAAAGGGGCCAGCGTCTGGGTAGCTTTGTACAAGAACAATGAGCCACTGATGTATACATACGATGAATATAAAAAAGGCTTCCTGGATCAGGCTTCTGGAAGCACCGTCATTCAGCTGATGCCTGGAGACAAAGTTTATATTCAGATGCCATCTGAACAGGCAGCGGGACTCTATGCTGGGCAATATGTTCACTCGTCTTTCTCAGGATATTTATTGTATCCTATATAAAAACAACACAAAACAAACAAAACCCCCAAACAAAATCACAACTCTTTTCCTCTGCTTCAAATTTTTATACCATTGAAAGATACATTGACTGACAGTTTTTGATCCCTCTTGTACAACAAATAAAACAAAGTTTCACATTATGCACAGCTTGTTATAAAAATGGTATGGTGAACATATTTTATGATGTGTATCAGGTTCATAACAGTTGTTCTGTATCCAATGGGGACATATTAGCTGTACATTATATATTTCTGTGATACCATACTTCATTTCATTCACAGTAACACAGTATTAAGGGTCAAATCTTGCATACATCGCTCTTTCCTGTTGCCTATTTAACTGAACATTGATCTAAAGTGTGAGATGAAAAGATAACCTAAAATAAACAGAATGGGTCAGTATGAATTATCTGATATATAAAGTTTGAGTAATTTTTTTAAAAAGCAGGTTTTATCTAAACCTGTACCATAAGCAAAGATTCTCTTAGCTGAAATCCTTATTTTCCCTACATGCAGTATCACAGGACAGTATCTTCTAATAACACACTTAGAACATAAAAATGGTCATAATGGGTCATACCAGAGGTCCATCCAATTCAGTATCCAGTCTTCCAACAACGGCCAATGCCAGGTGCTCCAGAGTGAGTGAACCTAACAGGTAATGATCAAGTGATCTCTCTCTCCTGCCATCCATCAGCACCCTCTGACATACAGAGGCTAGGGACACCATTCCTTATCCATCCTGGCTAATAGCCATTAATGGACTTAACCTCCATGAATGTATCCGGTTCTCTTTTAAACCCTGTTATAGTCCTAGCTTTCACAACCTCCTCAGGCAAGGAGTTCCATAGGTTGACTGTGTACTGTGTGAAGAACAACTTCCGTTTATTTGTTTTAAACCTGCTGCCCATGAATGTCATTTGGTGGCCCCTAGTTCTTCCACTTAAGATGGAAAAGAATGTTAGCACAAGAGAATTTTAATTCACTGCTAACGGAGGGCTTTATCCAAACAATCATTGGAATCGAAAGGAAAATTGCCATTGACTTCAGTGGACAATAGATCAACCCCTAGTACTACAGCATTGAAGAAGCCTCCATATATATATTTGCAAAGCCAAAGGTAGACATGGTAGACCTGAGATATGGTTTTAGTCTAATGAATTTAGGGATGTTATGCCAAATTATTAAAATAATGTAGCATTTTGGCCAACGAACGTCAGTGCAGTATAAAGACACGCGCTTTCCCATACCTTTGCTAAGAAACTGCATTCTGTTTGGCTTTCAAGAGAATGCACTTGTTCTTGGAGTCAGCCAAAAGTAGCTTGTTAATGAACATACGGCAAAAGTGGCACTTGCCCTGTTTGCTAAATAATAAATAAATTGGTTTGAGGTTGTCCAATATTTTTCATCAGTAATAAGGATCAAGCAAACTTTTACTTTTGTCTCATTTCCATTGTGTGTGGGTGCTGAGGCGTGTTGGTGGCTTCTCATATACAGGAGGTCAGACTAGGTAATCTAATGGTCCCTACTGGCCTTAAACTCTATGACTTATCTGAGAACAATTTAATGTAATGTAATAACCAATTTCCAGTTCTTCTTATTTATGTTTTGTTACCGATCGCCTAAGTTTGTATATGAGTATACATAGGCATCAAATGTGTGTGTGTGTATGTGGGGGAAGCAACATATTTACAAGGTACTGTCTGTTCAACAATGGTGCTAATCTCAGAGCAAAAAAATAAATTACTGAGCTTAATTTTAAAATATCTTAATACTGCACTTTTCACTGTTTCCCTTTTCAGTGTTGCACCTCACACTATTGCATTAGTTTAAAAGTAGGCTGAACATCTTCTGTCTCTTGTCTAATGCAACCCTATTTAATTCAAAATGAACTAGGAACTTCCATGCAGGAAAAAAAAAGATGTAACTGGTATTACCATTATTTAAATACAGTGTTTAATGCAGTGTGTTACGAACACAGCACTGCAATGACTGTAGTGCGGTGCATGATCTCAGATATTTTATGGAATGTTGGTGGCAATGGACCGTTTACCAGATGCTGGTGACTTTGGTGGGTTTCCAGGAGATGTAGGAGATGTCAATAGCAAATAATTTTTGTATTTAAATGTTTTGTACTGATTTGAAAAAAATATCTTATTAAATATCTAAAAAATAAGAGTTTCCCTTTATTAACAGAATGACTACAAAGTATGTTTGAAACACCAGATTCACATTTTGGAGCACAAAAACAAACCAGTGTGAATGATGATCTGCAAAGGACATTTTTTTTGCCCCATTTGCTATTAATCCATATGACAAAGAAACCAATGTAATCGCAGAGCATTTACCAAGTGATGGGGCCTCTAGAATCCTGAATGTGCTAATATTGCACTGAGAAAACACCACTGGCATTTCTACATAGGCCTTAATCCTGATGGCCTTGCTTGATGCTCAGCAGTGTGTCGTGGGTGTTGTGGAGGCTGAGAGAAAGAGAGAGTGAGTGTGTGTTTAAGCATAGTACTTAAACACACTATGAACTATGCACCTTGCTTGAAAACAGGTTGAAAAAAAAGGATGGAGCATAGGAAGATAGAGGATGTGCCTTCAGAGAGAGATGCTTAAGTACGATCATCATTCTGGCTGGACAATTAGTGACAGTCTCCTTTTAAGCCTTGAACCTACCACTAGGCATAAATATACAGTAGGCTGCAGAGCGTGTTGCTGAGGATGGGCCATCAGATCAAGAGTCAGGAGATTCAAATTCTGTTCCCAGATCTACCATCATAGAACAGAGACGTTTACTCACCACACTGGCATGGAGTAGGGAACAATCTGATACTGAAATAGACCAGTAGCAAATTCCTGGTTCCTTGATTGCTCAGGAGGAGACCAAAAGAACAGATTTTTAATTCTCACAGTCCATTCCCTGATGTGCTCTTGGGGCAGGGCAGTTCCTTGCCCATCGCAAAACATAATGTCACAATTTAGCACCAAATGTCAAACTAAAATGAATGGGTCCGCATATTCAGCCACGGTGGATTTTTTTCTTCTTTTTGAATATTGGGTCACACTCAGAATCCCTAAAACCACAAACTGAAGAAAGGGCTTTTTCTTTTCCAAACTCAAGTTCATGCGGGAAAAGTGAGAAAAAAGAAACAGCACTGAAGCATCAAACAATACATTCTTTAGTATTTATCTCTGTGCTTTTCCTCTAAAGTCTCTCATGAGCTTCCTCTGTCCTCAAGCTCTTCCTGTTGAGCTTCCAGACACTACTCGTGATGAACAAGATTAAAAACCCATGAAAATGTTGCCTCTAAGAGAATTTTCTTCTTTGACACGACTTACCCTCACCAACCATGACAAGATTTTGCTTTTGCTCAGCATAGAGTAGTTTGAAACCTGATTTGCAAAGTGTTGTTCTTCTCAGAAAAGTGATTTTGCCCTGCCCTTCAATTCTGAGAAAGCAAAAGCCACGTGTTCTGATAGAATGTATCATTTTTGCACTATGCTACAGCTCATGTTAACGTTAGTTACATGGATGGTACCTTCCCTCCCCATTTCTCTACCCACCACTACAAAAACTTGACATCTCTTTTGTCAAACTAAATGTGTCAACTGAACAGCAACGATAGATCCACCATACATCATTTATGTAACCCTTCTGCCCGTCAGAGTTGGCAGCAACAAGGGCCGGGTTCAGTATCCAGGGGTTCCATTCCAATAACACAATACAAAACCGGCTCGAGCCCCCACCCAGTGACCTGGGACAACCACATACCACCCCCTTGGGCACCTTTAAGAGGCAATACTTCCCCTGTCACAAGCACAGAGTCTGAGTGTACCAAAAGCCTTTTAACAACAGAGAGAAATGATGTGGCATTATACTGGTGAAACATCACAAACAGGATTCATAAAACAAACCACGAACCAGAAACACCCCCCCCCCCCCCACAGCAAATGGGCTGTGTCCTTTAACTTTGGTTCTTGAGTCCCACAACCCAAAAGTCCAGCAACCCAAAAGTCTCTGGGCAGTGGAGCCCCAGAGTTCAAAAGTTCATCTGCAGAGTTTTGCACACACCCCCCCCAACCGGGGTAGAAATGGGGGAAGGTTTTAAGGGGCACCTTACGTGGTCCAAGGCCGACTGCCCCACCTCTCTGTGGGATTCTGCTGCAGCCTTCACCTCAAGCCACTCTGCTCTGCTAGCATCCCACGAGCTGCTCCACCAGCTGCTCTGTTCCACCCACTGTCCCACAAGCCACTCAGCAATAGCTTTTCAGTCCCCACTACTTAACACAGCACTCAGTGATTTCAGCACTTTAGTAAGGGAGCTCCAGCACTAGTCCAAAGTGAATTCAGCTTAGCAGTCTGTAACCAGACTCCTAATATAATCAAAATTAGCTCTGATATTCCACAGTGGAGAGAGGAGTAGGAGGTGCAATTGGCATTTAGGGCCCTCAGAAGAGGGCCCATACTACAACCTACAAATGCCTCTCAATTCACTTAGTTTTGAAACCCATGGCCCTTGCCTAGCAAGTGCTATATAGTTGAGGGTGAGTCATAAAATGCTAGGTACAGTTCTACTGTCCCTGATTCACATAACCAGGATAACAACTCTTTATTCATCCTGCCCCAATACCAAAGAGACTGGGGATCCCACAGCAGCCAAAGCAACCATTTGGTCAAACAGTCCGATCATGCTAGGTGGGGTGGGTGAGCCCATGGAAATGAGATTAGCCCCAAAGTCCTTTTCTACCACTCACCACCAGATGTCAGGGTAGAGCCCATTCTGACTCTGCTTACATTTACATATGCTGGAATGAGGTCTAGCACTGTGATTTGCTAAAATGTGCCTGAAGAGGGCAGTATCCTTAAAACAGATTTGTTATATGAAAAATAATCTGATTAACAATGTTCAAAACTCCACTTAGTCATTGGCTGTTAGCAGGTGTTTTGTCAAAATATAGTTTGTATAAAAGACACATAAAAATAAAGCCAAACAGCAAATCAAATCAAATAGTTATTGAAACCAGAAAAACAAAATATTGATTTTCACATACTCTTAAAATTATAGACTTTATTAAAACACAAACACACAACACCTCTACTCCCATATTTTAGATTAAGAAAATATTTAAAGGCACCATTTAGGGGTATTTGAAAAAGGGATAAGTATATTATTTGTGTACATAACAATACAAGTCACATACTAAACACTCATCATTCCAAAATAGGAATAATTCATTTTCACTTGAAATGTAATCTACAGACACATTAAACACTCACAGATTCATCCATAGTGCATTAATCTGTCATCTGCCTTTTAGTTATATCACAGAATTGCCCTTAATTGTTACAGTTGACAAAATTAAGAGAACTTTCACAACAGAGCAAACTCAGTCCATTGCTTTAAGACTCTTCTACAATGGCCAGTGAAGACTCTCATTGACTTCAGTGGTGTTCTGATTGGGGCCTTAAAGTAAATGGACTATTGCAGCTGACAGAAGGAAAATGGCACAGTGATGCTGGCACTGTACATGGAACTACAGCTTACAGTACCTTGGAATTCGGACATTGAAGACTTCAACTTCTGCCGCTGCAGATATTAAATTAAAAAGCAGCTTTTAATAATGTGGCCCATTGTAGATTCTGTACCCTCTAGACCAAATAAGAATGAAAGCGAGTCTTAGAAAAAGATCCCCTTCTACTTGCTCAATTTATTTTTCAAAAGAAAAATCTCAAGTTGAAATAACAGTGGCACAAGATGACCTTAAAACGGTGTGTTAAATTTAAAACGAGCACTGTGATTCTGATTCTCCACTACCTAGCAGCTTGTGTAGTTATTTACACCTATGCAACATGTGTGCAAAATACTACTATTCTGATTTGAAACCATATTGTGTTCACATTCCCTGGGTGTGAATGACTACACAGGGTACATGGCAGTGGAGAAACAGGTTCAATGTTTGCAGAATTCTATAAAGCCTGTATTATGCTACCAAAAAAATCTTTGTAATAATTATGTCACTGCTTAGTATCAAAGATAAAATAACTTACCCATAAATGATGCTTTCTGAAGACAGTACCCTCTGGTCTATGTATGTAGCATTCAGAGCATGTACTCTGAAAGCTTAACTTTGTTGTCTTTGCATTCCCTCAAAATCGTCTCCACCTTCCCAGTTATCACCATTTGGCGATGTGTGTATAGTCTTTAACTACACTGTCACAAACCCCAATTGTCAGTTCTTGTGGCTGAAACTTATAGCTATAAAGTTATGGGTGTCTCCAAACAAAACAAAAAAAAGTATGACAGGAACTTAAGAGGTAGGTGGATGAGAGTAGATTTATGGACAATACCAATTTGGAGAACAAGTATAGAGGAGGAACTAATCACTTCTCCAAAGCTAGGTGTTGCTATATCCCTTCTTCAGTGAGGAAGACGATGGAGAGGAAAGGAAAGAAAAAGAAATATCAGGAGACCTTCAAAAGGAGAGGGAAAATTATATATTTAATTTTGGAAAGCGATCCTGTGATATTGTCATACTAAGCTGACACTTTGATACAATTAGACACTTTGGTACAAGTCTTTACTGCCAATATACTGCCACAATGTAACAGGTTCTATACAGATACTTACAAGACCTCATGTAGTTGGACCAGAATGAGGCTGCCACGTTCCTAGTTTTATAAGGTAGAATTTTTATACTTTTGACCTAACTTTGTTTCCACAGAAGTGGGATTTTACCAATGTCTTCAAGGACAGCAGAGTTAGGCCAATGCTGATGCTGAGTGCTTTTTGAAAGCTGCACACATAGTAATTACATAAAACCCTCTCTCAATAGCCCCTAGACACACAAAAATGACGACTGTAGTTCTGATGCAACCGCCTCATGGTTTTCTTTCTGCACAGACAAACCTTTTAAATTCATTAAAATAAATGCTAGCCAGTTTCAAGAGGTCTTGTGAAAAACAATGCATCAATTTGCATACAAATTTTCAAGCAAGGGCCTAAAAATGATGGTAGTGTGAAGATGAGAAAAATAATGGAAACATGGTTAACAGAGCAAGAGCCTCAATATCACCTTCTAAAGACATTTGGAATTACTCAAAATCATCATGTCCTTACAAAATGCAGTATGATGTGGCCTCACTAGAGCCTAAGCCTGACTAATCCAACAATCTTAAACTGAGACCATGAGGGATAAAAAAAATTATAGTACTCAGCACTAAGCAGCTAAAAAAAAAAAAGAGGGCGAGGGAAAGACCCATATAATTAAAAAAATACTTTTAACAATTCTGACAGACAGAAATGGAAAATGGGCAACAGAAAATCTTTAACCACGTCACTCTAATCTAAACCAGGTATATGTTTACTTTTATATTTATGATGCAAGGAAAATATGGTCAATACTCAATGGCAAGATTCAGTCTTTTGATTCATGCCCTCGTTTCTGAAGAACACTCCTAGTTTGTTAGATTAATCTCTCTTCTAATTAATATATGCTGCTGTGGAATATTGGATTATTTTATCTGCTTTCAAAATTTCTTTGAAGCATACTTCGTTGTGATTTTCTGATTCCTAGAAGATTGATGAGTTAACCACAGAGTTTTAAAATGTATCTTCTCTAATCTACTTTATAGGATGATTAGAATGGAATTTTACATTGTCACTTAGGCCTTCAGAGATCCTGGTGACATTCTCAAGCAGATTTCACTTAGAGTTACCATGGACTTCTCCGAAACAATATATGACTAGGCTGACCATACGTCCCGTTTTGAACGGGACAGTCCCGTTTTTTTCATGTTTTTGAACCGTCCCGTCTTTTTGTCAAAAATATCAATTTTGTCCCATTTTTGGGGCAGGTCCCAAGCTGCTTTCTAGGGGGAGGTTCTTTCTTTGCAGGACTCCCAAGAGCTCAGGTGAAGAATCTTGCTACCTAAGGACAAGTATCAGATGTCAAAATCTCCATGAGCAAACTGCGCTCATCGGAGATTTTGACATCTGATACTAGTCCTTAGGTAGGGAGAGGAGGCAGCGGACGGAGGGAGAGAGCAGGGAGGAAGGGAGGGATGGAGAAGGGGGATGGAGAGAAGGGAGGGATGGAGAGAAGGAGGGAAGGAGGAATAGTGAGAAGAGGAGGCAGCGGGCGGCGGGCTGAAGCCGATGGCGGAGTGGAGCTGCAGCCGGGGACCGAGCGTGCCGGCGGGGTGGGGGGGGGGGCCTGCCGGCCGGGTTTTAGGACTCATAATCACATACATTCAGTTATGTGATTATGAGTCATAAAACGTCCGGCCGGCAGCAAGCGGCGGGCTGAAGCCGACTGTGGAGCAGAGCTGTCCGGAGCCGCAGCCGGGGGCCGAGCGCGCCGGCGGCAGCGGGGGAGGGGGGGAGAGGGCAGACGTTTTATTCTAACTTCCTGAATTGGTTGATGTATGTCTCAGATGTGCCTTGCTCACAATGTCAAGAAACATAGAAGATGATTAGTGCATGTGATGATCTCTTGGTGCTCTTGAAACCCTTCCCAGTTACCTGTTACAGTGAGGGGAATTGTGCTGTTTTGGAAAATACACTTTCATCTTTGGGAGAAGAAGAAGTGCCAAGGCTTCTGGGGTGTGTGTGTTTGGGGAGGGGAGGGAAATCTATGCATCAGAGACATTTTGTTTGAAAGACATTTTAATTTACAAACTCAAGATCCTAGTTCATATTCATTGGGGTGTTCTGGTTGCGAATCCATCTGAAAGTGGTCAATACTGCACAGTGATGCCAAGACAACTCAAATATTTAAAACTTTTCTGTAATTCCATAGTTTAAAAATGAATTCAGGTGCTAATAAAATAAATCAGACTGCCAGACCGAGAACAAATATATCCATAAATTAGATACAGCATGAGCAGCATTAATCCAGACTTCCCCACACTGTTATACCAGTTTGTACACATGCTGCATCCAGGAGACCAGGGACAGTTCAGTCTGGGGGCCTCTTTGTTGAGATAGACAACGATAAAACAGCCGCTTGTGTGAATTATGAAGATGATTTTCTCTGACGTGGACATCTGCCCTCAGGGAGGTGGACTGAGACTAAGAATGCACTTTATATACTGTACAGCTATTAGACACCCTTCAGATAGTAATGATTTGCAGATGCACCTATCCTAAATTGTTTTCAGACCGGAACAGAAGGGTGAAAGACTTTGAATTCCTTTATGAATTATCTCAGCCTTCCAAGTCTCTGGGCAACAGGAAAGGAAGATATGGAAAATAAATCAGTTGCTGAAATTTTTTCATATTGTTAAATAAATGTTGTGCATCATATTTGTATATATCCCTGATATTTTTTAGCTGAGGGTTGCATTTTTTCATAATTAAATAGATTCACTGAAATCAGTTCACTCTAGTTGTGTGCCAGGAGATGGCGACAATCATCATCAGTCTTGGACGGTGGCACTCCACTGCCACCACCTTTATGAGGCATCTGTGCTTCTTTTAAATATTTCAGTACGATATGGCATTTAAAAAATAAAAATACAGTACAAAAAATAAAATCTATCTTGTTGAAAATAGTGATCATTCTTCCATAGTCTATTCAGTCTCATGTCAAGCTGACCACAAAGTTCTGATCTATAAGCTCCTTCAGAAACTTTTGCTCCGCAACGATGTTGTGGTATCCATTCTAAAAGGGGTGGGGGCGGAGAGAGGGAACAAGACAAAATCAAATTGTTACTGCCAGCAACAAAGGTACACTCTTTTCCGTGAATCAAATGGGTTACTGGGATAACACTATCGCCAGAAACTTCTGTGGAAAGGACTCGTACACGTATAGGCTATGCCTACTCTGCACACCATTGGTGACAGCATACAGTGTACATGTAGCTACGCGCTGCAGTGAAAAGCAGGCTGCGTCCACACTGCAGTGCTTAGCTATTTGTCCATGAAAGACTCTGGCAGGGGGAGGCAGCAGGAAAGTCCTCCCCCTGCCAGAGCCTTTCCCCGCTGACAGACTCTTTACCTATAATGGTAAAAAGGCCCGCGCAGCGGGACAGGACATTGCTAAAAGTAGCAGTGTAGATAAGGAGACATAGCTTGGGCGAGAAGAGAGTTATCTAGGGCATGTACTCAGGTGTGCCTGTACTATACCTGCCTAAACTGTCCCTCACTGGCTACACTGCTATTTATACCCTTGCTGGTGGGGCTGCCTGTGTATGTACTCTACAGCCACTGAAAGAAGAGTGCAGTGTGGCTATAGCCAAAGGCTGAGGAATAACCTCCCCAGGGAAATGGTGGAAGTCAAAACCAGACAAGACCCATATTAGAAACTATACTGCGGGGAATAAGAGAGATGGACTGGGTGTGATCTCAGAGGCCTCTTCCATCACTAACTTTCAGGATTTCACACCATGCTTATATGGAACTAGCGAAAATACCCGGCGTTGCTCGGGTCAGTCGGAGGTGGGGAGGGGGCAGACAGCTGAGCGAGTGCGGGGTCTGTTGGAGGGGGCAGAGAGCAAACCTGACACCCCCACCTCACCCCCCCCGACCAAACTCAACACCCCCACCTCACTTATCCCTCGACCAACCCAGACTCACATTTTCACCCCCCCACCCAAACCCAACACCCCCACGTCTCCCCCCACCAACCCCAACACCCCCTGACCAACACCCACACCTCACCCCCCGTAGGCCAAACCTGACACACCCACCTCACTTCCCCCCCCAACCAAACCCAACACCCCTACCTACCACCACAAACAAACCCAACACCCACACCTCACTTACCCCTCGACCAACCCCGACCCCCCTCCTCACCCCCCCAACCAAACCCAACACCCCCACCTTACCCCCCACCAAACCCAACACCCCCACCTTACCCCCCCACCAAACCCAACACCCCCTGACCAACCCCAACCCCCACACCTCACCCCTCACCCACCCAGACACCTTCCCACCCCCCCAGACCAAACCCAACACCCCCGGCTCACTTACCCCCCGACCAAACCCGACACCCCCACCTCACCCCCCGACCAAACCCGACACCCCCACCGCACTTACCCTCCGACCAAACCCAATTCGGGTCCGTCTGAGTG
Source organism: Sternotherus odoratus (assembly GCA_032164245.1). Classification (NCBI taxonomy): domain Eukaryota; kingdom Metazoa; phylum Chordata; order Testudines; family Kinosternidae; genus Sternotherus; species Sternotherus odoratus. The sequence goes on along the minus strand of JAVMKO010000001.1, from coordinate 132,618,255 downwards.
GGGAGGGGGCAGAGAGCTGAGGGATTCCGGGGTTCCGTTGGAGGGGGGAGGGGGCACAGAGCTGAGGGATTCCGGGGTTCCGTTGGAGGGGGGAGGGGGCAGAGAGCTGAGGGATTCCAGGGTCCGTTGGAGGGGGGAGGGGCAGAGAGCTGAGCGAGTGCGGTGTCTGTTGGAGGGGGGTATTATGACATCAGAACTATGTCAGAGAACAGCAGCTGCCCAGCTGATGTGATTGGCCTTTAAATAATTTCACCCCTGGGGGCGTCAGAGGTGAGATTTGAAAAATTTTCAACTCTTACAGTCATTAGGACCCCAAGACCTCTAACTGTACCAAATTTCAAGTCTCTAGCTCAAACGGTGTGGAAGGAGTAAGCTTACACGCACGCATACACCATTTGACTTTTATATATATAGATAGATAAATATACACATTTAGAAAACTTCTTTCTACATAAAGAAACAGAAAATAATTTATTTTTAAAGCTCCACCTGATTTCATGAATGGTGCGTATAGGAATTTTTGGCAGGTCTGTGTCCTGTCAATCAGTCTCTAGACAATACATCAAAAACAGCCCCTCCCTCCAAATTCCAATGTATTTCCTCTTCCTTGGCCTCAATCCAAAACCTCCTGAAGTAAATGGAAATCTTTTCACTGACTTGAATGTGTTTTGGATCACACCCTACACAAACCTGCCAAATCCTGTGCGGAGAGAGTAGGGGTTTTCTGACCCTTCTGTGTGTCTGTGGAGAAACCCTACATAGGTAAATCCTCAACTGATTGGCCATCTGTCTTTCCTCATTCCTGTACAGCAGCAGCCAACACTGTCATTGTCAAGCAGCGCTCTCCCTGTCTCTTCAGGAGCAAACAGAAATGTTCAGCTAGGTCAGAGTGTAGAGCAGGAGTCTCAAATACACGGCCCATGGGGTTATTTCCTGCAGCCCGCCAAGCTCCCCTCCTCCCAGCGCGGTGTATCCCTGCTCTGCTGCTTACCTCCAGGTGTTTCCTGCCGCCAGTTATTTGGCGGTGACTTTCCAGGAGGGAGCGGGGAGGAGTGGAGAGCCACGCGCTCAGGAGAGGAGGCAGAGAAGAGGCGAGGTAGGGGCGGGGATTTGGGGAAGGGATTGGAATGGGGGCAGGAAAGGGGTGGGAAGAGGCAGGGCCTCATGGAAGGGATGGAGTGGGGGGCGGGGTTGGGGGCAGCTGGTGGGGGTGGGTGTCAGCGATGCGGCCCTCAGGCCAATGTACTAGTCCTCATGTGGCCCTCCTGGTGATTCAAGTTTGAGATCCCTGGTGCAGAGGAAAGTAGTTGCTGGTCCAAATAATTTCCACAAGATGGCAGGAATGAGCAGAAAAACCCCAGAAGCTCAAGGTCAGTTCTGCTCTCTCCTCCCATCAAGCAAAAATTGTGTGGGTTTGCTCCTTGGTACCATCTGACAAAATTTTGAAATCTGCCTCTCTTCCATTGGAGGATTTGTTGAAACCTAATTTTCTTCTTTGACATGATTCCTGGACTACTGCATGGGGGGAAGCAGTACTCCCTCTGAAGCACCTGACATTGGCCACTGTCAGAAGACAGGATATTGGGCTAGATGGGCCTTTGATCTGTCCTAGTATGGCTATTCTTATGATGTAATATATCTTGATTTTGGTAAGGCTTTGACACAGTCCCACAAGACACTTCCATAAGTAAACTAGGGAAATGTGATCTAGATGACATCTACTATAAGGTGGATGCACAATTGGCTGAAAGATCATACTCAAAGAATAATTATCAATGGTTTGCTGTCAAACTGGGAGGGTGTATCTAGTAGGGTCTCACAGGAGTCGGTCCTGGGTCCAGTACTATTCAATATTTTCATTAATGCGTTGGATAGTGGAGTAGAGAGTGTGGTTATAAAATGAGTAGATGACACCAAGTTGGGAGCAGTTGCAAGCACTTTACAGAATAGGATTAGAATTCAAAACGACCATGACAAATTGGGGTATTGGTCTGAAAACAACAAGATGAAATTTCATAAAGATAAGGGCACAGTACTAAACTTAGGAAAACAAAAATCAAAGGCACAGCTACAAAATAGGGACTAACTGGCTAGGTGGTAGTACTGCTGAAAAGGATCTGGGGGTTACAATGGATCACAAGTTGATGTGAGCCAGGAGTCATTCTGGTTGCACCCCTGATATGAGCCAACAATGTGAAGCAGTTGTGATAATGAAGAATATTGTTCAGGGATGTATTAACAGGACCATTACATGGAAGACCTGAGAGAACTGTCCCATTCTACTCTGCACTTGTGCGATCCCCACTGAAGTAGTGCTATACTTTAAGAAAGATGTGGACAAATTGGAATGAGTCAAGAGGAGAGCAACAAAAATGATACAAGGTTTAGAAAACCTGACCTATGAGGAAAGGTTAAAAAACTCCGGCATGTTTAATCTTGAGAAAACTGAGGGAGATCTAATAACAGTCTTCAAATGCATTAGGGGCTGTTAGAAAGAGGATGGAGATCAGCTGTTCTCCATGTCCCTGGAAGATAGGTAAAAAGTAATGGGCTTAATCTGCAGCAAGGAAGATTTAGATTAGACTTTTAGAAGAACGTTCTAACATCAAGAGTCATTAAGCTCTGGAAAAGGTTACCAAGGGAGGTTGTGGAATCGCCACCATTGGAGGTTTTTAAGAACAGGTTAGAGAAACACCTACCTAGGATGGTCTAGGTAGTTTACTTGGTCCTGGCTCAGTGTGGGAAGATGGACAAGGTGACTTCTCAGGGTCCCTCCCAGCCCTATATTTCTATAATTCTATGTGTCAGTTTTGATGAACTGGCATTTTCCAACAGTAAAACATTCCATTGGAAAACTTCTGACCAGCTCCACCCATTTTACAGAAGGGAAAACTGAGGCAGGGTAAAGTGACCACAAAAATATCTCCTTTTAGCCTTGTAGGATATTAGGCTGACCGCAACTACTCGGTGCTTACTGGAAAACATGTTTTTTTTATAGAAACTAATGTTAATACTGTGATTTGATATTCCTTATATGGCACAAGTAAGTAAGGTGGAGAATGCGGGCAGGGTTTACATATCCAGATATCTCTGGTCTGGTCCAGAGATATCTGGATATGTAAACCCTGCCCACATTCTCCACCTTATTTACTTGTGCCATATAAGGAATAAATGCTATGTGCAATAACTGCTGATGGCTCAGACCATAATCTTTTGCTCATTTATAGAAGGCCTTATGCTAACTTGACTATATTTTAGTCTTGAAGCGAAGCCATCCTACATTTGCTTCTACAGCCAAAAAGCCAATTAGTACTAGAGACAGGAATAGAACAAGACTTTCTGACTCCTAAACCAGGCTCATTCTTTCAGATTATTGTGTCTCCCAACTTATTAGCACAGGACTATTTTTCTCTAAGCTTTTCCCATAAAAGAAAATAGTACATTACCTCAATCATCTCAGACATGGTCTCATTGCCATAATAGTGCAAAGAACTGTTTCGGTCAGTGAAGTTGTACTTAAAGCCTGCCAGGTGAACTTCATTGCATATGTGAAATGCCATTGTGATGGCAATTAGCCCTGTTGTAGGATGCTTGGGTTTCTAAAAGCACAAACAAACAAATATAATTGTCAGCTTCACATAAGGAGACAAACCCAAGAGTGATGGCTTTGAACAACATTCTGAAGAGCCAGTTAAAATGTATTACCGGAGCAGAGGAAGACTACGTGAATATTCAATTCATTGTTACTACTGGATCTATCTGATGATCTATTACAGTGGCCTCCAGCCTTTTTACACTCAAGATCACTTTTTGAATTTAAGAGCAACCCAGGATCTACCACACCCCTTCCCCAAAGCCCCACCCTGCTCACACCCTCCCCCCATCACTCTCACCAGGCTGGGGTATGGGGTTGAGGTGCAGGCTCTGGAAGGGGGCTCAGGGCTGGGGTGCAGGAAGAGGTTTGCTGGCTCTCAGAGGGGGCTCAGGGCTGCAGCTACGGTGCAGGAGGGGGCATGCGGTGCTCAGGGCTGGGATGCGGCCTCCCATCAAGCATCACTTACCTCCTGGTCGGCAGTGCAGCGTGGTTGCCACTAAGGCCAGCTCTCTGCCTACCCCAGCCCCACGCCGCTCCCCTAAGGGGCAAACGCACCTCTGCAGCTTGTTCCAGGCCAATGGGAGCTGTGGGGACAGTGCTTACAGAGAGGGGCAGTGTGTGGAGTCCTCTGCCCCCCTCAACCACCTCTGGGGCTGCACTGGCTGCTTCCAGAAGCAGCATGGGGTCGGGGCGGGCAGAGAGCCTGCCTCAGCCACAGCCAAACTGCACCGCCAGAGATCGCAATGGTGACCCACAGTTTAGAAGATCTGGCATGTAAATACCTTGCAATGTCACTACAAAAGTGCCATGCACACAACTGTTTTCACTTTCTGGTGACATTGTAAATACGAAGTGGGCAGCATTATCTCCCATAAATGTTTCTCTTAGCGATCAGCTGAACAAGAAGTAGGCCTGAGTGAACGTGTAGGCTCTAAAGCAGTGGTCACCAACTGGTCGATCGCGATCAATTGGTCGATTCTAGAGGATCGTTAGCGGCACCAACACTGCGCCGCCACCGATCTTGATCGACTGGAAGATCCTCTAGGATCGACCTGTGATTGCGATCAACCGGTTGGTGACCCCTGATCTATTCCCTGGCTATTTTACATGGCACTGACATGACCAACACTGGAATATTGCAATTAATTCTAGGCACTACATTACCAGTACAACTTTGACAGAGGCATCAGTTCAACAAAGCACTTAAGCATATGCTTACTTTTAAACACTTGAGTAATTCTAGTCGATACTAGAACATATGCTTATGTGCTTTGCTGGATCAATCCTGCATAGGCAGGGAGAGGGACTGGACAACATAATGGATAGATGGATCTTTTCCATCCCTTATTTCTATGAAACTGGCTTCTAAGGACTGGAAAAGAGGCCTTAAGGTTATATAGATAGGGCCAAAAATATTTCCTAAATATTTGGTTCAGAAGACTGAGTAATTCTTACTTTATAACACTTCACATTTGTAGAACATTGCCACAAAGTTTGATAGGTTTATCATAAAAATGCCATGTAAGAGTAAACATGCTCCATAAAGACATTATGCCATTCACAGGGAGCACATATGGTTTTATAATTGCTACTTCCAGAATCGTGTTAATGTTGTGGGCAGTTCTAATAGACACATAAGTATATGATGTTGTGCTGGAATATGAACAAAAAGAGGGACAGCAATGCTGGCATAATGGAAAAGAGCAAAACCGGATGGAAAAGAAACATTCCTGTTCAACTCGTATATAAAGAAAAAAGGGATTGGAAAACTTAAAAACTGTGACCTGGATTGCTCCTTCCCACAGATGTAACTGCAGGAGAGGGCCTGGTGGATGAAAGACTCCATGAGGAACTCCTCAAAGAATTTTCCTTGGATCACTCTCTCACATGGGGGTGTTTACATGCTTACCTCCCTCCTCCCATGGAACAGAAAACAAGTTGGTCCCCAGAACCAATGCTGCCCCTTGTGAGATGGCCCCTTATTGGAGGGGCTTTATGCCGTTATACCAACAAGTCTTCATCTGGCTTACTGACACCATGGCTTCACAGGTTCCCAGATGTTGTTTCTGTCCCCTATAGATAAGGGGGAGAAGATTTCCTAACATGGAGTTCACAACGCCACCGGGCTTTCAGTGGGTACGGTGACCAGACAGCCAGTGTGGAAAATTGGGACAGCGGGTGTGGGGTAATAGGTGTCTATATAAGACAAAGCCACAAATATCAGGACTGTTCCTATAAAATTGGAACATCTGGTCACCCAATCTATGGGGCTTGAGAGGGTCATTAGAGTCTCCTCTGCTCCAGTTGCTTTATCTCCCATTTGAAGCCATAAACACCTTTGTGACATTACAGTCCTTTCTGAAGCACCCAGTTGAGCTAGCATATGCAAGTTTGATGTAATGCAAGAGAAAAAGCAGGAGGAATAGATAAATTTGCTTTCATGGAAATCAAATATGCTTAGCAAGAACTATTAAGGAAGATCAAGTCAGACAAATGTGGTATTTATTCTACACAGGATACTTGGGAAAGACTCCCACGGGCTGTCAGCTGTACCTGATATAGTACTTTGTGTAACAATTAGTCTGTAGCCTCAGGGTATGGCAGATGAGGCTTAGCTTTACAAAGGCCTGTGTAGTCCAAGATCAATCTTGCCTACACAAAGAAGGTTTACAGCTTAATACCTACATTTCTGTTAGAACATTCTTCAGAAAGAAACGATCAATTACAATTAATTTTATATAAAAATAAGAGATTAAGTGAATCGCAATGCTCTGCCCCAATTTGCAAAGCTACCACTTGATGGCAGTCCTTCCACTAGAATGCTAAGAGGCTGTTGGAAGAAGATAGAATGTAGACAGGAACCCATTAAGAAATGATGGGCCGCAAATTCAGAGGGCCTTGTTATACATTACAAATATAGTTAATCATTTAAAAAAAGCTTGAAAAACAAAACTAAGAATCTGGGTTCTGTATCTGCTTCCCTGGGTAAAGGTCTTTCTTTTTCCTGACTTCTAAGCCAGTGCCTATTCTTAACGGCGCCACTGAGAAAACTATCCTCTGGCTTTCTTGTGGCTCTTTACTCGTACCACAGCAGTGGTACCTACATATTTGGCCATGGTGATTTTTGAATCTCTTGAGGAACGGATAAGATGTCACACACACTTCAATGTATTGAACGCAGAAAGACTCTCTGGGGCAGATGGTATAAAGGTTTAATTGAGGATGCCCCTATTGGTAAATTGATATGCACCTCAACCTAAACAAGTGCCATTTAAACCTTTATAACACACCCCACCATTAGGTATTCTGTTTATGCAGAACGTTTTACAAACAAAAATATTTTAGGAATATTTAGGCAGTTTAAAATAAAAACCACATTGGCACCATTTTTCATATTCCTCCAACACTAAAACTTTGTGTCATGAATCTCAGTGAGCGGGGAAAATAAAAATAAAACCAATACATTTTACTAACTTCTGCAAAATTACCTATCTAATTTTTCCTGTAATGCTCTATGGTTGTGATGCAATGTCTCTAAACATTTTAGGGCTGAAGTGAGGGCTATGTCCTATTGGAAGACCAGGATAGAAGTCAGTGATATAAAGCTTTCCATTCTAGTGATGAGCCATTAAAACCACTATTTTTCCAGTATGGAATATTGCCCCTCTCATTCCAGTGGTGAATTCAGCAGCCTAAACCCATTAGGATGAAGTCTTTATAGCCTCTCTCCCCACACATACTATTATGCATTCTTTTCCTCTGTATGTAGATGGTACATGAATCTATGTAGACACAGAAGCCATATCCGCACTAGAATAAAGGGTGTATTTTTGATGTGTGTTAGCTTAAGCCAGTGGTTCTCAAACTTTTTGTAGTGGTGACCCCTTTCCCACACCGGGCCTCTAAGCGCGACCCCCCCCCCCTTACGGTCAGGCGGGTGGGGCGTGCCTACAGCCCACTGCGGCATGGGCTGGGCTGGGAGGGTTCCAGCAGCCCCCCCGAGGCCAGTGAGGGGATGGTTCCAGCAGCCCCACGGAGGCACCAGTAGCCCACCGTGGCAGGGGCTGTGCTCACGGGGGCATCAGAAGCCCACCTCGGCAGGGGCCGGGTCGGGCACGTGGCAGTGCCGGCAGTCAGCCGCAGCAGGAGCCAGGGCCTGGACCGGGCTTGCGGAGCCGCCAGCAGCTCGCTGCGGCAGGAGCCGCAGCCAGGACTGGCCTTATGGGGGTGCTGGCAGCCCACTGCAGCCGGGGCACGGGCTGCCTGCAGCAGCAGGGGCCAGATGCCAGCAGCCCATGGCAGCAGCATTGTTTGGGGCCGGCTGCTGGCAGGAGGGACTCGCGACCCCCACAGAACTGGCTCGCGACCCCCAGAGGGGTCCCGACCCCCACTTTGAGAACCAATGGCTTAAGCAGTAGAGCTCATCTTGACTTGTTAACTGATGTTAAAACTATAAAACAAGCAGGAGATGCTACACTTGAAGAGATACAGCTCTGCTTCAAAGTCAATGACTAAACAAGGCCACGGTGTCATAATTTTTATAACAAAATTCTAAAAAAAACCCAAAACAAATAAAATAATATAGTGTAAACCTGATAAGAGGTTTTTCGACATAGTTAATTACAATATACAGATGATTGTGATCATTTTATATAATCTGTCTGGAAACAATTAACAACAACAAAAATATACCTACCTCTTTTCTGGGAAATGCTGTTGGGAAGTGAAGCAATTCATGTGCTGTTTTTCTGATAATGATAGGATCAAGTATCCTGATTTGATTAACTTTATAGATCAGGTTCAAGGCAGGTTTCTTCCAGAAACTATTTATGTTCTGTAACAGTCAAATATATTGTTTTACTTTTAGGATTAGTTGATTTTACTTTTGTAGCATCTCTAAGTCTAACTCACACATCATGCATTTGGAGTGGGCGGAGAGGAGAAGCCACACACACGATTTAAAAAAATAATAATGACAGTCTTTGATTTTTTTACCTTTCTCAAAATGTCACTGAGGATATAGAAGAACAGAGTTTCTTGTATATGAAATACCCACCAACCGTGCATTTTTATGACCGTACTATGAAAACCCATATACAAGTTTGCCAGAAAGAAAATGTTACACAGACCTAAATATCTCTGGCACAGCATAGAACAGTTAGAAAAACACTGGGCCCAGTAATACCCTTGGCTACTTAGGGACATCGCCCCCTGAAATCAACAGCACCTTCACCTACATAGCTGAAGGAAGAATTTAGTCAATACGATTTTGAGACAATTTGGCTAATTTCTGTACTTTGCTTGCTCATTTGCATGGACAGGGTTTTTTACTTTAGTTCCTTCTGCTGCTTACAGGGTTGCCAACTCTTCCTTATAGGGTTTTCCCTATAGACTATGCAGATTTATTCAAAATTATGCAAGTCACACACATTTACGCAAATTCAGAATCTACTGATGTTTGCTTTGAGAATATTGTCAGATACTGTGCTTATCACTCACTTTTAAAATGGAGTAACTGATTCTGCTCTCACTTGAACTGGTACATAAAACAGGTGGTCGAGCACCTAGTGGGAAGAGGGGAAGCTGGAGCCTATGGGTCTAATGTCCTTCACTTGTGACTCCGTTTTTAAAAACAACAGCACATGTCCTATCAAAAATTCTCCTCCTCCATCTGCCATGCAAATCAGTTGTGCTCCCATTCCATGATCGAATGTGGATCAACAGAATTCTCATTTAGGTGGGGAACAGAGAGCAAGTGGGGATGAATACTTAAAAAAAATAAAATCCTAGTCAGGATCACCATACATATATTCCTAGCAATATAAAACTGTGGAGGAAGGAGTTGGGGCCTGGCGGGGAGAGAAAAGGTAAATCCTAAAACAATACGACACAGATAGAATGTTTTGAAACCAGAGAGTAATATCCTCAGCTGGTGTGAACTGCTGTAGTTCCATTAATTTCAATTACATTGATTGACATCAGCTGAGGCTTTGACCCAGAATATTTTCCAAAGTTTTTCTGGTTTTAACAACTAAATTGTAGGAGCATAGCATGAGCTGTTCTGATATAAGCAGATACATCTTCTGATATAAGTAAGGGAGAGCAGATGTAGATGTACAGTTCCATATTATAAACCAGATGTTGTTTATTGTATTACTTCACTTTATTACAGCCCGTTACTTCTAAAATTAGTAGAAAGAAGTTAATACATACACTCAGCTAAGGTAAACAAAGCCATGACAATTTGAACCAAAACAACTAACTAAATATAATAAATAAATAAACTTACTATTTTATGACCACTCAATATGTCCCAGAGCCACTTTAAGTCATATGGTTTGAAGACCAGAAGAACCACAGTAGTGTCAGGATCATAGTGAACTGGATCTGAAAAAACAGACTCTGGATAAAAAAGTCGGAAAGTTGTCCTCCTTCCAACATCCTCTTCATACCCTATGATGGGACCGTTATTCATTCTGTAGGCAAGGGGAAAAAATATATACAGAGAGGATCACCATAAATCCACTTTGGTGGGCTCTGCAGGGAAAATAGCACAACGAATTTAGCAGCATGACTTATTAACAATGTTAATTGGGAAATGTGCAGTTATATGGTCGATTCTGCATTGACAAGTTAGCCCAGAGTCTTCAAACTTGTAAGGAAATTTGGTCAAGAAGGTTCAGAATAAATGACAATATTGCCAATCATGCAGCCCTATGCCAGCAAATTCCTTCTGATGTGGTCCATAAATTGGAATACTGCCTTAAAACTTCAGATTACCTAGTTCAGTTTAATTCAGTAGCAATTTTCTCCTAAGTCACGATGGGGGAAGCCAGGCCCTTTGTTTACTTATTTTATTTGTTTAGTAAATTGACAGCCAAGGTGGGAAAGTAACAAATGTGATAGAACTGGTCACTACAAAGCTAAACTGTTGTAGAGCAGAAAAACAGGCGAGTACCATGACAAATCCCCAGGGTAAATCTATGTATACCTATGGATAGGGATGTTCTAGAAAAGTTGTTGGCTGGTAGTAACTGCTGGAGAGTCAGCTGAAGGTGGATTTGTGCTGGACAGATAGCTCAGAAAGAGGGGGAATTGGAGACAGTGTGTCTTATACTTGGATAGATCCTCAAATGAGGTGAAAACACCCCAAGGAAAGCTTGGCATGGACAGCTACGGATTAATTGCTGGAAGGTCCAGGTTCCAGAGAAGACAATACAACTCTCTAAGGGCTTGTCCTCACTCGGGTGGGGGATCGACGGCAGATACGCGACTTCAGCTACGTGAATCACGTAGCTGAAGTTTGCGTATCTGCTGCCAACTTACCTGCCGTCCCCACGGCGGCGGCAGTCGGCGGCGCGCTCCCCCGTCTACTCCAGCTTGCGCCTCCCGGCAAGCTGGAGTTCTGGAGTCGACGCGGGAGCCCGGGGCAATCGATTTATCGCATTTTAACAAGACGTGATAAATCGATCGCCAGAAGATCGATCCCACGCCACGCGAGTGAAGACCAGCCTATAGTCTTGGAGAAATGAAGGGAATTAATTCTCTTCTGGATCTCGACAGGATTAGGGTTCAGACTGTTCCCATCATTTACGTAGTTTTAATTTAACCTGTGTGGTGCACATATATAGTATCTATTTTTTAAAATAATAAATTAATGCTTCCCACAGCCCCATTGGACCGGGACGGCGAACCGCAGCCAGTGGGAGCCGCGATCGGCGAACTGCCAGGTAAACAAACCGGCGGGGCCAACTAAGGGTGCTTACTCTGCGGTCCCGCATGCTGAGGTTGCCAATCCCTGATCTGGGGAATACAATGGATCACAAATTGAATGTGAAGCTATGTCTACGCTATCACTTATGTCGGTATAATTTATGAATAAGAGAGGTAGCTGTGTTAGTCTGGATCTGCAGAAGCCAAAAAGGGTCCTGTGGCACCTTAAAGACTGAGAGGAATCAGAGAGGTAGCCGTGTTAGTCTGGAATAGCAGAGATAACAAAGTCCTGTGGCACCTTAAAGACTAACTATAAAGTTTTGAAGCAACTTTATAGTTAGTCTTTAAGGTGCCACAGGACTTTGTTACCTCTTAAAGACTGAGTTAGTCGCTTCTGCAGTATAACTTATGTTGCTCAGAGGTGTGAATAAGCCACACACACGAGTGACACAAGTTACATGGACCTAAGTGCCCCTGTGGACAGCTTGTTGAATGAAGTTGAAGTACATATTACTTTTCTATATGCAATGGAGATGTAAATGAATGCCCTTTGAAGAGAGCTGTCAATAGCAAAATGAAGGTGATGTTAGAGACTCTTCCTTTTATCTGTTATTTCCCTGTTTTCAATGATATGGGTGGGTGAAATGGGTGTTTGTGCAACCTTAACCATCATTCAGGGTTATCTGTTAATTACACAGAATATCACATCACACATTTTGTTGTTTTACAAATTGCTTTAAGTACTCAGGAATATCCAAGATAGAATGGAATTTTCTTGTTAAAGAAGATTAACCTATAACAGCTGAACTCCGAAGCTGCTCAAAAAGCTTTGTTATACAAGAAGAGATTCAACTTACCTTATTACCACATCATAGGAGTCAATTTTCTCCCCTAATGTCTTGTTTCTAAGTACTCCTCCATTACCAACAACAACACACCTTCTACAGAGCACACTGTTGAATAAACAGAGCTTTAATATGCATGCTCATCAAACATATCAAATTTACTGTGTTTTACTTTAAGTTGTACTTGTCTTATGAACATTTGGTTTCACAGGTAGCAAAGAAACCAAGAACAGAATATGGCTTAGGATGGGATTTTTAGTTTAGTTACCATAGTTTGGATTTGATTTGATTTGTGTGTGATAGAGTAGGTCTCCATCACTACCCAAACAACATTTGAAGTCAAACATTGACATTATAACATTAAACAATGAATAATTTATCTAACACCTAACATTTACAGATCATATTTAATCAACAAATAGCACAACACTCTACAAAGGGCATTCCTTGGAGTCAGTTTTATAGGACTATTTGACAAGTTAAGGTACTAGTCAACATTACTAAGGTTCTGTAATTTAGCTTACTGAGTAGTACTTCAATATACAAAGCCATCCCATTTTTCTTTCTTTCTTTCTTTCTTTCTTTCTTTCTTTGCTCTTCCTTAGTACTAGGCATGAGCAAGGGTGGTGGAATCAGATCCAAATAAAGCTTACAGAAGCAGTGGCGGATTAGCCACAGGGCCTGTATCCATGGGCCCCAGCCACCAGGAGGGCCCTGGAAAAAATCCACCACTGGACAGCAGAAGCCCAGAGCCCCAGCCATTGGGGCAGGTAAAGTCCCCATTCCCCAACCCTGTTCTGTGGCAGCAGCCATAGGACAGGGGAAGCCCCCCGTCCCAGCACCCACCATACCTGCTCCGCAGAGGAAGCCATGGGACAGCAGGGGAAGCCCCGTACCCAGACCCCAGCTGCAGCCCTGGGACTGGGGGAGCTCTGACTCCCTGCTGTGGGCCCCAGGCCGTGGCACAGGGACACCGGGGCTGCAGTAGAGGGGCAAAATGGGGAGAACCTCCAGGGGCACTCCGGGGAAGGGGCAGAAAGATGGGGCAATGGGTGGGGCCACAAGTGGAAGGGGCGGAATGGGGGTGGGGCCACATGCAGAAGGAGTGGTGAAGGGCTCCCCAAAACCTTAATCCGCCTCTATACAGAAGAGGTGAGACAAGAGCCAATGCTATGTCCTTCAGGCCTTGTCAGCTGGGTGGCCAGTGAGTGGCGGCTGTTGGCAGGTCCCCAGCTCTGAAGGCCGTGCTCTGGCAGAAGCAGCACAGAAGTAAGGGTGGCAATACCATACCGTGCCATCCTTACTTCTGCGCTGCTGCTGGCAGCAGCGCTGCTTTCAGAGCTGGGTTCCCGGCCAGCAGCCGGCTCTCCCCAGCTGCCCAGCTCTGAATGAAGTGCGCTGCTGCTGGCAGTGACAGAAGTAAGTGTAGCAGTACCGCAACACACACACCCCTTTCGCCCCCCAACACACACCCCCCTTTCGCCCCCCAACACACACAACTCCTTTTTGGGTCAGGACCCCTACAATTACAACACTGTGAGATTTCAGATTCAAATAGCTAATAAAATCACAAAATTTACAATTTTTAAAAACCTATGACCATGAAATTGACCAAAATGGACCATGAATTTGGTAGGGCCCCAATGATGACCATCTGAATGTTAATATAATTAACTGTTTCTTTAATTAATATTTTAGCTGAAACATCCAGCTAATGGCCTAATTCAGCATGGTTTGGTATCAGAGAAGTTACAGATGAAGAAAGCCTATTTAGTCATTTTTATCCATCTCTTCAGGCTGTAATAGGAAGAAAGAGCCGGAGACATGAGGCCTGATATAAGGCCTAAACTAAAGTAGTCGGGGCCTGCTGATATAAAGCAAAGTCAGCAAAAGTTAAGCTGTGAGCAGAAGTCGGGCCCTGTTACAAACATGCCTACTTGCAACTTCACAGAACCTGGCAAGAACAAGGCTGGTATTGCAAAAACGCGAACAGCCCTAAGAAGTGCTAAGCACAGGACACTCATGAAAACACATTCCAGAAGGTTAGTATTAGAACACCCTCAATACCAAGCATGGTAGAAGCACAGTGCCCAAAGACACACTGATCCCTCCTAAAGATAAGGTCAGGGTGACAGAGATGTTTTGATCAAACCAACATGTACAAGGTAAAGGATGGTAACTAACCACATCAGAAGGGCAATATATAACTTGTTTGTATCAGTGTATAAAAGAGGAGTCACAGGGGATGTGTCTTTTTTCCAGCCAAGGGGGCAACAGAAAGTCCCGCCATTCACTGAGTTGGTCCATTGTAACGGGCATACATGTCTTAGTATCCCTTCAGTGGTCGTTGGTGCAGTGCCCAGGGACAGCTCGGGGTGGGTGTGCAGGGAAATTGGCGATTCCCCCCCTCTGCCACCGTCAAAATGGGGGAGAGGGCCCGCCAGAACTCCTGTCCTTTCAGCCCCACTTCAGGTCCAGCCCTTTGGGGCCAGGGGAAACCTGCTTCCCTCGCTCCTAGCTGCATCCCCAGGTCCTCCTGTACACTAGAGGAGTAGCGTCCTGTACCCGAAAACAGGCCACTCACTCCTTGCATCGCCCCAGCCTCAATCTCCCCACTCCCTTCCCATCTACCCACCCACTCCCTTACCCCTTCCTGTCTACCCTCGACACTGCCATCCCACTACCTTCCCATCTACCCCCTATACTGCCACCCTTCCACCCTCTTCCTGTCTGCCCCACTGCCTCCCGCATCTTCCATTTCCATCTGCACCCCACCCCACCTAATCTGCCCCGGACACCCGCTCCCTTCATCTCCCTCGGCATTACCACCTCCCTCACTTCCTTCTACCCCCCACTGTCTCCCTTCCCATCTGCCCCACTACCTCCTCCACTACCTTGCCCGTTCCCATCTGCCCCCACATCCTCTCCCTTTTACCCCCCCCTTCCTGTTGGCTCTTCACACTGCCTCCCCCACTCTCTTATACCTGTATCATGTTTGCCCCCCCCCCTAACCATTCCCATCTGCTCCATCGCCTTCTCCACTCCCTTCTAGCCTTTCCCATCTGCCCCCTATGCTGCCAGTCTGAGGTTCCCTACGCTGGCCCCTATAACTGTAAAATGTATTATTGGCACTCTAAACCTTAAATTAATGAAGACTTGGCACACCACTTCTCAAAGGTTGCCGACCCTTGCTCTAAGGGCTATAAAGAAAATAAAGTGAGACTGCAGGCTAGTGGGGAAGGGAGGAAGGTGAAAGGGAAGAGAGAGATGTGCACATTTCCACCAATTGTTTTTGCACTCTGAACTCTGAGCAGCACTAACAATGCAAATCAGGTACATGATATCATCTGTCCTTTGACCAGTCAATGTTTCCACTGCCAACGGGAGTTGCATGCTCAATATAAGTTTAAGTGCTGAACATAGAGATCACCACCCTGATATCCCAGGCACTATAAATAGTGGTTAATGTCTGTTATTTGCATTATTAGAGTTACTTGTCCCTATTGATCTTCTCCGCTTTTCAGATTCCAAAGTCAGCACAGTTAAGAATCTGGCCCTATAGATTTTTGCCCATGTGATGGACTAGTCATCACTTATGAACAAATTTTAGCTCACAGGTGTGGATTTCTACACTGTATCGCTTCACCACGTTTGTTTTTTACTATTCTCTCTGGTTGTTTGGTGTGAAGGTAAAAAATTACAGACACCACTCTCTCCTCCGCTAAGGCTGCTTTGTCCTGCTCTGATGATACAAAAAGTGTCCTTGTAGCTAGGTTAACCAGCCAATAAATGATTCATCCTGTATAGGGAATCCCCAAGTGGCATAGAGCTACCACGGTAATTTCCATGCCACCTCTTTCCCAATCTTTGTTTTGGGGGCCATGTCCAGGGCATTCCTTCACCTCAGCAATGCTTGGCTGCTGAAATGGCCCTTCAGCCCAGAAGTTGCTCTTCTTCGCACTGCAGAATCGGTAGGTAGATGGACAGCCTCAGGTTTGTGGGAAGGAATAGTTGACTTTGCACCTTGTCTCCCAAGTTTGTAAGTGAGAACAGGAGATCTTCTTTTAATTGAGAGTTCTGGGGGTGGGGGGGGGGGGTGGGGGGGGGAATTGGTCCAATGTTTAAAATGACCATTTTCTTATCTTTAAAACAG
This sequence comes from Sternotherus odoratus, assembly GCA_032164245.1. Lineage (NCBI taxonomy): Eukaryota > Metazoa > Chordata > Testudines > Kinosternidae > Sternotherus > Sternotherus odoratus. Next base: position 132,601,949 of record JAVMKO010000001.1, on the reverse strand, counting down.
TGGCCTAAAATAAGCTAAAGCTTGGATTTAGCCTCCAGTTTCTTAAGTTACAATATACAGAGTCCAAGTAATATGTTTAAGATATGCCCTTGGCAATAATTTATAGCTGAATTTCTTGGAGGACATAGACATAAATAAAGTAATAAAGTACAACAGGCATTAATATTCTTTGTATCAAAATGTACATAGTACTTGCCATCTTAATCAGAAAAAAATGGGATAAATATACCTTGTTTGGTGTATAGGGTACAAGGATGTGTATGTTATTTGGTGACTGAGTGTGGTTAGCTAGTTTGAAAATATGTAACCCTACTAAGAAATCAAAGTCGGACAAAGTGGTGTCCACCCAGAAGACCTCAAAGGCCAAAACCTAATACATGGCAGTCAATGAGCAATCCACAGGTTTGCTCCATCCACATTCCCTATCAATCACTGGATTGCCAAACACAGTCTTCCATGGCGCAACGTAACGGAAGAGTCTAGGCACATAATAATGAAGTTGAATCTGTATTAGAACTACTGGGCTTATTTATTTATTTATTTGGGTAAATTTCCCCGATATCAACATGACCGATATTGGTGACCTGTTGAAAACCCACCTCAATCACGCCTTCTGAACTGGCACTAAAATCATTTTAGTCTGACCTTCACTCAGACTTTTCAATAGGAAAGTCATAATATGGGCTTCAGGGGAACTGCACTTCCCTAAGGTCAATAAGACTTTAGGGGCAAAGGACCCATATTCAATTAGCAGCCCCCCTAGAGCATTCAAGCCTCTTTAGAACAAAATCAAGATTCTAAGATCACCCACAAGAAGATAATTATTGAATGCTGACCCTACCTGAATTCAAAACTGGGCTTACCTATACATTGGGACAACTTGTCTCTATATATTTTTAAAATACAGTGGGTTAGATTCTGATCTCAAACTACTGTAAATCCAGAATAAATCCACTGATCTCACTTTCTGACTGATCGTTACATTGTGAAACCACAAGAACAGTAACAAAAACAAAAAACAATCTCACCCATCATCTTCATCGAATAGTCCGCAGTTATGCAGTCTTGAAAGGGCTAGGCGAAAATAACTCTCTAGAAAGCAGATAGTGAAAAAAGGGTTTCAAATGAAAGTGGTCAGTGCTTCACAGTGCAGAAATAAACATACTTGCTATGGACTAACATAGCTACCACTCTGAAACCTGTCACCTTGACTACGGCATTTTTAGCCAGAATAGCTTTTGTCCATTCATTGTCTGCCCAGAAAATAGAATCAGAACATTGCCATAATTTAAGACTATATGTTAGTTCACAGTACAGTTTTATTACAGCTTCTCCAGGATAAACAGCTGCCCTACCTCTCCCATGCATACCTGGGTCTGAGAACAGAATGGGATTCATGTTCAGAGACTACAGATCTGAGACTACTAGACACAGATGAATACAGTAAATAAGGTGGACCAGAATCGCAAACGGCATCTTAAAAGGTACACCGTTAGCCATTTTGAATGGCTTTCAATCATCGTTAGCATTTGAGTGCCTTAGAGTCTTTAATGTATCTATCCTCCCAACAGGACTGTGAAGTAGAGGAAGGATATTACCCTGATTCTACAGATGGGGAACTGAGGAGCAGAAAGGTTAAGGCCCAGAATTTTAAAGGTATGTAGGGATTGCTCCAGTCAGCATTGCAAGGCACTTGTGACCTATTTTCAAGCGATTTTGGCACCTAAGAACTTAAATCCCATGGTCTTCCTCCCAGATTTTTAAATGGTTTTTAGGTGCCTATCTTTTGAGGCCTAAACACTTTTTAAAATCTGTCTACAAATGCCTACGTCACATTTGAAAATGGGACTTAGCTGTCTAAGTCACTTGGCCTCATCATGGTGCACACACAATGCCTAAATCCCTTTAAAAGTCTAGACTTAAGCAACTCATCCAAGGTCACACAGTAAGTGTAGGAAATCCGGAATGAGAATTTAGTAGTTCTTGACTCTCATTTCTCTACAAAGCACAGCTGTGAGACCCAGGTCATCAACTGTAAACCCAGGTGTACAATGCAGTGTGGACACAAGTATAGGCATAGAAACACTGGTGTTCCCAAGCCCAAGTCCCCACAGACCTAGGCTTAGTGTGCGTTTAGATATAGCTCATTGATATAGCTCACATTTAATACTGTACACATCCTTAATAAATACTTACCTGCCCTCTTTATTCCATAAGGTAACTGAATCTTATCATTTCCATTGGACAGTGCAACTTTCATGAAGTCATTAAAACATAGGAATGGATGTATTTTCTGACCTCTAAAAGAGGGGGAGCAAACACAAAGTAATTTTTAATAAAACACCCAGGCCCATTTGAATCAACCAATAATGCCAGCAATTTGCTTTCAAAACCTTTAAAATCATACTTTAAATAGCATGCAATCCAAATTTTAGTGAGACTAATGAATGCATGGAAACAGCACAGCCCATGGAATGGGGAAAAACGTTTTACAATGTAACAGTACCAGAAGTTCAAACAGAATGAAAGTCAAAAGGACAGATTCTCTGCTGATGTAAACTGGCACAGACCCTCAAAATCAATACAGCTGCGCCCCTTTGCACCTGCAGATAACTAACCCCAAGTTTGAGAGAGTCTGCAATACGCTATAACAACCACAATTCATTTTGGTTTGAAAATTAAAAACTCATTCACATTGGAGGCAAAAGAGAGATCTAATGAAGGGTTTTTAAAAAATTACACAAGAGGGATTTCTCAGAGGTTAGCCAGCTGCCCTGCTCTGAAGAGATCTCCTTGTGTTCTCTTGAATATGTTTGGAAGGTGCTCAGATTCAGAACCTAAACAGAGGAGACTGGTTATCTGCTCATTCCGAGGCTCCTCCACAGCTGTATATCAGGATTATTTCACACAAAGGAAGAAATTGTATGGAATAAGTTGCCAAGTCAAGTCAAACAAACATACAAACGGTAAATCCAAACCTATAAAGCACTGAATACCTCCACCTCCGATTGACTTCCATGCACAATTTCCCTTCAATGAGCGTGCATGTGATTTGACTTCAGTAAGAACTGAGAACATGCAGCACCTCATAGAAGGTGCTCTGCAGCTTGCAGGATGAGGCCTTAGATGAGGAGGTTACTTACCTGTAACTGGAGGTTCTTTGAGATGTGGTCCCTCTCTGTATTCCCCTGAGGGTTTACGCATGCATAACATGTGTCCAGAGCTGGAGAATTTGAAACAGGTAGCTTCCATTGGTCCACGCTTGTTCCATTGCTTTGCCTCATAGTTTTTCTTCAAGGTGATAAAGGGCTTGGTGGACCAACCATGCGCTGGTTCCTTTTCCACAGCAAATCAAACAGATCCACAGAAGAGGGGAAGGAGGATGTAACTAGAATACAGATAGGGACCACACATCCCTGAAGAAAAATGGTTACTCACCATCTCGTAACAGTTGTTCTTTGAGATGTGTATGTCCATTCCAATTTGGTGTGTGTGCCACATGCACAGTTGTGGGAAAGATTTTCCCTTGGCAGCACCCGTCAATTTGGCTGTGGAGCCCCCTGGAGTGGCGCCTCCATGGTGCTCAATATATGACCCTGCCCTCCCAGCTCCTTCTTGCTGGTTACTCCAACAGAGAGGAAGGCGGGCGGGTTTGGAATGGACGTGAACATGTCTCAACGAACAACAGTTATGAGAAGGTGAGTAACCGTTTTTCTTCTTTGAGTGATTGCTCATCTGTATTCCAATTAGGTGACTAATAAGTGGAATGGAACCCCACGCACTGATAGTTCAGAGGACTGTGTTCTATCACTCCCCCCTGCAGTCAAGAGCCTACCTATAAAGTGATTATGCTGTCATGGGTATGTTCCCTGACGAGGGATTAGGACAGGGGATGTGGATGAGGTAGCTTTGTGAACTCGATTGCATAGTCATGTCGAACAACATCCAGGACCCAGCCATCTGTTGTTATTGCACTCTAAGCTGGTAAAAAAGTGCTAGACCACCCCGAAGGGGGTAGGTTGGGTGCACAGCAGGAGGCAAGGTGGTTGGTGGCTCTCTAGGTACATTCAGAAGCATCATTTCTGAGAGAACTAAGCATGCTGTGCTGAAGGCTGTGAAGATAGTCCTGGAGGATAGGATCGCTCGGTCTTCCGTCACTTGCGAGGTGGTTCACAGGGACGTTGGCGGAAAACCTGTGGAGTCCTGAACCACTGTGCAGGTGGCAGACGGTAGGATTTTCTCTTGGGTCCAGGGGTATAGATACCCAGAGATCAGAACGTGACTCCAGAATCCTTGAGGGAGTGAAGGGAATGGTCAGTCTTCTGGTTAAACAGGGGAGACTCATTGAAAGGGATGTCCTCTATGGTATTTTGTACCACCCTGAGGAAATCATAGGAATGCAGCCACAATTCTCTCTCCACAACCATTTCCATAGCCACCGTGCATGAAGAGGTATCCACTGCATTTAGAGCAGATTGAAGCACTGTTCTTGTGACACGTTTGCCCTTGTCCAGGATAGCCTAGTAATGGGCTTGATCTTTGCCAGTCAATTTCTCAGTAAATTGGAGAACATCACATTTGGCCAAGAAGACCTAGAAGTTCGAGATCCAAAATAGGAGGCTAGCCAACAAGAAAACGTTGCAACCCAAAAGGTCTACCCACTTGCCCTCCTTGTCTGCCGGGGTGTGGTGTGGGTGCTGTCACTTGGCCCACGCTGTTGTCACTTGGATCACGAGGGAATTGGATGGGAGGTGGAAGAATAGAAACTCAGACCTCCTAGCTGGCATGTAGTATCTTTTTTCTGCCCCTTTGGGGTTAGATGTCTAAATGGCCAGAGTATGCCAAACAGTTTGAGTCGGCTGAAGAATGGCATCACTGAAGAATGGTAGAGCAACTCTGGTCGGTAGCAAGGAATGAAGGATGTCCAGAAGCAAATGTGGCTTGTCTCGTACTTTTTCCAATGGAATATGAAGGTCATCACCCACCCTGCATAGGAAGTCCTGGAACTGGCAGGTGTGGGAGAAGCTACGGTCGCAGCAGCATCTGGAGAGGATGATGGGAACTGTTCCTGTTCAATACTGTCAGAACTGGACTGAGTGGATCATCCTCCAAAACTGGTTCCAAACACCTACTTGAGAGTGCACCATGTGGGGATAAGGGGTGAACCCTCCCTTGCTGGATGGGAAGGCTCAAAAGGTGGACACTGAGGCCAGGACCCTCACTATGGCCAACAGGATGGATCCGGTGGATGCTGAAGAGGACCCCATGGAGTGGGATACCAGTGGCTCCTCTGTTGAGGGAAAGTAGAGTACCGCCACAAAGCTGGTGGTACCTTAGGGCATTTGTAGTGGTGGTAGGAAATGAGTGGCCTTTGCACTTCATCCGAATTCTCCAGTGACAAAAACTGGGATCCTAACTGATGTTAATACCATTGGAACTGGTGGACCATATAAACTATAGGCAAATGGGTGGAAGCATAAGTCGACTGAGGTAAGCCTTGGGTTGAAGATCATCCCTCAATAGGCACAGGCAGCAGAGTCAGGCATGGAGATCTTAGTTCCCCCAGGGTGAAGAGTTCATGTTGCTCCAGTGTCATTTCCAACCTCCCTGCAGCCGGAACTGGAGCTGGAGCAGAGGACTGTCTTGAAATTGACGGTTCCCTTGAGTTAAGGGGAGCTAATTTGGAAGGCATGCATGGCTCAGTACTCAATACAGCTGATCTGTCTGATTTCTTGACTTGCTTGCAAGCCTTGGAACACACTATTTCTCCACAGCTGGAACTCATGGAAGGTGCATGATCCTTAGTGGGCCTGGAGGAAGACTTACCATGCCATGCTTATGTGCATGGTTCCTTGCCTCCCAAGTAGGCCCCTGCACGGGGTCCCTAGTACTGGTACTACCGGAAACAGACTCAATCTCCATAGTTGGTGACGCGCTCCTGGGATTTTCAGGCTGATGCACAGGTGGCCTTCCCTGGCCTGGATCTAACTGTAACCTCATGGCAACCTCCATGAAGTGCTTCTTGAGGCAGAGAACTGGGTATGGCTTGGGAAGGACAGGCAGATACTGCACCTTGATGAAATATGGGCTTCTCCCAAACAGTAAGGAGAGGCAGTATTGGTGCTTGTTGCTGAGAAGAAACATGGAATGGAGGTGCAGATCTTGAACTCAGTCATCTTCAGCATAATCCAATACCTAGGCATGGGTGGGTGTGGAAGGAGGGAAGGGGTACAACATTGGTAAACAGATTCCCCAAAGTCTCTTATCTCTTCAACACAACGACTATACACTAAACTACGCTAAAAACAGCAAAAAAAGAAAAAAACAGAATAAAACAAACTATATCCAACTGTAAAAAAAATTTTTTAAAGTGCATCACAGACTAGAGGATACTAGCAGCTCCAACTTGGACCATGCAGCGATGAGAAGAAACTGCAGGCACGGTCAGTCCACCTTGCCCTTTATCACCTTGGAGGAAGCAAGGGCATATGAGCAGACCAACAGACACTACAACCTTCAAATTCTCCGGCTTTGGGTGTGTGCATAAACCCTCAGAGGAACGCAATAGGGACCATCATTCAAAACGCAACAAAGCGTTAAAATCACAATGGAGAAATGATTGGTGAATATTGTCTTAAGGAGGGAGCCTAGTGTAACAGTTGTAAGGACACATAGGCAGAGCAGTGTTCACCCGGACTTGTTTTTATGTTCTTTCATTTAAAAAAAATGATTGTAGAATAAATACTTCCATCAATTTAATGAGTCAATATTACTACTTCCTAAAACAAACATCATGCTCTATTAACATTAAAAATATATTTTATTATACTAACAACAAAAGAAAACCATGGATATAAACTGTTATCTGAAATAAACAGGCCGACCTGGATATGACACCAAACCCTACAAGTCAATATTATGATATCGCTTTAGTAATAAGCTCTACTGTTCGGGGGCGGGTGGAGCTTACTCTCTGCAAAGTGGACCTTAATTCTTCATTCTGAGATGTGAACGCATATGGTTTCTTTCCAGTGCCCTAGTTCCATAAGGTTAAAAAAAGTTTCATCCCTCCAATCTAACAAGTGAAATAAGTGGAGGGTCTGGCCCTTGTAAGGGTATGTCTTCACTACCCGCCGAATCGGCGGGTAGCCATCGATCTTCTGGCGATCGATTTCTTGCGTCTTATGAAGACGCGAGAAATCGATCACTTGTGGCGCCCCTGTCGACTCCGGAACTCCAGCTTGCCGGGAGGCGGAAGCTGGAGTCGACGGGGGAGCGCGCCACCGACTGCCGCCGCCATGAGGATGAGCGGTAAGTCGGCTGCAGATTCACGTAGCTGAAGTTGCGTATCTGCAGTCAATCCCCCTCGCCGTAGTGAAGACCAGCCCTAAATCACTTCATGGTGGAGCTATGATAATTTACACCAGCCCAGGATCCGGCTAAGCTTCCTAATTCTACTCCTGGGGAAATGCTGTTGCCTGCAGAAAACGCCCCCTCCCACCCTCTGTATTCCTGTGCTTCCCTGCAAAAAATAGCAGGGAAACCACAACAGTGAGTGCAGGCAGTAGGTCTGGGGAGGAGAGGGGAGGAAGTGGCAGTGGGAAAGGAATGGGTGGTGGTGGAATAGGGGAGGGGGAGGGGAATGTGGGAGTGAGGGGTGGGGAGATGGAGAAGTAAAGGGAATAGTGGGGGGGAGGAAGCGGAAGCGCATGTAGCGTCCCCTTGGCAGCAGCTGGGGCTCCCCTATTAAGCAGGCCCATCGAACCCTCCCCCTGACAAGTCCTATACCCCTACACATGAACCCCTCCAATGAGCCCCCCAGACCTCCACCCCACTGATCCCCAAGCAGCTGCACCTGGACCCCCACCCCATTGAGCCCCACTCCCCCAGCACCCAACCTCCCCCCTGAACTCCCCACACCCAGGCCCCCTCTGCTTAGCCCCACCACCTTCACCTGGATTCCCTGCATAGTCTCATTGCTCCTCCACCCGGAACCCCCCAATGAGTCCCTGTGCATCCAGATCCCCCACTGAGTCCCCCTGCACCCACATTGCCCCACACAGAACCCTCTCACCCCACACCTGGATCTCCTCACAATAAGCCTCTCCACACTTGGATTCTGCTGGGCTGAGCTTGTTCACCCACACTTGGTGCACCTGGCATGGAGGGGCAGGGCCCCAGAGTGTTTCTGAGGCAGGCCCAGCCCTTGCACTGTGTCAGGGTCAGGTGCAGCCTCACTGCCGAGTCCCTGTACCAGGGGAGGTGGAAGCTTCCAGATGATCTCCCACCTCAATGCAGCCAGTGGCCTGTGCTCCCCACTGCCATACTGGAGCCACATTTATTTATTGACAAATAAAATTTGCAGAATTTTGCAGAAGTTTAAAATATTCTGTGCATAATTTTTTTTAAAAATGGTGCAGAATTCACTCAGGAGTAATTTAATTCTTCTTCCCTTTTACCTCTCAAGTTACAACTAAACCAGAATATCTGTACTTTTGCTTCTTTAAATGGAGTAGGAGCTGTTTTGTTACGCCTGAGGATGAGGCTAATCCAGGGGTCTCCAAACTACGGCCCGCAGGCCGGATGCGGCCCGCGAGGCCCTCTCATCCGGCCCGTGGAGATCTTTTTGTCTACGGCAGGGGTCGGGAACCAGCCACGGGGCCGGGATGCGCCGCGTGCTCCGCTGCCGCCGCCGGCCGGGACGCGCCGCGTGCTCCGCTGCCGCCGCCAGCCGCAGGGCCGGGACGCGCCGCATGCTCCGCTGCCGCCGCCGGCCAGGACGCACCACGTGCTCCGCTGCCGCTGCCGGCCAGGACGCACCGCGTGCTCCGCTGCCGCCGCCGGCCAGGGACGGCTCAGAGCTGGGGCCGGGACGCGCCGCACCGCCACCCAGTTACAGGCGGCGAAACAAGGAGCCACACACTGCCAGGCGGCGAAACGGTCTGTGGGGAGAGACCGGGTTGAGCGGGTCAGTTGGGGGGGGGGGGGAGGAAGAGACCGGGTTGAGCGGGTCAGTTGGGGGGGGGGGGTTGGAGGAAAGGAGGTTTGGGGGGGAGAGACCTGGCTGGGTGGGTCAGTTGGGGGTTGGAGGAAAGGAGGTTTGGGGGGGAGAGACCTGGCTGGGTGGGTCAGTTGGGGGTTGGAGGAAAGGAGGTTTTGGGGGAAGAGACCTGGCTGGGTGGGTCAGTTGGGGGTTGGAGGAAAGGAGGTTTGGGGGGGAGAGACCTAGCTGGGTAGGTCATTTGGGGGGGGGGGTTGGAGGAAAGGAGGTTTTGGGGGGAGAGACCTGGCTGGGTGGGTCAGTTGGGGGGTTGATGTGTAGTGTTCATGTGTAGTGAACAGGTGTTCATGTGTAGTGAACAGGTGTTCATGTGTAGTGTTCATGTGTAGTGTTCATGTGTAGTGAACAGGTGTTCATGTGTAGTGTTCATGTGTAGTGAACAGGTGTTCATGTGTAGTGTTCATGTGTAGTGTTCATGTGTAGTGAACAGGTGTTCATGTGTAGTGTTCATGTGTAGTGAACAGGTGTTCATGTGTAGTGTATCAATGTGTTATTAAATAATAACTGAATAAAATAATATTAAATAAATAATTAAAAACAACATCCATGTTTTGATTCTTTTTTATTTGGACCTCGAGTGTGTTGTCGGCCCCCGAACTGCTATTTGATAGTTAATGCGGCCCTCGGGCTGAAAAGTTTGGAGACCCCTGGGCTAATCGAACATTCCTTATGCATAAAGGAGAGATGGGAAATAAACCATCAGTAACCCATTTTTCAGTTTATGGAAATGCAGAGATTAAAACTTTCATATTTCATTAAAAATGGAATTAATTTTGACTCATTTGATGCATTGATTTCCAGAATAAGTTGGTGCTCCATCTTGAATGTGATGCGAGTTTCAAGAATGAAAGTATACTTCCATTAAAAAACAAACTAAACAGAAACAAACAGCCAAGAACTGAGGTCCTCATACAGTCCTAAACTGAGCTGAGATTTACAGTTTAGATTAAAATCATCCAGTATTTTCTATATATATGTATACGGTGTCCGTAAGCAGATAATTTCCCCAAATGTATTTGTTATTCAAAATTTACCCAACAAATTTTATTTCATTCTTAACTATATGGATTGATCAGACTGTTCACCATGTGTACTCAAGTCCAAATTTGAGCTGTGGTAGTTTGAAATACAGTAGAGTAGACTCTCGATTATGCAGGATGATAGGGGAAAAAAAAAATTCTGGTTAATAAAATCCTGGATAATCACCATCCATAGGAAATATGTGGAGTGGGGGTTGATTCACCAGCCATCCTGCACTGGGGGGAGGGGGTGTTGGTTCACTGGCTGCCCTGTGCCCTGGTAGGGGTTTTGTGTGTGTGCTTGGGGCAGCAGCAAAGCCAGAGCCGGCCCTGTGAGTTGCGCATATTTTTTTTGACATCCTGGTTAATCCACATCCTGGTTAATCCAATTCTGGATAATTGAGTCTCTACTGCAATACCATGTAAGTAATCCTGTTTCCCGATTGGATGAGCATATTTTTTTTGCCTTTGAATTAGACACAGTACCACTGAATGGTAAGTATTGCCACAGAACGTTAAGAAAGCACCTCCAAATGTTGGACCTTTTTTAGAGCCCAAATCAATACCCACTGAAGTCAGCAGTGATATTCCCCCTAACTTCAATGGATCTTTGGATCAGGCCCTACATGCACAAAAATCTCCCTGGATTACTGTCTGGGCAACACCCCAAGTAAAATTCTGTCCTCAGATATACCCATGAAACCCCACTGCCTTCACTGAAGGTAAAATTGGACCCGCTGCTCTAGCCTACTGATTGGAGTGTTATACAGCTTAATAGCTTGATTTTTAGGGATGCTAAAAGCAACTATGGAAGCAGAGATCACGGAAAAATCAGATGAAGCCCCTGAATTATTGAGTTCTATAAACAAAGCCTTATTTACTGTACAAGCATGAAAAGCTGCTATATTGTGTGTCTCCAATATGGAAATACATTTACTATTATTAAATAATTATATATAAATTATTTATTCACCACAAATTCCTAGGTTTGCTCTGGCTGCTTTGTGCCACCCTGGGGATGTAAAGTGACCACACAGCTGCTTTGTGTTGACAGAGTGGCACAAAGCAGATCACGCATATTCAGGAATCTGACCCTGAGGGTCACATCTGATCTAGTAGTTAAGATGACAAATATTAATGGTCAAAATGTGTTGATAAACTAAAATCTCTCTTCAGTTGGACTTACTTCAATAAAGTTTGGACTTACTTCAATAAAGACAGAAATGTTGGCCTCAATTTACAAGTTTCTAGTCCAGTTTTTCTTCGTCTAGCTATAGTTGGCAGCCTAAAAGAAAAGAATATTAAAGAATCAATATGAATTGAACAGGCAACTAAAGCAGGTGGCAGTGGCAGGGTGGGAAACTTTGACAACCAAGTTCAATACATTGATTTTTTTAGTTCTACCAACATCAATAGAGCCCATAAACAAATAAAACACAAATGTATGGCCTAATAAAGGTTTGCAAGTAAATCTTCTGGTTGCTTTCATGTTAATTTTACTACTTAATACTATGCATCTTACTGGTAAGGCTTTTATCATTCAGTGCTGCGCCAAGATACCTATCTTCATTACCTAGTAGTTATTAAAGCTGCTACAACTGGAGGCCAGGTGTTAGGGCCCTGTGTGGAGATATAGAACTCTTTTGCTGATTCACCCCGGTAGCCACACCAGGTGGGTCTTACTAGTTCTACTTAAAAACATAAATATTGAGTTCTTCTGTGAGAGGAGAGAGAGCATGGAGAGGGGAGGAGGAAATCCTGCACAGAGAAATCAGCGTATTCAGAATAAAGCTTGAGGGACAAGGCTTGGGTCCACAAAAGGGCTTAGGCATTTGCAATGCCTAACCTTTAGGTGTCTAGAAAAAAAAAATCACTGGAACAACAATGGGATCCACAAAATACAAGCTCCGCACTTTGGCTCCCTATACAATGAATGGGGAGAGAGAGGTGTCTTAGAATGCATTCCACATAAGACAACATACTAGCTGTTGTGTCACCTAAGCTACCCAATAGGAGATGCAGACAAGAGGATGTGTCCTAGCCCTCCTCCTCTTCTGGAGATAAGCAACTAAATCCAGGCTGCAGGGAGGTGCCTACCTCTGCTAGTGATCAACAACCAGGAAACCCTCTTCTGGAGTTAGGTGGCTTACATGCCTAAGACATTTCTTGAGAGAATGAGTTAGACATCTGACCAAGTCCATGTAAACTGGGGGGGATGGGACAATCTTCCTTTAGCTCAGGGGTTAGGGTACTCATCCGGGATGTGAGAGAAGCCTGGTTCAAATCCCCTCCACTCTGCCTGATAAAAACGGATTTGAACAAAGATCTGCCATTGCAGGTGAGCGGTCTAGCCATGGGTTTACAGAGTGAGTCTCCCTTTAGCCCAGTTAATATTTAAATTATTTCCTTACAGTGGAACAACTCCAAACAGGAGAGATTGGGAAGATTCACATCAGAATTGTCCACAGCCCAGTGGTTAGAACACTCACCTGAGAGGCAGCAGCCAGACCCCTGTTCAAATCCCCACTCTTTATCAGTTGGGGGGAGACTTGAAGCAGGGGTCTCCCACATCTTGGGTGAGTAACTAACCATTGGACTGGGAGGTCCTTTCCCCCGGCTCCGAATTATTTGGTATAGAACTAGGTGGTCTCTGAGTATGCTTACCGGTTCAGGTCTGGCAGGCTAGATAGGTGCTCCACTGCCTGTCTTCCCCTTGTTTGTGGATCATGCTGGAGCTTAAGTGGGAGACTGGTGTCCGGATGCCTAGAGTGAAGCAGCAGTGTCCATGCTCAGAGATAGAAACATAGGTAGCTAGAGAACTTTTACTGCAAAACTTATGCACCAAATGAGGCCTACAGGGGTAAGCAGCAGAGAGGTTTTATGGATCGCAGTGGTGCTCAAAAATGGGACTTGGGCACCTAAATCACTTTGTGGGACCGGGCCTAATTTTGACATTTGTAAGTACATTTCTGACTTAGTTTATTTAAGAAGGCAAAGCTCAAAAATGAAAGTGGGGCTCACTTTCTGCAATATTTTGTGTGTGTGTGTGTGTGTGTGTGTTGCGTTAGGAGCAGGCAAGTGAAACCACCCATTTACAGCTGCCTAATCAAATGCAAAATGATGTTCTGACTTCAAGTTGCCACATAGCACTGACACAAATCAAACTAAGGGAAATACTATAGGAGTTGGGTTTTTTACAACATTAATCATGGAGTTCATGGTTTTATAGCACAAACCACATAAACAGTATTTGGCTGATCAGACTTAAGAAGTGGAGGGCTCAGCCACAGTTCTGGAAAACACCCCAAAATTTGCGCTTGAAACTTAATTATAGGTGTCTGCTTCCACAATAAACTCATGCGCCCAGTTACCTGAGGTGTTTGTACACATGCATGTGTGAGTTTTTCACACATAGGCAGCTCTTCAGGCTTTGACAATTTGGCCTTATATGTCATAAAATGACACATAATAGTGTTTAAGGTAGGTGGAAACTAAAGACCATCAAATCTAATCCTTCAGAAGGAAGTGTCTTTAAATCAAGGTGGATTGATTTAAGTCAAAGGGATTTAGATCACCAGTTTTAATCATGCTTTAAATCAGCAAGCAGGAAATTTGATTAAAAGAATTGATTTTAAATCTTATTTTGCATGTGTACTTTTTAGTTATTTTTCATTAAAGGTTGATCTTCATTGGTTGGTAATTATTAAAATATTTTTTTGATTTGCAACTAAATAGAGCCTTTACACTAAATTTAAGAACAGCCATACTGGATCAGACCAAAGGTCCATCAAGCCCAGTATCCTGGCTTCTGATAGTGGCCAATGCCAGGTGTTTCAGAGGGAATGATCAGAACAGGAAATCATCAAATGAACCATCATCCCGTCGCCCATTCCCAGCTTCTGGCTAATAGCCATTATCTTTCATGAATTTGTCTAATTCTTTTTTGAACCCTGTTATAGTCTTGGCCTTCACAACATCCACCAGCACAGATTGACTGCACATTGTGTGAAGAAATACTACCTTTTATTTGTTTTAAACCTGCTGCCAGTTACTTTCATTTGGTGACCCCTTCATTCTTGTGTTATGAGAAGGAGTAAACAACACTTCCTTATTTACTTTCTCCACACCAGTCATGATTTTATAGTCCTCTATCATATCCGCCCCTCAGTCATCCATTTTCCTAGCTGAAAAGTCCCAGTCTTTCCCTCCTGCTATTAGCTCACCTTAACTGATTAGTCTCTTAGAGTTGGTATGGCAACCCCCATCTTTTCATGTTCTCTGTATATGTATATATATATATGTATCTTCCTACTGTATGTTCCATGCTATACATCTGATGAAGTGGGTTTTAGCTCACGAAAGCTTATGCCCAAATAAATTTGTTAGTCTCTAAAGTGCCACAAGTACTCCTCATTCTTTTTGCAGATATAAACTAACATAGCTTTTGTTCTGAAACCTGCCACCAGTCTTATTAATCTTTCTTCTTATGGAATCTGTTCCATACCGCTAATCATTTGTTGCCCTTTTCTGTACCTTTTCCAATTCCAATACATCGTTTTTTAGCTGGGACAACCAGATCTGCATGCAGTATTCAAGATGTGGGTCTACCATGTATTTATGTAGAGCAGTGGTCCCCAACCCCCGGTCCGCGGACCAGTACCGGTCCGTGGAGTATTTGGTACCGGTCCGCGGCCGCGTTCCCCTCCGGCCCGCCCCTTCCGCATCCGGCCGCCTTCCCTTCCGCATCCGGCCGCGTTCTCTTCCGGTCTGCTAAGACTTCCGCTTGTTGCGGCTTTCCCGCCGCTGTTTTCCTGCGGCTTTTCGGCGGACATATAGGAGCCGAAAATAAAAAACGAAAGATGAGCCACTGAGTTCTGCGGGTTTTCGGCGGACATACATCGGTCCGCCGCACCGCACAGAGCCCCCGGGCCGCATGCCTTACTAGCCCGCGTTCACCGGTCCGCGGTGAGTAAAAGGTTGGGGATCACTGATGTAGAGGCAATAGGATATTTTCTGTCTTATTATCTATCCCTTTCTTAATGATTCCCTATATTCTGTTCACTTTTTTGACTGCTGCTGCACATTGAGTGAATATTTTCAGAGAAGTATCCACGACTCCAAGATCTCTTTCTTGAGCGGTAACAGCTAATTTAGACCCCATCATTGCCTATGTATAGTTAGAATTATGTTTTCCAATGTGCATTACTTTGCATTTATCAACATTGAATTTCAGATGCCATTTTGTCACCCAGTCACCCAATTTGTTACTTCTTTATACTACCCAGGAGGATACACTAATATATCTATACACATTTCAGAAATTATACAGCTTAACATACACTTATTCAGATTAGTCATTTTTTACCTCTCTCCCCCACATCCCAGTAAATGCTTTAACCAATGGGCTAAATGTTTTTAGGTGGGCACCACCACTTTCTCCTCTGGCCCTTTTCTTTGGAACTATGTAGGTTCCTAACTCATTCCAGCAAGAAGCAATTAAATCACCTAAGCCACATGAGTCCAGATACTGGGTTCCCATTAATGGATTGCAAGCAGAAATAGTCACCTAAATCCAGGCTGCAGGAGGTGCCTATCTTCATGAGATGGACAGGGCTTAGCACATCCGTCTGGTCAGCATCTCCCATTGGCTAGCTTAGGCAGCTCAACATCTAGTGTGGAGGCTTCTGTAGATCTTCCCCCCCCATTCATTGTAAAGGGCACCTAGATGCTTAACTCAAGCTTTGTAGATCACAGAGT
Source organism: Sternotherus odoratus (assembly GCA_032164245.1). NCBI lineage: Eukaryota > Metazoa > Chordata > Testudines > Kinosternidae > Sternotherus > Sternotherus odoratus. The sequence goes on along the minus strand of JAVMKO010000001.1, from coordinate 132,586,112 downwards.
TTTTCCTATAATTTTCTAGGAGACCTAAAAGTTAAGTGCTGTGACACTAAGTGTTGTAATACCTAAATCCCTGCATGGATCCCACCATCAGCCCAGCCAAAATTAAACTTACGAATAGGCATCTGTCTTCCACAGATTGCAGTAAAGTATCCCATATGTAGCAGCAGCAGCCAGTAAAACCAACAGTAGGATCCATTTCATGACTGGCAGACCTGAAATACAACAAGATAAAATACTTTTGTTTTACCCTTATTTCCACAAAGATATTTTGATGCTATGTTCCTCTGCACTTATAAACATGAGTATTCCACTGTGATAGTATAAATGTATTGATTTGCATAGTTAAACAACTATACTGGCTAATGGCATTGAAATAGGCCAGGATATGATCTCCAAAACCTACCTGTCATATTGCTAACTTTTAATTGATACGGCCTTTTTCTTTTCCCCCCATCACATATTATTAAAGTCAGGCTTTGATCAATGGAATGTCCAAAGGCATGTTGTGATTGGCTTCATAGGCCTTCTTAAAGATGTCACAGCCGTCCTCTAACTCCCCTCAATTCATGATAGGGACTGCACTGTGGAGAGAAGAATGCTACTCATTATTTTAAACGGTAGGAGGAAAACTTAGGTCAGAGTTCAGGAGAGCACTCAAGCACCTACTTAATTAGGGAGAAATAGTAGGAAAGGATGAAAGGCTTTTTTTTTCTTTTTAAGTTTTCACCTAATTTAAGAAAACAATCAAAATTAAAAAGCAGCTGGGTCAGACAAAGAGAAGTGGTGGAAGAGAAAAAAGGATAATTTCAAAGGACCCCTCCTTCAAATTACCACACTGCCCTTTCAACAGCTATCTGTACGTCACCTGACACTTAACCCTCTGAAATTAGCTGTTTGGCCACAAAATGATGTAAAAATTTGGAAAGGTACCCTCTTCCATTATTTTCACTTTTCCCTCTACTATGAAAAGTTGATATGTGGCTCCCATGCTTTTTACATGTTTTTTCAAAAGAGATTTAATGCTAATGAGCCATACTCTAATAGAAATCCATTACACCAATATACACATATTGGTATATTTCTCAGGTAGTTCACAGTGCTCTGCCTTAGGCCTTGTAACTCTTGTTTTAAGTAGCATTAGGCTTGGTTTGTTTTTGTTTTCCTAGCAGTTTTAAGACACTTGAATTACATCTCCCCAACTCAAAACAACTATAACAATTGTATGACACTAATGCATTATATACCATTACATCCTATTGCTATATCCAGATTACCGCAGCATGAAAACACATAGCAAGCTGACTGACACGAGTATTACAGTACATATAGGCCTTGATCCTGAGGGAGGATCCATGCACCTGTTCAGAGACCCAGTGAGTTTGAGACCCTTCCTCATGGATCGGATTGCAAGATTGGAGCCAGGGTTTGTAATGACATCCATAAGTAAAGAACTCATGCAATAAACAAATTATATTTCAAACCAAAGCAGGGCAAGAGAACACCCCCAACATTGCCTTGCTTTACTGTTTTGAATGGTATTATCAGCCTCGACTGCTCTTTCAACCTCAACCCCTTGCATATCGCCCTCCCCTAGCATCTCCTCCACACCTTTTCCTTAATCCAGACTGCATGCTTTTTGCCATAGTCCAGCCCTCTTCCACTTTAGGGGTACAAAGTGAAACTCTGATTTCCACAAGCCCTTCCCTAAAACTGCAAGGAAACTATAACCAGCATAGCCTGTTTGTTAGCAATGCTCTGCATGAGTACAGAATGTCAGGTATGGGACTTTGCAAGAACATGGACACAAAGCTGTTCCTAACACATCAATCAAAATGGAGACTCTCTGACCCACTCACCTACACAGCAGAAGAAAATGATACATTGGTAAGTAACAAATACTAAGGGCCTGATTTGCCTCCCAATCAGTGCATATCAGGAGTGAATCAGTTGAAGCCAATGAGTCAGATGTTCAGCAGTAGCAAATCACTGATTTCATGGACTTCAGTGGAGCTATGCCAATCTAGATCAGCTGAGGATCTGGCCTAGTGGAGTCAGAACAACAGTGTAAAAGCAGTGCAAATGAGAGGCAAATCAGCCCCTAAACACTTTTGTTACAACTAATGAATTCTAAATAGAAAAAAAGAAAAGTTGAATTCTCATCTTATAAACTATATTTCAGTTTAGGTTTTAAGCACTGGAAAATGTATATCTAAGTTTTTCAATAACAATGTACTTAGTATCCCTTTACCCTTGCAAAGAAATGTACTAAACAAAAGAACACAAATCATTATACTCTTGAAGTCATAGTCAAAAATATCACTGTTTTCATTTATATGGAAATTCTATATGGGGAGCGATTACAGAAGACCATCTCTAAGGTTGTAAAGTGAAGCACTCAGAAGAATCACATGCTAAAATACTGTTTTTCCACAAGAAGTGATACGTTTGTGTGGTGAATTATGCTATTATCCATAGGATCATTGCCTCATTTGCTGAAGAAATTAGGTTGCATTGACAGCATTGACTGGTTTTACTCCCCCCACCAAATAAATAAATAAAATAGAGACAAAGCAAACACCAGACATGGGAAATTTCAGACCCAAACGTTTCAAGAAAATAAGCAATTGCATCAAAACCCTCTGTCTTCAAAGTGCTAGGCAACCGATGTGTGCTGCCTATATCAGATGAAAGCTTCATCATGTTAGCTTTGGCTTGGCTCTTGCATCACGAGCCACTTCCGTGGGACTCTGAGTGGTATGGGCATAACTGTTTGAGCTAGCAGATCCCTATGAATGATTAGAAATCAAACTGATAATTATGATGAATATTTGAGGACATTCTACCTTCATTTATCCCTAGGCTACTCATCTGGAGCCAATGGGGTGAGGTATGGACATAACTGAAAGCAGAAGTTGCCCAAGGTAACTTTTTCTTTTAAGTGACTTTAAAAATCCATTGCCTAATTCAAGTCCTGCCCCCTTAGATTGGTTTGATACATGGAACCAGAATTAAAAGATGTAAGGATCTAGGCTCTAGTCAGTGGGGCATTGCTATTAAGTAAGAACCTACAGGAGCAGGGATCATTTGTATTACATTGAAAATCATGCTATCCTTTCCCAATAGTGAGTTTTATCCTTTGAGGACACCAGAGGGATGTAGGCAGATTTGTAGGCTGACTATATTTCCTTGAGACAAAAACGGGACATTGGGATAGCAAAAACGGGACGGGATTATGTAATATTCCGTATTCATGAAAAAGTAAGACGATAAAAAAGGTTTTATTACATGAACATACAGTAGACTCTCGATTATCCGTGATGATCAGGAAAACCTTAATCCCGGTTAATAAAATCCCGGATAATCAAGCGTCTACTGGGGGGGGGGGGGTCGCCGCCGCACTGGAGTGCGGGGGGTGGGGGGAGGTGGTGGTCCCACCACCTGCCCCAGTCAGCTCCCGCTACCAGCCTGGTTGTAGGGAACCCAGGCTGGCAGCGGGAGCTCAGACCCCGGCTAGCAGGAGCCTGCGGGGAAACTCTAAAGTGGCAGCCGGCTGAGCGCTCAACCTGCTGCCTCTTTGGGGTTTTCCCCCCAGGCTCCTGTCAACGGAGGTCTCCGCTCCCGTGCCAGCCTGGGTTCCCTACACCCAGGCTGGCAGAAGGAGCTGACTGGGGCAGGCAGCAGGACCCCGGCTGGCAGGAGCCTGAGGAGAGAGCCCAAAGCAGCAGCGGTCTGAGCAGTCAGCCTGCCGCCGCTTTGGGATTCTACCCAGGCTCCTGCCAGCCGGGGTCTCAGTCCGCTGCCAGCCTGGGCTTCCTACAGCCAGGCTGGCAGCAAGTTGAGACCCTGGCTGGCAAGGGATCCACCGGGGGAAACCCCAAAGCGGGGGCAGGCTGACTGCTCAGACCGCTGCCGCTCCACTCCGCCCCACATGGGGGCTGCCCAGCCAATCGCGCTGCACGGGCGGGCTCTGCAGCGGCGGAGGGGAGGGGGGAGCAGGCCGGGGAAGGGGGGCCCGAGGCCGTGAGGGGAAGGGACTGAAGGGCTGCGGGAGGGGGTGGGAGGAGGCGGGACCCGGCCGTGGGTCCCTGCAAAAATGGGACAAATTTGATATTTATGGTAAAAAGACGGGACAGTCCAAAAATATGTAAAATACGGGACTGTCCCGTTCAAAACGGGACGTATGGTCAGCCTACAGATTTGGCTTAGCCCACCACATTTTTAGTCAGCATAACCTTTACTTGTGGCTGCAAACTGGATCAGAGCAAAATACTGTGTATGAATTTTGCCTACCCACTTTCAGAAGACACCATTCTCCAATAATATAATCCTGCCTTCAGAAATACCTATACACTTCCAACTACCGTATTCAATCAGCTACTAGCCACGTACACACACACACAACACCCTACCTACCTATATATAAATAAGACAAGGAAGATGTGTGGCACCTCAGAGACTAACCAGTCTAACCAAGTCTTCCTCGTCTTATTTACAGATTCAGACTAATACGGCTGCCTATCTTAAACCTACCTATATATAATAAACCATATTTATCTGCTACATAGAAACATATGAAGATATGTTCAGGTAGCTCAAAAACTGGACTGAGACCTAAGTGCTTAGAAGTGCTATAAGCTGGAAAACTGGTAATTTGATGGCTAATGTGAAATGAGTTGGTTTCATCCCAGTTTCCTATCAGACAAGTAGCCAAAACACACACAAAAAGGATTCATAATTAACAGTCTCAGTATCATGACCCATGATATCTCTATATCAGAGGAATTCAATCTGCCTTGCTCTTCATGTTAGGTGGGTAAACAGATGGCTTAAATAGTGCTGTCCAAACTTTCAAAAGCACTTCAAAAATACTTACAAGAAAAGGAAAAGAAATGTGATAAGCCAGTGTCAGACATTCTTTGCATGAGTTGTTTACAGTCCTTTGCGGAGTAATTTTCAGTGACTGGATATGTGGCTTTGAAGTAAAGAGAGAACCATGGGAATTTCTAAAAAGGAGCTTAAATAAACTTTTGGAAATTTACTTCATCTACTACCCAGGGTAAATGTAGGAAAACTAAGCTTGCAGATTCTGTTACAACATTCGGAGAGCCTTCCACATATTTGAGTGACAAAGTATCCAGATATCCAAGATTGCTCTAGGTCCACTCTGAACACAAGGGCCTTAACCTGCTCCCACAGGCTTCAAATACAGACACACTCAGGATAGATCACACGCTAAAATTAGTAAGGAGATATATTTGTAAACCTCGTGGCCACCCTTTTTCCATCCCTGCTGGGGCCATATTTTCATTTGGAATTAGCCTTTACTCTTCTGTGTCATAATTGCAGTGCCTAAGGGCAGGGTGCAGCAACTTCACATCAATCGTGTGCCCTATCAAGCATTCTCATAATGATAACTTACATCTACGGTGTAGTCACCCCATTGTATAATAAGTGTGTGCAGCAGCCGCTACAAAGCCTAAATTGAGTAACCATGTGATGTGACCATCCTCTTCCTTCCTCACCCCTTCCTCTGCTCCCTACTGCTTGTTACCCTTACTCATCACATCGTGTCTAAGAAATGATAAACCTTTAGGCCAATCTACACTACAAACCTATATCACAATATTTATGTCACTCAAAAATCCACAACCCTGAACAACGTAGCTATACTGACCTAACCAACCATGTAGACAGTGCTGTCTCAGCAGGAGGGCTTCTCCCTTCAACATATCTACCACCTCTCAGGGAGGTGGATTAACTATACCAGCATTTCTCAAACTGGGGTAACTCCAGAGACCCCGTGGGCCCCACTGATCAATTCCTCCCCCTCCCTCCCAGAGTCTCCTGCACACAGGGGAATAGCCTCAGCAGTGTGCAGCAGGCGCTGAGGGGTGGGGAGGGAGCAGGGAGTGGGCATGCTCAGGGGAGGGGCAGAAATAGGTAGGGAAGAGGAGGGGCAGGAGTGGAGCGGGGATGGGAAGAGGTGGAGTAAGGGCAGGGCCTGGACTGAGTGTGGAGTTTGAAAGGTCCATAAAAACATTAAAATCAAAATGGGGATACTTGGGTCACTAAAGTTTGAGAACCGCTGAATTATACCCATGGGAGAAGCTCTTCTGCTAGTGTAGCAGCATCTTCACTAAAGTGCTACAGCTGCACCCATACAGTTATGCCACTGTCGTACTGTATGTGAAGACAAGCCCTTAGGGGCTCACCCGGGCTTCTTCCTTGTGCCTTCTACTTTATTAGTTCTATAATGCAGATTGTGGGTGCAATTTAAATAAATAATACCAGTGTTGCAAACTCTTGCAATTTAATTGCAAACCTTGTGATATTTGGTGGGTTTGCTTCAAATCCTAGCTGCAGCAGTTAAGAGATTGTGTGAGAATCTAGCTTTCATTAAAACAACCCTCATGGTTGTGGAGAAAAGTTGAAAATGCAGAGTGAGTGCAACCTAAAAGTTCAAGAGCAAGTGGCAAAAAAAACAAACAAACAAAAAAAAACAAAACGTTTTTTTGTTTTGTTTTTTAAATCTCATGGATATTGAAGCCAATCTGGTAATTTGGGGGGGGGGGGGCACAACTGATTATTTTTGACTGCCCGAGGTAACAATACTGCAATACAAAAATTTCATATTGTTTTCCTATAGTTGGCACTGCAGTACATTTCCTGTGGTCCTCTTGCTCATTAAGATAAACAGAGGCAGTGCTAATTCCAGGACTTAATGTTTAAAAAGAACTTCATGAACTGCCAATACACATACCCAGTAGCTTAGCTTAATGAATATATTTATACTGCTCAGTTAGTGCATTGCATTAATTCTGACTTTTTCTATTTCTTACTATCTGTTCCACAATATCTCTGCATAGTTTGGTATCTCTACTCTTTTTCAGGAAATAAACACAGTCATGGGCATTACACGAAAGAATTGTGGTAGGTAGTTAGCTTGCTAATCTTATTTTATTACATTTACATAGTCCTGAACTCTCTTCCTCTTTTTTTCCCCATTTTTCCTTGTTTTCAATCCCATTCTGACATTGATTTAGCAAGACACAGAGCATTTTCTTTAAAAAAAATGAGGCTGGGAAATTAATTAAATATCGTCATGAAACATCTCTGAATTAAAACTCCATTTCCTGTGTTTGGGACCAAGACAATATTTTTCCCTCCAGCTGTGCATGGTCAGTTTAACATTGTATTAGTTCAACTTACTTATATAACATTTCTAAATGGGCAAGTTGTTATATATCTGCTTTGGAGATTTCCCTGTTTGTAGAGTTCCACACTACGCCACGACTGACCACACTGAGATTCTACTGTGAAAACAGCATTGTTGGCTTCCTGTTGGTGTGTTGCAACAAACAAGTATTAAAAGTAAAAACAAAAAAAAGTTTCTCCGGTGTTGAAGCCACTGATCTGGAGAGAATTTATAATTTATGGGTATGCCTGTCCAGTCCATCTGAATGATAGGGGAAGAGGTGGTTTTGTTTGTTTGCTTTGTGGAAGCTGAAACCACCTCTTGCTGGCAGGCTAGCTGAATGAGCCAGGCACTCCCAGACACTGCCTCCATTGAAGACAGCATGTACCTCCCCACAGTGAGTGAGCTTTCTGCAGGGGATTTTTTCCACTTATTTCTCCAGGAACAGAACACAGTGCTTCAGAAGCAAAGGGGAAGTGGGGGGGAGGGGGCGGCTGGAATTTCCTAAGTACAGTAAAACCTCGATATAACGGACTAATTCGGGCGAGTGGGTGTCCGTTAAAGCCGAAAGTCCGTTATTTAATAATAATTTTAAAAAAGAGCTGTGGGAGCAGCAGCCCGCCCGAATTAGTCCATTATATCGAGGTTTTACTGTATCATGGCAGCCAGGAGCAGTTAGTGAGCCTGCCCGGGTCCCAGCAGCCGGGACCCGGGCGGCAGCCAGCAGCCAGCCAGCCCGCCCGCCCGCAGGCGGGAGCCGGGAGCTGCCAGCCTGCCCGCAGGTGGGAGCCGGGAGCCGGCAGCCCACCTGCAGGTGGGAGCCGGGCGGGAGCCGGCAGCCAGCCCGCCCGCAGGTGGGACCCGGGCGGGAGCCGGCAGTGAGCCCTCCCGCTGCTGGGACCCGGGCGGAAGCCGGAAGCCAGCCAGCCCGCCCGCCCGCAGGTGGGAGCCGGGAGCCAGCAGCCCACCCGCAGGTGGGACCCGGGCGGGAGCCGGGAGTTGGCAGCCAGCCCACGAAAAACGAATTTTGGATGCATCGGAAATTTTGTCCGTTGCATCAGAAGTCCGTTAAATCGGGGTTTTACTGTAACAGGTATTTTCCCCAGTGGTGTTCAGCAGGGATGACGCATTGGTAGACGACAAGACTGCCAACTTGCTATTCTGCATTTCACCTGCTCTTGCAGCCAGTTGTTTAGCTGTTCATTACTGCATAGTACATTGGGGGCACTCCAAGGTCAGTAGGGTGTTTTTAATATCTGAAGGCTGGCCTGCCTTTATTTCAGGATCAGGTTAGTATCACATTAGGGACTGCAACAGTGCAGGGGTAGGCAACCTATGGAACGCGTGCCAAATTCAGCACACAAGTTGATTTTCCGTGGCACTCACACTACCCAGGTTCTGGCCACCAGTCCAGGGGGCCCTTCATTTTAATTTTAAATGAAGCTTCTTAAACATTTTAAAAACCTTATTTACTTTACATGCAACAATAGTTTAGTTCTGTATTATAGACTTATAGAAAGAGATCTTCTAAACACGTTAAAATGTATTACTGGCATGTGAAACCTGAGAGTGAATAAATGAAGGCACACCGCTTCTGAAAGGCTGCCAACCCCTGGTATAGTGTTTATAGAGACGACACAACCCTTCTGCTCCCCATCAGCGCAGCCTGCTAGCCAGCTCAGATAAGGGAAGGAAAAGCACCTCCAGCTGGGACCTGCACAGACAAACACCATCACGATTTCATTTTGTCCAAGACTTTAGGGAGACTTCTGCATCAGCATCTGTTTTACACATACGTGCACTTCCCTACTCCATACTGCTTCTGAGGCCAGTAACTCACCCCAGAGTGGCGTAACCTTGGGCTCAAAGCACCCTGTGAAGAATGCAAGCCCAAGTGCTAATGTATTCTAACTCTTTTCACCCTCAACCTGCCTTCATTTACACAAGCAAGGTGATTTTCCGAAGATGGAATTTAGCTGGTGTCTGGCACCCAGCAAGTAGTCACCATGGCTGGCTCAGTTTGTGTCATAGGCAGAGAGAGCAGAGTCTTAACACTAGCACCTTCTCATCTTAGAAGACCCTCTTCCCACCTTTAAAGAAAAACTATGCTGGGTCTCGTCCCTAATCAAATCAGGGATGGTTTAACATTTCATGCAAGATCGGTGGTTAAATGGACTTCTTGTCTGTTGGCACCCCTCCCTTCTGAGATAGAAAAGCAAAAACAATAGAACTGATATTAAACATAGAGACAGGTCGATTTCAGCTACGCCTCTGGTAAAGGAGGAGTTATAAAGACTATTTTAAGGTCCCTTAAAATCGACTTTAAGGGCATGCAAGTGAGGACGGGTACAGGCTTAAATCGACTTTAGCCTGCTAAAGTCGACTTTAAGCCCTAGTGGGGACCAGGGCTAGGGCAAGACACAAAGTCCATCCTAGCAGTTCAGGCACCCTTCCAACTCTCTCAGGCCATGTCTACACCACCCAATTAAGTCAACCTAACATAGTACTTAAGAATCAGAGAGGTACCCGTGTTAGTCTGGAATTGCAGAAGAGACAAAGGGTCCTGTGGCACTTTAAAGACTAACTAAAGTATTGAAGCATAAGCTTTCGTGGGCTAATACCCACTTTGTCAGATGCATCCCACGAAGTGGGTATTAGCCCACGAAAGCTTATGCTTCAATACTTTAGTTAGTCTTTAAAGTGCCACAGGACCCTTTGTCAATAGTACTTATTGCAGTTTCATGGCCTTGTGTCAGTGCTGTCACCACCAACTTAAGAGGGACAGTATGTGAGGGTGGGGGGTGAGCCCAGCTGTGAGGTTTAAGCTGTCAGCAATGCTCGGACTCACAACTGGAACACCACCAGCAGCCCCATTTCAAAACAGGCACCCTACAAGTAAGGCAGTGTCTATAGACACTGCTTTGCCCGAACTGATAGACCTAAGCCTTATGCCACTAATCCAGTTGGATTTACTAGGTCAGTGTAGCGGGCGAGTTACAGCGGGGACAGGACCTCGGTAGTATGTGTGCTTACATAATTAGAGCAATGTAAGCTGCCTTATGTCGACTTAACTTCATAGTGCAGACATGCCCTCAGTCTTGCTCCAAAATCATGGTGGGAAGAAAAAGAGCCATCTCCTCTCAACCTTGGAGGCCTCCCATATCTACAAAGTTCTCGTCCTCTCCCAATTTACCATCTTTGACTCTTACATGAAGGCGAGAGAAGCCAGTCAACACAATCCAGCCCCTATTCCATTGATGTGCAAAAGCCCTGGAGTACTGCCATTGGTGAATTCAATAATAGAGCTACAGGAGGACTGTGCGGTTTGCCTTGTTCCCTTTGCAGATCTCTTGCCTTGCTCAGGATCTCTTGTTCCTTCCCCCCGTCTATCTAGGTCTACTGCTACAAGCCCCCCAATACATGTAGCTTCCCCTCTAACTGAATTTAGTGACTGGCTACAGCCCAACAGCGTTCGCGTCGCTACTTAGCTGAGGGGCAATAAACGCAGATTGGATGGAATCTGGTCACAGAAAGAAGTTAGAGGCACCTCCAATCTCCCCCCCCCCCCATACTATCCTGCATAACATGCTCTAATACACTTAGGAACAGCCCTACCAATTGATTTCACCTGCTTTTCCATGAGATGCATTTGCACCAGCTTTTTTTGCATGACACCTCTTTAAGGGCATGTCTGCACTGCATTTGGGGTACATAATTGCAGCTGGGGTAGGCATACACATGCTTGCTTTAATAAAGCTAGCACATTGGTTCTCAAAGTGGGGGTCACGACCCCATTTATGTGAGGGTCGCAAGCCCCTGCTGCGAGCAGCCGGCCCCAACCCCTGCCGCAGGCTGCTGGCATCCGGCCCCGATCCTGGCCCTTGCTGCCACAGGCAGCCTGTGCCCCGGCCACAGCAGGCTGCCAGTGCCCCCACGAGCCGAACCCAGCCCTACCTCCTGCCGTGGCAGGCTGCCAGCGCCTCTGGGGGGCTGCTGGAACCCTTCCAACACCGATCTCGGCCTCGGGGGCTGCTGGAACCCACCCCCATTCTGGCTCCGGGGGGGCTTCTGGAACCCCCCTCGATCCCTGCCCCAGGGGGGTTGTTGGAACCCCCCCCAATCCAAGGCACCCGCCCGAGCCCGGTCTCTGCCCTGGATGGCTGCTGGAAACTCCCTCCCCCCACCGCCCTGATCCCGGCCCCTGCAGGCTGCAGTCACACACACCCCCCCATTTGATTCTGGCCCCTTAGCCCAGCTCCTGCTGCGGTGGGCTGCAGGCACACACACCCCAAGCCTGACCCCTAAGGGGGGTCACGCTTAGAGGCCTGGTGTGGGAAAGGGGTCACCACTACAAAAAGTTCAAGAACCACTGATAGCACATCTCAAATAGTAGTGAAGACCCAGCAGCGTGGGCTTTATCGCTGGCTGTACAAGTCCACCTGGAACCTTGGGTACCTACTTGTGTTGCTAGCCCACGTTGCTCCTGTATCTTCACAGCTATTTTTCTATTTAGCTAGCTAGATTAAGGGCTAGTCTACAGTGTGTAGCTTTGTGTAGAGCTCTCCCAGCGCTCAAAAAAAATACCTCCGAAAGTAGTGTAGCTCCCAATGCTAGGACACTGTTTACACTGGCGCTTTACAACGATGAAACTTGCTATGCTCAGGGGGGTGTTTTTTCACACCCCTGAGTGAGAAAGTTGCGGTGCTCTGAAGTGCCAGTGTAGACAAGCACTCAAACAAGCATAGGTCTGACTCCCTCAGCTGCAATCACGCCCCCGACTGCAAAACCAGAAGGTGCAACTGATTAGCAATAGATCAGTGTAATTTCACTGGATAAAGTGAATGAAATGCAAAAAAGTAAAATCCACAGTTTAAGTAGATTAGATTAAGTAAATTACTGAAAAGTAAATTAGATACCTACAGTTCTTTCAGTTTTAATAACTATGGCAAAGTATTCAGACCTGTGTTGCCAAAGTTCGTTACTTAAAAAAATACTCTTTGGGGCAGGGACCTTCGTTCTGTCCTGTGTTTGTACACAGCCCAGCACAATGGTGCATGGCTGGGGCTCACAGGTTCTGCTGCACCACAAACAATAACAATAAGTACCTTGGTTTTGCAGCGATGCTTTTCCCATTGATTTCTGAGGCAGTTTTGTGGTTCTCAGGCTGCTTATTTAGAAGGATAAAATTTGGCACCACATACCACAAATAATATGGGTAATGCTTTTTATTACTCATATTTTTTCCTTTAACCTCACAGTGGCACTTTAACTTTGTGGGCAATGTTTATTTTCCTCAGCCATATGTTAAGGCTCCCCTAATCTAACTACTCTCTTTCTAGCTCCTCTTTTAAAAAACCGTGGGAAATCAACAGGCCTTGCTGCTTACTCTGAAGGTCAACAGAGTTTTAGTCAGTTTCAGTTGTTCCCCCTCAAGTCTTGGCATGCAACAGTAACATTGGTCTGAGGCTTTCTTCCATCTCTGAATGTAAAAAATAAACAGAACACATAACATTAAATAAAGAGTCAGGCTGCACAATGTTTGAGAAAGCAAGAAGCAATTAATAGTAGAGCTATTGATTAATCACAGTTAACTCACGCGATTAACTCAAAACATGATAAACAAAAGAAATAGTATATTTCAATTCACCTCATACACATACTGCAGTGCAATCTCTTTACCATGAAAGTATAACTTACAAATATAGATTATTTTTGTTACGTAACTGCATTCAAAACAAAACAATGTAAAACTTTAGAGCCTACAAATCCACTCTGTGTTAGCAACTGGCTGAACAAGAAGTAGAACTAACAAGTTTATTAATATTTAAGGGAGATACTGGTGCCTGATTCTTATTTACAGTGTCACCTGAAAGTGTTCGCATGACACTTTTGTAGCCAGTGTAGCAAGGTATTTACGCACCAGATATGCTAAACATTGGTATGCCCCTTCCAGGCTTTGGCCATCATTCCAGAGGACATGCTTCCATGCTGATGATTTTCATTTTTTTTAAAAATGTGCTAATTAAATTTGTGATTGAACTCCTTGGGGTAGAATTATACGTCTCCTGTTCTATTTTACCTGCATTCTCCCATATATTTCACGTTATAGCAGTCTCGGATGATGATCCACCACGTGTTTGTTTTAAGAACACTTTCACTGCAGATTTGACAAAACACAAAGAAGGTACCAATGTGAGATTTCTAAAAACCAGTTATAGCACTCAACCCAAGGTTTAACAATCTGAAGTGCCGTCCAAAATCTGAGAGGGACGAGGTGTGGAGCACGTTCAGAAGTCTCAACAGAGCAACATTCCGATGTGGAAACTACAGGACCTGAACCGTCAAAAAAGAAAATCAACCTTCTGCTGGTGGCATCTGACTCAGATAATGAAAATGAACATGCATCGGTCCATTTTGCTTAGTATCATTATCGAGCAGAACCTGTCATCCACATGGACGCATATCCTCTGAATGGTGGTTGAAGCATTAAGGGACATAAGAATCTTTAGCGCATCTGGAATGTAAATATCTTGCAACGTCTGCTACAACAGTACCATGCAAATGCCTGTTCTCACTTTCAGCTGACATTGTAAATAAGAAGCGGGCAGCAAATGTCTCCTGCAAATTGTAACCGAACTTGTTTGTCTGAGCAATTGGCTGAAGTAGGATTGAGTGGACTTGTAAAGTTATACATTATTTTATTTTTGAATCCAGTTTTTTTCAATATAATTCTACATTTGTAAGTTCAACTTTCATAATAAAGAGACTGCACTACAGTATTTGTATTAGGTGAATTGAAAAATATTTGTTTTGTTTTTTACAGTGCAAATATTTGTAATCAAAAATAAATATGAAGTGAGCACTGTACACTTTGTAATCTGTTTTTTAATTGAAATTGATATATTTGAAAATGTAGAAAACATCCAAAAATATTTAAATAAATGTTATTGTTATTAACAGCATGATTAATCACAATTAATTTTTTTAATCGCTTGACACCCCTAATTAATATTCCTTCTCTCAGTCATACCAGCACAAACCCAGAGTAATTCCATTGACTTCGGTGGAGCTACTCCAAATTTCCACTGGTGTGAAAGAAAAAAGAATTTGGCCCTAAATATAATCATTATTGTTTGCTATACTTATTTTGCACTAACACTCAGAGGCCTTAATCAGAGCCAGGGTTCTATTATGCTAGGGCCTAGTAAAAACATATACAAAGCCATGGCTACTATGGCGAGGCTTGGAAGGATTCCATTTGTATTGGTAACGGCCAGTAAACATCAATTTCACCAAACACCCACCGACAAAAAAATATTTCCATCAATGATAACTGAAGTTTACAAATAGGGCAAAGTAAGAAAAAAGGTGCTTAAGAACCAGGGCTTTGGAACGGTGCTGTGGCTCTGCTCCAGCTCCAGGCAAAAACCTGCAGCTCCACTGCTCCGCGCTCCAGCTCCGGGCTCTACTCCAAAGCCCTGTTAAGAACCTATTGGAGTTTGATTTAAGGGTATTTAATTTGTATATTTTGACATGCCATGTTGACAATTTGTGTTTTAATGACTGTAAAGCTTTAACATTTTGAATTTCAGTCTCTCTGGTCATTAAATAATAAGTCCACTCCATTGTCTGATCTGCCTCCATAATTTCCTACAGCTGTGAAAATTTTAATAGATAAATATCTGGGGAAAAATGCTTAAAAATAAACCTTAATATTATCCATTGAAATTTTATATAAAATTCTGCCAAACAGTTTGGGAAACTTAAAGTCTAAGTTTATACAAGGATCAAGGAAACAATACATGGGCATTTAAAGAGTTAGTATTTAGGAAATATTCTTTTAAGTTAGCACTACTGTGATAAAGGAAAAAGGATCCTAACTCAAAACAGTGCTACACAAGGAATAAGGTCACAGCAGTCAACAGTTCCGGGACTAGGGCAAAGTTCTGCTTGTGACTGCTATTTGAGTTCTACATGCCATTTAAGTTAAAGAAAGAAACCACTCAGTTCTTTCCTGCATGAGGAAACCCACATCCTAATTGCATACAATGCCCTTCTCTTATTTAAAACTACTTCTGGATGTGGGGCTGGATAGTTCATGAAGACTACAATAGAATAAAGGACTCCAAAGTGGAAAATGTACTTGGTGGAGAGAGCTGAATTCCATTTTTAGTTCTGGACTGCAAGCCAGGACATAAATGTAGGACTTCATAGCTCTTCATCCACAACATTGCCCAGTGATATCAATAGGAGGTTTGCACAGAGATGGAGGATAGAACCTGGCCTTTATGCAGTAACTAAACTTTTATTTACTATTATTTATTTAGTACTTTATTGTCACATTCAGTATCAAGCAGTGGAAGAATATGACACACCATGCCCCTCACTTCCCCAACTTTGGATCACTGCTATCTGTGCCCTTTGTTTCTTGTCTTTCCCCTTTCTCAATTTCTCTCCCTCTTCCTTGTCTTTACATCTTTCCTTTGTTCTTCCTCCTGCATTTCCTTCCCTGCGGCAATTCCCAAAGCCTACGTCCTGGGCTTCTCTTCGACACTTTTCCCATTCCATCCACTAAAGAATCAGCAACACCATAGTTATTTGTTGCCATTGAAGTGTCACCATTGTGGTTGATACTCTAGCAGGATTGCAGAGTTCACACCTCTCTGAGCCATTGTTTCAGCCTGCCTGCATACCCCTGGAAGTAACACTGCAGTAGTTTACCCCTGGTTCATGTTTGCAGAAAAAATTCCAATCGCAAGGACTAGAAACTTACTTCAAAAGATGAAAAACAAAACGGAGACTCTGCAGAATCTGGACATGCCCTGTGGGCTGCATAAATAGAACAAGTATCTGCATTCACCTGATGGGACATACGTTTGACACCTCAACATAGAACACTAATTTAATTCACTGGTTCAACGCCTGGTTGGGACAATAGTGACCAAAAGTTTTTGCTATCGGGAGACTGCCTGGTTGGTTTTGGCGGAAGGAGTGAACAGGCTTGGCAACATCTAATGACCAGTTGTCTACATATATAATAATAATAATAAAGTGTCACCTAAACAACTGGACTTTCTTTTGGCAGTCCCAAGAGGCAGGACAAAGACTGAATAATAAGGATGATTAGAAATATTTGCAACAAAATGATCTTCCACCAAAACATTTCTGTTTCACAGTTTATGGAAGCAACCCAGTTTACAATATTTCAAAAACTTTGTGCAAACAAAATTGTACTGACTAAGATGGCTTTACCTATACAAGATCAAAGGTGTTCCTTTTTCACATTTTGACCTTATGTGTTTGCTTGTGAATGATCACACAAGCTTTGTGTCACTGGTGCTGATTTTCTCACTGGTGACCTCAATCCCTACTGACATTTTCTGTGTTCTAAATGTGGATGTGAGATTGCTATGTTGCTCCAAATCTTCTTTTCATAAGCCAAAGTTGCCAAAAGCAACTGTCTTAAGACCTTCAGGGCAAAATTTCAACCTAGAAATAGACACCATGAGCCAGTCTGTGATGTCTGGCTGGGTGGAGGAGGTGGGAGGACTAAGATGCTCAATATTCTCAGAGCATTACTGATAAAAAATGCAAAGCTAATTTGGGGGGGGGGGGAATTCATCAAATTTCCCCACGCTTAATTAGTTAGTCTTGGAAGCTGATCTATTCTCTTCACCAGCAATGTCCCTTCCAAGTCGGAATTAAGTTAAAAGTTGCAGGTCCGCATGAAGGAAGCTTGCACTGCAGTTGCCTATGCTCTATTCTTTGGATAACATGGAAGACTCTACGCTTCAGGACTGTCAACCCAACACCTTTCTGATTCTAAATTCATACTGCTTTCTGATTTTGAAAATTAAAAGGAGGACTCGGCTAGCATTTTAACTACTAGTCACTGTGAGGAAGCTAAATCCAAACCTGAAACAAGGGCAGTGTCAAGTTTGAAGGGCTCAAATCTTTTGCGTTTTAAATATTCCTTATGTTTGCAAAGCTTGTACAATTGTCTATATATGTGGTTTGATTTTCCCATTCATTGATCTTTTTCTTTAAAACAAAACACACACTGCAAAAGCTAAGCACTAGTGAGAAATTCTATAAAATGTAAGTCAGTGTATACAATCAGAGTGTTGGAAAATATACCAATTTTCAGGCTATCAGAGGATTGTTATATGCAACAGAAAGAGTTATTTGCAAAATTGCAAATGATCCCTGGAATGCTATGGGGTTTTTTAAAAACATGAATTAATTATTGGCAAATGAACATGTCCAATAATGCAAAGCAGAGCTGAAAATTTTAGGAGCTAGTAAATACAGAGTAGTTGCAAATCTGGCTCTAAAAAAACAGCAGAGATGATGCCAGCAATATATTTAGCCCTCTTAAGTTGGCAAACCTACAGCATAAGGGGAAGGCATTAGTGAGTTTATATCTGTAAGTGATCAGTGTTAAAATCTTTTTGTCCCTTAGGCAATGTCTACACTACAAGCTACAGTGATTCATTCCACTGCTTGATTATACATACTCCTTGTTGCTTGATGAAAGCTCACACCTGTATAAACAGTAGTGTAGTCACAGTAGCATGGTCAGCTGCAGCAGAGGCATGACTTAGCCGTGAACACTTCTGAAGCCAATAGGGATGTACTCAGCATGAGTAATTTATGCCATTGCTGCACCTGCAACCATGGCTGCACTGCTGTTTGCACTCGCACTAGCTCTCATTGCTCTACAGCGAGCATGTGCACACCTGCAGAGGAATCACTCCCTTGGCTTGCAGTGTAGACATAATCTGACTGTATATTATTTTCAGAAGATAACAATAGGATAGGATTCATAAGATAAACAACTTTCAATACAAAATGATGGGGGAACACACCATTAATTTTCTAATTAAAAATGTTCACAGATCTGTCAGTGGGAAGAATTGAGTATTAAGAGTATCATTTTGTCCCCTTAGATTGAAAAATGAAATCAAAACACAACAAACATGAAAACCAAAAGGTAAAAAAAAAAAAACAACCCTGCTCGTGAACTTCTGCTACTGTATTTGGCCTGATGTGCACTACAAAGTTAGGTCAACATAAGGCAGATGATGTTGACCTAGTTGTGCATGTGCCTACACTTCAGTTTGTCTCCCGCCGACATAAGTGCCTCATTACACCAACTTAATAACACCACCTCCCCAGGTTGGGTAGAGCCACGGTCAATGTATTTAGGTCAATGCAGTGCGTGTGCAGACACTGCATTAGTTATGTCGACCTGAACTGTCCTCCAGCAGCTGTCCCATAATGCCCCAGACTGACCATTCTGTGCCAGTGGTCACAGAACTCCCATTAAGGTCCTACAGATTTCTGAAATTCCTTTTATCCTGATTACTTGGTTTGGCAAGCACATCTAGTGGCTTTCCATTGTTGAGTGCAACTGCCCAGCTGACCATGCTGACTACATGCTCCAGACATACTCCTGCCTGGAGTAGACAGGAGACTCTGGCTCTCTTGGGCCTCTGGAGAGAAGAGGCTGTGCAGGCACAGCTCCAATCCAACCACAGAAAAATGGACATCTAAGAGCAGATTGTTCAGGGGATGCAGAAGTGCTATGACAGGGACCGGCAGCAGGGTCACGTGAAAGCCAAGGAGCTGCAGCAGGCATACCAGAAGATCAAGGAGGTTAACAATCGATCTGGTGTCAAGCTACAGACCTGCTGCTTTTACAAAGAGCTGCATGCCATCCCTGGCGGAGACCTACCCACCCACAAAAAAGCACCAGGTGCCTGAATCACAAGCTCCTGCTATGAACAGCCAGGAGGAGGTGGTGATATATGAGGAAGAGGAGAAAGAGTATGGGGGACAGGTAACCAGGGGATCCAGCTGCGCAGTGGGCCAGGACCTGTTTTTAACTCCACTGTTCAGCCAGTTGAGCACAGGTGAGCCCGATGCAGGGACCTCAGAGAATTCACAATTAAAGGGATGCCCGTCCTCCCAGAGTAGCAGGACACAGTCTTTTGACTTCACATTAATTTGCTCATGCTAGAAGTGGCAATGGCACAACCAAGAGAGGTAGAGTATTATATCTGCTTTTCCTTCCCCTCAAGAGCTAGGTAGGGGGAGAGGGTTTGTGTGGAGCTATTTATTTACATACACAGGGATGTCCTTTGAATCCTCCTGAGAGATCTTGATGAAACTTCCATGGAGGTGCTCTGCAATGCTCTCCTGAAGGTCTCTAGGGTTGGCAGCCTTATTTCTTCTTCTGTGGTAGGACACTTTCCCACGCCACTCAGCGATAACTTTGGCATCTACCATTGCAGTAAAGAGGCTAGCAGCATACGGGACAGGTGGCTTCAGGATGCCAGCAGCAGCTGTGTGTGCTCCCCCTACCTTTGTTATCCTCCAGAGTGAGATCTGAGCTAAAATTACCACTTCCTGTAGAAAATGGTGCCAGTATTCAGTGCCGTTGTCCTGTACAGCTAGAAGCATTTTCAGGCGAGAAATTCCCTTCTCATTTCCCCTCCCCTCCAGCAGACCACACTCAGCCTGGCTAGCGCTGTGACTGCCACCATACACAAGTAATTCCAAGCAGAAGTGAGAATGGACTTTTGGGGAGCAAGGGGCGCGAGTTCAGCATCTTAAATTTCACTTTCTATTGTGAATGCACTGATCATGATATATGTGCAGTGTTTTATCTGTAGTTGCTGTGGCCTTTAGGGTCTCTCCCTTCATATCCATGGAACAGCTGAACCAGATAAGGAGGAGAAGGAAGAGGACTTGGGATCTCACCTTCAGCAAAATCCTGCAAGCCAGTGCTGAATCAGACTGTGAGCACAGGGCCTGGAGAATGAACGTTGAGGACAGTCTGGAGAAGGAAAGTGTAGAGAAGAGAGAGATGCAGCAGGACATAATAGGGCTTCTCTGGCAGCAAACACAGATGCTGCCAACTCTGGTGGATCTGCAGGTTCAGTGATGCGGAGCTCACCTCCCTCTGAAGCCCATGGAGAATTCAATATCGCAAACTCCCTATACGCGCCCCCCCCCCCAGGGCCGGCGACAGGGGGGTACAACGGGTAGAGCTGTACTGGGCCCTGGACTTCAGGGGGGATCCCTGAAGTCCGGGGACCGGTACACAGCTCTACTCGTAGTCGTCCCCCCTGGGCACTGCACCGCATTTCCCCGGCTGTGTCCGGCGCCGCGGCCGGCTGCCTCCCGAGCGCTTCAGCCGCTGCTCGTCCCGCGCCCCAGGAGCCGCCCTGAGGCACCCCCGGCTGCAGTGCTTCCCCCGCCCACCTTCAAGAGCCGGGCCAGCCCTTGGCGGGGGGGGGGGGGCACAAATGCTCAGAGTAGGGGGCCCCAAAATTTCTGTCGCCGGCCCCCCCCACACACATTCCACATGGTGCCTATCACACACCCCCACCCACCCCGGTCCTCATTTTTCACCCTTGCTGTCTGGTCACCCTAATTCTTGCTCACTATCAAAATGGTTTTTCAAAGCCTTCCTGAACTGTATATCTCCATGCTGAGCTCCAATAGCCTTTGTATCTGGCTGTTCAAACTCAGACAGCTGCTCCACCTCCACACTCCAGCAGAAACACCCCTCCCCCCCTCGGTGTCACATATATTATGCAGGCTACACCAGGCAGGTATAACCATTGGGATGTTTTTCTCACCGAGATCCAACCTTGGGAGTAAACACCACTAGCATCCCTTTAAACAACCAAAACTATATTCAACTGTCAATCTGCCCCTGCTGAGCAGGAGTTGAATAACTCCTTGGTGTCGAGGAAGCAGGTGTTTGGCTTCATGAGCCAGAGGAGCAAGAGGTAGGCTGGGACACCCAGAATCACTACTGGCATTTCAACATCACCAATGATAATCTGCCAGGCAGGAAACAAAATCCCTGCTTGTAACTTTCTGAACTCTCCTGTGTTCTTAGATGTGAGCATCAGGCACCTTCCCTGACCAGTCTAAAGGTGTCAGTGAAGTATCCCCAGTGATCCACCACTGCCTGCCTAATCACAAACAAATAGCAATTTCTGCTGATATACGCAGAGGCAAGGTGATCTGGTGCCAAAATAAGGAGAGGAATCTTGTCTATTGCTCCACTGCAGTTTAGGATTCTGAGCTGTTTACCACTTCAGCTGCAAATGGAAGAGAGAGACAGTTCATGAAGAGGCAGACCATGCTCATGGAGTTAGTTTTCTACTGCAGTACGACTGCTCAACAAAATGTTAACAAAGTGTGGCAGGGTGCTGGCCAGGAGTCCCTGAGCCAGCCCTGCTGGCCCTTTAAGAGGAAAAAAACCTCTGCAAACCCCCCTGCGAGGGAAGGCTAATCAGCCACCTGGGCTGCAGAGGGCTCAGGGTTATGAATTGCACCTGGCAGCCTCCTCAGGGATAAAAGCCTGCCAGGCAGGAAGCCCAGTGTGGTGGTGTGTGTGGAGACAGACAGACACACACAGACACACAGACACAGACAGACACACAGACAGACACAGACAGGAAGGAAGTAGAGCTGAGGCTAAGGGACTGTAAGAGCTGACCACTTCCAGGGACCAGCCAGGGCTGGGGCTCAGCTGAACTGTGTAGAGTGTTGTATATCGGTGGTGGGGTTTGCACTATAAATAAAGAGCACTGTTGGAAGCCACAAAAGAGTCTCCTGCCTGGTGTGACGTGGGGGAAGAGCGAATCTCTTACAAAAGTTTATATCAGTGTACAAGTCTGTATTTTTATTGAACAACATCCTGGGCAAAACAAGCCCATAACAATCATACATGCACAATAACATTATCAAAACAAGCACTGTATTAAAATAACAAAGTGCGTCACAAACAAAGACATGAAATGTGCAGTAATGTTAAAAATTATTCTCAGAAGTGGGCCCTAGATTCAAAGCAGTAACAGAATACATTCCCTCACTATGGCCGTGTCTATACTGCCACTTTACAGCGCTGAAACTTTCTCGCTCAGGGGAGTGAAAAAAAAACACACCCCTGAATGCAGTAAGTTTCAGCACTGTAAAATGGCAGTGCAGATAGTGCACCAGCACTGGTCGCTACTCCCCTCATGAGGAAGGGTTTAGTGGCAGCACTTTAATGTTGCTAATGAAGACATACATACCCCACGTGCCACGGAGTGTCTGCATAACTTCCCAGAGACATTTTCTCTGGCTGATCACAATGAGTATCCACCGCCTGCTACCATCCTTACGCAAGGCTCTCCCCAACAGTTGTGTGAAATTTAGCAAGCAGTTCTCAGAGAAGGGATATGTTCTACATCAGCATCCACACTCCATGGCAGGACCTGCCATTGACCTGTCAAGTCTTCCAAATGCATTCCATAGTCTGTCTGTAATCATTCAGGGTATAATTAAACAGTTCCTTTCTCCTACCTAATTCTAAGGAAAGGTTTCTTAAGTCAGGGAAGCACAGGTCAAGTTGCTTCTCCAGCTGTGGAGGGATTTCAAGGCCATTAATGTCCTATAGACCATCTACTTGTTACTGGATAGAAAAATCCAGACATTTGAAAGATCCTGAAATCATGGACTTTCCCAGAATACTCCACATAAATATTAGTGAACACTCCTCAGAGCATGTGGCGGGAATGGTACCTCATTGGCCCCTTTTGGGGTCAGGGAGGCAAGGGATCCCCACCTCTTCTACACCTCCAATTACCCTACTACTCTTCTGGGGGTTCAGTCCTCGGGGCCTGAGGGCCAGTGTCCTTATAACCCTGTCCCCTTGTGGGCAAGCACGGCCAAAGCCCCTTTAACCTATGCTTCTATAGCAGTATGGCCCAATGGCCAGATTCTCTGAATACCCCCTCTATAGCAGTGTGGCCCAGCGGCCGGAATCTCTAAGTGCAATGTCTCTATAGTGGAATGGCCCATTGACCAGAGTCTCTAAGTGCAGTCTCTATAGCAGTGCGGCCCAATGGCCAGAGTCTCTAGAACACCTGGGGTAGGAGTTGAGTTGCAGTACTATGTCGCGAAAAAGTGGGGGGGGGAGTTGTAACCCCCGGTGGGCGAGCCCAGGCCCTCCCACCTTCACCAGGCTCCAACCCAGGGCCCTGATAGGGACAGGTGGTCCTTCCCGGAATCAGCGGGGAATCCTGACCGCAACACTCTGACCTCACAGTTGTGAGAGGTACCACTCCCTTACCTTCCCTGGGTCACTTCCCACCAGTTCTCCCGTTCGCGTAGTCCCGGTAGCTCCACTGTCTCTGGGCTCCTGAGCAGTCACCGCCGTTGGGGGTCACACTTGCCGTGAGTCTCTGATCCACAATCTGGGCTGTTCAGTTCTCCCTGGTAGAGGCTGTAACTGGTCTGGGGCTGGAGCCTCCGCAGAGCATCCTTCCTCTTCGACAGCCAGCCCAGACTGAGCTGAGTGGCAGGCTTTTATACTGCTCTGACAGCTCGAGCTTGACCAGTAGAGTTTCCGGGGTGTGGCTTCCTCTGCTAAGAGTACAGGGTTAACCCTATCTGTCCCAGTGTGGGGTTGGTCCGCCCCGTCACAGAGCACCACGGAGAAAGATGCCTTTCTGTCTGAGGCCTGGAGTGGGGAGGGGGCAAAGAAGAGATACCTGGGTTCCAACAATGGCCCCAGTACAATGAGGGAAACCTAGATGGGCAAAGCCATTAATAACCGCCTGCACGTTGCATAGTCTTATGACCCAGAAGGAAAGCACCGTCTTGATAGTGGTGCACATCTCCATTACAAAAGCACCAATAGTTGACCTACCAACACCAAACTAGTAGCAGCTGAGTGGTGGCAATCCAGGATAGTGAGCTTCCAGATGGTGATAGTTGTGTGTTCCTCTACAATCAGGGGAGCCCTTGTTTTGGTGGTTCACTGGTACAGATCCTGGGTCAGCACTCCACAGAGCTTAAAGAAAGTGGCTTCTCCTGAAGTTCTGCCACTGGTAATCCCAGTTCTGCAGCACTATCCTGGCCCATCAGCCTGCACTCATTAGGGGAGGTGCTCCAGGAGAAGATGTGGGAGAAATGACTGATTTCTTTCAGCCTCTTCACCCTCCTCTGCTGTTCTTCCTGGTCTAGTTCTGTAGTCATTGCACTTTACATACCTTAACAACCCTTGGTTTATATTCTTGACTGCGAGGATTTCAGTGATGCATGCTTCCCCCATGCTGCCTGTAGGCACTGGCTCACAGAGAGAATAGTGAGTTTGGCCCCAAATCTCTAGAGTTGTCTGTCTGTTTTTAAACATTAGAAATGGTACCTCCTTTACCCTTTGAAGATGAAGAATAACTGAAGAATTAGTATGCTTTTAACACCACAGAAAACAAGGAAGTGCAACCAAGTGGAAAGAGGTAATAGTTTTTAATCCAATTATTTAGAACTTCAACGCCTACTTATCTTGGACAATGAAAATACACTAGTCAATTCAACATTGTGCTTTTTCTACACTAACACTGTGCATATAAGGCAGGAGAATGTTTACATTCATGCTCAGCACTGTTTTCATTGACTCGCATTTTTTTAAAAGGCAGGAAAATACTTCTGGTTTAGAGACAACAATAGAATTGTTGAGGAAATGGGAGAGGGGAGTTTGTGTCCTCCTCCCCCTGTCTAGGTACCCAGTCTCAGCATTCCAAAGTTAGATCAGGCTGCTGTGGTCTGAATGAGCTTCCAGAGTGGTGAGCGGCTCTCTGCTTAAAGAGACAACACATGGTCCCGGAGACATTTCTCCAGCAGCCAGTGCACACACAGAGACTCCGTGTCTGTCTCTCACTCTCTCACACACACTCACCTCCCAACATGTTCTTGTGTTATTGTTGTTGTTACTTCTTGGTACTTCCTGCAATGCACATATATTCTCTGTAATTTTATTCTTTTGACATGCTGTTATTTTAGTTTTTTGACTGGTCTATGCATTTTATAATTTTATTTCTCTCTCGTGCTTAAATTTAAATTCTTTGAGTAGTGAATTCTAAAATGCCTAACTTGTCCTGGCTGGAGTAATTATCCCTATGGTAACTTTTTAAAAATATATACTATAACTAGGCTTTTTGTTTCTACTGGTGGTGCACAGCGCACATTACCTAGATATATATAACAAAACTCATTATGCACATGAGTGGAAAAAATTGGAAGGAACATTGACCCAAAAAGGGGGCTGGCAAATGTGATCTCACAACTGTAGGGGAAGATGTGAGATCACATTTTTCCAGCTCTGAAGGCAGCACCGCTGCTCTGCAGAAGTAAGGGTACCATAGGCTTTCACTACACTGGCAAATCTCTGCACAGTAAAGCTGCCTCGCGTTGTAACTCCTGAGGTGTACACACTGCCAAGCACTTAGTGTGCAGAACCTGTGCAGTTGCAGTGCAGTAAAAAAAAAAAAACACCGCGACGAGATGTGTAGAGCAGGGTTTCTCAAACTGGGGGTCACCGAGTGCTCCCCAGGGGGTCGCGAGCTCCTGCCGCCGCAACTCGCAGCGACTGGGGCTGCGCGCCGGCCCCCCGTCCCCGCAGCTGGCGGGCTGGGGGCCAGCGCGCAGCCGGCAGCCCCCCCGCGGCGGGGACGGGGGACCGGGGCGCAGCCGGCAGCCCCCCCGCGGCGGGGACGGGGGACCGGGGCGCACCCGGCAGCCCCCCCGCGGCGGGGACGGGGGACTGGGGCGCACGCGCGTTTTGTTTTGTTTTTGGTGGGTTTTTTTTTTTAATTCGGCGGTTTTTCGGTGGAGGGGACGCGCCGTGCCGCCGGATCACAAAAAGGGGTCGCGGTCTCATCTAGTTTGAGAACCGCTGGTGTAGAGCTTTCTACGCTGGGGCTACAGCGCTGCAGTGCCAGTGCAGACACTGGTCAATTACAGCACCGCAATTGGCCTTCAGGAGGTGTCCCACAATGCCTGTTCTCACCTTTCTGGTCATCGGTTTGAACTCTACTGCCCTGCCCTTAGGTGAGCACCTGTCAGCCTGACACCGTAAATTCCCTGGGAATTTTGAAAGTCCCCTTCCTGTTTGCTCAGTGACACCTGCAGTGGTCTCAGCGCATATTTCCGGGTGGCCATGCCTCCTCCACACGCCAGGCGATCCCCCACTTGGAGCAATGCCAAGCTGCTGGACCTCATTAGTGTTTGGGGAGAGGAGGCTGTCCAGTCCCAGCTGTGCTCCAACCATAGGAATTATATACCTATGGACAGATTTCATGAAGCATGACAGAAAGGGACAATGACCGGGACACACGGCAGCGCAGGGTTAAAGTGAAGGAGTTGTGGAACACCTACCACAGGGCACTGGAGGCAAACTGCCGCTCATGTGCTGTGTTCATGTGCTATTGGTTCTACAAAGAGCTGGACACAATACTCAGTGGTGACCCTACCTCCACTGCGAAGGCCACCGTGGATTCTTTGGTGGCTCATGTGCCAGTCAAGAGTGGACCAAGCCAGGAGGAGAAAATCTTGGACAAGGATATGGAGGGGGACCCAGAGGCAGAGGATGACTTGGAGGTCAGAGATGTATGCAATCAGGTGTTCTTCTCTACCCCAGAGGAGCTTAGCCAGTCACAGTTGTTGGAGCTTGACAAAGGCAAACAGGAGAGGAGGCCCCTGGTAAGTGGCTTTGATTTCAGGAATCACTGAAGCGAGTTGTAGGGGGCAGGAGGGCTGCAGAAAGCAGGCTTGTTTCTGTATGATGCACGTACCATATGCCTAATTTGAGCGGTGGAACAGTGTGTCGATTGACTCCCCCACTTCACGGGAATCTGCCTCCGAGATCTCCACCAAACTCTCATGGAGATTCTGGGAAATCTGCTGCCGCAGGTTCTTTGGCAGAGCTGCTTTGTTTCTTGCCCTAATAAGAGTAACTTTGCCATCACTGGAGTGGGGGGGACCATTGCTGCACTCAGGCGAGCTCCATAAGGGCCAGGGCAGAAGCTGCAGCCTGCGAGAAGACCCTCCCTTGATTCCCTGCTCCCCTCAGCAGTGAGGTATCTTACATAATGAACACAGCCTTTGGAAAATGGGGGGACAGAAATGATTATAAACCCTCACCCCACCCCAATGCTGGCTCTCCGTACGAGCCACATGCCCAGTGTACAGGAGGGTCCTGAAAGACTGATTTTCCTTGCCCCTGCGGTTCCTCCCCATTTTGAGGGTCCTGTGGCTCATATGTGAAGGCCTGGGGTCAGCCAGTTAGTGAGAGGTATGTGAATAGTGGCTGTGTTTTAAAATCACTGAATCCGTGATCTGTGCATTGCAAACAATACTGCTTCTGTAAAATGTTGCATTTTGGCTTCACAGATAGCACCTTGAGAGCCCAGCCTCCCGCTTTGTTATCGCCGACGGAACGGCTGCACGGAATTAGAAAGCGGCCACGCAAAACTAGAGAGGACTTTCTGCGGGATGTCATGATGCAGTCCACAACAGAAAAACCAGAAGTGAAGGAGTGGCAGGACAGCGAGACTAGGGACTGAAAGGAGAATGTGGCATGGCAGAATGAAGCCATGGAGCAGCTCTGAAAAGTTATGGAGCACCAAGTGGACACGCTCCAAGCGCTACTATTAGTACAAACCGAGCAGCTCCACACCCACCCTTCCCTGCCGCTGCTGTCACAAAACACTTTCCCGGCCACTCCCCAGACACTGCCAACACATACTTCTCAACCTCCCAGCTCTAGTCTGTTCCTGCTGCATTCCACTCCTGCCCCGTCACAGTCCAGCACTGCGGACTCCCACTACCCGCTGCACTCAACTCCCATCCCTCTGCAGTTTAGCCTACTGAAGTACAGTACCCATTGCGTTGTACTCCAAAGGGCAAGGCTGCATGTGATACCTGAACACACACAAATCAATTAAAACCTGTCATAAAGTTTAGTTCGTAAGAGACAAAATTTTGTATTGTGTTTATAATAAATAAATTTAAAAAATGTTGAGGGCCTAAAGCACCCAATGTAAATTGTTTTAGTTATAAAATGTGGCAAGCAAATGTTACAAACATTTTTAAAGGTGGCAGAATATTGTAAATTAAAGTCTTGCCACATTTTATAACTAAAACAATTTACATTGGGGGTTTTAGGCCCTCGACATTTTTTAAAATTTATTATAAACACAATACAAAATTGTCTCTTACTAACTAAACTTTATTACAGGTTTTAATTGTAATGCATACTAAAAACACTACACAGTTTTAAACAGTCATTCCTTTATGTTATAGAATGAAATTAAAGTTTACGTTAATTTTTATAACTATTAGTACAATTATAAAATCCTGCTCCTACATATCCCCCTTCTGACACCTTAGGAACAATTTTTGAGTGAGTTATATTTTATATAATTGTTTTATAGCTACATATTGAGAGACAACCATATTTCTTTTATTTGGCAACACATACATAACATTTTAATTAGGCAAATTGAGGATAATACCAACACAAATAACAATGGATGAAGCATAATTGACAATATACCTTTGGAAGTGGGAGACTAGTTTGTAAAAACATACCAATGGTAAGCTATTTGTTTTTTTTGCAGTGGCAATTATTAACATGTTTTTAGTTTGCATGTATAATATGAACGGTTTGGGGTTTGTTTTTACATTGTTACCCTTTTACCTTTTAGCAGGTGATTGGTAACTTTTTGCTATTTAATGTTAAGGGTGATAGAGAATTTGGCTAAATTAGTACTTACAGTAAACTCAGATTACATTTATATTTGTTTATTGGAAGGTTGCTAACACTTTTTTTAAACTTTTTTTTTACACTGCTTTGTTTTTACGGTACATTTTACATTTTTTTATTTTTTTATTTTACATTCAGGGCAGTTAATTTTTAATAGAACTCCCTTATGCTTTTTTAGCAAATTTGACTAAATTGTTTAGTCAAATGATTTTAATTAGATAGCTTACTCAGACTTTTTTTTTTTGAAAAGCCCCCCCCCCCTGTTTTTGGGGGTTTTTTTAGAATGGCTGCAAAGAAACCAAGAATCTTTATATATAAAAGTCAAATGGTGTATGCATGTATGTATGCGTGTATGTAAGCTTTCTCCTTCCACACCGTTTGAGCTAGGGACTTGAAATTTGGTACAGTTAGAGGTCTTGGGGTCCTAATCAGGGTAAGAGTCAAAAAAAATTTCAAATCTCACCTCTGACGCCCCCCAGGGGTGAAATTATTTAAAGGCCAATCACATCAGCTGGGCAGCTGCTGTTCTCTGTGACATAGTTATGATGTCATAATACCCCCTCCAACAGACACCGCACTCGCTCAGCTCTCTGCCCCCTCCCCCCTCCAACGGACCCCGGAATCCCTCAGCTCTCTGCCCCCTCCCCCCTCCGACAGACCCCAGAATCCCTCAGCTCTCTGCCCCCTCCCCACCTCCGACGGACCCCGGAATCCCTCAGCTCTCTGCCCCCTCCCCACCTCCGACGGACCCGAGTTGGGTTTGGTTGGAGGGTAAGTGAGGTAGGGGTGTCGGGTTTGGTCAGGGGTGAGGTGGGGGTGTCGGGTTTGGTCGGGGGGTAAGTGAGCCGGGGGTGTTGGGTTTGGTCTGGGGGGGTGGGAAGGTGTCTGGGTGGGTGAGGGGTGAGTGTTCGGGTTGGTAGGGGGTGATGTGGGTGTGTTGGGTTTGGGTGGGGGGGTGAAAATGTGAGTTGGGGTTGGTCGAGGGGTAAGTGAGGTGGGGGGGTCGGTTTAGGTCGGGGGGGTGAGGTGGGGGTGTCAGGTTTGCTCTCTGCCCCCTCCAAACGGACCCCGCACTCGCTCAGCTCTCTGCCCCCTCCCCACCTCCGACTGACCCGAGCAACGCCGGGTATTTTTGCTAGTTTTTTATAACACTTTTTTTAACATGTTTACAAAGTTTAACTGCTTATTTTTTTTTAGCCCTTGGAGAGTTAACTTTTTACTTTTTTTAAAATTACTAAGTTATTTTTTTAAAAGACACCTTAATTAACTTAGATTTTACTGTTTTAGGGATTTGCATTAACATTTTTTTTTTTGCTACCATGCCCTTAGGGCTTTTAACCTGTTTTTTATTTTTTATTCCCCCCCCCCACCTGCTTGTGTGGGCCAGATTCTGCTTTTATTTGCTGAACTGTTTTTTTTTGGGGGGGGGGGGCACAGGCTTTATTTTATTAGCAATTTAGTAAGGAGGGTGGGCTTTTTAACTAGCCCCCACTCCTCCTTTTTTTAAACATTTTTTTACAATTGTGAAATTATTATATTACTTACAAAAAATACTACACTGTCCAAAAACTTTTATATTTTTGAGAATTGAGTTTTACA
Organism: Sternotherus odoratus; assembly: GCA_032164245.1. Lineage (NCBI taxonomy): Eukaryota > Metazoa > Chordata > Testudines > Kinosternidae > Sternotherus > Sternotherus odoratus. Next base: position 132,555,705 of record JAVMKO010000001.1, on the reverse strand, counting down.
TAGAAAATACCACCTGGACATACTTTTTACTTTTTTTGCCCGTGCCAGTGCCGGGGACTTTTAACTTAACCCTTTTTGGGCCAGAGGGAGAGACGCTAAGCCTCTCTCTGTATTACTTGGCCTACTACCACCAAATATAGAATTTTTTTTTAAGGATTAGAACAAGAAACGATAAGTTTTCCTCTTAAGCTCAGTCTCGCTATGGCTGAGGGTGTATGCACCTAGGAATTTTTAATACTGCCTGAATATATTTTTTACTTTTGTTGCCCATGCCAGTGCTTACAATGTAACCCTCTTTGGAACCCAGAGAGAGGATCGCTAAGTCTCCACTCTGTATTACTTGGCCTACTACCACCAAGGGTTTATACACCAAATATAAAAATCCTTTTAAAGGATTAGAGTCAGAAACGCTAGTTGTTTTTTTTTTTAAAGCTCAGTCTTGCTATGGCTGAGGGTGTATGCATCTAGGATTTTTTGGTTTGGAGTGAGGATTTTTAAGTTCTTTTTTTAATGCCCGATTATACTACGACCGGGGGTATACACACCTTTAATTATTTCCCCCTGGATGTACAATTATAAAATCCTGTTCCTACAAAATGCCCACGGTGAGCCACAAGTGCCTGGAGAACAATAGAGAAATACCCCTTCCAATTAATGTACTCGCTGGTTAGGAGGTCTGGTGCCAGAATTGGAATATGCATCCCATCTATAGCCCCTCCACAGTTAGGGAAACTCATTTGTGCAAAGCCAGCCACAATGTCACGCACGTTGTCCAGAGTCACGGTCTTTTGGAGCAGGATGCGATTAATGGCCCTGCAGACTTCCTTCAACACTAGTCCAACAGTCGACTTTCCCACTCCGGGCTGGTTAGTGACCGATTGGTAGCAGTCTGGAGTAGCCAGCTTCCACAGTACAATCTCCACCCATTTCTCCAATGATAGGGCAGCTTTTGTTCTCCTGCCCTTGCACCGCAGGGCTGGGGTGAGCTCCTCACATAGTCCCATGAATCTGGCTTTCCTCAGACAAAAGTTCTGCAGCCCAGACGTGCATCACAATGTGATCCCATCACTCAGTGCTTGTTTCCCGAACCCCAAAGCGACGTTCCACTGTGGTCAGCACCCCCATGAATGCTACAGGCAATCTTGTGTCATAGCTACTATGCATGGCGAGATCAATGTCACACTCCTTTTGCCTTTGCAGTAAGGAATAACTCCACTGCCACTCTTGATGTGTTAGTGAGAGCAAGCAGCATATTGGTCAACAGTGAATACCACAGAGGCACTACACAAACCGGTACACAAACCAGTTGAAAGATGGTGCCAAATGCAGACAAAAGCACAGGGATTGCTAGGATGTGATGCACTGCATCATGGGGAATTGGGTCAGGGCCCAGAATGCCCTGCAACCCTCTTCACCTTCACACAACTCTTAGCAGTGGAAGAGGAAGAGATGCTCTGTGGGACAGCTGCCCAGAGCAGGGCCGGCGACAGGGGGGTATAACGGGTACAGCTGTACTGGGCCCCGGACTTAAGGGGGGCCCCCTTAAATCTGGGGCCCGGTACGCAGCTGTACCCCCTTGTCACCGGGCCTGTGAGTAAGGCGGGGCTCCAGGCAGCCGCGCTCATCAGCCCCCTCCCCCGGCCCCCAGCAGCCTCCTCCCGGCCCCCTTTGCTTCTCCTGGCCGGGCCACGCGGCCAGAGCTCACGCGGGGGTTGGGAGACCGGCGGGAGATGGGGGAGGGGAGGGGGGACGGGAGATGGGGGGGGAGCGGGAGACGGGGCCCCCGCACGATCTGCGTACGGGCCCCAAAATTCCTGTCGCCGGCCCTGGCCCAGAATGCACCACTCCAAAAACTGCTGCAAGTGCCAGAAGTGCAAACACGCTATTGCTCAGGCAGCTGACAGTGTGATCACACACCAGAGATTTCCCTTCAGCGCTCTCTGAGTAGCACGGTACCTGTCGGCACTGTAACTCTGCCAGTGTAGACATACCCTATAGTATAGTTACTTAACTCTGTAGAGATCCGCATTGATGCCGCAAAAGTTATTGTCCAGTACCAAAAACAGGGTGGGGGAATCATCACAATCTGAAATATTTTCAAAGAGGGGCCCAGCAAAAAAAATTTGAGAACCCCTACCTTGAAGAATGTGAAAACATTTGAGGGAGCTCTTTTTACAATTTTGGCAACTGAGCACTGTAAAAAAGGTTTAAAGTGTTATTTTGTCTTTTCTAATGCATCATGAAGAAGCAAAAAATAAAAAGGCACATCCCTCATTTTTGTACTCTCCTTGAAATAACCGTTCATTGCAAATAAGAATTCTAATACAAATAGTGTAGAAGTTTTCCAGTCTGATATACATACACGTCTTTGGTTACTATTTGAATTCCGTTTGGCTATAATGCAACTGTCTGTCATTACAGAAATAATCCCAATGCTAAAGTCTTGAATGTTCAGCCAACTAAACTGTCTTTGCCTAATGGCTGTGTAACTATGTGAATAGACAAATATTTTTATGCATTACAAACTTGACATAAGGAATGTGGTGGGGAGATGGGAGAGACAACATATGAAAAAATTAGGATTTCATTTTACAATTTGGCGACTAAATTTCAGGTCGATATAGGCAGTGCAGTCCCCATTAATGTAAATGGAAAGACTCCTGGTGACTTTAGTGAGTTTTGGGTCAGGCCTATAATCAGGTAAACTCCCAGTGATTTCAGTGAAAAGAACAAGGAGTACTTGTGGCACCTTAGAGACTAACAAATTTATTTGGGCATAAGCTTTTGTGGGCTACAACTCACTTCATCAGATGAATGTATGAGTTTTTTCATAAAGTTGATGGATTTCCACTTCATACAGCTCAATTCAGTGCCTTGCATGGTGATAGGTTTCAGAGTAGCAGCCATGTTAGTCTGTATCCGCAAAAAGAACGAGGAGTACTTGCGGCACCTTGGAGACCAACAAATTTATTTGGGTATAAGCTTTTGTGGGCAACAGACCATTTGCGGATACAGACTAACACGGCTGCTACTCCGAAAACTGATTTCAGTGGAAATTTTGCCTGAATAAAGACTGCAAGATTGGACTCATAATTTTAAACAACTATCATCTGAATAATGACTGTCAAACCCAAAATACACCGTTTAAAATTTTAAATCATACTCTGCAAAGCTACCAAATAACAGAACTCAAATAGAAACTTTCTTAGATTTTTTCAGTGACAAAAAAGTAGCTGGCTTTGTATAAGATTTAAGAAACAGTCCATTAAAAGATTACCTGTAAACTACTGTTTGTTTTAAAATCCACTTGGTATTAACTATATTTTAGTAAGGGGTGGGGGGGAACACATCATCTTTTGATAACAGGGGACACAATTTAAAAAAAATCACTTCTGTTTGAGAGTGTTTTTACTTACTATTGTTACAAGTTAACACCCAGGATTACTGTAGCAGATTAAAAGGGGCCGAGCTGAGAGAATTTCTCTTCAGATTTGTCTGCTGGCTGCATTTGACAGTTCTGTGCCTATAATCAGTTTGCTATAAACGATTTCCTCCGTCTGCATGGGTTTTTCCAAACAGGAACAAAAGACAAAGAGAAGAAAAAAGTATTTTTCTAGATCTAGATATGGATATATATAGTTCCCTGTAACATCATTATTTTCATGCTATTAAATACAGGTCCTCTCAGTTTATCCTTCATTGGACCTGAAATTTGGCAAACAAATTTGCAGGACAGGTACACACACACAACAGACATATAATATCAGAGGGGTAGCCCTGTTAGTCTGAATCTGCAAAAGCGACAAAGAGCCTTGTAGCACCGTATAGACTAACAGATTTTAGGGATCATAAATTTTCGTGGGCTAGGTTTAGCTAAGGTGCTCTTAGTCAATATACATATAGTGAGAGATCAGCGAGGCTGCCACATGGATCAGGAGAGGAAAATATACTAAGGAACGTGCACTAAGTGGTTTTACTCCTTGCGATTGTCATTGGCACGCTGTGCCTTGGTATTTCCTGCTCCCAGAAATCAGAGGACGAGAGGCAACTCCTCCGGAGCTCCCTTTACAGAGCCAGCGTTGATTTTTTCGGCAGGCACTAGGGGAATTTGGAGGTAAGCACCCCCGCTCCTCCCCCGCTCCCCCGAGGCTCCGAACGCAGCGCTAGCAGTCCCACTCCGCCTTCCTGGCATCGGTTCGCGGCCCCCGTTCACACCGCTCCCAGGAGAACCGAATTCATGCCGGAAAGGAGGCCAGCGCGGGGAAGCAGGAGACACACACACGCCCCCCCGGAGGGGTCCGGGCAGCGCTGGGGGACACCCCACCCGCCGCTTCTTCGCCTTCCCCCTCCGCTCCCATCGCCAGCTCCGAGCAGCGCCTGTCCCCTTCGCCCCCGAAACGCGCTCCCCGGGGCCAGCCTGCCTGGGGCGCGACCAGAGGAGCCGCCCCCCTGCCCGCGGCCTCCCCGGGGGCGCAGCTTCCTCCAGCAGCACGGCGAAGCGCCCCCCACGCGGGCGCGTTACTCACCCTGCCTGCCCGGCTGCGGGACTCCGGCCCCTCTCGCTGCCCGCAGCCCGGGGAGCCGCCACGCGTGGGCGGGGGGTTAGCTGGGGCGCGCCGCCCGCGGCATGCTGGGGCCGGGAGGGGGCAAGGCGCTGCGGGCGGGCTCGGGCTGAGCCGCTTCCCAGTGCCCCGAAAGCAGGAGGCGACGTCCAGGAGCCCGGCCAGAGGCAGGCTCCGCCCCGCCAGATGTTGTGGCGACCGCTGCTTTCTCGGAGCGCGCCTCCCGTTAGGGGACACGCGGAGGAGACGCCCCCAGGCCGGCCGTGACACCGCCTGGGCTTTGGGGGCAGAAATAACTTTCGGTTCATCCCCCCACGCTGCAGAGTCAATCGCTTTGCAAGAAGGTAGCCAGCGGATGTTGCGTAATGGAGGCCTCCACTGGAGTCTCCACCGCCCGAGAGAGTGAGGAGGGAGCGGGGGTGCAGCCCTCTGGAGCCGGGGATCGCAGAGAGACCACGGGGGAGCTGGGAATTGCTTTTATACCACCGGCTTGGGTGGGTGAGCGAGCCAGGCGCTCAGAGCTGAGGAAGACCTCTGTGACCGCTCCAAAGCCTGTCTCGCTGCCCAAGAGCTGGGGCCAAGAAAAAGATATGACCTTACCCGCCTGCTCTCTTTAACAGGGTAACGGAGACAGCCAGTGTGCCCAGCCCATCATTTCCAGCAACTGACAGTAACGTTTAAAATCCAGCTCCATGATGGAAGGGTTCTGATTGAAGATGAATTTTGCAGGCCAGTACTTGTCCCACCTGTCAAGACTAATTTGCCAGATGTTGGTAAAACGGCAAAGAAGTTAGAGAAACCATTCTCCACCCTTGTGTGTCAACATTTCCTATCATGTACGGGGTTTATTTGTGCTGGGCAAAGTCCTGACGCCAACAGTATTGCATCTTGGAACCATGTTAGTCTTGAGTAACTTACTTCCAAGATTTCATTCCGAAGGGGAATGAAAACGTAGCATTAGCTAGTAGTGCCAATTCTATTCTACTTTCAGTGATAGATAAGAGAACTCTGGTCTATTGGCCTGAGTAAATGCCCAAGAGCCAGTGCCACTGAATTCTAAATCCATCTCTGACACTGTCTCCCTCTATGACCTTGGGTAATTCAGTTACCTCAGCCTTTGTTTCCCCATCTGTACAATGGAGAGGATACCTTCCTCACAGAGTGTTGTATGGGTTGGTTAAGTTTCTAAAAACATTTGAAAATGTTAAGTGGTAGACATAATAACCACAACAGTTCTATATATGTTGATGTATCTGTGAGCAGCTGGTATATTTCATGCTTAAACATATCAATGGGCCAAGCATAGGCAATATTTCAGTCCCTGTCCTTATTAATTCAGGGCCTTGTGCTGTTTGAAGGACTTTACCATTAGAAGCTGCCATAAACTTCATGAAATAATCAGGTGCCCATGCAAAATAATGATTATTTATAAAGGCCTCGAAGGCAGTGATTGACCAACTCCTCTTTTAAGTCAAAGCAATGAAAAATTCAATTATTTTGCTGATAGAAACAGTCTGCCGTTTTTATCCTTGTATAACTTCAATAGTTCTTTGGATTTTTTCACAGAGCAGTAACACTGATATACCAGATTTGATAGTTATGCTTTTAGATGCACAGTAATACATCCTATATATTGATACTACTATTAGTTAATTCCCTGCATGTTTGCCTGACTCCTGAAGCTGGTTTTATATCTCAGATGTGCACAAACTGTCTGTGATGTGAAAGAAACGTCAGTGTTGTAAAGAAGTCTGCTGATGGGAACATGAATCAAGAATCAGCATCCCCTCTGCACTCAGTTGTAGGGACATGGAGAATTGTGTGGCTTTAGGTTACAGATTTAGGTGACATCACCAGCCAGATACTCCAAATCTTGCTAATGTCCTCCAGCAAATACCTATTCTTCTCCTTATCAGAACTGCATACAGTCAGGGGTAAAGGTAAAATACAGCTCTTACTGGCACAGGGCCCACTCTGGGCCCCCCTGAAGGGGCAGGCTGGGGGTCAGTGTCCCCCAGCCAGTCCATCTGCACTCCCTGACCCTCGCCGCCCAGGGCTCCAGTAGCAATTTTAAGGGCTTGGGGCTCCAGCCCATGCTAGCGGCTGGAGCCTCAGGTCCTTTTAAATTGCAGCCCCATGACAGATAATTCTCCCCCTCCCCCATTGGCGGCCGGGGGACAGAAGGCGTAGTGACATTAAAGTGCTACTGCGGCAGTGCTTTAACGTCACTGCCCCTTTTGCACCCCACGTCGGCGGCCCTGCTGGGTCATCACTGACCCTTTTGTACCTCCCCATTGGCACTCCTGCGGGTAGGGGAGCCAGCAGGGCCACCGGGAGTGCAAAAGGGGCAGTGACGTTAAAGCGCTGCCACGGCTCTTCTATTATTCCCTGGCCCTTATTTAAAGCTACAGTGTTGGGCAGTACTGGCTGGCGGCTACCTTTTACCAGTACGCTGTACCAGCCCGTACCCCCTTACTTTCACTCCTGCATACAATGGAGAGATTTCCTTACCTGTTACCACTATGGAAGAGGTTTATTTTTAAATCAGCTCCCAAAACAAATTACAGAGCCAGAAAGGAATCTTCTCTCTTTCATTCCTATTGTCAATGTTATTCTAAAACTCCCAGCTCTGTAGCATTCACATTCCCAGTTTTTGGCAGGTCACTTGGGTGGGGTTGATCTAGTTAGGTTTTACAAATAATGATAGCAGGAAGCACATTACTCATCCAGGTGTAAATGTGCCTTAATTTATACCCTCGAGACTTATGCTTCTGGATGAAAACTTCTTTTTCCTCCTTAATTTAAAAACCTGGTAGGAGAAGAGCATTCGGCTGAATAAAAGTGAAAAGTTGCTCCTTCTCCCATTCCCGTCTAATTAATATATTTTCTCTCATTCAAATTACCTCTTGTTACAATTGTTTCTTCTTAATTTTTAAGTGAATCTGCAGCATGCTAGAAGTTACTCTCTCTCTTTCTTTCTTTCTTGCTGGTCTTTCCCTTGGAACGAACAAACAGCACTTACCTGGCTTTACTCATGTGCCAACAACACATGATCCCCCTGATCCTGTTCTGACCATCTCCAAGTTCCTAACCTGGGACCAGACCAAAATTCTAGGAGTTAACAGTTGAAAAGCCCAACTGTCAATTCAATGAGAAGAGAGGAAGCCAGGGGAACTAAACCCCATCCAGATATCATTAGGGGCAGGATTTTCCCCAAATGTCTGTCTTCACTTATTGTCCCTTTTTGGATCTATAACAGGGATCGGCAACACTGGCACACAGGACCGCAGGATAAGCACCCTTAGCAGGCTCCGCCGCTTTGTTTACGTGGCGGTTCACCATTCGCGGCTCCCACTGGCCCCAGTTCTCCGTCCTGGTCCAATGGGGGCTGCGGGAAGCGTCAGCCACCACCGCGCCGCTTCCCGCAGCCCCCATTGGACCGGGATCGTGAACCGTAGCCAGTGGGAGCTGCGGTCAGCAAAACAGCAGGTAAACAAAGTAGTGGGGCCCACCAAGGATGCTTACCCTGTGGTCCCGTGTGCTGACATTGCCGATCCCTGATCTATAAAATGCTCCCAAGAAGTCATCTGAACCCACAAATTAAGGAGAGCAGCATGATCAGCCAACTATAAGAGGAACCATTTCAGAAGTTGCTGGTGGTGGCTGAACAGAAACACACCCTATCCTAGGGGTCAGCAACCTTTCAGAAGTGGTGTGCTGAGTCCTCATTTATTCACTCTAATTTAAGGTTTTGCGTGCCAGTCATACATTTTAACATTTTTAGAAGGTCTCTTTCTATAAGTCTGTAATATAGAACTAAACTATTGTTGTACAGTAAAACCTCCATTTAATGGACTAATTCGGGCGGGGTGGTGTCTGTTAAATCAAAAAGTCCGTTATTTAATTTAAAAAAAAAAAACGAGCTGTCGGAGCAGCAGCCCGCCCGCGACAGGGTTGGGGCGGCAGCTCCGCAGCCCGCCCGCTGCCGGAACCTGGGCGGCAGCTGGAAGCCGGCAGCCAGACCGCCCGCTGCTGGGATCGGGGCGGCAGCCGGGAGCCAGACCGCCTGCTGCCGGGATCTGGGCGGCAGCCGGGAGCCGGCAGCCAGCCCGCCAGCGACTGGGACCGGGGCGGCAGCCGGGAGCCGGCAGCCAGCCCGCCAGCGACTAGGACCGGGGCGGCAGCCGGGAGCCGGCAGCCAGCCCGCCAGCGACTGGGACCGGGGCGGCAGCCGGGAGCCGGCAGCCAGCCCGCCAGCGACTGGGACCGGGGCGGCAGCCGGGAGCCGGCAGCCAGCCCGCCAGCGACTGGGACCGGGGCGGCAGCCGGGAGCCGGCAGCCAGCCCGCCAGCGACTGGGACCGGGGCGGCAGCCGGGAGCCGGCAGCCAGCCCGCCAGCGACTGGGACCGGGGCGGCAGCCGGGAGCCGGCAGCCAGCCCGCCAGCGGCTGGGACCGGGGCGGCAGCCGGGAGCCGGCAGCCAGCCCGCCAGCGGCTGGGACCGGGGCGGCAGCCGGGAGCCAGCAGCCAGCCGCCTGGGAAGGGGACCGGGGCCGCAGCCGGAAGGGGTCACGGTCTGATATGGATCAGAAATTTTGTCCGTTGCATCCGAAGTCCGTTAAATCGAGGTCCGTTAAATCGAGGTTTTACTGTATGTAAAGTAAATAAGGTTTTTAAAATGTATAAGAAGCTTCATTTAAAATGAAATTAAAATGCAGAGCCCCCCCAGACTAGTGGCCAGGACCCGGGCAGTGTGAGTGCCACTGAAAATCAGCTTGTGTGCCATCTTTAGCACACATGCCATAGGTTGTCTACCCTGCCCTACCCTATCAGTTCCCAAGAAAAGGAGTCAGCAGTTTCCTGATAAATATTCCGTAAACATCAGGGCAGTCAACTACATCTGATTGACTCAGCAATAAGAAAATACAAGAATCAGAGAGGTAGCTGTGTTAGTCTGGAATTGCAGAAGTGACAAAGAGTTCTGTGGAAATACAGTATTTCAAATGAAAATAAGTAAAGCACTAGGCAAGCAATAAAGTAGATGCAATAAAGCCCTTTGGCTGAAATCACCTGCAGTACTGGTTTAATATCTAGTAGATGCGACGTATAGCTGTTAAGGCCAACTTAACTTTATTTATTTTGCAGTAATGCAAGAAACCTACAGGCCTGCATCCTGTACGATACTGGCTTAAGCAAGTTAGCATAAAAGACATGGGTCTCTGACCTTTAGCATAGAAAAAGTAACCCAGTGGTCACCCTAGATTTTGAAGAACTCTTAATAGCTTGCCAAAAGTTGATGTAAATTGAGACTAGGCAACCACAGAAACACTGAGCTTGGCTATTTTAGAATATGATCATTAACAGATGTCTAACCACAAACTTTCATTAGCAATAAGGTAAATGAGTCAATAGGGTTTAACATAATAGCCTATCAGGGAAAGGCACCCCACTATTATGAGGGTGAGGAAGTTGGATATGGACAGAGGAGGCTGGGTGTTTGTATGAATATTCTTGGTGTATCCCAGACCCTATATAAGCAAGGACCCGCATGAAGCAGATAGCTAGCCCTCTACCCTTCAATATTTTAGTGCTATAAAATATCACCTATCTCCAAGCACTGGAGATCTGGACCATTGAACCCATTTGGTATGCCAGAGACAGATCTGGTCCTTTGTCTCTTCATCTCTTACTACCAGATCGCCAAGAAAGGGGTCTAAGTATATAAGTCTATGAGCATATACTATGCAAAGGATAACCTTTAAGAATTCTCCTATACTCTATTCTTGCTGTTTGCTTATGTGGTTTGGAGCTTTCTTGTCTCTATTAATTGTATTAATAAAGGTGGCTAAGGTCGTGTTTAGCTCTCCGTATAAGTGCCCTTGCCATACACAATGGGGTTCTCAACAAGATATTGAACTTGTCAGTTTTGACTCTTATGTGTGATTCTGGGACAAGAACCTTAGTACACTTCTCTCATTAGTTGAGTACCAATTGACATTCACTATAGGATCAGGCTATAGACTCTATCTTGCTGGGGATCAGTAGACAGGTCATTATAATTTAATAGGCCTTTCCTGTTTATAACATTCATATTCCTAATTACCTGAAATCAAAAGCCCTTTCCTGATGCAGGATAATGTCAGTGATCCTTCCTCATCTATCATGTTCTCAAGAGTTTGAAGCACATTTTCAGCAATGGCATCAGTGTAATATGCTTCCCCCCACCCTCATGCTGCTTTGGGGAAAATGCAGTTCCTCTCTAGTGGGGGCACATTTGACATAACCACTGTCAAACTGCAGCCTGCTCCAAAAACATGCAGAGCAGCACTGGGTAAGCACCATTCTGGGAAGTGGTTTGTAATGGATAATTTTTATGAGAGAGAGAGAAAGTAAAATCACAGGTAAGTCCTGGACAGTTTGAAAAACTGGAGAATTTTGTTTGTATTCCAAGGGAACATCCCATGTTAAACCCAGCTGAAAGTGGTTTTGACTGGGAGCTCAGAGGGCCACTCCTTGCAATGACCTTTTCAGAGTTGACAAAAAGCTGATTTGATGGGACAGTGGAGCTAGGGGTGTGCCTCCCAGCCTGAAACAGGTGTGTGTTATTTTACTTAGCCTGTGCCTTATCTAATAAGGTATTTACAAGACGTTTCCTTTACGAGTCTCAAACACTTTCCCCGATGTTATTCTGAAATGTTGTGTACAAATTGCTCCATTAAGCTGACACAGAACCCCTTTCAACTGTGATTGTAGAAATCCATATTTGCATCTCCCTGACAACCAATAGGCAATAATTTCTGCGAATAGAAATCTATGTAGGGACCAGTCCTGACCTCACATATGTGGATGCAACTGCCATTCATTTAAGCGAATGCTGTGTCCATGTAAGTGAAGATAGAATTAAGTACAAAGCCAAATTCTACTCATATATATACACTCTAGTATAAATACAGAGTAATTCCACTGACTGGTGATGGTACTCTGTATTTACACCAGTTTGAGCAGAATTTGGCCCATAAAATTTAAATATAGCTTCCTCCATAATCTCTACAAACACAGTTATCCATTACAATGCTTCATTTCATCTTTACCCAAAACTCTTATTAAGGGTCTCTTCAAGAACACTCAAAAGAAGCTTGATGTGACTAACTTCTCCTGCTGGCAGTGTACGTTTCCCTACGTAATGCTGCACTCAGCCAATATTGCTTATTCTATCCTTACTCCTGTAAAACAAATATCCTGCTGCGGTTGATGTAACGTGCCAAATCTAAATAACTGTGTACACTTCATGTGCCTGTTTACACTTCAGTTGCAGGTGTTCCCTCAAATCAGTTCTTTAGAAGGAACTCCATTATTTGTCTACCAGGATCAATGCTCCGTCAGTACTGGTGATGACTAATTAAAATCATATAATTCTTTACCATACTGCTTTAAAACCCTGATTTATAGAATACATACAGGAATCACTTCATACACCACTGAAGAGCAGACACCTCTAGAGCACAATGAGGGCAGATGCTTAAGCAACTCTATACCACAGTCCAGGCTAGGATGTAAATATACCCTATTGGAATGACAGGAGGAATTTAACTAGGTAGGATGTACATGTAATTAAGCCACGTCTATATGTACTGTGCTGCAATGCTTGTGGAGAAGACACTCTGCCAATGGGAGAGAGCTCTCCCATTAGCATAAAAATCCACCCCCGCAAGTGGCATACGTTTTGCCATAGGCGCTTTCTGATGTGCCAGGGGATGTTCCCTCTGGCTCCCCCTCAGATCCCGCCCCCCTCTCCACCTCTTCCCATCCTGTTCCGCCCCCTCCGCCAAGCGTGTCCTGCCTTTGCTCCTTCCCCACAGCGCCTCCTGCACACAACAGAACAGCTGATTGCAGTGGGTGGGAGGTGATGTGGGGAGGGGGAGGAGATGATTGGCGAGGCCTGCCAGTGGGCAGGAGGCACTGGGATGAGGGGGAGGCACTGATGGGAGGCTGCTATTTTTTTCCATGGGTGCTCCAGTCAATATGGCGATCAGTTAGACCAGAGGAGGCTGCCAGGTGCAACTCATGCAGGCTGATTGGCCTGCACCTCAGGTGGCTAATTAGCCTTCCTGCCCGGGGGTTTGCAGAGGGCTTTTCTCCCTCTTAAAGGGGCAGCAGGGCTGGCTCAGGCCCACCCTGCCACACTACTCTTTCTTCTGCTGAGACATCCATCAGCCATAAAAAAAAGAAAAAACCCAAACAGTTTCTAAGGATGCAAATTCAATTGAGGATCAGGACGGAGATTTAGATAAAAGAGAAAATCTCCTTATAGGATCCACAGTCTTCTTGGGAGTCGTGTAATAATCACTACTTATATTTTTTCAGACAAATCCTGCACCTTCTATATTATTTCTGCTTTCTTTTCTGGATTATTTTTTAAGAATACAAATGAGGAGGAAACGTTAGCATTGCCATTTTAAAATAAACAATTTATAGACAAAGCTCATCCTAGAAGATGAATGTTGTAAGATACTGTGGCACGGATTCTCCACTCTATTCACAGGTACCCGATTTTGTGGGACTGATTCTGATCTCTTTTATACCATTGTAAAATCAGTGAGAGTGAGAACAGAATCAAGCCCAATGTGTGCCTATCTCTTCCAGAGGTAACAAAGAGTCCTGTGGCACCTTAAAGACTAACTATAAAGTATAGAAGCATAAGCTTTCGTGGGCTAATACCCACTTTGTCAGACTCGACGAAGTGAGTATTAGCCCACGAAAGCTTATGCTTCTATACTTTATAGTTAGTCTTTAAGGTGCCACAGGACTCTTTGTTACCTCTGCTATTCCAGACTAACATGGCTACCTCCCTGATTCTATCTCTTCCAGGTGGTTGAATGCTAAAATGTAGATCAGCAGTCCCCCACCAGCTCTGAGAGAGCTTTCTGCTGCATCCAATTACATAGATTACAGTACCTACCAATCCCCAATGGTACATCCACACAGTGAGTGGCTGCCTGCTGAAACGAGTCTCAGAGCCCAGGTTACCAGTCTGGGGCTCATGCTATGGCACTAAAAATAGCAGTGCAGACTTTGTGCCTTGGGATGGAGCTTGGGATCTGACTCTTGGGGAGGGGTGAGTTTCAGAGCCCAAGCTACAACATCTACCCCTCTATTTAGTGCTGTGGCACAAGCCCTGAGTGCCCGAGTCTGTTGACCTGAGTGAGCACTGGGACTTGCTGGCTGCAGTCGCTATATAGACATAACCTAGGTGGCTTGTTCTGCCACCAGTTGCAGCTCAGTGGAGTTTCTGCCAGAGGCTGTCAAGCATATGTATGAGCTTTTTAAATGGCTGTTACAAACACTATGGGTATGTCTATACTGAAATTAGATACTTACAGCTCATGGGGCTCTGGCTAAGGGGCTGTTTAACTGTGGTTTGGGCTCAGGCTGGACCTCAGGACCTAGGACATTAGAAAAGGTTCCAAGAAGGGCAACTAAAATGATTAGGGGTTTGTCATAGGTCCCATATGAGGAGAGATTATAGAGGCTAGGACTTTTCAGCTTGGAAAAGAGGAGAGTAAGGGGGATATGATAGAGGTCTATACAATTATGAGTGGTGTGGAGAAAGTGACTAAGGAAAAGTTATTTACTTTTTCCCATAATATAAGAACTAGGGGCCACTAAATAAAATTAAGGAACAGCAGGTTTAAAACAAATAAAAGGAAGTTCTTCTTTACACAGTGCACAGTCAACCTGTGGAACTCATTGCCTGAGGAGGTTGTGAAGACTAAGACTTTAACAGGGCTTAAAAGAGAACTGGATACATTCAGGGAGGTTAAGTCCATTCATGGCTATTAGCCAGGAGGGGTAAGGAATGGTGTCCCTAGTCCCTGTTTGTTATTTTCCCAAAAACTGGAAGATGCCTATGTTGGACTTCTTTTAAAGTGGGGAGACTTTAATTGGAGGAAGGAAATGACATGTTCAAAATTACATAGCCCGCATCCATTATATTATAGCTATCTCCTTATCTTTAAGTTCAAAGTAGGCCACTGCAATAGTACTTTAGTAAACAGGCAGGACCTGACTCTCCTCACTTGTTCAGCCCTGCTATAGCTCCCAGTGACAAATCTCCCACTGACTTCAATGGTGCAGGAAGGATCAAGTCCTAACCTTCTTCTACAGTGGTGTAACTCTGTTAGCTTCTGTGGAATAACTCCTGTTTACACAGGCATAAGAAAGAGGTCATACCTGCCAATCGTTCTCACTGTCCCCCTTCCCTGTGTCTAGTCCCTGCCATTCCTTGTTATTTTTCTGTGTTCATTTTCCCTGCATCCTGTACTATTGCATCATTCTACAGACAGAGCCAACTGAAAGAGCACGCAGAGACATAATCACGTATACTTAATCCAAATCTTCAGCTGTTGTGAATCAATACCTGGAACCATGCCTATTTACAACAGAAAAGAATCTGGACAAAGTGAACAGAACATTATTATGTGTCAGAGGTCTCTTCGATCTGGCTTGATGCTTCTAATAACTATGATATTGCACAGGTCAGGACAAAGGGCAAGTAGATACAGCCCTATAGAAAGGGGAATTGAGAGCCAGGAGGGCAGAAAGGTAGGCCACACAAAGGAGAGCTAGAAAGCAAAATTCAGATAGAGATGCTGAAAATGAGTGCCAAACTGCACTCAAAATGACAGGAGCACTTTGCCTGCTACCATTTCCATGAAAGAGCTTCTTCACTGGTGCACAGGATGTAGTCAACAATAGCAGGACAGTGAGTGCCACAACTGCCACAAAAAGACCCGGGCATGCTGACCCCTCTTCTTAAAAACTCCTTACTGAAGCGACACAGGAACAGAAGGCAAAGAGGAAAAGATACAAAGCCACAATCGGCATAGCATCCTATTCATCCTCCTCAACCTGAGGCCTTGCATTTGGCTCCTGGTTTTTGCCCTATGCCAAAGGAGGTAGCTGTCATCTCTTATCCCATTGTGAAGAAAGGCTGCTTTCAAGACCATGGAAGTCTGGGTTTAGTTTTCAGAGTAGCAGCCATGTTAGTCTGTATCCATAAAAAGAACAGGAGTACTTGTGGCACCTTAGAGAGTAGCACATTTATTTCAGCATAAGCTTTCGTAGGCTATAGCCCACCTCATCAGATGCGTAGAATGGAACACACAGTAGTAAGATTATATCTATCTATATGTATGTATACGTGTATATTATATATATACACACACACACACACACACGAAAAGGTGGAAGTTGCCATACCAATTCTAAGAGGCTATTTAATTTAGATGAGCCATTATCAGCAGGAAAAAATATATATTTTGTAGTGATCATCAAGATGGCCTATATCAGACGGTTGACAAGAAGGTGTGAGGATACTTAACATGGGGAAATAGATTCAAATTTGTGTAATGACCCAGCCATTCCCTGTCTTTGTTTAACCCTAAAATGATGGTATCCAATTTGCAAATTAATTCCAGTTCAGCAGCTTCTCATTGGAGTCTGTTTTTGAAGTTTTTCTGTTTTAAAATTGTCGCCTTCAAGTCTGTTATTGAGTGACCCAGGAGGTTGAAGTGTTCTCCTACTTGTTTTTGAATGTTATGATTTCTGATGTCAGATTTGGGTCCATTTATTCTTTTGTGTAGAGACTGTCCGTTTTGGCCAATGTACATAGCAGAGGGGCATTGCTGACATGATGGCATATATCACATTGGTCGATGTGCAGGTGAATGAGCCTCTGATGGCGTGGCTTATGTGATTAGGTCCTATGATGTTGTCCATTGAATAAATGTGGATAGAGCTGACCTCGGGCTTTGTTGCAAGGATAGGTTCCTGGGCTGGTGTTTTTGTTGTGTGGTGTGTGGTTGCTGGTGAGTATTTGCTTCAGGTTGTGGGGGTTGTCTGTAAGTGACGACTGGTCTGTTTCCCAAGATCTGTGAGAGTGAGGGATCGTCCTTCAGGATAGGTTGTAGATCCTTGATGATGCGCTGGAGAGGTTTTAGTCAGCCCCCACACTTCTGAAGGACAACAAAGCCATCAATTCTTGCTGGAAAGAATATTCTGAAGATCTCCTTAGCTGTAATTCTATGCTTGCAGATGAAGTCCTTGAGAAAATCCCTCAACAACCATTTAGGGATGAGCTCGGAGACCCTCCCAATTTGTA
Organism: Sternotherus odoratus; assembly: GCA_032164245.1. NCBI lineage: Eukaryota > Metazoa > Chordata > Testudines > Kinosternidae > Sternotherus > Sternotherus odoratus. The sequence continues at coordinate 132,538,983 of JAVMKO010000001.1, read as the reverse complement.
TGAGATACACAATGCCACCAAGCAGATGAACAACAACAAGGCAGCAGGTCTAGATGGGATCCCCGCTGAAATCTTTAAAGACGGTGGACCAGAGCTCATTTGTCAGCTTTAGCTGCTTCTCTTTAAGATCTGGATAAAAGAGGAGCTAACCACGCTTTCTTGAAGAGGGTGACAAAGTGGATTGTGGAAATAATTGTGGTACCTCCTCTTTAGCCGTGACAGGCAAAGTTCTGGAATGGATCTGCACACCCCGGCTTCTGCCCCCGTCAAAAGAAATTTTACCGGAGTCATAGAGTGGTTTCCAACCATGTCGTGGAACTGAGGATATGATCTTCACAGCAAGGCAGCTGCAAGAAAAGTGTCGTGAGCAAAAACTGTACATGGCTTTTGTTGGTCTCACTGCACTTACCCACAAAGAGGAACATGGAAGGGATCTACACAAAGCTGGTAACTTGTCAAGAGTGAGAATCTTCGTGAGATGTGTGCATGGGTAATATTGAAGGAATAATGTTGTCTCTTCTGTCAGTCATTCCTGCTGCCCTTCCCAAAGAATTAATTTGCTGCTATAGCTGCACTATCACCAGAGGTTCTTCCTCTCTTGTGATGAGCCCTGGCATCTCTGTGGATTTGTGCAAATGCATGGTGTACAGTTCAATCAGAGATCTGTGACCTATTCATGAAATTCCCCCATCCCATTATATATAATCATAATGCTTTACTCATCGCTAGAGGTGAATTCAAACTGAACATTTTTTAGATTTTTTGAGATGTTGTGGTTTAGCCTCTCACCTCCCCCGCATTTCTCTCAGAGGGAGATGGAGGAACTCCCAAGATGGCTTCTGTACCCTCCCGCACTGCCGGCAAACATGTATGTATAAATTGCTTACCTCATGGCTGGTCTTCTTGAGATGGGGTTGGAGGCCAGCACAGAGGACTCCAAGGATATTCCATTCCCTTTGCAGGATTTTCTAGGGGTTATCCAGCCAGCCTACTCCCTATGAAACAAAAAGTGTGTACTTCACCGGGGTGAAATGTGGTCCTTATTCCTAGTTCCTTATTCACTGTTTTCAGTTCCTTGTTCAAGAGTCAAAGTTTCAGTTAAAAAAAGGTAAGTTTAAATATTTAGAAATTTCACCAAAATTAATTAGATTAAATTTTCTTCACACAATGCAGAGTCAACCTGTGGAACTCATTGCTAGAGGATGTTGTGAGGGCCAAAAGCATACCTGGGTTCAAAAAAAGAATGAGATAAGTTCATGAAGGCTATTAGCCAAGATAGTCAAAGATGCAACCCCAAGCTCTGGTTGTCCCTAGCCTCTGACTACCAGATGCTGGGACTGGACAACAGTGGCTGGGTCACTTGATAATTGCCGTTCTGTTCATTCCCTCTGTGACCAAATGCACCCCTGTATTCACATCCTACACACTGCTGTAGCAAAGTCTGTATAAAAATATGCCTGGTGAGGTATCATTTGAAAGATAACTCAGTGTTCAATAATGTTGTTACATACATTTCAGTATGATATTAAGTGTAATGTTATGAAATTCTCCCTGTATGATATTAAAGCCACATGTTCAAACTCACATAGTCCAGATTAGGTAGAACTGGCCAAGCAGGCCTGTCTTAAACAAAGGAATGTGTGTTTACCTCAATCTGTGTGTGTGTTAAACAGAATCCTCAGATAGTGAAAGTGGGGGAAAGAAAGAAGCCAAAGAAAATCTGTGTTTCTGCATATATAGGTGAAAAGAAATAGCATGAAGCTTCTTTCCTTCACAAGATCCCACATTTCCTTATTCTCAGCTGGAAAGAACTTTATCTAGGGGGTCACATTCAGCAAAAGGCATTTCAACAGATGACTGAACTATAGAAGTGAGGGGCAAAGACATCCCAAGTTCTCTCTTCCTACCCCTCTCTTTCTTTTCATCTAAGATGACAAAGGAGTCAACTGTTGGACTAGGGGAGTTGGCACTGTATTGAAAACATGTGGAAGAACTCTGCCTTGAACCAAGTCTAGTTCGTTAAGTTTAAGAAGCATTTTATCTTTATTTTTCTTGTAACTATTTCTGACTTTACTGCTTCATTGCTTGTACTCAGTTAAAATCTTCTCTTTGTAATTCAATGAACTTGTTTTGTTCTTGTAGTTAAAATTAATCCAATGTTGTGAATTGTTTGGGTAATTCCAGTTAAGGTGGCACACTGTTGTGTATTGATCTCCTTAGAGGGGCAATGGACCAAGTATACCTGGACTGTCCAGGAGAGGGCTGGACAGTGCAAAACACACGGTTTTTGATGAAAATCCAGGAGTGGAATTGTGTTGGGGTCACCCTGCAAGTAGTAGCCAAGGCTGCTAGAAGCCAGAGTGTGGCTGGTGTTTGCTGATAAGCTGCTGGGGTCAGATCTCCTGGCCCAGGCTGTGACCATACAGAGACACTCAAGGAGTGACCTGCATGCGGGCAGGCTGCTTGTGAATGAGTCAAGTTGCAACCTACAATAGCGAAATATGATGAGGCACTTCCAGTTGCAGTGCAAGTAGTGACCCCCCTCAGTGATCTGGACTCCACCCTGGAATGTCAGACTCTTTTGACAGTGGCCAATGCCAGGTGTTTCAGAGACAGGCTACTGGGCTAGATGGACCATTCTGACCCAGCATGGCCATTCTTCTGTAGGTGAGTTATTAAATTGTTTATTATTTATTAATGGATTATTAGAATAAGGAAGTGCACTTTGCGTGGCTAAATGTGACAAGAAAATACTTTTTGAATCACCTCACGTGACACATCCCTGCAACCATTAGTTCATTCTGAAATCACTGAAACGTCACTTAGAATCATAGAATATCAGGGTTGGGAGGGACCTCAGGAGATCATCTATTCCAGCCTTCCTGATTTCAACCTTTATTCCTGGGCAATCTGGTGACACATCACAACCTCACCCCTCCACCTTCCATTTTGCAGAAGTTCTTTGATTAAAGAACTGGGTTTTGACTGGTAACAGGGCTTGTGGTAGAGCCAGGGGTTGAGCAGTGAGCACCCCCTGGCACATTGGAAAGTTGGCGCCTGCAGCTTCAGCCCTGGAGTTGGTGCCTTTACAAGGAGACGCATATTAACTTCCAAAGAGCCGCATGTTGGCCACTCCTGGTCTAACTGATCACCATATTAGAGGTCAAGAAGGAATTTTTCCTCCACGTCAGATTAGCAGAGGCCTGGGGGCGTGGAGGGGGTTACCTTCTGTGGCATCGGTCACTTGCCGGTTTAAACTAGAGTAAATGGTGAAATCTCTGTAACTTGATGTCTTTAAACCATGGTTTGAGGATTTTAGGAACTCAGCTAGAGGTTATGGGTCTATTACAGGAGCTGTTGGGTGAGGTTCTGTGGCCTGCAAGGTGCAGGAGGCCAGACCAGATGTTCAGATGGTCCCTTCTGGCCTTAAAGTCTGTGACTGCTTTCAACCTGCTTCTTTAAGATTGTCTACACTACTGAGCCTTTGATGGTATAGCTATGCTTGCAGAGCCACCTTAATGGAGATGTAGTACTAGCTGGCAGAAAGCATAGCTACACCAACTCCCTGAACATATGCTGACAGAGTGCTTCTCTCTGTGTAGCGAAACTGTGTGCTGTAGGGATTTTATCCACGTAGCTTTGTCAGCTAGGAGGTGTGATTTTTTTCACACTATGAATATTGTGTATTGAATCAGTGTACTACTATCAGCTACCTTCTTTTTTAACCTCTTCCTGTTACTGGCCTGCAATATGCTTATTACATTTGCACATAGTTAACCTTGAATGGTGTCTCTCATAACTTCCACAAACTCTGAAGCTCTGTGATGGAGCTTGTCATTCAGAACGTACTTTTAACAAGTCTGTATGAGGTTTCAGCACCGGCTTTGCTGTCCCTGATTAGGGGCTCTCTATCTCTTGTAGCATAATGCCTCTCCATAATGGTGATTTGGGACACAAATGAACAGGCCTGCCTACAGCTGAGTACTATAATGGATGTTTGGAGGAGAATTCACATTCTCCTGCTCATCTTTTTCCAGGCATGTGAGAATTGATTTAACAAAAATTCAAATTTCCTGTTTATTCTCAATCGCGGTTTTCTTGTCAAATTCAAGAACATTTTTAGCAAAGGAGAGCTGTTGTTTCTGCACATGTTTTACCCCAGTTATTATGTCCTTGAGCTGTTTGATGAGACGTGCTGTACTGAAAAATCAAGCTGAGTTTGCTAATCATTTAGCTGCATTCATGCATAGTTTTCCCATTGTGCAATAATGCAAAAAAATACTAGAAAAATCTTCTTGCGATCAGTGGAAACCCTTTCTTTAGAATCATCTCCACAGATTTTTATTCAATGCACTGCACAAATGTTATACTGCAAAGTCAGTTGGCTTTCACACACACACACACACACACAGACTTCAAAACAAGCACTGAGATAATATATATGGGACATCTGGTTGAAAATTTTGTAGTAGCATAATTCAAGGCGAGCTAAAGTCATATTCCACTTTTTGTGGTCTATGATATTGGCCAGTTATCCTAAGGTATCTGGAGAAAGTCAGGCTAGTCAACATGAAATTTCTGGAGTGCTTTGGTCTGCTGCTAGTAACTCTGCTACCGATAGTATGTACATTGAGTCTGAAGGGCACTTGGCATATAAAAACAGAATATAAAATTCAGTGTTTCCCTGATAGGGGTCTCTTGACAGCTAGTGACCTTGTGGCATCAAGGTATAAGTCACATACATACGCCCACTGTCTGAAAATCCGTTAGGTATATCTTCACCTTTTCTGAATCTATTAAACCATTTTATTAGCCCTTCTGCACATGATTCATTATGAAAAGTTTCTTCCTCTATGTGGATATTTGGTGTAGTAGGTGGTTTTGTCAGGACTACAGACCATAAAACAGGGGTCTCAAACTCAACTGACCACGAGGGCCGCATGAGGACTAGTGCATTGGCCCGAGGGCCGCATCACTGACACACACCCCTCCCCACCCCCGCCCCCACTCCACCACTTCCATGAGAACCCACCCCTGCCCCGCCTCCTCCTCTGAGTGCGCTGCTCCCCACTCCTCCCCCCAGAAAGCACTAAACACTGCCAACAGCTATTTGGCAGTGGGAAACACCTGGAGGTACGCAGGGGGGCATGTGGAGCTTGGCAACTGCAGGAAATCAAGTGTGGGGAGAGAAGAGGTGCGGGGAGCTTGGTGGGGCACAGAAAATAACCCTGTGGGTCAGGTGTTTGAGACCCCTGCCTTAGGTGAACTACTCCACCGCCTACCAAATTGGAGCCTCATATTCAGCCTGTGTTACACCTACAATGATACAAAAGTATAGCCAAAAATGAAGAGTAATATAGTGTGCTATTAAATTTACTAACTTTTGTTATTAACTTCTTTACTTCTGTTAAAGCTCACCCCTGCACTGGGCTGCACTCCTGATCTCCTTCTTCCAACCCCTTCCTTGTTCCCTTCAAACTCCTTCCCCAAAGTCGCTGGACAGTGAGTCTGCAGCAGAATTAAGAGACTAGGATTCAGTTCCTGACAGTGTTCTTAGCTACCCACTGTAGGATCATGTTTGCTGCATTTGTTTTAGCCTTGTAACTATTTATCTGTTCCTCTCTTCCTTGGCACAAGGCTTTGATACAGCAATTAAAGCAGTGACATATGCAGGCACTTTAAAAAAGCACTTTATGCTGGCCCTAGGCTATGGGCTGCAGGGTGCCACTCCCAGAATCTCCCTCCTGCCAGGGGAGGGGAGGAAATCCCCTGTTCCCCCTCCTCCTCAGGCAGCCTCCTTTGTGAGGGCTCTGGCCTGACCTGCTGCTCTGCCGAAGCTACAGCCATGCAGGGGAGCGTCCAAGGGCTGCAGACAGCCAGGAAAACCCGACCCCCTCCTACCCCCTGCCAGGCAACTTGAGAGCTCGGCCCTGACATGCTGCTCTGCCCGAGCTGCAGCTGCACTGGAGAGCATCCGAGGGCTGCAGCCAGTTCTGGAGCCGACAGAGCTGCTGGAGGGGAATTGGAGCCTGCCCCGGTGAGAAGTTTCCCTGCCGGTGGAAAGCAGTGAGCCCGAGAGTGCCGGTGCTGGCAGCACCGCAGGGAGGGATGTTACGGGCTTGGGTGTCTGGGAGGGGACAAACTTTCCTCAGCCCTCGACCCTCCCCCTCCCCCCCCCACGAGTTGTTTTCTATGGCTGCCAAGCTGTGCTCACCCGACCCCACCCCCGCTTCCCCGCTGCTCTACCTACCACCAAGCAGTTCTCTGGCAGCATAGCAGTTCTCTGGGAGGGAGGGGCTAGGAGCGGCAAGCCACCCGCAGAGTGGGGTGGGGGGCCATGGCGAGTCTGGCGGGGCCTCCTCCTCTCTGCGTGAGACTTACCACTCCTGGCCCCTCCCTCGTGGAAACTGCTGTTTCCTCCAGAGAACTGCCTGGCGGTAGGTAGAGCAGCCGGAAGCAGAGCACCGGGAGTGTGGGGAGGAGACGGAGAGCTTAGCGGCCCCAGAAAACATGTGGGGAAGGGGGAGGGGGGGCGTGGGGAGCTTCACGGGCCGCAGGGAAGGGCTTGGTGGGCCGCATGTGGCCCGCGGGCCGCGTGTTTGAGACCCCTGCCATAAAAACTTCCTTATGAGGAGGCAGACAATCCAAAATGATCTGGGAATTCTATGCAGGAACTCATGGAAAATCTTTTCCTAAAACAGGGTCTTAAAGTACCAATCCTTAGGAATGCTTATCTGTGGGTGTCACCAATGATTAGCATTCACAACAATAACTGCTGTCTACTAAAATATTTTTGGCTATAAGAAATGGTAACTTCTTTACTTATTTTACAATTTTAGAGTGAAAGTGAACAGATGCAATGGAATACATCAATTGAGTAAACATATTCATTAATGGTAAACCATGCATCTTACTTATTATACTTGCATTTAAGTCAGAGCACAGCAAAAACCAGAAATTTGACCCTTGACTATGTTCATTAGAGATTTCCATGTATGATCACAAGTAAGTTGAAAGAAAACAAGTTGCAGCTTGATTATTACAGTAGACTCTCGATTATCCAGGTTTGGATTAACCAGGATGTCAAAAAAAAAAAATGTGCAACTCGCAGGGCCAGCTCTGGCTTTGCTGCTGCCTCAAGCTCACACAAAAAACCCTCCACCAGGGCACAGGGGAGCCAATGACCCATACCCCTTCTCCCCGCCACAGGATGGCTGGTGAATCAACCCCCACTCCCCATATTTCCTATGGATGGTGATTATCCAGGATTTTATTAACCAGAATTATTTTTTCCCCTATCATCCTGGATAATCGAGAGTCTACTGTATAGCTAAATATTGAATTGTATCTTTTCAAATACAATTCATTGACTATTCAGAGAATGAAACAATCCTGTCCAAGAAAAACACTTCATCTGGTCATATAATTTGAATGTACCCTTAGTATTTAAAAATTTCAGCTATTAATTCAGCAGAGGACATCAAGTTATTTGCATAAGCATTCGGATGTATTAAAGGAAAGGTGTTATCCTAACAACTCTGTAGCTGTAATGACAACATACAACAGGGGGAACTATTTTGTATTTTTTCACAAAGTTGGACAAACAGGGGTGACATTTCTATGATGGAACCCTGGAATTATGAAGGAGAGGAACAGGAGGTATTCCAGCCACAGATGAAGTGTTCTTCCTCGAAAAGGAGAGGGCACCAAGACATACTGATACTGTCTCAGCAATTCAAAAGAGATTAGCTGCTTCAACTAACTGCAGTGTATAAGAATAAGGGAATCAGAGAGGTAGCCGTGTTAGTCTGGAATAGCAGAGGTAACAAAGTCCTGTGGCACCTTAAAGACTAACTATAAGGTTTTGAAGCATAAGCTTTCATGGGCTAATACCCACTTCGTCGGATGCAAGCCCCTAAGTAGTCAGTGACACACATCCCCTTTGGTGTTAGATGTTTTAGGAGCCATCAAAAACCAGTCAGAGGAGCAGTATGCATTAGACCTAATCCTTGTGTGTTTTTAGCTAGTTGTGCCTATGTAGTTACATCTCATTTTTGTTTTGTAAGGAGCAAAAGACAGACATTATAAAAAATATTTGTAACACAAACAAACTGATAAATGTAACCATGTTCCTTGTTCTTATTTGTCTAAGAATAAATCAGGGGTCCTATCAACTTCCTATTTTTAACTGTCTACATCATGTCTGAGAAAACATAACAGCTGGATTTGCAACAATCTGGTTGAATGTTGGTTTTGGGTGATTTTACACGTCTCTTGTATGTTTACTAAGAAAGGAAAAGCAAAATAAAGATGGGAATATAACATTTAGCAGAGTGTTGTCCAGAAATAAAGCTCTGGCTCTGGGAGTGGCATAGCATCATCTCTTCATAACAGTAGCAAGGAGGCGACCCTTGAGGTAACCAGAGAAGTACTTTGGTATATCTGAAACCAGTCAAAACTCAGTTCCTTATTCAAATCCCATCTACAAAAAGGAAGTGGGGTGGCGGTGTGACAAAGTTTCAGGTCGGAGGTGACATGTCCCTGCTACTTCAGAACCCTCTGAGTGCAGGCATGTGCCACGTAGGGTGACCCAAGAACTACCCTGTCACAGCCAGTCAAAACCAGTTAAAATTATTCCTCATTTGAATAATGAATAAATTACTAATATAAATTGTTGTGAAATTCATTCACATTTATTTTGGTGACATTTCTAAAAAAAAAAGGAAGATAATCAATTAAAGTTAATTTGGGGCTATGAATAAAGAACTGAGACCAGTCTACGCTCCCCTCCCCTTTCCCCAGGTGCAACAGATCCCAAATCCCAATGCTGAGTCCCTCAAAAGTTTTGAATGCTCTCTCCGTGGCACCATGGGTCCCTCATCTGCCTTTTAATACTTTTCTCAAAGGACATGAAACTGCAGAGAGAAGGGACACTGCTAGGACACTGCATATTTCTTGGGCACCCTGTCCTAAAGCATTCACAACCTGATACAAAATGCTGTGAACCAGAGGTCCTACTTCACTGTGTTTTCTTAGGTCATCTCCTGGTCATGTCCCCGATGCAGTCTGTCCTCTGAACGACCTGGTGGTTTTGGAGAGAGATCTACACGTTGAGTGGGAACTTCAAAGCTCTCTACACAATAAGCAGGTGGCCTCAAACAACTAAAGCAGATACACAGAAAGGGCTAAATGCCCTTCTTGGGCTATCTTATCTTCTATCTTAGGCCCTTTTAAAGCCCTGATTGTGCCCACCCTCCCATAGGGCACAGTCAGCTTTGCACACTGCAGGAACCATTCCCCTACCCTCACTCTCTTTCTCTTGATCCTCTTCTCATAAGCACAGCTCGTGTGTCACAGTCTTCTCATACACAGTGTAGCTGGAGCCATGTTGGGCCCAGATATTAGAGAGACAAGGTAGGGAATACCTTTTATTAGGCCAACTGATGTTAGTGAGAGAGGCAAGCTTTCAAGCCATGCAGCCCTGAGGAACAGTTGTGTGTGACTTGAAAGCCTGACTCTCTCACCAACAGAAGTTGGTCTAATAAAAGATATTACCTCACAACCTTCTTGGTCATATTGAGAGACAAGACACCACAGAGCAGTCTGGCAGGGCTGTTCTAGAAGCTGGCTTGCCCCCGGATATCTTGAGTCAGTATTTCTTCAAGTGAAGTGCTGTCATAGCCCTATCCATTGTGCTAACTGGTTTCTCTGATGATGACAGACATTTCTATTCATGAAGCAGCAGCACCTGTCAATCTTATTCTTGCACACTGATCTGAATGGTATTAATGGTACAGGGCCTGTCATAATGGCGGGCTGGTCCATGACTAAGGCTCCTAGGTTCTACGGAAATACAAATAACAATCCCAGCTCTTCTGGGATTTTATCTGTGTCAGAAACAGGATTACAACCCCAGTTTACCAATTCCCATCCTGTACCTAGCCCGCTGGGGGACACGCTGTCTCCCAAGAAAAGGATGGGGGTAGTAATTGTCCCCATAACCCAACTCCACAAAGATACAGCATTTAAGATGGTCACAGTCAGGTGTAGCTAAATATTATCCTTATTTTATAGCTTGGAAAACTCATGCTCCAAATAGTTAACTCACCTGCCTGACAGGCACGGTCATCTAACAGAGCATTTCTCAAACTGGGGTCCACAGACCCCTGAGGTCTGCAAGGGCACTCCATGGGGTCCACGAGCCCCACTGATCAACTCCATCCTCTCCCTCCTTCAATTCTGCCCTCTCCCTCCCATAGCCTCCTGCATGCTGGGGAACAGCTCTTCAGCAGCGTGCAAGAGCGTGTGGACAGGGCATGCTTAGGGGAGGGGGCAAAAAGAGGAGGGGAAGAGGTGGGGCCGGGGCAGGAAGAGGTGGGGTGGGGCCTTGGAGGAAGGGTGGAGTGGGGGGCAAGGCCTGGAGCTGAGTAGTGGACTTGGGGGCCATGAAAAAATTTACATCAAAATGAGGGTTTTCAGGTTGCTAAAAGTTTGAGACCCACTGATCTAGCGGATTCGTGGGCATAGGAAAGTGAATCCAGAGACCTAGTTTACCAAGGATGAACAGCTGTGAACATGTTATTGAACTTCCAAGCCTCAGTTTCCTCTCTGAAAAAATGACATTTAAATTATGTAAGTCAAACATTAGCAAAGTGCAAAATGTTACGGCCAATCAGCAGAGGGATTGGAGGTCAGAATCTTCTGCTTCCCAGTTCTTGCTCTTCATCCACAAAATCAAGTGTCTTTAGGGAAGCACCAGCCCCCCCCCCCCCCAAGCAGCTTTTTGCAAAACTCATTCATTCCCCCCCCCCATAAAAGTGGCTTTAATTTCCCTATGTTTGATTGCAATTCATTTATTCTCCCAAGATTTTGTCCCCACTGCTACTCCTCCAGCGCTCTTGCACCTCTCCTCCCAGGAAAAAACAATTCAGGGGTGTTGAGGACTCATGAAAAATTATTTTTGTTTTGGGGCATGGGGGAAGAATTACTTGGATAACACTGCAAACATGGATTTTCCTAACAAGAGCAATAGCTTTGCCCACTTCTAAGTAGCAACAGTTTTATACAATCTTTTCCGTGTATTGAAGGGCCCCAAGGGCATCATGAAGTAATTCTGGCAAAACTGCTGTAGGTTGGCTGGCTGGTATTTATTTGTCATTCCCCCTGGGGCAAGATGCGAATACAGACTATTATGCAGTATAATTAAAATCATAACTGTTAAATAATGGAGTTCAGTCTGTTCCTCTCCTCAACATGCCCTGCTGCTTTTGCCTTTGAATTAGAGTAGTTTCAGTTTCTTTCCTGTAGAAACATAAGGTTTTCCCTAATCAGTGTTTCAAGGCAATGCTTCTCAAGCAAAAGCAATATAAATCAACCTGCTTTGAATACAGCCCTTATCCTGAATAGGGTGACCAGATGTCCTGATTTTATAGGGACAGTCCCGATTTTGGGGTCTTTTTCTTATATAGGCTCCTATTATGCCCACCCCATCCTGATTTTTCACACTTGCTCTCTGGTCACCCTAATCCTGAGTGACTTCGTTTTTCCATGTGGCTGACCCTGCTGTCTCACTTCCTCTTCCAACTGTGGATTGCCACAGACTCGTGGGGGTGAAAAAAATTGCAGGCCTGTTATTTGCCAGGCTGCATGTGGCAATAGACTATATTGGTAAGGGATGCAAGGAGAGTGTGGGTCAGGACGCGAGCTGCAGACACACACTTACACAACTAAAATTAATCAATTTAAAGTTTTATTGGGGATAATTACAAGGGGTAAGGGAGCAGTTTTTGATTAACTAATAGACTTAATGAAACTTAAACCACACAATGACTAAAATACCTAGTAACAATATTTATAAACAAAGATACAACATTCAGTAATAATCGATACTTACGAATACAAACTAACGCATAACGACCGGTAAACGTGAAAACTCTGTTTGAAAAAACACGTGAGCTGAGAGAGAGGCTTCGAGGTGAGCAAGCTCGGTTACGGGGGTACAGGACGGGATACACAGGATTAGTTTTTCTTTCTCCTCTCTCTGTCTGCACATGGCAGACAGACCCATAAGTACCAACCATGACATCACAGAAGTGTCATAGGGGATGGGGCCCAAAACTTGTTTGTGTTCGTTTCTGATTGGCACAAGCAAAGTTTACACCAAGTAGGGGAGCAGGTGCTTCAAAGTCTGGCTTCGCCCCCAAAAGGTGAGGAAATGCATAGTGTTATAGAATGCACGCGAAACTGAATGACAAAAGAAGAGGCCAGGGCAATACCGGTATGGGCAAGTGTTACAGGATGCAGACAGGAACTCATCTGAACACCAACCTTCCTTGTTTCATCTGCTGCTCCAGCGCATTTCCCTTCACTGCCCTGGTCTCTCTTCATGTGTCTTTACTTCACCCCCTCTCTGTCTCATGGAGCTCCCTCTGCCCGATCAGCTCCTTATTTCCTTTTAAAAGTGACCTCGAAAGGTGTGGAAATTAGTTTTTGTCCTTTTCTTGCTTTGATATTTTGAGAAGGCCTGAAAGTAAAAAGTGGTGGGTTTTTTCCACTTTTTTCCCGTTGGAAATATTAGAAATTTCAAGTTTATAATCTTCTCTTTTGTGGTTGTTTATTTGTTGTTGTTGTTGTTCTTGGATGACTCAGAAACATGTAACAAGATGTTTCACAGACATTAAATGAAGAGGTAGCTTACTGAATCCTTACAAAAGGATTTTCTCTCAAGCCTTTGAGCTGTAGGAATTAAGCCAAATCCAACAAAATGCTTTAAAGTGAATAAAATCACTTTCCCACTGAGTTATGTTTCCCATTCTTGGTACTTGTAATATCATCATTCTATTAGTTCTCCACTTATCCACAGAGTTCTCCAGGGAAAACAGGACAGATGAGACCTGAATTTCTAATGTAAAAAAAAAAATAGCTTTAAAAATTTGTTTTGTATAAATCATAGAAAAAGAAAAAAAATTCTACACACAATTTCAATTTCCCCTTCCTTTCCAGATCACTATTAAGGCCACTTGCTCCTTTACTCCCCCAGCCACATCATTCTTTTACCACTGGCTGCTTCCTCTCCAGGTCTTAGTCCCATCCCACTGCTTTTCAGGAGCCTCCCGTCCCAGTGGGACTTGCACTCCTAAGCCATGCAGGTACCTTTGAGAATCTTACCCACAACTTGTTCCATGGTCACCCTCCACCCTTCATTCCTTTGTGTTGTGTCTGTCTGTCTGACCAGTTTCCCACTCTGGTTCACACCTCTCAGAGAGAAAAGCCAGGCAGACTTCCTCTGCTACACATTTAGAAGAATCATAGAATATCTGGGATGGAAGGGACCTCAGGAGATCATCTAGTGACCCCCTGCTCAAAGCAGGACTGTCACGGGGCGCACACTCACCCCTGCGGCGCCTCCCGCTGGTCGTCTGGGGAATCAGCTCCTTCAGTGTCCGGAGCGCCCTCCACAGGTTGATGCTCCGCTCTTTTGCTGGCCCCGTGTCCCTCCCAGACCCCGGTGCCCTCCAACTGTGGGGGCTGCACTCCTGCAGTACCCCCTTTGGTGTGAGGGTCTCCCCTCCCCAGGGGAACCCTCTACCCCCTATCCCCACCTCGCCTCAGAGTGTGCCACTGCCAGTCACCACTTGCCCGGACTGCAGTATCATGGCTTCCCATCACAGGCAAGGAGGGTTGGCCTGCTGTCGCTATCTCCAGCCCTGGGCTTCCCCCTGCAACCCTGGTACTCCTGGATCGGTCCTTGTGTCAGGCCCGGAGGCCTGGGGCTCTCGGCTAGAGCCTGCCCAGCTCCCTCTGCCCTGCCCCAGCCATGCCCTAACCCAGGTACCTGGCTCAAGCCCCTGCAGTCAGGCCTGTCTCCCTCTGAATGCAGAGGAGACTGTTTCGCTAGGCCCCTGCTACCCAGCCTTTATACAGGCCTGTGTTTGGGGCGTGGCCACCCAGCTGGGGCTAATGCCCAATCAGGCCTGAAAAGCCTGCTGGCTCCCAGCCATAACCCCCTCCTTGGGCTATTTCAACCCCCTTTTTGGGCTTTCCCAAGCCCCTTCCGGTAGGGGGCGGGTGGTCACCCCGCCACAAGGACCAATCCCCAACTAAATCATCCCAGCCAGGGCTTTGTCAAGCCTGACCTTAAAAACCTCTAAGGAAGGAGATTCTACCACCTCCCTAGGTCACCCATTCCAGTGCTTGTTATTACTTCTCCCTTGCCCACTCCCAAAAATTCGACATTGCTAGATCTTCTTTGTGTATGTGATGCTGACCCCATTGTACACTGAATGTCTTGTCTATAGTAGAGCAGTTTTACAAAGTTGATAATGGATTCAGCTGCACTGATAGCAACAATACTAGGGGAGCCCTAGGACCTGCGGTCTTGCAACTATTTCAATCTAAACAGCTGCCTATGGCTCCAGCTACTTTTAAAACTCGTTTAAATTAACTAGTTTTGAAACCAGTTAGAAGTTTCCCAGTTTAGACTTGGCCCCTAGTGAGGACAATGCCCCTGCTCCAGCAGCCATTTTTAGTATCTTGTCCAAACTGTTGTGAGCGAGTTTAATCAACGCAGTGCAGAAATCAGTTGTCACAACCAGATAGTCATTTCACTGAGGGCCCCCACGGTTATCTCCAGGGTAGCTGACCTGGTTTTAGCATGACTGGAATGGTTTGTAAAAGTCTCCTCCTGTAGACAAAGCTGCCACCTTTTCCATTTTGATCACAGAATCAAAGACTTCAGACAGTACCAGAGTTAAATACCAGTAAATGTTCCGTTGCTACGGCTCCTTGTCCTTTTGTGCCAATGCTTGAAATACTCCCATTTTAGCAATAACAACCAGCAGTGTAAGTTTTATTAGCCACTCTGTAGCCAGGTACATTGATATCTCCGAGCATTCATTTTAACTCATTTTAGCTCCTGGAAACTTGGACAGTTACTTGGACAGTTTTAGCTCCTGGATGCATCTTGGACAGTTACCTCGCATGTCATTCAACTTGGGGGGATATAGTGGCATGTGTTTACATACAGGTGTATCAGAGTCATATAAAAGACAGCAGTCTCTGAATGCCAAATGAGAAACACAAAGGAAGCATAATGAGTTTAGTGTCTGAAGAGTACAAAAGAATGATGAGCCTGAGCCAAAGCCCCTTTAAGTCCATGGTGGCCTTGTCATTGCCTTGCATGGGCTTTTAGGGCATTAATAAAATACAAAGATACATACAATATAAATAATAATACCTAGCTCTTATATAGCCCTTGCCATATGTAGAACTCCGAGTGCTTTACAAAGGCAGTCAGTACCATCACCCTCATTTTACCAATGGGAAACTGAGGCACAGAGAAGTAAATGACTTGCCAGCAGCCAGCAATAAAGCCAAGAATAGACCCCAGTTCTCCTAAGTCTCAGTCCAATGCTCTTTGCACTAAAGCCAGATTCCAGCATGTGTTTAACATCTTACGTTTGTTCACTGCTTTACGATTACAAGAAAATAGAAGAAACATCCTAAAGCTAAGAGGAGAAGAAATAATGGAGAAAAGATGCCACACAGAACATATGTCAGAAGAAATACAATGCTATTTCCACTGCACAGCAATGATAGCCTACAAAAATGTCTCCAACTCAGCTTCACCACATCCATTAATAGAACTCACCCTCCACTTCCCCATTTTTTAGTTATTTGTCGGTCAAATCTAAAAATAGATTAACATCTTGATCCTACAGCCATTTTTGAAGATGAGTAACTTTGCACACTGGAGTAGCACACTGTCACGTGCAATAAGATTGCTCACATTAATAAAGTTATCCAACTGTTTGCAGGATTGTGGTTTTAATGTCAACCCATTTATAGAAGTCTTCCCCCTTTCAAGAACTGAGACATTTTTGAGAATCAGCAAGTACAAGCTTTGGGCTGCTAAGCCCATATACCAGGGCTGGCCAAACCACATCTTGCAAACCGCCTCTGCCACTCTATTCTCTGCCTACCAGACTGAGGGTGGTGGGGGAAACTCAGGACGAGGGCTTGCGGTGGGGTGGCAAGGTAGGAGCTAGGAGTGGGCTGAAGCCCCGAGCCCTGGCTCCTGGCAGGTGTTCTCATACTCTGGAACTTCTGAAGATTGTCCTAGGCAGCTCAGGGGGCCTGTGAGTTTGGCCACCCCTGTCATATATGACCACGTCTTGCTGGAACAACACCAGCACATTTCAGAAATGGGTCCTTGTTTTTCTTAATGGATGAGCATTCTTCTACTTTGCAGCCTCAGTTTGATAGGGAAGCAGGCTCTTTTCTGAGTTAATGTACCATAAGAGGGTAATGTACCATAAGAGGGTAATATAAAATGATGGCTTTTACTATTCCAACTTATATACTTGCTTTGATGTAAGTTTGGGGAATATGATTGAAAAGTAACAAGCAAAAATTAGAGAGGTTTGCAGTTTCCTCTTGGGCTGTGTCTGCATTAGTTTTTTTGCTGCAAAGTTTGCCATAGTTGCAGCTCTGCTTGTGGTAGCGAATGGTGGTAGGGCTAGTGTAGACAAGGCACCTGCCAGGTGCGGTAGTTATTACCACAGGGTATTTTTATACCACAGCTGGGAGGTGTGGCACTGGCAACAGCTCAGGCTAGGCACTCCAAGCCAGCCCTCAGGCAGGCTTGGACTCCAGCTGCTAAGCCTCTTCACAGCATCCACCCTGCTATTTTTAGCATGCTAGCTCAAGCTGAGGTAGGGCCTGTCTATTCATGCTGGAAATTACATCTCCCTGCTGCAGTGACATACTACAGTGTCACATAACCCTGCTCAGAACAGGCCTCAGTAACATGATGGTAAAAAACACCAATGACCCCTGACATCTTATTTAAGCCAGCACTCCCTGTATTACTACCATCAATGGAACTGCACCTGCGTGAGCCCCGGGAAGAGGGGAGATGTAGACAACCCCTTGGCAGTTGTGACAGACATCTGAATAAGTGTGAAAGAATCTTCCCCCTCTCCCCCCACAAAACAGGGACAGTTACTATCTCTGTGGTTTGGTATGGCCTTTCACAGTTTATTTTGAATGGTTAAAGTTCCAAATGCAGCGCTAAAGAGACAATATGCTTTTGCAAAGTGGAAAATTTACCTCTGGGCACAGACGAATGGATGAGCGGCATACCAGGCACCATGCAGTTGTCCCAACCAGCCCCAGGCCGCATACTACTTTGTAGGAGTTCCTTACTTAGGGCTTAATCCCACACTAGTCTAGTCAATGGAATTTTCCTTGGATGGGAGCAGGATCAAAGTCCTTATTTTAAAGACTTCAAGGTGGGTTTGGAATAAGGATGACAATAACAGCAGTCACTGTGTCTGGATGAATCAGGATCATAATGACCCCATGTGGAACAAAAATATAATAAACTTATATGGGATTGCTGGATAGGAAATATTTGTTTTGCATATTGAACTTTATGTAGGGTCATAGCATGACGGAATAAACTAACAAGAAAGTGGTGCAGGCATTGGAGAGAGATTGAAGTGAGGTGGGGAGGAGGCTGGCAGAGAAGTGTGATAGCAGAGGAGGAAAAGGGACATAGATTGAAGGAGGGTTGAGAGATAGAGCAGAGGACAGAGAATAAAAAGAAAAGGCCAAGAATTTCTATCAGTTCTGAGATGGAAATATACACTCTCTGAACTGGCAGAGTAAAAAATGTATATATATAGCACTTCATGGGTCTGGTTCTTCTGTGCAGAATGTCTCCTTTGCATCACTCACGGAGCTCAAAATGAACAGAAACTGGCCAGATGTGACAGGTGGAGAATTTCCTGTGCATGGGGAAATTTCTGCTGCTGTACAACACCATACAGTAGCTACCTCCTATTCCTGCTGTTCCCCCTCCCCTCCCAGTGTAGGGGGCAGGCTGTAGGAATGGTGGGGCACAGCTCTGCTACACGGACTCTTCAATGGTGTAAAGTCACTTAGGGACCTTTTGCCATTGATCTAAACTGAAGTTGCTCCTTAGCAGCAGTAATTTACACTGAAGTCAGTGGGCTAGGATCAGGAAGCCACTCCTCCTCCCTAGGTCTGCTTGGACACAGTGGAGAATTGAGCGCTATGTACTCAAACCACAGTGCAAACATTAACTAATACTCTCAGCATGACTGTGAGATAGCAAATAGAGTTTTACAGGTGGGAGTCACGGATTAAATGACTTCAGGCCACAGAGAGTCAATGGTAGATGCAGGATTAGAACTATGTGTAGGGTGTTGGCCCAAGGTCTGAGTTCTGCTATTTTTAAGCTACTGAGATATTAAGACAGACAGCTGGAAGATTTTAGAATAGGTCCTGGTGAGCCACCACCATATTAATGTCCTGAATACTGTATCCAGTCATGGACTGAGAGAGACAACTCAGAGGCTGGAAAACGGGTCATATACTGTAGTTCTTTGTAACTTCTAGCAATGTTGACTTCCACTATTTAAATGATGTGAGCACATTTTGGGCTTGTTGGTCAGTTGGCATGGATATAGCAGGCTTGCCCCAGTGATAACCCTAAAAATCTGAACAGTTCAGTTATGAAGCACCCATGGATGTGGAATATGTTTAGAATCTCAGCACCCCAGCTCAGAATGACAATGTGCCAGGGAGGAGCGGGGGAGCCTCCATCCTAGGCTTCGCCCCCACTCCACCCCTTCCTCCAAGGCCCCACCCTTATCCTGCCCTCTCCCCCGTGCACACCTAGCTCTCACTCCTCCCCCACAGCACCTCCTGCATGCTGCAGAACAAGCTGATCATGGTGCGCAGTGGTGCTGGGGTGGGAGAGGGGTGAGGCACCCAGGGAGTCAGCGCCTAAGATTCTGAGGGGGATTACAGCCGTGTGCTCGGCCTTCAGTCTCCTTGGTGCTATACTGGATGCCCCTTTGTAATTTCTTGAGTACGCTGCAATAAATGGCTCTGTTGCCAAGCCAAAGTGAGAAGGGGCATCCTGGCTTGGTGCCACGGAGCAAAGTGAATGGGGCAGTGTTGCCAACTCTTGTGATTTTATTGGGAGTCTCTTGAGGGTGACCATATTTCCCAAAGGGGAAACAGGACACCTCCTGGGGCAGGCCCCAGCCTTCCTCCCACCCCCCAAGTATGGGGCTCACTTGAGCCCTAGTGCCCAGGGCTGGGGCTGAAGCCAGAGCTCTGTTGTCCAGGGCTGACAGCCCAAGCCCCTCTATGTGGGGCTCACCCAAGCCCCTCCTCCTCAGCACTGGGCTAGCCAGAGCTCCACTGCCCAGGGCTGGGGTAACAGCCTGCGACCCGACGTCTGGTGTCGTCACTCACCCACCAGATGATCAGTTGGCCAAAGAAAATGGAACAAGTGCTCAGATTGGCCGAAAAAGTTGGGAACATCTAGCTTAAAAAGGAGACTATCCTGGCCGAAATGGGATGTATGGTCACCCTGAGTCTCATGCTAATTGGTGTTTTTCTCAGGCTCCCACTTTTGTAGTCAAGTGATTTGGTGTGAATCTCAGCGTTGGTAGTTTTTAGCCCTCGTGGTTTCAGAGCTAAAACTTGAAAACATGAACCCTAAGGGCAAGACAAATACACCCTGAAGATATTTTTAAAACCTCATGATTGTTTAGTGAATAATGACATTTTGGGGGCCTGAATCATGAATTTTGAATGTTTGTTAGGGCTTGGCTCATGCTTTGTGGGGCATAATGTAGCCTTGTATCCAGACTATCATTTTAGATTCAAATTTATGGGGCTTAAAGGGGTAAGGCTTGACTCCTCCACTGTGTTTGTACAGTACCTAGCACAGGGGTGAGAAAACTACAGCCCCCCCAGGCCACATCCGGCCCGTGGACCCATCCTGCCTGGCCCAGGAGTCTCCCCCAGCCCTTCCCCCATTGTCTCCCCTTCCTCGCAGCCTCAGTACATCATGCTGCCAGTGCTCTGGCCCACTGCTCCTGGGCAGCACTGAAGCGGATGGCTGGCTCCAGTGGGGCCTGAGCTCCTGCCACTCTGAGCAGATTGTTAAGGGGTCAGGGCTGAAAGCTTCTTCCAGGCCACTTGTCTTGCTCTGGTGGGACTGAGCGCTGTGGTAAGGGGAGCCGGCTGGGCCAGGGCTGGGGCCTTGGATAAGGGGCAGGGAGTCCCGGGTGGGGGGGGGTCTTTCAGGGAGCGGGGGTGTTAGGGTTGGGAGAGTCTTGGGAGGGGACGGTCATGGGACAGGGGGGTTAGATAGGAGGTGGGGATCCTGGGGGCAGTTAGAGACCCAGAGGTGGCGGTCAGGGGACAAGGAGCAGGGGAGGCTGGATGGGTTGAAGGTTCTGAGGGGGGCAGGAAGTGGGATGGGGTGGGGCCAGGCTTCCCTACCCTACCCAGCCTTCCCTACAATTGTGCAACCTCAATGTGGCCCTTGGGCCAAAAAGTTTGCCCACCCCCAGACCTAGGACAATAAGGCCTCATTTCTGACTGGGGCCTTTGAGTGCTATTGCAATATAAATAAATATTTGAACAGGCAAAATGTACATTGATATCAAATGTCTTCTTGTCACCACATTCTCATTTAATCTCTAGCATGTTCTCGGAACAGAACAGCCAACAGACAGCATGATCTCCTGTTAGAAGGAACATAGGGGTGCGAGCCAGGAACTGTTGGACTATGAATAAGTCACATGCAGTCAAATTGCTACAAGCACCTATTACATTATTATGGTAGCACCTAAGAGCCCCAGCTGTGGGCCAAGCCCCCATTGCAGGTGGCACTGGCCAAACACAGATCAGGAAGACAGCAGGGGCAGCAGGTTTGTATAATTTTTGGTGGTGACCACCGTGGGTCCAAGTCCCCCCCACCCCAGCCTTATAAGCTGATATTTTTTTAAATAATGTAAAAATGTGAGGGCACTGAGGTGGGGCTGGTGATGAGGGGTTTGGGGTGAGGGAGGGGCATGGGCATAGGGTTGCGGTGCAGGGGGTGAGGGGTCTGGCTGGGGGTACAGGCTCTGGGGTAGGTGGGGCCAAGGATGAGGAGTTTGGGGTGCAGACAGGCTGCTCCCAGCAGGGGACAGAGAGGATCCCCCCCCAAGCCACACAGCCCCCACAACACACAACTCGCACCACTGTGAGGGGTGGGGGTTGTCATCACATATGTACCTCCTCCCTTGCTGCTGCCCCTCACTGTAGCCTCACTGGGGGTGTGGCTGCCCCTTGCCCACTGGGGGTGTGGCTGCCAAGGTGGGGCAGGAGCTGTGACTGCGGGCAGGGGCCCCCCTGTGCTGGTGGAGGGTCCCTTGGAAAAGAGAAGGGTCATGGTCAGCCTGCTCTGGCACTAGTGGTTGGGGAGGTGGGCACTAGGACCCCGCGCTGGCAGCAGTTGGTGCGAGGAGCTGGCAGAGCGCGCAGAGCTGCACAGGGGAGCCGCTTGCTGCCCAGGACACAGGCAGGGATGCTTGGGGAAGCCCACGGAGGCGGCAGGTGGGGCCAGGGGAGAGACCCGGTCCCGATCATTGGTGGAGCCAGGTCCCTGAAGATGCTGGAGCACAGGCACCACGGGCCCATATAAACTCGCCACTCCAGAAAGACAGTTCCTAACCCGAGAGTTGCGAGTCTCTCTAATAATGACGTATCCCACTGGAGAGACTGCACTGATTTTTAGAAGTGCTGAGCACCCACAGCTCTCATCGACTTCAACTGTAAGTCTCCAGCACCTTTGAAATCCAAGCACAAGGCAACTCAAGTTGGGCACCCAAAATTAATGAACAGGTCTGAAAATACTGACCTTAACTTCTTCCTACTTCAGTGATCAATGAAGTGCGCACTGGAGGCCACCAAAAACAATTGTTGGGAATCCCGGCTTTTATATTATTAGCAACTGATCAGGATGCACCCAGCAACCTTAGAAATAACTTCATCATAAAACACCCTTGTCAGTCAAGGACCTCAGGACACCACCAAGGCAATTCAAACAGCAGCAATCGATAAGTATAAAATACACAACCTGGAAAACTAAATTAAATACTACAAAGATAGATAAAGTAGACAAGTCTACAGAAAAGCTACCAACCTTTTGGCTAAATGTCAGGCCATAGTGATGCAATGGGGCTGGAGTTGTTTGAGGGATGATCTTTGCCAAGTTTAGCAAAACAGGATGTAAGTGTCAACCTGCATATCAGGAAAAGAGCTGGTTTCATGGGGTAAATTTGCATCATCCCCAAAGAGATCCTAGAAAATGTGTGTATCCAAACTCAGACAAAAACCACACCAACGTCAATGGGTGCTTTTCCCAATTAAGGACAGAGGAAAAACTAAACCCTTCTTGCAGTCAGATTTATGGGTTTGCTTTCTCCTGGTGGAGGGGGTTAGGTCTGTAACCCTTATGGATGCCCCAAGATATATGCTGAGTTTTTGACACTGTTAGAAGTTTTGAGGCATCAAGTGCCTTTTTTCATTTTAAACTCGGATTGTGAGCCTGCTCAAGTTTGAGCTCAGGGTGGAGAGACCTAGCCACTCCATGGTTATTTATTTAAACTTGTAGATGGTGGGGCAGAGCAGATACAATTTTTCTTGTCCGTAGTTTAAATATATTGCCCCCCTACTTCAGTGCTTTTAGGTCCTCTGGTAGACTTAATAGAGGTGTTTAGGCCTCAGACACTCCAAGTTTTAGTTTATTGCTAGTTTATATTCACTAGCTACAAAAATATAGTTGCTTACAACTTACAATGCTAACTGCATTGTACATTTGCTCTATTGTAGAAATGATTTCTACTTTAACATTTACCTGTGTTCCCCAATTGGCACTATACGGATAGGCCTAAATTTTCCAGGGTGATTATTCATTTTTGGTGCCTCCATTTTTAGGTGTCCAACTTGAGATTTTAAAAGGTGCCAAGTTTCAGAAAGTGCTGCGCACCCAGCTTCTGAAAACTGACTCCCCCTGAAGATGCCGCATATTGGGCACCAAGAATTTGAAAATTTAGACCATAAATCATAATGACCCCAACAAAGACTCAACAACTGACCCCCAAAATCCATCATATAAACACAGAGGGAAATGGAGTCGGCCCTAACACTTCCATTTTCTTTCACAGGAATATAGACCTGGAAGGGACCTCTATTGCCCCCACTACTCCTATTGGAAGTCTGTTCCAGAATATCACCCCTCTGATGGTTAGACACTTTCTAATTTCCAACCTTAATTTATTCATGGCCAGTTTATATCCATTTGTTCTTGTGCCACCATTGTCCTTTAGCTTAAATAGCTCTTCTCCCTCCCTGCTGTTTACCTCCCCTTCCAATGTATTTATAGAGATCAATCATATCTCTTCTCAGCTTTCATTTTCCTGGGCTAAACAAACTAAGCTGTTTTAGTGTCCTCTCTTAAAAGAGGCCTTTCATTTCCGTGATTATCCTACTAGCCCTTTTCTACACCTATTCCAGTTTTAATTCATTTTGTTTGAACATGGCTGACCAGAGCAGTACTCACTGTATCTAGAGGAGATCTCGCCAGTGCCAAGTAAAATGGCATTAATACCTCTCTCTCACTGGGAATGTCTTGCCTAATATATTTTAAGATTACACTTGCCTTTTTCATGGCAGCGTCACATTTGTAGCTCATGATCTTGTGACTGACTAATACATACAGGTCTTTCTTCTGTCATTTCTGACTGATGAGCCCCCAATTTATAGTAGAAATTCATGTTATTAGTCCCTAAGTGCACGGCCTTGTACTTTATGCTACTGAATTTCATCCCATTTCAAATACTCCAGTTCACTAGATCATCCAATTCTTCCTACATAATATTCCAAACCTTCTCTACCCTGATGATTCCCTCCAACTTTGGGTCATCAGCAAATTTAATTAGCACATTCCTACTTTTTGTGTCATGGCCATTAATTAAAATATCAAATAAGACCGCTCCCAAGACCAGTCCTTCAGGAACTCCACTAGTAACCTCCCTCCAGCCCGATAGTTCTCCTTTCAGCACAACCCTTTAGCTGTTTCCTTGCCAGCCTTACAATTCCTGTACTAATCTCCGTCTTCTCTAATTTAATGAATAATTTCTCATAGGGCACTGTGTTAAATGCTTTACTGAAATCTAAATGCAGTAGAGCTAATGCACCTTATCAAAGAAAGATCTCTGGTTACTCTGGCACACTCTACTTTTGGTAAACTCGCATTGTAGTTTCATCCCATTTTCTATTTACCGCCACATCTTTAATTATTTTTTCCTTCAAAATTTGTTCTAAAGAACTGCAGTCAGTTGCAGCAGAAGGTTCTGTAACTGAAGAAGTCACACATTAGATCAGTCTTGCATCGATGTCATTTTGGCATCTTCAAAGACATGTTTGGGTGCCAGGATGTCTGTGTGACAACTAAGATACGAGTGGTCAGTGTGGTAACCCTGTTCTATGGAGCAGAAACATGGCTTATGAAAACAGTGGAGGAGATTAAACTAAATAGTACTCTGTGTCAAAAGCTATGGTGTATTCTTAATATCTATTGATTTGATTGCATCACAAACAAGGAGATACTTGGACTATCCCAGCAACTTGCAGTCTTGCACCAGTTGAAAACAAGACAACTACAATGGTGGGGTCCTTCCAACATGCAGAAGGAATGCTTTTACAGAAGGTTTATAGCACTGAGGTTGAAGGAAGTAAAGCACCAGACTGACCACAAACGAGGTTGGAAGATGCAACTTTGAGGCATTGAAGAAACCTAGATTCATAGCATCCAAGGTCAGAAGGGACAACTGTGATCATCTAGTCTAGCGTTTCTCATCAACTGGCCTGTGGTTTGGCACCAGTCCCCAAGATCTCCCTGACACAGTTTAGGAAGGCAGCAAGCCAGTCCCTGGTTGAGAAACACTGATGTAGTCTGAGGTAACAAAGTCCTGTGGCACCTTAAAGACTAACTATAAAGTTTTGAAGCATAAGCTTTCATGGGCTAATACCCACTTCGTGGGATGCAAGCAGTGGAAGTGTCCAGAGGCAGGTATAGAAAAGTAGGCAAGAACCAGGTGGGAGGTAACAAGGTTAGTCCAATTAGGCTGAACCAGCTTGTTATCTCCAATCAGGGAGGGTGGGTTATTCTTCTAGCAGTTGAATGGGGGGGGGGGGGGGGTGAACATGGAGAGAGGAGAAGCTATTTTTGTAATTAGCAAGCCATTGTAAGTCTTTGTTCAGTCCTAAATTGTTTGTGTTAAATTTGCAAATGAATTGTAGCTCTGCAGTTTCCCTTTGCAGTCTGGACTTGAAGTTTTTTTGCTGCAGTATGGTGACTTCTCCCGTCTAGCATAAGCCATAGAACTTCCCCAGAATAATTCCTTGAGCATATTGCTTTAAGAAATAGCCAATATTTATTTTAAAATTATCAGTAACGGATACTCCACTTTGATCCTCGGTAAATTGTTCCAATGGTTAGTTATTCTCAGTTAACAATTTATGTCTTATTTGTTTTTTCTGAGTCTGGCTTCAACTTCCAGCCATTGGATTGTGTTAGATCTTTGTCTGCTAGATTAGAGAGCTTGTTATTAAATATTTGTTCCCCATATAGATATTTTTAGACTAAATCAGTTTAACTTTCTTCGTTAAGCTAAATAGTTTGAGTTCTTTGAGTCTATCACTATAAAGGCCGATCTTCTAATCCTTTAGCCATTCTTAAGGCTTTTCTTTGACCTCGCTCCAATATCATTCTTGAATTGTTGATACCAGAACTGGACATGCTATTCCAGCAGTGGTCACACCAGTGCAAAATACAGAGTAATATAGCCTTTGTTATTACTTCAGATTCCCATTTATGCATCCCAGGATTACATTAGCTCTTTTGGCCACAGCATAAAACTCGGAGCTAATCATGTTCAGCTGATATGCTGGATACACCCATACTGACTCTTGCAAAGGACTGTTCAAGATGGAAGTCCATTCTGCATGCCACCATGGCTACATCATAGCAATTAGCATCTGATGTTGCATCATCTTGGCAAACCCTCACACCCCAAGATGAGGCTATTCTTCACACCACCCTCACTGCTACCTGATTGTGATGAGAATATGGGGGAGGGAGGGGCTCACCCATATACTCTCCCTCCCCCCTCAGTTTTTTGGTTGCTGCAAGTGTGGTATTTGTTATGGGGACCCCCCCCCCCAGCTCCAAAGAATTTGGGTCCTCCATCCTACTGACTAGCTCTTGTTCCTGCTGCGACATGTCTGTGTCAAGTCATGAATCCTGTGGTATATTCCTAGTCTGGACTTTATCCAAGGATGACCTATTATACTGCATTCCAAACAGCTGTTCTGCTGAGGAACTGGTGTTTGACACCTCATTGAAGGATCATCACAGAGAGTATTCTGGAGCTATCAACTTTGAATGACTCCACTACTGGCCCATGCATCTTTCTACAAAGGGGCGCACAGGGGGGTAAGCAAAACAGGTGGATCTGGAGCTCCTCATGGCCCAGGGATGGAAGCCCTATTTTAAAAGCAGAGGGACCAGCCATGGTCACATATAAGGCAGACTGGGAGGAGGGAGAGGGATCCCACCCAGGTTGAAACTCTGCTAGACCCTGGAATCACAGAAGAGGGGAGCTCAGACAAGGGGACAGCGTGCTCAGGACTTTCGTTATTTTTCAAATATCTGTAACAAGTTCATTACGAATAAATCAATAGCTTGAGAAAATTCCTTTGCGGAGTCTGTGTTCTTTGCTTTCCTGCTACCTTACCTCTGACGGGATTAAACCAGACGCACAGACAGCCTGGATGGATCTCTGAGGAAGCAAGTGGAAGTGATTGGAGGGCTCGCATGCTTTTGTCAGAAACATGCGTTTTTATTTGGTTTGGCAAATCTTTGATTTTATAATATAATCTTCATGCCCTAGGCACTGGAAATGCTTGAGATAATCCCCGTGGACTTTAAAGACAAATAATGGATTACTTTCCTGGCTCTTGTCTACACTAGAAGCCTGAGCTTTTCCTCTAGTCCCTACTTGTTTGTGAGCAAGCTGAACAAAGCCATCACATATTTAGAAGAGCTTGAACTTGGTTTGATTTAGTTTCTGGAACATCCCGGAATCGAATGCATTTTTTGCCTGTAGTCTTTGGAATCAGGACAAGTTGGTGTCTCCATCCGCTTTAGCCTTGCATGTTGATGCTGACATATTACACATTGTGGGTTGGCTGAGAGTCTTGCTATTCATGTCTAGTAAATGCTCAATAAAGGAGGAGTTCTGCTCTCCTTTCCTGGAGGCATGGGGCCCCAAACAGCAGTAAGACCGGTACTGTCCCATTGTATAATGGGAGCGGGGAGGGGCAAGATTTGGAGGGACTGTGCCCAGCAAGAGATAAAACACCTGCTTATTATATGCACATGTGACACTGGAAACTTAGAAAACTAAGTAAATATCAACAATGCATGAACTTCCTAGCTAATTCTCAAACCCTAAAAAAAAATCATCTTTGCAGAATAAAGCTTGTATGCTCTATTTTAAAGCGAATAACTAACTGGAGATTTTGTGTAGCATTGTTTGAACATTAAACCCCAGTGCTGATACTGCCACATGGAACTTAAAAACATATACATTAACACAGATATTTTCCATGCTCCAAAGGCTGGAGCATTAAAACAGGCAATCACATATATAGATGCTTATATGACGATATAATTTATAGGAAGAACTGCCAAAATTGTAATCAACAATTTCATAAACTAGTTTTAAATACACAGAATATAAGATTCTACGGGATAGTTTAAAAGGCTTTTTGTCTTTTGTAAAAGAACAATTAAGAAACCTGATACAAAGATCAGTCAGTCCATTTGTGGCACCAACAAAAAGTTAGCTGACAATTTGTTTGGTAAATGCTTGTAAGACTTAACCTGTAAGTTGTTAATATTTTTCATATTATGAATAATTTTTTCCAGCAAATGTGTATGTGTAAATGTTTTCTAAATTGCCAAAACATTATGTGGAGGTTTCAAAATTGGTCCAGTACATAAAGTTACTATGGGTCTCATTCAAAAGAAAAGCTACAGATTAAAGCATTGAATAATGGTGAGGCCACTTAGGTTTTTTGCAGATTATTTGTTTAGAACCTATAGAATTTAATAGACACTATTAACCATTTTTAGAAGGATGCCCACCACTGGTTTATAGTCTCTTAAGAGAGAAAAGCTTAGATGCAGGCCTGTTTGTTTGAAGCCATTCTATATAATTATAGAGCAGAGGTAATAGTTTGCTATTTAAATCTATAGATTAATATGTTTGAGGTTTTTTAACCATTCTATAGTACAGTAAAACCTCCATTTAACGGACTAATTCGGACGAGGGGGTGTCCGTTAAATCAAAAAGTCTGTTATTTAATAAAAAAAAACAACGAGCTGTCGGAGCAGCAGCCCGCCCGTTGCTGGGACCCGGGCGGCAGCCGGGAACTGTCAGCCAGCCCGCCTGCTTGCGGGACTCGGGCGGGAGCTGGCAGCCAGCCCGTGAGAAATGGATTTCAGATGCATCAGACTTGCTCAGAAATTTTGTCCGTTGCATCAGAAGTCCGTTAAATTGAGGTCCGTTAAATCGAGGGTTTACTGTATATTCTTTAGGATTTTTTTAAGGGTGATCCTACTGTATTTCCTTCTTTTATATCCAATACTCTCTTCCTTTCTACTTAATATAGAAATAGAAGTGAAGGTGAACAATAGAGTAATACCAGTCACATCCAAAGCAGGATGAACCAACAATGTTTGTAGGATACATAGATTTCCACTCCCTCTCCCATTGGGTATACATTGTCCCTTTCCTGTTACACAGCATAGATTCCCTACCAAACGGTACTAACACTATCTACGAGGTAGTGACTAAACTTCCAGAGGTCTTCACTTGACTATTGTTCATATGCAGAGCAAAAACACTGAGGAATTCAATTTTCATGGGACAGGAATGCACACTAAATGTGTTTCCTGCTTGTATTGACCATAGTCTGGTTCAGCAGCTTTAGGAACTGATAGTCATAAGGAAGGAAACTGACATGGCAACTGTCTGCAATATTCTTGAGAAGCCTTACTGAATGAAGTTTAAGTGTCTTTGACCACTGACGTCACTAGTACTACTCCCATGAACATTTGCAGGATCAGGCCCCAAGAGACCAATCTCTAAAGACTGTTCCAGACACCAGAATTTAATCCTGTGCCCTTTCTAATTTTGGAAGGCAAAGTGAAAGGATATTATACTGGAGTCTATTTATATTTGATTCCTTATTGGTAACTAGAGCTGAGTCAGCATCTCCTAATAAGCAACTAATTTAAATTAATTTTGCTTCTGCTCATGAACAGTTTGTAAAATTCTTACATTTATTATATAAAAAAAGTATTCTACTTTAGTTTTTCCCCTCCTATGTGAACAGCTGATGGGTGATCTAGTGTGCATGTCTGATGTTCAAATGTTAAGAGTCACAAACCCTGTACTATTGTTTTTCTTCCCTTGTTGAATGTAACTGACCAATATGGCACCAACTTTGACCATTACAATCAAATTTATTATTTGAATACCATTTTCAGTGAAATTTTGGACCTTTGTCTCACTCATGAAAACTGAATTTTTGGTGCTAGAAAAACTTGATTGCTCAGATAATTGTAGAAGGTGAACACAAAAGGGTCTGTGAACATATTGACCTGTGTTGCAGGAGGCTTATCTCGTTGCCGGGAGAAACGAGACTTCACACAGGTGGCTAGTTGGAAAGTGGTGAGTTTATTGGAGGGAGCGGCATTTTGTGCTGGGGGGCTTATCTGCCAGCACAGCCGCAATACAAGATGACTGACACACCCAGGCGATGTCCAGAGAAGCCCAAGGAGGAAGCCCAACCCCAAAAGGTGTGTCAGCACAGATATACCCATGCTCATTTGCATCTCATACATACTCATCTCATTAATAGCAAGCAACAAACTGATTGGTTACACACTGTTCAGCACTTGTTGGTTACGCAGTCCTGCCTTAGTTTCCCCATTTAGTTTCCCACGCATTCATTCTCACACAGACAGGGTAAACACTCATGCATCTGGGAACTGGTTCCCAAATACACAGATAACAAGAAATCAAGGTCCTTCTCAGATTGATACCATCATTATGCACTTTCCGGGAGTTGACTCTGAAGCGTAACGGCGCCTTCTAGTGGTTGCCCATCACAATGTCTTCCGGTCCTAACAACCCGGAAGCATTTTTAATCTGTGCTCTTTGTACTGGGACTAGCTAGCTAAGTAGTCTGTGAAAAGTCATATTACTATATGAACAAATACCACTTTTCACAGTTAATTTACTTTGTCCCCAGGATTGCCAGTACTCAGTAAGTCCTGAATGGGGCAGTGGATATAGAAGCAGTGAGAGCCATGGGATGGCACTGGGGGGAGGCAGTGCGGCCCAACAGTGATCATGGGATGAGCTCAGAGCCAGAGCCTGCCACTGCATGACTGGGGAATGGAGCCCGAAGTCCTGTGGTTGGAGCCTGTCACACTCCAGGGCAGAAGCCTGACCTCACCATCCCCGGGCAGTTGGGGAATTCACTAGCTGTCTGCTCCTCCCAGCTTTGTGCATGGGGGGGGGGGGGGGGAAGAGGAGGAGCCAAGAAGAGAAACAAGGCCCAATCATTGCTGGCAGCCCTGGAGGAGAAACTGCTCCTTCCCCCGCCCCCTCCATTGCCTCCCAGTAGGCTTTGGCCACAAGAAAAGCCTCTGCGGCCAAGGTGGCTGCATTTGAGAACCGCTGCCAGTCTAAGTCAATGTGGTACCAGTCTCCCATCAGGGCATTCAGAGCTGCTGTGTTGATGGGGGGGGGGGGGGTGCTCTCTTTCAGCTGAGATCCAAGACTGTGGTTACTTTCTGCTCTTCACAAGTGTTGGGGAAATGACTCACTGCCCTGGCCGGGTTTTAAACTTACATTGTGCCTGTCTGCAATTTCTACTGTATAAGGCATTTTCCCCTACTTCCTTTCCTAAACCATAATGTACTATTTAGAAACTGCAGCGTTTCGCTCCAGAGCGAGTTGCATTTTGACATGATCCCTCTCTGTAGTCTGCATAACAGTTTAAAGCAAGCCTGCAACCACGAGCTGTATTGATCTCCCCTTGCGTCTCAGTGAAGGAGTTCCAGATGTGGAGCATGCCTGAAGCCCCAGGATTGAGGAGTGCTTTTGGATCTCTCAGTATGAAAAGGGCTAGACAAATAAAGGATTACAAATATTTCTTGTAAGTTCATTTAAAACCAGTACGATATTCAAAGTCAACTTAATAGGCCTGATTTTCCATTGCCTTGCTCCCTACGGTGTCATTTATTTAAGTGTGAACTGGGGGTAAGAGCATAATCATTCTGAAGTGGAAGCATTTTGCACCCACTCTGCAGCAACATGAAGAACTGGGCAATGTATTGGTGCATCAGGCCACTAACCCGTTTCACTTATTTTGCAATAACCATTGCAAACGTTGTAGGCAAAGCTTTTCTAAAGTATTTTTTTAAAAAACGGTTTATCCTATGTTGGTTGTGTGTGTGTAGCCCATAGAGCTAACCTTAGCATTTAATATCAGAGGGGTAGCCGTGTTAGTCTGGATGTGCAAAAGTGACAGAGTCTTGTAGCACCTTGTAGGCTAACAGATCTTAGGGATCATGAGCTTTCGTGGGCTAAGACCCACTTCATCAGATGAATGTTGTGGAAATCTCCAAAGGCAGGTATAAATATGCAGGCAAGATTCAACAGACATGCAAAGACATTTTTGGCTTTAACTGTGAGCATAAAGCTCGAGGCCAATGAACATCACTGCCAAGTAGCCTGTCACCTCTAATTTTTAGGGAATTAGAAATGGTGTGTGGAAAGAGGAAATTTGTTCATAACGACACCAGCCAGCCACAGGAATGTGAGCCAACAGGTTTCAGCTAGAACATCTGCAGATGACTGACCACAAGAAGGCCATGGCAACAAATTGATGTATAATAAGTTAAGACCATTAATATATAAACGCATAGGAGAAGGGCACCCCACCATTAGGAGGGTGAGGCAATACAAATAAGGAAGAGGCGGGAATATGCATTATGCACAGGGGCATCAGCATTACGTCTAGGGTAACCAGAGAGCAAATGTGAAAAATCAGGATGGGATTTGGGGAGGAGGGTAATAGTAGCCTTTATAAGAAAAAGACCCCAAAATTGGGACATCTGGTCACCCTAATTAGGTCTTTAAAAAGATGTATCCCAGACGGTGTGTGGGGAGAGAGATGTAGCTCTTGGGAGGTGCCAGGGTAACAGCCACTGGTGATAAGTAATGAAGAAAATAATGGCTGACATTCCAGGTTGTTCTGTAGAGGATGGTCTGAGTATATGGATGTTCAGATGCACATTCTGTTTTACCTCGATCTACCTTGCTGGGTTACAGTGTTTGGGACTTGCCTAAATATATGAATCAACTATTGCAGATACAGAAGAGCTCCTAAAATGTGAGTGGTGCAAATTGGAATTCCCCACTGAACAGTAATTTTAATACTGGGCCAAGAACCTATCAAGCCTCATAGTGATTAATAGATTAATTAAGAATCCCCCTAAATACATATTCTATAGATCAGACTAGGTTTGACATGAAATTCTGGAGAAATCTTGTTGTATTAAAAAAAAATAAAAAGGTTTAGGCTACAGGAGGATTCCTTGACTGAGAAAGTGTGACAACCTCCAAGCATTCAATTTCCAACACAAACAAATATTTTTAAATGCTGCCAAGAGGAGACATTAAGAAGAAAGGAGAGACACTGGGCAGTGATTAATAGAATAAGCAGGTGTTATCACTGGCTACCATGAGACATTAGACTGAATTTTCAGTAACCTTATCTTCTTTTTCCAGACTGATGTCCTGTCCTCCATCATAGTATAAGTGCAATTCTAAGAATAGGGCTCCCTCTAACATATTTGCCAAAACTTATCTAGTTTAAACAGCTGTTAGAACAATGCTGGCTGGAAACAGACAAGGTGGATGAGGTAATATCTTTTATTGGACCAACTTCTGTTGGCAAAAGAGACAAGCTGTTGAACTACACTGAGGTTTTCTTTAGGTCACCTGAGTGAAGAGGTGGTAAGGTCTTTTTCCATAGAAATTTCCACTGAAACTTGATGGGGCCAGCAGTGAATGGGGACAGTCCCAGCAGTGAGGAGGGAGACCCTTCCTAAGATACACTATGTAGCTCCTTCCTGCAGGAGTCTCTGGCACCCATTGGCCAACTGGGGGAGAGTGGTGCTGATTGGCCAGCATTCCCCAGCTTCCAGGATTTAACATGGTAAAGGGACCTATGGAGAAGCTTTCAGTTCTGTTAAGGTACTAATTTGGTGCAGTACTGAGAGAGGAGGGGGAGGAGGAACAAACCTTGTTTTGCTACAGTCTTGACCCAAAAGAATTTGGTTCTCATTCTTTCAGGATCAGGGCAGAGACATCAGGAGCTTTAGGGTGTTTTGACCCACAACAGACACAGGCAACAGTCCAGGAAATCAAGGGAGTCCAGAACTTTTGTCCACATGAAGGAAAAGATGGCAAGCAATGGAAAAATGCAACTCACCCCATGTGCTTGTTTCAGAAGCTGCCCAGTGCCCCTGCAATATCTGAAATTGCAGGCATTCCACATGGTCTTGGGCCTGCAAAAGGGCAGCTGGATCTGAGCTGGGCTTCAGGGCCAAAGCCATTTTCATCCAGTGGTTTGTCCGAAGTGGCATGCAATGGGATCAGCTCACGGCACATCTGTGCTCACTGACCAGTAATGCATACTCACCTCATTGCCCTGAAGTGAATTACCAGGGCAGTTCTTAGGGGCTGTGCAGGATTTAACAACAAGGCAGAATCCAGACGGATGTTACCTTGGTTAAGCAATCATGGCTGGAGGCAAGGTTGGTATGGTCAGAAATGCTCACAACCTGGGTCTGGTGGGCAGTCGCAGACCCAGTCTGGGTTGACAAGGCTAGAACGAAAGTGAATAGAGAGGTCACCAACATATTCCCAGTGACAGAAGTTCAGTGACACAGCATAGGGGCATCTGGTACAATTGTACATCACCACCACCCCTGAAACCTCTGAACATTTGTCAGATGGAAGTAACAGACATATGGCTGTGGGATGGGAGGGAATGGTTGGCAGGAATTAGGATACCAAGCAGCATGGTTGGAGTGGGGCAGAGGGGAGCGGGCAGGGAGTGACCAAGCTAGTCACTGGCACCCCATAACCAGTTGTCTGTGCAGTTAAGAGACTCAAATGAACCGTTCCCAGAGGCAAAAGACATGGGATTTTGGTGATGGGCCTTGGGCAAGGGTGAGATGTTGTGGCCTTCATGGGCAGAGGTTAGATCTTGCAAAGGCCTTGTGGGCAGAGGTCCCCACCCTGCTGCACCCTCACTGGGGGAGGGAGGGCTAGGATTCAAAGAACCCAATCCAGGGGAGGGGAGGATAGACTGAGGCAAGCCTAGCTCTAGTTATGCATTTTATGGTGAAGAGTCTGTAGCGGCCACAATGGAACCCATTAAATGCCTGGTACAGGAGACTGCCCCTCCCCTATGTTAAAGTTTTTAATAAGTGGCAAGCAGCACCTTTTAATTCCATGCATGCGTCTGTCCTCACGTTGCTGCGGTGTCTGCATCAATGGCTCATTCATGTCCATGAGTCCTGACTCAGAGGCCACAGATGATCTTTTAGACGTCAGCACTGTGAACTACTTCACTGTTCAAAGGATTTAATAAATGAGGGGAAGTGCTATTTTGTGAAGAGCTATGCTCAAAAGTAGGGGGGGAGAGGGAGGAAGGGCGGTGAGGAGGAGGCAATAAAATTTAGACGTGTAGGCCTTCAACACCACATGGCAGGATTTCAGGAAGTGGTGGTGGGAAGAGGGGGGTTTGCAATTGGATTATTTTCCTGAAAAGGAGAAGGGGACACAGCTTTAAAGAATTTGAGAAAACTAGTTAGCTAGCTACCTGCAATAAAGTAATTTAAGATAATGAACACACAGTCTAGGGTCTTTACTGGAAAGTCTATTCAATTTGACACACATTACTTGTTGCTGGAGACAAGAAGAGTGTTTCATGTAGTGTTTTTCTTCCTGATATTGGGGATTGGACAAACTGTAGCTTAAGACAACCGTGTTACACTAAATAATGCTGAGTGACTAAATACAGCCACTTGTGTGATACATCCAACTTAAAGTGCAAGAAGAATTAAATATGCAGTCTGATGAAAAACACATGGTCTTCAGTGTACCCTGGAATTAAGGTTGCATGAGGACTTCCATTTTAAGAGGAAATATAGAAAGTGTATTTGAAATTGATCCTCTAAGTGTAGTTTATTAAATTGCTTGGAGTTTCCATAGCATTGAAAAGTGGAAAAATATATGGTTAAATGACATTTTAGAAAGGAGGCATGATTACATATTTTCTAGTGTCTGATGTTTCTTTTAATATTTAATTTTTAAATATAGCAATCAGATCTACAAAGTTAAATGTTTGAGATTCTTTGCTAGGAGTAGACTGAATGTTAAAAAGTTATAACATGCTTTGCATGGGTAGCTATTTAAATTTAATAAGTGATGTTTTTGAACAATATTGGTTCAGGATACCTGATCAAGACCAGCATTGTTACTGATGACAAGCTGTGCTGACAATCTATGCTGTCATAATGTTGCTGAAGACAAATTACGATCGTATCCATTCTCAGCACAATGAGAGAAGACAATGTATCAGACATTCTGGTTACTACCATTCTATAGTATTTAGGATGCAACTCACACAATCCCATGTGGGGTTGTATCTCCCTACACAGAGACAAAGGTACTGGTTTATGAACCTCTTCCTGCCTCTGATCCTTTTGTTCAGTGTTTCACATCCTTTTCAAGTTGGCAATCCCTTAGTCAAGATGAGATTTTTGCAGCCCTCCCACCCTTACATTTATGAAGGCTAGATGATTTGTAAGCAAGTTTCAAAAGGCTGACAGAATACTTGCCTTTGATAGGAACAGATAGGAGGGGAACAAGATTTTCTTAAGATGTAAGAAAATCTAATGCCCCACAACACACACACACACCCCGTTACCTTTCATGATACCCCATCACCATCCAAAGGGATCACAACCCTGCCATTGAGAAACACTGCTGTAGCTCAATTAGTAAGGCCTGACATTTTTAGATCCATAGGTGTGAGTGAGGGTCAATCCCTGCAGCTGTATAGTGGGAGTTCAAATGCTGGGGACCTCAAGCTCAGAACAAGTTTCCCTATGCAGGGGTAGTGTGTACCCTTGCTAGCCCTGTAAGGCTGTTACCCTAGTGCAGTGGTTCCCAAACTGGGGTTTGTGAACCCCTGGGGGGTTCAAAATATTACAGAGGGTTCTCGGGGGGAAATTCCCCAATAGTGGACAGAGCTGTTCATAGGGACTCTGGGCAGCACAGGGCCCGCAGCCCAGAACCCCTCAACTTCCAAGAGCGAAGCCGATCAAAGCAAGCACATCTATCACACTGAGGAGATTTCAACTTCAAGACTCCTTTTACGAAATAGAAAGGGAGGTGGATATTTTTTGCTGTTTTTAAAATGAAGTAGGCTACTAGTGTTTTTTAAATTATTATGAAGAACCAGTTTAAGCTTTGTTGTAATGTGCCTTGTTTCCCTGGACTGCTCAAGACCTGAATGCTTATGTAAGAGGAATTCTGAGTTGCTCCTTAAATACCTTCATTCAGTTTCACATCTGATATTCCTTGATGAAACATAAAAGCCAGAGGCGCCAGTATGGAGGGCAGGGGGGAATAAGGGTCACATGCCACTCCCCATGGGTCCCTCCCCTTTTCCCCCCACAGACTCCCCTTTTCCAACAGTGCCCTCCCAGGGAACTTCTGATAGGAGCCTTGTATCACTTTTGATTAAGCCTGTAATAAGACAAGCTACAAAAGTGAGTTCTTGGAAGAGTGTCACCATTTTCATAATGTGATAAAAATACTGTAATGATAAAGAATAGTTAATAAATAGTGTGTAATAAGCATGTCATAAAAAAACTGTTTCCAAGATCACTGCTTTTATAATTTATGCTGAAGTAAGGGAGAAAATCCCAGGAAATATTCATTTTTAGGATGGGTTTCATGAGACTTGACATTTTAGTGGAAGGGGTTCACGGGTTGCTAAAGTTTGGGAACCACTGCCCTAGTGGCTAGACCATGTATAGAGGTTTAGGAGTCTGCAACTGCCTGTGAGCTAACTGAATTGATCCTTTAGCTCAAGTACAGAGAATCCAGGGAGGAGATGCCAGCAGAAGTGTTTCATGCACGTTACTTGGACTTTCATGTGGATACATGTAGATAACCTGCACTGCTACAGATTCGGTGGGGGTGGAGGGCGAGCACCTACCAGCACCCAAAAGTCAGGGTCTCTGGTTCAGTCCACTATGAGATAAGCATAATTTGCAATACTTGGAAGTGTCAATGCTGGGACCCACCGGCAAGAGAGAGAGATCTATACATATACACACTTAAAAAAATGTAAAGCTGACTTTAAACTATTCTAGGAATTAATCTTTGGTTACAAAAAAAAAAAAAAAAAGTGTAAGCTAAAAGGTTTTTCCCCTGTCTCAAGTATTTTATGATAGAACTGGTTAAATACCAGCAAGTTATTTGTCAGGTTAAGAAAACACACTTAATTGAACTTAAAATGTAACTTGTCAAATAGGATCCATAGAAGTACCAAGACAAGCTATCAGTGTTATCCGAGCACATCACAAGACATCAGTATTTGCCCTGCCCTTGTTTTTAATCATTCCTCTCAGTCACATTGCGAAGCATGTGGCTGAGGCACTCAAAGGATATGATGCAATGGGTTAGATCACACTTATTTTCAGATCTCTGAACTTTCCTATAATGCTGGTTTGGGAGTCAGCATAATCTGTCTGTAGTTCTCTGTCTGTAGAACCAATGCAGTCAGGCCTGGAAGAATCACACCACTTCAAGGGACCTTCTCTGGTGACTATTGTGCCAACTGTGTATATGTATGCACACCCACACACCACATTAGGGTTGCTGTCTGTCAAGGTTTTTTACCAGGATCAGGCCTTTTTTGAGGTAGCTGACCCAGATGAAGTGGTTCAAATGTCCCATTTTTTTCTACCTCAGATATAGGAAGCCTAGCTGGCACAGGTAACATGTCCAGAAGAAAGCAGATGTAGATGGATACCCCATGTACTGTGCTGACCATTCATTGAAGTTTCATTTCCCTCAACCCCTAATCTACACAAGAGGGATCAGGCTTTTACAGTGCTATACATGATGGTTTCAGCCCTCAGAGAGAGCAAACCAAAGTCTTAGGCTGCCTTTTGGAGCTCCCCTTCACCTACCCGAGGTCAGCATGGTCTTCACTACAGATTGACCCTGTGATTGGGACCAATAACCTTAGCCTGAGCAAAAACATTCTTTCAAATTTCAACTAAGTAGTGATTTTTCACAGCTTGCTAAACAGAATTGGTAGAGTCTGCATGCCCTCTACTGGTCATATATATATTTTACAGTTGATGTTACTGAACTTTCAGATATGGACCATAGTTCATTTGGCTACCTTTTTTGTAGTATATTAAAATTACATGGCACGTTACAACCACAGATCAGATATTACCTGTTAAGTGTTCACTAAGATAGGCAAGAACATGTACAAGATGGCACATAGCAGGCCTGGAGAGGGAAGGCATGAGGATTATTGGTGAGATGCTTTCTAAATGAGTCTTTAAGGCAGGATTCAATGGAGGAGAGAAAAGGCACTTCACAGGTGAGGACAGGGACAGTGTTCCTGGCATAGAGGCCAGGATGTTGGAGGCATGAGGTGAAGAATTGGAGAAGGGGCCAGCAAGGTAAGAGGATTGGGAAGACATGGAGTGATGGTGATGTGAGAACAGGGATCTAGGCAAAGCAAACTCATGGCCTTGTAGAGCTAGCTAGGGAAGAACAAAGAGCTTGAATATGACCAAAACCAAGGAGGAACTTGAGGAGCAAGGGACCCAGAGTTGTGGGAGAAGAGTACTTCGGCTGCAGTACCAGGTGAGACAGATTGGAGGTAGGCAAAGTAAGGCAGGAGGGTAAAAATCACTGTAATCAAGGAGAGAAGTTTAGGTGTACAGTTTACAATAAGATGGAAGTACTTCCGTGTTATACAAATCTCTTCATATGCTTTATTTAAATAGAACAAAGTAGATGTTATTCCCAGTAGCTAAATGAACTAACAGTGTAAATACACATACCATAGAATCTATTTGTCCTTTAGGTGCAGCACATGGTATAATTTTTAAAGTTTCTCAAAGAAATAGCCAGAGGCCTCCCGCTCTCAAAAATGGGGTACTTAGGTCAAGGTGAACTGCACCTTTTACACCCTTTGCCAGCTGAGGTGGTATAAATGCAACTCAAAGCACTGAATATATGCACAGGCTGGCATCCACAACCAGACCCTGCTACTGCAAGAAATAGTGTATTTCAGGCCTTGTCAACATGAGGAAGTTTAACTTAAGGCAGTATTTAAATCAACTGAGTGACACCAGAGCAAACCCACATTGACAACCTGATTTTGGTTTGAAAGTGCCATTTTATGGTTGATCTTAAGTCAATTCCTAATTGATTTAAGTATTTAGGCTCCACACAGCCCATTGCACTGGTTTAACTAAATGTCACAATAAATTCAATCAGAGTGCTTTTCTTTTGTAGGCCAGCTTTGTTCAACCATATTCCTTTCTTCTCCATCTCTCCAACACTGATCTCTGAATCCACCTCATTCAAGAGGAATCTTCATCACACACACACACACTTCACACACACACACACACCCCAACAACCTGGCATCGCCAAGCAGCCCCTCACTCATGCCATTATTATTCACCATAGTAGTGCATCCCCTTGTGTCATGATCAGTCTCATGCAGTTGGACATTTGTCCCCCCACAACCAAATCCTTCTGGAGTCTTGCCTCTTCCAGGCCATCAGCGTTCTGAATAGTGTCCTTCACCAGCATTAAAACATATAGCAAACCAAAAAGGCTTCTGCCTCCCCTGGGATTTTATGTCAGTTCCAGTTTCTTCACCAAGTGACTGAAGACAAAACATTAACACCAACTCACTCCCACCCCATACAGGGTTGAGAATTCAGCTTCTTCCAATTCTGTCTTTCCTGTAGCCTATTGTCAGGATACCAACCCACAAGGCCATTTCCCTCAAGGCCAGCTAGCCTGCCCCTTATCCAGAAGGGCCAACTACAGAAGCTAACCTGGGTTCCTATACAGCAATGCCTTACTTAACGTAGGTACTTTCCTGAAAAATGCGACTTAAAGCAAAATGATGTTAAGCAAATCCAATTTCCACATAAGAATGAATGTAAATTGGGGTGGGGGTTAGGTTCCAGGGAAATGTTTTTCACCAGACAAAATACTACACACACAGTTTAAGTTTTAAACAATCTAATACTATACACAGCGATGATGATTGTGAAGCTTGGTTGAGGTGGTGAAGTCAGAGGGGAAGATATTTCCCAGGGAATGCCTTACTGCTAAATGATGAACTAGCACTCAGTTGAGCCCTTAAGAGTTAATACGTTGTTAATGTGGCCTTACACTCTACCGGGCTGCATGAATGGAGGGAGGGAGACAACACAGTGGCAGTTACCCTGGACACAATGAACCCACTGGAGCATACTACTCCCTCCATTTTCCAAAATGCCAGGGTGTGTGTGAGCACACATGTGCATGTGTGTGAGAGAGAGACACACACTGCAGGTGAGTGTGAGATGCACATTGCTCTTTTAAGTACGCTGACCCCACTGTAAGTACATTGCCTTTTTAATTAGATCTACAAGTTGAGACAGCAGCTGCTGCCAGCAAGCTCCCTCCATCCTGAGCCCTGTCCCACCCCCATCCCCCATCTGTGGAGATGGGGGTACAGGAACAGTGGGAGGGGGACACTCCAACATCTGCACTCCTCCCCCCACAGCAAGCAGAAGGCTCCCAAGAACAGGAGCAGCACACAGCAGTGCTGGGAGGAACACCTGACCTGCCAGGCAACTGATAGCCTGCTGGGCAGCTGCCACGCAGGGAACTTAGGGACCTGGCTCCAAGCCTCCAACCGCAACAGGCTGCTCTTCCTGCAAACAGTGGACAAAGCAAGCAGCAGCCAAACATTATAAGGGAGCATTGCACAACTTTAAAGGAACATGTTCTCTAATTGATCAACAATGAAACAATAACCTTAAGTGAGGAGTTACTGTACCTTGTTCCTCTTTTCCCCTTACAGAGGGGTTCTTCCATTTCTCAACCCTGAACAGATGCCCTGTCTCTCCCTTTCTCCTCAGGAAATAACATATCTTCTTCCTCAAGTGCTTTGAGCTCCTTTCTTATAGAAATCATCTCTCTCCTCCCAGGCTGGGTCTGATACTGAATTGAACCTGACACACCCTCAGGTGCAACAAGGTGAGCTAACTGGTTTCTCAGGCTTCCGTTAGCACTTTCTTGACCTCTGTGGGATTTATACACCCCAACACATAGGGGTATGATAATTTCCAAAAAAAATAATGGAATTATAAGATATCACATTACCTCAGCATCTCACCTCACATTATAGTTATGAAATACAACAGATTCAGAAATTTAAATTCATTCATTTAAACAGTACATCTGACCTCAGAAGATTCCAGCAAGAAAAATATAAATTACACAGAATACACAATATCAAAGCTATCAGCAAGTCACACAAAATAGAATCCATATCTTTAGTCAAAAAAGGCAGTGTCTGAAAATTTCACAGGTCTTGTCTTAGACAAT
Source organism: Sternotherus odoratus (assembly GCA_032164245.1). Classification (NCBI taxonomy): domain Eukaryota; kingdom Metazoa; phylum Chordata; order Testudines; family Kinosternidae; genus Sternotherus; species Sternotherus odoratus. The sequence goes on along the minus strand of JAVMKO010000001.1, from coordinate 132,497,227 downwards.
ACGCATTGAGTCCGATTTAAAAAAAACATTGAAACATAGGAATTGCCAGACTGGATTAGATCAAAGGTCTGTGTAGTTCAGTATCCTGCCTCAGACAATGGTCAGATGCTGCAAGAGCCATGCAGTAGGCAGATGTGGAATAATCTGCCCTTCACATATGTCTCACCTTGACCTGTAACAGTTAGAGATTGGCTTAAGCCCTGAAGCACAAGATGTAATATCTCTTCCAAATTTTTCATTGTCAATTATTATAACTTTGGATATTCTTGGTAGCCAGAATAATGTCCAATCCCTTTATGATTCTTATTAGGTTCTTGGCTTTAATAACTTTCTGAGGCAGTGAATTCCACAGTTTAATCACATGTGGAAAAAAATATTTCCGTGTATAAGGTTTGTACTTCCCATCTTTTAATGTCATCATATGTCTCCGGTTGGTCTTCTGTTATGAGATCCGGAGAACAAAAGCTCTAATCTTCCTTCTCTAGATCATTCATTATTTTACACACTTTCATCATAGCTCCTCTTATTGACCTCTTTTCTAACAATCCTACTCTTTCCGATTTCTCTGCATATGAGAGCTTTTCAGGCCTTTGATCATTCTTGTCACTTTTCTCTTTAACACCTTCCAGTTCTGCAATATCCTTTGCAATTGATTGATCAGCACTGGATACAGTATTCCAAATGATGCCACATCGTGGATTTATAGAAAGGCATTATAGTATTATCTGTATTAGTTTCCATCCCATTTCTTAAACATCCTAATGTCTTGTTAGCGTTTTTTTAAACCATAGCAGCACATGGAGCAGAGGCTGAGGTTTTCATTGACTTGGGTTAATATAATTTAGAACCCTGTAAAGTGTAAAAGTAGTTTAATTTTTCAATTATACCTCTTCAATGATAATCTTTAGTGATCATTGTTGGTGCAAAATTAGTGATTGTAGTGAGACCCCTTTCAAAATCAGGCCCATAATGATTTCAGAAAGAATCCACTAATAGTAGTATTAACAATATTTTCAAATTTTCTTATACCAGATTAAAATGACACAATAGAATCTGGCCCATTGGGTAGATTGGTTTTGGTAATAGAGTGTGTGTGTGTGTGTGTGTGTGTGTGTGTGTGTGTGTGTGTGTGTGTGTGTGTGTGTGTGTGTGTGAGAGAGAGAGAGAGAGAGAGAGAGAGAGAAAGAGAGAGAGAGAGTTAATTATTCCACTTGTGCTTTAAGAATTTTGATGGGTATGTTTTATATTATTTCTTTATTTATTAGTATAGCAATATCACTCAGAGGCTCTGATAAGGGATCAGGGCCTAGCTAGGCTAGCACTGAAAAATCTAATACATTTAGTAGAAAAAGTCCTGAGAACAGTCATCTCCCTTAAAATGACAAGATTTTTTTCTTGGTTTAAGAATCAATCTAATACTGAAATAACTTTGCAGAAGTCCGTAAGGGTTCAATCCTGCAGGTTGCTCATCCAGAATAATGAATAATGATAACCAAAGTAATTTGGTTATCATTTGCAAACAATTCAAGATGGCTGCTACAAAATGAGATGCATATTTGTCCCATCTTTGTGTGTATTCTTTAATCAGCAAGAAATCATCCACACTATACCTGATTTGATCTGGGTGTATGGAAAACATAACATACAGAAGGCCAAACTGCTAGCACTCAGTGTTTGCACTTCCACATAGTGCAGAGAAATATGCACGGATGCTCAGCAATGTGAGAAGATGTTCACACCTTCATTGAACTGAGCTCTTATTATTATTGTAATGCCTGGGTAGAGCCTGAGCCTGGCATCACCGAGGGCCCACTCCCCTGATTGTTGAACCCAGCCGAGAGGCGCTACCCCTCAGTGGCTCAGCTACTGGAGCCCAGGATCTCACCTCTGCCCCTCTCCCTGACCCTGACCCTGGTCTCTGCCTTGCCCCTAGTCCTGACCCCTGCCTTGCCCCTGTTCCTGAACCCTGCCCCAACCCCTCCACCTCCCGTGATGCTATTGCTAGCCCGGGACTGTCTCCTTCCCTTTTCCAGAGGGTGACCCCCGGGGAGCAGCCTTCGTGTTCCCCTGTCCCGAGCCGCTAGGGGCTGCTATTTTCCCTCCGCCTCCCAAAATTTTAACTCCACTCAGGAATCAGGACCCCTTTGTACTAGTAGTATGGACATGGGCATGGCAGGCTGGTGATTGAGCATGACCAGGGCAAAGGCATTTCAAATCCAGTCCAATGAATGCTAGTCACGTGATTTCGTTTTTTCAGTTACTTCTATTGCTCATCTGGAGTACTGACTACTAAGCAAAACTTGAGAAGCAAAGGAAAGCAGTCTTTAGTGTCACCATCTGACACAGAAATGTATCCAAGCATTCCAAAGAACAGTATCTCTCAGCAGTTGCTTAGTGCCTAATGGTGCAGGTTTGGCACAGTGTTCTTGCTGATCTGACAGATTGCAATGTCCATTCCCCTCACCTAACCTTACTATGCTGGAATGTAACAATGCACTGCACTCAGCAATCCCACCAGCACCTCACGATTGCAGAGTAAGAACTCTTCTCTATGGTCTTCTGTAGGATCAAGTCCGATGATTGATAGCAAAAGACAGAGCATGTTTCAGAGACTTTTCCCCTTCCTCGGCATATGGTTTGAGCAGCGTCTCAGCGCTCTCTGCTACTAAAGAATGGAGCCATACCAGTAAAGAAAAAGAGAAGGAATTGTGCTTCAAGGGTGTGTGCACACGGCAATAACACTCCCATGGTTGACTTGTGGCAGCTGACTCGGGCTCATGGAGCTCAGACTGTGGGGCTTTTTTATAGCACTGCGGCCCAAGCCCTGAGAGCACAAGTCTGCTGACGTGAGGCAGCAGCAAATGTTTTATTGCTGTTTAGACATACATCCAAATGGACTATTCTACTTTGCATATTGCCCCAGATAGCATTCTACAGTGAAGAAATTGATGGTGGAATCTGTTCAACAGTGCAAAAATCTAAAGCAATCTCATCATGCCCAATCCTCAGCTATATCCACCTAGTTCTGTTTATTCTCCATTGAGTTAACCCTGAGAAAGACTGGCTTTAGGGGCAGACAACCCAGGGAACTACCTGGGTACCAGACTTGGGGGCACCAGGTTCAGGGTATTGTTTGTGTTGTTAGCAACAAAAAGGAAAACAAAATGTTTGAAGTAACGTTTCAGGCATACGTGGATTCATTTTTCACTAATCTCCTAGAACAGGGGTTGGCAACCTTTCAGGAGTGGTGTGCCAAGTCTTCATCTATTCACTCTCATTTAAGGTTTCGCGTGCCAGTCATACATTTTAACATTTTTAGAAGATCTCTTTCTATAAGTCTTTAATATATAAATAAACTATTGTATGTAAAATAAATAAGGTTTTAAAAATGTTTAAGGAGCTTCATTTAAAATTAAATGAAATACAGAGCCCCCCAGACCTGTAGCCAGGACCCGGGCAGTGTGAGTGCCACTGAAAATCAGTTTGTGTGCCGCCTTTGGCACCTGTGCCATAGGTTACCTACCCCTGTCCTAGAATGTTCTGGACCTTTGTAGAATTTCATAGAGCTTCCAGACTTTCTGAGAACTTTGTTTTCCTTGAACTTCCTAGAACGGTTAGCCTCAGGAGTATATAAGGGACAGGGCACCAGTCAGTCAGTGAGATATAAGAATGAAGTGAAGTGAGAGCCCAGCTGTGATATTGTGAACCTTGTTTTATTATGTAATTATGAACATGTACTTGTGTTGTACGACTTGAAGAGCATAAGGAGCAACTAAAAAAGGATCAATGCAATAAAAAATATTCAAAAGTTTAACAAATTGGGGGGAGGGGTGACAAACACACTCCTCGCCTGGGGTGCCATTTGGTCTAGGATTGACCCTGACCCTGTGGTTATTCCACCAATGAACATCACCAAACAAGAGTATCCTATTGAGAAGCCTCCACATTGGTGCCTCTGCTCACTAGGATGGTTGAGCCAATGAAAAAACAAACAAGAGTAGAAGTTTGAATGGGGGAAATGTTATTTTTGCTCTTATATATTGTTCCCATCCAGCCCCGCTGGATGTTTTCATGGTTCTCATGTAATGGTAGATGTATCATATTAATGACAAAAACAACAATAGGTTTATTATTTAAAAAGTATGGGTAACAAATCTGTTTTATTTGTAATAAAACAAAACTCTTGTAAATCAGTTTAGCTTAGTACCATTATCCACTGTTATACTGTCACTTATGTGTTTGCTTGGGGGAAAATGTGGCTTTATTTGTTAACTAAAGTCTTTTGTCTTTGTGCTAGTCAGTTCATTGTACTAGCTGATCATTGATATTGCTTCCCTCTCTGACTTCAATGCAGCTGAAAAAGTAGCTAATCAGTAGATTGGATTTACCATTTTACTAACCAGGCCAAGATGTACTTTACTTTATCTGCATTCAGCTGTAATAAAATTAATCTGTCCCCTCAGATCCCTCAACCCATCCAACCCCCCCTGCTCCTTATCCCCTGACTACCCCTTCCTAAGACCCACACACACTAACTGCCCCCCCAAGACCCCACCCAACCCCCCTGCTTCCTGACTGCCCCCCCCCGGACTTCCTGCCCCTTATTCAACCCCCTGGCCCCGCTCCCCTTATTATGCCACTCAGAGCAGCATGTCTAGCAGCCACATGGCTGGAGAGATCAGTACCATTGACAGTATGCTTTCTCTGATCAGTTGATTTGTTTGTAAGATACAATATAAAGACTTCTGCGTGTTACCCCACAAAGGGTTGGAGCCATTCAGTTAGCATGGTATCTGTTTGGGTCTGGGTTGGAGACCATGCACTGGATCTGATCTCCAGTGGAGCAGGGAGCTGGAGCAGCAGTTTTTTGCCTGGAGTTGGAGCACGGCTTCAAAGCCCTGACCTCAAGGGCCGGTTTTCACAGCCTCCAGGTCAAATTAGGGTTGGACGGGACCTCAGGAGATCATGTAGTCCAACCCCCTGTTCAAAGCAGGACCAACACCAACTAAATCATCATGCACCAGTTGCCACCTTGCAGCTGAAAACAATATTAATTAATGTGAACCCTACGACAGCCCTGCCTTGGGCAGCAGCAACCGTTAGGTATTTGGGGTATGAAGCCCCTGTTTTGCACTGCCCCCACCCTGCAGTCCTGTCCTGGGCGCCGGGCGGGTCTATGGAGATTACCGCACTCTGCAGCCCCCTCTACTCGGGACACCCCCGACGCCAGGCGCTGTACCCGCCCCCTCGGCCCATGCCGGGCACGAGCGGGACGCCACGCGCTCGCAAGTCCCCAGGGCAGCTTCGCCAACCTCTCGCCGGCTGCCGCTGGGGGCTGTGGTGCGGTACAGCGCCGGGACTACATTTCCCGGCATGCCGCGCTCCCCGGGCTGGGCGGGGCTGGGAGCGCCGCGGGCTGGCTCAGGCTGCGCGAGGGGGCTGCCCGCAGCTGCTGTCATGTCCCTGCTGCTGCCGCCGCTGCTGCGCGGGGCCGGGGGCGCCCGGGGCGCGCTGCGCTCATGCTGCCCCTGGGACCGCGCCGCCTCCCGCCGAGGGCTCGGCTCCTCCTCCGGCGGCTGGGGACCCCCGGGCGGCGGGGCCGGGGTGCGCCCGGGGCGGCGCTCGCTGCTGGCCGGGCTGGCGGGGGCCGCGGCGGCGCTGGCCGGGCTGGGGCTGGCGCGGCGGGCGGAGATGGTGTCGCGGGAGCCGGTGGCGCCCGGCCCCGGGGAGGAGGCGGAGGAGGCGGAGGAGCTGTCCCGGCGCTGCGGGGATTTCATGGCCCCGCCGGTGAGCGGGCTGCGGGAGCTGCGGAGCCGGCGCCGGGACATGCGGAGCCGCATGGAGCTGCTGATCATGGAGACCCAGAGCCAGGTGTGCCGCGCCCTGGCCCAGGTGGATCGCGGCGCCGCCTTCACCGTGGACCGGTGGGAGAGGAAAGAAGGTGACGAGCCGGGCGTGCAGGGCAGGGGGTGGAGTCTGGCTGCGCGCACCTGGGGTGTGCGTGTGAGTTGCACGCGTGATGAGGGAGCGCGGGATCCGTCCGGGTGTCTGTGCCTGGCCGCACGTACTCGGGGTACAACAGCACGTCGGTAGAGGGGCGATCAGACGTCAAACTCACGGCGAAGCCTCACCCGGGGGAGATCGTGCCGAGCGCTAAGATACCGCAGGCGGGGATTGTTTCTCTCGCAACTTTCCCAGCTTGTTATGAGCAAGGGTGGGAAGCGGATCCTGTGGGTGTTAATCATTTGATCTGTCCGGAATAGACCCCCACATCACATTACCACTGGTCAAAGAAAAAGAGGGGTGCCAAAAGGAGACATGCTCATCTGTGCATCATCCGGAGAATGTTGTCTCTGATTAACCCTTCCTCTTGTTATTAATCCTTGCCTCTTTCCTTTCCAATATCAGAGCTCTGAAAATATATAAGGAATTCCTAGGAGTAGGTCTTTGAGTCTCTAGCAATTGAGCAATCACTTCCCCTCTAGTGTAAAGTAAAATGTGTTGTGTTAAGCCACAAAGCAGTTGAGTAACTCTTGTAAAATATTATAATCATTAGTTGTTGCCAAACATGGGTAGAGCTATTTGATGTATGAACAGATTCTGTTTTATAATGATATTTTTCTTGCAGAAATGACATTTCTGTCTCTACTCTCCAAGGTGTAAATTCTGGACATTACTCACAGTCACGCACAGATTCTAAAAGGGAAGATATAAATGGTCACATCTTGGAAAAATTACCAGATACATACTACTGTAGGTGGAAAAATAAACCTACTGTACAAAAGAAGGCCCTACCAGTGAGTCCAGAACAAGCCTATTAGTGAGAAGTCTGGCTCTACCCGCAGGCCTCCCCAGCTCCAGGGAAGAGAAGGGTTGCTGGGGTTTCTACCAGGATGCTTTCCATATACCCTACTTCGGGGTGGGGGGAGTGCTACCTTCTATATTTGCCTTTGATTAATAGGTGTCTGTTAAATGTGAAGATCCCTCTTCCTTTGATTGCAAGAAGTTGTTGTTTTCCATCTTTTTTCCCCTCTCCTGACCTACCCCTTCTGGTAGCCTCCTGACTGCTGGGGGTAGGAGAAGAAACCTCTTTTTTTCCTACTCCCTTTCTCCTGAACAACTCCAGTACTTGCATATATGGTTGCTCATTGCTTTCCCAAGCAGCAGTGTGAAACTGACATGGTTTGTGACAATTTTGTTATTCCTTTCGGGGTTCTGAATAGCAGGAGAGAAGCTGACCAGAGCCACCTTATTCAAACACTACTGCTACTTACAAACAAGTTACATAGACAAGCTGTCTGAAAGTCAAGTGTAATCTTCCTGAATTATCTCCTTATGGTTTACAGATTCTCTTCACAATAGTAAGAGCTAGATTTTTGTTTTAAATGAAACTAAATTTGGTACAAGCCCCTGTACTTGCCAAGGAATATTTTACTATTTCTGCTGACAAGTGGGAGAGTGGGAATGGATTTTTCAAGGCTTCTAAATGATTTGGAGCAACCATAGTATTTTAAAATGAGAGGTTTTGATAAAATATGTCCCTTAATGAGTGACGATAGCAGACTGAGAATAAAGTGTGGTATTAATTAATCTTTGGTATTGTATCTTGGTAATCAGGGCTTTCACTTTGGAGATGTGGAACTACTTAAAACAAATTCAAATTCAGAAGAGGGTACTAATGGTACTTAAGCTGACCATTTATTTTTACCACTTATGTAACTTGGTTCATGGGGAGGGTTTTTTATGGTGGAAACTCTGCTGCGCATCTGAAGTCAAAATCTAGTTGTTTGTTTCTACTTGCAGTTACAAGTGACTGGTTTATAGTTTGGTTTCTAGCCAGTTTCTAGTAACTTCAGATTTGTCTCTGTTTTCAGGGGCAGAATAAATGGGCTCTCTAGGTACATCACACCTAGAAGTCAGCTTGTAAATTCAGGTTTCAGAGTAGCAGCCATGTTAGTCTGTATCTGCAAAAAGAACAGACGAACTTGTGGCACCTTAGAGACTAACACATTTATTTCAGCATAAGCTTTCGTAGGCTACAGCCCACTTCAATGGATCCATGCATCCGATGAAGTGGGCTGTAGCCTATGAAAGCTTATGCTGAAATAAATGTGTTAGTCTCCAAGGTGCCACCAGAACTTCTGTTCTTTTTTTGTAAAATTCACTATTTCCTGAGGTGACAAAGAACTAGATAATTTTATCATCATCAAAATCATTTGTAGTTATTCCAGGTAAGCAAAGGAGTCAAGATAGCTCTTGAAGATCTAATGGCCAACTGTATGCTTCTAGTCAGTGTTAAGAATTTGCAGGATAAGATGCTTCTGAGACCAAAACTTTCTTGGGCTTGTGTTTAACAGGTGGTGGTGGTATCAGTTGTGTGCTCCAAGATGGCAACATCTTTGAGAAGGCAGGCGTCAATGTTTCTGTAGTTTTTGGGCATCTTTCCGAGGAAGCAGCACAACAGATGAAAAGCAGAGGGAAAACTCTGAAGTCCAAAAATGGTAAAAACCTAATTGAGTCAATGGTGTTACTGAATTATTGTGTTGGAGACAAATAAGTCCAGAGTTCTCTTATCTATGTTTTTATAAACTGCCTTACCATATTCAAACAGATCTTGAAGAAGGCTACATTTCTGAATGAAATTGTTTCTCTTCTCAGTACTCTACAACTCTTCCTATAGCATGACAGGGTCTAAACATGAACATTCACCTAGGAAGCTTTCAAATCTCCAAAAATTTGAATAACAAAATAAGTTTCACCTCCTGTCTTGTTGCTCTGTTTTGAGGATAAAAGAAGTGCAGACAATTTGTTTGAGCAATTACAAAATCCAGATTAAAGAGGAAAAGGCATGTGGACTATTAAAACAACCTCAAGGTCAAACAGGGTTCATTGATACAATGATGTGTTATGTTTTCCAGAAGATTTTTTTTAAAAACTCGGCTCCTATTAGCACTGCAGTAACACTAAAGTGTAGTTCAGTCAAAAAAGATCCAGTAAAAATGCCACAGTATTTCATATTCTGCCTTCATCTCATATTTGTTTATGAATAAAAATCTTGTTCCATTACATTGCATACACACAACCCCAGTACAAAAGTACAATTTAGGTTTCTGTTGTGTAACTTGTTCCTGTTCTTAACTACTGTTTTTTGTGTATGTGTTGCTGTCTAGGTAAATTGCCTTTTTGTGCCATGGGTGTAAGCTCTGTTATCCATCCAAAGAATCCTCACGTTCCAACCATACACTTCAACTACAGATACTTTGAAATTGAGGAAGCAGATGGTAAGATTTACAATGGTCTGGGGTATGTACAAATATGGAGACAAACTTTAAGGATGGAGTGTGACTTAGTGGTTAAAGCACAGGATTGAGAACCCTTCTAATTCTGTTCCCAGCTAAGCCGCAAATTTGTTGTGTAGCATTGAGTAAGTCACTTTTGTTTATGCATCTATAAAATAGGTGTAATAGTTCTATCTATCTTGAAGGTTTTGCAACGTAATTACTGTTTGTAAAGTGCTTCTGACAATGTGGTTATATAATGTACATGTTATAATTGTTTATAACAATAAGCTGAAATAAAACATAAATACTTAGATAAATGCCAGTAATCTCCTAGATACTTTTCCAAGACTGGTCACTGGAGACCAGACTGATTTTGTCCTTCCCTGTGTTTAAAAACGGTGGGCATGGGAACTGTTGAAACAGACTGCACTCTAAAATATCCAGGCAGGTAAAAGTCACGGCAGAAGAATTCTATATGAAATGAAGTTTATTCACAGAAGTGGCAGGAATTAGAGCTTGTACATATATATAAACAAGCTCTAACTCCTGCCATTTCTGTGAACAAACCTCATTTCATATAGAATTCTTCTGCCGTGACTTTTATCTGCCTTTTATTTATATTTATGGAGGAAACTTACTGCTTTGTAGAGCAGGGGTTTCCGGATGTGGACCCCATCTTAATGTAATATGTCTGATAGAGACCACTATTCACTATCTCTCTCTCTCTCTCTGCCCGTATCCCCCCAGTCGAGGTATGGGCCACCAACCATAGAGACCACCTATTCACTATTCCTCTCCACCTATTTTCCCTCCCCTCCACTCCATTCACTGTCCCATAACTTCCTTGTTGCAACTACACCAATTGCTTTCACGGCAGAATTAATATTAGGAAAGTGAGAGGTTATTTTTAACTTTATTTTAATTAAATTTATCAATAGGACACAAGTAGGAGCCAGCACCATGTGACCAATCACCAGTGGTCCATGGACCACAATTTTCAAAACAACTTTTTAGAGGAAGTGATTTATTTCCCTGCTATCTTCCTGCTGCAGGGTTAATTTAAACTAATATACTGTAAATGGCTCTTGACTATCATTACAAACCTGAGGGAAATTTTTTGTAAGCCCATTCAGGGTAGTAGCTACAAAAGACTAACCTTGTGCAATTCATAACACATGAGAATGGGCAGTAATCAGGGCAACTGATATAACACTGTACAAACTTTCCTGCTTGGAGGTTTATTTAATAAATGTCTGGATTCATGAGTCATTTTCACCCGTATAATATTAGTTTAAACTGAGCATTTACAGTGATACTTTTGGGTACTCTTGAATTTAACATTTGAAAGTAGTTGCAATTGTTAGTTTGTATGTGACACCTGGGGTAGTATATGATTTGTGTTTGGAAATGAAGGCGTTGTTGCATGTCTGTCTTCTGTAGGGACTAAGCAGTGGTGGTTTGGTGGTGGAACAGACCTGACTCCATCTTACTTGAATGAAGAGGATGCTGTTCATTTTCACAAAACTCTGAAGGAAGCTTGTGATCAGCATAATCCGGAACTGTACCCCAAGTATAAGAAGTGGTATGTGTGGGGAGATGTACTTGAATTGTTGTTTACCTTGGGTCGGATTTTTTGTGTGTGTGTGGGAAGGAGGCGGTATTGCACAGCAGGCTGCGCTAATGGTGTTGCTTTAAGTTGGTCATTAGCTCACCTCACAAAGTTATTGGGGATCTTAGTTAAGCAACTTATGCAATGTTTAGGTGATATAACTAAAGAACACACTCGTCCTCTGTTGCAATTCGGAAAGTTTTTGCAAGTTATGCATGACTGAAATTGCCAGCTGCTTTATTTATTGATAGCAATGCCTTTCTTTAGTGCCTGCTGCTTTCCATATGAGCATCTCAAAGCATGTTACAAATATGAAGCAATTAAACCTAGACCTTCATTCCGGTGCCCTAGTCACAAGACCATATATATCTTCTTGTAACACAACACTACTCAAGGATATTTGTATTTATTTTGTATCCTTGGAGGACGGAATAGGGAAAAGTAGCAGGAGATACAGATATTGGCAGGGGTTGAGGAGGGAGGCAATGTCAGAAAGAAAAACTGTAGACAACTTTCTTCTAGTTTCTATGAAATAGTGTTAGATGTGAGGAGCCACAATGTGGCATCTTAATTTTAGACACTCAGAGCTGCAAAAGACCTACTGGTTTACTTTGTCCATTCCCTGCCAATGGAGGATTACAGACCAAAATTGCTTTGTCCAATTTAATCTCTTTCATGAATGTTTCAAGCACCTGGGCTTTCATGCCTTCCGCTGGGAGATTATTCCACAGAGTTCTCTGGTGAGAAACATTTTATTTATGGTTCAAGCTAAGAAACTTGCTTCTGTTTTCATCCCTCTGCTCCCAGATAGCTTGTACCTTGTTAGCTCATCCTAAACAACTCCTCTTCTTCGTTGGTGCAAGACCCTCGGACGCAGTTGTCAAAAGGACTGTGCTTCCGCTGAAATCCGGAGTAAAAATCCCATTGACTTCAGTGGGATCAGTTGGGCTAGTACTGCACTTTTGAAAATCCCACCCAGCATCTTGGCTGTCAGACAGAGCAGCCAATTACTGGGCTAAATTCTATTACTTAGAACTAATTAGGGTGCTTTCTGGGGGGGGGAGGGGGTAAGGAGGGAAAGGAGTTTGTGCTTGTTGCATGCAAGGGGAGCATCCTGCTATGTAAACAGCTGCAGCTTTCAATGACAAATGCATTGGAAGCTCAGCCCTGCATCACTTAAACACATGGATTTAAACTGACAGTCTCTCTTGCTTCGGAAGGGGTAGCTGATGGCGCCCTTCAGTCTTAAAACATAATGGATTGCTTGCTGCTCTGCGTCCAGTGGCTTATCTGCCACGAGCTATGGTATCCAGAGGAAGGGTAACTTCTCTCTGTAAGCTGCCAGCCTTTGTCTGAGTGTGAGAGATAAAGTGGGTTGTGTGAGTTCGTTTTCGCTGTTATCTAGGGAGCAGGCTAGTCAATGTGCATATGACAATTTTCTCTTCGAGGAATCTCATATGTAGTAGGCTATATCCAAGTGCTTCTGTGCAGGTTATTACAGTTCCTTTACTAGATGAGAAAGCTATTCAAGCAAGCTTCAGAGGTTGAAGATAGCCAGCAGTGAGGGGTAGGTCTGCTTAAAGCGTTGACAGATATCCACAAGGAGGGCTGTACAACCATTACTAGGGTGACCAGATAGCAACTGTGGAAAAAACAAGACTGGAAGTGGGGGGGGGGGGTCTCTATAAAAATGGGACATCTGGTCACCCTACATTACTCATTATCAAGTGATGTATATGTATTCAGGGGGAGGAGAGAATCTCGTAGAATCAGCATGTACTTCTTTGTTTCTTACTCAGAAGGCAGCCTCAGGGAGGAATACACTCCTCCCCATCCCACAAGGAGGGGAGATGAATCACTTACTTCCTATGCAAACAACCAAATACTAGTGTTCGGTTTAAGAAGCAGTTGTGTAGGGTCAAACGTGCTGCCCCTGAACCCAATTTTCTCAAATGGAAAAGCTCTTGCTAATTTCTGCCCTAAGTGTCTCATCAGGTTTATACTCTATGCTTGTCTGTTTAGTTTCACACACTATCCCACTGCTCTCTAAGCCCTGGTCTACACTGCGGGTGGTGGGATCGATCTAAGTTACGCATTTTCAGCAACGTGAATAACATAGCTGAAGTCGACATACTTAGATCTACTTGCCACGGTGTCTTCACTGCGGTAGGCCGACAGCTGACGCTCTCTTGAGTCTGAGCCTCGGTCCAGGACGGGAGAGCGCTTGGTGGTCGATTTATCGGCCCTTCACTAGATGGCCACTGTTGGTAGAAGGGATACTAGGTTGGATGGACCTTTGGTCTGACCCGGTACGGCCATTCTTATGTTCTTATGACCCCTGCTGGATCAATCGCTCCGGAGGTAAGTGAAGATGTGCCCTAAATTTCACTCTCCACCCACCTTGGAATGAAAAGCTGATTCTCCCGCCAAGAGAGATGTCTTTCAATTTACAATAACTTCTCCATCTCAGTGCATGCATGACCCCACATTTTTGTTTTTATTGCTTGAGAGCAGCCATTGTGGGCAGTTCTTACGAGATTCTAGTACTGAGAGAGAGACAGGATCTCCTTGGAGTAGGACTGCCAGACAGCAACTGCGAAAAAACAGCACAGGGGGTGGAGGGTAATAAGTACCAATATAAGAGAGAGTCCCCAAAAACAGGCCTATCCCTTTAAAAGTAGGGCAGATCGTCTTCCTACTGTGGAGGAAAGTACCTCTAACAAGAAAGGAAATGTGCAGCTGCTCTGATACCAAGACTTTTTCGTTTTGTCTCACACTTGAAAATGGGCCTGCTTTCATGGACAAATGTTGCTAAGATTTGTGAAATCTTTCAAGTTGTTTTTTTAAAAAAATTAGTAAAATTGCAGAAGAGAGAGCTTTTTAGGGAGAATGTGAAATGGCAAAAACGTGGGTGCAGTCGTCCACAAAATGAAATGTGAATTTTTATACAGCTCTGGAAACAAGGGCTGCAGCGATCTGAGAGAGGTACCTTGGTAAGACTTTTTTCTCCAGTTTCCTTGGTAAGGTGAAAAGTGTGGACTTGTACCGTTGAAGGCCAACATTTGCATACATAGCCACATATTTCAAAATTGGCTGTTGTGCTTGTACGTACCTGTCCGGTAGCTGATTTTTTCCAAGATAAGCAGTGTCATGCTTATTTATACTGAGAGTATGATTTAACTCTTCATGGCAGCTAATGTAGAGCCTAGTCCTACATGGTGCTGAGTACCTTTAGCTTTCATTTAAGTTAATGGGTGAAGAGGGCATTCAGTACCTTGCAAGATTTTGTCTTTCATCTGCATTTCACCAGTCTGTCATCTGAGGTTTTGATTGTTTTGCTCTGAACTTAGTGCACTAGCCTTGACATCTGGTTGTTGCTTCTTCCAGGTGTGATGATTACTTTTACATCAAGCACCGTGGAGAGAGAAGAGGGATTGGGGGCATATTCTTTGATGATCTGGACTCTCCCTCAAAAGAAGAAGCATTTCAGTTTGTGCAGAGTTGTGCCAAAGCCATCGTGCCTTGCTACATTCCCATTGTGAAGAAACACTCCCATGACTCTTTCACACCAGAGGAAAAGTTATGGCAACAGCTTCGTAGAGGGAGGTGAGTAATGCAGGAACAAAATTTAACATAGCGGAGTTGGGGAAGAGGAGAAAGTGAGACTGGTTCCTCTATCTCGTGACACGAGGGAAACTTGCATGTGTCTGGAAAAGTTTCCAAGAACTCTTCTGTAACATTCCCACATTGAATCTTTGGAGATTCATGAAGTTATGTTTTTAAAATAGACCCTGAAAATTCTGCTTACGTTGGAGCAACTTCATTTTTTAGGGGGTTTCCCCCCATCTTTTAAAAGGTATTCAGGCCAGTTCCGTTTTAGAAGTATAGGATCCTATGCTTCTTTTGCCAGTACAAATTGAACTCTTCCTAGCGAATAGATTATTTTTTGCCTTAAGAGATTTTTTTTTTTTTTGCATAGTCTGAAATCCTTGGAACTCTCAAGAGTTCAAAAAGAGTCTCTTGAGCACTGCCAATGATGCTCATTAGTAAAACATGAGGTTTTTAAACTAAGAGGAAATTGCCCATCCCTGCTGGTACAGCGCTTGCTTGTGTTTTAATGTTCTGTAATAAAGTGAGTATGGGAACAATGGTAAATAAGAATACATACTAGGAAAAATCAGGCCATCCAGTTTCCGTATTTCTAAAAAGTAATAAAATACTGGATGTAGAACTTTTCTTTTTAATTTCTCTCTCGCCTTAGAAGATGCCCTTCTTTATGATAGTTAAATTTAGTGAGGCAAGATGTCTTGCAGGATAGGATTGTAGTGGTCTTTCAAATGGCTTTTGTCACTAGATACCTAATGAAAAGAAGCTACTGCATATATGGCACTCTTTAAATACCTTGCTCTGGCAAAACTCCTTCTCTGTTGACTTAGAAATTCTCTGTAGCATAAAAAATCTGAAGGGACTAAGAATCCCCTGTAAACATCATATGTAATCCTACTATTAATTGCTGTGGTACGTACTTCCTTCTACATGGTAACAAATGACCTCTTTACTTCACCATTTCTATTCAAAACATATATTGCTATTATTGTCTGGCTTCCTCACTTTCTTCAAAAAAAGTGAATGAACCAGTAAAGAAATATAGAAGAAATAGAAAAGAATAAGATAGCATTTGAGTTCAGGTCCCTGTCCTACAGCCTTTACTTTGAGCAATCCCACTTACTTTAATGGAACTGTTCACGGGAACAGGGCATTGCAGGAGCAGGCCCATAGAATGGTTGTGGTAAACTCTGGAGGACTTTGAGGAAAATGAGTTTCTATTAGGTTGCCGCCAAGCCCCTACTAGGCTGCTTACTATGTTTGATCTCCCTGCAGAGCCTTGGGGTAGGTTATCGTCACTCCTCTGCATGAAGATAAGGAGCCCCGCCCCTCACTGTCCCGCTCTTAAATGTGTCTGGTTGTTAAGATAGCCACTTTGGAATGGTAGGGGCTCTTTTCAGTCATGAGCAAGACTGTGAAAGCAGAGTGCTTGCTTCTGTGCCATGCAGGTCCCTGAACTTTCCCATTTGAGGGGCTGAGGCAAGGAACAATAACACAGACAGCTGAGCCACAACAGTGCTTCAGGTGTCCCAATGTGCTTGTTGACCACTTCTTATGGAATACACCACGTGCCTCAGGAAGTGTCTCCAAGCTTTAGCAGCTAGGTGGGGATTGAGCTTTTTGTCATCTGTCTTGAACGCTTTCCACTAAAATTTTATCTTCATTCTCTTCTTTAACGCTGTACAAGAGAGTTGGGTCCACTTTTGCACTGGCAAGTGCTGTCTCACTCCTGTATTTTAAATCATGAAGTGACGTTCTTTTGAAAGTGAAAGCTGTGTAGCTCTATCTATTCTACAGCCACACTTGGGGTCAATGCTTGGAATTCGGAGGGGGCGTTTTTAGCCCAGCAACTCTGTCAGGACAAGCCCAGCACCGCCTTGACAGAGTTCAGACAAGTTTTGGCAGTGGGGGCTGGGAGGCAGATGTTACTGGACAATATAGCCTCCTTTTCCCAAATCGCCCGCCTCGTTCTCTGTCACTGCTCTGGGATGCCGGGCATTTTGTAATTCCCTGCAGCTGACTCTGCCCTACACCTCCTCGTATAAGTGCTGAGTAATGGCAAGTCTTTCTCAGAGGAGGACTGTTTACCCTTTCCCTGTTAGCTGTACAACAGGATCCCCACAGATCCTTACAATAGTCAAAGGGGAATCTAGATGGATGAGCTCCTTTAGAAAATGGCCCCTGTTGTGTAAAGAATTGCATGCTGGGAAGATTAGTGTTGTACGGTCACATGACCCCTTTGAATAGAAAGGTTGCCCAGAACATGATGGCTGTAAATTCATTCAGTAGCTGTTTCATTAGAAGACTTCATCTGGAGACTTGCTAAAGATTTCGCTGCCTCCATCTTGTATTTTATTTAGGGGGCAAATATGGCTTCAGATTGTAACTGTGAAGAGTTTCCATTGAAGAGTTTAACCAGACTGCATATTGTGCATTGCCGTTGTGCTTATTAGTGACCTGAGTCTGTGACTTGCAGGGTTGGTTCTCTCAAATAGTCGAAAGCTTATGCTGACATAAACTAGTTAGTCTCTAAGGTGCTACAAGTATTCCTCGGTTTCTTCAAGAATGGAGTAGATGTTCACTGTTGAGTCATTGAGTTGACAGTCAATTCATTTACTTATTTGGAAACCTTCCATTCTTGTTTTATGATACCCATGTGTGCAGTGAAAGTCTTGACTTCCTGTTGTTGTTTTTCATAGGGAAGCAAGACTACATATTCATTTCTTTACATATGCTGCAGTGGGACAGCTGGTCCCAAACTGTTGCTCTTTGTTCTGGTGTCTTCAGGGTCAAGGAGACTGAAACTGACTATTGTTTGCAGCCTTCTGCTACTTGCTACTTTGTGCCTGTGTTATTCCCCCACAGGTATGTGGAGTTCAATCTTGTTTATGACAGAGGTACAAAGTTTGGCCTTGCAACGCCAGGATCCAGGATTGAAAGCATTCTTATGTCTCTGCCACTGACTGCCAGGTAAGGGAAAAATTACATTATTCACATGCTAGAACACTGTTTTCTTTCCTGCTATCCAGTCTTGGCAAGGTATCGGCAGCAGGAAGTGTACCTGATACATACTTGCAGACCATATATCACGTCCCAATCCTACTGTTGTGAAACCAGCATGTTGCTGGGATGGACTGATTTTATATGCTGAAGTACTTGGACACTGCTTCCCTTCACTACCTGTAAAGTAGTTGCTAATAAAAGAATGAGAAAATGGAAAAGGTTTGGAATATCTAACTTTTTTTTCCACAGCCCCCCATACACTTTTATGGTTCCCTGCCATTTCAGCAGCAGTTTGTTGCTCAGTGGACTATTTACCTTCATTTTTGCAGAACTCCTTATTTATCTTTGACAATAGACAATGAGCTAAACAGTGGGTGAAATGACCACCTGCTGCAGTTTGTTGTACTGGGGCAAGAGGGAAGTTGAAACCTAAGGTTCCCACCCTCATCCATTGAATATAATGGGCGTGGGAATATCTATTCCTAACTTGAGATGAATTTTCAGTTGTGTATGACTATGGCATCCACTGAAAGGCCCAGCCATCCACATCCAATCAGAACACAGCTTTGGACAAGGGGTGTCCAGCCAGCCAAACTCTAATACTATATTCCCTCTTTGTGCGCAGGTGGCAATACATGCACACGCCGCGAGAGAAGTCCAGAGAAGCTGAAATCCTGGAAGTCCTGCGCAATCCCAAAGACTGGGTGCACTGATGAATAGTGTGAGGGGAATGCTCAACTACAAGCAAACAATATGAACTCTTACCAACCGGCTCACTCAAACTGCCATTGCCTGGCAGTTCAGTGTCTGGATTTATATTCTTATCACGTGCCTTAAAAATGTTGTAAGCTTGTCATCCTTTGCATGTTGGTGAAGTGTCTCAATAGCTGACACACTTTTCTCTGTCTGTTGCCTTGCGGTGGGTACGTGAGATATTAGTAGGACCAACTAATGTGTTCAGGAACTATTTCAATTTGTCTAAACACACAATGGTATAAAATACTGTGAAATGTTCCCCTAAAGAATTAGTGTTTTCCAAGCTCTAAAGGTGTATTGTGTCCTACATTACACTGCTTGCTGTTAGGAAATTCACAGGACATTTTAACATTTTAAAAATAATGTTCTTATTTGTTTCATAGTTAAATGAGTGTCTCTGTTCTGGTACATATTAAACCTCTTTTTAAATCCAGTTTCAAATACTTTATATCACAGTTAATTTTCACTAAGGGTGTGAGAGATAATTCCCCTCACTCTAAACGCTAGGGTAAAGAGGGGGGTCTCTTATATGCAAGCCCAAATAACTGTAAGCTACTTTCCCAGCCTAAGTTAAATCCTTCCCCCCCCCCAAAACCCACACTCTACCAGTTGGGAATTGGGGTTCTGCTGCCACCACTCAGTGATTACCCCAAGACTATGGGGTAGGGGCACCTTGAGCCCCCCCCCCCCCAAGAGTAACCCTCCCGACCCCTCCTTTTCTATCTGGGAGATGAAAAAACACAGAGACTTTCAACCTAGGAGACACTGATCCACTCCCCCCTCCCTCTCTGGTTACCAAGTAAAGAGAGACGCAGACCTCCCCCCCCCCGCCCCTTCCCGGGAACTGGGTCAAATCCAAAGCTAGGACAACTTTAAGGGAATAACCAAACGCTTTTTATAACAAAAAAGGTTTAATAAAGAAAAGAGAACAACTTACAGCTAATACAACTTCACAGATATAAAGCTTTCTAACCCCTCCCTCTGAGAAGGTTAGTGACACTTTAAATCAGGTACAAAACTTATGAACTCAATATGCTACTCACAGTTTGTCTAATCTTAGAAATAGAAGGGTACTCCATCTCTCCCAAAGCTAGGAGAGGGGAGAGAGAGACAGGCACGAAGACAGCCCAGGACCGAAGTGAAGTGAAACTCCCCCCTGTCCCGAGGGACGGGAGCTCTTACATCACCCCCTCTCAGGTTCAGTTAACCCCATACAGGTAAAACCGCAACTCCAAAGCACTTCACACTCATGATAAAGGGACAGATTTTTAAAGGTACTTTTGGTGCCTAACTCCAATTGACCTTTCTAAAATCTGGCCCTGCATTGCTAAAAATGTACTAGACACACATAATTCCATGGAGTGGTAGTCGCTTTAAAAAATGCATTGAAAATCATTGGTAGGAAACATTTGACTCTGGGCCAACTAAGGAAGATTAGCTCCCTTGCGTTTATCCAGACTTACCAAGCAGACCTATGTTAGACAGACTTCACAGACAAAATAGGAAGCTATACATTTTAAAGAATGTGTTTTTACTTTAATCATATCCCAACCATCAAGACTGCAGTGTAAAAAATGATTTGTCAATGTGCTTTGTAGATCAAAAATCCTCTAAAAATGTATTAAAATTCACCTTTCCACGAAAACAGAGTAAAAAGTATGTTTAAGCAAAATGCTGACCCAAAAGAGGAGGAAATCCATCTATACTAATTTTTACACTAGGTTTTATTTACAGGAATGTACTTCTGAGATAGTGTCCTTTACTAACTGCTGACTGAGACCATTGGGGATGGTTGCAGAGGTTGTAGAGAACACTTACTAAAGGAAGGAAGTTGTGGTATGCTCCACTGTACAGTCTTGCAGAAGAACATCCAACATTGTTAAATGTGGGTGTCTAAAGTTAAGCACTGAAATCCTCCCCCCTCTTGATTATGTGGAATAGTACCTTACCCCTTGATAACTCCGTTCATGTCAGAGTGACTACTTCAGGAGTAAGGCACTACTCAGTATGAACAAGTGCCAGAATCTCACCCCTTCTATGTCCAGGTATTTAAGGTGACCTGGTCTAAACAAAGCTGCATCAGTTTAACTAAGGGTTGGTCCCCACTACGGGAGGGATCGACTGCAGATATGCAACTTCAACTACATGAATCACGTAGCTGAAGTTTGCGTATCTGCAGCTGACTTACCACTCGTCCCCACGGCGGTCGGTGGCATGCTTCCCCCATTGACTCCAGCTTGCGCCTCCTGGCAAGCTGGAGTTCCAGAGTCGACGGGGGCGCCGCGAGCGATCAATTTCTCGCATCTTCACAAGACACGAGAAATTGATCGCCAGAAGATCGATCGCTACCCGCCGATCCGGCAGGTAGTGAGGACATACCCTAAAGGTCTGATCTTAAACCAACTTTGTTAAACTGGTGTAGCTTTGTGTGGCACTATTGTTTTTACTTCAACCTGGCTTAGAGTAGCTTAAAGTTCAGTTAAAGTTAAACCAATGGGCAAACCCCAAGTGGACTGACTTTCAAAGGTGCTGAGAATCTTTGAATATCAGGCCATTTTTTTAGGTGTTTTTGAAACCCCAGTCTGACAAATGTGCCCTGTTTGTTTTAGCAAGATGGTGTTTGCAGCTTTCTTCTATTTGCTATTTGACTTGTCATTTGACACTACTGTGAAACTGAATAAAGTGGCTAGAGCTGCAAATGTGTTGGTTACCTGGTTTCTCATGGTGAAAGAGCACAAATTATGAACGTAATTAAATCACAGGTTCTGTTTAGTACACTAAACAATCTATTCTAATCTTGTTCACAAATAGGAGTGGGAGTGCCATGGTAATCACAAGCATAGTTCTCTGTCAGCCCTTGCAATTTTATCATCAAACTTATATTTGGTGGTTTTCTTAAAGCCCCGACTCTTGAGTGGCAAGTAATTACCGGAGAATCTCCACTTTCTCCTTCCAGAGAAGAGCCTGAAACCAGGAACCGAGTGTAATCCTAAAGTTCAGAAACCAGAATGCCAATTAAAAAAAACAAAACAATTTCTGTGACTTTTATGCCACTCCTGTTCAACAGCTGACTTTTGTTTTTGAACACTTGGGGTTGTCGATAAACATGTAGGATTTACTACATATTGGCTGATGCTGTAAAGGGAGGAAGGTCTGATTTCCATAACTAGTGCTATGAGTCAAGAATCAGAGGGGTAGTCGTGTTAGTCTGGATCTGCAAAAGCACCAAAGAGTCCTGTGGCACCTTATACACTAAGAAACATATTGGAGCATAAGCTTTTGTGGGTTAATACCCACTTCGTCGGATTCATGCAGCCACTCCCACTTCTGGCTTTTCCCATAACCCTTTTCAACCTACCAGTTGAGAGGCCTTGCTTCAAAAGAGAGGCCATTTCACATGCTACTATGTAATTTTCAAGAAACTTTATCATCAGTGATATCAACAAATTAATCTAAGGGCTCATCTACACTACTCGCTGGATGGGTGGGCAGCAATCAATCCAGCAGGAGCTGATTGATGCAATAAATCAACCGCTGAGAGCTCTCCCCTTGATGCCGGTACTCCACCAGAATGAGAAGCACAAGCAGAGTTGATGGGAGAGTATCAGCTGCTTAGCACCTTTTTCCTCTCACAACCTGGTCTTTCTACCCTCCCCCTTCCACATTTCAGATGCTCCTCAAGCGCACGCCATCGCAAACTCACCCATGGCCTCGCCGGAGGGCCACCGCTGCTGGTAGCAGTTTCTTACCACTGGCCTCAGGAGGAATGCGATTGTTTTTTTCAATTTGCACTGGGTTCTAAGTGACCTGCTTTGCCCCAGGGGAAAGTGTTTTATAATCCAGGCTATCCAACAGCACTCCTTGCTCTTTCACCAGTCTTCACGGCTTTCTCTGTAACAACAACAGCCCCCAAATTAAGCACAAGCCTCTTTGCTGCTCCATTTTTTTTCATATTTATTTCTTTGTGAAAAGTGGGGTGCTGTGTACCCTGCCACTTGGCAGGGGCACAGACTTACAAACAACTGTACTGAGTCAGCAGCCCATGGAATGCTCAGCAGCGGGGAAGAAAGTCTATGTGCAGATCATACCACAATAGGGCCTGTTGTGAGCAGGAGGGGACTTTGCTTAATGTCCATGTGCCAGTGATGCAGTAGGAGGGGAAGGAGGAATTGAGATGTTTGTGCGGGAAGATGTTGGTGTGACGGCACAAAGGGGCCAGTTTCTTGCTTAACCTGCCCCTGCTTTATTTATTTAACCTGCAAATGAATGTGGTGAGATTCCTTTCAGCCTTAGTCCAGTTATCTTGAAAATACCACCAGCCCGAGGCTGCCGGGAAAACGATTCATCAGCCATACCTTGACAGGCAGAAGTCACACACATTTCTGAATAATCCTTTCTACCAAAACAGCAGGAAGTTGTCTTGTCAAAAGGCAGCTTCACAGTCTGGATTATTTTCCTGTCTCAGGCTAGATGTATCACTCTCCCTCCATCATAACAGGCTACCCAGAGTTTGCCATGTGTATCAATACACATTCTATCAGGGATGCTTTTGTTTCCTGTTTGTAGGTCATAACCAAAAGTAGGACAGGCTATCAATGTAAAAGAAAGTCTTGTGATCCAGTGACCAATCCAAGCCATTCTTAGAAAAGTCTTGCTCTTCCCAGGCCGTGTACTTGGAAGGCGTTAGGTGGGCGCAAGTTGTAGTGCTCTCAGCTTTGCTTTGAGGAATTTCATAGAGTAGCCAGAGAAACACGCTACAGAAGATTATTGAATAATGGCTGATGTGTGCATTTTAAGAACAAATCATAATGTACTTTTAAAAAGAAAGGTGATTTAAAATTCAGCAGCTATAAATGGAAATCAGAAGGGCCGAGCCCCTCTGGAATCACCCCCATGAGAATTGCTCTTTTGTCATCTGTGGGAGAAGGTCTGTGCTTCCCTTCCAAGTCCTCTCCTCAAAGCTGTTCTGGTTGTATGAAGTGACAGAAAATGATGAGTCATGCTTGGTAGCACAGTTCTCTTCAGAGCTGAGCGCTACGAAAGCTTCTTCGCGGCTGGCCGGTTAGCTCAGTTGGTTAGAGCGTGGTGCTAATAACGCCAAGGTCGCGGGTTCGATCCCCGTACGGGCCACACCTTTTGCAACCAAGGGAAAAAAGCCCTTTTCATTTACTTGCCGCAAAGGACCAAACAAACAGACACATGGAACGAAAAGGACAACCGAAAAAGTCAGACGCTTGAGTTGCAAGACGCTGGTGTAAAGAATCCTTTCCCCCTCTCTGCAGCAGTTAGTTAGCTCCAACCCCAAAGTGGCAAAGGGTCTTGGGCAGAAGGGACAATGCGAGCGCAGCCGCTTCCCATCGCTACAGTTGGCGGGTCCCGGAAGGTCTCGCGAGCAATGAGCCCCTTTCCTTCCCCCTCCCCGTCTCAGCTGCGGCTAAACGCTGCTGGAGCCAAAGTTTGCGGACTGCAGCCTGAGTCCCCTAACTCCTGTTTCCCCTCTGACGGATCCGCGTGAGCGCTCTGCGCGCTTGCTTTGACTCTTCCCACTGGTTAATTGGAGCATTGGGATGATTGATTGCAAAGGGAGACGCTCTCGATTGTCCTTTTCGTTCCATGTGTCTGTTTGTTTGTTTGGTCCTTTGCGGCAAGTAAATGAAAAGGGCTTTTTTCCCTTGGTTGCAAAAGGTGTGGCCCGTACGGGGATCGAACCCGCGACCTTGGCGTTATTAGCACCACGCTCTAACCAACTGAGCTAACCGGCCAGCTGCGAGAACGCTTTTGTAGCGCTTAGCTCTGAAGTGAGCAGTTATACTGACGCATTTCACATTTGTGTACTTCTGGAGACCAAAACTGTCACTGCAACATTTCCTCTGGACACAGGTTGAAGTAGCTGTGCCACTAGGTAGGGATTTTCTAGATGATTTTTGTTGAACGCCAAACATTTAAACAATGCTTTGGAGACCAGGTTTCTGAAGAAATAAATTCACCCAACAGCCTGACTTGAGCACAATTAGTTACCAACCGTGCTGGGGGTCATTAATAGTGGCTGACGGGGGGGATGGCCCAATTCTCTTGTAAGGGGTTGTGAGAAAAGCTTAGTGAAGGGTGATTAGAACGCAGGGCATGTAATAGTAATTCAGCCTGATGAGAGGACGAAAAACCGAGACTAATTTAGACCTTAAATAAAGCGAGGAAGACTTTGTAGCACCTTAGCGACTAACCAGTTTATTTCAGCTTAAGCTTTCGTGGGCTATAGCCCACTTCATCGGATGCAATATAGATATAGGTATAGCCCACGAAATCTTATGCTGAAATAAACTGATTAGTCTCTAAGGTGCTACAAAGTCTTCCTTGTCTTATTTACGGATACAGACTAACACAGTTCCTAATCTTAAATTAATGCTTAACATGTCCAGCTAATCACCTAGAAGGAGGCAATTAACCCTCTGCGCTAAGTAGTCGTGGCCGAGTGGTTAAGGCGATGGACTAGAAATCCATTGGGGTCTCCCCGCGCAGGTTCGAATCCTGCCGACTACGAAATGTTTTTAGCTGTTTCCATTTTTACTACTTTAGATCTATTTCCTCCTGCCCGGACACAGAACAAATCGGCCGTTCTCAGGTGCCTTTCTCCAAAGCCTCATAAGAAATGTAGCGTTCATGACACCGGCAAAATTACACTCTAACATAAGAGTCCTGGCGAGATGCTCTGGTGGGAGGATTGTGTTAATTTCACCTCTCCAGAGGTGGCAAAGGGAAGTCCAGAAATTCAATGGCAAACAAAAGCAAGAATGTGAGGCCTTGGCACAGTTGCTGTACACATGTTGCAGGTGGGGGGGCTGAGCTTCGCCGGGCTGGAGTCACCTTTTCATGCCCCTGGGGCGGCTGGCAGCCGGAGTTCTTTGGCTGATTTTTCCCCTTTAACAATGTCACTTCCCACCCCCGGTTTGGTTGCTTTGCAGCAGTCACTCTCCTTGCTTTGCAACAATCACCCTGGCGTCCTCACTGCTAAGGGCTTTAAAGTCCCTGCCTGCCCCGCCGCTCAGCTCTAAAAATAAAGGGCCAGAAATGGTATGTGCAGACGTAGACTGTCGCGTTACTGGAAGGACACGGGGGATTAAAAACCACGAGCAAAAAACTACGACAGTTCTTGGCCTCCGCAGCCTTCATCCTTTGGCCGTCGGAATTAATGGCTCCTATAGTCAGCACTAGGCACTCTGGCTTAGCTGGTTAATTTAATACTTATTTGATCTGCAATTGCACATCCTGAGCGCTGTGTAGACGTAGCCTCAGAGACAACATTCTCCATGCGGGTCCTACCAGGTTTAACCACACTTGCAAAATGAGCCCCCCCCCTCCCCCCATATTTCAGCCCATGGACCCATGGTACAAGTGCCAGCGGTGGGAGAAATCGCCTCTGCACTGGTGAAAATCCCAGGGCACTGTCTCTACTGTCTTTGGCCACGAAAGTTTATGCTCCTAAATATCGCTTAGTTTACACGGTGCTACAAGACGCTTTGTGTCTATACTAGTGGCTCAGCCGTTGCCCAACTACACCATTACTGGCCATTGTAGGAGGGCAGTTACTCGTTTTGCTATTGTAAACAAAGTCAACTGAGAGTTAGGGAAACCTAAAATTCCACCTCACCTGCTTGGCTCAGATTGACTGGGCAATTAAAAGAAAAGTTCTGTCTCTTGGTCAACTTTTCTTATTTTGCATCAACTGGGTTCCTTCAGCCAAGATTCCTGATGTGCTGATTTTAAATAATGTGGAGGAAAATACGAAATCGCATTTCTAGAATGACAGATTTCTATAGTGAAAAGATTTGAAACCTTAGGATAAATTGAGATTATTATTGCTTTGGAGAGCAAATTCAAGAAAAGTGTGTTGTCAGAAGTGGGATTCGAACCCACGCCTCCAGAGGAGACTGCGACCTGAACGCAGCGCCTTAGACCGCTCGGCCATCCTGACACCGCTGAGAGAAAAAGACAGCTCTACATGTAGAAACTTTCATTTGGGTCATGATTACATTTTTCTTACTAAAGTATTCAGATTCCGGAGTGATCTATGTATTGTTTTCTACGCCCTCCCTCACTAGTAAATTCTAGCAGGGCAGATTTTTAGATGCTGCTGCCACCTTATGGCCTTCTCCTCTCACACATTTCCATACATCTTCCACAGTAACATAGTGATATGCCTGTCGCTTTCTAAACATAAAGACGGTTCATTCTGGCTTACTGGTATGAAAGATACTAGTGTTGGTTTTGTCACTCAGGTAACTGATACAGGCATGCTGACTGCCCTACCCAGCATAATTATAGTTCACAGATCTTAGATACTTTGGATGTGAAACATTCAATGAAACTAGGAAGCACTTTTCCTTTAGGGCTAGATTGTATTTGAATAGCAGAAAGTAGTCAGTGACTAGTCACTTCCTGGCACATATTCAGTCATCAGCACTTGCCAATTGTTACTTTCTATAAGATTTGGTACTGATTTTAAATGTTTACATAAGACCTTTAGTGACTGTGGCCCTGCCATTCACTATTATTTCTACTTAACTGCAGAAAAAGATTTCAGGAGGGGAGTATTATCAGAATTTTTATTATGCAGAGATCACTTATTCACAATGTAGTTAGAAAAATGAACACATCCCTCAGAGCCATTTCAAACCTGCAGTTAATTCAGCTTTTGTTTGATAAGTACAGTAATAGTAAAAAAAATGAAAGCAAGGTCAAAGTCATAATTTTTCCAATACTATACATTGAAATATCTAGATAACACCAGGGCTCGTACACATGGACTGACATTTGTGTTAGTGACAGTCTTAGAAAATAAATATCTTGCTCCTACCCTTAGTGCCTCTAAAACCTGTTTTATTATGACCATTACTGAGGAAACAAAGTTGATCTTTATGGCCAAGTTCCATCAAACCTTATATACCCTTTACTGCTCCTTTAATGATATTCAAAGGCTGCTTCTTTCGCCTGTTTTTTAAACTGAAATATAAAGAAATGTCACATTCTCAAGTCTCTTGTTGCTTGCAGACTTTGGCATCTTGGAAAATATAACTACAGCTATCAACCATAGCTCTGACTGTATTTGAAAACTTTCCTGCCCCTAGCTAAGTCGGGAGAGGGTGTCACCTAATGTGGCATCGCCTTTTTTTGTTCTTCCAAACACTTGTGCCAGCCCTCTATCAAAGAGAAGGTGAGGACCTGACATGTCTAATAGGAAAAGATACCCTTGGATACAAACTGGATTTGAATTACACTGCAGTTCTATTGTTCTGACACAGTGTGATGGGGTGCACTCACTTTTGTGCGACTTCTGTCAGTCGGGTGTGCACCTGCCCTCTCTTTCTGCTCACAACTCCTATGCCAGTTGCTAACCTTGTCAGGCAACTCTTCAGTGGCTCAACCCTCTAGCTAAATGACAAATGTCTAGTCTAAACAAGACCCATAAAGGTGTAAAAAGTCCAACAGAGCCTCTCCCTGCTGAGCCCTTGTTACCATCTTTAGTCCTGTCTCTGGGCTCAAGTCTCAGCCCCTTCTGGGCTAGCTTTAAGTCTGTCTGCCTTGCTAGAGCACTGCCCCCTGGGCTTTCCTCCCTAGAGATTCTTTAAGTCCTGCCTTCACTTGGGCCTCTAAACAAGTCTTATTCCCTTCTTGGGACTTAACCCACCCTGCCAGTGGCTGGAGGGACATGAGCCTACCCAGTATTCTGGGTCCCCACCCAGGGACCCTACAAAATATTTGCCTGTGCTGCTTCTAGTCTAGATGCAATAAATCGATTCCCCGAGCGCTCTCCCTGTTGACTCCGGAACTCCACCGCCACGAGAGGTGCAGGTGAAGTTGACGGGGGGTTGGGTGTGCGTGGCAGCAGTCGACTCAGTGCCATGAAGATGCCGTGGTAAGTCGACCTAAATACGTCGGTTTCAGCTATGCTATTTGCGTTACTGAAGTTGCGTATCTTAGGTCGATCCCTGCTGCAATGTAGACCTGGGCTTAGATATAAAACATCTGCTTGAGAAGTACAAAAGGATTATAAATAGAATTCATTAAGCTAAAAATTGTCTTTTAAAAACTTATTTCTTCTATTGTTTTATTCCCCTCCTCCCCTTCCATTTTTGATCCATTCTACCCATTTCTATCATTTTCCCTTTTGGTATTTTTCCCTCTAAAAACCAACATCTTTCCGTCCTTCCCATTCATCCCATCCTCTTCTCCACACTCTTGCTCTTTCCTACTTCACACTCTTCCTTTTTGCTCCCTTCTTCTTCTGTCCCATTAGCTCCCAGGTTCTCTCTCATTCTAATAAGGGGAAAAAAAGAAAATCTTCTTTAGTCCTATTTTAGGGGGGGTGGGAAGGTTTAAACACATTTCTTTATAGAGAATCAATTTGACTCAGAAGTATTAAAACAATTGATTTATTTGTAGTTTTATTAGTCTTTACTGTATACGGTTTCTAAATTGAATACAAAATTTTAAAAAATCCAGTAGCTTCTTCTCCTGGAGCAGTTCTCAATAACAATTCTAGTGATTGCTCCCATAAGAACTAGCTACTTTAAATACAGGCCCTTTGTTGAAAACTCTCTGCTTGCCTCCAGGCCCTGGATCGTGTTCAGCTCTTTGTTGTAAGAGGCAGTTAGATGCCAAAGAGAATTTTGAGATCAGCCAGGGTGAGTTTGGTGACAGAGTCTCCTGTGCCCGACAGCACTTGTTGAGCCAGATCTTTCTTCTTGGTTTGGAGCTGTGAGATCTTTTCTTCCACTGTCTCCTCACAGACAAACCTAAAACCCAAAGCACCACATCATCCTAATTTCTAGAAACATCAGCATTTCAAGCTTCCACCCCCTTGCAACTTCCAGTGACACACCTTGTTTCCAAGAAAAGAGAAAATCATTTTTATAGCACTTCTCATCCAACATCAGATTCACACTGCAGCCACCACTATTTATCCTACTAAATGTTTATAGGTTTGTAATTTGAAACTTAATTTTTTAATTATAAGGAAAGAAATCTGAGTCCCTGACCAATCCCTCCTTGAATCATGGTTCTTATTGATATTAAGGGTTTCCAAAAGCAAAGGGACACATTTGGAATCAAGAGTTTGAAGACCATATTACACATATGGAACTATATTTGTTTGTCCTTATAATGAGTGTCTTGATGAAAGCAAATGGGCTGGTGGCTGAACTGCACTCAGCAATGGAGAGAGACCCATAGAGACATTAAAGGAGAAGAGCAGGATTGGGCTTTGACTTGTTGAAAATCAATTTCAGATCAGCAATCAGGAGGCAAATTCCAGAAACATTCATTTGACGCGGCCTCTGTATCCCGTGCACCGCCCTGAAGTTCAGAAACCAACATCAAAGCAAGCCCATGTCACCCCTCGTCGAAGCCCAGACTTTATAAGGCTGTTGGCTGTCATGTTCACTGCTAACTCAGGAGTTTAGAACAGCTGACCCTGACCTGTGTATCACCACGTCATTCTTCTGCCCCACTCGGTATATGCGGTCACATGCCTGGTCTTCAAGTGCAGGATTCCTGCAAGGTAAGAAAACTGCTCAGAGAGTCTAGTGGCTTATTAATCTTAGAAACAATGAAGACACATCCTTATCCTCAGCTCATGTGTGCTTTATGTCCATTATGCTGCTTATTCCCGCTATACAAGAAACCTGACCTCTTCCCAAACTCCCTTGCTGTTCTGAATACCAGACAAGGCACCGCAAATCAGATTCTCCCTACGTCCCTGCTGAAGGTCTACCACCTTCCCCACTGCTGCTTGCATTACACAAAGGAATTGCTATACCAGAAAGCAGACCAGTGGCCCATCTAGTTTAGTTTTTCAGTCTGACCATGGCCAGTACCAAGTGCTTCAAAAGAAGGTGCAAGAAACTGCATAAGAATAAGCCTGGTTATAAATTTCTAAACCTTTTTTTAAATACAAAAGGGGACAATTTTTTCAATAATATTTTAATGAAAAACATATCCCCCTGTTAGACCAACCATAGTGCACAGTTAAAGTATAACGTGCCCATGACAGAAATGTCTTCCTTACCCTTATTGCTTGTAGTTGGCTTATATTCTGAAGACTAAGATTTTTTTGTTTGTTTTTTTAAATCTAGCTAATACAACTGTGGATGCTGTAATTATCCACATAAATTATCCACATAAATGTCAAACATTTTGGAATCCTACTTAGTTCTTACCTCAACATCTAGTGGCAAAGAGTTCCAGAGGTTAATTGTACATTGGTAAAAA
Organism: Sternotherus odoratus; assembly: GCA_032164245.1. Taxonomy (NCBI): domain Eukaryota; kingdom Metazoa; phylum Chordata; order Testudines; family Kinosternidae; genus Sternotherus; species Sternotherus odoratus. The sequence continues at coordinate 132,466,708 of JAVMKO010000001.1, read as the reverse complement.
ATAAGTACTTCTGTTTATCAATTTTAAATTTGAGGTCTTTCAATTGCACTGACTGCTCTTTTGTTCTTGTATTATGAGAGGGTAAAATGGGACAGGCTGATTTACCTTCTCTGTACCATTCTTTGTTTTGTTTCTCTCTACTGCATTCACTCTCATTCTTCTCTCTAAACTGAAGAGTGCAAATCCTTCCAGTCTCTCCCCACACAGGATTTTCTCTAAGCCTCTAATCATTTTCTCTCTAGGCATCTACAAGACCGTCATCATCATCCTATATAATAAAAGGCTAGGGAAGTTTGTGTGAAGCCGTCATGCGCAGTAGAGACGGCCCAGACGAATGGCATGCTGGGAGGTGTAGTTCGACAGCACAACATGGCCACCGTGCGTGCACCGCCGAGAGGGCAGCTGGGTCTGGATCAGGGGCCTAGGGCAGGAGGGTGGCTGGACGCAGGAGGCACAGGCAGGGGGCTCTGGCCGGGCGGGGTGCGGGAAGGGAGTGCTGGGCCGGCAGGGCGGAGGCGCCCGGGCACGGCCAGAGCCCCCTGCCTGTGCCTCCTGCGTCCAGCCACCCTCCTGCCCTAGGCCCCTGGGGGGGATGGGAGGGAGCGGGCTGGGCTGTCAGGTGCATGCCGAGGGCTTGAGGGGCCGTTGGAGTGGGGGAGGGGGAGAGAGCTGAGCGAGCGGGGGGGGAGAGAACTGAGCGAGTGGGGGGGCCGCGAGCCGTTACTGTTGGCCCGTGTACACGGGCTTTTACACTAGTAGTCTATAAAAACTCTCTCTGAAACCCATCTATTTCTTCTCTATCCCCCACACCGTCCCACCCCCTTTTTTTGAGATGGGATGGCCAGAACAGTCTTCCAGAGGAAGTGTACCACTGACTTACATAACAGAACGTTAATATTCCTTGGGTTGCTCTGCTTTATACTCCTTTTACATCCTAACATTTAGCTGCATACTTCCATTAGATGTCACTGTGGCAAGCTTAGTTCTTTCTCCCCCAAGCAGTTAGTAACTTTGGAACCCTGCAACAAGTCTGAGTTGTTCAAATTACTGGTACCAATGGACGTTACCTCGCACTTGTCAATATTAATTTTCATCTCTCATTGAGTTACCATTCACTTCACTTTGGTAGATCTCTTCAAAGTTCCTAAAAAGTCTTCTCTAGTCCTAGGCAAGAGTCGTCTCTTAGGTATTTGTACAGCACCTAGCACAATGGGGCCCTGAGTCATGACTGGGGCTTTGGGGCACTCCCATAATACAAACAATAACTCTACTAAAACTTAGAATGATTGCTGCCCTATAGTCCTGCAATATAAGCAGCTGACTTATATGAAAGATGGTATCTTTCAGCTAGTAGCTCCAACACGCCAGTCTCACAGTCCTACAGAGCTCTTGGAGGTATGCTCTCCAGTCATGGTGATTAAATCTATCACTTACCAATTTGTTCCAAAACAAGCCCCCCAGCCGCAGATATTTTTATTTTCAGAACGGATTACTTCTGGGACAGGCACCTCTCTAATCGCTTCATGGTAAAGACTAAGCATTTATCCTCTGTGCTGTTCTTAGCCACTTGAATAGTTTGTTTTAGTGGAGCTTTGCTGCCATTTTTCACAGTACAGTAAAACCTCCATTTAACGGACTAATTCGGGCGAGGGGGTGTCCGTTAAATCAAAAAGTCTGTTATTTAATAAAAAAAAACGAGCTGTCGGAGCAGCAGCCCACCCGTTGCTGGGACCCGAGCGGCAGCCGGGAACCGTCAGCCAGCCCGCCTGCTTGCGGGACTCGGGCGGGAGACGGCAGCCAGCCCGTGAGAAATGGATTTCAGATGCATCAGACTTGCTCAGAAATTTTGTCCGTTGCATCAGAAGTCCGTTAAATCGAGGTCCGTTAAATCGAGGGTTTACTGTAGTGGGTGTCAGACTGGGTCAGGAGTTGAATTGCTTTTGAAAGTTTCATTTTAAAAACATTTTGCCTTGACAGGCAAGTCATTTCAGGGATGGAAAAGTAGGACCATGTGTTTTATCATTCAACCAGATACACCCTTCTCTCATGCAGTTTGTAAGCACTCATGTTACCCATGCTGAAGTAAAGAGCCAGTCTGCCCACAAAGTTATCATCTCACTTTACCAGTGCATGTCAAGAAGGAAGAGGTGGTTTCCTCCTATTAAGTTAAGGCCAACACCTCCAGCCAGGAGAGAGATCAACATCACCTTCAACAAAGAACAATAAGACAGAAAGACAGGTTACTTTCATAGATTCATCTATTCCAAGGCCAGAAGGGAACACTGTGATCATCTAGTCCAGGGGTCGGGAACCTTTTTGGCTCAGAGAGCCATATAGTAGCCCCCCCCCGCCGCCGCGCTCTCCTTCCCCCCCCCGCCGCCGCGCTCTCCTTCCCCCCCCGCCACCGCCGCCGCGCTCTCCTTCCCCCCCGCCACCGCCGCCGCGCTCTCCTTCCCCCCCCGCCACCGCCGCCGCGCTCTCCTTCCCCCCCCGCCACCGCCGCCGCGCTCTCCTTCCCCCCGCCGCCACCGCCGCCGCGCTCTCCTTCCCCCCGCCGCCACCGCCGCCGCGCTCTCCTTCCCCCCGCCGCCACCGCCGCCGCGCTCTCCTTCCCCCCCCCGCGCTCTCCTTCCCCCCCCCGCCGCCACCGCCGCCGCGCTCTCCTTCCCCCCCCCCGCGCTCTCCTTCCCCCCCCCGCCGCCACCGCCGCCGCGCTCTCCTTCCCCCCCCGCCGCCACCGCCGCCGCGCTCTCCTTCCCCCCCCGCCGCCACCGCCGCCGCGCTCTCCTTCCCCCCCCGCCGCCACCGCCGCCGCGCTCTCCTTCCCCCCCCCCGCCGCCACCGCCGCCGCGCTCTCCTTCCCCCCCCCGCCGCCACCGCCGCCGCGCTCTCCTTCCCCCCCCCCGCCGCCTCCGCCGCCGCGCTCTCCTTCCCCCCCGCCGCCGCGCTCTCCTTCCCGCCCCCCCAACTGACCCACCCAGCCCGGCCTCCCCCCAACGCCCGCCGGCAAACGGCTCCCAGCCCAGCCTCCCCCCAACGCCCGCCGGCAAACGGCTCCCAGCCCAGCCTCCCCCCAACGCCCGCCGGCAAACGGCTCCCAGCCCAGCCTCCCCCCAACGCCCGCCGGCAAACGGCTCCCAGCCCAGCCTCCCCCCAACGCCCGCCGGCAAACGGCTCCCAGCCCAGCCTCCCCCCAACGCCCGCCGGCAAACGGCTCCCAGCCCAGCCTCCCCCCAACGCCCGCCGGCAAACGGCTCCCAGCCCAGCCTCCCCCCAACGCCCGCCGGCAAACGGCTCCCAGCCCAGCCTCCCCCCAACGCCCGCCGGCAAACGGCTCCCAGCCCAGCCTCCCCCCAACGCCCGCCGGCAAACGGCTCCCAGCCCAGCCTCCCCCCAACGCCCGCCGGCAAACGGCTCCCAGCCCAGCCTCCCCCCAACGCCCGCCGGCAAACGGCTCCCAGCCCAGCCTCCCCCCAACGCCCGCCGGCAAACGGCTCCCAGCCCAGCCTCCCCCCAACGCCCGCCGGCAAACGGCTCCCAGCCCAGCCTCCCCCCAACGCCCGCCGGCAAACGGCTCCCAGCCCAGCCTCCCCCCAACGCCCGCCGGCAAACGGCTCCCAGCCCAGCCTCCCCCCAACGCCCGCCGGCAAACGGCTCCCAGCCCAGCCTCCCCCCAACGCCCGCCGGCAAACGGCTCCCAGCCCAGCCTCCCCCCAACGCCCGCCGGCAAACGGCTCCCAGCCCAGCCTCCCCCCAACGCCCGCCGGCAAACGGCTCCCAGCCCAGCCTCCCCCCAACGCCCGCCGGCAAACGGCTCCCAGCCCAGCCTCCCCCCAACGCCCGCCGGCAAACGGCTCCCAGCCCAGCCTCCCCCCAACGCCCGCCGGCAAACGGCTCCCAGCCCAGCCTCCCCCCAACGCCCGCCGGCAAACGGCTCCCAGCCCAGCCTCCCCCCAACGCCCGCCGGCAAACGGCTCCCAGCCCAGCCTCCCCCCAACGCCCCTTTGCTAACGGCTCCCCCCCGTGCTTACTTTTTCGCTGGGTCACGCTGCTGTGACCCAACTCCAGCGAGGGAAGGAGAGGAGCGACACGCCCCCCAGCCTCGCTTTCAGAGCCGCGCCACACCGCCCCGCCCCCCAGCCTCGCTTTCAGAGCCGCGCCACACCGCCTCCCCCGCCTTGCTTTCAGAGCCGCGCCACACCGCCTCCCCCGCCCCCCAGCCGTCACAGCAGCACCGCGAGCCAGATGACAGGCTCAAAAGAGCCACATCTGGCTCGCGAGCCATGGGTTCCCGACCCCTGATCTAGTCTGACCTCCTGTATAACACAGGCCATTGAACCTCCCCAAAATAATTCCTAGAGCAGATCTTTAAGAAAAACACCCAATCTTGATTTTAAAATGGTCAGTGATGGAGAATCCACCACAACCCTTTGTAAATTGTTCCAATAGTTAATTACTCTCACTGTTCAAAATGTACATCTTATTTCCAGTCTGGATTTGTCTAGCTTCAGCTTCCAGCCAAAGGATCCTGTTATACCTTTCTCTGCTAGATTGAAGGGTCCATTATTAAATATTTGTTACTCATATAGATACTAATACAATATAATCAAGTCATCCCTTAACCTTCTTTTTGTTAAACTAAATTAAATAGATTGACCTCTTTGAGTCTATCACTATAAGGCATGTTTTCTAATTCTTCAATACTTTTGTGGCTCTTCTCTGAACCCTCTCCAACTTATCAACTTCCTTCTTGAATTGTGGGCAATAGAGCTGGTACAGTATTCCACCAGTGGTGGCACCAGTGTAAATAAAGAAGTAAAATAATCTCACTGCTTTAAGGGGACCATTCACAAACAAGCTAATGCCCCCATTTAATCTAGATTTAGGTCCAAAACAAAAATTACAGCTGTCTTGCCTGTTTGTATATTTAGTGCAGCAGAAATTGGATTGACAACCCTGGAGACTGAACCTATCTGCAAAACTGTACAGCCTGGAGAGCAGTGGGGCAGGCTTCCCCCAGGCATCACTATATTTCTCCTTCCTGGGAGGGATGACTTCTAAGTGTAAAGGAAGTTCAGTTACCATCCATTTTGTGAGTTTGGGCAACGTGGATCTCCTGTGCACTAGGAAATGGATCAATACCTCCTCTAGCTCATCTCACTGAGGACATGAACAGTCAACAGATGGTAGATATCAAGAGATGACCGCTACATTGGGGGCCCTAATAACTGCTTGTTTGAGGGAAGCTGGTGTCCTGCACTGCTTTAACTCCACCACCACAGGGGCCCCGGTGCCTTTGAGGTTACAACCTTCAAGGAGCGAAGATTCATTTTGCAGGAACCAGCCTGTGGCTCTCCCAAACCTCCAGAGCTGCTCCCATTTACTGACATCTGGCTTTTACAGCTACACCCTCCCACCATGAACACACATCTTGATGCCGGATATAGAATCTGGCCCAGCAAACCCAATCATAAAGAAAAGTAACTACCCCCAGCTATTAATAGCTACATTGAACACAGCTTTCCTGATCCCAGTTCATACCCGAGGCCCTTTGGGATTGTTATTGAACTCTTCCACCAAATCCATCCTTTGCTTAGGATTGACAGAGCCATCCACCGTAGCATACTTCAGCCCTTGACGCTCGAGGTGCACTGCCACAATCTTCAGCATGCTAGTCCACTGAGACACAATGACACTGAAGAGACACAACAAAGTCCAAAACAAGCATCAGGTATACTGTAACAAGCCTACTATGGTAGTGAATTACATCTGTTTAACTTCTCTATCTTCAGGTTTAACACTGATGACCATCACCATAGCATGTGAGTGCTTCCCACCAAAATCAACAGCAAAGTCCTTAGAGGGACTTCATGGAATCTAGCTCTCTTTCCTTTCTGGGGTCAAAACTCTGCTTTAGGTAGGTCAGGTTTTTGGATATGATTTGTTTGGGGGGAGGGGGCAGATTTAATGGTAGAAAGGTGCTTGTTGCATGTCATTCTTATGCTGAAAAGACCTTTTTGAAGGTGGCTTTGCAGTGTTCCCTACAAGACAAACACACTCTGATTCACCTGATCTCATTGGGAAACGTATCCGATAAGTGGCTTACATTCAAGATGGAGATGAGGTATCTAAGCAGTGACTACCCCTGTGCATTCTAGACATCCAGAACTGTATTATCAGACCTAGCAGACACTTGATTGGCATGTGCAATTCCAGCAGCTGTGCCTGGAAGTCAGGTAAGCACATGGGCATACGCAAATCAATTTCTTCCTCATACATCTGAATGTGCTTTTTGCACACAAATGGTCAAAAATCAGGCACCAGTTTCCAGCTGGTGAGATAGTGACTATTCCTCTTTACTAACAACCTGAACAAAGAGCAAGGGGTGACTAAATGGCAACCTCACCTCCGGCAAATGGCCATTTGACCACAGTGTGTTTATTCTGAGGCAGAAAGACTAAGCAAGCTGTTTCTCACTGCAGTCAGAGATCCTTCCACAAGACTATTCTGACACAGTTGGGAGATTTCCTCCCAGCCTGCACCAAACATTAATGGTCCTGCAACAGTCCATTGCAGGGTTTCTCCAGTATTTTCAAATGTGCAACCCTTTTAATAGGATGCCCAAATCCTGCATTTAGATATTTATAGTAGCTCTTCGGAGCACCAGCCAGGTATTAAGAAGCACAGGTGCTAATCTCAGCATATGAATACATATTTCTGAAGAATGGTTATGATTGCGCCTAAATTCTATTCTAATCAGGTTCTTAGGAGGAACACACCACTGTTGGATCTGAACATCTACATGCACCACTTAGGGGTTAAACTGAACTAATCTTCTCTTCTCCCACCCATACTCTTTGGCACTCCATGTAATAAAGAAAATTATCTCCCACAAGTTATAGATCAGGGAGCTCCTCCCTCCCTCCCTGAGGTCTCTCTTGAGAAAGAGATTGTGCGCTGCCCCGTGTCAGTCTTAAGTCCTCTGACACACCCAGACCTCCTTGCCTCGTGTCCTAAAGTTCCCATCTCCAAGTTCTCATGTCCTAAAGTTCACCATTTCCCAAAGTGAGATACAGGTCTCCCTGGGAGGTGAGAAGGACTGGCTGGAAGGCCAGGGAAGGACTTACACATTAAGATTTGTAGCAGTTCAGCTACACCGCGAAGCTGAAGTGGGGTGGGATTATTTTCATTTTCCTGAAGTTGGGCTCAGCTTTCAAAAGTTTGGAAAATGCTGACAAACACAGATTCACCCCACTCCATGATTTTTTAATTTTTATAAGCATCTTCTCCCAGATACTTTGGTATGACCAAAATAATTTGATTATACCCAGGAGAATATTGCCCACCTGTTTTTCAGATCACCTCAAAGACTCTCCACATGCTTTAGCCCTGAATCCACATCCACCTAGCTCCCCAAAGTCTCCTCTCCTTCAAATCTCTTTGGCTTCCTGCGTGCTTTCACACATGGCCAACAGTTTGAAATGTTGCGATACTGCGGACGTTTCACTTTTCGAGGGGTTTTTCTATCTGATTATCTTGCCCATTCTTCCCCTGCACCCCAGAAAGAGAGGCATTACCACACTTACCTCTTCTGGGATTTCGAGTGACATTGGATAGTCTTCAGTTCAGCCAAGAGATGCGATAGCTGCAGGAAAAGAAGTCGGTCTACTTACTGTGGAGCCAGAGGGCAGCCTGCACTTTACCACGGGATACACAGAAAAGGCTGAATCCAGACTTAAGTGAGGTTCCCCACTTGGCTACCTGAGGTAGCTACAAAGGATGTTAACTGATGTTTTGTAAACCTGATTTTCCCTTCATGAACAAATTTAAAGTTATTTTAAAGAGTTAGTATCCCACAGACACTTGATTTGGGTAAGTCAGTGGCTCTCACCCTTTCCAGACTACTGTATCCCTTTCAGGAGTCTGGTTTATCTTGTGTACCTCAACTTTCATCTCACTTTAAAACTACTTGCTTAAAAAAATCAGACATAAAAACAAGTGTCACACCACTTACTGAAAAATTGCTCACTTTCTCATTTTTACCATGTAATTATAAAGTAAGTCAATTGGAATATAAATATTGTACTTACATTTCAGTTTGTAGTAGAGCAGTATAAACAAGTCATTGTCTGCATGAAATTTTAGTTCGTACTTATTTTGTTGGTGCTTTTTATTTGCCTAGTTTTACAACAGGCTACATATCTAGATGAGTTGATGTACCCCCTGGAAGACTTTGATCTCCTGGGAATACCAGGTGCTGTAGGCTTAACATGGGTGTGGGGCTAGCAACTCCACCCCGTAAGGGAACCAATTGCTACTGAAACACCAACACCAGTTGGTGGCCCATACCCCGGCTGGGGGGTGACGGGCAAAGAGAGAGAGAGAGAACAGTAATATGATCACAAGACATGGAAATCATAAATCAAGAGTTACAAATATGTTTTGTAGGAATCAAACTTCCCATGTGAATCCAGGCTAGTACTGCTCCCTTTCTCCCACCCGTTATCTAAAGGTTTTAGGGACCACTTTGCTGCCACCTCCCTTCCTCTACTTAGAAGTTCTGTACTGTTTCAAGGGTCTAATGTTTGAGATGGGCATTGAGATTTTACCAGTATGGTAGATCCTGTGTGTCTTGGTGGTTTTGTTGCATACTCTTTTCTTATAGCCTCCTATGCAGTTTGAAAAGGTTGGAATCTCCCTGAAATAGGTTCATCTGCACATCCATCTACCCATGCCCAAACTGCTGACCCACCCATCTAGGCAACTATAAACATCATGCTACCAAAATTCACTTAAAACAAATATATGTCCTCCCAAGATATGTGATGGAACCACGGCCAGCATACTTTGGTGCTTTCTCTGGTGATTTCAAAGAGATCCATGCTGAAAGCCTTGCCACTGAGATAGACAGTAGACTTTGGGTCAGGACTTTGGAGTTCAGACAAAGTCAAAGCATTAAGGTGTTCTTCCAAGGAGAGGGAAAGGCCTTCACTGTTCAAGTTAGCTTGGTCCAGGGCCTGCAAAAGAGTGAATAAGCAGATAGAATACGGAATGAGAGCCACATGCACAGCAGCAGCTAGTAACAGAAAGCATCATCTGTCAGCTATTAACACAACTTCTTGAGCTTGCCACAGGGACCATTCTCCTCCGTGGGTTACACCCACAAGATGGAGCTGCTTCTTATAATCAGGAGATAAAGCCAGGCTCGGTCTCCAAATCACAGTTGAAACACAGTTTAGAGGGTGGTGAAGCACAATCTATAGCACTTCACCTCTGAAGCCTCCCTATAAGATGGGTAAGCTTTAGCCCCATTTTACAGATGGGGAAATTGAGGTAGAAGAGAAAACTTGTCCAATGCTCAGGGGGTTGGTGTTGGACCTGGGAATGGAACTCATAAGCGTGACCTATAGAGCTTTACCATGTGACCTGTGCCTGCCACTTTTATCTTAAATCTGAAAGACCAGAACCACAAGAAATTGTGGCCTAACATGAAAGATGCTGCAATCCGCTCCATATTATACAAGTCAGGTGCAGCGCCTGGCCTCTTGGCAAGTTGCTCACTTGTGGAGGCCACATCTGCAATGTTCAGTGCCTAACCAGCACTTTGATGCTACCTATTGCAGACCCGTTCATTCTTTAGTACCAGGAATTTCTAAAACAATGCCCCCCATACATTTAGCCTACATGTCAGTACCAGAAGGCGCACACGTCCCCACCAGTTCAAGGTCTGTGGCATTCATAAGCATGACACTTCAGTAAGTGACCAAGGTAGTAGTAGGGGTCAGCAAATAAAAGATCATGTCGTGGATTGGGCAATATGACTTGTAATATGATTCTGGTAAAACTGCTTCTACAGTGCAGCGTTCAGCCCTCAACACAAGAAAGAGACTAACTCAGGTAGATTCAGAGAAGAAAACAAAATTGCTAGCTTAAGGAAAAAATGTAGTAGCCAACTAAACTGGCTAAAACTAGGAGAGAAGAGAGGACACAACAGTCAACAAATATTTGCCAAAGTAAGCACCAAGGATGGAGGAGAATTTACCATTTACTTACCGATAAACTAACCACTGAAATACAGCCACCTCTGGGTTGACAGCAACACAACAACATTTTAAGCTAGCACCTGGCAAATAATGTGGCCAATTAAAATGAGAGGAAAATATGTAATTTGGGCAGGATGCCGGCACTAAGGCCCTCAGCCCAACCATGATGGAGAACTGCGCTGACTTCAGAGGGAAGAATCCCCTCAAACGAGTTACCAACATAAACATCCTCCAGTACCTGCGAGTTCTTTGAAAGTTCCATTTAAAGAATTAGAGATCTGGCTATACCTGTCAGAACTGCTCTGTGCTCTAATCAAGTGCTTCTAAAATTATTCATTCTATACACCACATTAATCACGGTACAAGACTGCACGGTTACCACTTTTAGTAAGGAAAGATGGCAGCAGCACTGGCGGAGTCTCAACAACATGGACAAGACGTGGACAGTACTTGAGACGCGAGAGTCACTCTGGGAATCCTTTTGACTGGCTCCAAATTCTTGTACTACTATTAGGAAGGAAGACAATACAGAAAGCATTCAGAGGCATATCTGCACAGCAGCTCTATCAGTCAGTCACATTTCAACAAGAGGAAATGAAAAGTAACAGCAGTTCAGCACGAAACTTGTGTTTTGCTGGGCTTGGTATGTTCCTACACAAGACACCAAGAAGCAAGAGATTATATAAATTATGCGAAACCTTTTGTATTCCTGTTAAAAGTTTCATTAATCCTTGTAGAGCGCACATATACCCATTTCAAAGAGGGGGAAACTGAGGCTCAAAGAAGTTAAGCGACTTGCCCAACACCACATAGTGTGAACAGGACTTGGGAGTCCTGAATGAGTCTCTTGTGAGCAATGTAGTCTAGTTGTTAGAACAACACCCACTGCCACACTCATACTTTGTTGTAACTTGCACCATGCCTCCCTCTCTTACCCAGAGCAAAACAGATATGCAGAGTACAGAGCCCTATCCCTTAAAGGTGAGCCTGGCAACAGCACTGCCAGAAAAAGGCTTTGCAGACACACACCAAACCTTCCCCTTGCATTTTCTACAGCAACACTCTTCACAAGGGCAGCAGGCAAGCGGTTTTCCAAAGACGAGCTCCAAGGTGCTGAGAACTCAGGACATAACTCCTACTCTCTGCTCCCTCTTAATTTTAAGGGAGAATTTCCTCATAATTTAAAAAACCCATTCCCCACAGAATATTTCTACAGTCTTTCTCTAACCTTTATCAAATGGGTTTGCACCAGAATACTCTCTGCAATGACTCTTCTGTTCTTCTTGTCTCTTTAGGTAGGACTGTAGTGTTGACCTGGCAAAAATGAAAGAGACATCAGGGATACACGAGGGAGAAATTAGAGACAAATATTTAGACACAGCCTGTGTCCCACGAACAGTTTACAACCTAAGCCAGTGGTCCCCAAACTTTTTACCTCATGCCCCGCCACACACACCCATGTCCATGGCCCCCTCTGCTGGGCTGGGCACAGGGTTGTGGTTCTAGGAGGGGGGAATGAAGACAGGGATAAGAGGATGAGGCTGGGACTACAGCTGAGGGGGGTGGGTCAAGGCCAGGAGCTGACAGCCATGGCCAGGGGGTGCTCCTTCCCTGCCCCCTGTGGAGGCTGGCCCAGGCCCCAGCCGCACCCCCCTGTGGGCGATGCCCCACAGTTTGGGGACCCCTGATCTAAGAACTGGAGTGAGGAAGGAGAAACAAGATGAGCTTCACCAGCAAGCAAATTAGCATGTCTCTAGTTAACGCTGTTATTTTGGGATTCACCTTCAAGGGAATTTCCTGTGTCAGGGTCTCAGACAAACAGGTCAGGCTGGAATGGAGATCTACTTTTTAAAGCACAGGAGGAAGAATTCTCCCCATCAAAAAATACCCAAATAACCTCATTTTCCTAGGAACGCAAGGCCCAACAGATAATGTTCTGTGCAAAATACGAGTGAAACATCTGGTGAAAAATACTTCGCTGGAGGGAAAAACCTGGAAGGTGGTGATGCTGAAAGAGAGGTAGGGGCAATAGTGGGCAGCAAGTTAGGAACTGGTTTGTGCCAATGCAATTTTGGGTTGTGTACACAGAAGCATGGAGGAGAAATGCTCTTCTGTATATAGTTCTTTGGTGCAACAGCATCTGGATACTGCATCCAAGGTAAAGAGTGTCGGGGGTTGGAGGGACTGACTTTACCCAGATTTTTAAATCTTTATAGCTTGGGTAAATAACAAGCCCAGGGAGCTAGAGCATAATCGTCAACTATCTGATGAGTATAAAGACTGTAGACAGAGAAAAATTAGCCTTGTGGAGACACAGACTCTTTGGAGGCTTGTGGAGGTGTTACAAGGTTGAAGTCTTCCAAAACAGGTGAGATCATGGAGGACATCCAGATAATTAGTAAGGGTCTGGGAGAGAGGGACTGAAGAAGACTAGGATGTTACCTGCAGAGTTGTGGAAGTCAAAGAGGCTTGTCTACATTATCTTCTTCTGGGAAACTGTGACAGTCTGTACCCTTATGCTCACCACTTTTACAAAACTATGATAAATCTTGGACAAAGTATGCCCTGTGAGGCTGAACATTACTGCTCTGGTAAAATATACATAGAAATATTGTATGTAAATTTATAATATTCTACTGCATGACTTTACTGAGACATGTTCCAAGTTTAGGGAAACCGCTTCAAACTAGTTCCCCAGAGACAAAGGCTGGCCAGCACAATCAGGTGTCAGCATAATCAAATGCACTATCACTTGATTAAGTGACTGTTCATTGGCAGAAAGAAGGGTGTGAGTAAGAAGTTTACCTCTTGGCAATGAAGCAGCTGGGGATTCCATAGAAACAGTTTAAAGATGAGGAAAAAAGTTATAAAAACGAACAACAGAAGCCCCAAATCACCTCTCTCCCCTCATCAACTATGTTTGAAAGGCAAAAGAAGCATAATTGAACTGGGAAAAGGGTCCTGGCTAGAGGTATCTAACCAGAATGCTGACTGCATGTTGTAAGAGACACCTTTTGCTTTAAATTCATTTAGCTTGTTAGGTTAGGTACTTTATTAGCTTGCATTTAACCTTTTATTTCTTTGTTACCCATTCTCACTTGTATGCCTCATTATTTGCAATCACTTAAAGTCTATCTTTCATTAGTTAGTAAACTTGTTTATATATATAAACCCTTTGTGTTTGGACTGAAGAGTTTGGGAAACTCCATTTGAGATAACAAAGTATTTGCATATTATTTTCTATGAATGAAATGATGAACTTTATATGAGCTTATATTGTCCAGAAGGAAAGAGCAGGGCAGTGCAACACACATGTGTGGGGACAAGTCTGGGATCAGGAATTTTCTGGTGTCACTCTGCAATACAGTTAAGGAGTGGCTGGCTGGGAGCACTCATATAACTCAGCTGGGAATGGCTTACATGCTAGAGGCTATGGGAGAGCCAGCCAGGACTGGCTGGTCTCACAGCAAAGCAGTGTAAAAGGCACCCCAGGCTGGAGAACTGAGGGGACACAGCTGTCTAAAAGTCCAGTACCCTGAGTAATGTCACAGAAATCTCTCACCATTTTACACTAACATTCAGGGTGGTAGTAGAAAGGGCACAGGCAGTCATAAGAGTTTTTAAATCACTGTATCATCGGGATCTGCTCCCAGCAGAGTTTAACAACATGGGGGTAAAAACACCAATAGTCTGTTCATACTAGTGATCCCACTGTTACAACAATGGTGGACCTGCAATGATGGGAGTGCAAAGGTAGGAGATGTCCAAAAAGCCTCTAGCATATACACAGCCAGAAATTATTTGGAAAGCAGAATTTGCCCAGCCAGTACATTGCTGGCTTAATAAGATTTCACTATAAGATGAAAACAAGAATTTTGAAAGGATGGGAAGTTACCATCATCCCTCCTTCTCAGACACTCGTACCTTGATCTTGCAAAGAGCACATTGTACACAGACTGCTCATCTTCTGAGAGTTTTAACCGGTGCAACTTAGTGTGTCGTTCAGGCAGAGATACCTGGAGAGATAAAACAGACTGCCATTTACTGTGTAAAGATTTCAGAAAGCACCATGATTGCTACTGATTCATAGAATCATAGCATTATAGAAGATTAGGGTTGGAAGAGACCTCAGGAGGTCATCTAGTCCAATCCCCTGCTCAAAGCAGAACCAACACCAACTAAATCATCCCAGCTGAGACTGTCACACCGGGCCTTAAAAACCTCCAAGGATGGAGATTCCATCACCGCCATAAGCAACCAATTCCAGGGCTTCACCACCCTTCTAGTGAAATAATATCCAAACTAGACCTCCCCAACTGCAACATGAAACCGTTGCTTCTTGTTCTGTCATCTGCCACCACTGAGAACAGCCGAGTTTCATCCTCTTTGGAACCCCCCCCTTCAGGTAGTTGAAGGCTGCTACCGGTATCAAATCCCCCCTTACTCTGCTCTTCTGCAGCTTCATTGAACCCAATGTCACCAAACAACGTATGCAAGACTCTGCTGTCTCGGAGATCAAGCAGGCTGTCGTTCCCCAGGCCAGATAGCCCAGAACTGCTGTGCAGGCAACACTGTCAGCTCCTTGGGAGGAAATCTTTCACACTGCTTTGGATAAAACACTGACGCTCCTTTGGCCTTCTACAGAGTAATGTTTCCCATGGTCTTCCCCACAACGTTCAAGAGTCAAGGAATAACAACAAGATGGCACCCATGAGCAGATGTGTAGTAGAGGCCGTGGATCACCAGGCCTAACAGGATGGTGCTATATTTTAAAATGGGTCAAGCACATCAGGTCCTAAATGGGTAGGATGTGATTTGGGGGGGGAGGGGGGGAGATGAGGTTTCTCATCTGATTTGAATCTTTGAAGAAGGATTTTTTTTTTTTTACTCAAGATTAAAGATACTAAGTCAGGGGTGGGCAAACGTTTTGGCCTGAGGACCACATCAGGGCTGCAAAATTGTATGGAGGGATGGGTAGGGAAGGCTGTGCCTCCGCAGACAGCCTGGCCTCACCCCCTATCTAGCCCCCTCCCATTTCCTGCCCCCCTTAGAATATCCAACTCGTCCAACCTCCTTCCCCCCCGCCGCTCCTTGTCCCTTGACTGCCCCCTCCAGAGACACCCCCCTGCCCCTAACCAGGGCACTGCCCACATGGTGGCGTAGATACAGGGGAAGGAGTACACCAGGGGAGCAGCCGAGGGCAGCCTCCCTGGCCGGGAGCTTAGAGGCCGGGGAGGACGGTCCCGCAGGCCAGATGTGGCCCCGGGGCCATAGTTTACCCACCCATGTACTAAGTCATGTAAAGCACTCCCTGGTGGCTCTGTATCTGCAGGTACAGTAACACCCCCAGGCTCCTCATCACAGCCACAGCAGCTAATAAGCAAGGCTGATAAGGAGAGAGGTAGTTTGGGAAGAGTTAAAGAAACAAACCACACAGAAGGAACATTTACCATGTCCATTGAAACTTAAAAATACTATTGGATAGGCATTCCTACAACCCCACATACAGGCATCCCCAGCCACTTTCCCTGCAGGTTTAACAGTTAAGAGTGAACACGCCTAACCTGAGGTGGGGTGATAGTTCTGGAAACAGATGCCAGAGAGATTACTGAATGTTTCTCACCTCAGGCAACAGTCCCACCTAACACCATTGCTGAAAATCCCTCCCGCAAGCCACATACTAGCATCGTGTAGTTCATCCCTCCAGATGCCAAGTTCCCAGACAGTCTTCATTTAAGAAATAGCTAGGTTAAGGGTGAACTCACAATTGCCAACCCCAAACATTCAAAAACTACAAGTCCAGCCACACCAAAATAAAGATATTAAAAAAGTAATGTTGAGTTCTTTTTATTAGCCTTCTGTTTTTCATCCCATAGGCTATACTTGCTTCACATTTTCATGCTTCTCTCTGCAATCATGAGGGCCAGAAACTTACTTATTTGAAATCAAAGCTGAAATTTTCATACAATATCATGATTCCAGGGGCTGGGTCTTTAGGAAAAACACTAAAAATCACAAACCTCAAAAATCACCAGAGTTGACAACACTCTGAGCTATAAAACGTTTAATTTGCTAATATATTGCATGAAAAGAAACCAGATACTTTCTTTGTTGGATGCAAGCAGTGGCATCCGATGAAGTGGGTATTAGCCCACTAAAGCTTACGCTTCAATACTTTAGTTAGTCTTTAAGGTGCCACAGGACTCTTTGTCACTTCTGCTATTCCAGACTAACATGGCTACCTCTCTGATTCCAGATACCTTCTATTTCTCTTTGAATATTGAGACTCACTACTGGGTTTCTCCTCTGCTCTACAGTCCCAAAGAGGATTGCACCTGCCAGTCACTGACCAGCGAGAAGGTGCTGCTGCAATTTGACCTAGCTTTTAGTCCAAGAGTTAGAGTGTGGCAGAGATCTCAGGAAATGGCACTCTTCTTTCTGTGCCAAACCTAATCATCCTAAAGCAATCATGGTGCAAACAGGGTGTTTACAGAGCTATTAAGCTCTGCTTGGTTAGCATTCAGGCTTGAAGGAAGTCAAATGCTCTGCTTATATCAGTCAATATTAAAAGGCAAAACAGGCAACTAAGCCTCAATTGCTACATGCTTACTAGGGCATGACTAATTTCTGAGGTTGAGAAAACAGCTACTTGGTACACCATTCACAATTAGATACTACAAGCTAACTGCACAACCTTTTTAGATGTAGCCTTTTCCAATTTTTTTTTATTTTATTTTTTTAAGAGTTCAGTATGCTGAGATACCCCAAATAATCCATTAGAGGAAACCAACTGCAATCTTAAATGATAAGTAGCCATGCAAGGGCATCTTTGGCATTTCGTTGCTGTTAAAATCCCAGTAGCAGGAATGGCTAGCCTGAATAAGATAAATTAGATACCTGATTATTTCTCTTCATAGACTATCCAGGCTCACCATTCTGACCTGGTCATTTGTTGGAGGTAAGAGTTCAGTTCACTGACTCTCTGCTCTGTAGAACATTTTAATTGACAAGAAGTTTAACTTCATTAGGAAAACAACACTATATAATAAGCTTTTTGTTCCATTCTGGCAAGCTGGGTTGCTTTCCCTGAAGAAGCCAAACCTCCTAGCTGGTGAATGACATGGTCTGGACTTGCATCCTAAACTGCAGAACAGAGGGAAAAACCAATCATAGAGTGACAAGCCTGTATTTGAGAGAAACGACCATCTGATTGCTACATGGAGGGCACAGCTCCCTTTCCCACCCCCAGAAGAGGAGAGAGGTCATTACCAGGGGCCTGCCAGTCGAGTCCAACTGGTCCTTGGTCCTCCGCAATAAGAGACTCCTGGTTAAGATACTCAATCTCTCTCCCCCTTTCTTTGTATTGTTATCTACCTGGTTCTTCCACAGCTTGAATTCATCGAAGGGAGAGCAACGCAGAAACCTACCAGGAGTGGAGAGAAAAGACAATACATACCAGTTTAAGTGAAGTTCTTCAGTTAGTCTTGAGAAGATTAAAAGAGATTGCGTCCCATCCAAAACAACCTCATGCTCTGTTTACATCAAATTCCCTCAAACAAAAGCCCACAACAGTAACAGAATCTATATTCAGACTTAGCACTGACACATCTTTGTACACTAAAACCTAAACTGTCTGATGATCAGAGAAGTCTTACTGCCAATGGTAGGGGGCAGTGCTGTTAGTTCAGCAGGGGCCACCTCCTCTTAGCTGATATGCCTCTGAATATCTCACTTAAAAAAAAGAAAAAGATGGGGTAAAAAAAATAGCATAAGGATTTGCCAAAAGACATCACATTTAATGCTTCAAACTCCTATCTCTCCAGATCGTGCAACCTGTTCATTTCAAGTTTATGCAAAAGTTCCCCTTCAATCACTGAGCTTGAAGCTAAATTCAGTGATTAAATCAGATACTTTTGTAAACAACCAAGAACAAGTGTTCAACAAGTGACCCAACTAGAACCACTTTTTGCAGAGCCATCTAGATTCATAACTCATTTGCAGGAAACTATTGTAACAAAGACACAGTCCCTTATCCTAATGAAGCCCTAGCAATGCCATAGGAGAGAAAATTACTACTGGAGTGAACACAGCTGTTCATTAAGGTCAATGCCATGGTCAGGTCAATCTCCTGTAAGAACTAGATTAATAACCAACCTAACCCCTTTGATTATGAAAGCAAAAACGATGAGAAATAGGTCAATGGACCAGAGCAACTGGGCTGTGGACCACCTTATCTGCAGGTGTAGAATCTAATGTCATACAAAGAACTGTAGTAAAAGTACTGGCCTAGCCAAAATCCATTCACCCGAGAAGTCTGAACTACCATAAGTTACTTGGTGGTATTGAATTACTACAGAATAACTGGACTGGGAATCCCCACCACTCACAAAGTTACTCTATACCAGAATCTCTGGTTTAAGAGGACTGGACAATGCCTACAGACAAAACTACTGTTACCAGGGCTATATTGTTTCCCACAGGGTCAGCTCACCTGAGCAGTGAGTACATATCCAGCAGGTTGTTCTGTATAGGCGTCCCAGTGACAGCCCATCTGGCACTGGCTTTCAGTTTGCACACAGCTATAGAGGTCTGAACTTTGGGGTTTTTGATATTGTGGGCCTCATCCAGTATAATCCGAGCCCAGGCTACTCGGAGAAGAGGAGAGCAGGGATGTGACGGATCCTGGAGGAGAAAGCAGGCTTGAATTTATAATTTTCTTTCAGGCTTGGGGGCGAGGGGGGGAACCCCACATTCTGGAGAGCCACAAGTCGATACATTTTTAGGGGGGCAGGAAGTCTTTCCCTGGTGGAAGTCCCCACAAATCTGAGCAGAGATTTGAGCAGTCACCACTTCTATTGTGGGTCTCTCTACACCCCTTTATAATGTGCACTTGTTACTTCAATCAAGGAGCACTGCAAAACTGTCAAGAAAGTCTACTAGTCCAGGATCAAAGTGTCCTTGCCTGTCCCTTGCTGTGATTACAGATGATAATGAAAAAAAAAAAGCATATTTTATATTCATTCTGGACAAGCAGAATTTTGTCAGGTTATGACAAAAGGATAAATGTAATGCACCCAAAAAGATAAATCACATCCTATTAAACACAAGACATTAATCCACGAGGGGAGATTTTACATTTGGAAGTGTGTGGAAACACATAGATCCCAATGGCTGCAGGAGACATATTTGGGTCACTTGTGCATACAGGTGTAAGGCATAAAAGTTGATATCCTATACAAAGCGCGCCCAGGGAACTGAGGTGTACTTCATCTATACCATACAGCCAACTGAAAGTAGTTTTGACTTTAGGGTGTGTCTACACTGCAAGAAAACACACACGGCCAGTCCATGTCAGCTGACTCAGGTTTGCAGGCCTCAGGTCTATAAAACTGCAATGTAGACATTTGGGCTTGGGCTGGAGTCCAAGCCCTGGTTAATTACTACTATTAAAAGTAACATGATTATTTTAATAAAGTCTAGGATAGGTACTATACTTTTTCTGTTTATTTTGTGCACTTGACAACACATTGTCTCTAGTCAGTTTCTCCTGTTTGTACAAGTCTCTCGCAGCAACAGGGGATTGAAAAAGAAATAGAAATATTTCCTACGTACAATAATCTTAGGTGTTTCTTGGAACGATAATAGGTTGAACAACTTCTCAATCTAGAATGATTTTTAAATCTCTCTGTATAAAGCTGCCCCCTTGTCAACAGCGTGTATCTCACCCCCACATCATGGTCCTCAGCAGGGACCTCGCCCTCTTCCTTCTTTGTGGGAATTTCCTTGGAGAGCAGCGTGTAGGTGGTGACAACAATGTCATATTCAGCGAGGCTGTACAAAAAGAAGAGACATGATTGTCAGCAATGAGACCCATCAGGAACCCTTTCCACTAGGCAGGGAAAACCAGCACTCACAGAGGAATATGTAGGATGCTGTTCTGTAAGAGCCAGTGCTTCAATCAATCCTGACTCCCTATGCCCAATTCAGGTCTGCTATTGGGGGCTTTTCCCTAAGACAGCTCAGCCAATGAGCCCCCTGCTTAGCGCTTTGCTTCTCCTGTGCAGAACTGCCATGGCTTTGCACTTACGCCTCTACTTGCTTGTTCCGGTTAGGTCCATGGTACAGACAGACCCTCAGTTTGCCACTGCTTACATGTCTCTCAACCTCTTTTTTCCAGTGGTGGATCAGGGAAGCCGGACAGACGATTAAAGTACCGCGGGAGAGGATGACAGCGGAATCTTAAATAGAAAGACCAGAAAAGGAAGAGATTTCAGAATCTTCTCATAAGAGTACAATTAGGATGGGATTTCCCAACCAGCTCCCTTGACTTTCCAAACCTTCCATCTATTTACAGGAGCAGGCCTACTTTTCCCATTCACATGGTTCTGCAAAGTAGACGTGAGCATATTTTTCTAAGTGTTTCAGTTCTTCAGGGGATTCCTCCAGTTGTACATTTTGGAAAAAATCTGTGCAATATTAAAAACTCCACACACAAACAAAAATATTTTGAAAATCAGCTTATTTTTCCATGTACTTGACATTCTTTTGCTGAGATTTAGTATTAACAAAAATGTCATGCATGAAGCGTTACTAGTATAATAAATAAAGATTTCAATATGAAGCACTGAAAGAATAAAGTGCCTTATTATCACACTTAATTATTTCTGTTTCAGCATGCTGAAATACTAGAAAAAAGCCAGAATGTGACATCTCATGAAAATAGTCTATGCAAATATTTAAGTTTTGTTTTAGGAAAAAGAAATACTGATTGCTTAAGACTGAAAATCTTGGTAACATTTTTGGGAGGAACAAAAAAAACCAACCTCCCAACAAATTAATTGAGGATGGAGCCATCATTCTGAGGAAATAAATTAATAATGAATGTTTCTGTATACAAGTCTGTATGCACACATACACAGAACCGGATACACCGGTGCAATCAGAACCTTAAAAGTCCACAGGGCTGCTGGTTTTTTCCCCCCCAGACTGTAGGAGGATGTGTGCAATCTCTACTTGGCTTTAGTACAAGATATGTATAGCATTAGCTAGCTTCTATGGCTCAACATGAAGTAGAGATTAAGTACCACAGGGAATTCTTTCCCTCACCGTCAGAGATGGAACAGTGGTTTTAGTTCCCTGTACCACATAGTGCTGGCAGAATCCTCCTTACTGAGAATCAAGGAGGGGAAGGGATTACGCACAAAAAAATCTACAAACAGTCATATGGATCCCAAGAATATCTCCAAGTGTAAATGGTAATAGATGAGTTCTCTTGTATGCCAGACCAACTAACTTTAACTGCTCCTCAGCTTAAGTTAATTCTCTACACCCCCAGACTCCCACACTTTACCAGCTGGGAACTTGGGGACCCCTGGCTGCCACCATCTGAGTAAATCTCCAGGTTCTGGAGGGGGGTACCCAGACTCCCCCCAAATCCCCCCCATTCTCTCTCTCCCTGAGAGATAAGGGTACTCTCGCTGTATCACTCCCCCTGATAGCCCAGGGCAAGACAACACAGAACTTCGGTCTCTCTCTCTCTCTGTGAGATTACCAGATTTAAGCTTAGATCACTTTACTAGACTCACCAGTCAATTCTTATGAGTATAAAAAGTTTAATAAAGAAAGAGAATAAGCATACACTTAAGACACTACACAGGTACAGAATCTTTTAACCTTAATCTTCTTGCATAAACCAACTTCTCCCCTTCTCTGCTAATTACACAGATAGACACACCAAGATCAAATGCAAAGCTTTTATGCAGGACAATCCTTACTCACAGTTAAGCAGTTATGAAGACACACAGAGAAAAGACAAAGTTGGAGGTCCAGAGCTGGACCAGAGGTTTGAGTCAATTCAAAGCCCAAATTGAACTGAACTTTACTTCCTGCTCTCTTTGTGTCTAGCCAGACTGCTCTGACGACACTGCCTTCTCAGGTAACATTAGCCCCACACAGGCAAGGCAACACTCCACACTTATGACAGCAGGCCATGGCCACACACACAGTTTCTAAACTCCACCCAACTGAGGGGCACATTTAACAGTTTGCAGAAACCCCAGGGGCAAACGTAAGAGGAAAATGTAGCCATCTGATATTCACCTGCAACTCACTAACTTCAGAGGGAGTTAACTACATATCCAAGGGGAAGACTGTATATTACTTGCATATAATGGAGGAGCATGTATCTGCCTTAATCCTGGCTAAATGGAGACTGACTACAAATCCCAGCTTTCATATCTCTATTCTGATTGAGTGGAGCACTATGATCCCAGCATATACTTTTTGCAGGCTGCACCTCCAGAGCCTAATGTAGGGCAACCACTTTGTAGCACACTGTGGATCAGACTCTGGCCATCCAGGTACCACAACGCATGTTGCCCACGCACAGTGCACATGTTTTAGAGAGCCCAGACACTTGAAGTACTAGCATGTGTTACAATATAGTTGTTCTATACCGTGTTTCGACAGCCACATTTCTAATTTCTTCTCCTTTTCTTTCCCCTTCTCTAGCCTTTTCTGGGCCAGAATGAGCGCAATCATTGTTAGAGTCTTCCCCAGACCCATATCATCCGCTGGAAAGAAAAAGCAGATGGAAAAGTCAGGATTACCTCATGGAGTAAGTCTGCATAGCTCAAATCTATGCTGAAGCATCTCAAACTCACAAGTAACATAGTATGATATTTGTTGACCTTGAACTTACCATCGCAAGTTATGATTTGCTATGGGCTGCTGACCCATATTTGGATGAGAGACAAGGAAACCAGGATTCTCCAGGAAATGGATCCTGACTAAACTACAGCTTTCACCACTGCCACCATGGAGAAGAATTCATTACAAGGCATGTTTTTGCCAGTATAAATGCACCCCAGAAGGATACATTGCATCATTATGTTGCTTACCCAGAATTCCTCCACACGGTCTCTGACTCTCCCTCCAGAGTAGCCATGCAAGTGCTTGCTTCTGGTGTAGCAACAATGGGACCTGAAAAGATTAGGTACAGAATGTAAAGTATAATTGCCGATCAGAGACATTGCTCTCAGATGTTTCCGTTCTCAATGCCAAAGTTGATCAATGAATCAAGTTCTGTTTTAGTGCAACTGTACACTCAGCACTTGTCTGCCAGGTTTCTTTCCAAATCAATACAAAGATCTCAGAGTGGTACTAGTTACTTTGAGATCAGACTTTTTTGCAATAGCAAGACGCTATAAATGTTATAAGACAGACTCACTTCTTGTAGTACTTCACACACAAGCTGGAAAAAAAATTTAAATGTACAAAATTTGTAAAGAAATACGAAAGCTCTTTTATGAGCACGTCATTTTAAAAAGCTTTATTTTACTATGAAAGAAATCACTGAGAAACAAATCCATCCAGTGTAGGAAAGTTTAAAAAACCATAATTGAGTTTTTATCCTTGGGAATCATGTCTAGCAAATAATGCAACTTCTAACCCTGTATGTTACATTATTGTATATGCATCCAAACTAATTTATCACATAACTGATAGGGGAAATCTGAAGTGTTATTGAGAGTAAAGGAATTTTTTCATGACTAACTGCATATAGCAACCATCAACTCCTAATAATGTTGGAGGTCAAGTTTGATCATTTATTCATTCTCTTAGTATTCCTCTACTATCTACTGCAGGGGTAGGCAACCTACGGCACGGGTGCCAAAGGCGGCACGCGAGCTGATTTTCAGTGTCACTAAAACTGCCTGGGTCCTGGCCATCAGTCTGGGGGGCTCTGCATTTTAGTTTAACTTTAAATGAAGCTTCTTAAACATTTTAAAAACCTTATTTACTTTAGAATATATGACTAAACTATTCTTGTATGTAGACTTATAGAGACCTTCTAAAAATGTTAAAATGTATTACTGGCACGCGAAACCTTAAATTAGAGCGAATAAATGAAGACTCGGCACATCACTTCTGAAAGGTTGCCGACCCCTGATCTACTGTATAGGACTGATTTCTGTACCTGAGTAAGGCAAAAGCTGTTTTTAATAATGAAATAGTCCATCTGATTGTGGCAGAGAGTTGGCAACGGCATAGCTATCAGCATTTGTATAGGACAGCTGTCACTGTAGTTCTTCATGAGGATTAAAGAAGGACAGTTAAATCTGCCCAGCAGGGACAGATTTTCTTTTGGATCCCATACTTGGTTCGCACAATACTGTGGCAAAAAGAGCTAATGTGATCTTTGGATATATCAACATGGGAGTAGTGAGTAGGAGGGTGATTTTATCTCTGTATACATTATTGGTGAGGCTGATACTGGAATACTTCGCACAGTTCTGATAGCCACATTTTAACGAGAATGTTGAAAAAATAGCTTATCAAAAAGATTGAGAGGTGATTTGATGACAGCATAGAAGTACCTTTACAAGGAACAAAATGCCAGATATTAAAGGGCTCTCTATTCTAGTGGAAAAAGGTGTAACAAGAACAAATGGCTTGAAACTGAAGCCAGACAAATTAGAAATAAGGCACAAGTTTTTAAAACAGTGAGGGTGACAAGCCACTGGAACAAACTACCAAGGGAAGTGGTGGGTTCTCCATTTCTTGAAGTCTTCAAAGGCTGGATGCCTTTCTTGAAGACTTGCTTTAGCCACGTTATGCTTTGGGCTCAATACAGAGGTAACTGGATGAAATTTAATGGCCTGAGACATACTGAAGATCAGATTGAGGAGCGAATAAAGACTGCAAAGATCAAACTCCATGAACTGCTAAAAGGCTTTGCTGCACATAGCAGCAAAATTTGGGAGCTAACTGCACTTACACCCTTCACTGTTTATTCAATAGGAAGTGCTTTAATCCACAACACAGCTTGGGCTAAATTATATGGTAGGTTAGAGTACACACAAAAAAGAATAAGTGGGCAGCTGTGTCTGAGACCATCACAGATGATTGCAATTAAGGTGATCATCAGAGGAAGAATGAGTACTAGAAGAACCAGGAAGAAAAATGCATTGCACTACTCATGCCATGTATAGACAGAGAACTTCAATTGCTAGGCCTGTCTACCTGACACCTTTCACTAGTGCCAAACTCACTATTCAAACCATCACAAGTTATTTTTCTGTGTGTGTGGGGGGGGGGGGGAACCATATGTGATTACATATTAAGAATTGTATCATAATGAACACACACAAAGGGGCTGAATTATGTTGTACAACCAGCCTTAATCTGGCATTTCCTAACTGTCGAGTGACTTTACATCCTAAATAACATTCCTTAAGCACCGTTTTTATATGTAATATTTAGACTAGAATGGCACCCAGAGAACCCAATCAAGATCAGGGCCCCATTGTGCTAGACGCTCTGTAAACACATACATAGACATGGTCTGTATCCCAAAGACTTTACAATCTTAAAGAAGAAGAAAAATGATAAGGTTTGTTTCAATGTAGCTAAGACAATGCTAAAAGTCTTCTGGTAAAACTGAAGACTCATATGTCACTCACAGTACTGCAGTTTGCTCCTCCCACAAAAAAACAATAGAAGCGAAGGACAAAAAATTCTGCTTTTTATTGCTGCACCTCTTGGCTTAAGTGGAACAGTACATGTAACTCAGTACGTCTGTCTAGGAATAGGCAATACGTTAGAATGACTCATTTTATTGCATCATCCCTGACATTAGGTTTCATAATGGAGATAACATGAAATGGTGAATCAAATTGATTAGTGCCCTCTCTTGCTACTGGCTCACCTTCAACCCCGATGGGTCCTCGGCCACAGTCTCCTCTGTGGGGCAGGATTCTAGAGATCCGTGAAGATGGTTTATGGCATCACTTGTGGCACTGTGCACCACCCTGAGTCGATCTTCAGTCATTCTGCCTCCATACAGTCCCTGCACACTAGAGTTTGCTAGGAAAAGATAGCATAGTGAATGAGGACTTTTGATAGCGCTAATTCCCACTAACAGGCTCAGAGTCTAAAAGGCATGGTTAAATGGCTACCGGCTCCCAGAAAACACCGCAGTCCACCCCCCGGTAACAAACATGGATCAGTGTGGATAAAAATTGATTGTTTTATTTTTTAATTTAAATTAAATAGAGGTTTATTTTTTAAAAACTTAAATGTGAAATTGACAACCTCTAGGCTAAAGTTTAAATCTACTGAAATCATGTAAAATTCAATACAAAAAATATTAAGCAGTACATGTCCGCTGCCAAGTTTTAAAGAAAAAAAAAACAAAAAAAAACATTAAACTAGTGGAAGTTACCGGCTAGGCACCCAGAACCAGAGTTTGTTGCAGTGCTAAACAAGCTTTTGTCAGCAGTAGTCTCTTCTGCAGGTGCAGAGAGAATATTTTCTTCATTTCAGTTTATTCAACTAGTTCATTCAAACCTTAAGAAACCAACTGAGAGTTGAAAAAGCAGAAACGTTTGTTTCCCCGTCTTCCAATCCATGAATTTAAAAAAAGGTGTGAAAGGATGAGATCTATTAGCTTTAAAATCTGGAAGGACATGGTGACCAGAAACAAATCAGTTCAATTCATTAACTACAGAGAATATACTTCCTTTCTTTAATAAATCAGTTTTAAATGCAAAACATGCTTTAATAAACTTTTTGATTAACTTTTTTTTTCTTATGTACCAGAACATTTAATAAAAAAATAAATAAATAAAAAGGTGCTTTTGTGTATTTGTGACTGAATTTGAATTTCCATCCAAACAGAGCTCAGCATAAATCACAAGTAATATTAATCATAATCTAGTCATTAAGAAATGCATAATTCAACATTTTTAATAAATAATAAAAAATTAAGAATCTGAATAAATGTAAATTAAGCTATAGAATTGCTTAATATGTACAGATATACAGAAAAAAAAAGTACAGTGTAGTGTAAAAGCTATGTTTATTTGCAGCTAAATATTATAATGGTTACCAACCAATAAGAATCCTTTCCTTAGAAAAACTAAAATACAATGCAAAACAAAATTAAAACCGATTACTTAAATCAAAGGTAAAGAGTCCTGTGGCACCTTAAAGACTAAAGTATTGAAGCAGAAGCTTTCATGGGCTAATACCCACTTTGTTGGATGCAAGCAGTCTCAATACTTTAGTTAGTCTTTAAGGTGCCACAGGATTCTGTTACCTCTGCTATTCCAGACTAACACAGCTTTGTTACCTCTGCTATTCCAGACTAACACGGCTACCTCTCAGATATTTAAATCAAGATTTCCTGCTTGCTGATTTAAATAACTTGGATTTAAATCAATCCAGCCTCCATCTGATCACACTGCCTAATCCCCATGGGCAACATAGAGATAACTTCTTTCATATGCCTTATAGGTGGCCAAACCCACCCACTCACGGAGTTCTCCACTTTGTTCAGGGTGGAGAATAGCATACTGGGAAATACATTCTGCTTAATGAAAGTCCATTCAGCAGCTTGCCAGAAACCAACCTTACAAAATAAAGCAAAGTTTCTGATTCCCTGATGTACCCAGATATTCCTTCTATCAGGATTTATTCCTACCTCACTGTACTTTTCTCAACACTAAGATTCTGTAGAAGAAAGCAACCAGAAATTTACTGGAATAAACAGCTCTTGCTCATGCACAGGGTTTAGGATTCTCTCCAAACTGGTGCTTGATTATGGTACCTAATTTGAAAAAAGGCAACTGCTAGCCAGCAGATAGGCCTAGTTTCTTGCTGCCAACCTTACCTCCATAGACATGACCATAGTATTGACTGGGTCCCAGAGAGGGAGCTGAGCTGCAGCCATGCAGTTCTAGAGAGGATTTAGCAAGAGGACCATGGAATGGCTGTGGGTTTTTCAGATGCACAATCCTGGGTGGCTCAGTGTTCGTCTTGCTGAATGGGTTGCACAAAGATTCTTCCTGTTTGTCACTACTCACACTGTTCCCTGTTTGAGAAGGGAAACATTGAAGGTTAATGCCTTAGCAATGGACTTCACAGACGCTCAGCTTTAGGTCACTGTTTCAAATGTGGCACAGTGGAGAAGGGACCAAATGGTTTCACTTAACCAAGGACCATTCAGTGGCTTGAGACATGAGAGTCCCAGTTCTGTTCCCAGAGGATCTGTCCATGTTACAAGGTGTGTCCTTCTTGACACTCTCAGCATGCACAAGTACCCAGGAACAAATGGCCAGGTGAATCTGAGAGGGTGCATCTCATCCACAGATGATTAATACCATTAATTAGGCTAGTGAATTAGCATAGGGGATTGCGAGGAAACTCCAGAAATTCTGGAGTCCAGTCATGTACTCGAGTCACTAGAGAAAACCACCTCCCAATTTAAAAATAAAATAAAATCAACACTCACAGGCCAGAGAAATTTAACACATGCCTTCATTCATTTTCAGGTGTTTCAATTAATAAGGTGTGTTCAGGTTCTTAGCATTCCCATGGCTTTATATATGCAACACACCATGTATGAACTTATACTTTTTATGAACGCTGTAGTCGGACATACCGCTTCGCCAAATTCTGACTGTCCCTCTTACCCTCCTCTGCACTTTCTGCTGTTGAGAGGCAGAGAACACTGAGCGCAGCTTCCAAATCCTGCACTTGCTTTAATAATCTTTCACCTTTATCCGGCAGGGCCTGCACATTCACTTTCGCCAAAGTGCTCTGAAAAACAAAACCCAAAATCCATGTCTTATCTACGCTGTACTGATATCCACCCTCAACTACTTCCAACCAGACTCCTCTACAGTCAAATGTCAGAAGTAAAAAAAAGGGCAAGACTTGCATTCTAGAAAGTCAGATATTTTAACCTAATTCTGTAATCTCCAAAATATCTGTAAGTGTAACATAGAAGGGTTATCTCAATCTTTGGAGCATCATTAGCCAGAAAATAAGTTAACTATTATTAAACTTTAGGGGAGGGCAATTAGGAACTACTGATTCCCTAAGATTATGAGAAGGGGAACACAACCAGCATAGCCTAAGGATCTCAACAGCTCTCCAGGGCACTGAGTCTAGATTGCTTTCTCTATTCATTATTTTTATTCTTTCTCACACCATGTTATCCCACAGAAGCAATAGTTCCAGTAGTGAGATCTAAATTCTATTTTGACTTATGCGTGATCAACAGAATTTCTAAGTTTTCAGATCATTATTATTATTAGTGATTACGAACAAGACCGAAAACACACAGGCTATTTTCTCCATCCCAGAGTAAGCGTGCAAAGCTGGAATCATAAATATTCTCCATGATGTCTTTTTAAAGAAAGTCATTTTTCCAAAGTATTACCACACTTTTAAAAGGTGAACATGGCTGCAATCTCCTCCATTTGATGCAATTTTGGGTGCTTCTCAGAGTAGGTAGACAGATGTGTACTAGCCCTGCTGAAGCTAGCACACTAAAAATAACTCTCAGTCTAGGCTCCCAAGTACAGTTCTGCCTGACCCCAGGTACGGATTTGGGGGACTAGCCCTAGCTTTCACCCATCCCACTGCAGCCACACTACTATCTGTAGTACACTAGGTCAAGCAGAGATAGCACGTGTCAACCCACTCTGGAAAGCGCTCCCTCAGCAGCTATGTAGACACGGCCTAAGGTTCAGACCATATGTTCCTACTATGTTGCTGACCTGGCCCTCAGAGAAGAAAATACTTGGTACCCCCAAGCTAGAGGATATTAAGTTCTCTCACACAGTGTTTTAAGTGTATATAGATTCAACTGATTTCTGTCTAGCCTGAGTTTTCAGAAGCCTGAACTGATCACCTTTCTAAGCACTCCAGAGAGTTACTGCTCGGTATTGATTCTGATGAGGCTGATGCAAGCCTCGAGAATGGGAAGAGCAAAAGTGAAATGTATAATAGAAACAACCACCTTCTTCTGTTTCAGTTGGACTGTAAGATGGTTCTGAAGGGCTTTGGGGTCCAGGGTTTCTTCCTTTTGCAAAGATGTTGCAACTCCTGAAGAGGAAGAGAAAATCCTTTGCTCACTCTTCCCAGATGCTCTCACATGAACCTCCCCCTGTTGCAAATCCAATACAGACCCATCAAGTTGGTCTTTGCCCAACTTGGAAGAAACAAACACAACTTCACCTTCATCACTGTTAGTATTTTGATTCGCATATTTTCGCTCCCCTGGCACTATTCCTGCCTTTGATGGTGGTGGCTGTGCCACAGGGCCTCCTTCAGAGGGCATTTGGAGCATAGCTGATGGTATTGACAAGTCTGTAGCCTCCTGGGAAATTGCACACTCTCTGAGTATCACATTCTTTTCTCTAGCCTTCCCACCGGCATCCACCTTCACTTCTATTCCTTTGCCTCCGTCACTTTTCAAGTCTCCCTTTCTGAGATGCTCCTCTCTTGGTGGTTCAGTACTTGCTTTTTGGCTGTCAAGGCTTGGGGATGAAGGCTTCAGTTTCCTTTCTCTGTGCAAGGCATCTTTCACTGGCTTTGCACATGCTTCCTCCTCCATGTGCTTAGAGGACTTCACAGATTCTCCACTAGTGCCATATTTCTGTTTATCCCCCAAAAGGTTTCTCTCTTTCTGAGACTCAGACTGACTTGATTTAGCTCTGGATCCTGTTCCCTCCCCAAGTTCTCTGTCACTCCTCTTCTCCCCAGACTGTTTTAACTTAATCATCATTTCCGCTGGAGGCTCTCTTCCCATCTGAGATTCAGATGTCAGTTTCTCCTCT
Organism: Sternotherus odoratus; assembly: GCA_032164245.1. NCBI lineage: Eukaryota > Metazoa > Chordata > Testudines > Kinosternidae > Sternotherus > Sternotherus odoratus. The sequence continues at coordinate 132,436,035 of JAVMKO010000001.1, read as the reverse complement.
TTCTTTTTATCAAATGCCTGCTCTCTCTTTTCCTTTTGTTTCTCGCCTTTTACGGTATTTTTTTCCCTATTGCCTTCATTAAGTAGCTTCCAGGAGGACAGTTCACAATTCTTGTCTAGAACTTTGAATGGATTTCGCTGACCATTGGGATTAAGGAATAGCTCTGATGCATGCTGGGATTCTGCATCTACTGTTGGTTTGATGGCTTTGGAATCCTGTAAAATATGCAAATAAAATTAATTCTTTAGTATATGAATTACAAAAAAAATATTACCCCATTCATGGCATAACCCACTCACAAAAGATATCAGATTCTGTGAATATCACCCTTTCTATAACCCCAGCTAGGCTAGGACAGAGCCACCATCCTCTGCTCAAGTATTAGTAAGTACCTGGCTGTAAAAGGCACTACTGAGAAGCATAAAGCTGATTCCTTGCACCCACTACCCTTCTTCCCCACCCCAGGGACTAAGCAAGATGTCTCATCAATCATGCAGCCTCTGGGAACGGGGATAGGGGAAAAAGAGAAAAGACCAAGCTGGATATTGAACCCAAATTGCCCACAACGCAGAGTACTCCCTGTAGTTTGGCCTGAGGCAGTCAGTTTTATCTAACCTGTAAGGAGAGGCCCCAGCATGCAATATTTCATTTTAAGAACAACAGACTGACACCTTAAATCAAGATGGAGCACTGCACACCGGAACCCATGGCTATTCACAGATTGAACTACGGGTTGCATAATGGACAAATGTAAACAATCGCACACTGTGAGCAACAGAGAGCTTAAATATAAATGACACGTGTACCTGCCATGGAATGCTCCCACACCACCTCTTCCCTTCCCTTTTACTTTTAAGGCACCGATAGTACAGCCTAGTAGACAATAAAAGAAAACATGAGCTGTGAAAGCAAGTTATGGCACATAATAGGTTCTGTCACAGAGGATCTTTAACAATTCAGTTTGCACAAACAGTGTCCCAGACAGAGTCCCTGAATCTGCGCTTTATAGGGATGTGTATACATTTAGTATATCACTCAACACCTTTGGAAACACAAACGAGATCAAAATTAGTAACTGCCCAATGCACAGCTTTCTAGAATACTAAAATCTTGTGGATATGTTCCTTTCCTCGGCTTAGACTTCCTCTCTTGCCTTGACACAGAAACTGAAGGTGTGGTGACACAAGCATTCAACATGATTCAGTCAAAGTCTTGGGAACACCTTGTGGTTTACCAAAGCCCCGAGTTAGTAGCCTTTTAAGAGACTGGCTGTGCAATGCACTTCTTTGAAGCTGGCGCGAAGGGTGGGGAACGGGGGAAGGGAGAGGGAAACGAAAGGAAGGAGTTTGGCTATGGAATAAGAGGGAGTCTTCTTTTTTAAACTGGCAGCTGACAAACAGAGCTCTATGAGATGCTTTTATTGGATTGAAGCTGTTTGTTTAAGAATCGTGAATTTTAATTGAACACATGTTGTGAGCTTATGTGGGATATAAATATAAATAACTGTACCACAGAAAAACCTTTTATGATAACATAACGTTGTTGTTATTAGTAAATAATTGGATCACTGCATAGAATAAGCTGGTTCTTAATATGAAAGGAGCCAATTTTTTGAAAGATATTGAATAAATGAATCAAAAGATGAAAGAACAATAATAAGAAAGCGTTGTTTAAGTTTTTCAGTCAAGGCACTGGGAGTCAGAAAACTTGGTTCCATTCCACCATATCCTTGCTTATCTTCTTAAACTCAAGTTTCCTAACTGTAAAAAGGGGTAATATCCATCTCATAGGAGACTGTGCACAAGCAGATAACAAAAATATGTTAAATCAATCAATGTCAAAACTACAAGTAGCATTAACTTGCATATAGATTGTATGTATACATTCACACATAGATCACGTTAGGACAAATGCCCATGTGACAAATTGGGGAAGCAGCTGATTAATAATCACACATCTGTGTGACTTAGCACATAATTGTAACACCTGCCCAATAATCCATCTCCCCAATGTTTTAACATTTCCAACTGCTGAGCAGCTTCAAATAGTTGATCTAAACAAATAAACAAACATACATCATTAACCTGCCAAACAAGTGTTTTCTCCCCATCCCAACTGTAGACTTTCCCTAAAAAACCCCATACATGTGTGAGGCCTACGATGATCCTGGGCCAGGGACAACTTTAGTGTCCAATATCCAATGGCCCAGCACGACTAGAAATGGGACATTGATATCACTGAAGGGGAGATCCAAGCCTTTCTAGTGGGACCTGGCTCTTATTTTTAGCTCTGGGCTGGCCAGAGCGAGACTGAATTCTGACATTTTTATGTGCAGGATTCTATTTTACATAATTTTTAAAGAGGTTTTACATTTATTAGTGTTCATTCTCTCTCTATCTGAACCCAGCCCATTTGGACTCATGCTGACTAAGACACAGCTTCACAGGCATGAGGGTACAAAAAAAATAGTACAATGATTTTAATGTTCCTAAAATAGATTTTCCTGTAACGTGTGTCATACAGAGACTACATAATGGCACTCTATAAAAGTTATACCAGCACTGGTTTTTGATGATCTGGATAACTCAGAAATGGCTTTACTATGCAGGATTCATCTAATCATCACAACCTCATGTCAATAAAATCCTGATATCACATCACTGTGTACTATCTATACAAACTGTATGTTGCCAGTAGAAACTGAACTTTGTTGGGAGCTGCTTTTTGTAGGCCTTGCAGTATCCAACACACATACAATCCATCCAATGATAGCTACAAATTTAACACTGTAAGATTCATACTGTTTTAAAATGATGCCAATTTCAGTAAAACAAAAACACTGCACCTCAATTCAGTTATTTACATTCTATGCTCTTAGGAACTGGAACCTCCCATATTTGAAAAATAATGTGCAAATCCACACAAATATATACACCAACCACTAATTAGGCTGCGCTGCCACAAGAAGGAAGAGTTATCCCAGCTTTTCAAATGAATGGGAATTACATGCTGTATATTTTCCCTTTGGACAAACTTACTCGTATTCTTCTCGGTCCTGTTGCTGAATCAGAACTTGTAGCTCCACCATATACTTCTCATGGATCAAGCAGTAGGAAGCAGGAAGGCTGAAGGTGGGGGGGAAAAGAGATTTGAACTGGCTGAGTAAGAGCAGTAGTAGAAACAAATGTCTAAGCCAAGGCAAAATCCTTAGAGGGCGATCTCAAAGACTCCTTCATTTAGGCTTAGTCTACACTAGCGGGGGGTTGACCTAAGACACACAACTTCAGCTACGTGAATAACGTAGCTGAAGTCAGCACATCTTAGGTCAACTTACCTGGTGTCCTCACGGTGGCAGCTGGCTCCCCCGTCGACTCCGTTTCCGCTTCTTGACGAGCTGGAGTTCCAGAGTCGACGGGGAGCACCTTTTGGGATCGATCGCTACCCACCAATCCGGGAGACATGCAGGTAGGTTGGGTTCACAGAACTAATAGCTCATTGTCAGGACTCCCCAAACAGCCCTAAATTCCGTTAAAATTAATAAAAGAGCTAAACCCTTCTCACTCTCTTAGTTTCCAGCGCTTAAGACACGGAATGCCATTTATGTAATGAAAACTGGTTTTCTTGCACCCACTATTAGCCTGGGTGTTCTGTATTGTTTTGGTATCATTTACAAAATGCGTAGTCAAGGTGGGAGACAGCTGAATCTCTCATTTCTACACAGAAAGAGTAAGGGGTACGATATTGATATTATTAGCTAATTTGTGGGTGAAGTGCAAGATGGTTTATGGCTACATCTACAAACCATGGTGTTTTGTAGCCCATGGTGACTATATATGGCCATCCGAGTTGAAGGTGTGTAGGCTAGGTGGAGATACAGGCTAACATTTTGCATCCTCACACATCTCCTTTACCACGACTACAAAAAGTTGCTAACTGTTAATCAGGTGGTGTGATCAATCTGCTGCCTATTGTAAGGACTGGTATTATCTCATTGTTCCCCCCACTTATTTCCATCTCTTATCTCAGTCTTAGACTGTGAGCTTTTTGGGTCAGGGACTATCCTTTTGATCTGTGTTTGTCCCACAGCTAGCGCAATGTAACAACTCAGCATCACCCCCGAGAGAGGGGGGTACCTTGCAGAACACAGGAGCATCCCCACCCCTAAACGTACTGTGCAGGGAGGGTGAATCCGCAAGGTGCCTGGTCCTGGACCCCGCACATGTAGAAGCTTTCCCCTTGGTTTGGCCCATCGCGGACGCCTGTTTTTAGGACACAAAGAATCCCTGGTGGGGGAGGAAGAAAAGCAGGCACGTGAGACCGGTCCCAGCATCCGCTCCACTCTGAGACCGGGGCCTACGGAGCTCCTCCAGCCCCGGGGACACCCTCAGCCCCAGGAAACTCCCCCACACCCAGTTTGGTGTCCCAGCCCCAGGGAACATTCCCCCCCCCCCGCCCCCCGAGACAACCCGAGTCTGGGAACCCCCCGGGATCCTCCCTACCTGCAGGTGCGGTGTCTTGTACTGCTCCTTGTAGGAATGTGCTACCGTAGCAGTTCCTCATAGTTAGGGTGTAAGAAAGTGCTACCATATAAAGCTACCATAGAAAACTGCTACCAAATGTAGCAAATGTCTACAGGTAGCATTTTCGTGCATTATAGAATGTGTGAAATTCCCATGCTACTTGATTTTTAATCTCAGATTTACTTCACACTATTCTGACAGTTTATAGAGATAATTTAGAATTTTCATCCTATCCTAAGCACTTGGAACCTACCAACTTATCATTCACAAACTTTATATGTGTACTCTTTATGCCATTATCTCAATCTTCTAGGGTGACCAGATGTCCCTGTTTTTTTGGTCTTTTTTTTTATAGGCACCTATTTCCCCCCCCCCCCCCCCCCCCAATCCCCTGTCCTGATTTTTCACACTTGCTGACTGGTCACCCTATCTCAATCATTGATTAAGATTTTGAATAGGAATATATCCAGAATTAATCCCTTCAGAATCCCACTTTCACAATCCCCTTTCAGCCTGACTGTGGTTCACTCATAACAACTCTGTTGGAGCAGCCAGTTTTACGCCCATCTTATTTTAGATCCATCTAGGTTGCATTTCCATAGTTCATTTATGAGAAGGTCATGGGGTTGGGTGACCAGACAGCAAGTGTGAAAAATTGGGACAGGGCCTTGGGGGTAATAGGAGCCTATAAGAAAAAGCCCCAAATATCAGGACTGTTCCTATAAAATTGGGACATCTGGTCACCTGATGGGAAACAGTATCAAAAGCTTTACTAAAGGCAAGATAGATCATGTCGACCACTTCCCCCGCATCCACAAGGCTTCTTACCCAGTGTGGCAGAGTGCTGGCCAGGAGTGCCTGAGCCAGCCCTGCCACCCCTTTAAGGGAGCAAAAGCCTCTGCTAGCAGCTTCCCTAAGCTAGGGAAGCTGATTAGCTAGCAGAGTGCAGCCCTGGCTAATTAGAGCCAATTGGGTTACACCTGGTAGCCTCCCCAGGGGATATAAAAGCCTGGCAGGGAGGAAACCCAGCATGGTGGTGGTGGTTGTGGAGGAGGAGAGAGAAGGAGGCTAGGGAAGCAGGATAGGGAGGAGTATTTCGACTCGGGATCCCTGTGAGCCAGGAAGAAGGGAGTAGTCTTCCTGAGCTGTGGCCTGTCTCCCTGAGCTGCAAGGTACTGAGCTAAAGGACTGTTAAAGCTGTACATAGAAGGGGGTGGGGTTTGCACCGTGTGAATAAAGAGCACTGGTGAGTCACAAAAGAGTCTCCTGCCTGTGTTTGAAGTGGGGTGACAAGCGGATCTCCTACACCAGTTAAAGAAAGTTCTCTAGTTGGGTTCCTGCTGCAGGTTGCACGGTCTTATGGGCAGCATTTTATCACACATACGGGTAAAAAACTGCTGTCTGTAGGGATGTGCTACCTGCAACACTGCTATCTGTTGAAGCTAATCCCTTCAGTTTCTCACAGCACAGGTATGTCACACTGCTATCTGCTTGAATTGGCTACCCCAGGTGGTCTTTTTGGCAAAGTGGGACCTGTCCCTGCTGCAGGTTGCACGGTCCTACAGGCAGCATTTTATCCCACGTACATGTAAAAAAACACTGGCCTAGCTCACTAAGCAAATCAAAAAATGTATTAACTCTAATTTAAGGTTTCGTGTGCCAGTACTACATTGTGACATTTTTAGAAAGGCTCTTTCTATAAGCCTATAATATATAACTAAACTATTGTATGTACAGTAAATAAGGTTTCTAAATGTTTAAGAAGCTTCATTTAAAATGATGCTGTGGAAGAAGACTGCAACTTGACTGTCTCTATAATGAAAAGTCCCAGAGCAATGGGTGCTCAGAATACTTTTTTAAAGATGCATGTTCCAAAGTTCAGATGTAAGTAACTCCCTAGGAGACAGTTGAAACTGGTTCCAAATGTCTGTTGGCCTCTTTCCTACCAAAGTTCCATAATTTTTGGAGTCCAAGCTATCCTTTGCCTCAGATGCCATGATGGACACCTGAACACCATTATGGAAAATGGGGTTACCTGCCCAGAACGTGTACAAATGACAGTAAATGTAATAACTAACAGCTAAAAGTGCATGTTGTTCTAAAAGTCAAAAGGACTATATCGAGAATGAAATGAACAAAAACCATGCAACAATTCTGGTCTGGGGTAGCAATGTATGACGAAGGGGGTACCTCTGACACAATTTGCTATGTATGTCAAAGGGCATCAGCAGAGCATGAGACAGTTCAGAGGTAGGAAACCATTGTGGATGAACGATGCTAGTGTGAACAGGCTCCCAGCGCTGGGAGCCATGCTCCGAGCTAATCCCCTCGGGAAGGTGGTGTTCCTGGGGCAGTGTGCTGAAATTTAAAGTGTACCCAAGCCCAGAGCCTCAGTAGGTTAGATCAGACAAAGAGGAGCTGCATTGGGATGCCTGTGCCTTTAAAAAGCCAGCCATGGCAAACCAACACTAAAGGTACTGTCTGTGAGAGGGGAAATAAAAAAAAACCCATCTGACCCTCCTCCCCCACCTATTTCTGCAAATACTGGTGTCTCACTCCCACTGGGGCAACTGCAAACCCCCATTGCCCCTGCCTGTGCTGGATTTTGCCCTCTGACAGCACCTCACTCTGGGGCTTAACTCCTCCCTCTCCCCCCCCACCCCCGATTTTGCCCCTTAGCCCCTCTGCTAATCCTTTCTCCAGCTGCTTGACCCACCTTGCCCAGTCCATTTCCGCCGCCTGCGCAGACCCCGGCCAGCCGTTTCCACCGTTTTGCCCCCTTTGCCACTTTTTAATCCCTGTCAACAGCAGTCAGCAGAATCTTATGGCTAATAGAGGCAGGGAGAAGGGCAGGGGCTACAGCCGATGTTACTGAGCATCCTCAGTTCATGTGAGCACGCTCAGTACACCCTAAGTAGCACAGTCTTACAAGGAGCACCATAATACATTGCACCGGTCCCAGCATCCGCCCCACTCGGAGACCCGGGCCCAGGGAGCGCCTCCAGCCCCGGGGACACCCTCAGCCCCAGGAAACTCCCCCGCACCCAGTTTGGGGTCCCAGCCCCAGGGAACCTTCCCCCCCGCCCGAGACACCCCGAGTCTGGGACCCCCGGCACCCCCCCTACGCGTCCAGCCGGCACCTCCCAGCCCGACCCGGGGGACCCCACAGCCCCCGCATGTCCCGGAGGCTCCGCCCCTCACCGTGCTCCGCGCACCGCACCGCCTCCATCCCCCGGCACCAGAGCCCCGCGCGGCCCCGAACCCCGGCAGATTCTCCGGAGAACGCGTCCCGTAGGCTCCGCCCCCGCTCTGGGAGTCAGCCAATCCGGCATATCGGTCCCGCTCCTCGCTCACACAGTGGCCAATTGGCGCTGGGCGGGAGGATAGACAGCCAATCGCGGCGGGGCAGCCCCTCCATGCTTCCTTCCTTCCTGCTCGCTCGCTCTCTGCGCCGGGACTCCATTTCGAATGGTGGGGAGGAGGTGGGCAAAGCTAAGGGGACAGGTCATTGGTGGGAAGGTAGCCAATGAGAGCTGGCGAGAACTCCTCCTGTGCTTCCCCCGCCTATGGACCCCACCTAAGAAACCTGCTCCCCCCTCCCCCTCCCGTTTCCAGCGCGTGGTGTGTCCCCTCCGCGCGCCGCTGGCTCTGTAGCACCCGGTACCTTGCAATTGCCCTGCTCGTGCCAGGCGTGTCCAGTGCTCCCTGCCTGCCCGCCCCCTCTCTAGGGGGCAACATCGGCACCTCTATAAGACAAATCCCCCTGTCCCTATCAAATCAGGCTATCTGGTCATACTAGGCAGGATTAAGTAAATCAAGAACATTCCACACGTTTTTGTCCAACCTGTTCTTAAAACTCTCCAATGACAGGGATTCCACAATCAACCTTGGAAGCCTGTTCCAGAGCTTAACCACCCTTATAGTTAGAAAGTTTTTCCTAATATCTAACCTAAATTTCCCTAGCTGCAGATTAAGCCCAGTACTTCTTTTCCTACTGTCTGTGGAGATGGAGAACAGTCAATCACTGTCCTCTTTATAACAGCCTGTAACATATTTGAAGACTTAGCAGTCCCTCTTAGTCTTCTTTTCTCAAGACTAAACATGCTTTTTCTTTTATCGTAGATCAGGCTTCCTAAACCTTTTATTGCTCTCCTCTGGTCCTTCTCCAATTTGTCCAAATCTCTCCCAGAGTGTAGCTCCCAGAACTGGATAGAGTAGTACAGCTGAGGTCTCACCATTGTCAAGTAGATCAGGACAATTACCTCCCATGGCTTACCTACCACACTCCAGTTAATATACCCCAGAATATTACTCTTTTTTGCAAATATCAAGTCTTGCGAACTCGCTCCTAAAAATGAATATTTCCAGGGATTTTATCCTTTACCTGAGTATAAATTATAAAAGCAATGATCTGGAACATATAAAATTTGTTTTAATGACATGCTTATTACACACTATTTATTATTAATTATTATTTATAATTACAGTATTTTTATTACATTATGAAAATAGCAACTCTCTTCCATGATCTCACTTTCATAGGTTATATCAATTTGAATAAGCCTGTTATAAGACAACACTGCTATGTTTCATCAAGGAGTATCAGATGTGAAACCAAATGAAGGTATTTAAGAAGCAAACTTGAAGAGTTCCTCCTACACAAGCATTCCGGTCTTGAGCAGTGCAGGCAAACTATGCATGTTACATCAAAGCTTAAACTTGTTCTTCATAATAATTTAAAAAACAATACCTGCTGCCAATTTAATTTTAAAAACAGGAAAAAAAATATCCACCTCCCTTTCCATTTCTTATAAGGAGTCTTGAACTTTAAATCTCAGTGTGATAGATACGCTTGCTTTAATTAGCTTAGGCTTGGTCTACACTAGGGGGAGGGGGTCGACCTAAGATATGCAACTTCAGGTATGTGAATAATGTAGCTGAAGTTGGTGCATTTTAGGCTGACTTACCTGCCGTCTTCACGGCAGCAGCGGTCGGCAGTGGGCTCCCCCGTCCATTCCAGCTTGCACCTTTTGGCAAGCTGGAGTTCCGGAGTCAAAGGGAGTGCCTTTCGCAATCGATTTATCGCATCTTGACAAGATGCGATAAATCGATTGCCAATAGATCGATCCCTTAGCTCTTGGAATTACAGAGGAACCAGCCCTGTCTGCTATTAGGGAATTTTTTTCTGAGAACTCTCTTTAACATTTCACAAAACTCAGTTTGGGAATCACTGCGCTATGTGATCACAGCCAGGTGCCTGCTGACACAACAGCTGAATGGAATATGCTCAGCTCTACGCTCTCGGGGCAGCCACCGACCTCACCTGTGGCCACAGGTATTTCTCAAGTCTCCCCATTAGTGTCACAGGTAAAATTGTAACAAAAGGGAAAAAGACAGGAGGCCAGCCTGATGTCTGTCCATTTTTCTCTCTTCCTCCACCCCTTGACCAGGTCCCCGCCCGTTTGGCTGGGCCATTGTCCTCATGCCCCTGGTCAGCCTATTTCCCTTTGTGGCTCTGAAACGTGCCACCACCTGCAGGTCCTGAAGCTGGGCCCAGTGGCAGAAGGCCACATAAAGGTTTTTGCTAATGCAAGCAGGCAGGGGTGGCTTTGTGAGGTAATTGTCTCTCTGGAGGTGAAAATCAGCATTGCTGGGTGTGAACGGAGGTTGCCATAGAAGGAGAAGGTGAGGAATGTGCTGGCTGGGTTAAACATTTATTTGTCCCCCATTCAAAAGGGGTCATACTCCCTGTTGGGGAATCAAACCCTGGTCTCTCACGTGATAGGTGAGGATACTCCTCACTATACTAACGAGGTGGGGGGCAGGGCACAGCTGGGCACAATACAGAGATGCAAGGGACCAGCTATGGTCACCATACACTCAGAGGTTGGCAACCTTTCAGAAGTGGTGTGCCGAGTCCTCATTTATTCACTCTAATTTAAGGTTTTGTGTGCCAGTCATACATTTTAACATTTTTAGAAGGCCTCTTTCTATAAGTCTATAATATAGAACTAAACTATTGTTGTATGTAAAGTAAATAAGGTTTTTAAAATGTTTAAGAAGCTTCATTTAAACTTAAATTAAAATGCAGAGCCCCCTCCCAGATCAGTGGCCAGGACCCAGGCAGTGCAAGTGCCACTGGAAATCAGCTCCCATGCCACCTTTGGCACCCGTGCCATAGGTTGCCTACCCCTGCCATACACCATACCATGGGCCCTACCAGGCAACAATACCCCTTGCTCTCTTCTGCTTCCTAAAGGCTTTGGCTGCAGCAACAGCTTGGGAAAACCTCTGGCCCTCCTCACATGCTCTTGCCCAGCAGGCTGCCTTTGGGAGCTACACAGCTCCTCCTACAGCAACAGCCTGGGTCCTTGCCCTCACTGATGAGCTGCTCAGGCTGAGCCAGTAGGCGTGCGGCAGGATATCCCCCACCAAAAAGGGATGCTGCAACTCGGATTTGAAGCAAGGTTGCTGCAGCCACGGCGCAGAGTACTAACCACTATACGATCACAGCCAGCTGGGAGTTCAGGGACCAGGCATGATGGTCTCTTGGACCGGATGTGGCCCGGGAAGTGTAATTTGCCCACCTTTGCCATAGAAGGAGGATGCAAGGAATGTGCTGGCCGGGAGAGCCAAACTGTCTTCAAGGAAATGCCTCTTATTGCCGAAAATATGCTTAAGGTGAAAAACGTTTCAGTGTACATCCACTTTTATTTTTCAAAGTATTAACACTTGAAGTTAAGGGAGCAGGGGAATACAAAATGAATATAAAAGTACCAAAAGTATTCTTTAGTCAGAATATTACTTCAGTTACACAATCCTGTGCCTGGTCATAACATACAGTACCATGAAAATTACACAAAAATGGATTAGCATTGGCCAACACTGATTACAGCTAGTTTTAGATTGTCCTCTTACTTCCATAAATCTTCAGTCAGAATAGCTCCTTTGATTTGAAATGATCAAAGCTTTTTTAAAAATTATAGTATTTAGAGCCTGATTCTCCGTTTGCATTGGTGTAACTCCACTGATGTCTGATTTATGCCAGTGGGCTAGAAGAAGTAAATGCTAAGAATATCTGCTTTTCTCTGCAGAAAGGTTTCAAACAGGGGGTGTATGTTGTTGTTTTTTAACATATTTATCACAAGTATAAAGTACTGTTCCACACTATAGGACTACTCTCATAATAAACAGAAATGAAGTATATAATAGAATAAAACATTTAAAGTTTGTGATCAACATATTCATAATTGTTTCAGTATTAATTGGGGGAGGGGTCAGATGGAGAAGGGACATGCATGCTTTGTGATAAATTCTGCTCTGTTATACTCTGATATAGCCCCACTGACTTCCATGGATTTACACCAATGTAACTAAGGACAGAATTTACCCCTTTGTCTATAACAGGGTGGGCGAACTACGGCCCACGGGCTGGATTCGGCCTGCCATCTGTTTTAATCCGGCCCTCGGGCTACTGCTGGGGAGCGGGATCTAGGGCTTGCCCCTCTCTGGAACTCCAGATGGGGAGCAGAGACAGGGACCACTCCATGCGGCTCCCAGAAGCAGCAGCATGTCCCCGTCTGGATCCTATGTATAGGGGCAGCCAGGGAGCTCTGCTCTGTCCCCCGCCCCCGCCCCAAGCGCTGCCTCTGCAGCTTCCATTGGCCAGGAACTGTGGCCAATGGGAACTGCAGGGACGGCATCTGCCGATGGGGCAGCGTGCAGAGGCACCTGGCCATGACTATGCATAGGAGCTGGAGAAGGGGAGATGGACACTGCTCCCAGGAGCCACTTCTTGAGGTAAGTGCTGTCCGGAGCCTGCACCCCCAAGCCTCTGCCCATGCCCCAACCCCCTGCTCCAGCCCTGATCCCCCACCGGCTCTCTGAATCCCTCAGTCCCAGCCCGGAGCACCCTCTTACACCCCAAACTCCTCATCCCCACCTCAGAGCCTACAACCCCAGCCAGAGCCCGCATCACCCCCTGCACCCGACTCCCCCTCCCCAGCCCGGAGCCCCCTCCCACACTCCAAACTCCTCATTTCTGGTCCCACCCCAAAGCCTGCATCCCCTCCCGCATCCCAACTCCAATTTTGTGAACATTCCTGGCTCACTGTACAATTTCTATTCCCAGATGTGGCCCTCAGGCCAAAATGTTTGCTCACCCCTGGTCTATAATAATGGATGAAAACACATGCCTAGCATAATTACTTGCTGATTTGCATTATTTGAGGAATGAGAGGAGGAGGAAAAAATGTCATATTCTTATGGAAACGATGATTCAAACTTTAAACTTATTGGGTGAGATTCTGATCCCATTCAGACTGGTGTAAATATGCATTAATTCCATTGAAATCAATCAAGTTTCTCAACAGGGAACTAACTAAAAGTAGAATCTGTACCACTGGGCCTTATTTTTTTTAAAGTTGGAAAACATATTTCATAAAAGGCTGTAAAATATCTCAGGAAAACATATCTGTAGGGTGTCTGACATTGCAATTTATAAAAAGTAAGGACTTTCTAAGGCCCTGATCCAGGCAGATACTTAAGCACAGAGTAGTCCCACAAAGTAAATGGGATTACTCCCATACTTAAAGGCATATGCTTAAGTGTCTTCCTATACTGCGGCATTTTGAAAAACTGTATTTGCCTAATTAAATACCACTTTGTGTAAGGGTGGACTACATGCATTTTGATTTGCTAACTGGCCATGATGTTTGGAGCCATGCTTCCAGGGTGAAGTGGCACACCCAGAGAGGGTAGAGATATAGGGGATCTCTGTGCATTTTGCTCTGCCCCCACCCATTGGTCCCCTGAGTGTAGGGTGACCAGACAACAAGTGTGAAAAATCGGGACAGGGGATGAGGGATAATAGGAGCCTATATAAGAAAAAGACACAAAAATCGGGGCTGTCCCTATAACATCGGGACATCTGGTCACCCTACCTGAGAGGCATGTAAATTCAGAGGGGTGGGAACAGCCTGTTCCAAGAGGGGGCTAAAAATGCACCTGCCTCATGGAACAAACCTAGTCATAATTGCTGCCTGTCCTTCCCCTTTATCGCAGGAGGGGATAATTGAAACATAAGCAAGACCATACTGGGTCAGACCAAAGGTCCATCTAGCCCAGTATTCTGTCTTCCAACAATGGCCAATGCCAGGTGCCTCAGAGGGAATGAACACAACAGGTAATCATCAAGTGATCCATCCCCTGTCGCCCATTCCCAGCTTTTGGCAAACAGACGCTAGGGACACAATCCCTTCCCATCCTGGCTAATAGCCACTGATGGACCTAATGTCCATGAATTTATCTAGTTCTTTTTTGAACCCTGTTATAGTCTTGGCCTTCACAACATCCTTCGGGAAGGAGTTCCATAGGTTGACTGTGTGATGTGTGAAAAAATACTTCCTTTTGGTTTGTTTTAAACCTGCTGCCTATTAATTTAATTTGGTGCCCCCTAGTTCTTGTGTTATGAGAGGGAGTAAATAACACTTCTTTATTTACTTTCTCCACAAGTCATGATTTTATAGATCTCTATCATATCCCCCCTTAGTCATCTCTTTTCCAAGCTGAAAAGTCCCGGTCTTATTAATCTCTTCTCAGTCGGCAGCTGTTCCATACCCCTAATAATTTTTGTTGTCCTTTTCTGGACCTTTTCCAAGTCCAATATATCTTTTTTGAGATGGGGCAACCATATCTGCATGCAGTATTCAATCAGAAGGTTAAATCTCATCTGAATGCAGTTATTCAGCCCTATGGTTAAATCACAACATGAGTCAACTCTGATTGCCAGAAACAGATAGAATATGACAACTAATACTGGAGGACTAAGGATATGATTGCAGCCTTATGCAATATGTTCCATGCTTTTCTTTAGTCTTGAACTATGACTTTCAATTCTGACACATTGCTGAGATTTAAAAAAAAATCCTCTGCCACGTAATTAGTAACACCTTTAATTATCAAAAATTAAAAATTAAAGAAGGGGCACCTTACTCAGGTTGAAGAATGAAACTAAACCACTCACTTTCACTGTCTAGAAACAATGCATTTCCTTGTGCTCTGTATACAACTTTGTAGAATTGTGTGTTTCTTAATTGGTTATTTCTCTAACAATACCTCAAACTAGAAAACACTGATAGCAACAACAGCATTACGAAGAGGGTGTAAGATGTGTTTTGTTTAGTAAATAAATTATTTAGTAAATATATTAATGATATGTTAGTGAAATTAACACAGTGAGCCAAATTCAATCCTGGTGTAAGTAGATGCAGCTCCTCAAACTTTCACAGGAGGCTGAATTTGGGTCAGTGTCTTGGTGCATAAGGTGCTCTTTATGTAATGCTAACTATTTTGTGCTTTCCTATGTGCCTTGGGGGGTTCCCCCCCATGCTTATGTCTGTGGGCCAGAATCTTGGCAAATACTTCAACACAACCTAATGGTGAATAAGTGTGAACCCAATCCATCCAAACTATCCTATGGTTGCCTCTTTAATTCAGGCTCCTTGTTCCTTTTCCTTCAATGGCATTTTTGGTCAACTTATTTTCCAAGGGTTATAAAGTAAGTGGAACATTAAGAAATTGTTTCTTACAATCCGTGGGTGTTCATATAGACAGCAATTAAAACAGCATCACCTGTGAAAAGAAATCCAGTGGCCTCGCTTTCTCTCTGCATGTTCATTTTACAATTGCAATAATGACCTCGGTGCAGGGCATTTCCTGGCAATTGATGGGATTACAGATTCTTGAACATGTGCCCAGAGCTGTCAAAAGCTACATTTTATACAGTTAAAAATTAAAGAAAGTAAAATGAATGAGTGACTGGTGTCACAAGGCTACTTTTCAGGCCATCAGCTCCTCCCCATCCATTGTTATTAACCATTTCATTCCTGAATATTTTGTAACTATGCAAAACACCCCACTTAGTGGATGGTAGAGGTTTCAATTTAACAATCCATCTTTATTCAGCAAATCACATGCTTAATTTCAAGAATATATTTAAATCCAACGGGACATAAGCAAGTACTTAAATTAGGCATGAGCTTATGTGCATTGCTGAATAGGGATGGATTTATGCATTTGTGTGGATACTTTATTGAACTGGGGCTAGAGAAAGGTGTGATCTAGTAGTTTAAGAATGGGATTGAGTTTCAAGAAATCCAGAGATTTTACCCTCTGATATTCTGTCTATGGCCTTGGGTAAGTCGCACACAGGCAAATCGTCACAAGAACTCTCATGTTTTAAGTGCCCACACTGAGATCCCTTGTCCATGATTTTCAGAGGTTTTCAGCACCTGCAGCTACCATGTGGGCACTCAAGAATGGAGTCACACAAAATGAGTGAGCACTACTGGACAGGCCCTTCACTTTAATGTATCAGCAAAAATGGGAATTATACTGCTTACCCACCTACCAGCCTCTTGGACCTAGGGAGCTGTAAAAGGGTAATTCATGTTTGTACACTGTTTGGAACATGAAAAGTGCTATATAAGTGCTAAATATTGTTATTTTAAGATTTAATGAGTTATACTCCAAGAAAGACTTGCACTGAGGTAGCTATTGCTTAAACAACACAAAAAGACATATTCCCTTGTAAAAATCCAACTCACAAAGCTTTGCTGTGTCTAAAGGATGAATCCTGTATAATGTCAATATTAAGTGGCAATACAGTATTTATATTCTGTCTCATCCTTGTTTAATCTCCGTGGCTGTACAATGCCTGTAAGTAAAAACAAAACAAGGAAAGCAAATCGTAATTCTCATTGAGAACTAAAAAAAACCCCATACAAAATCTGCATGTCCACCTTCTAAAACCGTTTCTGCCATCTTTCCAGTGCTTGTTTGCCTCTACACATTATATATGTGAGAATTATGTATCCGCTCTCCGTACTAAAATATTTGTCCAGTGGAACAAAAGTAATAAATATGGCCTCATATTTAGCATTCCCACGGTTGAACAGTCAAAATATAATCCACCACCAAAGGTGAACAGGACAGTAATTTGGATAAAAGGGATCCTGGAAATCTGAAAACTAGGCTTTTGTGCTTTAGTTAAATCCACGCTCCTGTCATTTTTCACAATTCTTCAATTTAACACTGTGTATAAAGTTCCCAGTAAGTAGAGCCATCCAATCTCCTCTTTGGGGGATTGCATTGATAGCCCCCTGGATCAGGAAAAAATCGCTACACCACCGTGTATAATGCTGCATGGGTTTTTGTTTGGTTGGGTTTTTTTTGCTTTCCTTTGAAATATCAGGAATTGGCCCCTGAAGGATACTTGATCTAATGGACTAGTGGTTTGGTCCAGTAAGGCAAATCCTATGTTTGTATGTGCTGTATAATGGATAAAACCATTACGCAAACACATCTACAGTACCCTGAACAGTAAGTAAATATTGTTCTAAAATGTAGATGTATGTATTTAAAGACAAGTATTCAGGTATTTTCAAGTGTTCTTGACTAAAACACTGAAGTTACGCCATTCTGAATACCCTACTTCTTTTAAAATAATTATAACTATAGTGAGTCCTACTTAGTGGTTTCTTCTAGTTCAGTGCTCTTGTCAAATGTTCCCTTCATCGATGCTTTGCAGCTGAAGTCTTTGGCCAGCCTGGGCTCTGCCACCACGCCGTGCACCCACGTTGCTGGCTGGTACAGTCCGCGAAGGAAACAAAGATCCTGGTAAAGCATCTTCTCCAAACAAGCTGATTTTCACATCAGCTTCAATTGCTTTGGCTAAACTGGATGCATAACTGTCTAGAGATTTATGGACTTCAGCTTTTACATGGAGAATGGAATTCTTTGCAGTCTCTAAAGAAAAAAAATTAACACAGAACCATTAAGAATAACATACCATGGCTGTGCAAACATCTGAGGAAAATATTTGTCTTCAGGACTGCAAATGTGTGATCATGTCTTCTACAAATGATTACTATTATTACTAATAGTACTTTATGCTTCCACAGCATCTTTTGTCTAAGGATCTCAAAGCCCACTAAGAACGCTAATCTTCACAATAACATCATGTCACATAGGGAAATTATCCCCAAATTACAGATGGGAAAACTAAGGACCGATGAAGCAAAGCATTTAAGCACATGCTTAACCTGATGTCAAATGGATTACCCACATGCTTACATACTAAATAGTTTGCTGGATTGGGACATAGGCACAGAAAAGGTTATTGGCCTGATCCTGCCAAAGCGCAAAACTTCCACTTATTACATCTGGCACAGAATTAGGCCCTATGACATGACTGTGGGAAAGAAATAAGTGACAGAGACAGGAATAAAACTCTTGAGTCCCAATTATCACCCCCTTTTTCTCTAACCATTATTTCTGTACACAAGGGGATCCTCATTTTAGTTTAGACCAAAATTTTACATTTTGTTTACATAAAAAGGGGGATAACACAAGAAGTCACATAGATCATGTTATGTTTTAAACTTGGTGAACACCAAACTTTTTACATACAGCAGAACCTCCCTGTTCTACATTTCACTGATCTGCACAAAAATATGGTAGCCTCCCCCTTCCTCTCAGGAATCCATTTAAATAGCCTTGCAGAATTGCTATAAATGTCTGTGAGGCAACACACAAAAGCTACAGGTGAACCCTGCAATACCACGACGATCGGGGTCCAAAAAAATCTACCACAGTAAATGTGGGGTTGTGGTATTTCAGGGTTCTGCTGCATCAAAGCAGCCCCCGCTGCAGCCGTCGGGATCCAGACGCGCCCCGCATTATAAGCGGATTCGCGCTATCGTGGGGTGTGGTATTGCGGGGTTCTACTGTACTTGGCTACCCTTTATCATTATGAGATGGATAGTGGAAAAGTAATGGAGGGAGTGTGTGAGTAGAATTTTGCTAAGATGATTTATAGAAGATACTTCAGAAAAGCTCTCATTAATATGACTGCATTATTTTTGGCTAAATGTGCTACAGTATGTGTGTACTGTAGAGTCTCAAATATTAATGCTAATAATAAAATCAAAGGTAACAACAAGGACACCGTGTAATGTATTGTGGATGTTTTTATATTGTCCTCATTCACTTATGGTTTAATAAATTCAGTCACTTGCAATTGGCCTCCTAGTTATTAGCCCAAGTTAAAGGGTATCTGCACAAATTAAATCAACTCTGCAGTGTTCTCAAGCCAGTCCCAGCAGCATGTTGTTAGTATTGAGAACCAATATGTGAGACTAACTAGAAAAAGAGTTAAACTCATTTGTCTAGTTTCTCTGTCCCAGCTGAGACAAATGCAGGGAGCAAACAAACAGGATAAATGGTGAGAAATACATTCTTTCAGTTGAAAGAATTAAAAGGAACACAGGTAATGGACAGGAGAGACAAGAGGTGGGCAGTATATGGAGAAAATAAATGCCTGGGAGGGCAGAAAAACATCAAAGTGGTGGAGTCTTTGTGTGGATGAGAAGGGAAAAATCCAATGGGGAGTAGACAACATATATGGATGAAACCCCAGGAAAAGCAGGGTCACACAAGGTTGTTGCCCCTGCATGAATGAGACCCATGGAGGGAAGATCAGTGTCTGATCCTAGATCTAGACTGGAACTATCTATCAGAAGGAAGGCCTGTTATGAAGCTCTTCTGTCCAGGGTGATGGCTATCCCTGAATAAAAAATAGTGTACCCCCAGATTAAGGGCTACTCATATTTTGACCTGGAAATGGCTATTATCTATTATCTCGAATGGTTTTGTAATAGCGCTGCAGGTGTGTGCGTGTATTCATGTGTGAATGCTTGGCCTCAGAGCATGCTAGTGCTACACAGGGGAAGCCTGGGGTGAGGTCATCACTGTGGTAAGACCTTACACCAATGGAGGCTGGGCTGTACCGCTTCTCCATTCCGCCACGCCTCCTCCCTCTCTATTCCATCCCTGACATCCTCTCCATCCTTTCATTCTGAGAGCACAAGGAATTTCAGAGTTGGCTGGCTTTACCAGCTTTCTGCAAACCATGAGTTCTCCAGCTCAGGGGAAATTCTCCACTGACTATCTCCAGGCGGTTGAAGGCTTACGCAGCACAAAATGGCCTTAGCTGTGCAGACAATCCAGGCTCATGTTTAACATGCTTTACTCCTTGTGCAAGCCTTTGGTTTTAATTAACAAAGATAATATGGGCTCTAGCAGAAATGTGTTATGCACCACTTTGGCTTACTGGTACACCCCAAGTTTCCTAGAATTCCCATAAGAATTTCATACAGTTCTGAAGAGCTCTCTATTGTCCCCTAGACTGGTTTGATATAGTGTGGTGCAAGAGCAGATACTGTTCAACCAAACCACACATCTGTCAGGGATTTCACGTCAGACCTACCTGAATAAGAAGAAAAGAAAGAGCAGATCTTAAAACGAAGTGAATGGATGGCAGAAAGACTGTTGTAAAATATACCCCGCAAGTGAGTCCTGTCCAGCTTCACCTCCCTGGTTCCAGAAAACGTGCATTTCCCTCCCACCCACCTTCTACCTGGCAGTGTCAGAGTGGAAAACAGCAGGGAGAAGCAGCTCAGATGGCCTGGGAGAGCGTGTCCATGGGGGTTGATGAGGTAACTAATAGGAAGTCAGAGCGGGCAGCAGCAGCGAAAATGAGTGACCCAGCACTAAAGGATGGGTGAGCAGAAGTTGGGGCCTCTCGAGAAGGGTGTGGAGGAATCAGCAGAAGGGAGGAATACAAGCATCTATCAGAAGGGGAAGGATGAAGAGCCCTTGTGATACTTGTCCTCTGTGTTCTACGCTTTAAGAAGGGGACAGCTATGCTCGGCAGCCATCATGGAGGAGCAGGGGGGTCATCCCAGGTGAGCAGCATTACAGTATCCACCCTAAACACACCTTTGATTTGCTCCACTTCGTCTTCGAATGTCACCGAACTCCTCCGTCGATAGGGATAAACGCAATGCGGATGATGAGCTCCATCCGAACTGTAATCCTCAAGCAGCATCACATCTGTCCCTGAAATGCAGAAAATGTTTGGAAATAATAACGATCCCTGAGAAGAAAAACCTAAAATGATTGGGGGAAATGAACTTTTGAGTTCATAGCCTTGAGCTCCTCTCTTCAAAAGATGCCTAATCTGTGCTGATGCATTATCACTCTGCATTCGGCCATGATGGGACTTCAGACAGGGCCGGGGCCAAGTTATTACCGGGTCTTCAGCTAACCAGAGGTTAATCTGAGGACAATTCCCTGCTTCTCCTGAGCAAGAGAAGGATTGTCTACAAATGGCATTATTCAACAACAGCTACTCCAAAATAACTATTCCTGAATAACATCATAGGTGGGCACACTTATTCTTTGAAAGTGGATCAAACTAAATAGCTGCCTGTCCACACAGGGAGTTCTTCTGGAATAGTATTGCCTTTTACATTCACACTCTACCTGAATTAATTTTCAAATGTGGACAAGCCCTTACGAACTGGCTGCTTGAGAGACAGACAGTGGGGGATGGCTATAGGAAGATCAGATTCCATATTCAGAATGGATGGCAAGCCAAGCTGGGGAATGTTCTGATCCCTCTCTTTGGCCTTTGTTAACTCATTTTGTTTTCTTGTCACAAACATTATTCCTTAAGGAGACCACCTGGCTGACTGAGCCTGTATTTTTTTCTGCTGAGTCATTCTACCACTTTATAGGTATTGATCTCATAGGCACTATTTCATCTACCTGCGTTGCCTCCATATTATTTTGGTACAAAATAAAGTTGACCTGTCATTGTGTGGGGAACTCAATGTCTCTGCCATGCTATCACATGAAGGGCCACATTGTGCCCTTGCTCCTCACTCCAGTACAGTAGTGGCTGACTACAGACTTTTAGAGTACGTCCACACTGCAGTTAGACACCCAGAGCTGACCTGTGCCAGCAGACTCAGGATCACGGGGCTTGGTCTGAAGGGCTGTGTAACTGCGTTATAGATGCTCGGGCTACAGCCTGTGCTCTGGGACCCTCCCATCTCAGAGGGCTGGGGCCCAAATGTCTACCCTGCAGTTAAAGAGCCCCTTAGCCCAAGCCACAGTCAGCTGGCCTGGGCCAGCCACCGATTTTTACTTGTATTGTAGACACATTCTATGACAGTCAAAGAGGCACTCTGCCTCCCTAGCATAGAAGCAGACAGGGCGCCTCAGGGAGCACTAGAGGAGCGTGCTGTGTCAGTGCTTCTTACCCTTGCTGCTGAAAGGCACAGCATATGCTCCCCTGAATGCTTGTGACACTTTACTTTTGGCCCAAATACTTTTGTACTCTGATGATGGATCGAAAACTTCCTACAACAGCCATTAAATGCTTTGTAGCTTGTCCCAAATCATTCATCAGACAGATTACACCCTCTGCAGACCAGGGTTCTGTGCTCTCTCCACCCACATGAGTTCATTTGATTCCTGGATTTATTCTTATAGCAATAGCCAGAGGGTCCAGAACCAATTTATAGCAAAGGTGACAACACACATCTATGATGAATATTCCATGAGACAAGACACTGATTTTTACCAATCATTTATTTAGCAAACCTGTTTTTTTAAAATAATCCAGAATTGAACTGTGATATATAAATATTTCCATTCCATCTTGTCAAATGCTTTCTCCAAATACTTAGTAATGAGAGAGTGATCTACCTTCCTCATAAACCACATTAAATGAGTGGGATACTTTTAATGTTCTGTGGATCATCTGGGGTATTGATGTCAATGATGCAAGATCAAAGCCCTACTCCTTGGAAACCCAGCCAGCCTGCAATGGATGGGTAGAATAAGGAAGAGGATACTCCGTCCTTTGGACAATATTTTAGCATATATTTTAAAAATTACATTGAAGTAAGGAAATTGGCCTGTAAATCTTCCCCAGAAGTGCATTCCTGTCAATAACTGATGCTATGATAGTATTTTGACTGGATACAGGTGATCCTACATTATTTGCCTCATTAAATACTTGACCTGTAATGGGCATCTCTTGATCTTTTCTCTATATACAGTTCCTTTGGCTTGTACTATCTGAAAAGCCTGTTTTCTGTCATTCAGGCTGTTCAGTGAAATAGGATATTTCCCAATTCAAATTCCCTAAACACTGGGGCTCCTAACAACTTATATATTTGATTTGGTCAGCTGTGAAGGCCTCTTAGTGCCTTTCTTCAAGGACAATAACACAGGATGCTATAAAGAGAAGAGTTTTCCATGACCCTTTATAACCTATAGCTGCACTTAAGCCAGCAATTCGCCTACAGAATTAGTGGAGTAATGTTGCCTTCATGAAAAATCCCACCTTGCCAGCCTCCTTCTCCCACTCTCCCAGTCAGAGAGCAATGCAGAGATGCAGCTGTCAGAAGAGTGCTCTCTGGTGTCTGTAGAGCAGAAATACTCTTTAAAATAGATTGCAGGTGGAAAACTTTCCTCTCTTGGTAGTTAAAACCACAGCCCCCCTGTTACCACCACTGGAAAATTACTGGCAGATCACCATGCCCTTTTCCAGGCTACTATTCAAGAGATCCATGACAAAGATGGGAAGCCTCCATTGTATAAGAGAGGCTGTAGCATAGGGTGGTCAAATGAAATCTCCTATACACAGGAAGTGAAGAGACCTATTTCCCCAGCAGTTTGCTGCTTAGCTCCTTGTGGGGCCAGAAAGATCACTGAAGAGGGAAGGAGAATAAAGGAATGGGACAAACAGATTATCATGCTCATAGGAAATATTCGCTAGGAAAAGAAATTAGTCTCTGAGACTGGACAGTATTTTCATAGTAGATACTGCAAGATCAAAAATTCAGAGGAGAAGCTAAGGCAGTTCTGCTCAGGGTACCATAGGACAGTGGTCTTCAACGTTTTTTATTTGCAACCCCCTAAAAAATGTCAAATGGCATTGTGGACCTCTTTGAAAATCTTTGACATAATCTGCGGACCACAGGTTGAAAACCCCTGCCATAGGAGATGCTTAATGTTATTGTTCACCTACCAAGAGATACCTGTAAAAAAATACAGACTGTCCACAGAATTCTGAAAGTAAGCTGCAAGTAAAATTGTTCTGTCTGAGAAAGGAAAACAACAGTTACCTGAATCCTGAGAGCAGCTGAAACCAGTGTCCCCTGTGCTGCTGCTGTGTCCTAAAGGCCGCCCACCTGCCATGAGAGCTGTGAGATGGGGAGATAGTCCCAGATCTGCAAAACAGTTTAATCATCACTGAGTTGTGCTCTGTATGGTAGATCTACTGTAATGACAGCATCTTCAAATAACCCCCACATCTGAGTGCCCGATTCTAGCCCCCATCTTTCCCAGCTTTCCCTTCTCCCCATTTTTCCTGTGACAAGACAACAAAAACCAGCCTCCAGACCCAGCAGCCAAACCACCTGGATTTCCCATCCTACAATATCATGTCACCAGCTGCCAAATGCTCCTGGATTCTTTCCACACGGCAACCTGCTGTCTACCTCCCCCACCCCTCTCGACCCCCAGCAATTTGCAAGGATGTGCAGTTTATCAGAAGATCTGATTATATTTAGAAATACAGGCACTCAGGGCTGGAAAATCTTATCAGACACTCTCTAGCCAAAGGATTAAATCTAGTAGCCAGAAGCAGCTATAAAAGACAAGTATATTGATGGGATGATAACTAGTGAGGTTTAGCTAATGAGCTAGTTTCCCCTCAGATGCTAGAAAGGGGGAAAACATTGGGATTCCCACTAAGGTGCAGTCTTAGGATCCTGCTCAAGAGCTCCACCTTTTCTATCAGCCTCTGGCTAGAAGGGGTCTGATAAATTGGAAGCTGCCGAGTCTACTTTTGCAGCTGGAAGGAGAAAGAAGCTTTCTGTCTTTTCTTCCTCAGCTATGCTTCCAATCCTTCCAGAGCCCATCTCTGAGAGCTACCTGGCTTCCACAGTGGGAATGGAGGTTTCCAATGCCCTCACCTTCCTTCCATGTTTTGTGTCCTCTTTCCCCACTAATAATTCCAGAGCCTGCCTCTACATCTCCCAAACAGTACCATGAAAGTGGAAATTTCAAAGAATGCTGAATTAGCAATCATGAAAATGATCAGAATCTTGCTTATTTCACAGCAAAGCTCTGAGCAGCTGCAGAGGCACTGGTGGTGCCTCTCTGCAGACTCAAGACACTATTGCATTGGAATGGTTTCATTACAAGGGTTTCTTCACAACCAGCAGGACTAGACACTTAATTTAAACAAACAAGCACTCAGATTTTTTGAAGTCACTTGAAAAAATTGCCACTGGTGAGACACAAGGATTTTTCAACCCCTGTACGTAGCTGACATAAACCAAGACACTTAGTGCTAAGAAGTGGAGGTTTATTGCAGATGAGAGGGAGGTGATGGACTTGCCCTAGCTGGAGAATTTAAAAGCTGGTGTCTAACATCCATAAACTCTTAGTAGGCCTGGTCCAAAGCCCATTGAAATTAAAGGAAAGATTCTTATTGATTTTGATGGGCTCTGGATCAGGCCCATCATGAGAAGAGGGAACGTTCTCCATTTTTCTAAGCTGAACACAAATTTTACACTTGCAGAGAGTAATAATGTGTGTGTATCAACAGCACATTTTCCTACCCTGCTATACCAAGGCAAACATGACTGCTTGCCAGCAAAGACACGGATTGATTTAGCAGGCCTCCCAGAATATAGAATAATTTTAACACTAAGAAGCACTTGGAATTAGAGCAGAGGTGGGCAAACTACAGCCCCTAAGCTCCCAGCATGGGAGGCTAGCACCCCCACCACTCCTCTACTGTCCCCCATTCCCTGCAGCCTCAGCTCGCGGGAATGGGGGACAGCAGAGGAGTGGTGGGCGGCCAGGCTGCAAGCTCCTGCCAGGCAGCGTGGTGGTGTGGTTGCCTCTGTTCAGGTGGCGGGGCTGCCAGTCCTGCTGCTCTGAGCAGCATGGTAATGGAGGGGGGGTTTGGCTAAGGGGCAGGGTGTCCCAGGGGACAGTCAGGGGACAGGGAGCAGGGGGCAGTTGAATGGGGTGGAGGTTCTCGAGGTTGGGGGGCAGTGAGGGGATAGGGAACAAGGAAGGTTGGATAGGCATGGGAGACCCGGGGGCCTGTCAGGGGTCGTGGATAGGCACTGGGGCAGTCAGGATACAGGGACCATGCGGGGTTGGGCAGGGGATGGAGTCCCAGGAGGACAGTTAGAGGCGGGGGGTCCCAGGAGTGTGCTGTCAGGGTACAAGGAACAGGAGGGGTTGTGTAGAAGGTTCTGAGGGGGGCAGTTAGGGGGCAGGAAGTGGGAGGAGGCAGATAGGGGGTGGGGCCCAGGCTGTTTGGGAGGCACAGCCTTTCCTATCCGGCCGTCCATTCAGCGGAACCCTGATGTGGCCCTCAGGCCAAAAAGTCCTTCCCCCCCCCCCCCCCCCCCGAATTAGAGAGTGATCCTAGGAATCTGAAAGATTTTCTCTGAGATTTTTATAAAAAACTACTTTGGTGAGGAATGGAGTATATTATTATTTACCAACAACACCTGATTTGGTGCTGTAGGCTACATAAAAATAAAAACAGTCCCTGTCCCATATAGTTTACAATCTAAAAAGCAAACTAGAAAAAAGATGTGATGGACTGGGATATCTAAAGATGGGGATCACAAGTTGTGTGGGTATTTTTAATTATAAATGTACTGCTTGTGAGCCTTTTGGAAGAAGTAGATTTTGAAGGGACTGTCGTTTACTTAAAACTTCCACTTCTGTCTGTAAATCTTTTACCTGGTATTATTAAAAGGAACACCTAAGATTATGGTAACCAATGATATTAGAGAAAAAATATTTTCTTTATACATTTCTGTTTGTTCAATCCTTGCATTTGACAGCACTTTGTGTCCAGTCAGTTTCCCCTGCATGGTTGTCAATTTCATACACTGCTTGCATTGCCCTTTCAGACAGCAGGTGGTGGTGTTTTTCCTCCTCATTCTCAAAACAGATAGAATCATTTTTACTTTCCAAAATATTTTAACCTAAGGCATTGACCAGACCTGGAAAAGTTTAGCCCCGTAGGTAAAAGTTTGGGATGTTATAATCAAGGGCATACATGGTTTTAGAATGGGAAGTTTGAAGCAATGTTAACTATAGCTACTGTTACAGCTCCAGCTAACATGACAACCTTAGTAAGGCGAAAGGCAATACCACTTGGCAAACATTTTTATTTTAAGTGTGTGTGGGGGGGAGTCTCAGCAGGGGAGAAAGGAAATTATTTTGATTGGCCCCAGGGTTAAATCGACTCTTCCAGGGACAATGTAGCTACATCAAGAGGGGGAGGTGATTTCCCATCAAAGGCAGGGAACTCCTCACAACTTTCCTTCAGATGGGAGGTGTAATTTGAAAAATGATCCCTTGAGAGCTCCCTCAAGCACATCACTGGTTAGTATTTGTATAGCTCTTGGAAGATGCCACATGAATGCAGACACTACGTGTCAGCCTCAAGGGAGGAATATTTTTTTATTTAAGTGTTTGTTACCTGTGATCCTATTGGAAATGCTGAATAATCTGGCTGTCCTATGACGCTGAACAAACGATTCCCGGTAATACCGATCCCCAAAACACATTCCGAATAGTTCTTTGCGCACTGTTTTGTTCCAGAGTCCATAAATCAGTGGATGGCAAATGGCACTTGAAAAAGATAACCATGTTGCTAATGTCTCCAGAGCAGGAGAAATGCTATTTTTCCCCCAAAGTGCTTCTGACGTAATTACTACCATGTAGGGCCCCCATGTGATTACAAAAGCACCAATAACAACCAAGATGGTTATGAAAGCTTTGCACTGATTGGCTGAGTAGACAACCCCTTGGAAAGCATTCCTTCGACTGCCCGAAGAGGAGGTGGAGGTGCTAGAGTTCTTTCTCCCATTCCTCTGAGTGTCCTCCTCAACAATGATCACGCTACCGCAGTGAATCTTGCGCGCTTTAATCCTAGCCACGCGAAATATGAATCCGTAGCAGATCATCATAACCAGAAAGGGTAGCAAAGCACACCAGATCTGCCAAAAGGCTGTGTAGCCTGCCTCCTTATGCCACGCAGCCACGCACATCCATTTGAATTGATCGAATTCCAACGAAGACCAGCCAAAGAGAGGAGGAAGACAGCCGATGAGGGAGTGCAGCCACACGTACACCAGGGCTACCACTGCTCTGTTTCCTGTAATCTTCATTGGATACACCATTGGATACAAGACAGCATAGTACCTGGGAAACACAAAAGGAAGCATCAGTAGCATCATAGAAAAGTACAGTAAGCAAAGAACTGGGTTTACTGATTAAGATCCAACTACCATTGGAGTCCAGGGAAAGACTTCCTCACTTCCCCTCCCCAAATCTCAAATGGGGTTAGAAGGATATTTTTAAAAAGTCATATTTCAAAAAATTATTTGCAATCAAGAGCTCAAAAGTCAAGAAGTGCCCAAGATCAAGCTGCATATGTAGCCTTAATTCTGCCTACTGATCATAAAAACATGAGACTGGTGATACTGGGTCAGACCAAATGTCCATCTAGCCCAGTAGTCTGTCTTCTGACAGCGGTCAATACCAGATGCGGTCAATACCAGATGCTTCAGAGAGAATTAATCCTGATCTGAATGCATTATTGAAATGAGGTTTACAATTATATATGATTACATACAGCTACTCAAATGCTATGTTATTATAGTATCACTTGATTTTCATAAAATTAGATGTATGTGCAGCATCTTGAAATATTAATTTAATTATTTTCTACCTTTCTATTTCACAATTTTACATGTAATTGCAGGGAAAAGGTACAATATTGGTGAGGCAGTGTTGCCTGCTGGATAGAGCACTGGACAGAGACTCAGGGGATCTAGGTTTAGCACCGCCACTGGCCTACTATATATCCTTGAGCATGTCTCTTCACCTCTCTGTGAATCAGCTTCCCAATCTATAAAATGGGTATAATGATACTGACCTATTTTGACTCCAGTCTGTGCTTTGAAATCTTCTAATAAAAGTGCTATACGATAGCTAGGTATTATTAATCACTATATTTGCAATGGTTTCCAACCTTTTCCATACCATACCCCACATTACAACAGAAAAAAGGTCTGGAACCCCGCACCATCCATCTAGCCCAAAAGAAAGGGAGGGAGATCATGACTCCCAGGTTGAGAACCATGTTATATTGTATTGTTTGAAAAATAGTGTGTAAATGTGTTCATGCAGCCTTAACTCTGACTTTTCACTGCTTTACCCATGGAACCTTCACATTCTCTTAACAAAACTTTTTAGATTGATAGATTGATAAGATTCCAAGACCAGAAGGAACCACTGTGCTCATCGAATCTGACCTCCTCTAGAACTTCCCCCAAATGAATTCCTAGAGCAGATCGTTTAGAAAAAACAGCCAGTCTTGATTTAAAAATAGTCAGTGATGGAGAATCCACCACAATCCTTGGTAAGTTGTTCTGATGATTGATTACTCTCTCTGTTCAAATGTTACATTTTATTTCCAGACTGACTTTGTCTAGCTTCAACTTTCAGCCATTGGATCATGTTATATCTTTCTCTGCTAGATTGAAGAGCCCATTATTAAATATATGTTCCCCAGGTAGATCCTTATACAATATAATCAAGTCACCCCTTAACCTTCTTTTTTGTTAAAGCAAATAGATTGAGCACTTTGGGCAGGTTTTCTAATCCTTTAATTATTCTTGTGCTCTTTTCTGAACCGTCTTCAATTTATACCACACCAGCACCAAATACAGAGGTAAAATAAATTCTCCACTCCGAATTGAGATTCCCATGTATGCATTGAAGGATTACATTAGCCCTTCTGGCCACAGTCTTTCCCTGGGAGCTCACATTCAGCTGATTTTCCATCACAACTCCCAATCTTTTCCAGAGTCACTGCTTCACAGGGTCAAGTCCCCCAACCTGTAAGTACGGCCAAGATTCTTTGTTCCTAGATGTATACATTTACATTTAGCTGTATTAAAACACATATTGTTTGTTTGTGCCCAGTTTGGAATTAATCAATGCTATTCATAACAAAAAGAGGAGCTTACCGGTCTATAGCAATGAGACCAAGAGTTAGCATGCTGGCCGAGCTGATCAGCATATAAAGCAAGGCCGAAAAGTTGCACCAAACTACTCCAAAGATCCATTCCCGCCTGATGGAGCTGGTGACGACAAAAGGAAGCACTAGAACAGACAGAAGGAAGTTGGACAGGGTCAGACTGAACACAAACTTGTTGCTCAGCGTAAGGAGGTAAGACTTCCGATAGAGGGTGACGACAATCACCAAGTTGCCCAGGCAGATGAAAATAGCTATGATGATAATAGCGACCGACTCGGTGACTCTGACTGCCCCGTCTTCCTGCGCTGTGAAGTTTCTCGGGCCCTTCCCATTGCTGAGGGAGGAGTTGATGCTCATTGTCAGAGCGCACATTGACAGAACAGACAGTGCATGCTGGGCAGCTGG
The DNA here is from genome assembly GCA_032164245.1 of Sternotherus odoratus. Lineage (NCBI taxonomy): Eukaryota > Metazoa > Chordata > Testudines > Kinosternidae > Sternotherus > Sternotherus odoratus. The sequence continues at coordinate 132,406,101 of JAVMKO010000001.1, read as the reverse complement.
AACAAGGAGAAGAAAAACACATGAAAACACTCACCCAAACAATATTGTATTTCCCATGTCTACAATATCTTTTATATCCCATGATCCCAAGGTCCTGAACCAACATTAATCAAGCTTCACAACACCCAGAGGAGGCACATAACCACGTTAGATGGGGAAACTGAGGCCCAGAGCAGGGATTTGACTTTCCCAAGGTCTCACACAAGTCAATGGCAGAGCCAAGCACAGAACCCAAGAACAAGGCTGACTGGAACACAGGGGGGGAAATTTTGCAAAATTCTTTTAATATTTTCCAGGAGTGAAAGGAGGGTGTTATTTCAAACTTTTAACCATCCCTACCCATGAGCTTTAACTCCCAGGCACCTATGCCCAAAAGCTGTTAAGAAACAATAATGGAGTTATAAATGCTCATAGACTCATACACTTTAAGGTCAGAAGGGACCATTATGATCATCTAGTCTGACCTCCTGCTCAACGCAGGCCAAATAATTTTACCTACCCATTCCTACAATAAACCTCTCACCTATATCTGAGCTATTGAAGTCCTCAAATCTTGGTTTAAGGACTTCAAGGTACAGAGAATCCTCCAGCAAGTGACCCATGCCCCTTGCTGCAGAGGAAGGTGAAAAACCTCCAGGGCAGTTGCCAATCTGCCCTGGAGGAAAATTCCTTCCCAACCCCAAATATGGTGATCAGCTACACCCTGAGCATGTGGGCAAGACTCACTTGTTGATCTCTTTTTATATAGGTGAGAGTTTGTGGTATTTTACTCTGGTCTGTGGAGCACTTGTTGGTGTTCCACAGAGAGCTGGCAAGTCACATGGCACTGGCTAAATCACATTTTAACCCCCCCCTAAAAATACAGTAAAACACTCTCCTAATATCACTTTGCCACAGGAATGTTCTTTTATTACCAGTGAGCCGGGAGAGGTGGTCCTCTGTGTGACTATCAATGGGAAATGTGTCCAAGAGGCAATTCCTTTCTTAAAATCTCAGCCACGGTATGAAAATATGTGAGAGCCCTTGACCTCAGGCTTTATCACTTCTCCCAGCTGACCAACACCATCTCTTGCTCAGGCCCCGGAAATATTGCTCCTGGTTCCCCTGAGAGGCACCGTGACCTCTCCTTATTGTCTCCAGCAGAGGAATTCCAGTGGGCCTACACTTCTGGGAGCCTGATTAGTGGCACTCCCACAGCCGGCTGCCTCGCGAGGCTGCTGAATACCATCCTCCGGCCTCAAACATGTCCCTCCTGCTTAATCACCTTCCCCCTGGCACGAGCATTGGCGCTCCCACTACCGGAGCAGATTTTTCTCTTTCCACAACCTTGGAAAGGGAATTGGATGAACCTAATGTGCAGCTCTCTCACGGCTGTGTCATTGAAGCCACACACGTACTGAATCCCAAAATCCAGACAAAGAATTGAAAATATAAAAATGTCAAAAAAGATTGGCTTCAAATTCATGCAAACTTGGTGTGAGCCTTGGGGCTCTTGGGGACTGGTGACTCGGAAGGGCTGCCTTGGCTGGGACTCTGGCCATCCACCCTTCCCAGCTGGGCACAAATATCCAGACAGTGTCCTACATCTCTGAGGTAATTAGAGTTTGAAGGGGCACTGCCAGCCTACAAATCATATTTTTCCAAACAAATTTAATTCCACGTGTTCCTAAGAAAACCTTAATTTACTGACATTAAAATCATTTTTAAAATCGCATTTACTTTTCACCACCAGGGAAGTTGACTGTTTACTGTTTGCATTTCATTTGACACAGACCATGAACATTTTGCATAAAATCCTGGCTGCTTTCAGCTACAACTCTATCGGTATAAAGCAGCCAAAAGCCAGTTTCCTTGGCTACTGAGGAAGGATCTCTCCTATGTAGGAGGAGCCTCAGATGGCACTAGGGTGACCAGACAGCAAATTTGAAAAATCGGGAGAGAGAGTGGGGGTGGGGGTAATAGGATCCTATATACGAAAAAGACCCAAAAATTGGGACTGTCCTTATAAAATCAGGACATCTGATTCTAGGTGGCACAGAGACATGGATGTGGCTTGAACAGGAGTGTCACAGCATTTCAGCAACCCTAGTTGCTGTAAGGTCCCTCTGTGCTTTTGGCAGCTGACACAAATAAGAACAGCCCTCAGGTACTGCTAATTTATGCTAGAGTGCTAGAATAATGAAGAATAACTCCAGGATCTGAGAAGTCCAATGGTAGATCAAAGTGACCTTTGCACAGTCCCTCTTCAGCTGTGCAGAGCTCTCGTCTGCCATAAACAAGGATTTTATTCTTTCTTTTTTGTTTATTAAAAAGACAAGGTGGGTGAGGTAACATCTTTTATTGGACCGACTTCTGACAGTGAGAGAGACACAACCTACCTTATTTCTCTAATATCCTGCAACCAACACAGCTATAACTACACTGCATACAACAATTATTGTTTATTGTCATTTTCACTTTCAGGTGCTCAAGCACTAGACGGGGGTTGGCAGCCTTTGAGAAGTGGTGTGCCGAGTCTTCATTAATTTAAGGTTTCGCATGCCAGTAATGTGTTTTACATTTACAGGGACCAGTGGAGGGAACCCCAGACTGGCAGCGTTGGCGGCAGATTGAACCCCAGACCAGCAGCGTGGGGGGCAGACAGAGCCCCATACCGGCAGCTAGCGTCCCAGCCGCTGATCCCGCTCAGCCCACTGCCAGGCTGGAGTTCCATTCATCCAGACAGGCAGCGGGCTGAGCGGGGCTGGCGGCCGGGACCCTGGACGGCAGCTTTGGCACGCGTTCCGCAGGTTGCCGGCCCTTGCATTAACACAATACTGCAATGGTTGAGTTGCTAGCACTGTAAGAGGATGTTTAAAACCTAACAAAAAAACATTTTCACTAGTTTTAAAGGCCCCCAAACCCTAAACTGTTTTTAAAAATATACACCCTGTATTGTTTGGTTCTAAACTTCCCCAGAGAAATAAAATAACCATCCTTTTCAATGTAACAAGAACATCTAACTAACAAATTAAACATGCAGAAGAATTTTTATTTTTAAAAGCTTTTTAAACATCATGGTAGGATCCATCAATTAATTTAAAACAATCCACGTGGGACACTCGATGCTCACCATTCCACCATTCTAGTCATATTCCTGGACACATACCCTCTTAGTGGCACATGTACAAATCTTCCCTGCAAATTTTGAAACATCCAAAAGGCAAATAAGCATCCCTTCTTTGACCCTCAACCAACAGAGAACAGAAACATGTGACCAGTCATCCAAGCAGTGCAGTGTGGGACAGTAGCAGGAGAAATAAGTAGCAGGAGGACAGTTAGAGCATCACTTGCTATCCACACAGGCACTGCACTGATGACAACTGGCTTGGGGGGCTTGGTATTGACAGGGTGGTTAGGTGTGGCAGAGCAAGCACAATCCAGTGTTTAGCAAATGCCTGTGCACCATGGGTAGCAGCTGTGTGTGCAGATGCAAGGTCTGCATGTTACAGGTGTGCTGGAGGGGAGGCTTCAAATGCCGGTTATCACCCTAATTTTTCTAATATAGCCAAGAGCCCACTGAGCAGGCATAGAGATGCATGCAGGTAAAGGCAAAACATCAAGGCAGGGCCCTGCAGAGAATACATTTTCTTTTATTCCACCCGTCTACCTAGACTAGAGCATGGATTGGGAAGAAAATCCCAGGGGAACACTATTGCTACTGCAGCAAGGGGCTGTGGGGTGAGGGAGCACAGGGGAGAGTTCTTCTAATGCTTCAGGCAGGGGCTTCTGATGGGGCTTCTTCTCATAACAAAACTAGGGAAATCCAACCTAGATGGAGCTACTATAAGGTGGGTGCAAAACTGGTTGGAAAACCATTCCCATAGAGTAGTTATCAGTGGTTCACAGTCATGCTGGAAGGATATAAGTAGTGGCGTCCCACAGGGATCAGTTCTGTGTCTGGTTCTTTTCAATATCTTCATCAATGATTTAGATAATGGCATAGAGAGTACACTTATAAAGTTTGCAGATGATACCAAGATAGGAGGGGTTACAAGTGCTTTGCAGGATAGGATTAACATTCAAAATTTCCTGGACAAACTGGAGAAATGGTCTGAAGTAAATAGGATGAAATTCAATAAGGACAAATGCAAAGTACTCTACTTAGGAAGGAATAATCAGGTGCACACGTACAAAATAGGAAATGACTGCCTAGGAAAGAGTACTACAGAAGGGATCTGGGGGTCATAATGGACAAGCTAAATATGAGTCAACAGTGTAAAGCTGTTGCCAAAAAAATGAACAGCCTTCTGGGATGTATTAACAGGAGTATTGTAAGCAAGACCCGAGAAATAATTTTTCTGCTCTACTCCGTGCTGATTAGGCCTCAACTGAAGTATTGTGTCCAGTTCTGGGCACCACATTTCAGGAAGGATGTGGACAAATTGGAGAGAGTCCAGAGAAGATCCACAAAAATGATTAAAAGTCTAGAAAACATGACCTATGAAGGAAGATTTGGGGGAGGGGGGGAACATGGGTTTGTTTCATCTGGAAAAGAGAAGACTGAGAGGGGACGTGATAACAGTTTTCAAGTACATTAAAGGTTGTTACAAGGACCACGGAGAAAAATTGTTTTTCCTAAGTTAGGTTGGAAAAACTTCCTAACTGGCAGGGTGGTTAAGCACTGGAATAAATTGCCTAGGGAGGTTCTGGAGTCTGTCAGAGATGGTCTTCTTAGATAATACTTAGTCCTGCCTTGTGCAGGGCTGGGGGGTCTGGACAAGATGAACTCGGGAGGTCCCTTCCCATCCTATGATTCTAAGGAGCAAAGGGGAGATGGGAACTTGTGTAATGCTGCAGGGCAGGAGACAGGAGCGCAGGTGGGCAAGCGGGGTAGCTGCCGAGGTAACCCTGCAAGGTAGGTCGGAGCCGGGCCGGGGAGCAGAGGCGAACTGGGAAGCAGGGGAAGCTCCTGCTGCAGGCCGAGCATCCGGGCGGAGCGGCACGCGGTGGCAGAGGAGCGGTGAGCCCCCGTGCAGCGGCCCATTGTCCCATGGGCAGAACACGGCTTGGCTTTGCTTCGCTTCCCTTCGCCGGCTGCTCCAGCCCCCTGGCGTCCGAGGGAGACACAAGCTCAGGTCCCGCGTGGCCCGAGCCTGCTGCAGCCAGCTCCACTCCTGCCCCAGCGGCGATCGCAGCGCCTGTCCCGGGCCCGGCGGCCCCGATCGGGGGCTCGGCAGCTCGCAGGGCTCGCGAGGAGGAGGAGCCCCCGCAAGCGTCTGCAGCCGCGGGCCGGGCCCCGCACCCTGCAACCGGAGATGCAGCGCTCGGCGGCTCCTCTGCCCTGAATTCAGCCTCCCTCCGGCACGGGCTTGTCCCTCCTCCGCACACAAAGGCTGGCGCGGGAGGAAGAGTCCCGGGGCGGGGAGGCCGCAGGGGCAGCGGGAACTCACCCGGGGCCGGGAGCGCCCCCAAAAGGAGGCACAGTCCGCCCCCCCTCCCGTTCCCCGCCCCGCGCTCTGCAGCGCCATAAGCTCCAGTGAACAAACCGGAGCGCTCCGCCTTTGTGGTGGGACACTCACCGCCGGGCCGGGCCGAGCCGAGCCGCTTCCTCCTTCCCCCGCCGCACGCAGGGGCGGGAGGTTTCGGGTTACAGCGCCCCGGACCCCCCACAGCCGCCTCCAAGAGAGAGGCCCGGAGCAACTGCCCGACCCTCCTCCCTCCATCCCCTTTTCACACATCATCCCTCCTCCTAGCCTCCTCCCTCCATCCCCCTTTCCTCCTCCCTTCATCCCCCTTCACATTCCTCCTCCTAACCTCCTCCCTTCATCCCCCTTTCCTCCGCCCTTCACCCCCCTTTCCTCCTCCACACATCCCTCCTCCTTTCCTCTCTCCATCCCTTCACATCCCTTCTCCCTCTTATGACCTTCCACATTCCTCTATGTACACTTTCACACCCCTCCTCCTAACCTTCTGTCCCTCTTTCCACATCTCTCCTTCTCCACCATCCATTTCCCTTTCACATTTTTCCATCCACCCTCCTTTCCACATCCTTCTTTTTCCACCCCCTCCATCCATCTCTTTCCATCTCCTTCCTGTTCTATCCCCCTTTCCAGAGCTTCTTCCCATCCTGTTTTCCACTCCCTCCTTCCTCCATTCCTCTTTCTTTCCGCCTTCCCCTTTCCCGCCTTCCCTTCTCTCCTCTATCAGTTTCCAATTCTCTTCCCATGTTTCTGTAATCAGCCATCCCACTTTTCACTTTATTTCCTGATAGGTATATTTTCTTTCCACTTCCCCATCTGCTACAACCCCTTCCCTTCTATTCCTTTGACCCTTTGTCTACCCTTTCACCTTCTCTGCTATTCTTTCCTCCCTGACCCACTTCATACTCACAGGACCGAATTCAGAGGTGATATGTAACTTAGATTCCATCACACTAATTTAGACTCCTGTAGACATTGGTATTTGTAACTTTAAGTGTGTGGGGGGGAGGGGGTATCCACATAAATATAAACGAATCTAATATACATTACCTCTGCATTTGGCCTTCAGGCTCAGATGAGGCATAGAACAAGGAAGGCATTTGACCAAAATCATACAATAAGTCAATATCAGAGGCAGGAATAAACCCAGGCATCCTGACTCCTTATCCCTTAAAGCATCATGGGTTATGGCAAATCCCAAAGGGACATAGCCTCCTTACAGATTAAGAACCACCTGACTCAATCTGTGGCTAGGTCTTTAAGGTGCTCTGGCTAGATATTCAGTTTGTCCCTCATCACTGGCAATCTTATTGCGCCACCAAAACTTTTGGCACCTAAGTGATCATTAGCAGTGTAGCGGATTCCTTGGTACACATGCTTCGGAATTCATTGGTCTTCCATTCTAATAATATCTCCATGCCAAGAAAACTGCCAAAATTGAACAAGTGCCAATCTAGTGTTTTAGAAAATTACACATGCCTTTCTGTTACAATGTATTTACATCACAAAGTATTTACTTCAATATGCATTGTAAATATATAATGCAGTGATCATTGTTCCTAAGCAAAATGCATATTTGTACTATCACCTCTTTAAGAAAATTAGACTCTGGGGATTGTAGTATTGTGTGTGCAGGTTTGTTGTCTTGCGACTAAAAGGGTGGGACTACATTAGAGGGTTTGATTTTTCAGCAGCTGAAGAACTGCATTAAACCGCAGACCAATCAGAACACTGATGTCAGCAAATAAAAAGAGTAATTTGTAAGACTCACCGGCAGGGGTGATGCTGCGGAGGAGGCTTGCAGGGGATTTAGCTACCCCAAATTTTGTGTTGGCTGCCCCCCATAATGATGCCTCCCAGTGCAAAGGTCAAACATTAGGCAGAAGTAAGGGGGACATGGTATGGCGTTGCCACCCTTACTTCTGCAGTTTTTGTGTTGCTGCTGCTGCCGGCTGCCAAGCTCCGAAGGCAGCGCTGCCACCAGCAGCAGCACAGAAGTAAGGGTGACAATGGGGCGCTAAGTCTGCTGTGAAAAGTGATATTGACAACATTTCTTCATGCCGCCAGTAGTATTAAACAGTAACTATTTTGAAAAATGACTTTTCTCCTTATAACAATAATCCAATTAGAATGTGTTTTAGTCTTAATTTAAAAGTGGTGAAAAGATACATTCATTTTAAACAATAGGGTTATAAATGTAGCATTTAAAATGTGTTAAGTATAGGAAATGTGTTTTTTAATTGATAAGAGGGCAGGTCACACTCAGAGACTTGCTGTATGAACGGGGCTGCCAATACAAGAAGTTTGAGAACCACTTCAGGCTACTCTTATATACTACACAGACTCATGAAACTATTAACTGATCCGCAGCTAGGAACAGATAGAGCTCTTTTCATTTGGGCACTGCTCCTCTCCCCAAGAAGCACTCTCACCTGTCTCACCCCTACCACTATAGTTTGTGTGGAAGGACACATAAGGCTATGCAAGCACTATGCTTCCCTTTTGCTGGGGAATTCCCAAGATGATTCTGGCTCATTTATGCTACAGAACAGCCCTAGAGCGCCCACAATCTGACCCAGCATCTAATCATTTCATTTTATTCAATTGATGGTCTATCATTTTCATCTAATCTTACCAATCCTATCGTTTAGTATCTTGGCACTACATATTTTAGGCTCACTACGCTATCATAAATATTTTGCTCAACCTGCAAAACAATGTCAGCTTGGGACAGAGTCCAAGTGCCAGATTCTCTGCTGTTGAGTGACAGAGAGAGAAACAGAGAGTGTGTGATTAAAGCTCCCTATGGGAATAGCTATACCAGCATAAACACCTTTATACTGGTATAACTGCATCCACCCTAAGGGCATGGTTAGACTGGCACTTTGCGGCGCAAAAACCCTCCAGTAGCGCAATAATTTTCCTAGAGTACACACTTCAAAGGGACATTTAGCGAAATGACTCACTGTTTAAAGCGCAAGTATTAAACCTCCTTTCCGAGAGTGATAAGCCTTTTTGCGCTAGCGCTATAGCGCAAGGGTGGGAATGTGGACACCCATGGGATCTCTTGCATGCCTCCGAGCCATGTAAAGCCATCAGCAAGCCATTTAAGGCCATCAGCAAGCCATTAAAGACAATCAACATGCCATGTAAAGCAAATGACGTGAGGTGTTGTTTTATAAAAGCGGAAGTAGCTTTGCAGTTTCTCTCTAACAACTCACACAGCAAATAACCAGTGAAAATGCTTGCGGACGGAGCTGTGTGTCTGAAATAGACAGCCTGTCAGTTTTCGCTAACGAAAACTCACTGACAGCCAGATCTCATCTCCCTGTGAACAACTTCCCCCTCACCCCCTCCTTTGCAAAGCACATTGCACCCAGCTGAATGCTGGGATACCTGCCCTATCCCGCTACTGTGACTGCCGCCAGAAGTGCTACAAATGTATCCATTCTTTAGCGCTACAGGGTTTCAATCTGCACAGGCTCTAGCGCCATACCTATTGCACTACATTGGGAAGCGCTACATATAAACGCGCTATAATCTATAGTCTAACTGTCCATACCCTAGGGGATGTGTATTGCTTCACAGTTAAGGCTGTGATTTTAGCACAAAGGTCACAGTCCAAACACCCCAAGGGGAGAACACAGGTGTCCCAGCTGCCAGGAGGCACAGCAGCTGCATGGAAAATGCTCAGCTCTGCTTCCAGGTGGCCACCTACCGCAGCTACAGCTACAGGTATTTCTCAAGTCTCCCCATTACCGTCACAATTAAAGTCATAACAAAAGGAAAAAAGGCAAGAGGCCAGCCTGATGCCTGTCTGCTTTTGTCTCTTCCTCACCCCTTGACCAGCTGCTACTCACTTTGGCTGGACCATGGTCCTCATGTCCTTGGCCAGAGCATTTCCCTTTGCAACTCTGAGATGTGCCCCAATGGGCAGGTTTTGAAGCTGGGCCCAGCGGTGGAAGGCAACGCATAGACTTTCTCAAGGGCAAGCAGGCGGGGGTGGCCTTGCAAGGTAATTGTCTCTCTGGAGGTGAAAATCAGCACTCTGGGGCAGGAACAAAAGTTACCATAGGAGGAAGAAATGTGGTGGCTGAGCAAGGTATTTCTTTCTCCTCCCTCCAGAAGGCACTGGAGAATCAAACCCCAATCTCCCTCATGATAGACAGGGCTACTCACCACTATACCACAGTATAGCCTTATCCTGGATAGATTTCAAAGACACTAGCTATGACCAGCGTACACCACAGGCCACACCAACCAACACCACCCCTTGTTCTCTTTTCTTTTCTGAAGGCTGTGGCTGCAGCAACAGCCCTGGGAAAAGCCCTGGACCTCCTTACATACCCTTGCCCAGTGGGTTGCCTTTGGGGGCTACACAGCTCCTCACACAACTTTGGTCCTGGGACTTTGCCCTCATTGAAGGGCTGCTCAGCACCTTCTTCCTCTTACAAGCATTTCTTTCTTCCCTCCCCCTTCCACACTTCAGACACTTCTTTAATTCATGCCATCACAAATTCACCGATGTCCCTTTCAGCTTTAGAAGCGCCTCTTGAGGGCCACAGCATCTCAGGCCCGCAGATCCTTCTTTTCAACGTGCAGTGGCCAGATACGTATTCGAAATACAGTGGTTTCCAGAATGGAATACTCTGCTTCTGAACATTGGCGCCCAGGAAGAATTCCTGTTACTCTTCCCAGTTACTCTTCCCAGTTACTCTTTTTCTAATGCAGGGGTAGACAACCTATGGCACGCATGGCAAAGTCAGCACGCGAGCTGATTTTAAGTGACACTCACACTGCCTGGCTCCTTGCCACCAGTCTGGGGGGCTCTGAATTTTAATTTAATTTTAAATTGTAGGAAAAGTGTAAATTATAAATAAATGTATTTTAAATGTAACCGTATTCTAAGCTATTTCTTCTCTCTCACTAAAGGGAGGGGAAACTTAACTCATCTTGGTACATACATTCCTGTTCCTCTCATGTACGTCAAGTTCTTATCTTGTCTCATATGTCTTTGCTTATATGTCTTGTCTCATACGTTTTGTCTCGTCTCATGTATGTCAAACTCTTATCTTGTCCTGTACATTTTATATGTTTGTCTTATCTCATATATTTTAGCTTATATCTGTATGTATTCTTACCCCATATGTACCATTTCAAGATAGGAACTTTGTGTTTGTATGTCCTGTTCTTTCCAGACAAATAAATAAATAGACAGGGAACGTCATAAAACTTTTTCACCTGTTAATTTGTATGGGGCCCCTCTAGCCCCTCCTTCATCTAAAGAAGTGTATAAAAAGGTCTTGGCAATGTATAGGGCCAAGCCACAATTTGAGTGTTAACTCTGTGGCTTCAACTTGCTGAGCAAATAAACTTGTATTCAAGATCTCCTGTGTCTACCTGTTCTTTGAAGGTAAATTGGGACAGGCCTCCAAAGAAACGAAGCCATTTGTGCAACAAAATGAAGCTTCTTAAACATTTTTAAAACCTTATTTACTTTTGTCAGGGTTACTCAATGGCAAATAGGGGTTCATGTTTTAATGCTTCTCACTTTTCATGTCAACCTCAAGATGTGAGTAATTAAACTTAAGAAAAGATGTGTTAAACTTTAAAAATAACCCTGAAAGATGGTGCCACTGAGTTTGGCAAGGACAAATTTCACTGATGGTAATGTACTGTTCTGTACTGTATGCAGCAAAATTGTAGATTACATTTGAAGGCAGACAGTTGTAGAACACATGGAAAGAGTTAAACATAAACTGAATGAAAAGAAATGAAAACAAGAGGCTGAAACAGCAAGGCCATCAACAACAGTAAAGAAACAAAGCAATGTGACTGTATCATTCCAGCTTTTTTAAAAAAATGTTTGTTTTTTTGAAAATACAGAATACATAGAAGTAGTTGGTATATGTAAAAATACAAATTGCAGTTTATTATTTTTATTTTATTATAATGATTGATGGCACTGGTAGGCTTCAAACTTGCTTAAAATTTGTAAATATATCAATAAAACGTATTTCATCAATGTCTATATATATTGAGGCTAGGGAAACTGAAGTTCCACATTTCATTTTAATCATAGAAAAACATGGATTTTTATCAGAAAATGTTGGGTTTTTTTACCATAGAAAATGAGGATCCCTGGTTCTGAGTTTATTTTACATGTAACCATTCATTTCTGATACTTTGACTTGCTACTTCTGGAATCTCTACATCGGGGATTTTCAAACTGGGGACCAGGACCCCTCAGGGGTTCACACTCACAAGGTTCTTACATAGGGTTTAGCAGGCTGTCAGCCTCCACCCCACTCAAACCACACTTTGTCTCCAGCATTTCTAATGGTGTTAAATATATAAAAATTGTGGGTTTAATTTATAAGAAAGGGGTCACACCAGGAGGCTTTCTATGTGAAAAGGGTCATCCGTATAAAAATGTGAGAACCACTGCTCCAGACTCGTTTCCAGGATAAGCGCCATGTGTTAAACCCAGCGGGGATCTGGGGTGTGCTGCTTCTTTGGGTGCAGCAGAGCTGTGACTCCTGGGTGTCCGGGGGGAAGCTGGAGGGTTGAAGCGCCATGGGGATGGGGAGCTGACCCCTTGCCCACAAGGAGAGGGGATGCTAAGGGAAGGGGTAGCGAGGTGCCCCAGCCTTGGGGACCCCAGGAAGCGTTGCAGTCCCCAGGGAGAGAGTCGTAACGCAGGACCGGAGCCGGGGGAATGGGACGGGCTCTCCCCCGCCCCGCCCCGCCCCTCCGCTTTGAGGGTTGGTAGCACGGAGCTGTACCCCGCGCGCCGGTCTCGGGGCGCGCGGGGCTCCAGCCACCTCCCCTCGCCCCGCAGCAGAGATTCCCAGCGCGAGGCCAGGCCGCCGGGAGCGGTTGTTCCCTGACTTCATTGGGCCTTCGACACGTGACCCCGCCCTCTCTTTCATGTTCCCCGTTCTCCGTCTCCCTCCCTTTGTCCGCGGCGCGAGCCTCGCGTCATGACGCCAGATTCTTTCAGGCGCGCGCGCCCCGGTGAGTGACCCCGGAAGCGGAAGTGACGGGGCGGGGCTGGATTCCGTTTCCGGCGGCTCTGGTGCTGTTGCTGCGGGGAGACCGGCAGCCACCTCGTCCTCCTCCCCCTGCCGCTTCCCCTTCCCGGCCCCTCCCCCCCGGCCCCGCCATGTACCCCGTGTTCCAAAGCACCAGCCGCGACTTCACCTTCGGGCCGTGGAGACTCAACGCCGCCAGGACCCACATCATGAAATCGGCCCAGGCCGAGAGGTGGGGGCGGGGACGGTGAATCCCTTTCCAGGCCGGGGTGGGGGGCGGGTTACAGGCCAGGCTCGGGTTTGACCGATCAAGACCCTGCTTGGGTAGTGAGCGGGGGCTGCCCGTGCCCGCTCCGCGGGTCCGGCCGGGCTGGGGAGCGCCTCTGACAGGTCTGCGTTGTAAACCTGGGCTCGGGCTGTGGTCTGAGCCCCGGTCCCCCAGCTGTCCACACGCAGGGAGCGGTGGTAGCTATGTCGGCGGAAGAGCTACGTGGTACAGTGCCCAGCTCAGTGGGGTCCTGGGCCATACCTGTCGCTCCTAGGTGTTGCCACAGTAAAACTACTAATAAAAATGCAGGTTCCCTGTACATCTTTATCTTGCTCTAAAGTAATACTGTATGGTAAGTACTAGTGAATGCTAAAATGCTCCAGGGGCACAGCTGAGTGCTTTAATGTAGACAATTTACTACAGTGACAGGAGTGGTTCTCCAGCCTCTGTAGTAAAACTGGGAGTAGGACTACACTGCCTGACTGGATCGGCAGATAGTGTTAGATGTATCAGGGATTGATTTATCACGTCTTGCCTAGATGTGATAAATTGATCTTCGAAAGCGCGCCTGTCGACTCCGGAACTCCAGCTCTGCAAGAGGAGTAAGTGGAGTCGACGGGGGAGCCACTGGAGTCGACCCACCACCATCAATCTGCTGCTGTGGGGACAGCAAAGTACCTTAGTTCGACTTACATCAGCTGTGCGAATAGCATAGCTGAAGTTGTGTACCTTAGTGCAAACACCCCCCCCCCCCCCCCGCTAGTGTAGCCCAAGCCTGAAAGGCGGTAGTGACGTTGATGGAAGAATTCTTCCGTTGATCTAGCACTGTCCACACAGGGACTTGGATCGTCTTAAATACATTGGTCAGGGGTGGTGATCTAATTAGGGTGATCTAATTTTCTAGTGTAGACCAGACACAGCTGTCTACTTTTGAACTTCTCCATGTTTAAGAGAACTTCTGACAGTGTTGGGGAAGAGAGGCGGCTACTGGAATATTTTGTAGTGCGAAGGGACAAATTAATGCTTGTGGACACAGTTACAAAGTCATGCAAATGTAGATTGCAACCTTATTGTTTTAACCTCTTTGTCCACATACAGATTAGCTGATGAATTGCACATGCCTTCCCTCCCAGAAATGATGTTTGGAGACAACGTCCTAAGAATTCAACATGATTATGGCTTTGGAATTGAATTCAATGCAACAGATGCTTTAAAATGTGTAAATAACTATCAAGGTATGATTAAAGTGGCCTGTGCAGAGGAATGGCAAGAGAGCAGGTGAGCACTGCAGTTTTACCATAACAACAGGGTGAGCACTAATGTGATGAGGGATGGAGTGTGATATGGTGGCTAATGCAGGAGATTGGGAGCCAAGGCTCTGCCACTTACTGTATGGTCTTGAAAGTCTTGAAAGTCACTTAGGCTTTCTGTGCTTCAGTCTCCCCATCTGTAAAACTGGGATAGTTATACTTGCCTGCTTCTCAGGAGTATTGTGGTTTATTTAACACTTGTAAAGGACTTGGGTTTGATTCTACATCCATTTTAGTCCATAGAAAAAATCTTGTTGTGACTTAAATGTTGCAAGCATCATGCCCTTTGACATCTTAAAGTGAAAGGTGATATGCAAGTACAAAATGTTGCTACTGGAGATTCCTTTTTTGTAGTGCATTTAGTCTTGATACAGAATTCTATTGTATATTTATCAGGTTGTTAGCAGTAATGCTGGCAATATATGAAGCAAAGCACAGAAGAATCAGAACTGTCCCAGTGCCTAAGATGAAGTGGAGTATCGGTTTAATATCAAATACATTCTGCCAGCAGAATCCTTGGGTTGAGCAGGCAAACTTAAACTACACAATACTTGACAACATTAAAGATTTCTATCTAAAATCATATGAACACTTATGCTATGGGAGTTGATATTTGGAATGGTCTTCAAAATCACTGGATAAACACGAATATTATCAATAAGAAGCAGTACTGTATAGATGTGGCCTGACACTAGTGTCTTTGCAAAGGCAAAACTGCTATTTCCAGGAAGTTTTGGCTCTTTAAGGACATCAGTGTTGAGACCAGGGTATGTCTCTCTTGTATGTGGTATTGTAATGTTAAACACTTATTACAAAGTATGGTGTTTTCTCTTCCTTTATTGAGGACCGAGGCTGAACACACAAAAGAAGTCGTTAAACCATATGATTGGACCTATACGACAGACTACAAAGGAACGTTATTAGGAGACACTGTAAAGTTAAAAGTGAGTCTCTTCTCATTAAATGCTTGTTGCATCACATTGTGTATAGACTTACTGAAAAATAAAGCACGCCTTCCAAAATAAGGTTGCATAGTTTTGAAGAGATCTGCTTTCAAAGTATAACGGGGGTTTATAGAGTCTTCAGTATTCCTTTTAAGCAAATCACAGTTCACTTTGAATAATTTAATGGTTTTTTTAAATTTCTGAATTGTATATAAAAATGCCCCCAAAGTCCCTTGTATTTGGAACATACGCTTGGGGGGTGGGGGTGGGGGGGGTGTTCTTAATGCTTATTGGGTTGCAGCCGAAGTCCTGAACTCTCCAGATACCTGAGGACTGAAGGTCTCCTGTAATTCTGTAGTACCCTAAGCATGCAGTGTGCCAGTTGGCTGTGACACTGTACCCCAGATTTGGCTGTTAATCAGTGGTGCTGTATTTACATACAGTAATAACTGTGTTCATACCTCATTTGTGACAACCTCTCCCCAATCGTAAGTAACCATTTTAAAGTAGCCCTGAAATATCCAGTGCATCTGCTTGATGTTAACAAGCACAAAAAAATAAGCAAAAAACCCCCTCAACCCCCTACAATCCCTTACCTCTACTAGGCGGATGATTCTAGTTAATCCCCTAGGCTTATTGTAGCTATTTTAAAAAACCCAAACTCTTGGGTCCCCTTGGAATGAATTGTGCTATATAAATATAAAACTTCTCTTGTTGGCCAAATGGGCCTTGGCAGGGTACCTTTTCAGAGAGGGTAAAAGTGATAGCTTTTAGTGTGTGTATAGAATGAGAGGACCTAGGAAGTGAGAAAGATGCCCACGTTTTCTGTGCAGTTAAGGGGAAGAAGCATTTTGTTATGATCTGTCTATAAAAGATAGTGGTGTTCCATATAAATTATAGAAGCTTACAATATTAGTAACCAAAATACTATTTATTAATACATGTCACATTGTCTGGTGTGGGTCACAATTGTGAGTGCCAACCTCAGGACAGACTGACAAAAACAGGACATGTATCCCAAAATGGTGGTATGGTCTATAACAGTGGTTCCCAAACTTTAACAGCCCGCAGACAACTTTCACTAAATTGTGACATCTTGTGAACCCTCTCCTAACAATGAATATTTCCAGGGATTTAAGTTTAAATTTCCTCAGTGTGATGGATGTGCTTGCTTTGCTCTGCATAGCTCTTGGAAGTCCAGAACTACTGAAGAAAGATAAAATCTCAGGTCTGTTTTATCATCAAGTCTGTTTCTGTACAGTGAAACCTCGATTTAACGGACTAATTCGGGCGAGGGGGTGTCCGTTAAATCCGAAAGTCCGTTATTTAATAATTTTTTTAAATTATTTTAAATTATTAAATAACAGGACTTTTGGATTTAACGGACACCCCCTCGCCCGAATTAGTCCGTTATATCAAGGTTTTACCGTCAACCCGCCCGCCCGGGTCCCGGCTGCTGGGACCCGGCGGCAGTCAGCAGCCCGGCTGCTGGGACCAGGGCGGGAGCTGTCAGCCCGCCCGCCACCGGCTCAAACCGTGGCGGCCGCTGCGAGCGGGCAGAGAGCCCGCAGGGTCCCGGGGAGGGGGGAACCGGGACGCTCCCGGCAGCCCGCCCGCGGCGGGGAGGGGGGAACCGGGACGCTCCCGGCAGCCCGCCCGCGGCGGGGAGGGGGGAACCGGGACGCTCCCGGCAGCCCGCCCGCGGCGGGGAGGGGGGAACCGGGACGCCCCCGGCAGCCCGCCCGCGGCGGGGAGGGGGGAACCGGGGCGCACGCGCGGTTTTTTTTTTTTTTTTTTTTTGTGACCGCGGGCGAATAGGTATATTCGCCCTATAAGACGCACCAACTTCCCCCCCCCCCCCCCGTTTTGGGGAAGAAAAAGTGCGTCTTATAGGGCGAAAAATACGGTAATATCTTTTGTTAGACCAACTTCTTTTGGTGAGAAGAAGAGCTCTATGTAAGCTTGAAAGCTTGTCTCTCTCTCACCGAGAGAAATTGGTCCAGTAAAATTATTGTGTCCAATAAAATTAATTACCTCACCCACCTTGTCTTGCTAATATACTGGGACCAACACCGCTACAACCTCACTGCCAAATTATACTAACTATTCTTAAACTTATTTCCCTAGGTTGTTCCTACAACTGATCACATCGATACAGAGAAATTGAAAGCCCGGGAACAGATTATGTTTTTTGAAGAAGTTCTACTGTTTGAAGATGAGCTTCATGATCATGGCGTTTCAAGCCTGAGTGTAAAAATAGTGAGTTTAATCATTTCCTATGTACGTATCTCCCCTCCTCCCCCAATCTTCTCTTGAGTTGAAGTTAAGGTAAAGTAAAAAGCAGACCTAATGTGCTGTTATAGGTTTAGTTAAAACCCATTACATTGATGAGTTGAACAGCAGGCCTTTCAGGTTAAATGTAAGACAATTGTGGCCTCCAAGACAAAGGCCCACCCAAGGTCATTTAGGAGTTCTAAGACTTTGGAGGTGTGTATTTGTTTGTTTGTTTATTTGTTTATTTATTTATTTGAGTCCTGTTTTTGGAGTACGGGAGGAGTGTTCTGTGGGTGGGGGGAAAGGGTGAGAGAGAGAGAGACAAGCTGAAGCAAAGAGAGAGTGTGCTAAGTAGACATAGCCTGGAACCACAGTAGGGTAGCCCTGCGACATGCTGAGATGAGAGGTTTTGAGTAAGAGTACTGCTGAAAGTTTGCTGAGCAAAGAAGCGCTCTCCTTTTTAGTTTTATGGGTTTTTTTGTTTTGTTTTTATTCCTCTGCATTTGAAGAAACAGGACTTTGTGTATTCTTTGTAAGTAAACAAAAATACCAGACTCCATCATGAGTGTTTTCTCCCAATGGGAACAATCCACAGGTCCCCAAATTTTCACAAGCTGTTTGGGTCCAAAATAGTAACAGTACAATAAACTAAAATTTAAAAATTCCTTCAGTGTAAATAATCAAGGTGGTTTGAGTGTTACAGGTAAGGAATATTTCCAAAGGGGATTTACCTTGACTCTGTCCCTCTATAATATCAGCTTGCTGCTATAGTTTCTCACCTGCTTCACAATGGGAGTTGAGGATTAATTGGCTGAAATTTTAAAAAGGCTTTGTGAATGCTGTAGAAGCATGTATCAATTACCATCAACATTCTAGTGTTCATTCTTTTGTTATAAAATCCTGGGAGCCCCTTAAATGAATAGGACGGGATCTATCCCCACTTCTTGGGTTCAAGAGGTGTGTCTGTACTGCAGTTGGTGGTGTGCTTCCCAGCCTGGGTAGAGAAACACACACTTGCACACTAAAAATAACAGTATAGCCATGGCAGCATGGGCAGTGACTTGGGCTAGCCACCAGAGTACATACCCAAAGGGTTGGGTGTAACTGTACTTGTGTAGGTAGTTCAAACTGCTGTCTATACCACTGCAGCCACACTGCTATTTTTAGAATGCTAATATAAACCAAGCTAGTGCATGTCTATCTATTGCTACTGGGAAGTACCCTCACAACTGCACTGATGAATTACCATTGGAGGGTGATTACGTGATGGCTTGGATCATAATATGGTGGAGTTGTGTCTGTTTAGGAGATATTTAATACCCCAACTGGCAAATATATTTAAAATGTAAGATTTTTTTGTATTTCTTTCTAAGAATATAATCTTGTAAAAGAAAAGGATATTGGTATTAGAGGTTACAAGGAATAATATTTTCCCCCGTCACAGCACTAGGCAGGGCAGGATCATTATAAATGTTCTCTAATAATCTGTTGAATCATATTAATTGTGTACATTGGTATTTTCTCAATCTTTTGAGGTGGCTATAACAGATCATTAGGCACAGATCTTGACTGCACCATTTAAAGTTCACTGCCTCCTATTCAGTTGTGCTGCTCCAGTGGAGCTTATACTCTTCACAGGTCCGAGGCTTGGAACAGTCCAAGCGCTACTAGCACTAGTGGTTCTGAACATCTGGGCTAAATAGCTGCATATTTTACGGTAAAATGTCATGATGTGTCAAATTAAACATCTTGTTTTTTTGCAGAGAGTAATGCCTTCCAGCTTCTTTGTGTTGTTGCGGTTTTTCTTGCGAGTTGATGGTGTACTTATCAGGATGAATGATACAAGACTTTACCATGAGGTAAACACTTATATCCCTGATGTCTGTTTCATGTTCCACTTGGCAGAATATGGTCCGTACAGTGGTACAGTCATTGTATGCAGTGGTGGTTTAGCCATGTCCATCCCAGGATATTAGCGAGACGAAGTGGATGAGGTAATATCTTTTATTGGACCAACTTATCTTGGTGAGAGAGACAAGCTTTCGAGCTCTTCTGCAGGATTGGGAAACTAATTGAGAGTGTCACAGCTAAAATGACTAAGTTTCTCAGACCTGCAGAAGAGCTCTGTGAGAGCTTAAAAGCTTGTCTCTCTCACTAACGAAAGTTGATACAATGAAAGATATGACCTCACCCACATTGTTTCGCTAGTGTTACTTTCTGTCAGAGGAATTGCAGAAGACTGTTTTCCCTAGCCTCTGTTTGTCAGAGGGAAGTGATGGATGGCAGGAGAGAGATCACTTTTTATCATTACCTGTTAGGTTCACTCATTCATTCACAATACACTGGGCATTGGCCACTGTCGGTAGAAAGGATACTGGGCTGGATGGACCTTTGGTCTGACCCAGTACGGCCTTTCTTATATTCTTAAGTCACAGCAATGTTGATGTTGGGTTAGGGGGAGTAGACGCTAGCTAACATGAACTTCAAATTTATTATTTTACGTATGTTTATTATGGTAATGCCCAAGGACCACTAAGAATGGAGTCCCATTGTGCTAGGCACTGTACAAACACAGAGTAGTAGACCGTTCTTGACCTGAAGAGCTTACAGCCTAAACAGACGAAAGAAGAAGGGTAAGGGAAAGAAGTGGAACATACAAAGTGAACAATATGATCTTGTTCTCTATGCTAATTGCTCCCAACCTCCAGGCATCTCCTGTTGGCTTGTTGTGGCTCCCAGCAGCATTTACACATCTCATTTGTTTATGTATCTTACATAATTTTCCAATTTTTGAGGAGGGAGTACATTTTAATGACTTGCATATAGAACTGAGTCAGAATTCCCTCTCTGAGTCATGCTATGATTTTGGGGAAGTTTGGTTTTCCTCTGCTTTAGTTTCCCATCTCTAAATGTGGATAACTTACCGATTAGGTGAAATTTAAGCTTTATTACGATCTGTAAAGCACATTGAGATGCTTAGATAGTATGTGCTTTAGAGGTCTCCTTCCTTTACTACTCTGTTAAACCAGATAGAAAGCTATATGACTACCAGGACCGTCTAGCTGTTGCTGCAAAGGGTACAGACTATATGTGTATTGACTGTGTATGTGTACTGTCTATGTGTATTGACTACCCGGACCGCCTAGCTGCTGCTGCAAAGGGTACAGACTACATGTGTATTGCTCAGTGCAGGACATAATTCAGCATTATTTTGTGCAGCCATTTGAGTCACATGCACATAGTGACTGGCTCCATGGCAGGTAGATCAATTTGGAATAAAAGATGGCCTGCTGTGGAAGTCAACATCCACTGTACTGTAGCTACAAATTGAGAAATTCCCTTGGAGTCTGAATTTTCTGCTTCTCAAGCCATACAGCTCCCTAGACCTGTAACCATGCACTTGGTAGAGAAGGGAACTTGTGAGGGTGAGGTGCCTGTGGCATCTAAATTTGACCCCTTCCTCAGTATTTAAAGGTGGGCTGTCATATTCTGTTTCTTCTTCCCTCCCTCTGTTGTTGAAAAATATCCTGGCAGGAAAGATGGCTGCTAGATACCAGTTTGTTGTTGCCTTGTCGCTCTGTGGCTGACTTCTGGAGAGTGCCGTAGTCTGCGCGCTTCTTGGGGAAATGTTTGTGATGCTGTTGCCAGACCATGGTGCAAGAAACTCCTAAGATTGCACTTGAGCCCAAGCATCCCATGAAATGAGATCACGGCAGTTCTGGAATGAACGTGATGTATTGTTTGTTCTTCCCTTCAGTGCCATTGATGATGCCAGTAATTGGGCTTCACCTGAGCAAAGATTAACAAATATTTTAAATCATAGTTCTTGTTTTGCAGAAAAATGACTGCTGGGAGCTAAATCAAAATTGCTAAACTTCATTGTTTTCTCCACAGTAAACTGAAATCCTAGTCTCTACATTGAAAAACCTTTAGCCAACAAAATCCAGATGTATTCAAATTCAGTTTATTTACAAAGTTTGGTTCATGGAATACTAGAGAATATATTTTTTGTAACTGTTTTGCCTGTTTTCTCTCTTACTAGGCTAACAAGCCCTACATGTTACGGGAATATACATCTAAAGAAAGCAAAATTTCAAGCTTAACGGTAATGCATTTGAAACATGTTTTCCATGTATACTGGCTTCAGTGTCTTATGACTGGTGTAGAAAGTGCCATATCAGGTCAGAGCTCTGCTTGTTTAGCCTGGTACCTGAAGAGAGGCAAACTCTCTCTCCCCCCCCCCCCCCCCCCCCCGACCGTTATGCAATGCTATTTGGAGGAAGATTGATTCTTGGCCCTTGTCAATAATCAGTGCAGAAGGTGACACATGGTACTAGATCACTCTTCATCTATGTTTGATTAGTTATAAATATTAGGTTATTGATAGGATTATTCATCCACAATTTAAGACCCCTTAATCTCCTATGGCAATTAATTTCGCAGGCTAGTGGTTGCCTACACTGCTAGCAATATTTGAGGTCTATTTACTGGCATAGACTGATGCAGACTGGCTGATGCAAATGCTATAATTCTCTTTAAAACTGAAAGGCCTATGGTCTTATGTTACTAAAGTTCATTTGTACAATGTATAAGGATTTAGAGAGAGCTGCAAGATCTAGTGGTTAGAGTTAGGAATGAAGAGTTGGGACCACTGAGTTCTATTCTTGACTCCACCACTGACTCGTTGTGTGAGCTGAGATAAATCACTTAATGTCTCTCTGTCTCATTTTCCCCATCTGTAAAATGAGGCTAACGCTGCACTAATTTATGGGGGAATTTCTGAGGCTTTGTCTGTAAACCATTGGCGATCCTTAGAAGTTAGGGACTATGCTATACGAATGACCTTTCGTTTTCAGCATACAGTATATGATCCCTGCATATCTGAATTAAATCTGTTTAATGACAGAATCTAAGTTTGTGTTGTGGAGTCCACATAGCTAGCAGAGTGAGCTGGATGCTGTCCTACCATATGCTTCAAAATGATAATCTAAACTACAGAATCTTTATTGCTGGTCATGATAAAGGGGCAGAGCACAAATGGATTTCCCTAGTTGAGTTTGCAGAGCTACCTGTTTGAAAAAAAATCAGTTTTTGACTTGTAAATTGGAAACATTGGATCTAAAAATCATTCAGTGAGAGTAATATGAACCGAGCCAGTTTCAAAATTCAGCAGCACTGTGCTTTACTTTTGAGTAATCTTCTGGATGTAAGTTACTTTATGAGGCTTGAAGTCAGTGTTCCCCGAATAACTCCCCAAACTTCTATAAATAATGAAGCGGTGTAGTCTCTGGAAGCACCTATAGAGAGGAGAGAGTTTGTAAAATGCCTCTTTCATTGAATTATCTGGTTTTAATTTAAGATGCTTGAATGAAATACACTGCTACCTCGATATAACACTGTCCTCAGAAGCCAAAAAATTGTACCGTGGTATAGGTGAAACTACGTTATATTGAAACCAGACACACTGACGCGCTGATCCACTAAGCGTACAGCCACGCCCCCCAGAGTGCTCCTTTACCTCATTATATCGGACTGGGTTATATTGAGGTAGCAGTGTATTTCTAAACACTTCGAATTAATGCATTTCTGCTCTGAAAATGCTGGGGGTTTTGATGGCTTCGTTTACTGAACAGATTGATTCCCTGTGTGTATTCAGAGTTTTATCTGCTGCCTTCAGTGTCTAAAACTTTTACTGGTGGCTGTATTTGGTTCTTCAGAGCTAAGAAGTGCATTGACATTATCAACAGAATTGTTGATGTGCTAGTCAGTTACACGTTAGCTACTCCATTGAAGATGTTGGAGTCATTGGGAGATATTAAACATGGGACTCCACAATACCATTTTCAACCACTTTTTGGAGCAGAAATTCAATTTAAAAATACAATCAGTTAAAAAAAGTGAAATGTAGTTTTGAGTGCCCCAAACTTGTCCCTGAGTGTCCCTGCCAGTTTTTGTGGTTTTACAGTTATATTTTTCCATTAAATGTGTTTGTTCTGAAAGACTCACACAGAGAAGGAAAGCGAAGTGTACACAACATGCAGTTAAATGCATAAAGTACATTGAATGAATAGCTGTCTGATCTTGTGTGTTTTAACTTTAGTCAGTGACTATTTCATACAAGTGGGAGTTTGTTGACTGGTTCCCTTTAAACTTTGCTTTGAAAATGTTCCTTTGTCTCTTGATTTATTTCTAACTAAAATATTTGCTCCTTAGCATGTTCCACCCTCCCTGTTCACGGAGCCTAATGAGATCTCTCAGTATTTACCTGTAAAGGAGACTGTTTATGAGAAGCTAGAATTCCCAGAGAAGTTGGATCCTGAGCCTACAACCTCATCAGAAAGCACGTGCATGGAATCTAAATAAATGTGACTTTATGTGGACTTGAAATGAGCCCTCTTCTGGAGATCGTATGATCACTTGACCATTACCACTGGGCTAAAGATCATTTGTTTGGCTAATTTTTCTGTAGCCTTAAGGAGGCAAAAAGCTGATTTCAGACAGGTTTCACTAATGTATATATTGTCCATTTTTTTTTAATTATTATTTCAAACCTGTTTGGAATTCATGATAAACTGGTAACAAACAGGAGAATTGCCTTGGAGAATAAACCCCTCCCATGAATAGCTGTTTTTGTTCTGTTTTGAGCATTTGGCAGCTATATTGCCTAAACCCTCAACCACTAGCACCCTGGATCAAGAATTTTGGCTCTTGGTACCGAGAAGCTAGTGTAATTCACAAAACTGAGCAGCGTTTATTAACTCTATGTAGAATTTTTCTACAATAAAAGGTTTGTTCCCTATGATGTATATGATGATTGGCCTTCTGTTGTACATTAGAAATTTTGCTTGGCTCCCCTTGGTGTAAGATAATATGCAAGTTAGGTAATTTCTCTGAATTTTAATCCCAGACATTTTATTGGAGGATATTTATTCTTCCCTCATGAATAGCTTTAAAAAGCTAGCAGTGTGCAAAGCATTACAATTTCAGACACATAAAGATATCACCTTGTTCGGGAACTATTAACTCAGAGCAGGGAAATGGCTTGAAGTTAACAGAGGCTCACACAATGGTAAGTTTGTTATCAAGTACCAATTTACCTGAGATCTAGTGGGGCTGGACTATCTGACATCACTAATCTGACTCTTACTTGGATCATTAAAATCCATTGTACTGCATCAAGTTCCAGCCGGCACCCCATTTAGTTGGTTGTGGCCTGACAATCAAACTGCTGAGTCCCAGGTATTTCAATTCCTAAAGGGTTGCGGTATTGGTTTTCTGAGACTGGAGTTTCCCTAACTTTAAAGGGTCACTGTCAGATATGGTAGGCCTGAAATGTAGGTTTATTTCTTAAATCCTACAAATCCTAACATGATTTAAAGTGTATTTGTGTGTATATTCATGATTATATTCCAACACAATTTACACATTTGTGGATTTAATGTAGTCGTAAAATCTAAACACATCAATGTGATGTAGCATGAAAACCAAGAACCTAAACTGACCAGTCTGGTTTCATGCCCATATTGAATGAAGTGCAAGAATTAAATGCAGGTGATGACAAAAAGTAAATCTTAAATGTTAAACTGACTTAATATTCCACAATGGTGGCAATAATTCAGATGAGGGAAGAAAACTTTTAATCGTATTAAGAAATGTATATATTCTAATTCTTCGCATCAAAATATGCAATTTATAGTTGACCCATAGTGATAAGATATTTAGATGTTTTACAAAAAAATTAAGAAAACCATTGAGATTTAAAAGAATGAAAGCTGTTTTGGTTTAAGATGACAGTGAATTTTAGAGAAAGCTCCTGCCATGATAGCGACGGCCGGTGTCTTTCTGAAGATTGGCTTCACTAGTGCAGTGAGGCAGTATGGTCTAATGGAGTGAGCATGGGGCTGAAAGGCAGGAACTCCTAAGCAGTAGTCCTGGTTCTGCCACAAATTCAGTGTATAACTATGGGTAAGTCATGTAACCTTTCTGTGCCTCTGTTTCCCATCTATAAAATGGGGGTAATACATTCCTACCTCACTGGATTTGTGAGGATTAATTTGTAAAGTATATCAGTGCAAAGTATTCTTGAGTACACCTTCAGCCTTACATTTGGAAAAGACTGGCATGCAAAACAAACACATGAAATGGTTTATCATCAGTTTGATTCAACTAGAGAAGAGGACTGAGTTTAAAATGTAACTACTCAAAGAGCTAGCTAATATAGATGTTGCCCAGGGACATCTAGAGTGTGGGATGACTCAATATATGGCCACTGAGAGGCAGGTAAACCCTCATATGCAAAAATCCCAATTCTTTCTCCAGCACCAGGCCCCAACTACCTCCAAGCTGCTTCTCCCTGCACTTGGTATCTAGTCAAGCCCCCCTGTATCTAGATAAATAGGGTGAAACTGGCAGGGAAGGAATTTGGCATGGAAGTAGGCACAGTACATTAATTTGGGGAAAACACATTTAGGTCTCATTCAGTGAGGGGGAAAAGAAGGCAAAGGATGGGAACAACGGTGAGCAAAGCGGGAGGGCCATTGTGGGGGGAAGTAAATCTTACTGCATCCTTTATTTAAGGTATACACCATTTTAGATGCCTCTTAGGCTTAAAAAACCCAGACATTTTGGAGTCGTGGTTGGTAGTGATGGAGAGGAGAGTTGGGATGCTGATAACATAAGGAAAACATACCTGTGTGCTAGCTAAACATATGGTTCAGGTTTGGTCAGTGATAATGTTCGGCGCCATCACACTGAGGCAGAATGGAGGAGAAAAATCCACATATTCCATGTCTAATATTGAGAAGGGGTGACTTGCATGTTTAGCATATATTGTGTGTTATAGCCCTTCCATTACTGCTTTTAGAGTTTTTGTGATCTGTTTAAAACAGAGCTGTGGAGTTTGCACTTATCTCTGAATATGTACACATCTGATGTCCATCTTTTTTGGCTACTATGCATTTAAATGGAACGTGCACCTCAGAGAAATCACAGGATCCTATTAGAAAGTTATACTTCCCTGCAAAATAAAGTGCAGTATGGAGTGTTTTTTCTTGTCACTCTAAATGTATTATGTTGTGTAAACACACAAGAGGCTGTGAAATCGGTGTATTGGATGCTGCTCAGATACAAGCTTCCCAGAGGAAAAAAGCCAGTGCCAGTCTTATGTGATATGCACAGGTTGTATGCTTTGGAGGGATGGGGGAAGTGCTTCTTTGGCAGTTTTGTGGTCAGTTTAATATGTGATGGTCTATATTTGTAGTTGTCTATCACTAAATAAAATGTATGCAACATTTTATAGTTCTGTCTAAGTCTGAGTTTTATTAGAAAAATAAACATAAAAGGAGTGATAGTATACTTGGATGATGTATATTAGACCTTTTTCAGATAATTGTATCTAATGATACACCACTTTAGATATGAAAACAAATAGGGCAGCATTTCCCAAAATGCTGCTTTGTAGGGAGGTGAACCCAAAGGCCTAGTTGGAGGGGCAAGAAAGATGTATAAAATAAGACCGCTAGATCTCTAGCAGCCCATGGCGGGTTGAAGGCAGGATGTGAGTGGTTTAATTTTTCTAAAGCAGGTGTGTGGATTCAGGTTTCAAAAATTTGGGAAGTACTGTATTAGAGCATAACTTCTGAGGTGATGAACACTCCTGGCTTCCTTTTAAATCAGTCTGACCTGGAGTTCTTAGCACATTTGACTCTTTCCACTCTCCAAGAACTGATGCAAATTGTGTATACATGTTGAATTTAAAACTCACGTTAGCGCTAAATGTTCAGGGATAACACTGAAACCAAAGCCGTCTAAAGAATCACAGTACTGCATCTCAATGAATCTTGAAAAAATTAGGGATGTCAAACAGTTAAAAAAGTAATCGTGAGATTTAAAAAATTGTGATTAATCTCTGTGTTAAACAGTAGTAGAATATCATTAATTCAAATATTTGTGGATGTTTTTCTGCATTTTCAAATATATTGACTTCAATTACAACAATACAAAGTGCATAGTGCTCACTTCAATTTGTTTATTACAAATATTTGCATCTTAAAAACATAAATGAAATAGTATTTTATGATTAATCTAGAAATACTGTAGTGCAATCTTTTTATTGTGAAAGTGTAATTTACAAATGTAGGGTTTTTTTTACATAACTGCACTCAAAATAATGTAAAACTTTAGAGCCCACAAGTCTACTCACTCCTACTTCTTGTTCAGCCAATCGCTAATACAAACAAGTTTATTTACATGAATGGGAGATAATGCTGCCTATTTCTTATTTACAATGTCACCTGGAAGTGAGAACAGGCATGTTTAGCATATGTTTAGCATATCTGGCAGGTAAATACCTTGCAATGCTGGCCAGAAAAGTTCCATACAAACACCTGTTCTCACTTTCAGGTGACGTAAATAATAGGGCAGCATTATTGCCCATAAATGTAAACAAACTTGTTTGTCTTAGTGATCAGCTCATCAAAAAATAGGACTGAGTGGACTTATTGGCTCTAAAGTTTTATGTTGTTTTGTTAGTTATGTAACCAAAAAATCTACATAAAGAGATTACAGTATTTCTATGAGATTAATCATAAAATACTGTTTCTTTTTTGCAAATATTTCTAATAATATAAAGTGAGCATTACACTTTGTATTCTGTGTTCTGACTGAAATCAATGTATTCTATTGTTTAACAGTGTGATTAAAACTGCAATTAATTGTGATTATTTTTTAAATTGAGTTAATTTGTTTTGAGTTAATCGCCTGAGTTAGCTACTGCAATTAGTTAACAGCCCTAAAGAAATCCAAACAAAACAAGACAAAACACTGCTTGTTTACTGCTGGTTTCATGTCTGAAGAAAATTACTGAATAGTAATTAAATAAACAAAAAACAGAAAGTCCATGAGGGCTCTTAAAAAGCTACACAGACAGTACTGAAAATACATTTCTTGCTTTCCCTGTCTATGGGTGTGCTTTCATGCTTGTGCAGATCATGAATGTTTCAAGCGAGTTTGTATGGTGCAGTGTTGTCACTTATACATGCCCTGTTTTGTTGCCCTGGTTTAATTTCCCAATGCCATAAACACATTTTTAGAATGGGTGGAATGTCCAATGAGCTGTTTGAAGAATGAGTCCAAAGACTTGGAATATAAGGTATAATTGTTTTAAAAATGAATGTTTTCATCATAATATACCTATATTACTGTGCAGAAACTGGATCTGCACTTCCAAGAATGTAATCTTCTTTCCATCGAGAGCTATGAAGAAATTGCTAATTGCTCCGGTGTTTTGGTTGGTTCTCAAACTGATGTTAGTACAGACCATAAAGAAATTTATTTGGTGTAATTAAAGTTATTAAATGCTTCAAGACATGAACTTTTAAAGACATGTATGTTTTAAAATAGAGCAACCTGACATTTTCAAAGTTTAGCATTGTGGAATATTTTTAATGGAATTTACAATTCTGAATTGAAGAAATGATTCAAAATGCATTGCTTGTAAAAAAGACAGGAGAGAGCCGTGTCATTATGAAAGCATGTATATAACTGTTCTTGTATTACAGCATACTTAGTAACTGACTTGCGCTCTTGAAATAAATGGAAATTTTATGATTGACTTCAGTGGGTGCAGGAGTTTGCCGTATGTGTTACCCGACATGTTTTGCATACTAGGGCCTGATTCTGCACATCTGTATGTATCTGAATAGTGCATAAATCATGTACTAAAATATTTGCTGGAGCAGGCCAAAAAGGTAACTATGGTTGCTTATAGTCTCAATGTTTCAAGTCTTTAATGATCTTGATATGTAAATAATTGATAGTCTGGAAGCCTAATACACAAACTTTGTAGGCATTAGCTGAATAAAAGAGGAAAGCAAATGTGTACTACAGAAAGTAGTGAAGAAATGATTAACAGGAGGCTGGCTTTTGGAGTTTTTGAAAGGTGGTTAGAAATAAGACACTGTACAATGGTGGTTTTTAAACAAATAGTGGGTCATGGAGAAAACTAAAAAAGGTGACTATGCTCCATTTTAGGAAAATTAATAAAACATAAGTTGCTCTAATGTAGTCACTTGACATGCTACTTATATTATTTTGTAGTAATAGATGGTGAAGTAATGTCAGTAAGCCCTTTTGCACAGCAGAATGACTTAAGAAATGTCTCCAAATCCAAGCATTCCAATATCATGAAGCAGGCACCCCAAAACAGTGAAAAGATATTAAAAATAAGAAATGTTTGCCTTTTTAAAATTTGTGTTCTGTTTTTTAAGCCTTTGGATGAGACTTAAGTCTCTCTTCCCTGCATTTCTCCACAAACAATGGTGATGTTTAGCAACTTTTTAAATGAAAGTTCAGATTCTCACAAATCTGGGAGCTGCGTCTTTAGGGAAAGCGCCCAATAGGGGGAGATCTGCCATAAGATCATGAGCTGGCAGTTGGAGGCTGTTGTGATTGGCACTATGAGTGTAGAAATGGAGGAGCGTGCCACAAGCGAAGCCTGACGCCTCAAGCGACTCGCTCCACTGGCGCCTGTCCACACTTTTCAGCAGAAAGGACGATACAGACTACAGCTCCCAGCATGCACCGCGCCAGCGGGCCGGAACTACATCTCCCACCATGCACTGCGCCAGATCAGCCGCGGGGGTTGGCTAGAAGCCGGCGACTTCCTGGCCGCTGTGCACGCTGGGCGTTGTAGTGTCGGGGAGGGGCGTTGTAGTGGCGGGGGCGGGGCGGTAGCAAGGTAGACGGGTCGCGGAAGCGGAGCCGGGCAGGATGGACAAGCTCAAGCGGGTGCTGAACGGGCAGGACGCGGAGGACCAGGGCGGCCTGAGCGAGGTAACGGGCCCCGGCGGGTCCCTCCGCGAGCCCGGGCTGGGTCGGGGCGGCGGGGGGAGGCCCGTGTCAGGCCAGCCCGGGAGCGGTGCCGGGGCATTGCCCGCCCCGTGCCTCGGGAGTGGGGGCGACGCAGCTGCTCCCTGACGAGCTGGTCGGACCCGGGACCTTTCCGGGGTCGCCTGGTCCGGGGCTCCTCAGCCGGGGCTGCCTGCACCCCGGGGGGTCCGCAGGGGTCTTCCCGGGGGGACCGCAACTCCTCGAGACAGTTGCCCGGGTTTACAAGCGCACCGGCGAAGTCGGTTCAAACTCCGATTTGGTACAAAGACTTGTTTATACGGCTGTGTACACGGACCTGGAAGTGCGATGTTTACATGCCCATCGGTTTATTTGAGGACTACACGGTAACAATGAGAAAGTGAGGCATTTCTCAGGCACCGCATGCTGTGACCGCTTTGTGTTTTTAGGTCCGATTTTGTAAATAAGGGTTAAGTGAAGTGAATCTTGGGGATACACAAATCGGGCACCTGAAAGGGATACAGTCTGGAAAGGTTGAGAGCCACTGACCTAGGATATGTCTTCACTGCAGCGTAACCCCGGGCTCAGGCTCAGGCTCAAGCCTCCCTTCCAGCCACACACACATTATGCTCGTTTGTTGTAAACAAATGTTATATGTGCCACCAATAACTTTAAACACTGTCCGAGTGTTTAAAGGGAAAGAGTTTAACCACCCATTGTATCTCTCATTGTTTGTTGACTCACTGCATTTCTTTCCTCTTAGTGTAAATGAGTTCCACCTTGTTTTATGGTTTTGTTTTCAGGTTCTGAGAGCTACATTTTTTGGGGTTTCAAATAGGGGAATGGTTTTCTTTTAAAAAAAAATGGTTTTCTTTAAAAAAAAAATGGTTTTCTTTAGGGAAATGGTTATTTGTTTTTGTTTTTTTTAAGTGTTTGAAGCCCAAACAGTGTAGCCCTCAGAACCTAAAAACATTTGGTTTGTTTTTACAAAAATAGTGTAAACATTTTTGTTCTTGGATTTTATAAAAAAAAATCAAAGCTTAGATCCTGAGCCAAATGTCATGCAACTTTTAAAATAAAGGGTCATGCAACTTTTAAAATAAAGGGTCATTTTTAAGAATGTTTTATATGTGTAAAGGTGACTAAAGTTACTATAAACTAGTCTGATACCCTGTATTTAAATGATTTCCAACTGAATCCATGAAAATGACTTCAGAATTCCACCCAACTTCTTTCCCTGACCTTTATCCCACGTGTCTAAAACTAAATACGCTCTAGCGTGTAAAGGGCTAACATCCTCAAGTATTCAGAAATTCTAGAGTTAAGTAACTTTTTGCTGCTCTGTGTTTGGAGGTTTGTGGTTGGGTATGAAATATGTTGCAAGGACTTCACTCTGACTAGATGGATGAAATAGCATTATAGTTCTGTTTAGATGAATGCAACATAGAAAACAAATTGTGGTGCTTTTTATAAGCTGCTTTTTCTATGAAAATTTGACTGGAATCTGCTTGATTTCACTTTCAGTGAATATTGAAATGAAGGGTGGGAGAGGGGAGATAACTGAGAATATGGCTATACTACAAGTACTGTAGTGTCACAGCTGTGGTGTTACAACTTTACTGTTGCTGTGTTGTAGTGTAGACATTTGTTACAGTGGCGGAATGAGTTTTTCTATCACTGTAGTCTTCTGTCAACTAAGCAGCTTCTGCACCACAGTTTAGGTCAGCTTAACTACATTTCTCAGGTGTGTGAAATCATTAGGTTGACCTAAGTTTCAATGTGGAGGTGAAGAACCTATGCTTGCTGAGGTGGGTATGTTTCTGCTAATAGAAGAACAGGAAAGGTTAGGTATGTAGGTACAAACATAGTGGAACGAACAGACTATATACCGTAGTATTGTGGAAAGCTATTCACTTATTGTAGGTAGCTAGGACTTGATAGGGGCCTCATTCTGTAGGTAATAACATACACTCATTTACTTCAATGGGAATTCTACTTGCAGTGTGATTTCGAAGCTGAGCTCTGTTGGTAGTACAGTAAACCCTCGATTTAACGGACCTCGATTTAACGGACTTCGGATGCAACGGACAAAATTTCTAAGCAAGTCTGATGCATCCGAAATCCATTTGTTGAGGACTGGCTGCCGGCTCCCGGCTGCCCTCCAGGTCCAGACAGCGGGCAGGCTGGCTCCCGCCCGGGTCCAGGCAGCGGGCGGGCTGGCTACCAGCTGCCGGCTCCCGCCCGGCTCCCACCAGCGAGCGGGCTGGCTGCCGGCTCCCGGCTGCCACCCAGGTCCTGGCAGCGGGCAGGCTGCGGAGCTGCCGCCCCGGCCCTGTGGCAGGCGGGCTCCTGCTCCGACAGCTCGTTTTTTTTTTATTATTATTAAATAACGGACTTTCTGATTTAACGGACACCCCCTCGCCCGAATTAGTCCGTTAAATCGAAGTTTTACTGTATTGCTGTTGTATATGGATTCATTCTTCATTTATTGTGTGTTCTAGTGGAATATTTTTCAGGTGGCGCTTAAGCTGCTGATGGAAATAGAACTATAAAGTTGTTTTTGTTAAGTTGGGACACAAATTGATGTGTGTTAAAACAGGGGTTCTCAAACTGGGGGTTGTGACTCCTCAGGGTTGCAAGGTTATTACATGGGGGTTGTGAGCTGTCAGCCTGCACCCCAAATACTGCTTTGCCTCCAGCATTTATAATAGGGTTAAATATAAAAATATGTGTGTTTTAATTTGTAACAGTGAATCATACTCAGAGGCTTGCTGTGTGAAAGAGATCACAAGTACAAAAGTTTGAGAATCACTGTAAAGGATATGTCTCTTTATTTGTTTTTGGCTTCCAGATAGTTGATACAACTTCATTAAGCTGGGGCACGAGAGTGAAAGGCTTCATCGCTTGTTTTGCCTTAGGAGTTCTGTGCTCTATCCTGGTAAGTTCTTCTCTTCTGTCAACTCCTGCTCTAGGAGGAGGCTTGTGTTTAGAGCGCTGCAGTTACTTTTTATAGCACCCCAAAATGGCTAACAAAATGATGTACAAACTGGCCCCAGTTTTACTACTGCTTGGGACTTTGAGCAGCCATCCGGATTGGGAAGAGAACACTTTGAAAGGCAGTTATAAAATTAAACTAAACATAAGCTAAAAAGCAAGAAGATGATCAGTCCACTTCCTCTTTGATTTGTGGAGGACAGGGTGATGTGTGGATCAATATGCAACTGGTATGGAACGTGATTCTCAAATACAAAGCGGAATGATGTGAGGTTGGCTACATGGGATGGGACTGATAAACTAGTGCTGGGGTTCAGGGAATGGGATTCAGACCAGGCAGGAGGAGACTGAGCCAGGCAATATTAAGAATTCTTCTTCCTAGGCAAAATGAGGGATTGTGTGGCAACATGATTTAGTCAGTCTACAAAGGTCAGATCTGATTGTTCTAACAGAGTCAAAAGGATCACCTTTGTTATGAACATGGTCCTTGACATAGTAAGACCGGCTTTGTAGATGGAACTACATCCTTTTGTACTACATCCATGTATCAGATACTGATATTCCTACTTTTGTTTAAAGAATAAGATTTGCAAAATTACCTTTTTGTGCAGAAATGGATTTGTTTCAGGGATTTGACCTATCCAAAAAATTCCAAACCTTTTTTTATTAAAAAAGGAACTTGGGTTCTGTCAGCAAGTGTAATGTAATGTAATGCTCTGATCACTATAAAAAATGTGAACAAACACAAACCAATTTTTGCAACTGCCATTCAGGTTTAATTTTTTTTTTTAATGCTTCTTCACTGCTACTTAAAAACACTGTTGGGGCTCTTTTTGTGGCAACATGAAAAATTTTATTCAGTCCGGTCTATAAGATCATGACTGGTGTAGAGAAAGTAGATAAGAAAGTGTACTACTTTTCATAACACAAGAACTAGGGGTCACCAAATGAAATTAATAGGCAGCAGGTTTAAAACAAACAAAAGGAAGCATTTCTTCACACAATGCACAATCAGCCAGTGAAACTCCTTGCCAGAGGATGTTGTGAAGGCCAAGACCATAACAGATTCAAAAAAGAACTAGATAAATTCATGGAGGATAGGTCCACTAATGGCTATTGGCTAAGATGGGTGGTAATGGTGTCCCTAGCCTTTGTTTTCCAGAAGCTGGGAATGAGCAACAGGGGATGGATCACTTGATCATTACCTGCTCTGTTCACTCCCTCTGGGGCACCTGGCATTGGCCACTATTGGAAGATTGCATCCTGGGCTAGATGGACCTTTCGTCTGACCCAGTAGGGCCTTTCTTATGTTCTCTTATCTTCCTTTTCAGGGTACTTGCCTGCTATGGGTGCCCAGGAAAGGACTAATCCTCTTTGCAGTATTTTACACTCTGGGGAATGTTGCATCCCTTGGAAGGTAACATTTGTGTACATTAGCTACCTGATACAAAGGCAGAAAATGGGACCAGAATGAGGGTGTGCTTGTGTGAGTGGTAGAAATGATGGGATGTGAGGCTGAATGTTCGCTTCTATGTACAGATTTCTAAGATTCAGAAGTAATACAAGAGGAACAAACATGAATGATATAAACAGTCCAGTTCTTGGGAAACGAAACCGTTTCAACTGGTATTTTGTCTTACTGTTTGATTCGAATATTGTCTGGATATACTTGCTGAAATAAGAGGAATCAAATCTCATGCTTCCTGCAGGGGCCAGGAATAATAATATACAAGTTACAAACAATATACAAGTTATCTACATTTGGTGCATCATTGTGGTTTTCTGTCCTGTTCTTTGAACCATCAGATATTAGTCCATGCTGGAGCCTTATCTGTGTAGCTGGCCTCCCAAGAGACTCTGGCCATCTTTGTAACTAGCTCAATGAAGACCTCTTCTCAATGTGCAGCTGACATTAGAAACAAACAAGATTTTAGAATACCTAAGAAATGGGGTGGCAAATAATATGGAGACTGCTATAATGCCATTACATAAATCAAAGGTGCAGCCTCATCTGTAATGCTATGTGCCACAGTGGTCCCCCCCCATCTCAAAGAGAATATTACAGAACTTGAGCTATAAAGCTTAGTTTAAGTCGGGGCATGACTGAATGTGTTCAAGGATATGCGGATCCTTAAGTTTTTAACCTAGACTTCACAATCTTTATCATTTAAAGATTTCTTTTTCATTTAAGAAGAGCTATGAGAGTGATGAAAAGCATGGAAAAACTCATGGAAAGATGGAAAGGATTGGAATTGTTTGCCTTAGAAAGAAGATAAATAGAGCGAATGTGATGCAAGCACTAAGTAATGAATTTTCTGTTCAGATTAGCGCGGGAAAGCCTGTTTTCCTTGTCTGGTAACATAAGAATCAGAGGACACTTAATTGAAATTAAAAGTTGGGGAAATTCAAAGACAATACAAGGAAGTACTTTTTCATGCAGTGTGTAATTTGACTGTGTAACTCATTGCCGCATGACTGGGAGGGAAGGGAGACTAGTGAGATTCCCATCATTCCTGGCATGCAGTAGAATTAAGCATGCCAGTGGCTATGTGGCTGTCCTGGATACACGCCATCTGGCTGATCTTCACGGGAATACTCTGCTTGACTACTCCTCTCTCATCATCTGTGGCTGGCATGGGATCGCTTTCTTCTCTCCCACCACCCCATCTCCTCCATTATACTGTATCGTGGGCTGCTCTTAACTGAAGCAGTGACAGCTTGTTGTCAGCAACAGGTGTGGGGAGAGGTGTCGTTTTAGAATCAGAGAGAAAACGGGTAAATTAGCGGGACCAGACAAGCTGATTTAAAAAAAAAAAATCTTAATTTTCTGAGCCTCACCATTCTACAAAGTCAGCCGAGTGTGATGGTGCTTTAAAACTGTGTCTACCGTGCTGGTAGGAAGTGAACTCATTGACTTCTCTGTGTAAATGTAGTCAAGGTATCGCAGGGATCACTTTTGTCAGATCAGAATGAAGACCTGGGATGGGACCCATTGACCTCCACCAAGCTTGTCCCTACACCCTTTTTGAATGTTTAGACTCCATCTCTGTTCAAATCCAGATTGCAAATGTCAGCAATTGCTTCTTCCCAAGCCTCTTATTTTGTTTAGTGCCCAGTTCTTGGTATGTATCTTCCCCATTGTCAGTAGGAAACTGATTTTTATTTTATAGTACTGCCTGTCTGTCTTTGCCATACAGATAGCACCAATCACCATAATAACATAGGCACTGGTACCTAGTATAGTAGTGACCCTCTATGACAGAATGTCAATTTATGACAGCACAGTAAGCATGCTTGATTAGGGCATCTTACAATCTAATTTTGTTGCTGTATGTAGATGTTTTATGTGTCTGTGTTCTGTTGTTTTGCTTGTTACAGCACTATTTTCCTAATGGGACCTATGAGACAATTGAAAAGAATGTTTGAGCCTACTCGTTTGATAGCTACTATTGTTATGCTGGTAAGTATCAAAGGATCTTGTTTTAACTAGTCTCAATTCAGTGTAAAATTCCAGTACAAAGTCATCAATACTGCTTTGATCTAGGTACATTTCACCATGCTGCTTTTATTGCCATCCTTATGGCACTGGAGAGCTATGTCATCATAGAGAGCACTGAAAAAGACAGGTCCCCTGTCTGAGGAGCATAGCCTAAATCAGGGCAATACGGTACAGGGGGCAGTGGTGTAAGTGCATGAAGAAGTAGAATCATTACTGAGGGGATTGATAGGTGTTTGCTGACGTGGTTTTGGAGAAATCTGACGCACGAGCGCACACATACACACATGCAGGGGTAACAGGAAAGAAGATGTGAAGGCAGGAGGGGGACTGGGAATTATTTATTTGAGGGTTTGGGATGAAACAAATGGAGAGGTAGGCAGACATAAATGTAACATTAGAGTGCCAACCCTCTCGTTTTTATCTCATTTCTACTTACCCTAACTTCTAGTTTGACTCTTTGATAAAATGCAATTTTTGTGGGAACTTTGCAGCTTAGTCGAATGCATCTGGGTTATTGGTTTTCAGTCTTTTTTCATTTGTGGACCTCTAAAAGATTTTGATGGAGGTACGGATCCCTTTGGAAATCTTAGGTGTAGTCTGTGTATCCTGAGAGGGTCTGCGGGCCACAGGTTGAAAACCACTGTTCTATTGTAATGACAACTTTTCGTGGACCCCTTAGGCACAGGTTGAAAACCACTAGTCTAGGTTATTACTAGGCTGTAGGCTCTTTCAGCTTTGAAGTGTCTCAACAAAGGGCTTGTCTTCATGTACAGAGGTGCAGCTGCAGCGCTTTAGTGATAATACTCTCCTGCGGTGTATTTAATCCACCTGCCCGAGGAGCTCCCCCATCTACATAGCGCCATCTACACAGACAATAACTACATCACTCAGGGGTGTGGATTTTTTACAGCCCTGAGCCAACATAGTTATACTGTTTGGCCAGGTCTACACTATAGACCTATAAGTGAAAGTGTTGCTCTTTAGCTGTAAATTTAAGGAGTCCAGCAAAAAGCTTCTCCAGAAGTGTCATAACCATGCGGCTCCTATTATATTAGTAGATGTGAGTTGTAAGCAGTACAGATGTCTGAAGTGGATGGCTCATTCCTACATGCAGGCCTTGTAACACTTTAAATTAAATAGCTAGAAAGTATCTGAACATTTTTCATAATCTCAGTTGATATGAACTGGGTAGCTGTGATACCCTAGGGCTACTGTTTTAGTGATTTCAGCAGGAAACAGACTCATGGCATATTTAGAGACGGGCAAATCAGGAACCGAGAGCAGCTGGAAAATTCTATATTTCTATTTAGATTAAAATGTGAAGTAGTCTACTTGAATGTGAACACTAGCTAGTAAAACTGGCCTGGGAAAAAGTAGGAACCTACAGAAATTGCCACAAGCTGTGGAAGCCTTCTGCTGGTCCTTGACTGCAGCTGTGATCTTCTTTTTCTGATGTTCACCAGCTTGCTGCTTTATTTCATATTCAGAAATAGTATAGCGAGGGCATTTTAAATAGCAGTTTTTACATTGGATCAGGAAAATAATGTGTTTCCTTCAGTTTTCCTTTATATTTGCACAAAATAAATATATTTTAACTGTGGAATAATCTCTGTTTTAACTGAAATGCTCTGTTCTCTTCTAGTTGTGTCTCATACTAACATTGTGTTCTGCCTTCTGGGTGAGTATTTGGAGATTGTATATAGTCATTGCACACTAACAAATATATATGTTCATTATTTGATTGCATTGTTCTCCATTTTCTTCTTTCAGTGGCACAACAAGGGACTTGCTCTCATCTTCTGCATTTTGCAATTTTTTGCCTTGGCATGGTAGGTAACCTGGATGAAAACTAGCTTTAGTTGATAGACTGTCAGAGGACTGTGAAGTTGTATGAATTCTGGTAAGGGAGTTCACCCTTTCCTCTAGCCACCCAAACACAAGCCACCTAGCCAACTAATCCTAATAACTTGATCTTTACAAGTGACTGTCCTACAAGGCATTTGAGATCAGATGGCTTGTTCCTGCTCTCTGCTCCAGAGTTCTACTTGGAATGGGCTAGGGGTAGAGCTCTTCTACTGAAGAGTCTCTCTCAGTGGGACTCCTGCCCAGAGTCTTTCTTGCTCTTTTTTGAACCAGCAGCAAGGTCCCCTTGTTTGGATCAGTTTGCCCATTCAGTCCTTCCTTTTACACTAGCTCTTCCTTCCTGGATTGTATTGTTCTCGACTGTTCTCTTTACTTTGTGTGGCTTAGATCGGGATTGCTTAGGGCCGGTTTCATTTTCATTATTATAACTTTTGTATAGCTTCCCAGGTTCATTGCTACAGATGCTGTAGAAATAAAGGTTGACTAGGTGTGCTTATCCAAGTCACCCAGTACATCACTAGCCAGATGACAGCTCCTACTTGCCCCAGGGCTTGGTGCATGTAGAGTTTCAGAGAGAGGAGGATTATTGTTAATAAACGTTTTTATAGCGAGCCATGGCTTTGCCATGGCACTTCATGGATTCAACAAAGTTGTTTTCAGGAGGATGGCTGAGGGAGCTTGTGTGCCTTTCCACTGCCTGAACTGGAGTTTTGTCTATATGTACACTGAGACACTTCTGTCTCTGTTTCAGTGTAGTGTGGGGAGGAGTTGTTGCTTTTATGTGTGATTCTAATGTAAATCTAAACTGAATGGTAACTCAGTTTTTTTAATGTTCTCTTCCTCTCTTAGGTACAGCATTTCTTTCATACCATTTGCAAGGTAGGCTTGATTTTTCTCCTCCCCCTCCCCATTATTATATTGGTGAATATCTCTTAAATTCTATCTTGCGGTTAACTCCCCCATAAACTGTATGACTTTAAAATGCTTGGGCTGCCATTTTTTCTGAATGACCTTAGAGTTAATTATAAACTAAACACCTAAGAATGTTTCACCCGTGACTGAAATGCAGCTGTTTCTGTGGTGGGACATAGCAGCAGGGGGTTAGGAGTTCTTACCATCACCCTCTCTCTCTTCTTCCCTCTCCCAGTAAACTTTTCAAGAAACATCAGAGGTCCCAGTGTGTTTGCTGACTTTTTGCTGAAACACACTCACACCTTTTTTCAAATGTTGCATGCACTGAAAGGCACACTGCATTCTGAGGCATGTAACCTTGTCTTGTCAGTTGCCAAATCCACCCAGGTCCCCTGGGACAATCTCAATGGTCTTCACACCTGCAGAAATCATCCCACGCTGCCAAATGAGTTGTAGGCACCTCACTTGAGGGAGATGTCTTTTGTCCTCCAACTGCAGAGGTGTTAACTACATGCTTCACCTCTAATGATCTCTTGCAACATGTCCTAGCTCCTATGTTTACCAATCTGTTCCACCTTGTACTTGGGGCACGTCTACACTTAAAACGCTGCATCAACATAGTTGCAGCAGTTTAATGAAGACCGAGCTCTCCCCATTGGTGTAATTAATGCATCTTCGCGAGAGGCAGTAGCTATGTTGACGGGAGAAGCTCTCCCTTCAACTTAACCCCCTGTGTCGAAAGCACTAAGTTGGTGGATTTTTCACACCCCCGAGCAATGTCGTTATACCGATATAGGTCTGTAGTGCAGACCTGGCTTTAATCTCCATGAACTAAAGCCACTTGACCCTGAATGAGAGCATCCACACGGGTGTTTAGCATGTTTTAGTTCTTGTGCATTTAATTCACATCTTTAGTTGATTTGCCATAACTTTGAGTGCCCTCAAGCAGACAAGTCCTTAGCCATGTGGTAAATAGTCTGCAATGGAATCCTAAGGATTGCCTTTTGAAAACATGAGCAATAATCCAAAATACTATAGATGATCAATGGAGCTAAACTAGCTGTCCTGTGGGAACCTTAATTTTAGATTTTTTTGTATGCATTTAAGATTTCCTTAAATACTTTTTTTAGCGTGGATGCGTACAAACATCTGTGTCCAATTCTGGCATCCTCTTTTCCCCACTTTCCCACTCCCTCCATCCCCCCCCCCCATTGACAAGTACTTAGGTGCATCTCTCATTTAAACTAAACTTAAAGTTGTCTCCACTATGTACATATGAGCCAGGCTGCATACACATATGTAATGCATGGGGAATGCTGCAGCCTTACATATGGAAATGTACACTGTGCAGGAATACAAGTCTGTCTTCAAGCAGCATATCTTGGTTATTGCAATGAAATATTTGGGAAAGCAGCCCAGTCATGTCAGAATTTCTCTCTCTCTCTCTCTCTCCACAGGGATGCGGTGAAGAAATGCTTTACTGTTTGTCTGTCATAACCGGTATATGTGCTATTTTGCGACATTCTAGGAAGTACAGTGGAATTATGCTAACTGTTTTGTATGTACCTTCCTACTTGTGTCTTAAATATATGCCTTGCAGCTTGTAGTGGGAGGCTTGTATTAAAATCCAGCATATATGTTTACTTGTAAACAATGATGTCAGTCAAAATAATGAAGTGGTGCTTTCTGTAACATTTAGCCCAGCTGGACTGACCTCTAGAATTCAGTTTTGTTGTTTTAGGTAAATTACACAAATCATGCAGAATGAAACAAAAATAATATTGAAAGAGACACTGTTAGCCTAAAAATAAGAGTAGATCCTCCACTGGTATAAAACAGCACAGCTCGATTGTCTTCAGTGGAATTATACTAAATTAGATCAGCTGAGGATCTGTTATATAGTAAGAGGCCAAGCCTGCACTTTCTGACCTCCTTCTAGCTTTGAAATAACTTTTAAAACCCTAATGTCTCACCATTTAGATTTGTATTTAACTTTTTCACTGGACAATGAAACTCCCCATCTCTGTTCTTACTTTCTGGCTCTGTTGCGGGAGCTCAGTGCTGCATGATGGGATTTATAACACTACCAGGGAAGGTTTCAGTCTAAATGGGAAAACTGTTTTGGCTGAATATTTTTGAAAGTTCCATTTCTTTAGCCAACTACTAACATTTGGGTTTAAACTACTGACTGTGTCTCTGTTAAATAATAACTCAAAAAGAGCATTGATCACCACTGGAAAAGTGCTAGGAATTCAGTGCAACCAAGGTAAATTAAGAGGCCCTTTATCTGCTACGGACCTGATTTCTGCAACTTGCCTGCAGCAGCTAGCAGTATCGCAGGGCAGGGAGCTGCATTTCTCATGTCAGGTTAGGCGCCCATCCTGTTCCCAGCTACAGTGTGGGAGAAACACAGAACCCAGGACTTGGTAGGTAAGCAAAGGAAAAACTGAACTTCAGTTAATTTTATGGGCACAGATTCTATCCGTGATTCTTTCTAAATAGTCCACGTGTTTTACTATAAAGTACGAAAGCATTTCTATACACCATTTAAAATAAAAACTCCTCTACAGAGGGTGGCAGAATTAGTCTTAGAAAAGTAAGTGACACTGTTCTTAACGCTCTCGTTGGTTCATAACATTTCTCACTTCTCTGCACAGAGGTGAGAGATTGTTAAATCCCCCTGCGGTTCAAATATCACTCTGTGGACCAGAAGAAATTATCTTCAAGTGTCTATATTCTCAGAAGAGTGATAGTAAGCTGTACTGGCTATTGCTAAGGAAATGTATGCAGGATTAAACTGCTAAGTTTGAACAAATTCTACCTAGTGGCTGGGATTTTTATGACACCAACAAGTTCCAAGACCACCGTAGCATCCTCTTTCTCTGAATCCTTAGCCAAATTCTTATATGCGCTCAACTCAGTCATCCGGCTCCAAGTTGTACAGTGGCTTATTGGCAAACTTGGTATAAATTCAGCCGTTGGACACTCTTATGCTGTGTGAGACACTGCTTCACCACTTCATATCTTCTTTTAATGCATCCTTATCTTATTGGTACAAAGGCTTATCTTTCACATTATGTGCTGGGACCAAGATCTGGGAAGATGGTGATCTTTGTAGATGCACGTTTGCAAAATCTTGGTATTTTTTGCAGGGCTCATCCTTTGTTCTTTAAGGCCCTACCTTCCCCTCAAATACTACCACATCAAGGAGCCTGGTCACAACTTGTAACCTAGGGGCAAATGTGGTTCCAATGTGTAGCTTAGCTAGGACCGTATCCGTAGTCCTAACCAAACTAGGCCAGCAACAAAACAATGCATCAGTCCTAGTTTCATGGCATCCAGAAAGTTTTAGAATCTGATGAGTTATTTCAAAAACAAAAAACAAACCTTTGTGTCCTTCAGTTGTTCTAGATAGCTTAAGCCTTCGTGCATTACCTTGTCTCAGGATCCTTTTCAAAGCCCATCATCCAGTTTAACAGGATATCTTTCGGCTTCTTATGGCTAAAGCTACTCTGTTAGAAATCCATTAGGAACAGAACCTGCCCCAGTTATGCTTAGAAGTATGGGAGAGCTGTAGAAAACAGGTTCCTCCATAGAATAGTCTGTGTTTTGTGAATGAAAAGGAATGGGGAATTAACGTTGAAATAAATATCTTGACTCCATTATTTTTCCATACTTCTTCCTTGAAAGGAAGGAGCAGTAAAGGACCCAAGAGACGCTTTCCGGTTTGTACCCCCATGTTTTTTTTAAATCGGATGTCATGATACCTTAAAGCAGTAGCCTTCCTGGGCCACCTAGGTTTTTAACAGATAGCATTCATCTCTCTACTTCCCCAGGAATAGAGGTTTTGCAACCTGGGCAGATGAGCTGATCTGTTGTCTTAATCTGTGTTGCAGTCCTGTTGGGTGGAGACATTCCTCTAACAACCACCTTGCTGCCATCTTCTATATGCACACCAGC
Organism: Sternotherus odoratus; assembly: GCA_032164245.1. Classification (NCBI taxonomy): domain Eukaryota; kingdom Metazoa; phylum Chordata; order Testudines; family Kinosternidae; genus Sternotherus; species Sternotherus odoratus. The sequence continues at coordinate 132,362,735 of JAVMKO010000001.1, read as the reverse complement.
TCTCCAGGGGTCCTGGTCACAAGATATTACTGAACTATTCCACTTCCACCCTGAAAACAATTCTGGCTTCACCTCCGTTACTAAGGTCCTGAATCTGCTGTACCACCACTTGAGGTTTAGATCCTAGGGACTGGAGGGGCACAGGGGTGGGACTACTGACTTTTCCAACCACAGTAGTCTCCCACTTTGAGCCAGACTCTATACACAACTGTGACCGCTGACTGTTTGTGGGCTCTAGTTACTGTGCAGTGTGTTGCTGAGCAGGCAATCTCTCAGGGTTCATGCAGACTCCCTTGGGCACTGAGTCAGCAGCAGACGCTCATGAAATATCCCTCATGGGGTGGCAAGTGTAATCTTCTAGGCTCCGTTCATTTAGGGTCCCTCCCTCCCAAATCATCTGCGAGTGGAGAGCTTGGGGAAAACTAATGCCCCATTCACATTGAAGCCTATTGCTGTTCTTGAAGCTGCTGCTTGATGAGTCGTTTTGTGACTCTTAATACCATGTTTCCCCTTTGGAAGTGATGAAATCCCACTTTTCAGATGATTTGCAGACAGGTGGACACCAGTCGTAGTCCAGCAATTGAGTTTTCTCTGGGGAGATAATTCTCATTTGCTTTCAGGCTGTGTCAAAGCCTAACTCTGCTTTACACACTTACAAAAGCCTTGTCCATCTCTTACAAATGCATTCCATTTGGTTTGGGCAGTTTGGCTTCCTTTGGCAGCTTTGTTTCAGCTGCTTCCAGAGAGCTGCCTTTTTTAATATGGCTCTCTGGTTTATTATGCCTCCTTAAGACTGCGTGATATAGTGGTTAAAGCAGAAAGCTGGGAAAATATATATTTTCTTTTTTCCCCCTGACTAGGGCAAGTCACTTAACCTGTGTGCCTCAATGTAACTGGGAACTGAGCTGCCTCCCAGTCTGTATCCTGCCAAAGGATCCTATCCAGGTTTTTTTGTAGGAGTCTTTGCAATGTTTACAAAATGCCTCTGCAAGAAGCAATTAGAATATCTGTCTCTTAATGCCTTGCTCAAGCCAAGTTTATTTTAGCACTAGCTTCTCTGTGGGAATTCTCGGAAAGCTCTATGTAAGTAGCATGCTTCCTTCCCCCCAAAAAAGCGCGGTTAACCAAGTCCATCTCTGTAGGAGCTTTTAAGCAATTAAGTCCTGCAGTGCTGGAGTGCTTGTTCCTGTACTTGAGATCACTCATTTCTTGACCTTCACTGCCTTTGTAAAGGGAGCTCTTGCACTGGAACGTTGCACCAGAGCACATAGCTTTCTAACCCAATCAGGAGCACCAGAATCAAACCTCAGTTTTATACACTGGATAGAACTTTTGTATCTGCGTATTATCTACTTAGAACCTTTCTGCTAACTTTTTGGCAGACTGGTTGATTTTATAAATAGGGAATTTAGCGTTTAGAGCTGTACAGTAATTTGTTGCCAGCACACAGATTTTCTGGGTGTCTTATAACATTCAGATCCACAAGCTAATTATTTTAAATGCAGAGTTCCAGCCCTGCAGCTCTTGAGTCAATAAGTTTAGTAAACTATTTCATGTAGGGTTGTTGAATGTCCTTAATGGAGGGAAGTAGGGGCGGGGGGACTCAGAACTTTGAAAGAGAGGGGAGGGTAGAGAGAATTGAGGCATAAAATAACCACTTGAGTGACAGTAGTGTTCATATTACTCTCTGGCATTCCAAAATTTTTCCATGAATGAATTACTCTTGTGGTTGGGGGCTAACTGTGTAGGATCCACCCAGACTATCTCCAGTATAAGAAACACTCAGGTTTGTGGGTTCACCTCCAAACGGCTTTGCCTAATAAAACAACTTTATTCTCCTGAAACAAAGGCTTGTGACTTCTACTTACTCATCAACATCTCAGTTCAGATTGCTGCTATGTTTGATTGCAACTGAATACTTGCCTTGTTACTGAAATATGTTGCATTCCCACATTTGTGCCTGTAATTAACCTGTCCCCTTTGTATGCCTGCATATTACAGTAGTCACTGTATTCTACCTAACTTGCATACACACCTCATCCATTATGGTATCAAACAACATAATACTGTAATTAATGTGGAAATAATGAAACTGGACAGTAGAATACATTCCACGTGAACTCATTTGCACAGAAAAAGCAGATATTTTTGTTTTACAAACAAGCTTTCTTGTGTTTTCTGTTCTGATGGGTGGCTATTTATTAATGGGTAGGTAGGTGTCTTAAAGCCACCAGATTCCTGTATACAATTCCTCACATTCAAAACATTTCTGCTGATTAGGTAGTATGTCAAGAACACATAGAAAGTAGTCTCTTTTTAAAAAAAATAATCACATGTTGGATCTCAAAGCTTCTTCAGCTTGCAAATAAATCTCCTTCCTAATTTTACAGAGCACAAAACCACAAGGGCTGAGATCTTCAAAGAAGCTTAAGGGACATGGGTACCTAACTCAATGGGATTTGAGTATCTAGCTCCCTTAGGTAGGCTTGAAAATCTCAGACCAGCTTGTCTTTCATTTGCTGAAGCTGCAGTATAGGTTAATGCAAATCCAAAATCCAAAAAAGGCCTTAAAATGCAATTCTAGCCTGGAAAATAACTTTTTTTTTTTTTTTTTTTTTTAAAGAAACAAACAAAAATGCCTGACTTGTCAGATTTGAGTAGGAACAGAAATTAGAAAAATCTTTTCACCTGTAAAGAAAGCACATTAGTTCCAAAATATCTGGGGCACATTATATGTGAAAGCCTGTATGCAATTTTTAATCACTCTTCTGAGTAGAACCTGACTTTAATGACACATAATGAAGTGCACTTTGAATACTGACACTGCCTGAGGCTTTTTTAGTGCTAAGGCCATTTTAGAAAAAAACAACAAAATATCCAATCTTGTCTTTAATATTCAATAGTAACAAAATGACTAACAAGTTGGATGGGCAATCTTGAAATCCAAGGAAGTGTGTTTTGTACTCTGCACCAGGTCTTGGATATAGAAAATATATTTTATGACCATTCATTTTCAAATTTCACATGATGTTGGTATGGCTGTTCCTGGAGAATACAGCAAAGCTGCTAGACTTCTGTGCAGCATCCGGGGGCAGGTTTTATCCAGGGAATTGAAGCACTGTGCCAAATTTGTATAAATCGGGAGCAGGTTGCATCTATCTTGTCTTTAATGGAGATGTGTGACCCACTGTTTCCAGCATGCAGTTTGCTAGGGACTACATTTTTCTATTAAAAATGGTGGCCATAAACTGCATTGGAGAACTCTGGCCAGCCTTTGTATACCAGGAGATGACACTTTCTTGTATGTGATTGCAGTCTGTCATTTAACCAGTTTAATTTCTAAAACTAGTTTTCAGTCAGTTCAGTTGCCTTATTTTCCTCACATTAATGCCTCCTTTTCAGGATCACCACCATTAGTATCTGTCATATTCTTGTTCTAGGTTCTAAAAACGAATCCGTAAAAAACATGCTTTTGTCTTAATTGCAGATGTGTCCATGTTAAGACCATAGTAAATCTTAACCAGATTGTGAAGCGAAGCACAGACACTAAATCTGGGGGTATTCCATTTTTAAAATCTTGTTCCGAGCTTTGAAATGTAATGTGATGGTTTTTTAAAGATAGCTGTATCAAAACTGAGGGATTTTTGTAAAAACAAACATACATTTTGTGAAATTCTTCACTACAATAACTGTTTTGTATTATAAGCTTCTTCTGGACCTTTTATATATATCCTGGTTGCTTTGTCTGACTTTGTAATTGTTCAGTAAATGTTTTTTAACTTATTGCAAAAAAATTTCTGTAATGAAGCTAGATCCTAAGACGTGAACATCATTGTTTTTCAATAAAGTTGAACACTGCAGTAAATGATCTGTTGCTTCTAAATCATTTTTAATTTTTAATTTAAATGATGCAGTTTTCAGGTGAAACTGCAAGTGAAGTTAAGTAGTCTATGGAAAATAAGAGTACAAAAGGACTTCTTTTATTTTAAATTAAGGTGTGTGTGTGTGAAATAGGGAAAGATCAGTTGATGAGCTATAGTATGAATATAGACCTGGGAGGCAGGGGCACTTGGTGTAATCTGGTCTCTGACACTGTCTTTCTCCAATCTTGGTCAAGTCCCTTGATCAGAAATCCGAGAGAGTTTTTGAAAATGTTGGTATGATCTCATTTTTTGGGCTGCTTGTAGTTGTGCTCCTAAAGAATTGTATAGAATTCTTTAGAATAAAAGGAACAGTTGTGTCTGGTTGCACCTACAATGTGCTAGGCTCTATTCTATATAGGTTCGTATGCTGTACCATGAGTGCCTTTCAGTAGTGCATTAAGCAACATGGCTAATATCTGTTGTGTGTGTTCTCTCAGCTCTCCCTAGGGAGAGAATTGCGTGCAGTACAGTGTTTTGTTTATGTTGACTAATATATGCTGGCTAGCATACCTGTGTGTATTGTTCTGATAATACTATCTGCAACATATATTCCAAGCGTTTTAACTACATATATATTAAGCATTAGTATGGAAGTTAGAGACCAACTTGGCCTGTACCTTCTGTTATAATCTGTACACACATGCTAATTGTCCCATAACACCTTAAAGTGAGCTTGGGCTTGAGTAGATAAGAAAACTCTCAGCATCAGTACATATGATTATTTCCTCACAGCAACAGGAAAAGCATTACCCATAGAAACCTAGGTGTCTTGATGCCTCTTAGTACTCGGAATGCATGTGCTCAGAAGAAAGATAAGGGTGCAGAATGACCTGGAATGTGTGGGGTCAGAATAAAAGAGAAACTGGCATACCATGGTGCCAGAAGCAAACATGGTAAAAAGTGATTGATTAAATTCAGTTTCAGGTGACAAACCTAATACTTTTTTTTTTTTTTTTTTACTGGTAAACAAGTAGGGTATAAAAAGATGGCTTTAGGGATGTACCTTCGTGGGCCGTACCTGTGTAAGGTGAAGGTAACATCATTGCTTTTGGAGATTGGTATCCTATAGAACCCCTTTTCCTGTGCCACTTGAATAAACCCGATTGACATTGATTGTTGGGTCTCTTGAGTATATTTCACAACAAACCAGTGTGCTCAAGCAAGTGACAATACCATTGATCCACATTTAGGATTTTTAATATATGCACATGTGGCTCTGTTAGAGAAGGCAATGTTAAAGAAGTGCACTTTCTATTCCGAGCAGAAGGTGGTGAGATTTGTGATGGGCCTTAGTTGCTGGAGGAATTCATGCTACAGTCTTTGGCCAGCCCTTGAATGTTGGTAACTGGAATTCCCATGTTTTGGGAAATTCTGATATTTCAAAAAACAATTTTTTCCCCAAAATGAGCAAGGAATGGGAATTTCCTGCATTACATGAACTCTGTCGTTTGCTTTCAACATTTTCAAAATGTTTCTGAGGGTCCCAGCACTGCAGGGAGACCTGGGGCTCCCAAGGCAGTTGAGGAGCTGTCAGCCCCATCAGCCACAGCTCTAAGATAATCAGCCTGGAAGACCTGTCCTAGAGCCAAGGAACCTGCAAATCAGAGCTCCCCAGCATCCCTCTAGGAGGCAGGGGAGCTGCAGAGCTGAAAACAATTTTTCCAATGGAAAATCAAAAATTTCCATCAACCTTCATGATTTTCTGCAGAAAGTTTTGATTTATTTTCCAGAAAGTGAATTTTTCTTACTGGAAAATGAGACAGCAAGGGCCCAAACAATTGTCTTCAAGCATTGTCTCAACCCATATGAAGACCCAGGCCTAAAGTTTCCTGTTAGTCAAGTCCCTAGATTAAGTACAGAAGGGTCCAATACGATCATCTAGTCTGATTTCCTACGTAACACAGTCCAGAGAATGTCACCAAGCGATTCCTGCATCAAGCCTATGACGTCTGGTTGAGCAAGAGTATATCTTTTGGAAATTGTCTGGTCTTGATGTTAAGACTTAGAGCGATAGAGAATCAAACACATCCCTAGATAAGTTTCTTTCAATGGTTAATTACCTTCACTGTTAAAAATACGCTCATGCCTAGCCTTCAATTTATCTAGCTTCTGCTTCCTGTCAGTGGATCATGTTATGGCTTTCTTAACTTCTGGGGCAGAGACTGTGTCCCTTTTTATAGGCGGTGGGTGAGTGGTGTATTTCCCTTTGGGGATGAGAGACTCGGAAAAGAGTGAGTTGCCCCTTTCCCCAACTCCATCTGCCCCCTCCCTTTTTTGGTTAAGATTTGGATTTGCTCATGGTGGGGGGAGGGAGGGAGTTCCCTGTGATGTGAGAAATTCAGTGTCAGGGAGAGGCTAGGGGCTGAGAGGGTTTAATTGCTGTATGCCCCTTCCTCATTGTTCCAGTCTATGGAGCAGCAGCCTGAGGTTGAGTGTATGACCACGATTCTCCTGTTCTTGTTGGGTGGACACTCTTAAGAAATAGGGTTCTGCTCCCAGGAGACCTTATCACGTGAGAGTGAGTTAGTGACTACTCTGAGAGCTGGCGCACCTGCTGTAGGTGTGATTGAGGGAAAGATTTGGGATGAGCATATTTTAGTTGTCCTTTTGGCAACCTGTTGGAGGTGTGCTCTCAGGCACCTGGATGAAGGGGTAGCTTTGAGGGCTTGGGCTTTTGATTTCTGTGGTAGCACGCATGGGGCAATGATGACATGGCAGAAATCAAGTGCATAGGAGATGTAGGCTGAAGCCGATGTTTCAAGGCTGTCCCAGTGGATTTATCTTCGCTATCTCTCCGGATGACAGGACTGTAGGGGGCCAAAGGCCGTGGTTGTCTTTCATGCTTTTTAATGTAAGATCGGTGGTTAAGTTACTCACTATACACAATTTATTGAAAACATGGTCTCAACTTTGCAAGTTGACACCTAGACGATGGATGCTGCCGGGCCTATGTTGCATGGACGTCTTTGGCTTGGTCTTTCGTGTAGGGTGAAACAAAGGTGCAGGAAGTGCACCAGTGATTGCATTTGGGTTTAAATGTACAAGGGATCCTACATACATCTCCCCCTATCTCACCAGACTGCATCTAATACGATAGATGCCCACCTTGCCTTTCCAGGGTGTGGATCTCTCTCCTAAAGGCATTAAGAGATGGATTCTCTTCCACGGTTGCTAAACCACCCTCAGCATGTGTGTGTTCTCCACTTCCTGCCTGAACAAGATGTGACGCTTATGAGGAGGGCATTTTCCAAAGCTGCCGAGTCTGCGAGCTATGGGATAGGGAGTGAGGGGTAAAATGATTATTATACAAAGATGCTCTTCTCCAGATCCTATTTGCTTTGAGTATGATTGGGAGGGTGGGGCTCAGTCCTTCTGCAAATGCCCCACTTATAGATTTAGTGCCTTAACTGAATCCAGCCCAAAATCCTAACTCTTCTTTCCCAGTATAAAAGATCCCACCTACTTCCACTTCTCAGAAGACTCTCTGAAATGAAAGGGTTAAAAAAAGTTCCAAGCTAAGTTTTAACCCCTGTTCCTTCAGCTTCCCCATTGTAACAATGGGGCAATAATATCAATCCATTGCACAAGCAAGGTTGTGGAGAGAAATTCATCATTGTTTTAAAGCTCAGAGATCTTTGATGAAACTAAGGGGAGTGGGGGGAGTACAAAATTACCTTACAAAATATTTTTAATCTGTCTAGTCAGATCAGATCTGTTTTCAATTAACCTTTTCCCTCCCAAAATAGAAGTAAGTAGTTCCATTTTCCTGTTGCCTATGATCTCCACTGAAAATCCAGACAATCAGGCACCAATGGCACAAGTTGTCTGCATATATCTAGAAACACGTCTGGCATTGCATGGGAACTAAGCCCCCCAACGGTAATGAAAAGACTAATCTTTCCTAAATCTTTTGTAGTCCAATAATCTCCCAGGGTGCTAGATCATGATTAAAAACACTGCTGAAAGCAGATGTTTTATTGTTTTTTTAATTATAACTCCCCACTCAGTGGGTGTTGATTTCCTGATGGTGTCATGGCGATTGAGGTGTTCAGTTTCCCACGGCTGCTGGGACTGAATGTTCAGAGAGGCTTACTTATTCCGGTGGTTCAATGGATACTGGGGAGATGGAAAGAGTGAGTCTTGTTCTCGTGGATTTCATTTGATCAAGAAGGGTAGTCTTTTATTTGCAGCCGTGGGCCTGAAGACAAAAACCAGCTATCGAATGTCCGATGGAGAGCAAGCCATGTTAATTATTTTTTTCCTTTTATGTCTCAGCAGCTGTTGGCCAAAAAGGGTTTGAGTTTAATCAGACAGTCAAACAAGAAATAACCCAAGCAATGCCAACTAGGTTTTAGCCCACGAAAGCTTATTCCCAAATAATTTTTTAGTCTCTAAGGTTCCACAAGGATTCCTCATTGTCAGAGCTCGGCAAAAAAATATAATCCCAGTGAATATTATTTTTACAGATCTAGCCTTTCTTTCCCCTTTGCTTTTTTTCCTGACTTGCTTGGATCTATTCGTTTAAAATTATCCACCAAATAATTATATAAATTTTGGAGTTGGCGTTTGCTGTTCACTAGGACTATCTAATAAGTTGACATTTGAGCTGCTTTGGTTAGTTTTTTGATTGGATGCAAGTCACACAATACTGTTTCTGCTCCCTGCTTGGATGAGTATAACTCCTAGAATTGGGTTTTCAATGCAGACTCATTTATCAGCTAAATATTATCTTTTTGTGCATATTCATTGTTCCCCAAATGTACCTGGTAGTAAATTTGTGCACTGAAGTATTGACAGGAAATAAATGCACAACGTGTATGAATGTTACTCCTGCAGCCATCCTTAACCTACTACAACAACATGAGGAAGATGGAGTTGGCCAGTTTTACATTTTAATGATTAGTGAATACAAATAACCAGCGTTCTGTGTTCCATTGCCAAGGCAGCTTCTCATAGAAGCAAAGGCCAGGCATGAGGGCCATTTCATTTTGTATAGCAAAGGGAAATAAGACTCAGCAGAAGTTTGGGATCAGGTCAGGGAGCCAGGAATTCCTTCCCAGCAGCCTGGAAACCCAAAATGAAGGTTCCACCTTTTCTGCCCACCAGTCTATCTGCTTCCTAGCCTACCACCCATTCTATCTGGGAAGCTAGGTCATGCAGATGTTTGTCTTCCCTGAAAGACTTTATAAAGTGGGTCTTGTGACACGCAGATATCGTAAAGCATGAAGAACCTGGAGCAAGATGAGGCCTGAGAGAGCGATTTTAAACCAATCATCTCTGATCTGAGTGCTCTGTCTGCTATATTTCTGGCATGCAGCCTAGGTGTGTCTTCACATGTTTGTTTTTTTTCCAACCCTAGAATCGTGACCAGTGCAGGTCACCGTGATTAGGATGGCCTGTCACACTGAGCACAAGTCACTGTCTAGTCATTTTAAAAACGAGTCACGTTAGCTCACATCCAAAAACCCAGCTGACTGATTCTTTGAACAAAACAGGAGCATTTTTGCCATTTCAATAATTCCCATAGATTTAGATCAATTTAGTTCCAACGTGTCTGATAAACAGTCAGATTCTCCATGCGGTGGAGCTGTGACCTGATATATTTGTGCCTCAAAGCTATATCTTCATGGGATAATGACTGGTGACAAGGGGCTCTAGAACAGAATGGCCAATGTTGTTCTTTGTTCCAGGCATGACTCCTCTCCCTTACAGGATGCTGGGGCCCCACTGAGGGGTTGCTGTTGTATCGCTCGATGGCTTTGAGAACAGTTGTTACATGATGGGAGAAAGATGCAGGAGGGCCGGATACAGAAGAAAAAGTTGTACTTCTGCCTTGAATGCAGCATTTGCCAGACTTCTAAAAGTCGAGCTCTGCTTCGCAAAAATGAAAACGAATACCACCCCACCCAGAAACCCTGTGTTGTTAAAGGCCATCCATCGTAATACATCATCAGTGTCCCCACTCTGTCTTGTCCTTTGGGCCCTTCTGTGCCCCACCCCTTGGTGTAGATCCTCCTGCCCTGGCCATGCAGCTCCTTTCTTATATGCATTGATGAGCCATGAAATAATTAACAACATTGACATTTAAAGCATCACTGCTGACATCTGAGTTTGATCCCTGAGTTCACACCTCAGAGCTGTTTTTTCAGGCTGTCTGCAAACCCAGGCAGACTTGCTAGCTCACTTACACTCACTCCACAGTGTGATGGGTTTGTCGTTGTTGTTTTTTATTTTTTGCAACATAACAGCTGGAGACTAATTTTTAAAAGGAAAAATAAAAGCTGGGACTCTGGAGGCTAATTGAGAGTCTGTCTGTCCCACTCCAATGAATCAGGGAGGGACATGCCTTGCCTTCTAGAGAATGCTGATGGTTTGATCACTCCAAATCTATATTCATGCAACTAGAAGACTGAGATTCTACTTGTGCGAATGTCCAGACAATTGAGCAACTGAAGTACATATCCCTTTGGTGAAACTGGCAAATGTGGGTACTAAAAATTTGGCACCTGGATCCATCTGAAGGATCCATTTAGACTGCTTGCTATTGAAGTGTTCAGCACCCACAACTTCTATTGTTTTCAACGGGAGTGTTGAATGCTGAAGACCTCAGAAAATCAGGCCACTGGTTTAGCTGGCCTAAATACGGATCTAGGAGCTGGTTTTTTAGGTGTCTGAGTTTGACAATGTTGATCTTTGTGTTAATGCCCCCAAAGTATTTTGCATTCCTGTATGTGGTGGTCACTTTAATGTAACACACTAAAGAAAGTTGCTTAAACTAACTTTGCTGCATCAAAAAACCCCAACCCTTCCTCCCACCCCCTGAATTGTACCCATGTCACAAACAAGTCTGCTAAACATAGATCAAGTCCATCAGCTGCCTGTGACCCGCAAATAATTGGCCTCTAGGGATTCAGCCACAGTATCCCCTATGGCTTCCTTCCCTTTCCAGGCACTGTGGTCTGTTGTCATTTTTGTGTGTACATTGATTTGCTTTGAGATGTGAGCAACTTGGTGCTGGGAGTTTGGATCTGATTTTCAGAGGTGCAGCTGAGCAGCTCCTGCTCCAGCTGAAATCCGTGGGGCTGATGGGCGGGCGGTATCTCTGAACAGCAAGTCCTGTGTCATCTTAGTTGTCCGTCAAAGGAACGTGTCCAACTATATGCTGTCAGTATGTGGCTGTCATCACTGCTGCAGGTCCCCATCTTGGAACTCAGGTGAGTCAAAGCAACGGAATTCCTAACATTAAGGTTGCATCTAAGTAATTTTTGCATTTCATCTCTTTGGTATGAAATAAGAAAGCGAAATAAAAGAGTGGCAGGAAAACTATATGTATGTATTTAGTGCTAGTTGAAAAACGTATCATTTTCCACACAATCTCTGTATCAGTGTTGAATTTTCAAAAGATTACAACTAGCTTTAATTTATTTGTCTTTTTCCAGGTCTATACATAAGCAACTAAAAGCCACCTGCCCTGTCCTCTCAGTGCTTGTTACAATGTTGGACATTGTGCAGTGCATACAAGAAGAACAACTTACCCTCTCCACACAGTAGAAACAACCAGCCAAAATATTAATTTATAAATACCCTACCCTACACAAATACACTAACCCTCATCACCACACATCTCATCAAAAGCATCCTGACTTGATTTTCAGAGGGGCTGGAGCACCCAAAAGTCCCATTGACTTCAACATGCATTACAGGAATCCAGCCTGCTGAAAACCAGGATATAGTGGGTAGTATGAAGTGCAAGGAATAGGCCCTTATACTGCAAATGAGAAAGGAAGCTGACGTCTTGGAACTGACAGGGTAACCTAACTCACTTCTTTATCACAGGTGAACCTGATCCAAATGGGGTACATTAAGGCTGAAAAGAATCTATAGGAAGCAGAATACTTTACAAAACCAAGGTTTGAAAATAGCAGGGCTAAGAGGCACAGTAGTAAAAACATTTGAGCCTTGTCTAAATTACAGCTTCCTCTGTTGCTACCATTGCTGGGACTTGAGAGTCCTAATTTGTTCTAGTGTAAGCAAGTCTCTCCTGTCTGGTGCAGTATGCAATCTTTGCAAGACTGGAGCTCCACTCCTTTGGAGCTAGATTCCAACAGCCTTATTCTATGCATGGCTCTATTGGAATCAAAGGGACGACTTGCAGAATGAGATATTATTCAGCACAAAAAAAGGGTGCAAAATCCAGTCCTTTGTGCTTAGGAGCACGACACCCCTTGGACTTCTTTTTTGTAAAGTCTGGCGGACTTTGTAAACATGCCACGGATCCAATGGACCTTATTAAATCCTGCAGACTCTTGAAAGTCTGCCAGACCCTTAACACTCAAATTGCACCGGACCCTTATCAATGCAGAGGCTGAATGAGTTTCTTACAATGAAATGAATAACTCCAAAAATAAGCCCTTCCAACTTCTCAGAAAAAATCATAAGCATAAAAGCGCATCAAGGGCTATTGAATTAAATAAGCCCAAGGTTCTCTGTCATGTCATTTTTGGGTGCCCAGAAATTATTAGTATGCTTTCCAAAAAGCTTTTTTAAAAATCCCATATAGCAGAACTGCGGCTTGTCCTAGACTCCTGACATTTTGAACATGCACTAAATTATCCTCCAGGCACAAGGACAAAATTTAAGTGCAGAGGAGCCTTTTGTTGTTGTTCTTACTATTTTATTTTAAGAAAAAGGGGAGCAGGGGGAGCACATTGTGATTTTTGATGGAAAGCTTGCGAGACTCGTGTCTCTCCATCCCAATCTTGAATGTTGCCAGCTGATTCTTCCCCCCTTGGCTGGGGTTTGCATCAGCACAAGCACAATTTCCACGCATTGTTTCAATCTGGAAACGGAACAATTTTCATTAATGGAAACCTGGTTCTCAAGCAGAACAATTAGACCCACTTCAGAGTGAAAAAAGATAAAAGCCCATTCATTTGGATGGAGAACTCTTCTTCCGAGGCAGCCAATTGCGTAATCAGGCTGCCGCCCACCTGACTTGATGAGCAATTAGGAGATAGTCCTCTTTTTGTATGTGCATGTGTGTCAACCTTAACACACTGGTGTCATTGTCCCATTGGGACTTCCAGGGGGATGAACAAGGAGATGGCCAGAGAGCAGATTTGTTAGTGTGGCTAATTAATTGGCTTGGGTTGAGGTATGCTTAGGGTGTGGGTTTTTTTTTTAAGCCTGCTGGGAAGTTTCTGAGTGTACACCATGACTGATTTGGGATGCAAGAAGCCCAGTGACTGTGCCGTCTCCAGGCTGCTCAATGTCGTGGAGAGTGAGCTCCAGGCTGGCAGAGACAAAGGGGACCCGACCGAGAAACAACTCCGGGTTGTCTTGGAGGAGGCTGCGCTGTGGCAGAGGTTCAGGGAAGTCACTAACGAGATGATCGTGACCAAGAATGGCAGGTGAGTGCTGTACGGTCCCCAGTGTAATTAGCGGATCCTACGGTAGATGGGGAATATGAGCAACTGCTGTTTACATAGGCTAAAGAAAATTGTAGCTATGGGAGAATGTTGTTACTGCTGTGTGTGCATCCACATGTCCTGTGCGGGGAGGGAAAGACAGTCTGAGACAGCCTACAAACTGAGGAGGGGGTTCATGTTCTTTTCTGAATACTAACAAATCACCCCTGTGCCCTTTTAGCCCTGATCAGAAGAGACACTGCAAGAAGATATGTATTGCCTTGGGACTGAACAAAATAGGAAAGAGAACATTTCCCCGGAGAAGGATAGTTCTACCTCCCAACCCCACTGCAAGGGCTTTGCAAATGATTCCTTCTGAACACTGTTTATTATAATGATACTCAGTGCTTAGATGACAGCTTCTCGTTGGCAGGGCGCTGAAAGTGCTTTACAAAGGCAGAACAGTGTCATTATCCCCATTTTACAGCTGAGGAAAGTGGGTCACCTACCTGAGATCACACTAGTCAATAGTAGCTCTCAGACTAGAACCCGCATCTCCCAACCTGTTGGCCCAGACACTCCCCTGTCTCTGTTGCCCTGATATGCGCTCCCGTCTAAACAATTTGTGTTAGAAATGGGTGCAAGACAAGCCTGTTGGCAGCATATAAGTGGTGCAGATTCAGCAGTGCTGCTGCTCCATCGTCTTTGGCAGAGAACTTGGAAAGTTGGCTGGGACTTTGGTAAATGATTTATTCACAGGATCTTAGGAAGTCGAAATGTTGTCCTCTGCATTGCTCTTGATTCTTAGCTGCTGGGTACAATCAGTGTGTGGCACTCCACAAAATGCAAAGGAGGAGACAGTGCTAAAACTGGGGCCTTACTGACTGGAAAAATCTAGCGCTCTGCTGAGCTGGGAGTGAGGACTGTCCACCCAAAGTGCTCCCACTCTAAACTGGGCAGACCTGTAACACACAAGGGTGACTAGAGGAAGGTCAGGTCACAAAGCAGGGCAGAGAGGTCTGGTTTTAAGAGCGCACAGTTCTTCCTTTGCAGGATTGTCGCTGGGAGATCTCATAGAAGACGTGCATATTAAGGAGGATTTGGAGCAAAGATGGAGAAAGGGCCAAACGGAAGGGGTGATGTGTGTCAATCTTTCAGAAAGAGATTAAGACCAGCAATTTTCTGATGCAGAAAAGGGGACATTGGCTGAACTGTGGTACTAGCTGCTAGCACCTGTCATGGATCATAGCACGTAGAGATCAAAAAAATCTCGGGAAGCCTATCCCCCCTGCAAAAACTGCTGATATTTGTGAGTTATCAGATATTGAACGGATACCACACTACTATTGTATTCATTCCCCATAGGGACCTGTGAGGAGAAACAGACGTCTGTTTCTTCTAAGGCCTCCTAAATTCAGAAGTTGTGCCTGTTTAAATTCAATTGGTTTTTAAATGAATGTAGTTAAAGCAGAGCCAACTCCTGTGTGGACATTTGTTTTGCTCTAACAATGCCTTATTTCAGTTTGACTTAAGCTGTTTCCTAATCAACTTAAGACAAACCCTGGCAAACCTGTTTAAACTCAGCTAACGGGGCTTTGCATTGTTTTAACTAAGTCGGTTACAAATCACACCGTCAGTTAAACCAATGCAACTTCCTTTTGTAGACCAGCCGGTAAACAATAATTGTAGACTATACTGCTTATCCCTACACAGAATAGTATTTTACCGGAGGCAAAGCATACAAGTGAGTGTGTGGATAATGATTTTTGCCATGAGGAAGAGGGAGTTTGATGGGTCTGTTATTAGCAGGTGTTCATGGTTACTTTTGGGTGGGCTACGGACAGCGTTCCACTGATCAAATTCTCCGTATTTTTGCTTTGTTCTAAACTCTGCCTTCATTATCAACCTGATCCTGCCCCCCTCCACTCAAAGTCAATGAGAGTTGTCGCTAACATCAGTGGAAGCAGGACTGGGTCCTTTCTAGAATAGAAAACGTAAGTTGCCTTATAAATAAGCTAAAGTACAATCGTCTCTGGTTTATGGTCCTAAGCACAGCTATGTTATTAGAGGGTTTGGGGCTGGTACTATAAAATCATGTAGGCTTGTGTAAAAAAGACCTCTCTTTGAATTTCTAAAAGTGTATTTAATTCTAATCAGAGTGCAAGCTGGAGAAATATAGACAATGCCCTGCAGAGTCCAAGGGGACAGACAAAGTGGGACCTGGTGGAGCTTTTTTTTCTGTGACTCATGGCCTTTTGCAGGCTGGGGGATCTTGAATAACAAGAAAAGTCTTGTGTTGGGCTTTTCGGGTGGGAGTGTCAAAAATGCCTTGCACTGGCCTGATCCTGCGGCCGTTGAAGTTTGTTAAAACCCCCATTGACTTCAAAGGGAGGAACACGGAGCAATTTTGAAAATCCCATCCTAAGAGCTTTATGAACGCCCAGGAATTAATCCTGACAACACACTATCAAATCAGTAAGTGTTGTTGTCGGGGGAAACTGAGGCCCAGTGGGATGAAGTGACTTGGCCAAGGTCATCTAGCAAATCAAAGGCAGTGCCACGAATAAAACCAGAAAAATGTAAGGCTGCATGGCCTTAAAGTTTAGGACTTAGCAGCGCAATTCTAACCTACAATTTGACAATTTCTAGCAGATTAGTCTCCAGTGGGCACTGATATTTCCCCAAATGTGCTTGAATCCTAGTGACTTCAAGTGCCCATGGTGAATATCAAGTCAGAATTAGAGACGTTGATATTATAGCAGATTTATGTATCCAATACAATGCAATGCTCCGTTATTATGTTGTAACTGGCATAGCAGTATATAGAGAATCACAGAAGTTAGAGGGTGGATACATGTGATGTTTTGGGGGCATCACATGTATCCCTGCTCACAAACACAAGGTCTCACCCTGGCTTCCACCAGCCTTGCTCTTCCCTGCAGGGTGACATGAATGGTCCTTCCAGGCCTGAGACTCCCCAAATCCGTCCTTCATGAATTCCAGGCACTTGGGCTTTCCCCTCTGGTTCCTCCCCACGGAAGGTGTGAAACCAGCCCTCAGACAGCAGTTGACTTCGGCACACACACGCCACGTGGTTTGCACATCATAGACTTGTTTTGGGGAAAACTAAACAAAAGGTTTATTGAAGGGAAAAGCCACAGAGCCGAAGATGAAAGAGGGAGGGAAACAAACACACAAGTTACACAGAAAATAAACAGAGGGATGCTACCTCAGGCTTTCCATTTCCATATTAGATAAATACAAGGTTCCTTGTGCCTCTGAACAGTTTCCCAGTGTACACCTTGGCCATAAGGAGCATCCAGTGTTTCATGGACAGCACCTGTCGACCAACTGTCCCTCAGTCTCTGGTTGAAAACTTCAATTTCAAGCCTCTCTTTAAGGCTTCCCTGCCCCCCTCTTCTCCCTGTTTTTTCTTTCAGACTAGGGTAATTCATGGTCTCTCAACTAGGGGTGCAGCAGCATCCCCTGGCTTCAAGTGGTTCCTGTCATATCCACGGTTTACACTTTGGTTCAAATAGCTCTCGACATCCCCACTATACAGATTCTCACACCCAAGTCACCTCAAAGTCTTTCCATTGGCTTTAATGCTTCACCTTTGTCCTGCTCATTTTCAGAACAGCACTCCACCACCATGCCACTGTTCCATGGACAGGCCGGAGCGCTGCCCCCAAACTCTCTTTTCCCCACCACTGCGCTCTCCAATCACCCCCAGCCTCACTCTCCAACAGGTTCCCCGCACGGCCCCACTCCCTACCACAGCCTCCCTGCTTGCCTACCGCCCGTAGCTTTTAAATGTTGCTATGTATCACTGACACGGCGAACAGTTGGTGCATCTCACAGCTTGCAAGCTGAATGAGAGAAGTGTGGGCCTCAAGGGGGAGTGACGATGTAGAGTGAGGAGAGTGTGTTAATGAGTGGGGCTGTGGTGAAACAAGGGAGCAATATGTGTTGGGGGGACCATTGCAAGAGTAGGCTTATTTATAACATGGATAAAAGTGTGTGTGTGTGTGTAAGTAAAACTGGGTTTTTAACATTGTATATGTCATAATTTCCACACATAAAACAAGAACACAAAAATTCCGTGATGCAAAGCTATTTGCTAGACATCAGTAGAGTGAATTCCCACTCAAGATGTACATGCGACAAGTGTGCATTTTTGTGTACCAAGGGCCTAATCCAAAGCCCACCAATGTCAATGGGAGTCTTTCCATTGACTTCAACGAGCTTTGGATCAGGCCCTAATTAAAATGGTCTTTCTCATTCACTGCGCACATTAATCAACCGTACAGATACGCAGATGGCTTTAAAGCCCTCCCTTATTCCATATAACAGCGCTGAAAAAAGAACTGGATAGGTTCATTAATGGCTATTAGCCAGGATGGCCTAGGATGTTGTCCCCAGCTTCTGCTTGCCAGAAGCTGGGAGTGGATGACAGGGGATGGGTTGTAGATACATTTGTGTAACTTTTTTGTGTAACTTTTATGAATTTGTGTTAACTTTCAAACCCTGTGTTAAACTGTTGGTAATATATATTATAGCCCCTAAGGTAGGATAATTAAGGTAGAATAATTTTTTTTTTGCTAGAAGTAAAATAAGATGGTTCCCCCACTTTGTAATCAATTGCCCTGTTGAATGAACGAGGTGTGAATGAGGAAGGCGTGGAAGGCAGGCACCTCCAGAGAGCTGCACCCTTGGAGAGGGGATGGGAACCAGATGCAAGGACAATCAAATGTGTCAAGTGGGCTGACTAAAGAAGAGACCTATTGATTGCCTGGATGGTTAGAAGCAAGCACCTTCTTTTGGGAACACCCTCTCTGCAGCATTGGGACAACACCCAGAGACACAAAGGACCAACTGACACAGACCTGGATTTTGAATCTGGGACAGATTTGCATGAGAGGGAGTAAGCTGCTACAAAAGTGAGGTGCCTTTGCAGAGGACCCCCGGGTCTCGTCTTGTCAACATCGGAGTATCGATCCGGATCGGCTGAAGCCCGGCTCCACCCCTCCCCCATCTAACTCACCTGGCAAGTGCAGTTAAAGGGAACAACTCGTTGGTAACAACAGCAAGACGGAGTGTGTTTGTTTGTGTGAGTGTGTGAGTGCATGAGTGTGCTATATATATCACTAGCGAAAATACCCGGCGTTGCTCGGGTCCGTTGGAGGGGGGAGGGGGCAGAGTGCATACCTGACACCCCCACCTCACCCCCCCGACCAAACCCGACACCCCCACCTCACTTACCCCTCGACCAACCCCAACTCACATTTTCACCCCCCCACCGAAACCCAACACCCCCACGTCACCCCCTACCAAACCCCCTGACCAACACCCACACCTCACCCCCCGTAGACCAAACCTGACACACCCACCTCACTTTCCTCCCCAACCAAACCTGACACCCCTACATACCACCACAAACAAACCCGACACCCACACCTCACTTACCCCTCGACCAACCCCGACCCCCCTCCTCACCCCTCCAACCAAACCCAACACCCCCACCTTACCCCCCCACCAAACCCAACACCCCCTGACCAACCCCAACACCCACCCCTCACCCACCCCAACACATTCCCAACCCCCCAGACCAAACCCAATACCCCCGGCTCACTTACCCCCCTGACCAAACCCGACACCCCCACCTCACCCCCCAGACCAAACCCGACACCCCCACCTCACCCCCCGACCAAACCTGACACCCCTACCTCACTTACCCTCTGACCAAACCCAACTTGGGTCCGTCTGAGGTGGGGAGGGGGCAGAGAGCTGAGCGAGTGCGGGGTCCATTGGAGGGGGGAGGGGGCAGAGAGCTGAGCGAGTGTGGGGTCCGTTGGAGGGGGTATTATGACATCATAACTATGTCACAGAGAACAGCAGCTGCCCAGGTGATGTGATTGGCCTTTAAATAATTTCACCCCTGGGGGGCGTCAGAGGTGAGATTTGAAAAATTTTCGATTCTTACCCTGATTAGGACCCTAAGACCTCTAACTGTACCAAATTTCAAGTCTCTAGCTCAAACGGTGTGGAAGGAGTAAGCGTACATACATACACGCACACATACACCATTTGACTTTTATATAGATAGATATCCATATGATAGTATTAATTATTGCATGTATTATCAATAAATGTGGCATTTTGCCTTATCCTCCCTGAAAAGATCCTGTACAGTACTTTAAGTACAACAGGGTCACTTGAGGGTTATCTGTTTTGTTCATTCTCTCTGGGGCACCTGGCATTGTCCACTGTGGGAAGGCAGGATGCTTGGCTGAATGGACCTTTGGTCTGACCCAGTGTGGCCATTCTTATGTATGTATGTATGTATGTATGTTCCATATATCTCTTCAAGCATCATATATAATTCATAGATTCCAAGGCCAGAAAGAACATTGTGTGTATCTAGTCTGAGCTCCTGTATAACACAGGCCATAGAACTTCCCCAAAATAATCCTAGAGCAGATCTTTTAGAAAAACATCTCATCTTGATTTAGAAATGATTAGTGATGGAGAATCCACCACAACCCTTGGTCAATTGTTCCAATGGTTAATTTCTCTCACCATTAAAGATGTTCACCTTACTCCTAGTCTGAATTTGTCTAGCTTCAGCTTCTAGCCATTGGATCATGTTACACCTTTCTCTGCTAGATTGAAGAATCCCTCCCATGTTAGTGATTTTTCCAAAATGTCTGTGTGGTGAAGGGAGAATTTAAATCTGCCTGTGCTGGTATATTTTGCTTATGTTCAGAGTTATGGCTCCCCATTGGCTGGTCAGGGATAAAGGTGGGGATATGTTACTGATTTATTAATAGTTTTCTCCAAATTAAGATGTGGCAATTGTAAGATCTGAATTCTCGCTGTCTTCTAGATCTCGTACTTCTGTGGCTGAGGGATTTTCATCCACCTCTCCAGTGGAATAAGGTTGATAGCCCTAAGAGTGTGACTAGTGCAGGACATTATCAGTCCTGGTCCCGTAAATCAGGGTCATTCTGGGGTGAAATTCCATATTCCAGGTGAAACATGGAAGCATTTTGTGTCTGGTTCTGACTGATCAACAGGAAATGAAAACAAAGTGATGGTAGCTTCTTAACATCATCTCTGTTTCAGCCAAAGGGAGGGTAATTTGTTCTTTGAGCAACTCAGGGAGCGCCTTTGCAGAAACATACCACGAAGCCTCTTTTATATCAGGACTAATGATGCTTTCACCTCTCCTGCCTTCTGTTCCCACTGCAGACGGATGTTCCCGGTTTTAAAGATCAGCGTGTCAGGTTTGGATCCCAACGCCATGTATTCCTTCCTGTTGGACTTTGCCCCGACCGACGGCCACCGCTGGAAGTACGTGAATGGTGAATGGGTGCCAGCTGGGAAACCAGAGCCACCAAGCCACAGCTGTGTCTACATCCACCCAGACTCTCCCAACTTCGGGGCACACTGGATGAAAGCCTCTGTTTCCTTCAGCAAAGTGAAACTTACCAACAAGCTCAGTGGAAGCGGGCAGGTACAACACGATGTTTCCCATACACCTCTTGTCTTCTATTGCAGGCACCTACCAATCAAGAAATATCAAGGGTGCATTTATGCAATTAGAGGGGCCCTCTTCACCCACAGATGCCAATTATTCTCTGGAGCCCAAACGTAAACAGGAATAAACAGGTCTTAATTGGCACTTTCAGATTTTAATGGACTTCTTGATGTTAAGAGAGATGGAGAGTGCTGTGGGTTACTTAATCATCGGGGCTTTTCATAGTTTGTCTTGTGCGCTGGGTTTTTTACATAGAACTTTAGAGAAATGGGAAAAAATGGTTGTGGGTATTAGGTTTTTGTTGTTTGGTGTAAGTGGAATGTTGGCAGGAGTCAGATACCAGAATAAAAGGCTGCTCCTAAATGAAATAATTACTATGTCTGCTTCTGCCTCATGATAATTATCAATATTCTATTGAGTCAGCTTTGGCCTTTGGGAGGAAACTGCATGTACTAGAAATAAGTGACATTCACTTTGAGCACCTTAAAAATCCAAACAGAAAAATTGGTTTGGCCTGTGTTTTTTTTAAAGATGATTCTGAAAGTAGAATATTGCACAAGATCTTTTGTTTGAGTATTTGTTTTATACAAAACTCCTATACTGGATAATACGTGTCATCCTGGAGTCAATTCCTTTCAAGTAAATATTTAGGATTGGAAGGATTAGATTTTTTATTAGAAAATGTCGATTTTACCATAGACACACAAGCCAACAAAAAATATTTCCATCGATGATAATAAAAAATGTACAGATAGGCAAAGTAAGGAAACTGCTGCTTGAGAACGTATGAGAGTTTAATTTAAGGATACTGATTTTTGTATAGTTTGACATGAACTTGACAATTTGTGTTTTAACAATGATAAAGCTTTACTTTTTCAAATGTAAACATCTACTGTCATTAAATAATAATCTGACCCACCCCCGTTGCCTATCATGCCCATAATTTTGTACAACTGTGGATTTTTATATATATAAAAATAGAAAAAATGTTTAAAAACATTAATATTCTGTCAAAATTATATATATATGCATAAAAAATGAATTCTACAAAACCTTTACTTTAACCTTAGCCCTAAGTAGCATCTCCTTATTGTAGTACTTCTAATTTTTGTCGTCATTTCTATTATGCTCATCTAGGCACCTCACAAACCTTAAAATTTAGCTTCAGATCACTCTTATGAGGTAGGGAATTGTTTATCCCCATTTTATGGGTGGGGAAACAGAGGCATAGACAGGTACATACTTTGCCCAAGGTCATACACAGTGTCAGTAGCAGAGCTAAGAACAGAAAAAATGATGGACAAACAAATGTGGGTGTTGAAGTAAGTCATGTCCCCTGTCTGGGGCTCTGCTTCCCTGTCTTTGTTCTTAATCAAAATGTGATCTCTGGAGGGAGGTATTTCCTAATCATAACAAATAATTGTATTGTTCACTGAGCACCCCTCGTGTGTTCAGCACAGTGCAAAACACAGAAAAAGATCATGGTCCCAATGCTTTTTTTAGACCATAAGCATCTCTGGTTGGGGATTGTCTCTCTTTTGTTTGTACAGCTTCCGACACAGTGGGGCCTCAGTTCTGACTGGAGTCTTCTTTGGGCACTATCATAATATAGATATTTACTGCTGCATCAGAAGCATCTAATGTAATTCAGCTGGAGTCTGTCCCTGTCCATCCCCACAGCTAGGACGGAGGGAGGAAAGGAGAAATCCTTCTCTCTCTTTCAGCAACCAGGAATTGGGGAGGGGATAGAGAGTAGTGCAGAATCACAGAGAAGGTGACCTTGGAGAGCTCTGCTGACATTGGGGCTGCAACATGATGTTGGTACGTGATGTTCCTTCAACATGGGACTGACAATGAGTATCAATGACATGATGCGAATACCATAAGGCAAGATCAGGTCATCGCTCATACTTCCTCTGTGGCTCTGTTTGGTAGATCTTCAGCTGTTTCAGGCTGGGCATCATTGATGTAGCTTGGACAGTCCATAAGAACATAAGAATGGCCATATTGGGTCAGACCAAAGGTCCATTTAGCCCAGTATCCTGTCTTCTGACAGTGGCCAATGCCAGGTGCCCCGGAGTGAATGAAAAGAACAAGTAATCATCAAATGATCCTTCCCCTGTCACCCATTCCCAGCTTTTAGCAAACAGAGGCTAGGGACACAATACCCTCCCATCTTGGCTAATAGTCATTGATGGACCTAATGTCCATGAATTTATCTAGTTCTTTTTTGAACCCTGTTATAGTCTTGGCCTTCACAATGTCCTCTGTCACGGAGTTCCACAGGTTGACTGTGTGCTGTGTGAAGAAATAATTCCTTTGTTTTTTTAAAACTTGCTGCCTATTAATTCCGTCTATTTTCCTTCTTGTTTTCTGCAGATAATGCTGAATTCCTTGCATAAATACGAGCCTCAGGTTCACATCGTTCGTGTGGGAGGCCCCCACCGGATGGTGATGAACTGCTCCTTTCCGGAGACTCAGTTCATAGCTGTCACTGCTTATCAAAACGAAGAGGTAGGTAGGTAATAATGTCACACAGTTTGATCATCCCTAATGAGAAATATTAAAAGCCTAATATCTGTCCGATCAGCACAAACCAATGGTGAAAATAATCCAGTATCCTGTCTCCCTGTCAGTCCAGAGCAGATTGAGGGCCCATCTAATCGAATATTCTGTCTCCTTGCTGGAACAGAACACACCCTTGGTCCACCTTGTCTAGAATCTGACTGCAGTACCAGGACAGCTGACTGGTCAGGCTAGTCTGGCATTCTGTCTTCTGCTATGCTGGATTGGTCTATCTGTACCAATTGCCCATCCCCTTACCATGCTGGAACAGATGGACTTTCTGTCTACTCCAGTATCTGTCTCTAACACTGGCCAGTGCTGGATATTTCAGTGGAAAGTATAACCCCTCTACTCCTCCTCTAATGCACCCAGACTATTGTACTATACCACGGGGAAATTTCTTCCAGACCCCAAACTGTAACCTGGCTGTGCCCTGAAGCATGAGGGTTGGTGGCCCTTGTCCCTTTTTTCCTAGTTAATGTCACTACAAATATTATTCATATTTGAATGCAATTCAGCAGCTTTGGGAGAAATATTCACAGTAATAGAGAATTTGCCATCCTGGCCCGGACCATTGGTCCATCAGTTCCAGTTTCTTGTCTTTGGCAGTGACCAATGTCCGATGCTTCAGAGGAGAGCGATGCTCCCACACAATGCATCTGGCTGACATATAGCCACATGGCAAATAAAATGCCTGTCGTTTCACTAACTGAGGCAGAACTCAGCTCATTCAGTTTATCTGGACAATGCTATGTCAAGTCTCTGTTAAAATGACCTTCACTAACATGCCTTGTTTTTTGTAAACCCAAGATAACAGCTCTCAAAATCAAGTATAATCCCTTTGCCAAAGCCTTCCTGGATGCAAAGGAAAGGTGAGTTTGGCTTTTGCTCAGCTTGATGACTTTTGCTGCTGTTGCAGTTAAGGTTGTAACAATACTATGAGAAAGATAAGGGGCAAATTCTGACCTCCTTTCCACTGCTATAAATCCAGAGGAATTCCTTGGAGGTCAGTAGTGTTAATGCCGGATTTACACCACAGTATTTGTCATCACGTTTCGATCCTATATGGTGAATGCACTGCTGATACAAAATGCTGAAACATCATTTATTGGTCACATTTTTAATAAGACTACTGTAATTACAGTATAGTTACATTGTGGTTATCTTTGGTTTTGCTTTACAATATATAATTACCACTAATTCATATAAATAGAAATTTAACACCTTGACTGTTTGCACTTCTTATTAACCCTTCATTGTTGCATTTCATATATATAGTGTTAGATTCTAGGTATGTCAGCTCCATTGTATTTACACTTTAATTGTTCTCATATATTCTCATTTCATGTAGCTATCCAGTTATATGAATAAGTAGTAACCACAGATATTAACATAACCAAAGTGAAAATGCATTATAACTACACTGTAATTATTATACCTTTATGGGAAAGTGTGACCCATTTCATTAAAATAGTCTCCATAGGAGATCACTGTATTTAAAAAGTTAGAGAGAGACATGTGCTGGCAGAAAATAATAGTGTACTTATTTGTCATCTTTAAAAGGTTTGCATGTGCCACCCATGCTAACAAAATATGGCTCTTTGTCCCCCTCCAGCGGCAGAACCACGTATAGAGGTTTGAGTCTACTAAATCCTTGAAGCCAACATCCCTGTGTGATGGGTTCAGTCACAGAGATCCCCTAGGACTGTCACCTGATGTACTGAAATTACCTCTGAGCCCGTTTTCCCTGCCGGTTTGGGAGTCCAGAACCCTGCCTTGCTGAGCCAGACACACTAGCCTGCTGCAACACAGATCCAGGGCCTGGGCCATGTCCCCAAAGCTGCAGACTTAACTGAAAACAGCTCAGCAGGTTACCTATTTCCAGCACCCAGACCCCAGCTCCCAATAGGATCCAAACACCAAATAAATCCATTTTACTCTGTATACATTAATAATTTATTAATAAATAAATTAATAAAATTCCCACCCTCTGTAACACTGATAGAGAGAGATGCACAGGTATTAATCTCTTACTCTGGGTTTATTAATAAAAAAACTGATTTTATTAAGTATAAAAAGTAGGATTTAAGTGGTTTCAAGTAATAACAGACAGAACAAAGTAAGTCACCAAGTGAAATAAAGCAAAACCATGCAAGTCTAAGACTAATACATTAAGAAACTGATCACATGTAATATCAAACCCTCAGAGACGTTCCAAAAAGCTTCTTTCACAGCCTAGACTCCTTCCTACTCTGGGGCCAATTCTTTCCCCTCGTACAGTCCTTGTTAGTTCCTGCTGACATCTCAGGTAGTCAGCAGGGGTTTTCTCATGACTGGCAGCCCGTTTTGTCCTGCTCCACCCCCTTTTATAACTCTGGCACAAGGTGGGAATCTTTTGTCTGTGCTTGTCCCCACTCCACCTTATCAATGGAGATGTTCAAGGATTAAGATGGATTCCAGTATCATGTGACATGTTCACATGTCACTGTAAGACTCCCCTAGACTCCATTCTTCCTGGGTTGGCCCACTCATACACAGGAACATATTCAGGTAAATAAATTGTCCTAGTCAATGGGAGCCATCAGGATTCTAAACCACCATTAATGGCCCCCACACTTTGCATAACTACAATAGGACCTCAGAGTTATACTTCATATTTCTAGCTCCAGATTCAAGAATGACACAGGCATACAACTAGGAGGAATATGTTCAGTAGTTTATAACCTTTATTAGGATACCTTACAAGAGACCTTTTGCTTAAAGCATACTCCAGTTACATCATATTCACACGCATAAACCTATATCCATAAAACATGTGGAGTGCAGCATCGCACCTTGGTGCTTTCACTCAAGCAAAAAAAGGCTCGTGAACTTAAATCCAGAGCGCGAGGGTTCAGTCCCCGAAGATGACAAAGCCAGGGACATTGTTGCACATGGAATGAGGCAAGGGCGCCTGCTTCCTTGACTGCACATCTTGCATGGTACAAAGCTTTCGACAGTTCTCTAGCGAGCGGTTGAAGATGGTGGAAATTCTTTTTTATCTTTTTTCTCCTTTTTGTCTTTTCGTTATAAAACTTAAAATTGAACAATGTTCAGTTTTCATTAGTTTCAGTTTCTGTTTCCCCAACTTTTTTGCATACAGCGCAACATAACCACCCATTATTTTCTCTTTCAGACACCATCCCAAGGATACTCCCGAAAATGTTTCGGAAGGTCACCATATGACATATTCTCACCGTAAGGTTTCCCAGCATCATTTTACTCATGAGAACTTGAAGAATTATGTAATATAATAGGGATTATGGACTAGATGGCCACCAGTCTTATCCAATCTAGAATCCTGTCACTGATGGAAGCCAGTACTATAAATACTTCAGAGGAAGGTTCAAGGAACCCTGTAGTAGGCAGTTATGGGATAATCTATCTAAAATCCCTGATATTTCGAGATTTGCTTGAG
The DNA here is from genome assembly GCA_032164245.1 of Sternotherus odoratus. Taxonomy (NCBI): domain Eukaryota; kingdom Metazoa; phylum Chordata; order Testudines; family Kinosternidae; genus Sternotherus; species Sternotherus odoratus. The sequence continues at coordinate 132,335,843 of JAVMKO010000001.1, read as the reverse complement.
CCCAGCAGTTTGAGACGTATAACCTTTCCAAAGCTGTGTTCTTTTTTGTTTGTTTAATATTATAACTCTGGGAACTCTTGTTATCCCCACAAATGTCCCATCATGTCGCTGGATGAATCTATATAAAAGTCAAATGGTGTATGCGTGCGTGCGTGTATGTATGCTGCCTTACTCCTTCCACACCGTTTGAGCTAGAGACTTGAAATTTGGTACAGTTATATGCTTTAGGGTCCTAATCAGGGTAAGAGTCGAAAATTTTTCAAATCTCACCTCTGACGCCCCCCAGGGGTGAAATTCTTTAAAGCCCATTCACATCAGCTGGGCAGCAGGTTAACACCTGCTGTTCTCTGTGACATAGTTATGATGTCATAATACCCCCACTCCAACGGCCCCCCCACTCGTTCAGCTCTCTCCCCCCTCACGTAAGAACAGAAAATTTTTTAAATCTCACCCCCGTCCCCCCACTCCAAAGCCCCCCCCACACTCGCTCAGCTCTCTCCCCCCTCCCACCCCGATGGACCCGAGCAACGCCGGGTATTTTTGCTAGTGATTCATAAAATATAGGAGGGGTAGTTGTTCTTGTTTTATTGAAATTTGGCTTCCATTCATAAACTCAGATATCTGTGGAAAATGTTTTCTTTCCAGATTCACTCCAACATTTTCACTGACATTTTTTGCTTCTTGCCCATTCCACAAAATATTTTGATTTCACTTCCTGTTATTATTTCTAAGTGCCACCATGTATTTTATAATTAGGCGCACTGGCAATTCTGTTCCCATTCCCCATCTTACTTGTTTTGTTCATGAATGAACTTGCTTTGTTCTTTTGGGATGAAGATGCTCTCTAAGCATTAGCAATATTGTTATCTGGTATCTAAATGTTTTTTTTTTTGTGTCTTGGGACTCATTCTTTGGTACAAAACAAATGCCAGGCAACAAACAGGTGTCCTACTGTCTGGAATTCTTGTGATCTGGCAGGGTACATTTTTAGGAGCCTGGTTACTTTCCTTATTCAAATGTTATTAATTTTGCTGGCTCTTTCTTCCTTCCCCCTCGCAGTAGGTGGCTGGTTGATTTCCAATCCAGATGCAGTGTGTGCAGCCGGAAGCTCTAATTATCAGTATGGAGGAGCTTTGTCTCTGCCTGCCCCACATTCCCACCATGGCTGTGAGCATTATGCAGCCCTTCGAGGGCATCGGGCTGCACCATATCCTGCTTCGTACATGCAGCGAAATCACTCCCCATCAGGTAAGGCTGCAATGTCTCCTCTTACACGGCCTGCACAATTCTTTCTTACATTAAAAGAAACAGCAAAGCAAGAAAAACAGAAGTCCGTGGAGAGAGCACAGTGTGTGTTTCTTTTGTAACAGTCTGCACTGAACTCTGAGAACAAACTGCTCCTGTATTCCACACAGAAGGAGAGTATTCAAATATTTAAAGGTGCAGTTCACAGGAAAAAAAAGTATAAAAGTTAGAGAGGTAGATATGTGACAAAAACTAAGTAGGTGAAGATAGATGAGAATGGGAGAAGGAGAGAACCTGTGTTTAAATTACTTATTAATTATACCAGATCTCCCTGAACCATTTCAGAACTTCTCTTCACTCCAGGTAATGAAACAGTTCCCCTCCAGAATCAAAAGCAGTTCTTAATGGAATATTAAGAGCTAATGTGGGAAAGAGGTTTTTGTATTGTCAGTGTGTCTTTAGAGTCCCCTCTGCCTGAAAATTCTCTGAGATGCTTTACTGTGTCCCATTCAGTCCTTCATCTTCCTATTGTGACTGCCAATTAATACCAATCATGGTGGCCCTTTCTCTGATATGGATACATGTTCACAAGAAACAGGACCGAGAGCATCAGTTTGCTTCATGTATGTGATTGAACAATCAACAGTTGGTAGTAACTTTGCTCATTATCGGCTTAGGCTGGATTTGAACTGACAATGCTAGAGATGAAAGGTTCTACATTTCATTTCGAGCAGGTCAGAACTCAGAAATTCTGTTGCATGGGAAATGATGACTGTAAGCGTGCCTCTGACCGCCCTCTTCAAAAACAGGCAGGAGACTCCTTTTTGACTTCACCAGCGTCCTTTATTCTTCCCACAACGTGCAAACCCTCCACCTATTTACAGTCCTGTACACACACACAGCTAGTTAGGCAAAGCCTTCTCCTTGGCTAGCCTAGGGGAACTGCGAGTTCTAGCAGGCAGCTTACCACAGCCACCTTCCTCAGCTTTACTTCCCCCTCTGTGCCTTCTCTCCCTTCTCTCTCCTTTTCCTCCCTTTGGCTTCCTCCCTGCCAGGCTTTACCCTCCCTGGAGTGTGCCAGGTGAACACACTCGGCCCTAATTAGCCCAGGGCCACACTCTGCTAGGTAATTACCCTCCCCACGTCAGGGAAGCTCCCAGCAGAGGCTTTTTCTGCAGCTTAGAGGGGTAGCAGGGGCTGGCTCAGTAGCTCCTAGCCAGCACCTTGCTACAATGACATTTCCTAATTTGGTTTAATTCTGAATCAGAAAGAAAAACCAAAATAAATTCTAAAGTTCCCACAATATTTTTGATTTTTTTTTTGTTTTGGGTCAGCCAAAATGTTCATTTTTTGATAAAATAAAAATTTCATTCAGATTTTGACTTTTTTAATTTTAATGAAGTGACCAGGAGTCCTGTGGCACCTTAAAGACTAACTAAAGTATTGAAGCATAGTGCCACAAGACTTTTTGTCACTTCTGCAATTCCAGACTAACACAGCTACCTCTCTGATTCTTAAATTTTAATATTAGTGATAAGTAGAGCTGGTTGGAAATTTTCCATTGAAACTTGGCTTTGTTGGAAAATGCCAATTGTCTGGACCAAAATGTTTCACCGAATCTCTTGCAGATTCCCAAAACACAAGCAAGTTTTCATTGGAAACCAGCTGGTGTTCAGTTGTCCACAATGCCATGTCTGGGAACCCATCAGCCCTGGCGTGCTGGCTGGAGATCTGGTAGGATCTCCACTCCCTGGCTCCGGGGCAGACTGCCCCAGCGCCAGGATCTCTGGAGCTTTCAGGGTGCATAGCCCCACAGCAGGCCAACCAAACTTCCCCTGTGGAGACAGGAGCCTGGAAGGCCTGGGACACCCAGCTATTCACTTAGCTCTATTTATAATATAAAATACACTAGCAAAAATACCCGGCTATGCTCAGGGTATTTGTAATTGGAAACTGGGATGTAAAAAGACTACCATGTTTTTTATTAATATAAATTTTGTTCAGACGTCTCAGCGTTGCTCGGGTCCATGGGAGAGGAGAGAGAGCTGAGCGAGTGGGGGGGCCATTGGAGGGGGGTATTATGACATCATAACTATGTCACAGAGAACAGCAGGTGTTAACCTGCTGCGAATGGGCTTTAAAGAATTTCACCCCGGGGGGGCGTCAGAGATGAGATTTGAAAAAATTTCGACTCTTACCCTGATTAGGACCCTAAAGCCTATAACTGTACCAAATTTCAAGTCTCTAGCTCAAATGGTGTGGAAGGAGTAAGGCAGCATACATACACGCACGCATACACACACACACGCATACACCATTTGACTTTTATATATATAGATTTCTAAGCAAAATATCATTTCAAACTGAAAATTTGAGCCATTCTATTGCAAGAAGGTTGGCATGGAACACATCAACCTGTTCAAAATGCTCACCATTTTTTTCCAAACAAAATTTAGTCAAAATCGATATGGGAAGTTTTGATATCAACAATACGGCATTTTTAATGGAAAAATGTTCCATTCAAAATCATTCAGCCGGCTCTAGTTCTGTTACCATTCCTCTGCCATCCAGACTAGTGTTGTGATTTACTTTTTGAATGAAAAAGAAACATGAGTAAAGTAAGTTTGTTCTGCCCTGTGTGCTTGTTGTCTCAAGTCCATGGGGGAAGAGCCTTTAGTAGCCAATGAGATTCTCTCTCAGTCCTGCCCATTTTCTACGTTCCTTTATTGCCTTGCAATAACATGGTATAGTCACCAATCTTTTGTGTTTCCTCCAAAGTGAATTTGATCGAGAGCTCAAGCAATAATCTGCAGATGTTTCCAGGACACGACAGCTGGACATCTTTACCATCCACTCCACATGCCAACTTGCTTTCAGTACCACATGCCAAGGGAGCTGCCACTGCTGGTCCTAGGTAAAGTTCCAGTGGAACCATAGATATTAGAGAAAGGACAAGCCCAGCAGTTTCTCCTTCACTATGATTAGGCAGCATGGCTTGTAAGCAAAAGCAAGGGTTAGAACTCAGGACTTTCTGACCAAGCCTGGCTCTGCCACCGCCTCATTGCATGGCCTTACCCAAATCGCTTGACTTCAGTGTCGCAATATGTAAAACGAGGACAATAATGTTTACCAGTAGGGTTTTTTGAGGCTTAAATAGTTAATCTTTGAGCTGTTCTTTGAAAATGTAGAGCATGAAATACATGGTAATTAGTATTATCCCCACCCAGTGTCTAGTGCACAGTTGGTTCCTTCAGTCTATTTTTTAACCTTTAAAAGAGAATACTTAGTCAAGGGAAGGAGAGGAGTGAGTGAGTGAGCCAGTACTTAGTGTAGGAATGGGAGTCAGGACTTCTGGGTCCTCCTTCAGCACTAGAAAGGCATTCGATCCAGCGGTTATGTAAATGGGACTGGACAATAGGACTCGAGGAAAATCACGCCTGCATTTTTACAAGTATTCACTAATTGTGAGTTCCTTATTTTTTGGGTGCCCAACCTGAAAATCCTGGCTTGATTTTCAGAAGGGTTGAGCACCTTCAACTCCAGTGGAAATCTGTGGGCACTGCATGTGCTCAGCCCCCCTGAAAGGCAGTATCTTTTTTCAACACTCGGGCAACCAAAATTAGTGGACTCTGAAATATTTTGGCCTTAATCTCTAGGTGTCAAATGAGGATAATAATGCTTGCCTCCCTGAGGAATTGTGAAGTCCAGTTCATAGGATGTTACAAAGGTGTCAAGTATTGTTAACAGAGAAGTTGAAAGGTTTGGAATTTAGAAGTTTGGATGAAGATTTTAAAATTCTGAAAGTCATGGGAGAAAATATTGACAACAAACGATAGCCTCTCCTTTGTTGGTGGAACTTTTTTCAAAATGTAGAGCTATAAACCTTTTCAAATTTCAAAATCAGCTTTATCTTTCCTCCCCTTTCCCCAAACCAGCCCTAGTTCTTATTGGGTTTTCACATAGGAGTTGCCGGTTGAGACTAGTGGCCTGTTGAGTCTGGTATGCTATCACAGATAGTAGCCAATACTGGGTAATGCACTTTACTTTGCCATATTGTACCACGGGGGCAGGGGGGTTAATATACTTTGAAATACCTTTTAAAGTTCTATTGTGGTTTATACTGCTTCGTTCCAGCCACTATCCCGGTCTGTGGACAGTCGGCAACAGTGCCCTTAATGTTGCCAACTCAGGGAGTGACATGAATGGCAGTGCTCCAGGCACGTTCCTGCGAGGTAACATCCCTTTGCCCTCCACATCTGCCTCGATGCCTCTGCAGGGAGCAGCCGCCAGCAACATGGAAACACCAGGGGAACCCACTCTTGCCAGACTAGCTGATTCTGCCTGGACATCCTTGCATTCGTTTTAACGGGTGGAAGCTCCCTAGGAATGTTCAGCAGGATCCGAGCAAGACTGACAGGACAAGAACACCCTTCCAATCCCAGTTCAGAGCAGGGAGCACACAAGGAACCTATTTCAGCGATGCACCAGGTTCCATGATAAACCTTGCACCGCTCCATTTCCAAATGAGCAATGAAAGTTGAGTCAAGCGGCCTAGTGCAAAGGAGGGGGAAGAGTTAGAGGGGAGCTGGCTTCTTGTTGTACCATTCAGGGCAACAGCAGGCAATGACTGATCCAAGTCTTTAGAGTCAGCTTTGCTGCCATGTCAAAGCAAAGGGGCCAGAGATTCAGGTCCCAATGGAACAGAAGTGGCAGCTGGGTATTTTAATGGGTTAGATGGCTGGCAGGGAACTCATAACAACAACCAGAAACCATGACATCCTCATACAGTCCCCGAGCAGCATTTTAAAATGGAAATGCTGCCTAGAAATGCCTGTGTGTTCTTAAATACTTGTTTTATGAAGATCTCAAAATTCTTGAAGCTAATTTCCAGCTTGGAGGAAATTACCTTCTGTTTCCCTAAGACACTCCCCTCTAGTTTCATCTGCATAGAATGGTACTCTTCCCTTCCTCTTCTATATTTCTTGTGTAGTCTTTGTGTGCTATAAGAAAACCTAGCAAGGCTGCCCAAAAATTGGCTGCATTTCAGCATTGGTGAAGTGGGTCTTATACAGACTTTGTAAAGTGATGTAAGTTTTTTGTGTCATATATTTATTGTTATTTTTGAGCAAACAGTTACAAAAGAGAATATTAATCTTGTATTTCCACTTTGCTTCAGGGTGCAGACAGAGGAAAAATAAACCGCAAATGAAATGGTTTGGTTTAGTTTCATTGTCTTACCAAAATAATAATAATAATAATAATAATTAATAATAATATAAAAAATAACCTCTCTTACTGTAGAGGCCTCAGACAAAGTTCAAAACAATCCAACCAGCAGCATATCTCAGCCCAGAAAGGAACTTTCTATTCCCAACTCGGCCACTGACCTGCTGTATAACCTTGGGAAAGTCCCTTCCCTGTCTTCTGCCTCCTTCCTCATTTTGCCTGTTGTGTCTATTTAGATTCTTACTTCTTCAGGGCAGGAATTGACTTACTGTGGCTATGTACAGTGCCTAGCAAAATGGGGCTGTGATCTCACATGGGATATCTGGCTGCTAGAGTACTAGCTTCCTGCCCCCATCAGACGGTCTCCCCCCACTGCCCAAACACCAACTTCCATCAAGCTTCTTCATACTCCAAAGCCTGCCTCAGGCCTTGCTTCACCCTGATACCAGCCACTGGTATAGACAGGAAAGCCACAGCTCATACTGAGCCATTTTCCCTGCTTTCAAGCAGCAGTAAACGGCACCAAACTGAATTGCAATGCTCCTTGGGTACAGGAGGGGCTTGTATTTGTGTAGCTATAGCGATGCCAGTGGATGGTATCTGGGGCATATCCCCCCCTGAAGTCACGGCCTAAGAAGACAGGCCTGGCAGCCTACCCTGGAGGTCAACAAACCTGAGATACACAGAGAAGAGTGTAGTTAGCTGACTATCGCTTTAGAGGCGGCCTATGGATAAAAGGAAAGCATGACCGTCCTTAAATTCTCTTTAAAAACAGGAATCGATTCTATTTGACTAATGAGAGGTACCAGATAAACAGTGCTGCAGGCTTACTTCCCCACTGTCGCTACATAAGAGCCTTCCCTATGACTACTCCACATTGGTGTCTCTGCACAAGTGTATCAACTGGTGTCAAATATGATGGAGGTTTTTCTGTCAACCATGAACTGGACTGAAACCAGTTACATTTAGGCACCCCAGGTCAACTGTCTGAGTGGAAGCCAGGCTGGCTGGTGTACATCTTACTACGCTAAAGATGAAACACTCTAGTACCATCACCCCTGCACTGTTCCCTCCAGATTCTCTCAGTAGTGCCGAGACAGGTCATTTCCTCTCAGCCTCTGTCCAGTCAAGACCACACCCCTATCTGACTCAGCACTGCCATTGGTTTATTTGAAGTGGACCCCTTTTAGGGTGACCAGATGTGCCGATTTGATAGGGACAGTCCTGATTTTTGGGTCTTTTTCTTATAGAGGCTCCTATAACCCACCAACCTCCGTCTGAATTTTTCACATTTGCCATTTGGTCACCCTAAACCCTTTGCCCTCAGAACCGAAACCAGCAGGTTGCTTCGTGTCAGGCCACAAACCAGCCATCAGCTGATGACTCTTCATTACTAGACACTGGGTCAAACGGGAGCTAACGACTTTGGCAAAAGGGGATGAACTTTGTCACATTGTAGTGGGGCAACTGCCCCACTCCCCTGCCAGAGTAGGCCAAAGAGGCTGAGCAGGCCGTCAGCCAATAAGAAATGGGCCTACTGCAGGCCAATCAGGGCCAAGCTTGTAGCCAGCCAATCAGGGACTGGCTAGGCACTATAAGAAGGCTGCCCAGGAGCGGGGCAGTCAGTCTCTCCTGGACCTTCAAGGGGGAAGGTCTGGCTCCTGAGAGAGGAGCCGCAGCACCAGGGACAGCGAAGTGCTGGGCAGGGCCAGGGGGGAGCAGCAGGGAACCTCACCCTGGTTACCTGCCAGGCTGCCGGCCCTGAGAGAGGGGCCATCTGTTGCAGAGGGGCTGCAGGGGAAGTGGCCCAGGGAGAGTGCAAGGGACTAGAGGAGAGGAGGAGGGCAGGATGGTTGCTGCCAAAAAGTCCCTGGGCTGGGACCCAGAGTAGAGGGCGGGCCTGGGTCCCCCCTTCTCCCTTTAGATTGTACCTGGCTGCTGGAATGGCCTCTGTAGACTACACCTGACCCCAGCCAGAAGGGGGTTGACTTGGGGGTGGTTGGCCACCACAGCTGGATGGCTGAAGGACTACTGAACACCCCCCCTCCCCAGAAGGGGATGAGTGTGGATCTGGGGGGGACTGCCGGAGGGCAGTGCCCTGAAGAGGACGCCACATGCGAGGAGCAGCGCGCATCCAGACGCCAAAGGAGGGCAACGGAGCGCAAGAGACCGACGGGACACCACCAAAGGAGGGCGCTCTGCCAAGAACTGAGCTAATTCCCAGACTGTCCGGCAGGAGCCGCATAATGGTGAGTCCCCAACCCGTTACACACACCACCCTAGTTTCCTGCAGTTATCTGCAGTTGAAGTGCTGATGAATGTTAACGTTTTCACTTTTGTTTTCCAAATCCTCTTCAAAGCTTGATAATTAAGTTTCTCAGTGTTGTCCTCTTCTGGTTTGCAGACACAGATGTTAAATAAGTGGTTCTGATCCCTTCTGCAGCGGCCTCCTTGGGGAGTAGGTTTATTGGCTAACTTGTGCTACCCTCTGCTGGCTGTTCAGCTCCCCAATCCCTATCACAGCACAAAAGCTACACTGTGTGGTTATGGATATTGCAGAGGGCAACCAGCAACTCCACAGTGTTATAGGATTTGCTGTTCTCCTCAGATAGTTATATGATGACGGATGAGTTAACACATCTTCTAACTTGCCATGGTTGCCAGATCCACGGACTGGCTCTTGACTCATTGAGCCATCCTTTGGCTGTGCTGTCACCATCACAAGAAGTTTCGCAAGCTGCAGTTTTATTTCATTGCTGTGGCAGCAGGGACAGAATGAACTTCCCCATAGGTATGTTCGCTCGACAGGCCTGAGAGGAGAAAAAAATGGATCAGCGTGATTACGGACATAGGCTCACAGTCACAAAATGTACTTTGGCACCTGAGCCCCAGAGCTGGCTGCACTGTGATCCACAAAACTCCCACCAAATCCTGTAGGAGCCTGACCTTACTCAGCCCTTAAATTGCTGCCTCTGGGCATGCACATGGCTGCTTCCTTATCTCCAGTCTAAGCCCCTAGCACCCTGCAAGGTGGAAGGGTCCCAGTCGATTTGTTTAACTGTGGTGTAGATGTTCATTAGCCTGAGGCCTGCGACCCTGAATCAGTTAGCATAATGGGACTCTTCTAGAAGATGTCATATTTGGTGGAAGATAAGGTGTGAGCCAATCATGCAGTATCCCTCTCTTACTTGGGAGACCTGGACAGTTTTTGTGTCAGGACATGTTTCCCACACAATGGACAGAATGGATTTCCCCAGTTGTATCAGCTGGGTTCGATGTGCCAGCCGGAGAGGTGTGTTATTCCTTAGGGAAATTTGCAAATGGGGGGGGGGGGAGATTTAGCTCTTGCTCTTAAAGGCAACTCAAGAGGACAATGTGAACAGCCACAATTGGTCAGGACCGCAGTTCTACATCTTGTCAAGTGTCGCTGATGCCAGTGTGTGTGTGTGTGTTCCACAGGTATTCTCTCTCCTGCCCAGGTACAATGGGACGGGTGACCAGATTTTCCCAGGATGCACTCATCAAACATAGGCAGCATGAAAAGCATGGATATGGAGCCAGGACTGGCACACGGCTCTGTTGTGGGAACAGCTGTTTGGTGACCGTGGCACAGTTCAGCCAGGCTTGTTGTAACTGGCTTAGATGAGCATGTCAGGACCTGGCTCCAGAAGCGTGGTAGTGTGGCATATTGAGGCCTGTGTTGAAATTACAAGCTATCACTTTAAGAGCAGGAGGGTTTCCTGGTCCTGCATCCAGCCGAAGGAGCTCTGTAGGGAAATATGTGACCAGCAGTCACTCTGTAGCCAGCCAGCCTAGGATAAAGTGGAGTGAGTTGTGCCTCTCTGTTTTAGTGAGCAGCCTGCTTTGTCTCTCTGCTCTGGTTTTGGTTCTTGTGTGTTACTGTTCTGAATTCAAAGAAATAGAAGTGGCATTACATTGCAACTTCCAGCAAGAACATTTTATGGTTTTTATCCAACTTCACAACATACACACAGAGAACATAACAGGTTGCACTTGTATTGTAGCCGGGGATACAGAGGGAAGGGTGCAGCTAATAAATCATCTTTGTTTAGCTACGTGGTGCCCTCCAAGTCATCTGGGGGCATTGCCCAAGTACTGGCTGAGTTGGAAAAGCATCAGCTATTGAGTCGCCAGCATCACTTCTAGCAGCACCTCGCTCTCTCCCCCAGGACTCACTCCAAGTCCTTGTTTACACCAGTTTGTATAGTGTGCGATGTGTAAGTATTAACTCAATTGTTGGTGAATGTTGCGGCCCTCTGCCCCTTTCCCCACTATAGAGACATGGCTCATTAAACTCACACATCAGACATTCAGTTCCTAAGGTCTCATGTTGATCATTTATTTTCCAAGACTAAACTTGTTGGTGAGACAGTTGAAGCATGTGCTCCCATGGGCGGATGATTATTTCTTTAGAGTCAGGGATACTGTGTTTATTGCAAGTGTGATTTTTATTTTATTTTCCCAGTGTGGAAATCTCCTAATTATCAATGGAGGACATGTAGAAGGAAACAAAGAGTCACTAGGAACACTGCAGTGCCGGAGTGCGGGCAGTGCTCTGTCTGTCCTTAGAAAGTCCTTTTTAAAAAAAAAAAAAAAATCATACTACAGTATTATTTGGCAGTCTCCCAGCTTACAGCGTAATAGGGGAAAAGTGGTTCTGTGACGTTTTGGATTTGCCCATGGCAAACAGGAGACGGGATATCTATGGAAACCAAAAGGCATCCTGGGGACAGCCGGAATACGAAAACACCTTGAATCAGACACTGAGGGAAGACATTCCAAAAAGCAGGTGTATTCTCTTTTTACCATATCATCTCAAGCTGTAGGTGGCACTCTGGCTCTAACAAAGTGGGTGGCCCTTTAAAAATGCCTTTAGTGAACAGCCATTTATTTGTGTGGTTTTCCTGTTGCAAGATTTCTTTTTTAGAAAGGGGACAAACCTGGCCTGGACACAAAAAATAAAATTTTAACTTCCTGATGATGAGAGGTTAGCAGAAGTCACATTGAAATATTGTGGCTTATGGTTTAATATGGCATAAACTAGCCATCTGCTCATACCATGTTTGACCAATGCAATTCTGATGCTGTTCTGAATAACTTTATGCTTGTCTGTCTGTACATATGTACAGAAAGGTTAATTGGTCCTTCAGAATGGCCATACTTTAAATGGTCCTTGATTATGAGGTCCTGGGTGAAGGCGGTGCTCATATCATATATAATTGGAGTGATAGAGTCATAATAGATATTGAAAAGTCCCATTACATGATAGAATCCATCCCCTGCTTGGGAAGATGACTGTCACCCGACTCAATTTCATCATGACTTATAAGATGTGGAATTTGCACTGTGCCCTCAGTTGAGAGGCTCCGAAGAACTAGGTTCTCTTTCTGGCTCTACACTGACCTGCAATAGGACTGTGGATAGGTCTCTCTGCCTCTGCTCCCATGCCATCAGTCTGCTGTGGGTATTTAGACTGAAAATTCATCAGGATGGGGTCTCTCCTACTGTGTAGTGCAGTGGGACTGTGATCTCAAGTGGGGCCTCTTGGCAGCTCATAGCAAATGAATAACAATGTAATAAGATACTACCAGTATATGGAGACAGTTAATATATGTGGGAAATTGTGTGGGTATGTAAATATATTAGAGATAACAGAGTGCTGTGGCACCTTAAAGACTAACTAAAGTATTGAAGCATAAGCTTTCGTGGGCTAATACTCACTTCGTCTGATGCAGGCAGTGGAAGAGTCCAGGGGCAGGTATAAATAAGCAGGCAAGAACCAGGTTGGAGATAACAAGGCAGGCTAACCTGTTGACTGTAGAATGAACAACGGGGAAAAATTTTTAAAGAGACTTTCATGCTGCAGCAACTTTGAAAGGAACGGCAGCAGTTTCAAAGCCGCTAACTAACTTACACAATCAGTCATTTTCTGGGAGCCTACTGCAAATATCTGTGTGCAAGTAAAAAAGTAAAAGATGGTTCCACCCCGGCTCTGCTTACATTGTGTATGTAGCTGTGTAACGGTTATGGTTTTGATTTCTGTGCTGTGCATCTTTGCATGTCTTGGGGCCTGATTTTCTGTTGCCCTGGACCTTGTGCAGTCATTTAAACTGGTTCCATGTGGGTGTAAATAGCTTCCACATCAGAATGGTAGCATTTTACATCCACTCTGCAGTCACTTTGCATATTCATTTACAGCGCTGCAATGTGCAGCACAACAGAGAATCTAGAGACAGCTCTTACTTTGGAACCTCTACTGAGGTTCTTGCCCTTTAACCCACTGAAAACCAAAAATCATGTGCCCGTGTGTGTGTGTGTGTGTCTGTATAATCTGTCTTCCTAACCATTCACTTAGCTGTAGCTGGCAGTCTGGAAAATGACCCCGTTCCAAGTCTGATGTGATCGACTGTCCCCCATTCCCACTCTGCCCCTTCCTATGAAAGTCCCTCTGTGTATAATCAAATACCAGGACAGGAAATCAATGTCTGTAACATATGCTGCTGTATGCCTATCAGTTCTGCACTGAACAGCCAATCCTGTAGAGGGGAGGCATATTGCTCTAGGTAACTCATGTCAGCGTACAGAAAAATGCCTTGTCTGTATCTATTTAAATTCAAGACTTCAGCAACCCTGGTGCAGATTTTCTCAAGGTTGCCCAGAGCAAGAAACTGTAGTTCTGGGAGCCGGTAGGTCTCTTCAATGACTTGTCTGTTAAAAGGGTTGATTTAAGTGGACAACTTTACCAGCGTGTGCCCTTTCCATGGGAATTGCTGGAAAGCAGTGTGTCTGGCTCTGCCACTGGTTCTGTGATTTTGGACAAGTCTGGAGATAGAGGAACTGCGCCTGTAAAATGGGAATAAAAGGGGGGTATTGAGCTCCCTCTCAGAGGTGTTGTGGGGCATTCATTGGTGTTAAAGTGTTTTGCAGGTGGTACATGCAATATAATAAATATACTGAGGGTTACTGACATTATTGTCATTGTATTATACGTCCTAGCACATGTTGTTTCTTTTAAATGGACTCTGTCAAATTAGTACAGGTCCCAAATGAAAGTTTAGTCATTTTTGTGACATGAATAAATAACCATCCATCTCCATGAATACAAGATTATTTGAGTTAAACCTTCCCTTGTGTGCTGGTAACCACTGGAGTTAGCGGATACTGACTTCTGTCACGTAACAGGGCCCTGATCCAACAAGGTACTTGAGCACCTTCCAAACTTTAAGCATTTGAGTAGAAAATAGGCATATGCTTCAATTAGGCATGATGCGTGTAAGTACCTTACTGGGGGACTGGGGCGGGAGGGGGAGGCTCACTTTGTAACCCTGGTCCAGATCATATAACTGGATACTGGAAATAAAAGTTCAGCCTCTCAACAGCATGTCTATTACACCCTGCAGTGTAATAACAGAAAATAATGCAGTGTTGGAAACACAAGACCATTAAATATGAGGGTGAGTGAATGAAACTGACTAGAAGCAACAGTGAAACCGAGTAGTCTAGCATCACTGTCCAAGATGAGTAGGATTACTGAGATCAGATTTACTTATGCCAGTCATCCCACTGATGTCAGTGGGCTTACCTGTGTGTGTCTATATTAGATATAAGGACTGCTCCTGTGAGTTTGCCAGTTTGGCTTCCTAGCTAATGCTCACTTCATGGAGCCATAAGGTACTGCACATGGGAGGAAACACTGGTTCCTCAAGTTGTTTAGATGAAACATTTCAGCTTTCAACATTTGTTTTCAACTAGTGACGGATTTTTAAAAGAAATTGCTACATTGCCTGGCGGTTTGGTCAAGTGTGTGTGCCAAGCCAAGCTCTCTCATGAGGCTCTAGCCTGCTATCTTCTGATTCCTCATCCCATTAGGATCCTTTGGCAAGGGGACAGGGCTAGCTTATGGAGAACAGGGGGTTAAAAAGCAAGCTCCTAATCAACCAGAGGAGCTAGTGTCCAGGAGAGTTTTGCAAGGGAGTTTAGAGAAGGAGCTTGAGAGCCAGATATACCCAGCAAACATATTATAAACTTAGGCCAATAACCATCCCCTCAAAAAACCCCACAGAGGACAAACAGACACACACAACACCTCCCACCCCTGCAAGAGTAAAAAAGAATGCAGGCAGAAGTCTAACAGTGGAGTGGGAGCTAACCTAGTTTATTGCACTGAATGCAGCATGTACAATTACCTGCCCTGTGGGCAGGTGGCATATGTGTGCGTTCAATCCAATCAACTTATGGCCCTCAGAGATCACATATGGGCTCTTGAGACCAGAGTGGGTCTATTATAGGAGCTAAGGGAGATGGAGAGGTTCAGGGACACACTAGAGCAGTTTCACCAGTCTGGCAGTCTTCATGCTGTTCAGGAGGATGGATGTCTCCGGGACAGAGAACACAAAGCTGGAGTACAGGGAAACAATCCCATAGTTGGGACTCTCCTTCCAGATGATGTCATCGTATCTTCTCGCACTGAGGATATGGGGACCCCAATTATTAGAAGGATACCCCAGTAATAGTACTGGGGGATTCAGTTATTAGAAAGATAGTTGGGTTTGTGGTGACTGCTGGGTGTGAAGGCTGAGAACCTCTTGAGACATCTAGATAGATGTATGTGCAGTGCCAAAAAAAGAATGTAAAGAGAACTAGAAAAAGACACAAAAATTAACAGAAAAGTTTTTTTAAGTTCATCAGAAACAGGAAGCCTGTCAAGCAATCAGTAGGTAAACTGGAAGATCAGGTGCTAGAAGAGCAGTCAAGGAAGACAAGGTTGTCATGTAGCAGCTAAATGAAATTCTTTGCATAGGTCTTCATTGCAGAGGATGTGAGGGAGATTCCCACACCAGAGCCATTCTTTTTAGGTGCCAAATCTGAGGAACTGTCCCAGATTGAGGTGTCATTGGAGGAGGTTTTGGAACAAATTGATAAATTAAACAGCAAGAAGTCACTGGGACCAGATGGTATTAACCCAAGAGTTCTGAAGGAACTCAGATGTGAAACTGCAGAACTTCTAAACGTAGTCTGTAACCTATCATTTAAATCAGCTTCTGTACCAGATGACTGGAGGATGGCTAACATAATGCTAATTTTAAAAAAATTCCTGGCCGCCCCTCACTCTGGAGTCTGATCCCCACCCCTGCGCTATACCCTAATGCCCCTGGCTGGCCCCTCACTTCAGGGGCTGACCTCCCCACCCCAAACCCTCTTTGGCTGTGCCTCATAGCCAAGATGGTCAGGAACATCACCCCATGCTCTGGTTGTCCCTAAGCCTCTGAATTGCAGATGCTAAGACTGAATGACTGGCGGAGGGATCACTTGATTGTTGTCCCGTTCTGTTCATTTGCTTTGAAGCATCTGGCACTAGCTGCTGTCAGAGACAAGATATGGGGCTAGATGGACCATTGGTCTGAGTCCGTATCAGGGCTGGCTCCAGGCACCAGTGAAGCAAGCTGGTGCTTGGGGAGGCCAAAATGAGGGGATGGCACTCCGTCCATTAGTGGGGCGGCATGTCTTCTGTTTTGGCAGCAATTTGGCGGCGAGTGCTCCAGCCCTTGGCGGCAATTTGGTGGCAGGTCCTTGCCTGCACTTCTGTTTTCGGCAGCAATTTGGCAGCAGCTCTTGAGGTTTGTTTTTTTCCTTCCGCTGCTTGGGGCGGCAGAAAAGCTGGCGCCGGCCCTGTCCAGTATGGCCGTTCTTATGGTACACGACTCCAAGGAGATTTCAGGACTCATCAGGCCTGGCTGGAGAAAATTGAATCCTCCAGCTACAAAGCCATCATGCAGATAGAAATCGCCTCTCATCTGTTTCAAACTCCCATGCTCAGCAGACTCCCATATCTGCTGAGCATGGTGGGGTCAGTCCCAAGGAGTGGAAAGTGATTTGTCCAGATCATGTACATGTGTTTTTTTTTTTTTTTTTGGAGGGAGAGAGAGGGAGTTGATGTAATAATGAGCAGAGGCTTCCTGTTAAACGGGCAGTGCATGCAACTTGTGGTATGTGCCTGACAGAGCCATCATAAAATGGGGAAGGGGGGGGGGGGTTCGATTACCCAAAGTGCTCCAGTTACCACCAGGAAGGGCTCAAAGTACAAATCAGGCTCCACCCCATGCAACGTTGACCCAGGCATGGTGAACACCACACTAGCAGTGATGGGACCACAGGTGGCCCCTACAGCTGTTAGCCCATTAACTGAAGCAGCCCTGTGACCTTCTAATGCTGAGGGATTGCTGTGCAAAGTGTGGGTGATCCCAGAAAATCTGAGGTGGAAAGAAACTATATGGAAAGGGGGCTGGGAGGCCTACATTGGTGGCTGCCATGGGTGGAACCCTGGCCCTGTTGAAGTCAGTATGAACATTCTCACGGATTTCAATGGGCCCGGATTCTCCCTCTACTTGACCAGATATGGGAAGGAGAGGAAAGTGAGGCCCTACGCTCAACTTGAGAGCTTTTCTCTGTCTGGCTGTAATGCAGTGACTTCTGAATGCCGTATCTGATCAAGTCCAAATGTTCAGGGAATGTTCTAGGCAACAATGGGCAGCAGCCTGTCAATGTTGAGGAAAATTGGCACACCAGAATGGGGAGACAGAGGACACAGAGAGCCCTTGGCATCTGGGTAGCAGACCCAGCAGATGCAACCAGAGCTATAATTTTGTACTGATCAAATAAGTGCTTGATGGCCGCCATTAACACCGTTTTTTTTTAGCCATAACAACCCCCCACTACTCAGCTCTTCCCATTGTCCTAATGGAGTTTCAAATGTTGATGCCTTGAATGGCTTGAATTCCCAGACAGAAAGAAAATAAATAATAAGGGGTGTGTGTCTGAAGGAGGATATGTGAGAGAAGGGGAGATGGGAGGCATAAAGACACCCTGGCATGGGAGAGGAGCAGAGAATGTGGGGCACACAAAGCCCTTGCCCAGGGGAGGGGGGGGGAGGAAGGGGGAATGGTGGACACAGAGCCCCGGGCATGGGAGGAAAGGGTGTACACTGAACCCCTGGCATATGGGATTTTGGGGTTTTAGGCAGTCCCGGAAATAGAGGGGGATGGGAGCGTGGGACCCAGGGAGCTTGTGGGGTGGAATGGCCCTAGGGATGCAAGGAGCATCTGGCGTGTGCAATGCAGCTATGAAGTGTGAGCCCCTCTAATTTAAATAAAATCTTAAATCTGCTGCCTGGTGGCAGGTATCCAAGTGGATGTTCAAGATCCTCTTGTGTGTGTGTGTATGAGAGAGAGGGAGAATGAGAACGAATGTGTGTATATTTTGACCCACACCATCCACAAAACACACAATGCAGAAAGAGAGAGTGTTTTGGGGAAATGAACCTGAGTATTTTGACCCACATCCTCCACACAACACACAATGCAGATAGGGTCTAATGTGCAAGCTATTACTGAATGTATAATGGCCACTTCCTTTGCTTACGCAGTGGCTGACTCATCATTGCTCTGAGGTACCTTATTTTAAAACCCAGCTCCCTTTTCTAAATTCTGCCATCGCTACTGGAATTCGCACCTGACATTTCAGAAGGCTGGTTTTAACTATTTTCTTCTCCTTTTGTTGCCCTGAAAAGGGAAAAACATTGTGTGTCTTGACTCACCACCTAAACTCTTGCTTTGAAGCATAATAACCCCTCATCCCCCTCCAGTTTGCACTATCTAATGCACAGGATCAATTGCCCTCGACAGCGAATGTATGGCAAATCCCACTGCCTCCATCATTGTTAAGGGGGGGGGGGACCCCTCACATTTTACTTCTGTTCTCCTTGGCAGCCAGTTCCTGGCACTTCTTTTCTCCCGGTCCAGCAGATGGTGTCAGATGGCTGTTTAAAGCCTCACTTGGGGCTCGAAAGGAAAAGGGCGCATTCTGGTGATTGAGCTGAAAGACATTAGAGGAAAGCTGCCAGTTTTCGAGGGTGTGCATGGAATTTGAAAGCCCAGACGTGCTGCTGCTTCAACTGTGTTTGTGTGGGTGCGTCCTACAAGCCGAACTATTTTGGGTGGTTGTTTCTTAGTTTTGCTAAGGGCCCGACTCTGTGGCATTTTATGTCTCTTGCTCAAGAGATTAACAGGACTCTTTCTGCTTGATTATGTTACTCTTGAGCCACTGAATTCATGTCACCTTAATTTAGACTTTGATTTTTTTGTTGTCGTTTCTCATTGCCGTAGCCCTTGTTCTGATTCCTAACAGTAACTAATGAAATAGGAGAATGAAAGAAAAAATCCCTGTTTGTTTGTTTTTCTAGTTGTCTGAGCCTGCAGCAGGGAGAGTGACACAGCAAGACAGCCTCTGCAGTTTGCTGCTGTGAGCGAGAAAGGCACATGCCATGCTCCCAAAGAAAGGAGGTAGGACAGGACGCTTGATGACCTCATGAGGAGAGGTTCATAGTTTAACAGTTCAGATGTGGGTCCAGCTTGGTTAAAAGGTAACTGTCAGCCCCAGGATGCTTCTCATATAGGCCTTCAGTAGGGCTGGATCGCAGAATGCAGACGCGTCGTAGCAAAGATCGCTACGTTAAGTGAATCTAATTGCCACTGGAAGTTCCAGGTAGATTCAGGGGCGGCTCCAGGCACCAGCGCAGCAAGCTTGTGCCTGGGGCAGCAAGCTGTGGGGGGGACGGCCTGACGGTTGCTTTCAGGGCGGCAGTCAGGTGACCTTCGGCGGCATTTCGGCGGCGGGTAAGCCGAAGCCGCAGGACTGGCAGACCTCCCACAGAAACGCCACTGAATGTGTGGGACCAGCGGACCTCCCGCAGGCGTGCCAAAAATCATAGAGCCGCCCCTGGGTAGACTGCTCCTGGATGAATGTGCTACTCACACCCTTATGTGCTGGGGTAGTCAATAGGCAGACTGTGGGCCAAATCCAGACAGTCAGACACTTTTGAACAGACCCCAAAATCTTTTTATTTACTTATTATTGTTGTTGTTTTTTAAAAATATTTTCTCTGGAGTCTGGACCGTGACCAAGAAATTTGACAAAAAATAATTGACTCCGTCTGCTTGTGTGTCATTGATTTCAAAGGGCTTAATAGGAATGATGGTAGCGGCCGATCATGTGATGGATTGATCTAAAAGCAGAGAGAGAGACACAAGCTGCAACATTTGAGTGCAGATTTCAACCTCCTCCCCCGCCAACATCATCATCACCAACATCTCCTTTGCGGGGGCATTAGCCTCTTTAGATCTGGGATGACAAGTAGAGCTGAGCAAATAATTGAGTTTTGGGGTCAGTGTCTGAACCAAAAAATCAGCAAAAAAAAAAATTGTTTAATTTTGAACCTAAACTGAATTTTTTTTGGTTTTCTTGAAGAAATGAAATACAGCAAAAATGTTGTTGAAGTCAAAGGCAATGTTTCAACTGTCAACTCAAAATGACACTCAGACCACAAAACCATGCTGCCTCTTGGGTAGTCTCCAATCATACTGTATCTTTGACCCTGGGTCCCAGTTCTTGGCTACACCCACATGATTCCTCTCAAGGGAGTTGCACAGATTTATTTTACAGTATTGTGGTTGCCTCAAAGGAATGGTTTTTAGCCTTCTTTGGACTGTAGACCACTTCTTAAGACACAGATCCTGTTGTGGACATTTTTCCTCCTAACCTCCTGATTCTGCAACTTCCCTGTGGCAGCTGTTGTATCAAGTTACCATAGAAAAGATGAAAAGAAATCTCTTTATTGGGATGGGTGCAATTGTGGAACGTCCCATCCATTTTGTTGTATCTGTGCTCTTTATTTCCTCTCATGAATTTTATATATTTAGTTAAGAATCTCCCTTTGTTACAAAAACCACCTATTCCTCTGGTCTCTCCGGGGTCACTTTGCCATTGGGTCCTTTCCCTTTGTACGCTTTATGTTCCTTCTGTTTTGGTGGAGTCTACAAATTTGATGGTGGTTATATTTGCACCAAATAGACATTCAAGAAAGGAGTACATGAATAAGTGTGCAAGATGCAAAAAGGCTTGGGTAGGTGTTTTGTGTTCATTTAGTTGGAAAAGCCTTAGGAAACTAAAAGATTTCCTTCCTGATTTTTCACATTTGCTGTCTGGTCATCCTATTTCCAGACCAGGCTACTCACTGCATAGAGACTGGTAGGTGGGTCACCATAGGGATAGAAGCAGCTCTGTGAACCAGACTCCAATTTCAGGACCCCTGCCTTTGAGACAAATCCAGAGTGCATTAGATCAATGGGAGTTTTTTCCATTGACTCAACTGGACATAGGGTGACAAACTTCAGTGTACTATGGTACTGACTTAGCAAAGCATTTAGCACATGCTTAAATCCATTTTTATGCAATAAAGTGCTTCCCTATGTGCTTACTTTTACGCAGACACTTAAGTCCTGTATAATTATATCGCTGTAGTTGGACCCGTATAACAGCTAGTCTACACTGGCAGCGCTTTAGCTCTCCCAGTGCTCTAAAAAAACACCTCAACAAGGGGCGTAGCTCCCAGGCTGGGGCACTGTTTACACCGGTGCTTTACAGTGCTGAAACTTGCTGCGCTCAGGGGGCAGTTTTTTCACACCTCTGAGCGAGAAAGTTTCAGCGCTCTTAATTGCCAGTGTAGATAAGCCCTAATTCCCTTTGTGGATACTGTTATTCTGGAATGAGAGAGCCTTTTTCCACTTTCAAAGTGACATAGCCTATATTGGAAAGAGACACTCTTATTCCAGAATAAGAGTTTCTGCACTGTGAGTCATACAGGAATAACTGTAGCACTATAAATATACAAGTATATTTTTACTGGT
The DNA here is from genome assembly GCA_032164245.1 of Sternotherus odoratus. NCBI lineage: Eukaryota > Metazoa > Chordata > Testudines > Kinosternidae > Sternotherus > Sternotherus odoratus. The sequence continues at coordinate 132,314,610 of JAVMKO010000001.1, read as the reverse complement.
AAATTTCCCCATGTAGACAAGCCCTTTAAAGTTTGTATTCCTGAGCTGAATCCAATGAGGCCCACTTGTTCCGGCTGTCTGGATAATGAACAGAATAGATCTGTAAATAAAACGAGGAGTACTTGTGGCACCTTAGAGACTAACCAGTTTATTTCAGCATAAGCTTTTCATATGCTGAAATAAACTAGTTAGTCTCTAAGGTGCCGCAAGTACTCCTCGTTTTATTTACGGATACAGACAGACACGGCTGTTAATCTTAAATCTGTCAGAATACATCTGTGCCTTCATACAAGGTCCTAAGGCCTGACAGTCCATCTGACTAAAATTGGAGTGGAGTCTTACATCTTCATGCCAGAGTGTTATGTACACTGTAGATCAAATCTTGCTTTATGTTCTGCAAGTACCCCCCAGCCATGTCCTCAATCCCCTGGCCATAACCACTATGTAGGGGATCAGTGTGGGGTGCAGTACCTGATGACTGTCCTATGCCAGAGATTCTCAACCTTTCCTACACCACAATCCCCTTCTACCTATCAGGACCATCTCGGGATCCTCCTCCCCCATCTACCTGGAAATCCGCCCACCTTCCCCCATAGGAGGTCACAACCCCCAGGTTGAAAACTCCTGCCCTATGCTGAGTGACTTCTCAGGAGAGCAAGGTTCTTTAGCTTCAGGTCTGCTTTGCTCCATCAGTGGTACAAAGCAACCTGATCGAGGCCTAGAGAAGGAACTGCTTTCCTGGCTTCATATAATGTCCTTCTACTCTTGTGTTCTGCTCATCCAGGTTTCTTTATCAAACCCTAGAGTGCACCTGACCAGACCCATGCACTCTGGATTGGCAATGAGTTCACTGGTTCTGCATAACTTTGCTGCACTAGTACTTAATATTAGAGCTAGTTGGAAAACATCTCAGCGGCAGCACTTTAACATTCCTTGTGTGGTCACTGCAGAGCGCGGGGAGTTCTCCCAGTGCTCTAAAAAACCCACCTCCACGAGGGGCGTAGCTCCCAGTGCTGGGCACTGTTTACACTGGCACTTTACAGCGCTGAAACTTGCTGGGCTCAGGGGGGTGTTTTTTCACACCCCCGAGCGAGAAAGTTTCAGTACTGTTAATTGCCAGTGTAGACAAGGCCTAAGATTGTCACAGCTAACTACAAGGTGGAACAGATTGTTTAGCATAAGTAGCAAACACATATTCTAAGGAACTATTCAAGGTAAAGTGGCCTGTTAACACCCCTGCAATCAGAGGACAAAAAAGAGAGAGGTCAGTGGGTTACAGATTGTTGTAATAAACCATAAATGAACTCACATAGAAACAGGATAAAAGATAAAACACCATATCACCCCCGGGTTAACACTTTTCACAAAGTAATCACTTCATATCTGACCTCTCAGTCCTCATCCTCAAAGGAAACCTGCACATCTTCAAAAGATGAGCCTTGAAGCTTAAATCCATTACGTTGCTAGAGTCACGGAGTGCCCGGGCGATGGTCTGGAACCACTCCCTAGGAAGCCAGACAGGACTTCGGGTGAAGTGTCCCTTCTCCATACACAGCCTGTTTCCAAGGCTAGGAGCTTCACGGGTACCCACTTCAACCTTCCTGGGTCTGACCTCGGAGCATTCAGCACCTTCTGCCCCTCCATGTGCTTCCCCCAGCAAGCCCACCTGGGCGGGGTCCAGAGGGAAGCCATGGATTCTGCACCCCAAACCCACAGTCAAACGTGACTCTCCGCCAGGTAGTAAAACAGAGGTTTATTCGATGACTTCTATCTGGTCTAACCCAAACCATATAGCGAGCGTGAGCCCTCAGCTGGATCCATTTTGGGGGCCAGAGAGCGAGAGAGCTCCTCTGCCTCCCTGCCTGACTCCAGCCAGCTTCAGACTCCCAAACCTCCTCTCCAGCCCCTCCTTTCCCCTGGCTCAGCCAGGTCAGGTGACCTCCCTCCCCCACTTGGGGTGAGATTACAGCTCAGGTATGGACACATGTAGAGAGGGGAGGGGGCGTTGCCTGCTTGCTTTCACTGCCAGTCCCCATTCCTTCACATAGACACTTAAGAAATGCATAGGGGAAACTGAGGCACACACACACAGTATTCCTACTTCGTCACAGCTAGGCACTCAAAATCATGGTTAAATAAAGGCACTAGATTTCTGCAGTGTTGTTGTAGCTGTGTAGGTCCCAGGGTATTAGAAAGACCAGGTGGCTGAGGTAATGTCTTTTATTGGACCCACTTCTGTTGGGGAGGGAGACAAGCTTTCAAGCTTTTCAAAGAGCTCTGTGTAAGCTCTAAAGCTTCTCCCTCTCACTCACAGAAGTGGGTCCAATAAAAGATATTACCTCACCCACCTTTTCGCACTGGATTTATGGCATACTATAACCATCTGTAACCCACTAATCCCCATTTTCAGTCCTATGTCTGCAAGGCTGTTAGGCTACTTCACCTTGACTGGTTCCTTGGACTATGTGTTCTAGGTGTTATGCTAAACAATCTGTTCCACCTTGTATTTAGCTGTGACACCTGAGTACCTTTCCTAGACCTGAAGAAGAGCTCTCTGTGTGAGCTCCAAAGCATGTCTCTCTCACCAACAGAAGTGAGTCCAGTGTCAGTGTGATGGGTTTGTCACCCCCTGGGGTGCAGTCGGGGAGCTGTGAGAACCGCTGCTCCCTTCTAAGACACACAGCTGGGCTGGCCCTGCCCACACTGCTGTGCTGGAAATACAGCCAGCCTCATCGGGCCGTGTTATCACCCAACACAACAGTAGGTGGTGCCACACACCTAAACTGAACTATCTGAATGCTGCTGTACTTAAGCTCTCAAAGGGCTTGTCTTCGCTATGGCGGGAAGGGATCAATCTCTTGGTGGTCGATTTATCGCGTCTCATCAAGACGTGATAAATCGATCATCAGCGGCGCCCCCGTTGACTCTGGAACTCCAGCTCGTCAAGAGGCGCTAGCTGGAGTCGCTGGGGGAGTGCGCCGCCGACTGCCACCGCCGTGAGGATGGCAGGTAAGTCGGCTGCAGATACACCAACTTCAGTTATGTTATTAACGTGGCTGAAGTTGCGTATCTACAGCCGATTTCCTCCCCCCCCTCCTCCCAGTGAAGACCAGCCCATACACAGGCGGGAGACACCAGACAATGTCCCAGCTCCCCAGGCTCATACCTCCCATGGGAGTATAAACCCAAAATTATACCATCTTGCATTGCACGGGGATCTGTAAAATGTAAGTTCATAAATAGTTCACCCCTCCCTCAATGTGGAGAAGAATATACACCAAGCCCGTGTTAACCAAGTTGAGATTTTTTTCCCCAGACACTTCACTCAAAAGCACACTGGTTTAAATAAAGCAAAAACCAAAGTTTATTCACTATACCATGATAGGTTTAAGTGATTATAAGTGATAGCAAACAGACCAAAGCAGATTACCTAGTAAATAAACAAAACTGCAAACTAAACCTAAAATACTGGAAAGGCTGGATATGAATTAGCAAATTATCACCCTAGCTGATGATACAAGCAATCCGCCGGGTTTCCATACATGAGCTAGAAATCCTTTTAGCCTAGGACCAGCACTTCCCCCAGTTCACTCTTTGGTCCTCAGGTATTGCGAGGAGTGTTCTTGTGCAGGGAGTGAGGTCACTAGATTAGTCTTACCATCCATCTGTATTTCCCCAGACATGTCCATCTTTTTTGTCTTTAAATAGCTGTCTGGGAGGAATTTGTAATAAGGTAAAAAGGTCCGGGATTTTTCATCCTTCCCTTCCCCTCCTCCCCCCCGCCCCCATGCAGAGTGTGGTGTGGCTGATAGACTGGCTGGGCCTGATTTGAGATGCTCTAATTGAGCCTTCAGCAGCCAGAGCCCCTCCCCTGCTTCCCCTCCTCCCTCAGCAGCACTCTTCAGGGGCGGGGCTGTGTGCTCCGCGGAGGAGCACGGCAGCCTGCTTGGCTCCATATGGCATGGTAAGGGGAGTCCCGGGGGCAGTCAGGGAGCAAAGGGAGGGTTGGATGAGTTGGGAGTTCTGGGGGGGGAGGGCTTTCAGGGGTGAGGGTGTGGAGAAGGGCCAGGGCAGTCAGGAGACAGATAGGGGGTAGGGTCCCATTAGGGGGAAGTCAGGGGACAAGGAGTAGGGGGGGTTGGGGGTTCTGAAGGGGGCAGTCGGGGCGGGAAGTGGGAGGGAGTGGATGTGGTGGGGCAGGGGCAGGGCTCCCCCCCGTGTCCTCTTTTTTGATTGTTGAAATATGGTAACCGTACACTAGATGATGTCACACCCCACCTTATATAGCTTTAACATATGGCAGGAACCCCTTGTCCCAGAAACAGTTCCCATCCCAGTTTGTGAAAAAATATAGATCAATATCATGTGGTCTGGTCACATGATCTTGCTGAGTCATAGCAGCCAATACTTACAGGCTGGCTGAAATGTATACCGAAAGGCTAAACCATATCATAGAGTCCATTGTCTTTGCTGATGAGCCATTAGCACTGTCTAAGCTTCACCATTGTTGTACCTGAAAGGCTAGCTGTGGGTGTTTTCCAGAGTAAGCACATTTGAAATACAGATACCTAGTCAACATTCCTAACTTTAGATACAAAAATGATACATGCATACAAACAGGATAATCATATTCATCAAATCATAACTTTTTCAATGACATCTCACATGGCCCATTTTGTACAAAATGCATCACATTTATGTAATAGTCATATCCTAATAATACAACTATAAGGAATATGGGGTGCAATGTTACAAACAGATATTGACACACCTACCTTGTTGCTCTCATAGCCTGGGACCAACATGACTACAACACCACTGCAAATGATATTTCACATATGTAGAGCAAAACTGAAATGCATATTCCACCCTCCCCGAAAACAAACAGACTGAAAGACTGCCCATGCACTCTACCCAAATGTAGGCAAAATCCTAAGACATGCTTTACATCATTCCCTGAAGGCCACTGGACTTGGGCTGTTTCAGGCCAGTTTGGGAGGCAAACTGTAGATCAGACGGCCTGCCATTGAAGTAGCAATCATGCCTAGTAGGTGGCTTGTACGAGTTAAAAATTCCTATTTTTTTCAGCTTCAGGTCTTTCATCAGGTCATCTCCATTTTTTTATAATAATGAAAATCAAAATTCCAAAACAAAATTCCTGTTCCAAAGAGTTTACTTGCAGTTGGATACTGAGGGTCAATGTGGATTTTGTCAGTGTCAGACTTCACAGAATCGGTCGGTGAGATGGTCCCTTACGTCAGGGTTTCTCAACCTCTGGATCAGGACTCAAAATTGGGTCACCAGAATGTTTCAAAGGGTCACGTAGCAGCTCCTGTGGCTCCAGTCCCACAGGACTAGCTGGGCTCGCCTCCCAGCTCCGGGCACTGCAGCCTCTGGGGTCCCAGCGCCACTCCGCTTTGGCCGAGTCGCCATGAGGACAGGCATCCTGATAGGCCAAATTTGAGTGAGTGGCTCTGCAGCCCCATGAGCCAGGTCACAGCTCCACTCTCACAAGTTTGGTCCAGTTAGGGGGGCGGGGCTAAACCTGAGTGGTGCTGCAGGCCTGGAGGTGGCAACGCCCAGAGAGGAGAGCCAAGCCCCACCAGCCCCACAACATAGGACCTGTAGGAGCTACCACTGTGAGGTGAGTGCTGGGCAGGATCCAACGTCCCCGTGTGGCAGTGCCTGATTGAAATCACCCCAGGGCCTCCACCCAGACTATTTACTGGGTCACGAGAGGCCATAAAAGGTAGAGAATCACTGCCTGAGGTAACCAAGTTCTAAACCATTTAGGGCTCCATAGGCCCATCACAAATACTTTGAACCCAAGTGGGAAGCTAAAAGTCGACCAGAGAAGTCCCTAGAGCCCTGGCATAAGGTATTCCTGAGTGATGTACAATGCAGTGTGCAAAGCAGCTGCTGGACTTCAGTTTCTGAATGGTGCCAAGGAGTAGCCCCACACAGAGTGCATTGCAGTAGCACAGTTTCAAGAGAACAAGTACATGGATGACCGTAGCAAGGTCTGTATTTGGAGAGAACTGGTCACACTCTTCTCAGCAGGCTGAGGTGGAAAATAGTAGCTCTTGACCAGAGCGGCTACCCGAGCACGCAGGAGCAGCTTGGGGTGTAATGAAACGTCTAGCTGTAGACCTGTGTAACACATGGCTGCCATGTTCCTCAGGCAGGGTGCGGATATCATTTCCACTTACTTGTCAGGCTGCTTCCCCTACCAGGGCCTCATTTCTGTTTGCCGTGAACCTTAGCCACCTTTCCCTCTTCCAAATTCCAGTCACATGGAGGTCCTGGACCATTCATTCTACTACACCAGCTGGGTCAGAGACTCAGACCCCAGCAGAGGTTAGTGTTTTCAGCTACCTTTGGGATGCAGGTTAGAAGCCAGGCTCATGGCAAAATGGAAATAAAACGTTGCCAGGAACACTGGGGTGAACCCCTAACCTTATGAAAAATGTTTGGTGGGGTCTTGAATATCCATGCAGAACAGACAGGAATTTAGGCTTTCAGATTTTATCTGAAACTACATGGCATCGCATGCTTCTACCGCAGAAAGATGAAGGACTGCGGATAGGGTGACCAGATGTCCTGATTTTATAGGGACAGTCCCAATTTTTGGGTCTTTTTCTTATATAGACTCAGATTACCCCTCACCCCCGTCCTGATTTTTCACACTTGCTTTCTGGTCACCCTAACTGCAGAAAACGCTGTTACGATGCAAAACTGTAGTTTCAGGGAGTCTCATATTGTTTAGCACCTAGTCCTTTTCATCTATAGTTTGAAAAGCACTTAAAAGATGGTTCCTAAGTATCATCTTCCTTCATGATTACATTAGATTTCACAGTGGGAGAAACTAAAGTGCAGTGACTTGCCTAAGGTCTCATGAGTGGTCAGTGGCAGAGGCAAGCGTAGAACTCAGGATTCTTGACTTCCTGTCCACCAATGGCTTATGCACTGGACCATTAAGCATCCATGAGATGCTGAGTTCCATTTCCAGACCTGGTCTCTGGGGTTCTCATTACAATGCCAATGTGTTACATCTCCAAGGTCACATGCCCCAGGGGGGATGCAGCCTGGATAAAAATGAGTATAATCCCCAGAAGTGGTGTGTGTGTGTTTGTTTTTTTAAAGAGCCCATGGCTTGGCACACTCGGAATGCAAACACTGTTTGATAAGAGTTTCTGTGACTTTCCAAGAGTATGGGTGCATTGCAATGTAAGCCCAGGATTCGAACCCAGGCTCATTTCCCTTCCATCTACATGCAAATTGTGCTACTCCTGAGGGGTGGGCTGGGAGGGGAGAGCCTGAGTCAAGCCAGGATCCGGGGCTCAAGCCTTATTGCTTTGCAATGTAGCTACAGCCCCACTGGACTTGTGCTCTGGCAGCCCACCAAAAGTATCCCACAGTCACATGGGCTGACTTTCTTTGTCCTCTGGACAGTCAAGTTTTCCCACACTGTGTCATGAACAAAGGGCTAGAGTGGCCACATATTGGCTCGGCGCTAGGAAGTCTGGGATGTAGGTGGTATAGGACTCAGTCCTGCATAATACAGTATAGGCATTGGCGTTGCAGGTTGGGACCAGGGTCCAACAATTTCTAACCTGGGGTTACAAGCGAGTGCAGGTGCTCAAGCTGTAGGTAACAAAGCCAGGATCTGTTAACTTGAGTTCTACTAACTCTGTGCTCACATGGCAGGGAAGACATTCCCTCGGTTACATTGTCTTTATAGCTCACGGTTTCACGGGACCTTGGTGCAGACTAAATTGATCAGCAGGAGGAAAATAGCCGTTGCCTAGACAACCGGCAGATGACTCATCCTGGGTAGCAAGCAGCAAAAACTGTGAGGCTGCAGTAATTTTCCAGATGCTTAATCCAGCTCTTTATTCTTTATTTATTTTTCTCACTCTGAAAGGCAGAAGTCCTCCTCTCACGTTTTTTTGCTTTTCATTTGCAGCCCAACACACGCTGCAGCGCTATGTGGTGCAGAGAACAGTTTTCCACAGTGCTTACCCCGGATGGCGTCACAGGGACGGCCTGGAATAATGCTGATGAACTACTCGATAGAGTGAAACGGAGCCTCCAAAGAGAGTAAAAATAGAATTAGAAATTGCAGGCTGCAAAAGCCAAACCCAGCCCCTAAACTCACCACTGGCATCTCATTTCTTATAATAACCTCGGACTGACTTCTGTATGTTATGATTAGGTCACCCTCACCTCATTCCTTTGGAGCAATTCTCAGGGCTGTGCAACCTTCAAACGTAATCTGTATTCAGCACAGGCAGTTAACCAGGGCAAGGTGATCTATATTCAACAAATGCACTTCAGCAAGGTAGTCTCCCTTCTTCAGCACTGGTACATATTTTTTTTTGATATTGGTGTAAGTTTTAGTGCTGGGAGTCAGGAAGGAATTTTCCTCCAGGTCATATTGACAGACCCCCTGGGTTGTTTTTTTTTTAACCTTTCTCTGCGGCATGGGATGCAAGTCACTTGCAGGTTTAAACTGGTATAAATGGTGGATTCTCTGTAATTTGAAGCCTTTCAACCATGAGTTGAGGATTTCAGAAACTCCGCCAGAGGTTAGGGGTGGGTGAGGTTCAGGAGGTCATACTAAATGATCATGATGGTCCCTTCAGACCTTAACGTCCATGAGTCTATGAATATCAGGTTAACAGCACTGGAGACTGGTGTCCTCTTTACCCCAGAACAAATGCAACGTAGGCCAAGAGAAGTGTCAGCTTCCCTCTCGCTCCAACTTGATGTAGAGGATCCAGCACTAGGGGTAGGAATACAATTCTTCGTTCAGTCAGTCGAGTGGAGTCCCATTCAATCTGTTAGTCTCAATGACAGGGTAACAGTTATGAGGCCGAGCGGAAGGCTGGTCTTGTAGTTCAGTTACTAGACGGGGACTTGGCAGACCGGGGTTGGCCTTCTGGCTTTGTCACAGATGTTCTGTGTGAACTTGGGTAAATTACTCTCTTTGTGCCTTGGTTTCCCATCTTTAAAATAGGGGTAATGCTGCCTTTCTCTCATGTTTTATCTGCTTAGATTGAAGGCTTTTGGACATAGGGAATGTCTCTTACAATGTGTGGGTACAGGGGCTACACAATGGGCCCCCATTCTCTACAGGGGTTTCTAGGCATTGTTGCAATACAAGTTATACATAAGAATGATTACAAAGGACAGCAGTTAATGTCAGGTGTGGTTTCCGAAATGTGGACACCTGTCCACTGGGAACTGGAGGGGGCCACCAACGTTTGCCACAAAGTACAGCCTTGCACCTGGTTGTTTAACTTTGGCAGGTCATTCACTAGACAGGAGCTACTGACAGTTGACCTGACTGCACAGGTGTAATTAACTGATGACCAACCCCACCACAGACCTCCAAGATCATGTACATCAGGAAGATGTTCATCATGTCTGTGTTTTACCTCTATCTGGAGTGGTTACCAGTTTATGACTATATAATTGTGATGGAGTCTAGCCGGCCTTCTCTGCTCCCTACTGGCTGCATCAGCATCCTAATCCCCTCCACCCCCTAAGTTTAAGGAAAATCTGCTCAGGCCGTGCTACTAAAAAGACTTAGTCCTCCAGAGGCCTAGAAGGGCCATAAGGAGAAACTGACCAGTTGGGAACTAGCAGGCCAGTTAAAAAGGCTTGCCTGCTTTCTCTGAAGGGGAAATGCTGGGTGATGCTGGGACAGATGAGGAACCCATCAGTGCTAACCCAGAACCGTGCCTTAAAGTGCTGTGGCTAAACAGTTACCTTTTATATTTGTGTGCAGGCCAGGGGAACAAATATCCAAGTTCTGAGTCCGTTTATTGTTTAACTGTTGAAAGACCGATGCGGAGCCCATGGCATGGGCCGTTCTTATCTGGGTTGGCTGCCACAATAATCCCCATTACTCCAGTATGGGTCTCTATCCCTTTTAGTGGCTGGACCACATCAGAACTTAATGAGGATGCTATGACTGCCAGCCAGGAGAGTTATCCTTTAACTCAAGCAATCCAGGCTTAAGCTTTTAATAGACAAAGGTCCTGGGGTTCGAATCCCTGTGCAATGGTCATATGTCACTAGCGTGCTTTGGGTGTCTAGAAGGAGAAGATAATCTGAGATAACCGGTGGGTGCAATGTTGCAAGCTGTACTGGAGTTTCAGAAGGTAATTTCCTCTGGTGCGGTGACAGTTCCAGGTGATAGTCCTCTGCAAGGACTAAAGTTCAAAGGCATCCTGAAATCATGGACAGAGCTCTTTTGCTGCCAGACTAGTGTGACTAGTTTCCTAGAGAAAGGGAGAGCGGCTTGCTCCATCAGATTAGTGCTGGAAACTTTACCACTGAAACAGCAGATGGTCAGAATAGCAAATGACAAAGAAGTGAAATGCTGTGAGGACTTACTAATAGCTCCATTGATTTTTAGTTATAAAAAAAATCTGCAGAGAAAAAAATAATCTTGAGAGGCATCAAGCCACCATTAAATGTTATCAGCTTCAAAGGAGCACATGCATCTCGCAGTTCCCAGAAAGGGGGTGGAGGCTTTCTCTTTTGGATGCTAAAAAAAGGACTTGAACCCATGCAACACTGAGGCTCTAAGATAAATGGCAAATTACTATTCGTACAGATCTGCTGACTTGCTCATGTACAGGACAATACACGTTGTACACCCTTCTCATTGCCTGAAACCTGGTTGAGAAGGATGTAGGATCCCGGCTGTGAACAGAATTACTTGTAAAGAAAGCGAGGAATACTTGTAGCACCTTAGAGACTAACTAGTTTATTTCAGCATAAGCTTTCGTGAGCTATAGCCCACTTCATCGAATGCATAGAATGGAACAGAAGTAAAATGCATTTATACACACAGAAATAAAAAGAAAAGAAAGCAAAAAAATTGTACATTAGCATACCAATTCTAAGAGGGCTGTTAAATGTAGAAGGTCCATTATCACTAGGAGGAAGATACACCTTTTGAAATGGAGATCTGTTAGTAACTCAGGAAATGGAATTATTTGGAAGCAGCTCTATGCTAGCTTCTCAATTAGATTTCTTGGGAAAGGGATATTTTGACTTCGGGCAAGAATTATCAAGGTCCATAGCATCCAGTGAAGGTCTCTTTAGGATTGGCTGGACAATAGCATGCTTTTAAGGAGGGATCAGAACACAGCAGTCCTGACTCCCACACATTTCATATCTGTTCTTGTAAGAAGGCAGCGTTATTAGTAAGTGGGATTACATGAAAAATGATAACTGATTAATAAAAGTTCCTCCCTCCCCATCCAGAAGACCCTTGGGTTGCTTCACAAATGACCATCAATCACGTTCGCCTCTATTTCCCCTCAAAGTATATAACAGGATTTTATTTTTTCCCTGGAGGAAAATCTTTTCTGAACCCCTCTCAGTACACCTACCTAACAGCTAACACCCTTCCAGTATCCCCGGATTTGATTATTCTGCATCACGGCAGGCCCGTGGCATAGGATTGGTGACCATGAAGACCTCTTCAGAGCCCATCTGAGCAATTCTTGCATCAGCCACAAGGGTCACTGCAGAGTGATGCAAGGTGTTCCCTCCACACCCCAGGGACTGAGTAGTCTGGCTTCCTAGCCAAGCCTGGGTAAGGAGCGAACGATCAAGCCCTCATCTCAGACTCTGTACCCTGCTCCCTCCCATAGTCACAAACTGTGCAAATGAACGTTAGCATGCCAGCTCACTGGGGATATGAATTTGAGTCTGATTGTTCTTATCAGATGTACAGAGACCCAAGCTCTTGTGGTGGTGGCACAATAGTGTGTGAGAGGTGTGACGAGGGATTGCACTGAGCAGTGAGCAGTTTAGTTCAGTATGTGCGTGATTCCCCCGCCAGCTGGCAGGTTGGAAGCTGGCGGAGTAGATACCTCATCCATCACGGCTGCCAGGGAAGGTGACATTCCACTCAGCTGGCCCGTTCTGCCGCACAGCGAGGAGCTGGCAAAGCATCTTTTGGGTAGTGAACGTGATCTGTAGCCGCCCTTGACACCACAGTGCTCCAGCCTCGCTGGTCTCCTCAGGGAACACTGCAGAATAGGCACAGGGAAGCTATTATTCTCTTATCTGAACTAACACAAATGAAATATGTCTTGGTTTAAATAACAGAAGAGCTGTGAGATGGGCCTGAACCAAACCCCTGGGGGCTAAGTGGCACTTGGAAACCAAGCCTGGATCTAGAAATGGATCTCAGAAATGCCCCCTCTCTTTATAATGGGCCAAACTGCCCTTCCCATGTGGTTTGGAGTATTTTAAATCCAGATACAGTTGGACTTCTGTGGTTCGAGCCATCCCTATGGTTCTGTAAACACTCAGGACTCATTTCAGAGATGCTTTCAGTCAGGACATTGAACTACCAGGGGTAACAAAACAGGGTGCTGAAGGTTCCTACATTCGGTCAGAAGATTCAGCCTTCTCTGGCTGCACCTGCCACTTCCCAGTATTAGAACTGGTTTAAGATAAAAGACAGAGCTATGTGAACCTCGAACATCCGTATCCATTCCCACCCCCCAACGCAGGCATCTTAAACCACAGCTCTGGGGACTACTTCTAGCCATCAGAGGGGCCTGCGCTCTCCGTGTCCTAGGGTATGTCTTCACTACCCGCCGAATCGGCGGGTAGCCATCAATCTTCTGGCGATCGATTTCTCGTCTTAGGGCTGGTCCTCACTGGGGGGTGGGGGGATCGACGGCAGATACGCAACTTCAGCTACATGAATCACATAGCTGACATTTGCGTATCTGCCACTGACTTACTGCTCGTCCCCACGGCGGCGGCAGTCGGTGGCACGCTCCCCCGTCGACTCCAGCTTGCGCCTCCCGGCGAGCTGGAGTTCCGGAGTCGATGGGAGCTCCGGGCATTCAATTTATCATGTCTTAGCGAGACGTGATAAATCGATCGCCAGAAGATTGATCTCCGGCAGCGCTCATGAAGACAAGCCCTTATGAAGATGCGAGAAATCGATCGCTCACGGCGCCCCTGTCAACTCCGGAACTCCAGCTTGCCGGGAGGCGCAAGCTGGAGTCGATGGGGGAGCGCACCGCTGACTGCCACCGTCGTGGGGATGAGCGGTAAGTCGGCGGCAGATACGCAAACTTCAGCTACGTGATTCACGCAGCTGAAGTTGCATATCTGCAGTCGATCCCCCCCCCCCCCATAGTGGAGACCAGCCCATAGGCAGTTCTGGCACCACTCTGCCGAAACTGCCAAGGAGAGAGTGGTCAGTTCTAGTTGGTTGTTGCCATGTGGATGCCTGTCCACTGAGAACTGGACTAAGATTGTCGGCTCCGAAGCAAAGGTGCCTAATAATACTTAAACGTCTTCTAATAAAAGTGACCATTTCCCCTGTGGTATTTCCGGACAGGTGGATGTATTAATCTGTGCCATAGTTTGCCAGGGGAAATAGTGGAAGCCCCATTGCTTGGGACTGAAAACCTCTCAGGGTAGGTTTACACTTTGATAAAAAAAAAAAAACCCACAACACCAAGTCTCAGAGCCTGGGTCAGCTGAGTCAGGCTCTAAGGGCTTGGGCTGAGGGGCGGCTCCAGGCACCAGCACAGGAAGTATGTGCTTGGGGCTCCAGGAATAAAAATAGCAGCATAGACATTTGGGCTCAGGTTGGAGCCTGGGTTCTGGGAACCTCCCTCCTCCTGGAACCTGGCTCCAGCTTGAGCCTGAATGTCCACACTGCAATTTTATAGCCCCGCAGCCTGAGACCCCTGAGTCCGAGCCAGGCCAGCTGTGGATGTGCAGTGTGGTCTTTTATTGCAGTGTAGACATACCCTTTGGGGCAGGGACTGTGCCTACCTGTGTGTTTGTACAGTGCCTGGCACAATGGGGTCTCAATCCTGATTGTGGTCTTTGGTCCTGCTGCAACGTAAATGAATAACAGTAATAATAATAATAGAACAAACCTCTAGAAAGTGTTATCTCCAGGGATCAATCCTGCAATGTGAGGAAGACAGATTAGGTTTCTGATCCAGCCGCAGTGAAGTCCATAAGTGCTTTACTATTGATTTCAATAGACATATGATCAAGCAATAGCCCAGCTTTGGACTATTCCATTTCGAATTTCAATGAATCTATGGGATTTCTTTCTCCATTTAATTTATATTTCAAAGGTCCTAATGCTTCAGGGGCTCTCTCTTTCTGGAGGAGGCATAACACTGAGGCCCAGTTCACTTGTGATCAAGATTCCATGGTATTCGGGGGTTCTAAGATCCTAGAAAGTGAAATGATGCTAGGGGTCATTTTTGCTGCTTTTTTTGGAGCTCCCTCCAGCTTATCCAGACTTCTCTGGTCCCGAGGTGCACGGAAGGGAATGCAGTATTTCAGGGGCAGTCACACCAGAACTTTATGCTTCTCTGTGCCATGACTCCTTTGTGTTGGCAGGCCAAAAGCGCACCGGCATTTTTGACTACCCAGTTGCATGGTGAATTCATGTCTAATTTTCTCTCTGAAGTACATGCTCGGTGCTCCACCATTCTAAGGCATTGCCTCAGAGGTAAGAATGCCACCTACTGAATCCCCAACACAACTTCCTGCAGCACTGGGGGATTTCCTTGGAGGTCTGCTTTATCTTGTGGGAGGTGACTAGCTATCCCCGCAGACAGATGTGAAACGGTGACATGCCACAGAAGCCGTGGATTTAAGGTCTGCCTACATATTTTGCTGCATCCTTCAGAGCCTAAGCTTTCATAGGGAGAAAATGTGACTTTAGGACTTCTGGCTGAGCAGATTAGTTTGTCTTATTGTGACAGGACCTACCCGCTTCACTCCGGGGTCAGGGCCCGCCCTGTGCTCGGTGCTGTACGGTAAGTAAAACAAAGATGGTTCCTGCCTCCAAGAGCTCACGATAGAGGAACATAAGTTGCAACAGGCAGACAGATGAGTAAAGGCTCGTGTGGGCACAAGAAAAGAATAAGGATGTAACCAGTCTCACTGCAGCATGTCCCTGTGAGCGCAGCAGGACATCTGTCCCCTCTAGATGTCTGCTAGAGCTCTGGGTATCACAAGCTCAAAGGCAGGTGCTGTAGGCACTCCAGGCGTAGGCTACACAGGTGCTAGCCCTCTGTGGATTCCCATAAATACTCACATGCTCTGAGGATGTAGGGTGACAAGACAGCACATGTGAAAAATCGGGACATGGGGGGGGGAGGGGCAGGAATAGGAGCCTTTGTAAGAAAAAGACCCAAAAATCAGGACTGTCTCTATAAAATCGGGACCTCTGGTCACCTTGTGAGGAAGTAACAGTCTTTCTAGGGTGGCCTGAAACTAGACACAGTTCCTTTGTTACAATAACAATGAAGATCAAACCACAGTCCCTAACCTAGTCCTTAGGGGAAGTCCAGCAGAGAGGTGTAATGGTAGGCGTCTCCTTCAAACCCTCCATGCTGTTCTTCTGCCTGTCCACTGCTGCCCTGTGCCCTTCCACCAGCAGCAGGGAGTGTCTCTGGCCAGCTCTCAGCTGCTGTTCGCAGGTTGCCTGCTGCACCTGCTCTCATTCAGCCTCTGCTGAGCCTGGTTCCCTCTGACCTCAGGCTAGAACTTCCTTTACATGGATGGAGATTCTGGAGCCCTCCACTGGCTGGGGGAGGAGGGTGGAGTGGGGGGCAGCTTCCCAGCAATGAGCCAGCAGCTGTATCATTTATATTCACAGGCATTAGTAGCGTCTGTGGGGTATGGAGACAGCTTTAGCTCTCTTCCTGTGCTGAGAACAACTTGTTCCCAGCAGCGTGGTAAGCTTTCCTCTCTTCAGCTTAGCAGGGTGTTAACGGTGAAGCTGGGTGCTGACCATCACGGCTAAGTGGTTGTTTGCTGAACAGAGGTAGAAAAGGCATCCAGGAAGCTCAGTGAAGGTGGGTGTCTTTTTTTTCTTTAAGCTGCGACAGCTGTTATTTTTGGCTGTGATACTGAGCACTCATGAAAGGCCCTCAGCCAGCCGTCCGTCCATCCCTCTCTTCCACCCCAACGGTGACTCAAGCAGCCTGTCGTTGTGAAACACTCAGGTGTATGAACACGTGTATTTTGGAATGTCCATTTCGAACCCTTTTCACCTCGATTTCATGTGTTGAAACCGGGCGTCAATGAAAGTAATGGCTTATCTGCACCTTAGCAGGGAGACAGAGTGAGGGAAAACCGCTCTGCTGTTGCCCTGCTCTGCAGCCTTCCATTCCCAAGGCTCTTTATCCAGCACCTTTCACTGGCACTAAATTCGCTGTAATGAACATTTTAAAAAATAGCACTAACATGTACCAGCCAAATAGGAATCCTACACGATCACTGAGAACCACGGAACAGGCCCGGAATCTTTTCCTCCAGAATCCAAATTCAGATCTGAACTTTGTTCCCACTCATCTTGAATGTGGAAACTCTCTCTCTCCCCCTCTTTTCTTCCCCCCAACCCCCATGCTTTGGGGAATTTGGGAAACCAGATCTGAATTTTGCAACTCTCCTTTCTAATTAAGGGGCCTGGGTCTCTAAGGCCCATCTTTAATTAAGGGGATGTCCTGGAAATGCACATTACAGTTTAAGGGCTCGCTCCCGCAGAGTACTTTGCACCTTCAGTTTCCTATGAAGTCAGTGAGAGTGAGGGCCACACAACACCTTGCAAGGTCAGGTCCTAAAGCAGCCAGCAGACTCCTAAACTGCAGAATCCATTTTCAAGCTTTTCCTTTTGGTTTGGTAGAAATCCTCCTTGAAGTTGCAGCCCAATTCACCCAGCTCCTTTGCAGGTGCGGTGGCAACTCAGCAGATCCGAGACGCGAACTATATGACCACACCGAGGCTTGCTGTTGTGGGATGGCCCAGATCGGTCTAACCTAGATTTCCATGTTTGAAGGTAATCACGTTACACCTCAGCTACAGATGCAGCCTCTCAGCCTGCTGGGAGTGCAGGAGATTATTACAGAGCCCTATTTATAATTAAGTCAGAACCGGCTTTTTCATTGAAATTTCTTAATGTTAAAGCAACAAAGAGTCCTGTGGCACCTTATAGACTAACAGACATATTGGAGCATACGGTTTCGTGGGTGAATACCCACTTAGTCAGATGCATGCTTCTTAATGTTGTTCTCCAGCCATATCAAATGTTCTTGTGATTGCCAGCTTTAGAATATTTATAACACATTCTTTGTGTTGACTTTGGAATGAAGGGGCTTTGTATGTGGGGTGGGGTGAGGCTGTTGTTCTGCGTAGAAGAATGTATCTGAAATGTTGCATTTAACCCTTTTTTAGTTTAAATTAAATTATTTAAACAATGGCCAAGTCACTCCGATTTGAGGAGCTGTTTCTGCTGCACAGTGTGGTTTCCAGACCCTGTTTTGCTCCAGATCATGTAGAAAGCAGAAGCCAGCCACACATAGTCAGGCCATAAAAATGCAGCACTTGCCAAGTCTTTCCACATGGTTACTAAGGTATCTCCTAGTCTAAGGGTAAGCTGTGAAGATCTCGGATACCACTGCCTGATAGCTGAGGGCAAATGCTGATTCAGAGTGTTAACTCCGTGCACCAGGCTACACTGCGGTCACTGGAAATTCCACGTTGACAAGCTATGTCCCAGTACCCACAACGGAGCTGATGGCATTTTGTACCAGTTTTTCTTACATATGCAGGGTGAGGATGTGGCTGATTCTGCCCAGGACGATGCTCAGTGAACGCCACCACCTTGTACCAGGGGCTGTGGCAGTCTGACTGGCGAGTGCACAGCCTGGGCATACTAGTTAGCACCAGTAGTGGCATGAAAAGATGCAGGGTGAGCCTCACCACACTGGCCAGTGGAACTGTCTGGGCATGAAGTGAGCACCTGTGCCCGCCCTCCCGCCTTCCTTCTGTAGCAGGGAAACTTCTGGGGCGTGGCGGACTGAACCAAAATCCCGCGTGGGCCCGGGGGTGGGATCATGGGATGGGATGGGATGGTTGGTTGGTGTGGTACGGCACCTTCACACCTCCTTTATGAGCAGGCTGTAGCTGTAATGATCCAGGCCAGAGGAAAGGGGCTGGAAGGCTCCAAGGCTTGTTAATGGGTGATGGAGCCTTTTACCACCCGGTCACTGGTAGGAGCAGCCCTAGCTGTTTAGTTAGCCAAGAAGGAAAATGTTTGTGGTTCCACCCCATCCCCTCCAAGTGGGTCAAGCAGAAAAACTCCCAAAACAGCCAGCCAATCAATGGAGCAAAAGCGGCCAGCCAACCAGAACGTGACGGAACAAAAAAAGCTGACTGGCACAGAGGTGCAATACCCCCTGGAAGCTGCCCCCCCAGCCAGAGTGCCCTGCTCATCTGCCCTTGGTTACTGGTTCAAATCCAGCCAACCAACATCACTTTTCAGGCCTTCCTGACACACCATAAAGAAGCAAACAGGGCACAATCCCATTTCCCCCTGCTGAGTTGCTTTGCCTAGGACCTGACAGAGATGTCTGTCAGCAAGGGATGGCAGCTTCCCAAAACGTGCCCGCAAATGCCGTTCCCACCATTAACAAATACCGTCTGGGGACATGCTACACCTCAGCTCCCTTGCTCTATGAGAAACAACCATTTTGTGCCTCGTGAATGAAACACAAATGAACTCGCTCCGCTGGGAATGAAGTGCTCAAGGACAAGCCTTGATAAGCAAAAGCCAGGCTCCAAGCAGCTGTTTGGAAGGTAACCAACTCCCCCATCCTGCCTGATAGGGTCCAACCATTTACTGACAAAGGGAAGTGGCTGTGGTGTGAGAAGGGATGGTTGCCCAGGAATTTTACCCCCCTCAGACTTAATATCATGCTTTGTGGCTTCAAAATATTTGAATGCTTAGGAGATGTTCCTCCTCAGCCCCTCCCCCCCCCCCCCCACTGGTGAGGTGAAAAGATCAAATGACCTGCCCTGAGTCCAGGGGGTGAATCAGTGTCAGAGCCGGTCGCAACTCAGGAGCGTCTGGGAAAAGCTGCTGTTGTCATGGAATTTTATTCAATCTTATAACAATGGGGCTATTTTGGGATGTGAACTTTCCCCCTACAACAGGGGCAGGCACGGTGGAACCGAGGGGAGGGTAGTGCCCATGCAGGGGACACACTGGGAGAGGATGTATGCTCCTGCCTCCCCCAATGCTTTACACTCCCCCAATAGCTTGTGGAGGTGAGAGCAGGCCCCAGAGGCATGGCTGCCAAAATGCATGAGATTGGGCTGGCTACCGGGAAGCAGGTAGGAACAGCTCTACTCTCCCTGCTTCCAGCCACTCTGGGTGCTGATGGAGACACCAGCCCAGGGTAGGGGCAGGAGCACACGTGCCAGCTGTTGAGGTGGGGTGGGTGACAGGGCATTGGCACCTGGGTGGGGGGTGTCGACACAGAGAGCACCAGCCACCAAGGTGAGTGTGGGAGGGGAGGGGGAGCACAGGGCGCCAAGAATTGGGCACCCGCTCCTGATGAGCAGCCGAAGGAAGAGCAGTAGGAAGGGTCGGCATGCCCCTTCCTAGCCTGGAGCCAGCTGCCTATCTCCTGCCAAGTCTCAGTAGCACTTCTCCCTCTCTCTCCTCTTCCTCTCCCCCTCCCCTCCCCCTGCGACAGGGATCTTCCAGGCACCCTCCATTCCCCCTCCCACTCCTCCCCATACTGTTGGAAATCCACACCCAACAGCACAGTGGGTGCATGTGACTCACAGTGAAAGTGACTTTTAACAGACAGATGGGGCACTGGACTTGAATCAGGAGACCTGCCTTCTATTCCTGGCTCTGCCACTGGCCTGCTCAGTGACCTTGGGCCAGCGATTTCCCCTCTCCATGACTCAGTTCCCCCCCCCCCTTTGTCTGGGTGTCTGTTTAGACTGGTAGCGCTTTGTGGGCAGGGATGGTCTCCCAGTACGTGTGTATCCCAGGCCTCGTACGATGAAGAGCCAGTCTTGGTGTAATTCTGAATAATAATAATGACTGGTCTGATTGCACTATACAGAAATGTGAAGCATAAAAGTAAGACATTAATAGAGTCTTAAAATACTTTCCAGTTTAGTAATCTCAGGGGTTGTTATTGCTAACGTGGGCTTGTTTTCTTGACAGTGGGTCATGCATGAAAAGGTGCAGCTGAGGGAGATCTGACTTTAAAAGGCACCTGGCCTCAGGAAGTGGAGAAATTCACCTGCTGCTGTCCCTTTTGCAGCGAGGGCTATTGGTGAGGCTGTGTCAGCAAGGCTGCCTGCAGACTCTAGCATGCAAAGCCTGGACCCAAGCTCCCCACTGTCTCAGGCATTCCAGTGTAAACAGCTGTGCCACTGGGCACCATCCTGAGTGCTTGGCTGGATCCTGTGTTGCTGTTGGTTGCCCCATATCCCCATCCTCCCCTGACAGATCTGATGTGACTATTTAGAAGGGAACACAACTACTTAGAAGGCTTTTCTCAGGTTCAGTTCCTAGAGTGGAGTATTTGCCATGTACAACGGCATGAGCCCTGAGCTCCTGCCTGCTGGGCACACCTCCTTCTCCCACACCCAAAACTGACCTTGTTACACAGAGGAGGCTGCAAACAACAGCGCAGCTGGGAGAGGACCCCCATCTCCTTTTCCACATACTTTCTGTAGCTTTGCTCTTTTCTGCACTATGCTGGGGTGCGGAAAATATGTCCCAGTTGCTAAAAATTGGTTCCTCATTGTACTTATTGAAAGATCATGCTCAGTAATTAGTGTTTTAGTGCCTTTTCAGTGGCAGCTTTTATTTTCTGCAATGTAATGGCGGGAAGCCGTGGAGCTGGTGTTTTGATTTTGAAGCCATAATGCATGACTTTTAATCCCTTTGTTGGTTTTTTTTCTGGTCCCAGGGTTCCTAGCGCGGCATCAATTTAGGCCTATTCTCTGCCCTGTAATCAGAACAACCTGGCTGAATCAAAGAACCAGGGTTCTGTTGTGTGAATCACAAAGGTTTGCGGGCGACTGGGTGTTTCTGCACATGCTAGCATAGAAGATCTTGTGCCCAGCTGAAATAAAGTAAGTGAAATGAGACAAGGTTTCCTCCTTCAGAGGTAGCTGGTGCCCAATGGAGGTCCCAGCCCCACACCAGTCTGCCTGTGGCAGGGCCCGGTCTCTCTCTCACTGCACCCTGCAGCAGGCGGTTCCCCTCCATACCCTGCTCTCCTGTTTGACCGTCCCGAGTGATGCCGTAATGTGTGCCTGGGATAGAGCGATGCTGATGGATCTTATGTGCATGTTACACGAGGCAGCTCTATGAGCGTGATGGTTTGTGGCCCCTGGACTATGTGGGAAGCTGACCTGGTTTCCTGCCACGCTCCTCACTCTGCTGGTGTGCGCGCTCAGCGACATGCCATCGGTGCCACTTAGGCTGTAGAGTCCCTGTTTTTAAAGAAATATTTGATTCTCCCACTTGGCAGGTGAGTCCCCTCCCCACGGGGCTACTGTGGATAAGGGAGGGGGGGTGCCCCCTCCTTGTTTTTTTTTCTTTCTTCTTTTTACTAAAAAGAGCTGACCTGGCTTAAATGTCCAGCCCCCAGAGAGGGTTCGTTGCTTTGAATCAGGTGGGGCTGGTGATTCCCTCCAGCCCAGAGTTAGGTGCTAGCGCCCTTTGAGGGTGGGGCCTAAACATAACCCCACCCCTCTTCTCAGTATTTTTGACAGGCTAGCTTGGGCAGCTCCCCACTCAGTGCTGGCTTCTGCAAATCCAATTCTTAGGTGCCCAACTCTCCCCGTGCTTTGTACAGGGAGCCAGGGCGTCCTACTTGGCTATGGATTCTACTCCCCAGTCGGCCATTAGAGTCAGCCCAGATTTCTTTGCTTCTCATGCATCATCACCAATAATAATGAAAGGTCTACTGGGCACATGTGACTCCCATTGTTGTGAAAGGGTTTCAACAGGTGTAATTGATTGGGACGTACTAAGCAAATCTGTTGATGAGGAATACACTCCAGCCGGGTTGCATCTGCAGGGCTGACAGGAGTAGTAAGCAGTGAACACTTTGTTTTGCCATAAAGCAGCTAATCGTAGTCTGAGTCTCACAAGGAGCAGATTTGTGGAGTTGGAAGGGTCCATTTTTACATAGTCCCTTTTCAGAGCAGAGACGCTTTTCAATAGTATCTTCTCCGCACCCGAGTTATGGCTCTTGGAATGTTAACCTTTAATTTTCTGTGTTTACACAGTCAGCCTGTCTAGTCCATCTGCATAGCTTTTTGTACTGAATTTTCTGCATCAGCACTGATGGAGTAGGAAGACTACCATCTTCTGAATCCTCCACCCTATTTTCCTTGTGCACCAAACTATTTACCACCAAAGCACTCACCTTGCCAGGCCTTTCTTAGCGAGTTCCAGCCTAAACTGATATTACTGCCAGCATAAATAAATAGGGGGAGGGAGGGTTGACAGTGTGACCCTGGTGTTGTGCAGCAGGGAAGAGGGAGAGAGCAATAAAAGAAGAGACTGAGGCAGAGAAAGACAGCCATTGCTGCAAGCAGAGAGACGTGTCTGCAGTAAAAGAGTATAAAGAAACGATTGAGAAGAAAGTGAAGTGAAAGTGAAAAGTGCTTCAGAAACAACCCCTGTTAAACCCAGGTAAACAACTGAAACGATCATCTGTGGCTTCTATGAGCTTGCAGCACATCTGATCATTGTGGGTGTGACTTCATGCTCCCTCTCATAGTGATGAACCAGATAACTTAAAATATCCCCCCCGCCAAGTTAGAGGTGTGAAAACCTACGAGTACATTTAAGGCACCGCAAACAAGAAACCCATGATCGACTCAGGTGGCTTTTTTTGGACTTTTGCATATTGGTTTCTGAAAATTAGCTCTTAGAATGTCCTGTTATATGATCAGTGAAACCTTTCTATGGTCTTTTATAACCAAGGTCACCACAAATCTTCCACTAGTTTGATGCAGCACAGCCCACCTTCTTCTAGATTGGAGTGGCAGAACCTTTGTCATAATTCAGTTGGACTCTTGGGTTCCATCTCAAGAGTGATTTAGGAAGTCCCGCCTTTGAAATCCCCAAGAAAAGTCTTTCCAGCGTCAAACTTTGTCTGCGTGTGGTGGAGAACTTTCACCAACTTTGAGGTGAGCTGTTTCTAAGAGGACTTTAAGAAACAAAGCCAAGCGTTCCCCATAGCTAGAAAACATGGCTGGGCTTTTTGCTGGATTGTAGCCTGAGGATGGAAAGTGGGAAAGGATTAAAATCAAGTTTCTTGGATGCACCTATGGGGGCAGAGAAACAAGCGTCTGAATCTTGCCATCAGATTTTAAATGTTATTAAACGCTGAACTAGCAATGTCACATGGGTCAGGTTGGACTCTGGGAGCCTCTGTGAGAGACATAGGGGCTCTGAAGATGCTTAGAAAATTAGGTGGCGTACTAGGGAGCATCACTGCATTTGCTAGACCACAAGCCTAGCTGCAGCAAACCAGAGTGCTCAGCCACACACACTCCCGGAAGTCCCCACGTATGCAAAGTTCTGTATGCCTGGGTTTACCTCCTGCAGAGTTTATAAGGCACTGGAGGGATTGATGAGCCTTCTGAGGCTCTTTAGGGGCCCCAAAGCCTCCTACAAGAAGCCAGGGTATGGTATACTTCCCCAGGTACTGAAGGCACTGATAAGCCCTGCAAGGCACATGTTACGTAAACCCAGACACTCAAGGCACCAACACTGCTCTAGTCACTTGGGCTCAGATCTTCAATGGTATTTTTAGCATCTAACTCTCACTGAAATCTTTGTGGATTTGGCCCTTGGTGTGCTTGAAACATGGCTCTCGGTGTTTGGAATGCTGAGGACAGCTTCACTTGGGTAGACCTTCCTGTCCCCTGCATCCTTCCCACCAGTGTCTCCCCATTAGGTCTTTAGGCTTTCTCCTCTTGTGTCTGCCCACCATAGCCTTTTGCAGCACCCCTTGCTGGGAAAGGAAAGCTCTGTCCATACCCTTCTGACCCAGACTGGGTGGAGGGTTGGGTTCCAGACACACCTTTTGCCTTCTTTACCTCTCCTTAGAGGTTGAAGGACTTTGCTCTTTCTGGGACTGGACTTAGTCTTCTTAGCGTATGCGCAACATGCCTCAGGTGGCACGTGACCAGGATTCATCGCTGAATTTGGTCCTCTGGTAGGATCATTAGCTTCCCCGGCTTGAGCTGGGTACTCATGGGAAGTGCAACATGATCCATGCCCCCGGGAGTTTCATTGAGTGGACTCAGTGAAACGCCCACAAAAGAACAGCTTCCTTTAAAAAAAAAAAAGATGTATTTTAAAAGAGAGAGAGAGAATCAGACGAAGAAGAAACAGTTTGCATCTCATACTTCATCTGAATACTTAGCAAAGCCCAGAGAGGCAGGGTCCCCTTCACTTGTTATAGAGGAGAGAGGGAAATCTTTCATGGTCTAAAAGCAAATCCTATCTCTGAATAATAATGCGCACTTCTCATAGATGCTTCTCATCAGTAGCTCTCAAGGTATTTCATAGCCTTTCACAAGACCCCTGTGAGGCAGGGAAGTGCTGTCCACCCCCCCCCCCCCCATTTTCCAGAGCGGAAACAGGGATACAGAGAGACTTAGTGGATGTGGCTAGGGTGACACAGGAAGTTCATGGCAGAGCAGGGGATTGACCCCAGTCACCGTCCTAGGCCAATGCCCTAACCACCAGGCCAGTTTTCCTCCATCCTGCCTTGCCTATGTGACAACCTTGTGCCATTGTGTGCAGAGGTAGCATGCTCGTGTCCCTCATCCAATTTAGCACATTACAGTATTATGAGGGTGATGGGAACTCAATGTTTTCCTGGAGTGAGCAGGCACTGCACTGCAGGAGATAGTCTTGATCCAAAATACTGGTTTTTAGAAAGCGGTCATCATGGGAAGATGGGAGTTGGTGTTGCTAGGGTGGAGGGGGGTGGGGGTGGGGGAGAGTGGAGAGCTGTAGTCCTCCCTGTAATTTCCATATTTTCATAAGAGTGGGGTTCTTTTCCATGGAACCATCACTCTGAATGACCCATCTTTCTATTACTTGTTTTACGGTAACGACAATGTTTTGATAATGTTTTATTTACTGATATGCGCTTAGCACCAGTTTGACGTGTTTGGCTGGGTATGAGAGCCTATGGGCCCTGTGCAGCCTGTGGCCATAACACCTCAGCATGTGAAACTGAGAGATCTCATCAGCTCAGCTGGGCTGGGCTGGTGCATTATAGGAGATCTCCCAGGAAGCGCTGGTATGCTGAAAGAAGCAGTTTAGGTGATTTAGCAGATGGGACTCTTCACCCTAGGGTGACCAGACAGCGAATGTGAGAAATCGGGACGGGGGTGGGGAGTAATAGGAGTCTATATTAAAAAAAAAAGACCAAAAACCTCAGGGCTGTCCCTATAACATCGGGACATCTGGTCACCCTACTTCACCCTGAACAAGTACTGAACCAATCCCAACCTAAAAGAGATGGCTAGAGAACTACGGGCAGTGGGAGAGCACTAAGGTTGAGAAGAGGAATTGATAGGAGGAATGTTAATTGGGTGGTGAATAACTTAACTGCTTTTTATGAACTTGCTTTCAGGAGTTGTGCTGGTGGGCTGTGCAGTCTGCCATCTTTAGCTGGAAATGGACTGATCGTGTGTGTGTGTGTAACTCTATAGATAATGGCTGGATTCTCCAGGCTGCTATATTCTCTGCCCATGGGAGCAGCCAGTGTAAAGCTGGTGCAGGGAGCTATGCTGCTTCCTATATCAAGTCTGCCACTTGCGGCTTCTTTTGCCACCTGGTGTATGGGTATGGGGAACATGTTGGGGGGGCAGGGAGGGGAGGTGGGGTAGCTGAGGGGGAAAAGGGAGGGTGCCTGAGGAGGGAGGAGGAGAGGGGGCATGGTGCAGCAAAGCTGATCCTCAGCTGGCATAAGAGCTCACGACTGTGGCAAAAGTACGAGCTGCATCCCTAGAGCTTTAGCTTCCACCAGGGCTGGGTAGCTGAGAATTAGGGAACCACAGTCAGTTCCCACTCAGCCCCATCCCCTCCCCGTTCCGCACAGGCTCCCCAGTGGAGAATTGAGCCCAATATGTTTCTGAACTAGGAGGGATTATAGTTATATGAGGATCTATAGGTGCCTATGAATATCTACATCTGCACGGAAACCTATGTACTCTGCTAGCAATATGTATTCATGTCCCTGTGTCTGTATTAGATATATGGGGACTGCATATGTGTGTTCTCTGTCTGAGTCTAAGCAAGACAGAATATGTGTGTGGCCAAGCCAGGCAGCTGCGGTGCTGTGACCACTGCTGTTCAGAGTCATCTCACTGTTTCCTTGTGCTTTCCCCATCTGTTGAATTCACCATTGTCTCTTCTCTTATATGTAGATTGTGAACTCTTTGGGTCAGGGACCGCCATCTTGTAATGGGTTTGTGCAGTGCCTGTCATGAGGGGGCCGGGGACTGTAAGGGTTATCACCAGACCAATCATTAATAATAATGTGTAGATCAGATTCTGATACTGTCACTCCTGTTGAGTAACTCACTTCAGTAGCGCCAATGGGATCAATAGGACTACTCATGGAGTAAGATACCACCCAGCAGGAGAAAGGGTATCAGCATCTGTCTCACGGTGAAACGCTCAACATCATTTGTTGTATTCGTGGCTGTGAGAGCATTCAAGAATAGTTACGCTCATGTGCAGACAGCAATGACTGCATGTTTTGCATGATCTGTACAGCATTCAGCAATGAGGATGTTGCCTGAGCATGGATCTTAATGAGTGTAATACTCTGCTGTTCATCCGGCGGGTGGTTCTTTGACAGATTCTAATGAATAATGATGCCTTGCTTGTTAGGTGTGTTTTTAACCATTGAACAGATTGTCATAGTCCGATGGCCTGTCAAGAACGTCTAACTGAGGATTTTTAATTAGGCTTTTGGGAAAGGTCACTAGTGACCATTTATAATGAATAGGTGCTAACAAGACCTTCATCAGTATGGAGAAATAACACTGTATGTGTTAATAAGCGTGCTCTGTGCACAGGGGTTGATGTGCTGGCAGCCTGCCTTTCTAAGTATGGTTGCTTTTTTTGCACTACAATGGTTAGGACTTGCTAGGGTGACCAGACAGCAAATGTGAAAAATTGGGACGGGGTCGGGGAGTAATAGGAGCCTATATAAGAAAAAAGACCCAAAAATCAGAACTGTCCCTATAAAATTGGGACATCTGGTCACCCTCGGACTTGCAGGGACCAGTCTAGTCTTTTAGATGCATAACACACCTGCCATATGTTCATATGTGTCCGTAGCTGTGCAGTCTGAAATAGTGCAATATATGAATGATGCTGTATGTTGCATGAAATTAATATGCTGTTTTATGGTGAGGAAAGTTTATGATCGGCAACAGCCATGGGTCACTCTGATTAGAACTGCAATGAAAATGGTGTGATGATCCACGGAATGGAAATATTTCCCTGGATTGTTGACATTGCTCACGGTAAGCTAGGTTTTCAGTGTGGCATTATTCCATCTAGTAAGGGCATGTCTCCTCTGCCCTGCAGTTTGCGCTGCGGGGGCATGAACTGCAGTATGCTCCAAAGTGCTGTGCTGTAACTCACCTCCACGAACTCAAAGGTCCCCAGTTACAGCGGAGCACTTTGGTGCCCCTCGTAGTCCAAACTGCGGGGCAGTGTAGATGCGCCCTAAGCCTTTTGCTCGTATACAGTCTGTCAACAGTGCCACGCAGTGGCTTTACATGCCCTGTGCTGATGTGGTGGCTCAGATGGCAGAGAAGGGAAGGTGATGCAACTCTGAAGCACATCAGATGAATGCATTAGAGCACTGGATCTGCCAGAGAGATGGGAGTCGAATCACCTCCATGCACTGCCTGCTTTACAGGCAGGGTTGGCGTTCTTAGAGAGACAAGGTGGGTGAGGTGTATCTTGTATTGGACCCACTACTGTGGGTGAGAGAGACAAGCTTTCGAGCTGACACGGAGCTCTTCTTCTGGTCTTCTTCGTCATTCTGGCTCTGGAGTGGTTCCAGAGGATGTCGGTCTTATGCGGAGGGGGAGGGGGAGGACTCGGGGGAAGCACTCCTTCATGACTAAGGCCTTCACAATGCCATGGAGAGCTATATGGCAGCCTATATGTGCTCTTCAGAAACAGCAGAGACTTTGCAGCAGGGCTCCTCCGTGTGATCACTGCCATTGGCTGCACTATAACTGCTTCTAGTTAGCTCGAGGAAACGTGTAGGAATAAAAAGAGTTCTCACACTATGAATATGCAGATAACATTTGATGCTATTTTCATCATATGGAATATATAGGCAAAAGAGCCAGAAACATCCTATGATTCATACATCTCTGACACATCACATCTCTGACACGCTCAAGGAGCCATTGGATCAGCAGCTGCTGTATCATGTTTAGCTATTCTACAGGCATTTTCCTTTCTGTCACCGTGATATGTGTTTGAGCAAGAATGCAGTGGCAGCCCTTACTGGTCTATTCTGCTATCTTGCTGATTGGGCAACTTTGCATTCACTAATTTAAGGAACTGAACAGGAGTTTTCAAAGCTTTTCAGGGGCATGAGTAGATAGATGGGTGCACAATTACTCTGCTCTTGGGGAGGGAAACGCTGCCTGCAAATGAATTTTAGGAAGGGCGGGGGTGTTTCTCTGTATTTTACGCACAGGATGGCAGATGTGGTTATTTCTGTTTTGTGAGTCTGTTGCTATTTCTTTTGTTTACACTAATTGTACTGAATGTGGTTTTGACTACTTGTAAGAGGTGGCTAGACTGCAGCAAAAATAAGGCTACTAGGGGCTTTTCTTGCGGCCAGAGCCTCCTGGACTGTGATTAGGGGGGTAAAGTAGAGGCCCCTGGCCTCTCTGTTCATAGAATCATAGAATATTAGGGTTGGAAGGGACCTCAGGAGGTCATCTAGTCCAACCCCCTGCTTAAAGCAGGACCAACGCCAACTAAATCATCCCAGCCAGGGCCTTGTCAAGCCTGACTTTAAAAACCTCTAAGGAAGGTGATTCTACCAACATCCTAGGTAACCCATTCCAATGCTTCACCACCCTCCTAGTGAAAAAAGTTTTTCCTAATATCCAATCTAAACCTTCCCAACTGCAACTTGAGACCATTACTCCTTGTTCTGTCATCTGCTACCACTGAGAACAGTCTAGAATGATCCATCCTCTTTGGAATCCCCTTTCAGGTAGTTGAAAGCACCTATCAAATCTCCCTTCAGTCTTCTCTTCTGTAGACTAAACAAGCCCCGTTCTCTCAGCCTCTCCTCATAAGTCATACGCTCCAGGCCCCTAATAATTTTTGTTGCCCTTCTCTGGAATCTTTCCAATTTTTCCACATCCTTTTTGTAGCGTGGGCCCCAAAATTGGACACAGTACTCCAGATGAGGCCTCACCAATGTCGAACAGAGGGGAACAATCATGTCCCTTGATCTGCTGGCAATGCCCCTACTTATACAGCCAAAAATGCCATTAGCCTTCTTGGCAACAAGGGCACACTGTTGACTCATATCCAGCTTCTCATCCACTGTAATCCCTAGGTCCTTTTCTGCAGAACTGCTGCCTAGCCATTCGGTCCGTAGTCTGTAGCAGTGCATGGGATTCTTCCGACCTAAGTGCAGGACTCTGCATTTCTCCTTGTTGAACCTCATCAAATTTCTTTTGGTCCAGTCCTCTAATGTGTCTAGGTCCCTCTGTATCCTATCCCTACCCTCCAGTGTATCTACCGCTCCTCCCAGTTTAGTGTCATCTGCAAGCTTTCTGAGGGTGCAGTCCACACCATCCTCCAGATCATTAATAAAGATATTGAATAAAACCGGCCCCAGGACCAACCCTTGGGGCACTCCGCTTGATATTGCCTGCCAACTAGACATGGAGCCATTGATCACTACCCGTTGAGCCCAACGATCCAGACAGTTTTCTATCCACCTTATGATCCATTCATCCAGCCCATACTTCTTTAACTTGCTGGCAAGAATATTGTGGGAGACCGTATCAAAAGCTTTGCTAAAGTCAAGGAACAGCACATCCACTGCTTTCCCCTCATCCACAGAGCCAGTTATCTCATCGTAGAAGGCAATTAGATTAGTCATGCATGATTTACCCTTGGTGAATCCGTGCTGACTGTTCCTGATCACTTTCCTCTCCTCTAAGTGCTTCAGGATTGATTCCTTGTGGACCTGCTCCATGATTTTTCCAGGGACTGAGGTGAGGCTGACTGGCCTGTAGTTCCCTAGATCCTCCTCCTTCCCCTTTTTAAAGATGGGCACTACATTAGCCTTTTTCCAGTCATCCGGGACCTCCCCCGATCGCCATGAGTTTTCAAAGATAATGGCCAAGGACTCTGCAATTACATCAGTCAACTCCTTTAGCACCCTTGGATGCAGTGCATCTGGCCCCATGGACTTGTGCTCGTCCAGCTTTTTAAAATATTCCTGAACCACTTCTTTTTCCACAGATGCACCTCCTAGATGCACCACCTTGATGGTTGCTGGGGCCACTAGCAGGGGTTGGTCACTTCTCCTCTCTGGAGACACCTAGGGCGTAACACTGGAGGAGCAGGCAGCTGGTGAATTCCCCACCTTCCCAGGGGTGGCGGGGCTCAGACTTTGGGCTTCAGCCCTAGGGAGGTAGGGCGGCAAGTTCTGGCTTTGGGGCTTCGGGCTCCATCCCCTGGCTCTGGTTGCACAGCGGCAGGTCCCAGGCTCCAGCCGCATGGCTTCAGGCTCCATCCCTAGGCCCCGACCCCTGGCCATGGGGCTTCAGGCTGCAGCACCTGCAGCTTCCCTGGCCCCCCACCCACTCATCCCCATTGTCCCTGGCCACTGCTGCCTCCCGCAGCTCCCCATCCAGGGCTTAATTTATCCCTGGGCTGGGCAGGGCTGAGTACGTTTGCTGTGAAAAGTGATACTTGTATGTACATTAATATCACTTTTCCCAGCAGACTTACTAGCTAGCAATAAATACATCACAATGATTTGGACCTATGGGCATATTTCTTTGTTTTCCCTAAAGCTAATGAACTATTTTAGGGAAAGGTGACAGAGCGGCTGCACTCTGAGGCCACCAAAAATTTTTTCCCGGGACCCCCTGGGCTAGAGTAGGTGATGGTGCCTCTTGCGGTTTTGTTAACTCAATAACCAGCCTCATTAGGGGAATTTGAGCACCTACCTGTGACTTAAATGCCCGGCCTCTTGCCGTTAGGCAATTTTTAAAAGTGTGTGTGATGCTTACATGGCCTCCACCATCAAAGGACCTGAGCACCTTAGAATCTTTAAGGTTTTTTCCCACCCAGTGCCCGGGGAGGTAGGGAAGTGCTACGATTCCCATTATCCAGATGGAGAACAAAGGCACTGGAAAACTATAGGCCAGATGTACAAATGTAACTAGGCACAGAGGCAGAGAGGTGTCTTGGATTGAAATCAATGGGATTTAGGAACCCAGGCACTTTTGAAAATATCACTAGGGCCAGATTCACAAAGGTACTTAGGCACCAAACTGCCTCTTTAGGCCCCTAAATCCTATATTCAGGCAGCAGTGACATTCTCAAAACCATTACTAAGCTGCTGCCTGACCCAGGAGGGGTACAAGTTTCTGCTGACAGGTGTTCACAGAACTGGCGAACTCCTGATGCCATGCCACAGCTAGTGAGCTCCTCAGAGTCTTGCTGCCGGCCAAAGCCAAATGGCCCTGAAGCAGGATTCTCAAACATTGTGTTCCCCCGTCTGTCCTGCCAGCAGAGCTTAATCCTGTAAGTGTGCTCTGAGTGTACCTACAGGCCGGGGCCCCGCACAAGGGATCGCTGGCCTCTAGCTTTGGGTGGGCCTAGACCCACCTGTCCCAGTACCTGCAAACAGTACAAGGGAGTGCTAGCAGGCAGCCCCTCAGACTGCCCATCAGTGCGTAGGACATTCACTAGGGATGTGTGAGACCCAGTTCTGAATCCCTGCTCTGCCTCAGAGCAGGAACTAGAACACAGGTCTCCCACAGCCCAGGGGAGTACCCCAACCCCCAGCCTATGGGCTAGAAGAGGGCATTGCCCTCTCTCCACCTAACTCTGGAAGAGGGTTTGCAGCTGAGAATCGCAAGCAGAGGGAGGTGCCTTCCTCTGGCCCATCAGTCAGAGGCCTAAAGCCCAGATTAGTGGGAGTTAGACACCTAATTGACTTTGCAGAGCTGAGCCTGAGCCCCGGTTCTTTCCTCCGCATTTCACTCCTGGCTAACGTAGGCAGCTCCCTGGCTTCTGAGAGCCCCTTTCTTAGGCACCTAAATCTCCCCGGATGGTGGGTGGGGAGCTTGGCTGCTGGGAAATCCACAAGGCAGCATGGCACCTAGGTGCAATGCCTAAGAACCTTTGTGAGTCTAGCCCTCACCTGCATCTTAATCCCTTTGAAAATCTGGCACTGAAAAGTGACTTGCCTCAGGTCACCTAGGAAGTCTGTGGTAGAGCAAGGAATTGAATCCAAGTCTCCCAACTTGTAGGCTAGTGCCCTAAGCACTGGACTGGATCATCCTTCCATGGCTGGCGATTTTCTAATGTAAAGAGAGGGGACTTTGTGGTCACTGGCGATCTGTGAACAACACAGTGATCCAGTAGTACCTATGTGGTCCACTGTGGATCCTACTGATGATTACAGCGGTGTCCATTAAAAATTCAATGCTAGCTACACTGCTAACCACACTTGTGGTTTGAATTTTTCTTATTAGCCACATTATAAAAAAGCCACATGCATTAGCCACAACTCAATAGCCTATTAGCCACATGTGGCTAGTGGCGAATGTATTGGACGCCGCTGATTTAGTACCTCTGAGTAGCACATATTCCAGGAGGGAAAGCTAGGGAAAGCAGGAGCCATTTGAAAAAAGTATTTTCCTCTCTACAGCTGTGTGCCCGGCCCAGATGAGGTGCTTCGTGGGCCTATTCCGAACAGATAGCAAAGACATTGCTCATGTCGCCTGCTGTCATTTACGCATGTTGTTGTTGTTGCTTTTTTGCCATGTTTACAATAAAATTGTTCTTACCCAACATAAACGGCAGAGCACCTTGATAAACACATTCAACAGACTGTCAAGCTGAAGGGCGTCAGCAATTGCCCTTCTGTTTCCAGAAGCAGCATCACTTGGGTTAAACAAAGCTCTCCTTGCTTTCTGAGTTGTATGTAAGGCTGCTTGTGCATAGGCACTAATAACCACTGCTATGTGCTGAGGAGTGCGTGAGTGTGTCAGTGAGGGTGTCAGTCTGCTCAGTGGAAGGTGTTACATTTTGTAGCAGCTAAGACAACCTGGGGCCTAATTGTATTATGTGTACTTGAGAGCATGGGTAACACCTCGCTTGGCAAATTGCCATTTTGCTAGGTTTCCGGGGTCATTGTTTCACACTGAGACAGACTGAAGTTATGGGTATGCATTGGGGTGTATGAGCATTAGGCAAAGCAAACCATTGCTTACATGGCTATCCCATTTGTGGTCTCAACTCACATGCGCAGGATCTTTGGCACAGGGAATGAATCTCCCCACACGACTGCCTAGCTAACCAGAAAGACGGCGGAGGTGGGGTTTGTGCATAGGTCTGTTGCTGTTCCTTCTCTCCCCCCCCCCCCTTGTATTACTACTATTCTGCTTGCTGGCTATAGGTGGAGAGGGGGAGCCTCACTCTAGCAGCGGTAGTAGAACATCAGCACTAAGGACACTCGTGCTGGGGGTACAACTGCAGACGTCTGGCTTCGATAACCCTTTCACTGCCTCTGGTGGGCCCTCTGTTCACCTTGCACATGAGTCGTGCGGTGCCAGGGCAGAGTGCCAGCACTCTGCAGCTCAGGTCACAGTCCTGGCAGTACGACTTCTGGCGGAGTGATTCTTAGGGCTTGTACACATCACCTCTTCTGTCAGCAAAATGTATGTGACTCAGGGGAGTGAATTAGCCACCTCCCTGAGCAACGTAAATTACACCGACCTTAAGCCCCATCGGCATAGAGCACCTTCACCAGACGTGCTGCATCGGTGCCGCTGTGGTTAGTCTTTGGTTAGCCCTTTCTGTGCCTCGCTCTGCCATGGGGCAGGGTACTATCTGACCTGCTTCCTGGGGAGAGGGAGAGAATTAACATTTGTAAAGTGCTTTGAGATCCTCTGCGATCGAGGTACAGCTTCGCACTCTCCAATAATAGAAGGAAAAACACAACCGTTACGAGATGCTCTCGGTGGATTTAAGAAAAGGCTGTCCTTTGAGAGACATCAGTCTGGAGACATGATATAATAAATACCAAAGAAATTGGTTGCTGGAGGAGACCCCAACCAGGAAAAAAGCTTTGCTTAACATAGCCCATAGGCATCAAAGTGCAGACAGGAAATATGCGAGCACAAATGGCTGCAGCACTAGCACAAGGTACCTCAGGTGAGACCGTTTTCACTGCAGTCTTTTAGCACCCTTCAGCTGGCATGCGCCGCTCCCCACATTGCAGTGCACAGTGTAGTGCAGCAATGCAGCACGTCAAATTGCCCTTGCTAGCACGGCACCAGCAAGGAAAACCCTCTGATGCTGTTTAACGCCAATGAGAGGAGAAACCCTTCCAGCCCACAGCAGAGTCATTGGATGATGCCAGCGAGAGAGAAGAGAATTTGGAACACGGGAATTGTCTTATCGCTCCAGAGCAACGGGGCATCTAATCTGCTTTCCTGTCACTCTGCTACATCACTACAAACCGGGGTTTAAGTAGCCAGGCATCCTGCCTTCCTGACATACCATAGCAAAGTAATACATCTGCAGGTGTTACTCTTATCTGCACATATCAGAACAGTGGTTAGGGTTTTTCTTTTAAATGCTCCCAGTTAATCGCTCAATAAGCTGCAAAACTGACAACCACAGGATACCTCTTCTGACAAAAATACCTCTTTCTTATGCACGTAGAGTGTCTGCATGGCTACACGTGTTGTACGGGGGTAAAAAAGTGCTGAATGAATAGCGGAATCCTAGCCCACGAGAACAGCAACTCTAAAGGCCCAAGTCAGTGAAACACAGTTCAATAGGATGCTGAACAGGCCGGTGTGTAGCCATAGCTGGAAAACTTCATGGAAGAGGTGGGGCTTTACTCAGGAGGTTTGACAGAGGTTGCCTGGGGATCTGGGAATGTTCTCACATTATGGGATGGGGTAAATAGGAGTGTCCTCTGTTTGGTCTTCTCTGTTTTCAGTGCTCAGAAAACTGATTTTCTTCCGTGGAAATCTTTTCACAGGAAAACTGAACATTTTGGGTCCAAACCCTGAAGTTTTTAATAAATACTTGAAATTTTCCATGGAAAATAGATACTTAGCCAACAACCCAATTCTCCATCAAAAACCAGTTTTGATGGAACACTTTTGACCAGCCCTATTGCTCAGTCTCTAGCCCTACTAGATGTAGAGCCAGATTTTCCAAAGGGCTCAGCTCCCAGTCAGGAGCTAAATTAAAAGGCCAGATTTTTATAAGTGTGCAACATCCAGCCAGGGACGCTGGAACAACGTGTATAGTGGGGGTGCTGAGCGCCAGTGAACCAAACTGTAAACCCTGGTTATGATGGGAACCACTTCAAACCAAGGGGTGTGGCAGGACCCCCAGTGCCCCAGTTGCAGCACCGATGCACCCAGCAGCTCTCATTGTTCTTGATGGGAATGTTTTGGTTGGGTCCTGAGCT
This sequence comes from Sternotherus odoratus, assembly GCA_032164245.1. Classification (NCBI taxonomy): domain Eukaryota; kingdom Metazoa; phylum Chordata; order Testudines; family Kinosternidae; genus Sternotherus; species Sternotherus odoratus. The sequence continues at coordinate 132,278,986 of JAVMKO010000001.1, read as the reverse complement.
CTTCTGAACATCACACCTAGAAGTAGAAGCAAAATGGGTCAGGATCTTTCAGTAGCATGGGACTGAAACATGAGCGCTCACTCGGCCATACTGACTGAACTAGTCTTTTGACACCAGCCATTAGTTATGATGCTGGATACAAGAAAAAGTGTCCTTGATGCCAGAAAACCCGTGTAAGGGAGAATTTAAAGTTACAGAACAAGCACAGAGGGGCTGTTATTTTTAAAACCTGGTCTCGGTTACATGGTAGTCAAAGGAGCTAGTCCAGAGGTTTGTTTGGGGTAACCGAAGGCAGAATCAAATTAATAGTGGTTGAATCAAGCATAATATTTAGTGTAAGCTGAAGGTGGCAATAAAATATCTCAATGTCCTAGCTCCTGAAGAGCTAGCGGCTGCTTTCATTGACAGTGGTAGAAATCCAGAATGCATTACTCTGAGTTTACACTGTAGTAAACGAGGGCTGTGTTATGCTCTACAAAGCACACAAGATCTTTATAGGGGAGAAGGCAGCATGCTGCATTTATTGAGAATACAACAGTTAGCATATGCTCTTCACACACACACACACACACACACACACACACACACACACACACACACACACACACACACACACACACACACACACACACACACACACACACACACACACACACACACAGCCAGCTGATGTTTATAGTTACCAGTCCAGAGTCTGGATCAATCTAGTGGCCAGCCAAATTGGTTGCAGAGGAGAGCCTTGCTCTGTTAGTCGTGAGCCAATGCTCCTGGAGTTGTGGCAATACAAACCCAAAGCCCCATGGCAAAGCACCCTGTTCTTATAGTCCTTCTCCATTGAAGTCTATGGATTTTGCTGTGTCAGTTTATGACCAGTTACTCCTCAGGGGGTGTAATCTTTTGATGGCCCAAAACACCTCTGGAAGGGTCATCCTGTCTGATTTCAATGTAATCAATTATCTTCTGTTTTAATGATGCCGGCCTTCACCTCAGGGTCATCAGTCTGCCCCTCCTCAACCATGGATGCACATTGATGGTTCTCTGGCATCTTTAAGTCTCTTCAGTCTCTTCATTCCTCCTCCCTTGGCCATCTGGCTTCAGCAATGGCCTTCACACCTTATCTTGTCCTGATGCATGTATTCCTCAGTCACACAAACAGTTCTTTGCAGAGACCTTCAAAAAGTAATAAATAGCAGTGTTTTATGTTGAACAAAAAAGGCCTTACTAAATGTTTCAACTATCTTTTCCTACACTGGGGCATAGGCCTCTAAAATTCCTCTAATCTAATTAACATAAACACAGATAAGATCCTGTCTGTTATTTGCAAGGCATGAATAAAAAGGAAATGGCCAATACTACTATCCAGTATCCTATTAATTTATTCTGTTACCTTAATTCTTACTATAAAACATACACTGTATATTGCCAAAACATAACCAATTATATAGCACAGTACCCCTGATACAACAACTGAATCTGACCCAAAGGCATTATTCCCACTGTTCTTCGAAGGAAGGCGAGTATCTTGTCTGTGCATATAAATCTACTTAGGGCATGGTTACACTTACAGGATTATAGCACTTTCGGTTATAGCTGTCCCCATATACAGCAATAGGTATAGCGCTCTAGCGTGTCCTGGCGTGGCCACATTTGGGGCACTTGCAGCGGCACAGGGAGTGGTGCATTATGGGCAGCTATCCCAGCATTCAGCTTTTCAAACGAGGGGGGCGAGGGGGAACGTGTTGTGTGTTTGCGGACGGAGAGAGCGAGGGGATTTTCTACAGGCTGAGAGTCTTGTCCGTGAGTGTCCTTTGAAATTCAGAGCCTGTTAGTTTTCTCGGTCACACAGGCTCACTCCGTAAACATTTGCAGTGCTTATCTGCCCAGTTAAGAGAGAAACTCTGAAAAGGTACTTCCGCATTCCTCCTGCCGAGTTCAAAACAAATGGAAGAGATGTCAATTGCCTTAAATGGCTCAGAGGCGTTGCCAGAGATCACTTATAGTGTAGTAATCTTAATGCCCATTCACACTTGCGACAATACAGAGCAGTGAATACGCAATAGCTGTTAATCCTCAAGGAAGGGAGGATTACCAGGAGCAGTATAACTGGGTTTATAGCACAATACGTGTCTTGCCAGTGTGGACGGGTAGGGAGTTATAGCACTCCTGGAGGCTTTATAGCGCCAAAAGTGCCAGTGTAACCAAGCCCTTAGAATGTTGGGCATCTTAACAAAGCACAATGCTAACAAATATCAACTCCTTCACTTCTACCAGATCAATTAAAAATTCTGTGTCCGTGTGGAACACGAAAGCCTTCTCCAATACAATATTTGCCAATTTAGCTGAAGCATACTAAATTGACAGAACTGGATCTATTTTAGGTACTTCTATGACAATCCCATTACTACTGCATCTGAGCACTCTATAGTCTTTAATTCACTTCTTCTCACAATACCTCCTGTCATGGGTATTATGAGAAGGGCAGGTGGCAAACTGAGGCACAATGCAAGCTTGTGATGAGAGCTCAAGGAAGCCTGTGGCAATGCAGGGAACTGAACCTAGGTCTCCAGAATCTCAGACTTGCACTAACCAGTGGCCCGTTCTCCTTGGTTGACATGTGTTTTGTCTCAACCACTTGATACATGAGGCTACCGCTGAAACAAATAAATTGCAAATGATAAAATGTTCTGCACTGAAATTCATCCACCCTGCTGCTTGCATGCTCACAGATAAAACCAAGAAGTTTTAATTAACATTTGACTGGGGTTAAAAACTCTTGGAGCAGGAGGGTGGTTTTCGTTTTTGATGTGAGTTCTGGGCTAGTTATAGGTTAAATTGAATGGCGTTGCTGCACTGCATGGTGGCGTGTTATTTTTCACGTGGATATTTCTAAATTATCTCAAGGGTGCTTAGCATGTCTGGAGAGGTGCCCTTTTTGGTGTGTTTTTAAATCTAAATAGATGTACTTGGACGGTTGCACTCCCTATTGTTTACAAATAACACAACGGCTAAAGAGAGACAAGGTGGAGGAGGTGATATCTCTTACTGGACCAGCTTCTGTCGGCGAGAGTTGGTCCAGTAAAAAGTATTTCCACCTTGTTGCTCTAATATCCTGAGACCGGCATGGCTACAACAACACCGCAGACAACAATGGCTGTAGCCTATTTGAAGTAATTTTTCTGTCTCATAACAGTTCTGCTCTGCTGTGTGGGATGCAAGCAGAGTGGGTGTTATGTGAACATCACTGGCGCGTTTATGTGTGTTTCTACATCGCCTAGCACAATGCCGCCCCAGTCATGCCTGGGACCTTTGGGTGCTGCCCTAATAGAAATGTCTTAACCATAACCGGTGCTGATTTTCCATCTCTGCGTATTCATACCCTCCACAACCAGAGCAATGGCTTATGAAGTGAATTGCCGGCCAGCCATTCTCCAGTCTCCACTCATTATCGCTTGCTGGAAAGCCATTCCCTTCTCACGGTGAGGTGCCAGGAAGGGAAGGAACGCCCGCACATTTGCTGTTCAGCTCTATGAGAGACAAATGGCGCCCCATAGTATTGGTGAATAGTTAAAGCTGGTTAGCTTTGCTATGGAGCTATGCGACTGCAGAAGATGGGTGTCTGAATGAGGCATGATGACCCCATGATACTCACGCTCCATGGGCAGAATTCTACCAAGTGAGAGGATGGAAGTGCTTCTGGCTCTTTTCAGCACCTGTAGAGAGTTTCCATATCACTAACAACTGATGCCTTTGGGCGCCTTTCTCCTCCCTATGGATGCCTGCTCAGAACCGCATGGCTGCTGTGACACTATGAGAGGAATGGTATTAATATGATTTAATCTGATGGCGTTTTAAAAGGGTGAGCTTTTCAACACGGTGAGCTGGCAGCAAGTTCTGAGAGAGCTATTCATCCGACAGGTCACTCTTAGAATGCTAATGAGGGAATGTTGCATTCTCTTCTGGGTACCACGTGACCAGAAAGCTATTGACAAACTGGAAGGAGATCAGAGGCGAGCAAGAAAAGTAATCAGGGGGATGGAAGGTTTGATTTAAGAGGAATGATTACAATTGCTGACTGTATGCGCTTGGATAAATGACAGCTAAGGAGGGACGTGAAAACAGTCTACAAGGATCTGAATAGGATTAGCACAGGAAGGGAAAGAAATTATTGAGACTATGTCCAGGGCCGCCGGGAGGGTGGGGGCAAGTGGGGCAATTTGCCCCAGGCCCTGGACCACACAGGGGCCCCCATGAGAATATAGTACCCATAGGCGCTTTTACGGACGGGGCGGGCACTCCGGGTTTTCGGCGGCACTTCGGCGGCGGATCCTTCACTCGCTCCAGCTCTTCGACGACATTTCGGTGGTGAGTCTTTCACTCACTCCGGGTCTTCGGTGGCACTTTGGTGGCGACTCTTTCACTTGCTCTGGGTCTTTGGCAGCATTTCGGTGACGGGTCTTTCACTTGCTCCGGGTCTTCGGCGGCACTTCGGCATTGGGTCCTTCAGTGCCGAAGACCCAGAGCGCTGCCAGGTGAGTAAAACTTAAAAAGGCACTAAATTGCTTTGCCCCAGGCCCCCTGTATCCTCTGGGCGGCCTTGACTATGTCTACCCTAGGAGCTCCAGGTACGATTCTGTGCCTGAGGGGACAGACTTGTGCCAGACCTCATTGAGCTAGCATGTTAAAAATAAGAGCGTGGCTGTGGTAGCATGGGCAGTGATGAGTGGTGTCTCGCATACAAACTTGTCTGGATCCCATGGGTACATACTCGGGGCGGCGATCCTGCGCCGCTGCTTGCCGCCGCTCATGTAACCATGGTTACACTGCTATTTATAGCACATGAGCTTGATGAGAGCTAGCATGAGTATGTCAGTGTGAGCTGGGAATCACACCCCTAGCTCCAAGTGTATCAGTAGCCATAGTGTGGCACATGTGACCATAACTGGGAAGACAGTGCTGAAATTAAGTTAGGGAAAATGTAGGCTGAACATGGCTGTATAATATAATGCCTAGAGAGATACAGTTCCTTCTCATCAGGGATTTTTATTCATTTCCCCCAAAGTTCAAGCTGATCAGATGAGTCCAGCTGCAAAGGTCTCCTCTTCATGGGTGATGGGGGAAACAATCACCAAAGTCTTTTGGCCACTGATGTTCCACAATGGCTTGTCTGGTGTCTATGAGCCTTCTTTTGTTGGGCAGGAAATGACACCTCTTGTGGAAAACCAGTATTTCACGCTTAGTAATGCGTCTCTCCTGACCAGGGGTGTGGGTTGCAGTTTCAGAGCAAACACTGTAATCTCCTAACGTGGGTCATGGACATGGGGAGATGAATGCATGCGGCATCCTACAAGCATTTTATAAAGTCTAAAAACTAAACACATTTTTATAAATGTTAACAATACTAACACAGAGACTGGTGCGCCAGACTGGTTTCCAGCTATGCATTCATCAGTGGGTCCCTCGGGCCTTGCCGTGAGCTGGCACCTGGGAGACCAGGTGTTTATACTCCCCCCTTAAGATCTGGTACCGGTGACTGTCAGAGACAGGATACTGGACTAGATGGATCATAGAGTCTGATCCAGTCTGGAAGGTCTTCTGTTCTTAATACCAGGAAAGATATCTAGAGAATTACTTGTATTTAGGTGTGGAATACATGGTGGCAGTCCCAGCTCTTGAAAATTTTACATTTAAATAGGACTAAACACTAATAATAGTAGAGAACAATCCTGTATTAGCTCCCAAGGCAGTGGGCTGGCTGAAGATTATTAGTCATGTTCCAGGAGCACCTAGAAGCCTCAGCCAAGATCAGGGCCCCTGGTGGGAGGCAGCGTTCAATCATAAAGTAAAAGAGTCTGCACCGCAACGAGTTTACAGTCTACGTAGAGAAAAATGATCAAAAGGAAGAGGGAAACCAGGGCGTGGAGAGGAAGTGACTCGCTTCAGTCACCCCACAGGTTTGGAGCAGAGCTAAGAATAGAACGCAGCTCTTTTGCCAACCACACTGCTGGGCCAGGCTGCGTGTGGCTGTGCTAACGGGTGAGCTAACAGGGCTTTTCTTGTGTCTTGTTCTGTGCAGTTGGGATGCCACAGGCAGCATTGTTTGTGATCAGTGGGTGGCACTCTTCCCCTGGAGTCAGTACAGACCCAACCCCCTTACTCCCAAACACTACAGAGTACAGACAATAATTTCACTTCCTCACTTGGCCTTGTATTGTGCCTGTTTGTTTATTTGGTGTGTCGTCCCCCCCCCCCCCCCCATCTTTTGTTTTCATCCCTGTCTTACAATCATGCCTTTACCGTCTTGCTTCAGACGCCTCTTCCGGCAGCCATGACCCCGAGGTGGCTGTGTTTCTATTTACCAGCACAATTTTAATCTGTATGAAGATTGAGACACATGACTAGTTAAGAGTTGAATGGAATAGGGAGATAGGGGATATACTGAGATGCAGCGGGGTGGGGGTGGAGGGCAACAGGGCTGTGCCAGGTGGGAAGCATGGGGCCAATCTGTGGTATGGGACACAGGGAAAGAGTATAGCTCCCCAGGGCCCATGGAAGAAATCAGGGCTCTGCAGGTAGCAAAGGGACGACATGTATTGACAGCGTGAGCTATCCATGTGACTAACCACCAGCCTGGGGACGTACTTCTTAAAAAAAAACCTGGGAAATTGCCACCCAAACTCTAACAATTGAGACTTCGTCCACTTCGGGAAAGGTGGCTGAGTTCTGAAGTGGGCCTGGCAAACTAGCTAAGCCTGATCTAAACTCTACCGCTTTGCCTAGCGTAGATGCAGGGTAGCACGTTTCGCTCAGTTTTAGCAAGATCAGGTTATAGGGTTTTGGTGTTTCCGTTTTTCCTTCCTTACGTTCTCCCATCCCAACTCCCCATTTTGCCACTAGAAAAGGGGAGGAAAAAAGAGAAAGGTGTTCATAAAAAGAAAAGGGGGAGGGGGGCCCTGGGAAACAAGTTGAAAACAATTACCATTTGTGACAGCTGTACATAGAACCCACAAACAGGCCTGAGTTCAAGGGCGTGTGAGGGTGGGGATCTGAGGGCAGAAGGGCGACTGCTGAGTGGAATGTAGAATGCTGCACATTTCTTTAGTTCTTGGGGTTTGTGTCAGTAAGATCCGTAGTCTAGCAACTTTACCTCTCAGTTTAGAGATTTCCATGCAGGGATTTATTACTCAGTGGAAACCAGCTGTCCTGTGATTCACGCGTATCGCTTCAGCCACAGCACATTTATTTAATAGCCCTCTGGCTACTGCTCAGTTTAGTGGTGACGTGCCCAGGGTCCTTAATTGCCATTTCCACTGCGGGGGCTGGAGGCTAGTGAAGCTTCTTGACAGCTGAATTCAGGGATGCGGATGTCCTTTTGCACTCTGCTAGGATTTATGCTCTGAATGCTGCAGTCAGGTTTTGCTGGGAAAAGCAGATATTGGAGGCAGAAAGCTGCAGAGCAGCAGCCTCCCCAGTGACAGGGCTGGCTCTGGCTTTTTTGCCGCCCCAAGCCAAAAAAGAAAGAAAAAGACTGGCTGGAATGCCGCCCCAAGCACGTGCTTCCTTGTCTGGTGCCTGGAGCCAGCCCTGCCCAGTGATGCTCACAAAAGACATGAGCGCACTGACTGCACAGTGGGCGCCATTGCCGGAAGCTTTGCATCCGCGGCTGTTATTCACAATTTACATTTCTGCAGTACCTCTCAGCCAGAAAGATCCCAAAGCTCTTTACAGTCTACATGAAAGGCTAATTTCACTCTCCAGTAAATGCAGCCAACTCTGGGACAGAGCACAGTTGCTGATTAGCAGTGCTTAGCAACCCAGGACCACAGTTTGGAACAGGCAGTGAAGAGAACATGCGGGATAATAACAATAATTAGCACTTACCATTTTCAGAGCACTATGCAAATATTAACTGGGTGAATTCTCACTGTGTATTATGGTAGCACCTGGAGACGCGAGCTGAGATCAGAGCCCCAGTGTGCTGTGAGCCGTCCATATGCTTAGTAAGACATAGGACATGGGTACACTTGTAGATGTAGAGAGCTTTGGAGAGCGCAGTAGGGAAAGCCCTGCAGTCTGTCCACACCGACAGCTGCAAGCACACTGGCGTGGCCACATTTGTGGCACTTGCAATGGTATTTGCAGCAGTGCATTATGGGCAGCTATCCCACAGAGCACCTCTTCCCATTCTGATGCTGTGGCTTGAGGGAAGGGAGTGTGGGGTGCGGGGCATTCTGGGTCTTGTCCTAACACCCCATGATGCATCGGTTCACATCCCAGCAATCCCGGGCTTCTGTCCACATTTGACGCCATCTCTTTCAACAGTTTCAGTGCAGCGCACTCTGTCTTCCCTTTCGGTCTGTGGGAATTTAGCCCGAAATGCTGAGGAACATGCTGACGAGTCTTGCCAGCCCATCATGTTGTCAGTCAAGTTACTCCTCAGGATCCAAACTGACAGTGAGGACTCCGACAATGATATCAACTCGAGTAATGCATATGACATGAGATTGCTTGTGTCATTCACGGACATGCTCACCACCGTCGAATGCCACTTGTGGGCTCGGGAAACAAGCACTGCGGGGTGGGATCACATCGTCCTGCAAGTGTGGGATGGTGAGCAGTGGCTGCAGAACTTTCAGATGAGAAAAGCCACGGTTATAGGACTGTGTGAGGAGCTCGCCCCCACCCTGAGGTGCAAGGAGACAAGATTGAGAGCTGCCCTGCCAGGGGAGAAGTGGGTGGCTATTGCAATCTGAAAGCTGGTAACTCCAGACAGCTACCGATCGCTCACTAACCAGTTTAGAGTGGAAAAGTCGACCATTGGAATCATGTTGATGCGAGTTGGCAGTCTATTTATAGCACCCTGCTCAGAAGAACTGTGACTCTGGGTAATGTGCATGACATTGTGGCTGGCTTTGCACAAATGGGTTTCCCTAACTGCAGAGGGATGATAGAAGGGATGCCTATTCCAATTCTGGCATCAGCCCACCTAGTATGCTCTGAGTATGTTAATCGGAAGGGGTATTTCTCTATGATTTTTCCAGGAGCTTGTGGATCACCGTGGGCATTTCATTGACCTTAACGCAGGCTGGCCCAGAAAGGTGAATGATGCATACATCTTTTGGAACACCGACCTGTTCAGGAAACTGCAAGCCGGGACTTTTTTCCCAGACCAGAAGATCACTGCAGGGGAAGTTGAAATGCCCTTGTGATCCTTGGAGACCCCGCTTACCCTTTAATGCCGTGGCTCATGAAACCCTACACAGGGAGCCTGGACAGCAGCAAGGAGCGGTTCAACAACAGGCTCAGCTGGTGCAGAATGACTGTGGAGTGTGCTTTTGGCCATTTAAAGGGCCGCTGGTGCTCTCTGTATGGGAAGCTGGTCCTGGCCAATTACAACATTCCCGCAGATATATCCCTGTGCTGTACCCTCCATAATATTTGTGAAAGGAAGAGTGGAAGATTCACTCAGGCATAGACCTCAGAAGTGCTCAATTGGTGCTCAATGATGCTTATCAGCTGATCTGTGCTTTGCTGCCGGAGCTCTGCCCTTTTGTGCCAGCGCTTCTCATTCTGACTGCAGATCCTCCTCTCACACGGATGGCTGATATCTCAAGGTTGCATCTGGAAAGGTAAAATGCAACACTTAATGGAGGCAGCATTGTTCACCCCAGACAGAGCAACGATTCCCCCATACTTAAGGGCAAGCACAGTCCACACAATAGCATGATTTGCCTGTCCCAAAGAAAGCACACATAACATGTAGGAGCCCCAAAATGGTGAGTAAGCACAGGGTCAAGGGGGGGGGGGGGACTGATTGTTTCACAGCCGTACTGTCCTCTGGGTTTCTGTGCCTTGGGGAGAGCCAACAGCTGCAGGGGGACTCTGTGCCCACATTTTCCACAGGAGTTGGTCCTGGAAGATATCCCACTGCTGAGAGTGACCTGGGAAGCAAGGGAGAGTCTTCTACTACAATGCAACTTCCACCCTGGCTCATATGCAGCTTGCCTGGGTGCAGCAATGGTCCCCCCACCCCTCACCGCCCAGTGGTGTGGACATGTTAGCCTGACTGGGACAAGGACCACAGTGGCTCTCCCAAGAAACCTGCGCAAGCGCATTGCCCAGTTCTAGATGAGACCTTCGAAGAGATCACTGAGGCCAATTACCATGATGTGAGAGAACACGTCAACGCCCTATTCCGCATCTATGCTTGCATGCAGCCCTAATCCTCCTTGCTCCAAGAGCCTGCACTGAATAACTTCCTTCCCAAAATGAAAGCCGCTTACTGGGTACCTCCTCTGGTGTTTGTCCTTCCCTAAGCACCGGCTGCAGCGACTGGCTTCCTTCCTCATGGCTCAAGAAGAGCTCCTGACTGCATGCATCTTGGGATTCCTGGGTGTCTTCCTCCTCCTCAGCACCCTCACTCCTGCTTTCCTCCTTCTGCTGCCTTGCTGAACTGATCTTGGACGTGTCCTTGGTGGTCCTTGGAGTGGAGGTGGGGTCGCCTCCAACAATCGTATGCAGCTCTTTGTAGAATCTGCAGGTTGCAGGGGCAACACTGGAGCGGCTGTTTGCCGCAGCTCCTTCACTTTAACCCTGCACTGCGTCCCAGTCATGGCCCCTTTCCATCATGTCCCTTGATATCTGCTCGTAGGTATTGTAATTCATTCGGCTGGAGCGCAGCTGGGACTGGACAGCTTCCTCCCCCCAAACACTGATGAGGTTCAGCCCTTCGCCATTACTCCATACCAGGGATCGCCTGGCATGTGGAGGCATAGTCACCTGGAAAGATGTGCTGAGAGCACTCCACACTTGGCTGAACAAAGAAGAAGGGGATTTTCAAAATTCCCAGAAAATATATAGGGCAGATCTGATGATTGGTCACCTGAGGCCAGGGCAGTAGAGTTCAAAGTGATGACCAGAGTGGCTAGAACAGGCATCGTGGGACACTTCTGGAGGCCAATCAGAACACATTAGACCAGGACGTCCACACTGGTGCTGCAGCACTCCAGCGGGGGCGCATCAAACGTTATTCCACTCACTGAGGTGGATTACCAGGAGCGCTCTAGCCACAGAGTCAGAGCACTCTTCCAGCCTTGTGGACTCCGTCATGAGTTAGGTCATGCAGGGCTGCTTTAATGCACTCTAACTCACAAGTGTAGCCATGTCCATAGTCCCTGCCCCGAAGAGTTTACAACCTAAAGCGACAAGGCAGATCCAGGCTGGGACAGTGTTATTAGTTCTGTTTTACAGATGAGGAACAGAGAGATGAATTGATTTACCCAACTTCCCACAGGAAGTTTGTAGTGGAGTCAAAAACTGAACCCACATCATCTGAGTCTCAATCCAGTGCCCTGACCACAAGACTCCCTTTCTCTGCTTAAATCATAATAACCCTCCCAACAGTCTTAGGACGTAGACAAACTATCACGTCCCATTTTACAGAAGGAAAAACTGAGGCAGGTTGGTTAATTACTACAATCTGTACTGCGGTATCACCTAGGAACTCCAGTTAAGGATCAATGCCCCATTGTGCTAAGCATTGTACAGAGCCTCCCAGAGTAGCTCTCCCTGATCCTTGATTGAAGGTTTTAAATAACTTGCCCAAGGCCACACAGCAAATTAGCTGTGGGTCTGGGATTAGAATTCAGGCCTTCCCACCTCTTTGCCCCTAGCACACTCCACTGGATCACAGCCTAAAGAAACTTCAGGCTGATTCTTGGTGTGCAGATCGTAATTACTTACATTGGAATTTACGCAGTAGCTGGTGTAAATACCCGTTTCCTTACTGAATGTTCTTAAAGGACGTGATCTTGTTCTGTTCACCTATTTCCTTCTTTCTCCTGGTGAAAGTAACCCTGTAAGTGACTCCTACTACCTCAGAGGCCCATGTCTCCTCTATTTCAGCCTTCCCAGCAGTGCCACCTCTGATCTCAGCAGCTGGAGTGTACGCAGCACTTCAGCATTAGTAACTGCAGAGGTCATGCATGCGCTTGCTGGAAACTGCTGACTGAGTCACTAAAATATGTCTGGGGTTCCTCTGTTGAAAACATTAATGTGGAGATTCACCGTAAAGTGCAAAAAATAAAAAAATAAAAAGCCAAGCTGGGGAAATAACAGTGGCTTCCAGTGTGGCAAAGACCAGCAACCGATCCAGGAAGACTGATTGACGAGGCAAGAAGAAATCTGCATGGATCAGTTAAATGATGACAACTAGGATGGGACAAGGAGGGTGAGGCGTTATTCAGAATGGCACAAGAGGCATGGCTAGGAGCAATGGGATGAAAGTGAACCAAGAAAAATGAAGGCGGAATGGAATGGGAACATTCCTGACCAGGAGATCTGTCTAGTTACATTAAACTGTGTATCTCCTCCACACCCAACAGTGCAGTGACTGAGCCGTGTAATTGGCTCCAAAAGGAAGCAGAAGACATCCCATCACTTTGGATCGTTTAGAATTGGCTAGGGCAAAACCTCTAGGGCTACCTTGGATTGCATCACCGTGTGGGGGTGGAGAGAGGTTAGATCTGCTGCTCACGGGTTACCCAGACCTAGACCCAGATGGTCAAGAGTGTGTGGGGACACTTTGCACTCACTACTCTGCCCTGGAGCAGCTGAGTGGTGGGTAGGCACGGAGACAGCAGAGCCCTGGCTCTATCCCACAATGGGCCAGTCAGTGCAGCTGAGCCAGGAGTGTCTCCTTTGCTGCTGGCATAGGCTAGCACAAATAATGACCCCCTCAGTGCAGGGAGGGATTGTACCTCTGAGGCTACGTCTACACTGCATGCTTCTTTCTGCAGTGGGTGGGGTGTGTGTAGCTACAGGCAGCAGTGAAAAGCAAGCTGCAGTGTTCCCCTCCTGTCTCTCCCCTGCCAGTGCCTCCCCTGATGCCAGAGCCTTCCCCCTACCAGAGTATTTCCCTGCAGTGGGGAAGGCTCCAGCCATGGGGAGCTGCCAGAGTCTTTACCTGCTGCTGGAGTCTTTTCCTGCAGCAAGGAAAGGCTCCCGCGAGAGGGAGGCAGCGGGACACTACAAGAGGGAGGCAGGGCTTGGGTGAGTAGAGAGTCATGTACGGTACGCACATAACTGCACTCTTCAGGCGTGTCTGTGGTCTACTCAACATGTCTCACCATTTTATTCTGCTACTTAACCCCCTGTTAGGGTGGCCAGCGATGAAAGTACTCTACACACCACTGAAAGAAACATGCTGCATAGAGGCAGCCTTTGGGACACAAATCCTTCCCTGTTCAGCTACATGCTACCCCGTCACACAGGGCTTGTGGCAAAGCCATAATTTAGCCCATAGGAATGTAGAGGGGTCAAAAGTGGAAGTTATCTCCAACCAGCAGAATCTAGGGTGTCTGACACCGTGAGGAGTTCATGTCAGAAGGGCAGGGCTGAATTGGGCTTTTGTTACCCTGCCACTCACTGTGTCCTCATTCTACTCTCCAATTTCCCTGTCATAGCGATATCCACAGCCAGGACTTCCTGCACCCTCTCTTGTTACCAGTCCCAAACAAAAGGAAAGAGCCCCAGTTTTCTTGCAAGAGTTTGGCCAACATTTCTTACCAGAATGTAACCACAATGGTCATTTCTGATTGGCCAGGTGAACCAGCTGACAACCAGAAAAAAATAGAATGGCCCCGCTTGTGATCTAAGTCACAGGAGTGTAAATCAGCAGAAATGTCACAGAAGTCAGTGGAGTTGCATCAAAGTAAAATTAGTGTGAGAGAAGAATCAGCCCCCCCCCCACAATTTAACAATATTTTTGTTATTAAAGTGAAGCATTCCAGAGATCGTACAACATATTTAAAAATACATCAAATACCATAAAACAGGAGGGTCAAATTCTACTCTCCGATGCACCTGTGTGACCCCCATTTGATGTAGAACAAACAGTATAAACCATAAGGTTATCATTACTGATTTAGATTTTGCTGCTGTTTGCCAATGGCCCTGAACCAACACCTGTGTGTTGCTTAGTACAAAGTCAAGTATAGCCTCTTCTCGTCTACTCTATACTATTCAAAGAAAGCTTGGTAACTCTTTTGAGAAACACTAGCAAAATGCCCCAGGAAAAGCGGATCTTAGACCAATTCCACCGAGGCTGAAAGCAGACAGCCCAAGACTACCCAGCTATGCTGAGATTTCAAAATCAAAGAGGTTTGCATAAGCATTCAGGCTTTGGATGCTTCTCTGAACCAAACCTGAACTTCCTGATGATTGCTCATTGCTACAGATTATACTGTACCTTTAATAGATGTCATCTGATCACTGTTAAAAGGAACATTGTTGAAGCTCAGTTGTAAATCTAAACTCTGCTCTGTTATACCCGCGGAGTCATGGGGGCAATTGGTGGAAGAAATGGAAAAAGGACTCTGTATAAATGGAATGATGAAGCCCCAGATCTATTCTCTATCAAAGAGCCACCCTGCTGTTTGAGTCAGAAGCGGAGTTTATTTTATTGTTTCTGAACAGCAGCATAGAGGTTTGACCCCACCCAGGGCTCTTCTGCCTCTTAAGTTGCCACCAGCAGCACAAATTCTGCCACTGGAACTTGGTTGACAATTCCGCTGATGACAAACAAACCAGAACAGAATTCAGCTCCCTCTCCCGCAGCTGTATCATGCGGATCCTTGGGTCTGACGCTGATAATATCACGTTAGTGCTCTGCTCTCTGCACTGGCTCCCCTTTGAGCACAGTGAAATCCAAGGTCTCTTCCCTCGTTGCCATGTCTTTACTCTTTACAGACCAGTAAGAATATGTGATAACCAAATGGATGCAGCTGGGTTCCAAATGACCTGGTGTACTATGTACAACACACAAGGCTTAGCTCCATTGCGGCTCCATTAGGTTCTCACAGCTTCAGCAACAGAATATGGGGCTAGAGGGCTCCCAAACTATTTAAAGGGCTACTACCCACTTTCTATACATTACATTACTATTAAAAACCCATCAGGGGTCTGACCTTAGATAGCTGTGAGATCACCATGCCCTTCTTAACAATGAGACCCCCCCACTTCACCCCCCTATCAGTGCCATTCCATGGTAACAATGAAGCAGTGGACCAAAAGGGGGAGCCCTGTGAGCGCAGAAGAAGACACTTTCATTTGAAGAGTCTTCGGGGCTTTCAGAACTAAATGCCAAGTTCATTTCTTCCACTTAGCTTCCCCTCCATAATTTTTTCCCCAGTTAAAGGGGGGATAAAACCCCTCACGCCCTCTCATCAGAACAAGAATTTCTCCCAACTGCAGGCAAAGAGAGACACTTACTTCTGTTGGTTATAAAAGCTCATGAGGTGCTCAGCTGCTCGTGGTGATGAGGGCAGTATACAAAGATAGATAATGAGCCCTTGTTTGGTCAGTACTGTGTACCAGTGTGACATGAAGAGGCACAGGGACTCGGGGCGGGAGGCTGATGATGTCTGACAGTGGGAAGGCAAAACTGACACACAAAACTGTGATCGGAGGCAGTTTACAGCATTGGGTAAAGCTCAAGCGGTACCAGAGTCAACGCAGGGCAGGCAACGCTCTGAGGAGCCTCTGATCTAGGCAACAGATATGTTGAGCGAGGAGCTATTTCTACATGGTCAGGTTTCTGAGAGAGCTACATGCAGGCTGGACTATTTGAAGGAGGTTAAGGGTATGTCTACACACTGCACAGAAAACCCTGGGGCGGCAAGTCTCAGAGCCTGGGTCAATTGACTCAAGTGTAGGCAAAGGATAAGGAAAAGACAGGCTCTTGGGTATCTGTCGAGGGCAGGTACAACCCACCCAGGCTAGCTTACACACTGTGTCTGGAGTTGGATCACCCTTAGTCATTACTGCCCACTTCTGATCTGGAGGCATGATGCCATGTTTGGCATCTCTCTCCTATTTCCCAGGGTCAGGCACTGTCTTTTTCTAATCACTTTTTGGTGAGCATTCTCCTTTTAATATTCCTGATAATTGGAGGGAATTCCTCCTATTAGGGACAGTGGAGTAGAAAGTGTCTCGTTCTCTACATTGACTTCACGATCTCTCCTCTGTGCTCTGTACTTGCCAGTTTCCACCTCAACATCTACAGACACTTATAATCTGTGGGTTGTTCTGCAAAAGATATTAATAGTCTGAAGGCAGGTCAAATTTTTGTGCCTACACTATTTACCAAATCCCCCCAAGGCTATGAGTACACTTGAACCTAGGACCGTGATTCTCAGCTCACGTGAACCTTCTTGCATTAGTTATCATCAAAGCTAACATGCTAAAAATAGTAGTGTATTCACAGTATTACAGGCAGTAGTGAAATAAGCTAGTCATCCTGAGTACATGTCCAAGGAGTCCAGCTCTAAGTGTAGACCTAGCTTAAATGCACTCTCATTTGCTTCTCTCTCTTCTCTCTTCTCTCTTCTCTCTCTCTCTCTCTCTCTCTCTCTCTCTCTCTCTCTCTCTCTCTCTCTCTCTCTCTCTCTCTCTCTCTCTCTCTCTCAATCTGTGTGGTTAATCTCCACAGTACTCAGGAAAGTGAAAGACGTTTTAACAGCTAAAGATGAACAGATTTGGAATTCCACCAAACCAGGACACTTTTCTTCAGATTGTCATGATTGGGGCAAGACTCCTGGTGGCAGGAGGGAGGGATTGGGAATTATGGGGGAGTCAGGTGGTGGGTCTGTCCCTGAGGCATGGGAAATAAGGGGAACGTGTCACAAGGTGAATGGAGGGGGTGGTTTTGAGGCGATGTGTCATAGAGGAGTGTGAGGGGAAGGTGACTACGGTGGCTGTGTGGGTGTAAGAAGTTGTTTTAAGGTGACTGGGTAGCTTGGGGAGGGGAAGCGTGTAGCTGGAGGTGAGAGAATGTCATGGAGGGGGAAAGGATGCTGTGATGGGGTGGGAGATGAATGTATGGGGGAACAGGTCTTTGGAGGTGTGAGAATAATGTGACTGAGGAATGGTTAGGTGGGAGTGGGGTGAGGTGGAAAGGATGTGGCCAAAATATAACAACTAGTTCAGTGTTGTTAAATTAAGTGGCGAGACCCTAATAATAACGATAAGCCATGCTAGCATGGGCATGAGGCAGTTACTTGGGCACTTCATAGGTGGCTACAGGCATTTAACCTCACCTAGCTGGTCGTTGTCTGCCAGGAAATGCCTCGCCTCATTGACCATTATTGCTTAAATATCTTACAGCCTGTGAAGATGGCACCATGTAGAGATGCCCAAGGACTGGCGTGAAGCTGAAGAATCTGTGACCCAGCAATGGTGGTGCTCCTCAGCCTGAGCTGCAAGCTACCTGCCATGGCATTGCAGGCTGGGCATCTCCAAAAATGCTGACTCGGAGCTAAACTCACGCTTGCTCACAGCACCGGGTAAAGATCGTGTATTCCTGACTCAGGAGAAGAGCTCTTTGCCAGCTCAAATGCTTGTCTTTCTCACCAACAGAAGTTGGTCCAATACAAGATATGAACTCACCCACCTTGTCTCTCAGAGTGGGATAGGCAGGCCTGCCTTGACGAAGCATGACTTGCGTTATCTCAGCCAACACGGGGAACTGAATGGGGGACCTCCTGAGCTAAAAATGAGCCTCTGCAGCTTGAACTAAACATTGCCTGTGTGGGCTACACAGGGGGAGAGATAACACACGTCTGTGGATCACTGGTCTGAGCCAATATAGTGATTATCTGTGTTCCTGCACACATATAATAATAACATTAAACAGAGCTGACCTGCCATGTTAATGACTTTGCCAGCTATGAGAAGGACAATAGCCTATTAGGGTAAGTGGTATAGGAAGGATCCTAAAGCAAAAGGAGGACTGTAGGCAGGTAGTGGTGCTCTTCTGCTATATCTGCATGGACTGTTCAGGGTGGGCTCTTTTAAACCTACAAAACCAGAGCACTCAAAGGTTTTCCTCTGAAACACAGGCTTACCTCACCCCTTCACATGCACACTAGACGCAACATAGTCTTCTATAAGATGATCAAACGAGACTGCTCTGTCCTACTTAGCAGTTACCTTTCTTACCAAATTCTCTTCTGCGTTCCAACCCAAACACTGTCCCTTGGAGCCATAGGGCAGAGTTCAGCCCCTTGGCAACCACATGCTTTTCCTTTTAATTTATAGGCGGGTGAAGGGTGCCCTCTTGGCAGTCATGGACAGCAGCAGCCAGTGTGTCTTAGCCTTGTACTGCAGGGACCTCTTCTGAGGAGGGCATATTAGTTCAGTCAAGGGTCAGAGCCTTGTCTGCTGCAGCATAAAGGTGCGTTGCAATGTGGTCTCTAGGAATGGGACTGACACCAGCCCAGCTCATGTAGGCTCCTCAACAGCTGTCAGAGGGTGATACATTTTCAGTCACTGATCTGAGGTCTGATGCTCCCGACTGGTGCCGAGCACCTCAACTCAGGTTGATTTCAAACTGGAATTACCGGTGCTCCAACATCTCTGAAAATCAGGCCCCAGGCATTTCTGGGTGGGCACCCACAAATGGATGCACCCATAATTAGTGACCCCTTTCCCAAGTTTTGCCAGAATGGTGTCACCAGATGCTAACATGGATTTACCTTGATGTCATACAGAACATCCAGGGCCAGATTTTCAGCTGCTCCCACTGAGGACAAGGAGGGTTGCTGGGTGCTGAGCATTTTTGTAAACCTGACCACTTCATGTAGGTGGCCGAAACGGAGCTTGTTATAGTTTGTTTCTAAGAAGAAACATTCACAGGAGTCCCCAGTATGTCTAATTGTTTTCTCAGAAAACAGGAAGTTGCTTGTGTGTGTGTGTGTGTGTGTGTCCTACATCCATCCATCATTTGCAGCTTGCATACATTTTATAAAGGGTGTGGCAGGGTGGGCCTGACCCAGCCTGCCGCCCCTTTAAGAGGGAGAAAAGCCTTCTGCAAACCTCCCTGCAGAGAAGCCTAATCGGCCACCTGGGCTGCAGGGCAATCAGCCTGGATGGGTTGCACCTGGCAGCCTCCTCAGGGGGATATAAGCCTACCAGACAGGAAGCCCAGGGTGGTGGTGGTATGGTAGTGTGGAGTGAGAGAAAGAGCTGTAAGCTGTAGAGCTGTGTTTAGAGCTGAAGAGCTGAACTATATAGAGCTGTGTAGAGCTGTAAGCTGTAGAGCTGTGTTAGAGCTGTAAAATGAAGAGCTGAACTATAAAGCTGTGTATATTGGTGGTGGGGCCTTGCACTGTGAAATAAAGAGCACTGTTGGAGCCAAAGAAGAGTTTCCTGCCTGTGATTGAAGAGGGGTGAGAAGGCGATCTGTCACAAGGGACAATACTGAGGGTGTCCTTTGTGTAGGTTAGAGCCTGATTCAGCTGAGAAACCAATCCAAGGGATTTGTTTACTAGTTCCTCATTTGTCATAAATTGGCATTGAAGCTAAGGATTATTCCAGCTAAGGATACGGCCCTATCGTTAGGAAGCCTTTTTCTTTTTTGTGTCTTTCCTTTAAAGGGGAACACTTCTTGGATTAAGGAAGAAAAAATAGAAAAGTTTTATCCAAAGGGGCAAAGTTTAGGGTCCCCACAGCCTCACCTAACTAGTCTAAATCATTATGAATTAATATTACCTGTGGTTTATACACGGCTTGGCTTTGGAAGGACTCCAGAAAACCTGTAGACTGCAATTGAACTGCATTTGTTAGTAAATGTTTAGTGAAGGTGTTTCACTTCCCTTTTCCTTTATTTTGAAATGTTCCTGTAAAATATGTACTGTAGGAATCTCATAAAAGAGCAAGCTGTTATAAGGCTCTTGTTCAAAATCTTGCAAAAAGCTTTAGAAGGGGAATTAGGTTAGACTCGTATGGCATAGGGCTATTCTCACTCAGCACCCCAAAGGTTCAGGGTGAAAAGCCAACATGTGTAAGGCTAGACTGTTGCCTTTCTGAGCCCAGGCAGGGGAATGAGGGAGGGTTATAGATTCATCAATTCTCAGGCCAGAAGGGACCACTGTGCTCATCTAGTCTGACCTCCTGGACAACACAGACTATAGGACTTCCCCAAAATAATTCCTGTTCAAACCTCCTTGTGACCCTGCATGGACTATCTGGATACTGGATCTGGGCATGCAGGTGTAAGTGAGGCTATGCTGCCTCTCACCGTCATTAGAGCAGGTAGACAGAGAACCAGCAGAGATGAGATAAAGCATTGACACCCTTCTCCTACTTCCTGACCAGCACAGCTGAGCTAGTGCTGGGAATGTTGCAACATGCTGCTAGAACAGGCTAGCAGAAAACTCCCCCTCTGAAGCAAGGAGGAAACAGGAGACGGTTTGTGACTCAGTCAGGGTGTCTCTGAGACATAAGGACTCCCAGGACTGCTACAGGGATGGATCTTCACCCCTGGTTCAAGGCTGTTCAAAAACCTTTATTTGATTTCAGCGGAGTTCTGTGTGGTTGGGTTGCTTTGTTTAGTTTTTTAAAGAAAAGATGATTTAATGTGTTTTGAAACATTTTAACTATACTGATTTGCAGAATCTGTAACCTGCATCTGCAGCAAAGTGATGGTCACAGCAGCCTGGGTGACGGCTCTGCAGGTGAGCGCCGCAACTGGAGCTCAGATTTAGGGAGGTCTGATGCTGAATGGGCTGTAGGAGTAACTTCTCGTATCCTACTGATGCTTGTGGAAGGCTCCTTGAGTTCCAATTTGTAACCCAACACCAGCCAAAATTGATCACTTGGGCAGCACAGCTCTGTCTGCTGGATAGCTAGGCAGAGTAGGTCTGTTCATGTAAATATAGTCTGGTCCTGAAGCCTTTCGATCCGCCACTGGCTCATCACTAGCTGTCAGGGAGAGCTCATTCAGACCCTGCTTACCAATCATAATTTGAAGTTATTAGGTGGGCCAATATAGCCGAAACAAATGTGCCGACATTGTCACAAATAATAGCTGTATGAGGAAGCTAGTCTTTGTTCACAGTTTCCAAACTATGCTTTCCAAATTATGCTTTCTCAGGTACAAGTATTTTCTCAAATGCTGTATACACTTTTAAAGTGTGTATTAAGGTTTCAATTGCAATTCATATGTCTAACCAATGACTAAATTGGCAACACTGCAATGTAACTGGAGGGGGTGTTGGGGAAATTAAGGGGAGAGGGGTGCAGGAAAATCCCTGGACATGTGACTGCAGCATTTGTAGACGTACCCAAGCTAGCTGGAATAACAGTAGCAGTGAACCTGCAGCAGCATGTGCTGTACAACCTGCCAGGCACCCGGGTGTTTTTGAGATACTAGATCAAAACTCGCTTAGGCAGATCTACATGTGCTGCAGTCACACCTCTGACTCCAGTGTAGATGAGGGATCAAAGCCAAATAACGTATATTGGTTAATCAATCACATTTTGTGTCAAATCCCCAGGGTTCTAGGCCTGTAACAGGTTGATCATTAATCGACACCTTTCGAGATGTTAGTGTAGCTGTAGCAAGGTGCTGGCCAGGAGCTACTGAGCCAGCCCCTGCTCCCCCTTTAAGCTGCAGGAAAAGCCTTTGCTGGCAGCTTCCCTAGGGTGGGGAAGGTAATTGCCTAGTAGAGTGGGGCCCTGGGCTAATTAGGGCCGAATGAGCCCCACCTGGCAGCCTCCCAGACAGGATAAAGCCTGGAAGGGAGGAAGTAGAGCTGAGGAAGGTAGCTGTGGCTAGTTGCCCGCTAGAGCTAACTGTTCCCCCAGGCCAGCCAAGTAGAGGGCGAGGCCTAAGCTAGAAACTGTGTATAGATCTCTAAATAGGTGGTGGGCTTGCACTGTGTGAGGAGAATAAAGGACACTGGTTAAGCCAAACAGAGTCTCCTGCCTGAGTTCTGAAGAGGGCAGCGAGGGGGATTTTTCTTCCCCCACTCTAAACTCTAGGGTAAAAATGTGGGGGTCTCTTATATGCAAGACCAATTAATTTCAAGCTACTTTCCCAGCCTAGGTTAAATCTTTTTTCCCAAAACCCAAACTTCTCCAGTTGGGACTTGGGATCCGCTGCCACCATTAACATGATTTTTCCAAAACAATGGAGTGGGGCACATTAAAACCCCCTATAGTAACACCCCCTCGCCACCTGAGAGAGATAAAGAACACAGCCTCCAATTCACCCCCTCCCCCTTGCTACCTGGGAGAGATGGAGAACACAGATTCTCACTAGCCGTGACCTATACCGATCCCAAAGCTAGGATCCCTTCACTAGAATTAACAGACAATTCTTATAACAAAAAAAAGTTTAATAAAGAAAAGAGAGAAGCATACAACTTACACAGACTTCAGATATACTTAGTTCCTAACCTTAACCCGCCTTAACCCCTCCCTGAGGATTTCTCTCCCTGATGAGGTTAAGGACACCATAGATTGATTACAAGCTTATACAATTAACAATTTCATTTACTGTCAAGCTGACTTAGAAACTTATTCAAAGATGAATAGGAAGGTGATTCAATTCTCCCAGAGCCGGGAGAGAAGAGAAGCAGCCAGGCGGAGAGCCCAGGAAAAAGTGAAACTAAAAACTCCCCCTTTGTCTATAGGAATTTGCATCCCCAAGACGTCATAGCCTCTTCTGCTTCAGGTTAACCCCTTACAGGCAAAATATTAATTCTAAGGCACTTCATACTTATGAGAACTCTTTTGCTGGAAGTCTCAGGAGAAAGGCCAAGAAGTGAATGGGCCTGGAGCATGAATTCCTCTCCCTGAGGCATTGCCTATTCTAAGAAAAACGGAACGTATTGTTTTCCACCTGCACGGTTGCACTTGCGATAGCAATGGCAGAGGCTATATATAGAGGAGGCAGGAACAGGCATTCTTGCCTCCTATTCTGAGACGTGGTGGTAAAAATGCCTATTCCCTGTCTACTGTACACACTCCACCGCTGCTCCCAACCCTAGAGCTGCAATGGCGGAGAATTATGGGTCCACATTTTGCTAATCGAGACACAGCCTGTAGGGGTTCCCCCCCCCTTAGCTGTGGGGTAAATTTTACTTGCTGGAAGAGGGGCAGCATTGAGGAAGCTTTCATTGCTGCCCTTGGCACTGTATCCATTCTATACAAGAGCAGAAGGCCTCAGTCTCTCAGGGCACATATACAGAGCCTAATAAAAGCAGCCAAATGTTTGCCTCTTATCAGAAACCAAAAGCAAAATGACACCCAAGCTCAGGCAGGTTATTGAGAGAAGGGCCTTGCATGGTGCCCTGAAGAACTAGGTTTTTCTGGACCATTGAGGGAGGCAAATTCCAGAGTTAAGGGCCCTCCACTAAGTGTATGCCCTGCCACCAGCTCCTAGATTCTGAAATCTTAGAGCTGTTAGCTCAAGCTCCTCTAAGGAGCTCAACTGCTGTGATGGCACATGGGGAGAGAAGTGGTTTGACAGATAGCTATGACCTACCAGGACATCTGGAAAATGGTTTTGACTAGATCTGCTGAGAAAGAAATAATAAAGCCAGACATGGGAAGCATGTTACTAGCTTTATAGCCTGCGGTGGCTTATTTTGTCCTCTCCAAAAGGGCTCATATTTTGACTAGGAGATTAGAAAGGCTAAATCTTGCAAGACTTTATGTGAGAAGAAACAACGAGGAGTCCTAGAGACTAACAAATTTATTTGAGCATAAGCTTTCATGGGCTAGAACCCACTTCATCAGACGCATTGAGTGGAAAATACAGGAGCAGGTATAAATACATGAAAGGATGGGTGTTGCCTTAACAAGTGTGAGGTCAGTCTAATGAGACAATTCAATTAACAGTCAGATACCAAGGGAAGAAAAATAACTTTTGAAGTAGTAATGAGAGTGGCCCATTTCAGACAGTTGACAAGAAGTTGTGAGTAACAGTAGGGGGAAGTTAGGTTTAGGTTTTGTAATGATCCAGCCACTCCCAGTCTTTATTCAAGTCTAATGTGATGGTGTCCAGTTTGGAAATTAATTCCAGTTCTGCAGTTTCACGTTGGAGTCTGTTTTTGAAGGTTTTTTTTGTCAAAGAATTGCCACTTTTAGGTCTTTTATTGAGTGACTTGGGAGATTGAAGTGTTCTCCTATTGGTTTTTAAATATTAGGATTCCTGATGTCAGATTTGTGTCCATTTATTCATTTGTGTAGAGCAGGGGTCTCAAACTCAAATGACCACGAGGGCCGCATGAGGACTAGTTCATTGGCCCAAGGGCTGCATCACTGGCACGCCCCCCTCGCTGCCCCCAGCTCCGCCCTGATCCCACCCCTTCCATGAGGTCCCACCCCTGCCCCGCCTCCTCCCCTGAGCGCGCAGCTCCCCACTCCTCCCCCTGATAAATAAGGCATTGAATTTTATCTTTTACCTCTGTGAAAAAATATAAATTCTTCCATTTGTCTTGGAAAACTCTCTTTTCTTCCATGAATGTTCTTTTTTTTTGATGAAGTCATTTCCGAGCAGTTTTAATAAAATATATTCACTTAATAATGCACCTCACTCAAAGCGCCAAACAGGAACTTAGATTTACTTCTATTAAAGCACCTTCCTGGACTGGGCTACACTCTCACTCCACTCTTGCTCCACCTCTTCCAATCCCTTCCCTGTCCCCTTCAAACCCTTTCCACAAAGTTCCCACCCCAACTCTGCCCCCTATCCTCCCCTAGTTCAACCCCTTCATCAAACTTCTCACCCCAACTCCGCCCCATCCCCGCCCCTAATCCAACCCCTTCCCCAAATTCCCGCCCCTTTCTCACCCTCCTCCCCTGTTCACAAGGCTCCCCACTCCTGGCCCCTCGCTCCCAGAAACCGCTAAACCAACAGAGAACTACCTGGCGATAAGCGGAGCAGAGGGGAGTGGTGCGTGGGTTAGAAGCACGTGGAGGAGCAGGGGGGCTGTGGGGAGCTTAGTGGGGGGGCCATGAGGGAGCTTGGGGGGTGGGAGCATCGCGGGCCACAGGGAGGGGCTTGGCGGGCCGCATGTTTGAGACCCCTGGTGTGGAGACTGTCTGGTGTAGAGACTGTCTGGTTTGGCCAATGTACATGGCAGAGGAGCATTGCTGGCACATGATGGCGTATATCACATTGGGAGATGTACAGGTGAATGAGCCCTGGGCTCTGTCTGAGAGGAAGGAGCAGAGCCAGCTTGGTGATTTGTATTCTAGTCATTAGAACTTTGTGATTGATAATGCCTGGTCTGCATTCAGAGATGCTTGTCTTCCGTCCAGCGCCAGGGTGAGATTTTCACCAGTGGTGGTTTCCATGCCATTTCTCAGTCTGAAACCCAGTTGTTGAGGTTATTTGACCCCTCCTCCAATGAATGACTTGGAAGCTTAGCATAGATTTCTCAGCTTTATACACACATTTTACATACAAAACTACGTCGTTTGTTTCAGTCAGAAGAGGGTCTGCAAAGCGCAAGGTTTTCTTGCTCGCGTTATTGTCAACATTGTGAGAAAAATGCAGCTTTTTCGAGCCAGCCAACCAACAGCAAAATATTTATCCAGATGAAAAAGTAGAGGATAGCATTTCAGATCATTTGCAGGTAGCAATGATTTATTCATTTCCACGTGAAATTTGATCTCCCCTACCATAAGATTCATAGCCAGCCGCTCTGTGATTTATGGACTCAAGTGTTCTTCCGTTCCATAAGCCATTCTCCTGACAAAGAGCCAAGAAAGGATATGTTAGAGGGGCCTGGGTGGCTGAGGGCCTTGGGAATGGGAAACAAGGCCTTTCACTTCTAGGTGGTTGCAAGGCATCTCACCCAGACCAATCAGGAGTGAAAGTCAGCTGATTGTTTTATAGCCTATGTGAAATGAATTTGTGACTGTTGATCAGTTCTTAATGGAAAGGTGTGTAAAGTAAAGGAGGAAGGATGTGGTAAAGCAAAGTGGTTAGAGTGCTAACCTGTGACTTGGGAAAACCTGCCTCAGTTTCCTGCTCCACTGCAGACTTCATGCGAAATCTTGGGCACGTTATTTAGTGTCTCTGTTTGCCATCTCCAGACCAGAAATGAGAGCACTTCCCTTCCTCCCAGGGTGCTGGGATGATAAATACACTAAAGATTGTGAAGGGTTCAGACACTAAGGTAATGGGGTCATAGAGAATCAGAACTAGCAATGATGGCACAGTTAGTGACAGTTGCAGCCAAGAGGCCACGGATTGAAAAAGCCATAGAGACTAAACTAACCTCCCCCCCAAGAAACAGTCCCTCCACGTCATGGTTCACTGGTGGGAGGCCTCACACTGCGGTACCTCGTGTTGTACCTGTGCCGTGGATTGGTGGAGGATTTCAGTTTCCTTGCACCATCACTATAATTCATTAAGAATATCAACACCTATTTACTGTCTCCTTACGAGGTGGTGAATAGGCAGGAGCTCTGTGTGGACTGGGCGTGAATGTCAACAAGCACCCGTTTCAGTGGGATGACAGAGCCAGGCCAAAACGGAAGCTGTGGGCACAGCAGGGAAAGTAGTTGATAACACCTGCATAAAAAGTGAAACGAGTGAGGTTTAAAGATCACAGGCTTGGAAAATAGATTTCTTCACGGAGTGAAGTGTGTGGTGAGATGGGATGGAGGAGGTTTGTGTTGGGTGGCGCGTAGAAGACGGGGTCGTGTTACATCGGTGGGGTGTGGGGGCGGTGGCATCGAGATGGCGATATGCAGGTAAGTTCAGAAGAGAGCTTTCAGTTTGTGAAGAGAGTGGTGGTGATGGGGGGGTTTTGTAGCTAACTGTCTGGTTCAAGAGGGCAGCTGTGATGGAGGCAGAGAAGAAATAGCAAGCAAAGAACCATACTCTTCATATAAAGAAGCATGACATGCTAGGGCTTCCCTCAGCTAGTAGCTAGAACCAAACTCCTGTTCCTTGTCTCCACCCCACCCACAGCCATGGGGGAGACAGGAATTCACCCAGAAATCACTCCAATGCCTTTACGGATGTAAGCAGTCAGGATGAGCCCTGACATCTGGTGGTGAGTTGTGGCAGGTTGTAGAAAAGAACTTCAGGGGCTGATCTCATTTGCAAAGGCACATGCACCCCATTTAGATGTCACTTTGGCTGCTGTGGGATCCCCAGTTTCTCTGTTATTGGGGCAGGAAGAATAAAGTGTTATTATCCTGATTATGTGAATCAAGGACAGTGGAACTATACTTAGCCCTTTTTTTTTAAATGATGGAGGGACTCACCATCAGCTAAGTAGCACTCGCTAGGCAAGGGACATGGGTTCCAAAACTCAGTGACTTAAGAGAGCCTGGGGATAGATATTTGTACCTGGTGGTAGGGGCCTGTTATGAGGGTTCTAAATGCCCATTACACCTTCTCCACTGTATAAGCTAATTTTGATTCTGTTAGGAGTCTGCTTACAGATTCCAGAGCTGAATTCACTTTGGCCAATGGTCTGCCAGCACCGAGAGTCCCCTATTATGAGCTGAAATCACTCAAGAGCTGAAATCATTGAGTGCTGTGTAAAATAGTAGGGGGGCCTGAAGATATATTGGTGAGCAGCTAGCAGAGAGGAGCAACTCACAGGATGACTACTGGCGAGGAGCAGCTGGTGGAGAGAAGCGGCTTGCGGTGAAGGCTACAGCAGAACCCCATGGAGAGGTGGGGCAGTCAGCCTTCGGAGCACGTATGGTGCCCCTTTACCTTTTTGCCCCCATTTCCACACAGGCTGGGGTGCGGGCGGGGGGGGTGTGTGTTAAAACTCTGCAGATGAACTTTTGAACTCTGAGGCTTCACTCCCCAGGGACAGAGACTTTGGGGTTGTTGGACTTTTGGGTGACTTTTGGGTTGCTGGACTCAAGAACCAAAGGGAAGGGACATGGCCCAATTTGCTTGGGGTGGGTCTTTTGCTCATGGTTTGTTTTATGAATCCTGTTTGTGGTGTTTCCCCAACATAATGCCGCATTGTTTCCCTCTGTTATTAAAAGGCTTTTTGCTACACCCAGACTCTGTGCTTGCGAGAGGGGAAATATTGCCTCTTAGAGGTGCTGAGTGGGGTTGTATATATTTGTCCCAGGTCACTGGGTGGGGGCTCGAGCCGGTTTTGTGTTGTGTTATTGGAACGGAATCCCTAGATCAGTGATGGCGAACCCGTGGCACGCGTGCCACTGCCGGCACGCCGAGCCGTCTCTGTGGGCACGCCGCTCGCGAGCCAGATGTGGCTCTTTTGAGCCTGTCATCTGGCTCGCGCGGCGCTCTCTGTCCGCGAGGCTGGGGGGCGGGGGAGGCGGTGTGGCGCGGCGCTCTCTGTCCGCGAGGCTGGGGGGCGGGGGAGGCGGTGTGGCGCGGCGCTCTCTGACCGCAAGGCTGGGGGGCGGGGGAGGCGGTGTGTCGCGGCGCTGCTGTGACCACGAGGCTGGGGGGCGTGTCGCTCCTCTCCTTCCCTCGCTGGAGTCGGGTCACAGCAGCGTGACCCAGCGAACAAGTAAGCGCCGGGGGGGGGGGGAGTAAGCGGTGTGCAAGGGGATGTTGGGGGAAGGCTGGGCTGGGAGCGGGGGTAAGCGGTGTGGGGGAGAGACCGGGCTGGGTGGGTCAGTTGGGGGGGGTTGGAGGAAAGGAGGTTTGGGGGGGAGAGACCTGGCTGGGTGGGTCAGTTGGGGGGGGTTGGAGGAAAGGAGGTTTGGGGGGGAGAGACCTGGCTGGGTGGGTCAGTTGGGGGGGGGTTGGAGGAAAGGAGGTTTGGGGGGGAGAGACCTGGCTGGGTGGGTCAGTTGGGGGGGGTTGGAGGAAAGGAGGTTTGGGGGGGAGAGACCGGGCTGGGTGGGTCAGTTGGGGGGGGGGGTTGGAGGAAAGGAGGTTTGGGGGGGAGAGACCTGGCTGGGTGGGTCAGTTGGGGGCGGGGGGGTGGAGGAAAGGAAGTTTGGGAGGGAGAGACCTGGCTGGGTGGGTCAGTTGGGGGGTTGGAGGAAAGGAAGTTTGGGGGGGAGAGACCGGGCTGGGTGGGTCAGTTGGGGGGTTGGAGGAAAGGAGGTTTGGGGGGGAGAGACCGGGCTGGGTGGGTCAGTTGGGGGGTTGGAGGAAAGGAGGTTTGGGGGGGAGAGACCGGGCTGGGTGGGTCAGTTGGGGCGTGGGTGGGAAGGAAGGAGGTTTGGGGGGGAGAGACCGGGCTGGGTGGGTCATTTGGGGGGTGGGTGGGAGGGAAGGAGGTTTTGGGGGGAGAGACTGGGCTGGGTGGGTCATTTGGGGGGTGGGTGGGAGGGAAGGAGGTTTTGGGGGGAGAGACTGGGCTGGGTGGGTCATTTGGGGGGTGGGGAGGAGGGAAGGAGGTTTTGGGGGGAGAGACCGGGCTGAGTGGGTCAGTTGGGGGGGGGGGTGTACAGTTGTTTTTTTTTGTTTTGTTTTTTGTTTTTTTGTTTTTTTCAATTAAAAAAAATGTTTAATGGAAAGCTCTGTTACTGTGTTTTTCTTTTTAAACAAAAGCTGTTAATTAGTTTGAAAAACTGTATGAATTGTTTTTTCTAAACTAAAACCTCGTTATTTAGGTTTAATTGCAGTGTTGGCACTTTGAAAAAAACAAGTCGTTTTGGTTTGCAGTTTGGGCACTCGGGCTCAAAAAGGTTTGCCATCACTGCCCTAGATACTGAACTTGGCCCTTGTTGCTGCCAACTCTGGCAGGCACAAGGGTTACACGAGTAATAATCAATCACCTTTATCAGCAACAGTCTCCTCTGTCAGCAAACAGACAGTCCCAGTGCCCTCCGGCATCAGTCCCTCAGTCACTGATCAGGAAGCCTCCTTCCCTCTGAGCTCTGGCTGATTCTCACATGCAGTTCAAGCTTCCTGGAGCAACAAAGAGACTGCTGCCTGGGCCTGTTTCTAGGGTTGCCAACTTTCTAATCACACAAAACTGACCACCCCTGCCCTGCCTCTGCCCCTGCCCCGAGGCCCCGCCCCTGCCCTTCCCCTTCTCCAAGACCTGCCTCTTCTCCATCCTTCTGTTGCTCATTCTCCCCCCAACCTCACTCACTTCCACTGCACTGGGGCAAGGGGTGGGGGTGCAGGTGGGGGTGAGGGCTCCAGCTGAGGGTGGGATCAGAAATGAGGGGTTCAGGGCGTGGGAGGGAGATCCAGGCTGGAAAAGGGAGCTGGAGTGTGGGAAGAGCTGAGAGCTGTAGCTAGGGGTGCAGGCTCTGGGGTGGGGCTGGGGATTAGGGGTTTGAAGTGCAGGAGGCGGCTATGGGCTGCAGCTGAGAGGTTTGGAGTGTGGGATCAGGCTCAGGGATGGGGCAGGAGGCTGGGGTGTGGGAGAGGGGTGTGGGCTCTGGGGTGTGGGCTGGGGATGAGAGGTTTGGGGAAAAGGATGGGGCTCGGGGCTGTGACGGGGACTGGGGAGCAGGAGGGGGTGCAGGGTGTGGGCTCCAGGATGGAGTTTGTGTGGGAGGAGGCTCAGGCCTGGGGTCTAGGTGTCGGATGTGTGTGTACAGTCCTCAGAAGGGAGTTTGGATGCAGGATAGGGCTCAGAGCTGGGGCATGGGGTTCACGTGCGGGCTCCAGCTGGTGGCGCTTGCCTCCCAGCCAATGGGAGCTGTGGAGCCAGAACTCAGGGCAGGGGCAGCACGTGGAGTCCCCGTGGCCACCTTTGCACCTAGGAGCCAGACATGGCAGCCACTTCCAGGAGCTGAACAGAGCCAGGGTGGGCAGGGAGCCTGCTGTAGCCCTGCTGCACTGCCGATTGGACCTTTAACAGCTTGGTCAGTGGTGCTAACTGGAGCCTCTGGGATCCCTATTAGACTGGGTGTTCCGGTTGAAAACTGGATGCCTGCCAACCTTACCTGTTTCCCCTGCCCTGTGCCCAGGCTCTTGGCCTACTGTGTGCCAGCCACAGCTGCAGTACATGGCCTCTCTGTCAGGCTGTGGACCCCTATCTCCAAATGGCAAATCCCATCTTCCAATCATAGGAGCACTGGCAGTAGAAAGTAGGGCTGGAGCTGCAGTCAGCTCTTTCCAAGGGCTCTGTGGGGTAGACAGGCCAACTTCCCATGTCTGCCACCCCCCTGCCAATCGGGGGCCCAAGGACAGGGCCAGTATTCACAGCACTGGATTGGGAGCACCACACATTTGCATAACTCAGATTGCTGTGGCTATCCATAGATGTGTCCGGTCCATTTTGAAGTAGTCGATGACAAATCCAAATCATTTAGTCTTTAGCTTTACAAAACAAACAGTAAGAAGTGAGGTCCTGAAAACGCTAGGCCCCTCTGACACACATTTAAAATACAATGTATCAAAGGGAGGAACTACTAGTCTAGCACATAATACCACTCAAGTAACCAGGCAACACAAAAATAAACCAAATCCCGGTTTTTCTTTAACCTTCCCCGCTAGCAATATTTGCTGCTTCAGCAGCTCCTCCAGTAAGATGAAGCTTGCAGCCTGTCCTGAAAGTCAACAGATTCGGGCTATTTCACAGCAGAAGAAGAGGGAAGCTCACTCCCAAGCAGTGTGGCACATCATTGAAGGTGCCCTTTCTCACAGTCGCTCTTCTGTGTACAAAGCTTAGGGAGCTAGTCCGGGACGGGGGTGACTGGGTTCAATTTCCTGCTCTGTCACAGGTCTTCGGTGTGACCTTGCGATGGCCACTCAGGGTCAGCTCCCTCAGGGTCTCATGGAGCTCCTCCTAAGACGAGCAGTTTGCCATAGTCCTTTTGACCAAAATGTCTCCCCACTCTCGTGCGGCCCATTGCTGGGTTATTGTTGCTGTCCACCCACGACATGGCTGTGATTGGCACGGATGGAGGTACATCCAGCTAATCTGTCTGGGGCAGGGAGATCTGGAGTTAATTCAGTGGTGCAGCTCAAAGCCCAAAGATGGCACTGGCAGGCCTCAAATGTCACCTCCGGCTGCTCTATCCCTGAAACTACCAGGTGAGGCGAGAGCTATGCAGTGGCAGGTTTTTACTGCTGATGAACATAAATCGAAGCATTTCTATCCCTCTTCTAAGGCAAGTACAAGTATAAGCAAAGGTGGCCGTGGGCATTTATTTTTAATTTAAAAAAAATCAATGTAAATGTAGCATACAGGCCATTAGTTGCCAGTGAGTCCCTCAGGGTTACAAAGTTATGGTATTGGTATCCTTGCTTTAGCCAGCAACCTCTCAAAAGGCATCAGAGCCAATACTACGGGGTCTGGCTGGTCCAGCCTTTGATGTACAGTATTTACGAGACTGCAGCCAGAATGCTAGTCCTGAAAAGACAAACTTTGAAAGCCAACTTGTAAAATGAAATTAGAAGCACCGTTGGCTAAATACCTCAGTGGTACCAGCCAATCCAAAAGAAATGGCTTCCCACTAGAATGAGAGGTTTTGCTTTAAAATCTGAAGGACCAAACTCATAGGCCAGGTTAAGTGATTATAAGTGGAGTGGGAAGAATTTTTTCAGTTAAATAGTAAATTGACTGAAAAATTCAGTTTGGGGATGATGGAACCTGTCATAGTCCAGGGCAACTGCACCTCTGCTTCCCCTCAAAACAAAACAAAAAAATTCATTACAAATCACAATGAAAATTCAAAATCGTCAAAAATTTTGTGAACCAAAAATTCAACATTTGTTTTGGTTTGGGACAATCAAAACAGTTTGTTTTGATAATTTAAAAACATTTCATTTAGTTTATGACAATTTTTATTATTATTTTTTTTTAATTTTAGTTAAATTTAAAACAAAAAGTCATTTAAAACCAGAAAACTGGAATTTTTCATTTTTGAAAATGTCAAAATGGGACAATTTCAAAACTTTCCTTAACTCAAACATTTTTTAAAAAATTTTCTGATGGGGGTTAAAATGACCCTTTCTTGTGAAAAAATGTGTTTTTGAAAATTTGGCATTTTTCAATAAAAAGTGGTTTGTTGAAAAATTACTAACCAGATCTAGTTTCTTGCCCTCCTGGTTGTGGAGAATAGCTCAAAAATGTGAGCCAAGAGAACCCTAAAAATTCAAACCAATAAGCAAAGAAAAAAGACCCCCAAATATATTTTTAAAATCTCATTCTTTTGGGGGAGCTATATTATTTTTTAATGTTGGGGTTAGTAATACAGCTGTCTGGTCAGTGTGCCTTGTCTGTCCCCTTCTCCCCAAGCCTGATATAGTCTTCAACAGTTGTCTCTTTATCTCAAGATGAATGATCTCACGCTTTCAGCCTTGAAGGCTCCTAGTCTAATCCCCGTTGTTGAACAAGGAAAAGGTGGTCATGCTTCTATCGGTCTCTGCTCCTGCTCTTTTCATCTTGTTGCTCCATGGGGCTTCTCCACCAGCTCTTACCTTTCCGCCTTTGTGAGCACTTCCCCGTGTGCCTGAAACGTTTGACTTCCTTTCCATCAGCTGGCCTCAGTCACCTTCTTCAGACCTCTCTTCTTCAAGTCCCTCCCGGCCTTTGCGGTGCTGGCTCCAACTCCTGTGCTGGCGATTCCTCTGCTCTTGCCCTAATTCTGCCTCAGTTTAAAAACATCAGAATGCCAGTGATTTTCTCAGTGTATGACATCACTGATATTATCTTTGTCTCAGCTCTCACTCCGCCTTTCCCTTTCTATGTGTTGCCTTCATTTCCTCTCTTTATCTGATGTAGACTGTAAGCACTTTGTGACAGGGATGATATCGTTTTAAAATCTCTGTAGAGCTTATTCAGCATTATGGTTATATGAATGTCAGTAGAAAAAGCAGTATAATGGAAGCAGCTGTGTAAACCAAGAGGAACACCGTGGTCAACAGATTAAAGCAGGTCTTTTTAGGGAATAGTCCCATGCTGTAGATGAGGCATGCTTTGAAGCTGTGTTCTGATAGCATGTCATTATTTCTAGCCCAACGTGATCAGCGAATGATGATGCTCCATGGAATAGAGCTGACTGAAAATATTCTTCAAAACTTTTTTTTGGGGGGGGAGGGGTTGAAATATTGGATTTTAGACAAAATATTTTTTTTCACAAAGAAAGGGCTGCCTTCCTCAAGGAGGGTTGACTTTTCATTGGAAAACCAACCTCCCCACACCAATGGATTTTTATGTATGTATTTATTTATTTATTTTTTACCTCTCTAAAATGGTACCCGGGTACCAGCGGGTGGTCAGATCCCTTTAGAAACAGCTAACATCTGAAAGATCCACCTAGAATATTTGGGAAAAAAGATGAGGCAACTGAACTCAGTGGAGGGACCCGCCCTGTTTAATTCAATTGAGATACATTTGAGGAGGACAGCTTTAAAGAGGAACACAGTGAAACAAGTTTCAGCACTTTGCTGAGCAATAGGCACCATTAAGTACCTCCATATCTGACCTATCAGTCCTTGTCCTCAAAAGAAACTTGCACACCTTCAAAAGATGAGCTTGGGAACTTGAATTCATAACTCTGTGTTACCCTATGTGCCGCTCAATGCCCACGAGCAAAAAGCCCACCGTATGGTAACTCATATTAAGACTGAAACAAGCAGTACCCCTAACACATTGTTGTCATAATATTTAGGTAAGAGGTGTCATGCAGGGGGTATCATTTGTAAACTGGTAACACAGTGGTCCCAAAAATCATTGTGTGATGTATGTATGGATTGGTATAAAAAGTTATGTATGTCTGCTGGAAATACATTCTAAAAATGTGTTTTGGAGGCAGTGAATAAATCAAGTCTGCCCTTGACAAAGGAACATGGATTTACCCGGCTGACCAGCTTACAGGCAAAGGACACAGAGGTACATTTACACATAAGGTAATCAAAGCATTCAAGCTAACAAACTGTGGCAGAAACAATTTAGTGAGCACACTAGGGGTCTGAATCTGCACCCCCCAGGAAGTCTTCTTGGCTCTTGAGACAAAGGCATTGGACTTTGGAAGAGGGGAAGAAGGGAGCAAAAAGACACGCTAGTGATCCATCACTTAGAAAATAGAGGGAACAGCACCCCCGGATTCTGTGAACATTGGATCCCATGGCCTGGAGCAGTAGAGATGCCGATATTTTGATGTCAAGAATCAGAGAGGTAGCCGTGTTAGTCTGGAATAGAAGAGGTAACAAAGAGTCCTGTGGCACCTTAAAGACTAACTAAAGTATTGAAGCATAAGCTTTCGTGGGCTAATACCCACTTCGTCGGATGCAAGCAGTGGACAATATTTTGATGTAAGTGAGAAAACTGCTCAGACACAGATTGCAACTTGCTAAAAGTAAGTCCTAGTCACTGGAAAACGTGCTTTCTTTTGTTCTGTTTGTAACCACACCTGTCTCTTTTTCTCTTGCTTAGTATCACTTAAATCTCTGCTCTTTGTTCATAAACGTAGTTTTGCTGTAAACCATCTCAGTGCTGTTATATTGAGATAACGCAAAATTAACAGGCTGGCGTGTTCCCTGTTTCTTTGGAGGCAGTGAACTTAATACTTTCTGTGAATGAGAGGGACTGGGCACTGCAAAGAGCTGTCTCTGAGGAACTCGGGAACTGGAGTTCAACGATTGTTACCTGCAAGGCAACATAAAGACTGGCAGAATCTTGAGGAGTTT
This sequence comes from Sternotherus odoratus, assembly GCA_032164245.1. Taxonomy (NCBI): domain Eukaryota; kingdom Metazoa; phylum Chordata; order Testudines; family Kinosternidae; genus Sternotherus; species Sternotherus odoratus. The sequence goes on along the minus strand of JAVMKO010000001.1, from coordinate 132,243,636 downwards.
GCTGGTGAGGTAGACAGACTGGTGTGGCAGGGAACTGACACACAGGTTAATCTCTAGTAAAACTCATTTTTGCTAAGGCAGAGGGGTAAGCCGGTGGTTTACAGTGCTGGGGGTCCTGAGCAAAGTGTCACATTCTGCTGGCTACTAAAAAATCATGGTCCCAACAGAGACACTGTTTTTATGGCTCATTACAACAATATGTAACCTACTCATCCTCCTTTGTCCTATGACTGAAAAGGCGTTAAGAATCCGCTTCTTGCAATGTGTGTTAACCATTATGCTTAACAATATGTCCCACCTTGTGACACTCTGGTTACTTATCCAGACCTGAAGAATTGCTCTGTGGTGCTTGAAAGCTTGTCTCTTCCACCAACAGAAATTGGTCCAGTAACAGATATTACCTCACCCACCTTGTCTCTCTCATAGCCTTGTACCAACATGGCTACAACGATGCTGCAAACTCCTAAATGAGGACATTTGTCATGTAAGTACTAGTGATGGTCTTAAATTAAAATCAAGCTCTCAACACTTCCCAGCTTTAGGGAATTTGAGATCTGGATCTGAGCTTTGAACTAACCTGTGTCTTCAGAACGGACCTTGGGATGTTCAGAACTGGCATACAGATCTGAATTGTGCATCTTGGGTCCCTCTCTAGTTTGCATGCTGAAAAGTATATTTTGTTTGGTAGAGAATCAAGTGTGAAACCCACAGTTGTGCCCAGGGGTCATATTCCCAGAGACGGTTATTGTTTTTACATTTGTATTGTAACTGGGGAGTAGGGACAGAGGTTCCTCAGCCCAAAACATTTCCTTCTTCCTCTTCCACTATTATATAAAAGTGCTCATCCGTGCTGTGTTAGTCAGCCAGAGATCTTGCTCTTGTCTGCAGCCCTGTCAGGGATTATACTGTGTTTTTCCTACTGATAAGTAGAGCAGGTCAACCCACACACCAATAGCACATTTGCTTTCTAAAGCTGTTCTTGAAAGTCAGACTCCTAGCACTGGAGGTGACAGCGAGAGTGATGATGCAAGAATATAGAGGGTGCGACATTTTAAAACATACCTGAGAACCATTCAGAAAAGAAACATGGCTGACTGGAGCATCCAGAAGGGGATGGATCTGAGGAGAGAGTTCCTGGTCTTCACATTTTATTTCTCAGTAGAGGAAGCCATTAAATCATGGGTTCAAAAAAAATTGCATGGAGCAAACTCTCTGGAAAATGAAACAAACTTACTGGGGCCCAAACCATTCCTGGTATAAAGCCATTTCAATGGCTGGAGTTACAACAGAGATGGAATTGGCCAACTCTGTCACCATTGGGATTTTCTTTGTCCTTCTTGCTGGAGCTGTTTTGTCCAGACCATTTCATTCATTTTCGTGTGTGTGTGTGTGTGCTCAGCAAACTTGAAAGGATGGGGAGAGGGTACATGTTTATGAACAGGACTGGTGGAAAGTCTTCTATCCATATGGAAACTCTTCTGTGAAAATCTTCACTTGCTTCTAAAATGTTCCAGTTTTCAGAAAGTTATTTGGGGTTCAATTCTTTGTCAAGAGAACTGGGAAATATTTGTGAAAAAAATTGGAAAAATCGAAATGTTTCTTTCCCCACCTCCCCCCAAATTCCCAAGGACGACACTTGCTCTTTTCCAGCCAGCTCTAGTTAGTGGTTCTTCTCTTTGTTGTCACGGTAGCTATTGTGGGGCCACAGACAGCCTGAAAAGTGGTGTCTGAAACCCCTGTACATGATTGTGTGCCTCAGCTACTCTCTGTGGTACTTATTATTTCAGACCAGATCTATGCAATCAATGGCAACTGATGCAGAGACCAGGATCTAGCTCATGTGTATATATATACATGGTGCTTCACAGACAAATGAAAGGCAGGGCCCCTGCCCTGAAGTGCTTGCAACTTAAGGGTCCTGCACATTCTTCAGTGATGTGATGAATAGTCCCATTGGCTGAATGTCTCTGGAGATACATGTGACCCATGCTACTCAAAACCAATTCTAGTAGGTTACACCAGTAAAAAATGCAGAGGATCTCTATGCAATGGGATTATTCTGGATGTTCATCATTACAGGCTGGCCCTTGATAAGTCTAGAGGAGTCTAGTCTTTAAGATCTGCCCATAGGCACTGATTTCGTGGGTGCTCTGGGGCTGGAGCACCCGCGGAAAAAAATTGTTGGGTGCAGACTACCCACCGGCAGCTGCCTGCCCTGCCCCAGTTCACCTCCACTCCACCTCCTCCACTGAGCGCACCACCGCTTCCTGCTTCTCCCCCTTCCCTCCCAGCGCTTGTGCACGAAACAGTTGTTTTGCACTTTGGGAAGGGATGGGGGAGGAGGGGGAACGCAGCGCTCGGGGAAGGAGGCAGGGCCGGGGCAGGGATGTGGGGAAAGTGGACCAATAGGAGCAGGGATGGGGTGGAGTTGGGGTGGGGACTTTGGGGAAGGGGTTGGAATTGGGGCAGGAAAGGGGCAGAGTGGGGGGGGGGCATGAGCATCCACCAGTGCCAGGGAAAGTTGGCACCTGTGGGTCTGTCGGATAACCACCAGCCTTTCTGCTTATCTATGTCCAGATCCAGCAAAGCACTGAAGCACACACTTAACACCTACAGAACTGGGAACAGGGAATCAAGAACGATTCTCTGGCTAGCAGGTGCTCCAGGGCTGCTGGAACAGCAATGCCTTATGCAGTCACAGGTCATGTAAACCACCATCATCCTGAATCATGCAGTTGTCCCAGCGAACATAATGGTGAAGGAATAAATGTACCTGGAGCTAGAATTGACCAGTCCCCGCTGCAAGTTTGTTCTCCATTAAGCAGAACAAATGGGATTGATTGACCTTTGTCGAATGGCCTTGCTTCTTTTCTAAAGTGAATATCAGTCAGGGGAGGCTTGTGCTCTGGGAGCCGTGGGAGGGTGGGGATCCTGCCAGCTAAAAATCCCTTCTCCAGCCAACTCCAGAAGGTTTCCCTGGGCATGGTTCCTTAATGAAGCAGCCCCAGTTGCTTATCTGGGGAATGTGGTTTAATATTTTACTGGTGCTATTTGTTCTTTCTCCCTTGTCTGACCTTTCAGATAAGGCACTAGGCACAGAGCTGGACTCTGAATGTTGCAGCAGGGTTATGCTCATTAGCCTTGGCCCCGGTTGTAAGCGCCCCCCCCCCCCCAACCTTGCTCTCCCCACTTGTGCTAGAGGCCTGTCAATGCCCTCCATGCAGCTCTGACCCTCACAGAGAGCAATGGAAGTGGGAGAAGGGAGCACATGCTACCTTGGGAGCAGGTGACACCCCTTTCTCCTATGTACTAAGGGTCAGATCCATGTGTGGATCACAGGGGGATGATGGGGGAATTAATGGGAGGTTTGCCTGGGTAAAGACTAAGTAAAGCCTCCTGAGTAAGGAGCTCAGGGTTTGACTGTGGGTGCCTGCCTTTGCATTGGCCAGCAAAAATCTAAAAATAAAAGGCTGGATAAAAGAACAGAAAGGGGATGCCTCCAGCTAGGTGCACCCAGACCCCCATCCCACCAAGCCCCACTCTCCCCAGCACCCAGATCTCCCAGCTCAAACCCCCAGTTCCAGATCCCTCCATTGAGTCCTAACCACTTTCACCCAGAAGCGCCTGCAGAGTCCCATTGCCCCTGTGCCTGGCCCTCCCACATCCACATCTGTTCATCCAAATCCCCCCACACCTAGACCCCCCACTGACTGGCCTGCACCCAGATTGTCCCACACAGCATCCTCTCACCCCCCACACTGAGCCCTGCCACACTTGGATCCTGCCTGGGTGAGCCTGCCTGTCCCACACTGGTGTGCCTAGAGCAGAGGGGCAGGGCCCCAGGGTGTTTCTGGGGTAGGCCCAGGCCTTGTGCTGTGTCAGGGTCGGATGCAGCCTCACCACTGAGTCCCTGTCCCGGGGGTGGGGGAGGGGAGGCTGCAGGGTAATAATCTCCCACCTTCGTACAGCCAGTGGCCTGTGCTTCCCACTGCCATGCTGGAGCCTCTGCATGACTGTAGTACCTTACAATCGAAATCCGAGCACCCTTTCTTAGTAGACTTGACTTCAGTGGAGCTAGGCGATTCACACCGGCGGAGGAGCTAGCCCTTGGCACTTTTCTTCACCTAGCATCCTAAACTGCTGCTGCTGTCCACTTTTAAATAGCTGCTGAAGTTCAGTGGTGGGAGAACTGGTTGCTACTGGATACATGTGGAAGAAGTGATCCTTTGCCTACGGGGACTGGGAGGCTTCATGTGTTAATGTGGTCGGGGTGAAAGTCGCTGTAGAAATGCAAAACACTAGTAGGAAAGGCGTCTTAGACAAGAGTTCACAGAACAGGCCACCTGATGGCAGTTAGAGCCTCCTGTTTACTGTACTCTGCCGAACGATGGCGCACACTGAGAACAAAGCTAGGAGAACAGGCGTGGGTCTGCAGCGCTGAGGAACAACACTGAACTGGAGGGAGTTAAGATGAAAGAGGAGCAAGCGCTTGGGACATCCTCTCAGTAGCGATTCCAGAAGCTGACAAAGGTAACACCAGTTCACCCGCCTTCGGCAAAGAACTGCAAATGGGGTTATTATTCTGTTCAAAAGGCCTTTCTCACTTCTCACTAGGAAGAATCCAGTTCAGGGTTGTTAGCCCAGCCACTCCCTAAGCAGGTCACAGAGTTTAGAAGGGAGAGAGCAACTCTGTCTCCAATCACTGGAGCATGGCTTGGGACACTTCCCACTCACAAAGCAAGAATGGATTGAATGGCTCACTCCCCGAACATCAGCCCACCTGCTCGGGTGCAAAGGGGATGAGATGGCTGTAGGGACTCTCTTGGCGTCTTTCCCTCCACAGCCTTCCAATGCCCTCCCTCTCAGGGTACATGTACCCTGCAGTCAGGGAGTGTGTGATTGCAGCCTGTGTACACCTACCAGACTTAGCTTTCATCTAGCTAGCTCAGGTACCAATAGCAGTGAAGCCACAACAGCACTGACTCCAGCGCGGGTTATACAGGCCCTGCCCAGGACCCAGAGCATGTATGCTGGTAGCTAGGCCGGGATGAAACCTGTTGCTGCCATAGCTACACTGCTGTTGGTATCCAAGCAAGCTTGGACAGGCCTACATGCGCTGCAGTCACATCGCCAATTGCTGTGTAGACTTACCCTTAGTGACTAGCCAATGACCATAGAAACTAGCTCCTTCACAGGGAGCTTGGTCTTTACGCTGAATTTAGTGCTGAGAGCCCTGAAGAACTTCCTTCCACCGCAGAGAAAGTACAGCACCTGCGCCAGCAAGGCCGGTCTCCTGCCCCGCCATGTCAGCATTTCCTGAACCCTCTCAGAGAGAAACCCCCTATAGGAGCAAGAGTGGAGCCCAGCTTCCCTAGTCTGTACCATTCTTGGACCCTTGGCTCAGATGCAATGGTGGCTTTGGTGACACAGCCACCGGTTCACTAGCAATTGGCCAGAGGCCCCCAGATTATTTCACACTGCGGGTCTGTCATCTTGTAATGAATTTCAGTCACTGTTGACTTTGGGAATTCATACCAATGACACTGTGATGAAAATCCTTACATCCCACTACCAGCCCCTCTCCCATCCAGTGTGCCAGTCCACAGCTTAATCCAGGATCTCTGCCGGTGCTAAGGTACAAGTTTATTATTTCCCCATTGCTCGAGGGATTCTTATCAGCTATTTTTGGCATCCACAGCAGGTTGAGCTTTGTAACACTCCTCCTCCTCCGTTGTTGTTGGCACCAAGTCTAGTCAGGTGCGCGCTGTGTTTTCACAAATAATACACCACCATCACATTGGGAACATGCTGTGCTTTGAGTGGGAGAACCCCGGTAGAGTATGTAGCAAGAGTCTAGTAGTAATTCAGGGAGGGGGGAAATCCGCTCAGTGACACCAGAGCCAGCAGCATCAGCGTCACCAAGAGCAGAGTGTAGTTCCTACAACTCCCCAAGATCATTGCTGCAGCTGACAAGGAAAATAAACAATAGGCAATCTCAAGTGAAACACTTGGGCTCTAGTGGCTAGACTGTGGCTCTAGGAAATAGACCTGAACAAGGGACAATGTGTCTATGTATCACCCTCGGGGATCCCTGCGATTCAAAGAGGCATAGCGCCTCCCAGAAGGAGTGTCCCTGTTGCCCCAGGGAAGGGGATTAACATGCAACATGCCTGTTGCATTGGTGGGATGTAGGAGGCAGAGCCCGGCTCCACCTTGTCTACTCCCCATGCACTTGCTCCCCAATGGGCAGCATCGCCAGAGCAGCCCCTGTTCTCCCCTGCATTTCAGTCCAGCCTAGGCTAACACAGGCCATGCAAGGGGGCCTTTACTCCCTCCCATGCCGCTGCACAATTGCTGTTGGCTAGTATTCTGCACTGTGCAGGCCAACTCCTGAAACTAGACCTGGTCAAACACCATCTACCACTCATTACAAAATTAGGCAGATTTTTTACTTCATTTCAGCGTCTCCTAGGGTTCGTGACCCAGACCTATTATTTGCTTAGCTATTCAGAATTTGAAAATATTCCGCAAAGGGAAGGTACACATAGATGCTGGAACTATGCATTGAGGGGGTGTTGCAGCCCCTGGCTTGAAGTGATTTCCATCATACACAGGGTTTACAGGTTGGTTCAATGGCTCTTAGCATCTCCACTATACAAATGGTTCCAGCACCCCCTGATGATACAGAAGTCAGGGATTATTCATTAACCCTCCAGTGCAGTCATACATGTTTCCAGGTTGTTTCACCCAAGTATTTTAATGGGTAAGGCACGTGTATTCAGTGTTGCCTGAGTGTGTTTGACAGAGCCATGCAGCGAAGTTTAGAAGGTGTGTGAATTCACAAGTATCGAAGGGCTTGAAAATGGGTGAATCAAGTGGAAACCCCAGTATTTACTAACTATGTGTTCGTTCTGCTGTTTGACCAGCTCTTCCTGAAATCCACTGAGGGCTGCAGATAGCCCCAAACATGGGATCAGGGCCACTCAAGGGCTTATGCCTAGGTAAGTCCCAGATGCCTATACCCTGCCAGCTATACCCTGCTTATACCTGTAGCTTGGCAAGAGATTTAGGTGTGAAATGTTCCTGCAGGATGCTCTCCGTATTTCCTGACTTTTCTGTGGTGAACACTTGCAACATTCACAGACATTTTTATAATCCTATATAATAAAAGACTAGAAAACTGTGTGTGAAGCCGTCATGCGCAGTAGAGACAGCCCAGACGACATGCTGGGGGTTGTAGTTCGGCAGCACAACATGGCCGCCCCGCGTAGCCGCTGAGAGGGAAGCAGGGTCTGGATCAGGGGCCTCGGGCAGGAGGGTGGCTGGGCGCAGGAGGCGCAGGCAGGGGGCTCTGGCCGGGCGGGGCGCGGCAAGGGGGCACTGGGCTGGCGGGGCGGAGGTGCCCAGGCACGGCCCAGCCAGCTGCGCCCAGCCTAGCCGGGGACGTTGGAGTCGGGGAGTGGGAGAGAACTGAATGGGGGGGGGGGGAGAGGGGAGGCTGAACGAGCGGGGGGGGCGGGGGGAGGGGAGGCTGAGCGAGCGGGGGGCCCCTTGGAGTGGGGGGGCTGAGCAGGGGGGGGGGGCGTTACTGTTGGCCTGTGTCCACGGGCTTTTACACTAGTAGAGAATAAAAGGAAATTCAAGCCCTGGGAGGGAGGAGGGGGGTGGGACTGTGACTTTAAGCCAGTTGACCAGATTCTCAGCAGGTGTATATGAGCTTATGCATGGAAGTCAATAGAGCTATGACCCTTTACACCAGAGAATCTGGCCCTGTGGCTGATCTGTGGGTAAGGTAAGGGGCTGCATCCGTTGCATTGACCTGAATGGACTTACCTTGGGGATAAATTTGACCCTGCGTCATTTCACTTGTCATCTGAGCACATCTGACCTGGAGTCAGTGAGAGGGAGGAGTGTTCACATTACATGCCGTTCCTTGCAGTATTATCTCGGCCTGGCATCGCCTTCACGGTCCCATTTTACATAAGCTTTGAATGGCTCACTGCCCAGTCACCCCCTGTGCTAGTCTGCTTTTGTTGACTGTAAAGGATGGTTCTGGGAGGAGAGAACATACGTCTTGCACCACAAAGGTTGCCCATGCCCCCTGGGAGCACAGGAACAAAGACAGTCACGCATGCAACATTGTGCACCCCAGACCTCCTGGGTTAGGTGAACTTTTTACATAATCCTTGGCTGAACTGGCCAGAGAACAAGTGCTGATGTTTATTTGGCCTGAACCATGAGACCAGGGAGCAAATATAAAAAATCGGGGTGGGTATGGGGGGTTAATAGGCATATATGTAAGAAAAAGCCCCAAATATCAGGACTGGGCCTATAAAATCAGGACATCTGGTCACCCTACATGAGACTAGCATAAAACCCCTAGCTCAGCTAGGTCTTCTAAGATGTGAAACTCTTTCCAAGCGCCTGCTTTAGCTCTACTGAAAAGAATTACCATGAGAATAGAGAACTAGGGCCACCTTTGAATTTGGCTACCGATGCTTAAAGCCACTGGGCAAGATCCTCAAGTCCTTAGTCACTTTTGATTCGGTCAAATTCCCACTGATGCCAATGGGAGTTTTGCTTGAGTAAGGACGTAGTAAACATTGAGTAAAGGCCTCAGGACCTTTTGCCCTAGAGATTAAGTTTAATCTGGTCCATCCTCTGATGTACCCAAGATTGTTCCCAACAGCATATCCCTCATTGCTTTAGCCCCCCTCCTGTTTTAAATAATTCATGCACTGGAGCTTCCATGATTTTTCTTGGGAGATTTCTCCACAGTCTAACAGATCTGCACCATTAGGAAATGTCAGCTGAGAGTTAACCTCCACTTTTATTTTGCCCAATTTCACCCAAAGGCACTTGAGAAAGTTTTTACTTTGGTGGTGTATATTCCAGTACTTCATTCTCCTACACGGGGGTACCTTAAACCTCAGGATGTCAAGATGGTTTACAGGCATGAGTTAACTTCATACCCCCACATGGGGCTGACCTCGCTTTGTTGATGTCAATGGGAACTTTGGGGGTAAGGGCAGGGCCCCTGTGAAATTGAGAAGGATTATTATGCCCATGTTCTTGGTGGGTAAATGCAGGCATAAACTCACGTGAGTAAACACAGGATTTTCAAAAGCGCTCTGCATTGCCCGACTCAATGGGAGTTTCACTATGGAATTCAGTGGGAGCAGAGGTAGGCCAATGTAGAGCAGCACCCACAGAGAAGCAGTGACCTCTCAGAAGCCAGACAGAGCATCAGTCAGCGGCAAAGTTGGGACAGGAACACAGATACCCTCACTTCACTCCCTCCCCATACACTGAGCCATAGCTTGAAGGATTTTGTGTTCCTCCGGGGAACTTTTATTCATTTAGCAGCTCCTCAGATTTGTGAGGCAAAATATAGCCAGGTTGGTTGGTTTGTTCTAAACCAGGCCTACACAACTTGGAAAGCAGCAAGAGCCATATTACCACAAAAAACCCAGCTGCGGGCCGAAAAGCCCCACCCTCGCCCCGCCCCCATCCGCTTCCCCCCCACCCCACCACTTGGCTTGCCCCACCTCTACTCACCCCCCCGCGGGCTGCACAATGAGCTCGTGCGGGCCGCATGTGGCCCCCCCGGGCTGCATGTTGTGCAGGCCTGCTCTAAACACATTCTTCTAGCTGGGCCAGCGGCAGGCAAGCTAAGGTCTTTTGTTTGTCTTGTCTGAGTTTTGTCAGGGCTTAACTAATGATTTCACGCTTGGTGCATTGCTACAGCATGTCAGTAATGGGGAGCATAATAAACTGCCCTTAAATATTGGTCGAAAGCTCTAAATAAACAGGTGGGTGGGTGTGGTCATAAATCAATGCTGGGCTGCATGAAGAAAACATTTCAAACATGCCGTAAATGGAGTGTGCCCTTCTCTTCCATTGCCCTTTCCCATAAACCGCCTGGAGACTTATTTCTAGGCTCTCTATAAGGTCTGCAATGACATTTTTTCATGACAACCTTTGCTTGCTTTTTTTAATTTACTTTTGAGCAAGTTCTAGCACTGCCGAAAGTTGCTGCACGGATGCTCCTGGTGACAGAAGTCCTCTGTTTAACTACAGAACTGCAACAGCATGGTCAGGGGCAGTCCAAGATCCCTGGAGTCCACCCCCTGCAGATGCTCTGACCTCCAGAGACCATAGAGAGTGGCTAGAGTGTCACCGTGGCCCATCATTCTCTGGCTTCTTTGCTGAGGCTGCCAGTCCTGCAGCCAGCTCGTGTCCACTTCCAAGGGTGGTGTTAGTGATCTGGACCCCCGAGTGCTGAGCACTGTAATGAGATCTACCAGCTGGTCTCACACAGGCTAATGTACACGATCAGCATTAGAGGAAACATGAGCTCCTGTCAGGTGCATTTTTTTTCTCAATGAAACAATTGATCTGCTGAACAAAAGCCTGGTTGTGGCTTTACCACTCCCACTGTTTCCGTTTGTGCCTGCCCCTTGTCATCAGTGTAAATGTCGAAAGGCTTTAGAAATGAATCAGAATTCTATTTCAATCTCCGTCGGAAACTGATCACCCCCATCTCTGTAGTAACCAGCTAGAATTCCACCCCCACCCCATATCAATCAAAAGAAAGCAGCTTTCTCCCTGTGGCTGGATACCTTGTTGCTTTGCGAATGGCTGAGAGCCTTTTCATGGGGGCAAATCCATCTCTCACAGCTGCAACAGCAGAAGTAGTGTGGGTCTACCACTCCAGGTGTGGAGGGCTGGATTTGGGAGACTGTGCAGAGCTCACCTCCACCAGGGGCTCCCTGCAGGGCAGTATACAAAGGGTGGGATTGGGGCTGGTCAGAGCAGCGGGAGAGGAGGGACTAGAGTAGTGGTTCTCAAACTTTTTTTTTTTTTGCGGACCACTTGAAAATTGCTGAGGATCTTGGCAAAAATCTCAATTATTTTTTTCCAAATGTTGTTTGTACTGTTAGCTAACATTGTAAAGTGCTTTGGATAAAAGCGCTATATAAAAGAAACTTAATAATAATTAACTTTTTTTGTTCTACAAATGAAAGCACACAACTCCTATTTTAATATCAGTTGTCTTACCTTTCTAATGCAATGGATGTGCCCTCTCTCCCCAGCTGTGGCTGGGAAGGAGTGGGGGGGGCGGGTGTCTCTCAGCCTCAGCCTTGGAGCTGGGGAAAGTTGCCTCTTTCTCTGGCTGCTTCAGCCCTGCACATCCCAAATTTCCCCCATCGCCCTTCTCACCCCTGTGCCCCCTCCCACCTAATCCCTATTTCCCTCAAGGCCACAACCTCATCTTACATGTGTGTCTTCTCCAGGGTCCGGACACCTAACTAGTGGAGCACGCCTGTCCGGCTTCACTAATTAGGTGGGTGGCCCTTCATTTACTTGTGTGCGGCTGCCCAAGTGTGCACCTTAGAGGGAACTCTCCATGGACCACCTGAATGGAGCTTGCAGACCACTGGTGGACCACAGTTTGAGAATCTCTGGAGTAGAGGATTTGCTGCTGCTGAGAAAGTTCTCCAGGTCTCCCCCTCTCAGGAGGCACGCTGTGGTGAGGACGAAGTTAATCTTTGGGCTGAAGTACCCTCCACAGAGTGGCTCTGCAACTCATGACCTCTAGGAGAGAGGAGGCTCCCCATTCTCCCAGCAGGCCAATATCCAGAACACAGCCTGTTAGCTAGGCTGGGCATTGGCTCCCTGGATTTGTCCCTTTTTTTTAGAGGGTGGTTTAATTTTCTTTTCCATAATCCAGGATTTTTGGGATAAAGGTCAAGGTCAAGATCAAGAACAATCCTGGGAGAGGAGAGAGGGCACACACTGTCATCTCTATGGTACAGTACTAGTTCCAGGGCCGGCTCTAACTTTTTGACTGGCCGGAATGCTGCACCTTAAAATGTGCCGCCTCAAGCACATGCATCCTCGGCTGGTACCTGGAACCGGCTCTGACTAGTTTTTTGTGATGCAGACACTTGTCCATTAAGAAGGGGGCTGAAAATACCATCTCAATTCACACAGGCCATTGAATAGCTATCAGGTTTGCTCCAAAAGGGCAGTAGGGACGTGTCCATGCAAGCAAGAGAACTACTGCAGGCACATTGACTGCATGAAAAGGCTGGTTCTGCTTTTGTCAGCAATGTTCACGTGGCACCACTTGGTTCTGACAGAACGATTCCGGCCTATCTATGTCCAGCCTGCTTTAGGTTGGGTGCAGTCTGGGACTCGGAGTTCCCAACACAAATGCTGGGTACAGGGGCTTTTAATGTTCTCCAGACCTCAGGCACCAACCTATGAGAGAGAGTTAGAAGGACTGATGCAGCTATTGTAATACCAGTTCTCATGGCTGCCTGTTCACACTGAGGAGGAACAGCTGTACCATTTCAGCAGGATCTGAGCTAACGGCCTTAGCCCAAGCCTCTAAACCCAACAGAATAATCAACATTTGTAAAACACACAGGTGGATGCTGTACAGGTATTGCAAGTGCAAGTGCAAGAAATTCTAATAACAATTTTGCAATGCTGTTTTTCGTGAAAAGCAGGGGAAGCCCATCCCAAAGTGCCAGACTAGCATCGGGCGCTTCAGACACATGGGACCAGATCCTCAGGGTCATTACTCCATTGACTTCAAAGGAGCTATGCTGGTTTTACATGTGGTGAGGATCTGGCTATTTATCGCCACATCCACACAGGACAGTCCAGGAGAGGAAATACGATTTCTTTTGTTTGTATTTTTTAAACGTTCGAAACAATGTCGACGTCTTTTGCTGGAGCTTTTTGAAAGCATAGGCCATCTCACACACCTTCCTCTCTGCCCACATCACAGAGGCTGGCTGTCAGAACGGAAACAGACCAACAGCCAGCGTAAGCATTGATTACATGCGGCATGGTCTTGTGAGAATGGCAAAGGCATGAGTATTGGGACCTGTGTGTCCTAGTTCTGACTTCAGTGCTGACTTGCGTCATTTAACCTCTCTGTGCCTTGGTTTGCTACAGCTGTAAAATGGGGATAATGTTTGCCTTACCTCACAATGAGGCTGAACTGCTGAATGCTGAAAAGGTGAAATAGCATTTAATAGATATAATTCATGCTTTAAGAGTTCAGAGCAGAAAATGTACATTATTTCTAAGGGGAAAAGGGTTTTCCCTCACCAAGAGTTTTGTGTTACTTAGAACACATTGTAGCGAATGAGCCCAACAAGCGCAGTGGTTTACAAAAGCCTTTATACACAGATGACTATTGGTTATGAGGGGAAAACCCACAGAACAAATAACCCCAAGGATTTTCTTTTGGAAAGTTCAGAGCGTGAAACTTTTTTGACGAGTGGGTGTTCACTGCAAACCCTACAGGCTGATTTTTTCCCCCTCTGGCCCCAGTCATTTTGTATTCATTTGCTTCCCACTGACACGCCTCCACTCTCAGTGGTTCACAGAGTGAATATTTAAGGAACAAAAGCCCACTGAAAGGAAAATATTTCCCCTCCCCAAGTGTCATGTCCAGCGTGAGTGTCAAGTTACATTTCATGCACTAGATGAGGAGCAGTTGCTTGGTTTTGTTTTTAGCCGTACTGTAGTAGTTTGTGGAGCAGGATGTGGCCACAAAATGGCCAGCTCATAGTAACCAGCATGAGCCTCGGCAGCACGCATCATCAATGGCGTGGTTAGAAAGTGTGACAGCTCATCTTGTACATCATTTTGAGAGAGGAACGACAAAGCAACAGTTCATTTAAAAAAATGTGCCTTTTACTGCTCTTTAGGAAGGAGAACGAAGGCCTCATACATGTGTGAAAGAAGGCCTCAATTTTCTTTTTTTCTTCCCAAAGACGTTTTTCTGATTATAATTTCTATGTTAAACATCTGGGCCTAATGTTTCCTTCTTTTTGCTGGAAGACTGGCAAATCTTTGGAAGATCTGGATGGTAACATCACAGCTCACGGCTGCAACCTATGGTGGATGCATCCCAGCCTTCAGCTGCGTGCTGGTCTGGTTTTGCTTTCTCTGGTGTTGCACTGCTGTAACTCAGCTGATTTTAATAGAGTTACTCCTAACTTATTCTACTGTAGGGGAGTTCAGAGTCTGGCCTGTTGAGTCCTAGGTAGTCAAAAACCTCTCCCATCCTCAGTTCAAAGCTGGGATTGCTGCTGCTTATTAGAGCTATGATGTTACCTTTCAGGTCCTTCAAAACTTGGCCAAAGTCCTCCAGCAAAAGGAGGGATACGAGGATCAGATATTTCTACTATAAAATACAAAGAGAAAAAATGGTTTTGAAAAACCTTCATAGGGCCCTTTCCTACATCATAAGGAGCAGGAAGCACCAGAAACAATTTATTTCCATTGTCCTTTGTGTATCTCCACCCTCACACTTTATTAAAGGAGTTAACACTGTGAAATCATCTTCCTTGCTTGCATTAGTTTACTCTAGCAAACGGTGCTAAGAAAAGTTCAGTGCATTGGGGATAAATGGCATGTGCACTGCAAATTAGCCCAAGCTGCAAAATTAGTTCTGAACTTCTACAAATCTTGAGAGAAGAGAGGGCCCATTACAGAGATAATCTGTGTGTGAACTTCCTTCTAAAGTCCATGGATGCTGAGATCCAGTGTACCGGCTCAGGTCCATCTCTAATTTCCACAGCAACTCTTTACACCTGGGTAACAAGACTCAATATTTATTCTGCACTCAATAGGCCTTGTTCTGTTCCTTCTGAAAATCAATGTGATGCACTTCCATATCTCAGACATTGTAGTGGAGTCACGCAAACATATACTAAACTGAACCTGCTTACTCTATCTCATTTGGAAATTACAGAGAAAGAAAGAAACCCCACAAGAGAATGAGGGTGAGGAAGAGGAAGAGGAGAAAGAAAGAGGAATAAGATAGGATGAAAAAAGGAACAGGAGAAGACTGAGAAAGTAGCACCTTCATGGACTCGCTGTACCATTTGTTTTGCAAAGTGCTTAGCTATCTTGCTGATGAGCACTTCGGACGTGCCTAAAGTAGTTCAGATTGTGTAAGATTAGATAGAGATCTGAAACTTCCTCGTACTGACTTGTAGCAGCAGACTGCCAGGCCGCTCATCAAGACACGTACTGAAACTGAACAAGAGAGGCTGAAGGTCTCTCTGGTATGGAAAAAATCCATGATAATGCCAGTACAGTGCTTGGAACTTACCGAATGCTATATAAGTGGTAAGTCTTATGTTCCTGTGTAGTCACTTGACAATTTGTCAAGGGAAGTTATGGAATCACCATCACTGGAGACAGTCACGGCTGAGATCTGACACCCATTGCAGTATATGGGAAGGTTTAGATGTTTCTATTAGCTGTTTGAGACCCCTTCCAAACCAGGTTATTCTGGGCCTAATTTTTCATACTTGAATGCCTAAAATTGGATGCCTAAAGGAAGGGAGGGAGAGAGTATTAGAGAAAACATAGTACACAATTCCAGTACCAATGATATTATGGAAGAGGACGAGATGGTCTGCAACAAAAGGTGTCTAATATGAATCAGGTTGCTAATATGCTCGTGTTTCTATGCCAGGAGTACTGCAAATAAACAAGATGAACACAAGAAGTTTCTAAGGCCATGGTATACCAAAGCACATAAGTCAAAGAGACTTAATCACATGCTTAACTTTAAGGAATAGCTTAAGTATTTTGCTCAGTAGGGATGGGTTTAACCATGTGCTTAAAGATAAGCAAATGCATAAGCCCTTTGCTGAATCAGAGTCTAAATGATGAGGAATAGGACCTACAGCAGTGAGGCATAATAAGCCAGATGGGATGGCACAAATGGTATGTCAGCACTGATCTTGTAGAAAGGGAAGAGAAGGTGGAAAGGTGGAATTATACATCAAAAGCATTTACAGAACCAGTGAGATAAAATGTGACTGGAGGTGTCAAATAATGGAAGAAAAGAAAAATTGATATAGCGTGCAGATAATTATTTGACCAGCTGTGAACTTGACAATGAATAATGCAGCCACAAAATAAAGTTAGAAGGATACAAGAAATGAAAAAAGGAGAAACTTAATTGACGTCGGCATCTGTATTAGAACTGAAGGGAGGTGACGGAAAGGGGAGGCAAGAGAAGTGGGGGAGAAAGAGAGAGACTATGAATGAATTAACATATTATAGAAAAAGGACAGAATCTCAACTGATATAAATGAGGCTGTTCTGATTTACAGCAGTTGAAGGTCTGGCCAGAATTCCTAAACCAATTAACGAGAAACCAATTAACAAAGAAGTTGAAAGCAGCCAGGGTGCCATCTTACGGCTTGGTCCTGCCCTATTGAAGATCATGAGAGTCTTGCCATTGACTTCAACATTAGCAGGAGCAAACTCTTAATGGGGGTGAGGAAGAAAAACAAGCCTTCACTCTGAGTTTATTAGCAACAAGTTAGAGACACTTTTATTATGAGCAATTGCAGGGGAAGACTGCAGTTGGACAGGGGGTCCCCTGTCCTAGGGCAGATCTTCAAAAACAAGCAGCTTAAAGAGAAGTATTTATACTCTCCCGTTACATACATCAACGGTCGACGTTTTTTCCCTGTTTATACATGTTCCTTCCTGATAGCCTACTCATCTCAATGGGTTTTGCTCAATGTCAGCATTCCACTCTTATCTTCCTGAAGCAATGCTAAAACAGCATCTCTTGCACTTTTCTTACTCGCTCAAGTCCTTCTTTTTCCTCTGTTTCTAAGTCAACTAAGATGGCTGCAGTCAGATCCTCTTTTTCCACTTCCACAGGGGACACCAATTATCCAGACATCGTGTGGGTAATAAATACTGATCAAAGATGTTTTTTATGCAGAGGTTTGTATACAAGACCATTTAATGATGTGACATAGAAAGGAAAGAATCCACCGAGAAGAGAACAAAGAGGAAATGAATTGAGAAGGTAATGGTATTAGGGAAGATTGGTGCTTGTGATTATTTATAGAATCATGGAATCGTAAAAATGTAGGACAGGAAGGAACCTCCAGAGGTCTTCTAGTCCAGTCGCCAACACTCAAGACAGCACTAAGTATTATCAATTTATTTGAATTCATGTCTTAAGCAGTGCTGATAGGAAATCATTTTCCCATGAAAAAATTCTATGAAAATGATTTTTTTTGTTTTCTTCAAAATTGTGCTGATTTTTATTGAAAACCACCAGACTAAAATGGTTTTGTTTATCAGCAACCAAGATTCCAAATGTTCCAGTTTTCTTCTTTTTTTTTTTTGCTGACAATGTAATTTTTTGATGAAAACAGACTTTTTTTTCTCCAAAATTTCCATTTAGTCAAAAAAGCCATTTTCCAAAAACGTTTTGACAGAAAAATATTGGTGAGCTCTAGTATTAAGGAATAGGCTAAAAGAATAGCACCAGGATATCTGATTTCCATAAAGAACATTCTGCAATTTCAGGTGCGATGGAATTAAATATTAAAATCCAGGAGTATGGACACTTAAGGATACCATAATGAGGAATATAACTGAACTTGTTGATAGATTGTATAGTCAATTGCTTGACCACACCTTGGTTCATTATGACATATACTCAAGAGACCAAATAACCAATGTCAGTCAGGTTAATTAATGTGGTGCAGGAAAATTTAGGCCACTTAGGTGACGAGTATGGTGTCAGTATCTATATAGAACAGAATAAATTAATTAAATTATTATGATACTAGGCCCTATTCTGCTCTCACACATAACATGAATGTCCCCATTGACTTCAGTGGTGGTGTTAATATGTAACTGAGAGTAGCTCTCAGTTAAATAACATGTTTCAGAGAGGCAGCCGTGTTAGTCTGTATCTGTAAAAAACAAACAAATGAGAAGTACTTGTGGCACCTTAGAGACAATTTATTTCAGCATAAGCTTTCATAGGCTATAGCCCACTTCATCGGATGCATAGAATGGAACACAGTTATTCCACATTTGCTTGTAATCTTAATAAAAAATCAAAGCAGGGTGTGTGATATAGTGATAGCACAGGAATGATCCCAAAGACTCTATTCCTGGGTCTGCCTTAGATTTGCTATGAGACTCTAATCCCTCAGGTCTGAGTTTCCATTTTCTTTTCAAGGGCTGTCATGATTCACACCTCTCTGAAGTGCAGAGTAGGTGTAGCAGGCTACCACATCAGATGGTAGCATTTTAAACCCACATAGCCTTTTGCACTCACTTTGCATGCCACTCCCCATTCCAGGCCTCAGTTTCCTCATCTTTGGGAATCTGTGCTTTACATTACAGCCCGTATCAGCCTATGAATCTCGCTGCAGATCCCAGCTGAGGAACACCAACTCCACAGACTGATGGCCAAGGAGATACTAACGTCCACTGAAAGGGAAGAGTCTGCCCAAAGACATGCATTTTGCTTCACACCTTAAGAGCAGTGAGACTGGCTCTGAATGAGCAAGGGCAGAAAAGGAAGACTTCTAAGCCTCCTTTCAGGGGAGGTTCTAAAAATGGGTAAAGGTTCTGAGGGAGGGAGGTGCTCTTAATCTTTCTGAGCTAGCTCCCCAATTTGCTGCGGGTGCCATACACTTTCAGAGGCAAACTGGCCAGGGGCACTGGGCATGGGGGCCTATGGGCCTGTGAGTTAATCCGTCACTGATGAGCAGACTAGGAAGGGTTGATCTCACAGCGAAGCAGTGTAAAAGGCATCCCAGGTTGGAAAATTGAGGTGACACCATTGTCCATCTGTCCAGATTGTACCCAGGGTAATGTCACAGCCACCAGTGACGTAGAGCTGCTAAGGACAATCCAATTGATTCCTGTTTCCATTAGCAAAGCCTACTATCTTGTAACTCATGTTTCCCTTTTAAGTGGTCCAGGAGTGACCTAGCTCTGTGCCGTCACTCTTTGCCTCTGTGGTGGGTTTTAGCTTTGAATGTTCATAGCCTAGATACCAAAGGACAGGAACATTACTGGTTTCCACTGAAGAGAGGTGACTTTTTTTTTCAGCCTAAATTAATACATGCTTGTAAAGTGTAAGCAAGAGCAACCACAGCTCATTTTGTGGCAGGAAAACCTTCAGAGGGGGCTAGCAAGAGAAAGGAGGAGTTTTTCTTCACCTTTAAAAAAAGTACCGATTGCTTCTCAGTATTTCCATCTCTGCTCACCCCACCATGACACCCCTGCAACTGGATGCAGGAAGTGAGCTGACCGCTGCAAGATATATAAGCTCAGTGAAAGGGGCTCTGATTATCATTTTCACCTCTGCTACTCCAAGGAAGCCATCAACAATGAAACTCCATGCAACAGACATCCTGGTCATTTTCTGGCTTGGCTTCTTTACTGTGAGCACCGTGAGAGGTAAGTTTTCAACTCAACAGCAACATAGCACTAGCTATACTATATCAGCCCTGTGATCCATCCAATCCAGTGTCCTGTCTTGGGCAAGAATCAGAGAGGGAGCCGTGTTAGTCTGGAATAGCAGAGGTAACAAAGAGTCCTGTGACACCTTAAAGACTAACTAAAGTATTGGAGCATAAGCTTTCGTGGGCTAATACCCACTTTCTTGTATTAGCCCACGAAAGCTTATGCTCCAATACTTTAGTTAGTCTTTAAGGTGCCACAGGACTCTTTCTTACCTCTGTCTTGGGCAGTGACCGGTACCTGATACATAGGAGCAAGGAGAGGAGAACTGATAGTGAACAGTTATGGAATAATTTACCCATAGGAGAAGTTTCTTCCTACCCCCTATGAACTGGTGGTTGGTTTATTCCCAAAAGGGTTTATACCCCCTGCAAACCTTTGAGCCTAACTAAAGCATTGATGGATGCTCTAATGATCCATATAAATGTCTAAACCTTTTCTGATCTTACCATATTGTGGTAATGAGTTCCACAGATTGATTATGCATTTTATAAAAAGCATGTCTTTCAGGCACTTTACAGGATGTTGCCTTTTAATTTTGTTGGTTGTATCCTTCTTCTAATGTTATGAAAATTGAGAGCTCCCAGTCCATTTTCTACAGTTTGTTCATTATTGTATATACCTTTGTCTTTTTATATCTGAGTTCAAAAAGAATTGGATAAATTCATGGAGGATGGGTAGAGCCCTGGAAATCCGTGGATATTCACATCTGTGGGTGCAGATATCTGCGGATCATTTTTGCGGATTGGATACGGATACAAATTTTGTATCTGCACAGGGCTCTACGGATAGGTCCATCAACGGGTATTAGCCACAGTTCAATGCTTGGGACAACCCAAAACATCTGACTACCACTTCTGGGAGCGGAAGATGGGGTGGATCACTCCATAATTGCGCTATTCTGTACTCGCCTCCTGAAGCTCTAGTATGGACCTCTGTCAGAGACTGGGCAAGACGGACCATGGTCAGACCCAGTATGGAAGCTCTTATATTTATCATGTCACTTCTTATTTGTCTCCTCTCTGATTTATATGGTTCTGGTCTTTTACTCTCTCCCTGTATGGAAATCTTCCCAAGACTCTAGTAATTTTCATTGACTTTTTGTGGAATCCTTGTGTATTTGTGCTAAATCCTTTTTGAGGTGGGATGGCTAGAAGTGAAGACAGCATTCAAGATTACATCATACCATTCACTGATACAATGAAATTATAATATTTTCATACTTACTCGCTATTTCTTTCTTAATAAGGTTTGCACACTTGTTTTGTTTTTATGAGCACAGCTTCACATTGGTCTTTTAAATTAACTGTCCACAGCAACACTTAGATCTTCTTCCTATTAATCATGAACAATTAATAGACCACAACACTTGCAATAGACCATACTTGTTGCAAAAGCTCATCCGTACACACACCAGCACATATACAAACACACATAAACAGATGCATGCAACAAGAACAAAAAAGCCACACGCACAACCACAGTCATACCCAGTTCAGGCAGAACCACAAGAATACACAATGCTGAGTATAAAAAAAAGTACCTTCACAAAATTCCACAAACAACAAACACAGCCCCTCACACACAAATACAAAATAATCTACACTAGACATCCAGAGGGCTCACCCCTGTAGTGTGTGGTTGCTGATGCTGTTCCAACCCTGTGTCCCTGGCAGTATAATTTGCCATAAAATGTAGATGAAACTTTTGGTAGAAGGACCGTGCATAGCAGGTGATATGTGGGGAGATGGGGCAGAGATCAAGTCTCCGGTGATAGCCCCATTAGAAGTGATTCTGTGATTTTGAGCAGCTGGGCAGAAGATACAGAACTTTCCAAAGGCAGGTGAATAGAAGTGGGAAGAGAGAAGCAAACTGAAGCATTTGATTTTTTTTTCACTTTAGTTAATTGTCCTCAAAGTGGATTTCATTTTTAAAAAATTATTGGTTAAAAGGAACAGCGGGAGACAAAGATTTTGCTGGGAAGGAGAGTAAGAGCCCCAGGGAATGGAGTGGAAGGAGCGGAGAGGCAGCTGCAGTAAAGTGCGGAGAGAAATGAAGTAAAGAGGAATATGAAAGGCAGCAGGAGGCAGAAGAAAAGAGTGAAGTCACATAAGTATGTGGGAGATGGAGAGGAAAGCAGAGAGGGATGTGAACAGCATAAGAGGGATCAGAAAGGGCAGTGATATGAAATGGGAAGAGAGGGGAGTTGTAGCACACATCTTTGCACCATAAAAACAGATATCAACTCAAACCCCTTCCAAACCACTTAGAGAAGCCCTGCTTGTATAAGGAATATTCTTTAGGGCCAGGTGTAAAAGGATGAAAATAATCCCACATAGGCAGGCGGTAAATCCGCTTGCCACATTGGAGGGCTGGAATTCAGAGTCCCCAAATTCTAATCCTGCTCTGCTTCTTACACCTACTTTTTCAAAAGTGGCCACTTTTTCTGGTTGCCTGGCTTTTTGGGTGCCTCCAGGACTTTCTGGGTACTTCACACCTTTGAAAATTAGACCCAGGATGTCTCAAATTTTATACCCTAAATCAGAGTGCCCATGTTTCTTCATCTGTAAACCAGGGATGATAATACTGATCTTCCTTTATAAAGTATGTTGAGATCCTCCTAGGAAAGGGACTATGCCAGCACCAACTCATAGTATTATTATTTCATGCATGTGGTTGAAGCATGTGATATACATCTACTTCCAAGTGAAGCTGTTTGACAGGCACATACATGCTCACATTCCCACTTTTAATTAAAGTATCGCATATTCATCCAGAACCTTACATCCGAAAAGATCCCCAAACGCTTTAGATCCTTTATGTACACAGATCGCTTCAACTAGAATGTAGCCATCTCTGGGAACCCAGCCGCTCTGTGATAGCAAAGCACTGCTACATGACAGTTCAGGACGGAAAGTGAAGAGCAGTGGACCCAACGGAAACTGCAGAGGCAATTTAGGAAGGTGGAATGTAATTACTATCCACACTGGAATTTGGCCAAGACATTAAAAGGCCTTGGCCTATTAATGATCTTAGATGATCCGTAGTTTGGTTGTATAGCTCCTATGTAAGAAGCATAGTTAGGAAATGGATCCCAGTACATACCACTATAGATATTTCAATTGTGATTTAACAGGCAATAATTTCCACTTAGTGTGAAGAATGACTGTTCATTTAGCATTAGTTTACCATCTCTTTTTCCCCCCCGGTAGGAAGTGTTGCAAGTCAAATCGTGCCCAAAATCTCCTGTGTAGAGCTATCCACCCAGCAGCTGGACATCAGAGGACTTGCTAAATATGAGACACAGCACATACCAGTAAAAGCTGTGATGTAAGTATCTGGACCACGCTTCAAACTAGTCTAGAGACACATGCTGCTGAGAGCAGGAGAGAAAGGGCCAGGGTATAACTGAATCACAGCAAGCATGAGGGTCTTCAGTCTGACCAAAACATATTGCTGAAGAGCATCCTTTCATTTCTAGCATGGAGTAACTGTTAGTGGATGAACCTCAAAAGGTCTGGAGGATTTGTGCTGTTCGGAGGAGCATCCACAATTTTGACTGAACAGACAAACCTTTTTGATGAAGAAATTGGGAGGAAATCTCACAAAGAGCAAGAGCTGGGGAATAGCAAACAGTGCTGTCAATTGGCAATGAGGTGCATTGGGCTGAGCTGTGTGAAGGAAACGTACATAACAGTGAAGTGTGATTATTCCTCCTGCTAAAGGATGTGACCAGACCTTCAGTCTCCTGAGCATCTATTTAATCTTGGTTCTTGTGGGATAAATGAGGGGACAATTCAGTATGCCAGGTGCTTAGCTCTTTGGAACTCTCTGACTATACAGTATATGCCTATGTAGATATATGAAGACACCACACACACAGACACACATCATGTATGTAGAGTTGATGTCCATACCATACTGCAGAACCAACTCATTCCTGGCTTTGCCACTCTTTAGTGATACAACCATTCCAAATGCCTGCAGATGAAACCTTTGTACCACACCATATCGGGCATAGAATAGAAACACGCACAGAGAAAAATTTTAATGGCTTTCCTTTTCTTCCCCTGCAGGTTCATCACCAAAACCGGCATCAAAATCTGTGTGCAGCCTGATCGTAAATGGGTGCAGGATGCCATAAAATTCCTGGATAGAAGATCCAACAAGCAGCTCAAGCATAAATCCAAGCCCAAGCGTAAATCCCAGCCCAAGCCCAAGCCCAAGCCCACGCAAAAGGCAATGAACTAAACGGATGCACCAGCCCAACCCTCGGCAACTGCTTGTAACTTCTTCTAGGCGTTAGTTGGAAATAAAATCTCTGAACGAACCTAGGCACATCGTAATCCATTCACCATTAGGGCAGAGCTGACTGAGAATTATTCCATTTTATAGCTGGACTTTTCTGCACTGGTTTTCAGGTTTATTTTCTGAAGTGTTCGTTAATAATTATTTATTACTGTGTGTAGGCGGCCCCTCCCCCCACCTGGAAGCACTTTTATACAGTTAGAAAGGACAAGGATGTGGGTGAAGGTATTTCAGAGAGGGTTTGATCAACCTGTGGATATCACAGGTGAAGGAGGTTAGTGTCAGACACTGGGGCTGGATAATTTTATGATAATGAATAACTATAGAAGCTATAAATAAACAACCCTTATGCTCCTGGGCATTATCTGTTTCAGGAGGGAATTAGCTAGATGTATTGGGTCTAATTCTCTTCCCACTTTGCAACAATGCAACAATGCAGATTCATTGGGGCAGGCCCTCTCCCAGTATAAGTGATGATCGGTCTAGAGAGTGTAACTTGATGCAGATTTATGCCCACTGACTTCTGTGAAGTTACTCCTTATTTACACTGGTATGAGATAGATCCGAACCAGTTGCTTTATTTTATTCCTTTCCATTGCTCTGAAGAATCATGCACAAGTCATGGCTGAAGGCAGGAGACCATGCTTGATGCCAATCTTATGTACTAATCCCTTATTCTCCAACTAGTGGAGAGGCCTGTCCAAGGGGCTCAAGAATATTCAGTGTAAAAGTAAACTATATTTTAGAAATGAATGGATTCTAATAACTGTGGTTTCTTTGTTTTTTTATAACGTAATAAAATTCTTGCAAATCTATAGTCAAATGGTACGTGTGTTTGTTTGTATGTAACCTGTATGGAGATCAGACAGTGGGGGTGTGGAGGTTCTAGCACAAATCCCAGATTTTATTGTCAGTCAAGGAGAAATTACTTTTCCAGCAACATGTACTGACACCTTCAATAACTAACAGTCAATAGACGGAATTTGCATCCAAGCTTTCATATACTCTGTACCCCTATATTGTATAGATGAGTTCACATCACTCCAGCCCTTCAGTTCCCTCTTCTGGATAACACTGCAGAAAGCATTCCTCCCCAGCCTCTCATTCTGTGTCACTGTTCTCAAACTGGGGGATAGAATATGTTCGGGGGGGAGGGGTGTGTGGAAGTATTGCACACATTTTACCCACAGCAATACACCACCCTTACTTCTGCCACTGCTCTCTGGCCATCCAGCTCTGAAGGCAGAGTCAAGAGTGGTGGCTACGCACCAACTGCCCAGCTCTGAAAGCAGCACCACCACCACCAGCAGAGAAGTAAGGATGAGAATACCATGCCACCCTTATTTCTCCACAACTGCTGGTAGTAGCACAGCCTTCAGAGCTGGTTTGTTAGTTTGTACTGCCCATTCTCACGTGTGCCCCATATTCACTCTTTTTACAAGACTATGATAAGTTTTGTACAAAGTATGTCTTGTGAGGTATTATTTGAAAAACTCATAATGTGCTGAACATTAGTATCCTGTTGAAATTTGTGGGGTAACATTATATGTAAAGATATAAGCTTCTGAGAAACACCCACACAACAGATCCTCACAGATGGAAAGACTATCCAACGCATCAGCCAAGTATCAATGAGATAGGCTGACCATACGTCCCGTTTTGAACGGGACAGTCCCGTTTTTTTCATGTTTTTGAACCGTCCCGTCTTTTTGTCAAAAATATCAATTTTGTCCCGTTTTTGGGGCAGGTGCAGGACTCCCAAGATCTTAGGTGAAGAATCTTGCTACCTAAGGACAAGTATCAGATGTCAAAATCTCCGATGAGCAAACTGCGCTCATCGGAGACTTTGACATCTGTTACTAGTCCTAAGGTAGGGAGAAGAGGCAGTGGATGGAGGGAGAGAGCAGGGAGGAAGGGAGGGATGGAGAAGGGGGATGGAGAGAAGGGAGGGACGGAGAGAAGGAGGGAAGGAGGAATAGAGAGGAGGAGGCGGCAGCGGGCGGCGGGCTGAAGCCGACGGCGGATCGGAGCTGTCCGGAGCCGCAGCCGGGGGCCGAGCCCGCCGGCAGGGGGGCTGCCGGCCGGGTTTTATGAGACATAATCACATAAATTCAGTTATGTGATTATAAGTCATAAAACGTCCGCCCCCCCCCCCCCCGCCGCCGCCGCCGCCGGCGCACTCGGCCCCCGGCTGCGGCTCCGGACAGCTCCGCTCCGCAGTCGGCTTCAGCCCGCCGCCCGCTGCCACCTCCTCCTCTCTATTCCTCCTTCTTCCTTCCTTCTCTCCATCCCTCCCTTCTCTCCATCCCCCTTCTCCATCCCTCCCTTCCTCCCTGATCTCTCCCTCCGTCCGCTGCCTCCTCTCGCTCCCTCCATCCCTTCTCTCTATCCCCTTCTCCATCCTCCATCCCTTCCTTCCTCCCTTCTCTCTATCCCTCCATCCCTCTCTTCCTTCTCTCTATCCCCCTTCTCCATCCCTCCCTCCCTTCTCTCTCTCCCTCCGTCCACTGCCTCCTCTTCCATCTCCCTTCTCTCCATCCCTCCTTCTCGCTGTCCCTTGCCTCCTCCATCCCCCCTGCTCCCTAACCTCATCTCTTCTCTCATCCATCCATCCTCTCCCTTCTCACCTTCGTGCCTTCTCTCCCTCCGTCCCTTCCATCATCTTCATCCCTCATCCCCCCTTCTCTCTCTCCCTCCATCCTCTTCATCCCCCATCCCTGTTCTGCTTATTCCTCCATCCATCCCCCCCGACCCCCCTCTGCCTCCCCCCCCGACCAGCGCTGGGGGGCCCAGGTGGGGCCATGGCCCCCATACACACCCTGTCCATTTCCTGACCATTTCCTTCCACCGGTGCAGCATAGGTTCCAATGCATGTCTGTGGAATGTCTACAGAAACCAAACAGTTGGCGTGGAGCAATGTTGCAAACAAGGGATTGTAAAATAGATGCAACTGTCAGAGAGAGAAGACCATGGAGACCTAAAACATGGCAGTAATACTCTGCTTTAACAAGGATCTAATATAAAAATGTCTCTGTCCCCAAAGCCCTGTTATCCATGCAGTGCTCTCGATACAGGGATAGCTTAGTGGTTTGAGCACTGGCCTGCTGAACCCAAGATTGTGAGTTCAATCCTTGAGGGAGCCATTTAGGGATCTGGGGCAAAAATCTGTTGGATTATTTGGTTGGGGATTGTTCCTGCTTTGAGCAGGGGGTTGGACTAGAACCTAGATGATCTCCTGAGATCCCTTCCAACCCTGATAATCTATAATTCTACAGCTGCAATGAACTTGGATTCTGCTCCCACTGTGGACTAGGCCAATGAGAGATTCTCCTCTCTGACCCCACATGGAAGGTCTTTTGAACTCCCTTGTTTATATCTACAGGAACCATGACAGAAATGATTCCTAAAACTCTTCAAAGCCACTTTGGCCTAACGCTGTTCACTTCTGCTTCTGCCATCTCTGGTGAAGGAGGGAATGTGGCTGAGTGCAGCTATTGCTATACCTCGGGCCATATTGACCATTATAGCATAAGAATGGACATACTAAGTCAGCCCAATGGTCCAACTAGCCAGGTATCTTCTCTTCTGACAGTGGCCAGTGCCAGGTGCTTTACAAGGAATGAACAGAACCGGGCATGGGGATGCATCCCTGACCATTCTGGATAATAGCAATCGATGGACCTATGCTCCATTAACTTATCTAAGTATTTTTAAAAGCCTGTTACAGATTTGGCCTTCACAACATCCCCTGGCAATGAGTTCCACAGGTTGAACCGTTTGTAGCCCTACGTTCACCCTTTTTACAAAACTATAATAGATTCTGTACAAAGTATGCCTTGTGAGGTACCATTTGAAAACTCATAATTTGCTGATCATTATTGTCCTGGTAAATATGTGTGGCTACATTGTATGTAAAGTTATAATATTCTACTCTATAACATTACTGAGACATGTTCCAAGTTTTAAAAAGAAGGTACAAACCAGTTCCTCAAAGACAAAAGGCCAACTGACACCTCAGCCAGGTGTCAACAAAATCAAATGAACTATCATCTGGTTACGTGGCCATTCTTCGGCAGGAAAAAGGGTATGAATGAGAAATCTACATTTTGGCAAAGAAACAGCTGGAGGGTCCTATTCCCACAGCTCTCTATTTCCTGAACCTCAGCTGGAGACGATTTTCAAAGAAGAAGAGAACTATAAGAAAGGGGAACAGATGCCCCCCCTCCCCCAACCACTCCACCTTTTCCCTCTGCCCATAGCATCAACAACACATGAGGGGCAAGAAAATTAACATTGAACTGGGGGAAGGGTCCTGAACTGAAAGGATTCCAGCCAGTAAGACTGCTGTAGCATGTGGTGTCAGAAACCTTTGCTTTGAATTCATTTATCTTGTTAAATTAGGTATTAATTGCATTTTACCTTTTATTTTCTTTGTAACCAATTCTGACTCTTATGCTGCATTACTTGTAATCACTAAAAATCTATCTTTCTGTAGTTAATAAATGTGTTTTATTGTTTTATCTAAACCAATGTGTTTGGATTAAAATGTTTGGGAAACTTCATTTGGGATAATGGGATTTGTGCATATCATTTTCTATTAATGAAATGATGGCCTTTATATGAGCTTGTATTGTCCAGGAAGGTGCTGGGGAGCATAAGACACACATGTCTGGGGGAAATTCTGGTCCTGGGTGTTGGCTGAGTTGCCCGGCACTGCTTGCATCCAATGAAGTGGGTAATAGCCCACGAAAGCCTATGCTTCAATACTTTAGTTAGTCTTTAAGGTGCCACAGGACTCTTTGTTACCTCAGCTATTCCAGACTAACACGGCTACCTCTCTGATTCTTGCCTTTCAGTGTGATTCATGGGTGGCTGGCTAATGGCTATAGCACTCATACAAAAAGCTGAGAGTAATTTACATGTGGAGACTGTGTGTGAGCAACAGAGATACATTAAGATTTATTGGGGCCCTGGGCACAAAGAACATTTGGGCTCCCCACACCCCCGGGGACCCAGGGGTTCCAGAATTGGAGAGGGGTTGGGGGGGGCCATGCCCACCCACTTTTTAATGTGGGCATAATAGCTTCAGGCAAACGCAGAACAGAACTGGCAGGGGAGCCCTGCTTCTCAACTTCCCCTTGAGGCCATGCCCCTGGCCAGGCCAGAAGCTGGATCCAGGCAGTGATAAGAGCCACTTAGGGAGCGTGGAACTCAGTGGTGAGCCTTGGCCCCTACCCCTGCCCTTGGGGGTACACCCCAGGGGGGCGGGGACATGGGCCGGAGGCTGCTTTTGGGCATCCTGGCCCCCTGCCTAGATGAAGGGTCCTGGGCTCCCCACAGTGGCTTGGACTCCCTGGGTGGCTCTTACTACAGCCTGGCTCCGGCTTCTGGCTGGCTGTGGGCAGGGCCCCAAGGGGAAGAGGAGTAATAGGCCGGGGCCACAGTTACAATACTGATGGCCCCCTCACTTCTACACAGGTTCTGGTACTCCTGTGGGGGCTCCCAAATTGGCCAGGGGCACTGGGCACGGGGGCCTATGGGCCTGTGAGTTAATCGGTCACTGATGAGCAGACTAGGAGGGGTTGATCTCACAGCGAAGCAGTGTAAAAGGCATCCCAGGTTGGAAAATTGAGGTGACACCGCTGTCCATATGTCCAGATTGTACCCAGGGTAATGTCACAGCCACCAGTGACGTAGAGCTGCTAAGGACAATCCAATTGATTCCTGTTTCCATTAGCAAAGCCTACTGTCTTGTAACTCATGTTTCCCTTTTAAGTGGTCCAGGAGTGACCTAGCTCTGTGCCGTCACTCTTTGCCTCTGTGGTGGGTTTTAGTTTTGAATGCTCATAGTCTAGATATCAAAGGACAGGAACATTACTGGTTTCCACTGAAGAGAGGTGACTTTTTTTTCAGCCTAAAATAAGACAAGCTTGTAAAGTGTAAGCAAGAGCAACCACAGCTCATTTTGTGGCAGGAAAACCTTCAGAGGGGGCTAGCAAGAGAAAGGAGGAGTTTTTCTTCACCTTTAAAAAAAGTACCGATTGCTTCTCAGTATTTCCATCTCTGCTCACCCCCACCATGACACCCCTTTAACTGGATGCAGGAAGTGAGCTGACCGCTGCAACATATATAAGCTCAGTTTAAGGGGCTCTGATTATCATTTTCGCCTCTGCTAATCCAAGGAAGCCATCAACAATGAAACTCCATGCAACAGACATCCTGGTCATTTTCTGGCTTGGCTTCTTTACTGTGAGCACCGTGAGAGGTAAGTTTTCAACTCAACAAGAACATAGCAATAGCTATATTATATCAGCCCTGTGATCCATCCAATCCAGTGTCCTGTTTTGGGCAAGAATCAGAGAGGGAGCCGTGTTAGTCTGGAATAGCAGAGGTAACAAAGAGTCCTGTGACACCTTAAAGACTAACTAAAGTATTGGAGCATAAGCTTTCGTGGGTTAATACCCACTTTCTTGTATTAGCCCACTAAAGCTTATGCTCCAATACTTTAGTTAGTCTTTAAGGTGCCACAGGACTCTTTGTTACCTCTGTCTTGGGCAGTGACCAGTACCTGATACATAGGAGCAAGGAGAGGAGAACTGATAGTGAACAGTTATGGAATAATTTACCCATAGGAGAAGTTTCTTCCTACCCCCTATGAACTGGTGGTTGGTTTATTCCCAAAAGGGTTTATACCCCCTACAAACCTTTGAGCCTAACTAAAGCATTGATGGATGCTCTAATGATCCATATAAATGTCTAAACCTTTTTTGATCTTACCATATTGTGGTAATGAGATCCACAGATTGATTATGCATTTTATAAAAAGCATGTCTTTCAGGCACTTTACAGGATGTTGCCTTTTAATTTTGTTGGTTGTACCCTTCTTCTAATGTTATGAAAATTGAGAGCTCCCAGTCCATTTTCTACAGTTTGTTCATTATTGTATATACCTTTGTCTTTTTATATCTGAGTTCAAAAAGAATTGGATAAATTCATGGAGGATGGGTAGAGCCCTGGAAATCCGTGGATATTCACATCTGTGGGTGCAGATATCTGCGGATCATTTTTGCGGATTGGATACAGATACAAATTTTGTATCTGCACAGGGCTCTACGGATAGGTCCATCAACGGGTATTAGCCACAGTTCAATGCTTGGGACAACCCAAAACATCTGACTACCACTTCTGGGAGCGGAAGATGGGGTGGATCACTCCATAATTGCGCTATTCTGTACTCGCCTCCTGAAGCTCTAGTATGGACCTCTGTCAGAGACTGGGCAAGATGGACCATGGTCAGACCCAGTATGGAAGCTCTTATATTTATCATGTCACTTCTTATTTGTCTCCTCTCTGATTTATATGGTTCTGGTCTATTTCTCTCTCCCTGTATGGAAATCTTCCCAAGACTCATTGACTTTTTGTGGAATCCTTGTGTATTTGTGCTAAATCCTTTTTGAGGTGGGATGGCTAGAAGTGAAGACAGCATTCAAGATTACATCATACCATTCACTGATACAATGAAATTATAATATTTTCATACTTACTCGCTATTTCTTTCTTAATAAGGTTTGCACA
Organism: Sternotherus odoratus; assembly: GCA_032164245.1. Taxonomy (NCBI): domain Eukaryota; kingdom Metazoa; phylum Chordata; order Testudines; family Kinosternidae; genus Sternotherus; species Sternotherus odoratus. The sequence continues at coordinate 132,212,412 of JAVMKO010000001.1, read as the reverse complement.
CTTGTTTTGTTTTTATGAGCACAGCTTCACATTGGTCTTTTAAATTAACTGTCCACAGCAACACTTAGCTCTTCTTCCTATTAATCATGAACAATTAATAGACCACAACACTTGCAATAGACCATACTTGTTGCAAAAGCTCATCCGTACATACACCAGCACATATACAAACACACATAAACAGATGCATGCAACAAGAACAAAAAAGCCACACGCACAACCACAGTCATACCCAGTTCAGGCAGAACCACAAGAATACACAATGCTGAGTATAAAAAAAAGTACCTTCACAAAATTCCACAAACAACAAACACAGCCCCTCACACACAAATACAAAATAATCTACACTAGACATCCAGAGGGCTCACCCCTGTAGTGTGTGGTTGCTGTTGCTGTTCCAACCCTGTGTCCCTGGCAGTATAATTTGCCATAAAATGTAGCTGAAACTTTCGGTAGAAGGACTGTGCATAGCAGGTGATATGTGGGGAGATGGGGCAGAGATCAAGTCTCCGGTGATAGCCCCGTTAGAAGTGATTCTGTGATTTTGAGCAGCTGGGCAGAAGATACAGAACTTTTCAAAGGCAGGTGAATAGAAGTGGGAAGAGAGAAGCAAACTGAAGCATTTGATTTTTTTTTCACTTTAGTTAATTGTCCACAAAGTGGATTTGATTTTTAAAAAATTATTGGTTAAAAGGAACAGCGGGAGACAAAGATTTTGCTGGGAAGGAGAGTAAGAGCCCCAGGGAATGGAGTGGAAGGAGCGGAGAGGCAGCTGCAGTAAAGTGCGTAGAGAAATGAAGTAAAGAGGAATACGAAAGGCAGGAGGAGGCAGAAGAAAAGAATGAAGTCACATAAGTATGTGGGAGATGGAGAGGAAAGCAGAGAGGGATGTGAACAGCATAAGAGGGATCAGAAAGGGCAGTGATAAGAAATGGGAAGAGAGGGGAGTTGTAGCACACATCTTTGCACCATAAAAACAGATATCAACTCAAACCCCTTCCAAACCACTTAGAGAAGCCCTGCTTGTATAAGGAATATTCTTTAGGGCCAGGTGTAAAAGGATGGGAAATAATCCCACATAGGCAAGCGGTAAATCCGCTTGCCACATTGGAGGACTGGAATTCAGAGTCCCCAAATTCTAATCCCGCTCTGCTTCTTACACCTACTTTTTCAAAAGTGGCCACTTTTTCTGGTTGCCTGGGTTTTTGGGTGCCTCCAGGACTTTCTGGGTACTCCACACTTTTGAAAATTAGGCCCAGGATGTCTCAAGTTTGATACCCTAAATCAGAGTGTCCAAGTTTCTTCATCTGTAAACCAGGGATGATAATACTGATATTCCTTTATAAAGTACTAGCATAAGTGCCCGGCGTTGCTCGGGTCAGTCGGAGGTGGGGAGGGGGCAGACAGCTGACACCCCCTGACCAACCCCAACACCCACACCTCACCCCTCACCCACCCCGACACCTTCCCACCCACCCCAGACCAACCCCGACACCCCCCGGCTCACTTACCCCCCGACCGAACCCGACACCCCCACCTGACCCCCCCCAACCAAACCCGACTCCCCCACCTCACCCCCCGACCGAACCCAACACCCCCAAATCACTTACCGTCCCACCAAACCCAACTGGGATCCATCGCAGGGGGGGGGGGGGCCCAGAGCCGAGGGATTCCGGGGACCTTCGCAGGTGGGGGGGGGGCACAGAGCTGATGGATCCCGGGGTTCTGTTGGGAGGTGGGAGGGGCAGAGAACTGAGGGATCTCCGGGGTTCCGTTGGGAGGGGGGAGGGGCAGATAGCTGAGGTATCTCCGGGGTTCCGTTGGGAAGGGGGAGGGGCAGAGAACTGTGGGATCTCCGGGGTTCCGTTGGGAGGGGGGAGGGGCAGAGAGCTGAGGGATCTCCGGGGTTCCATTGGGAGGGGGGAGGGGCAGAGAACGGAGGGATCTCCGGGGTTCTGTTGGGAGGGGGGAGGGGCAGAGAGCTGAGGGATCTCCGGGGTTCCGTTGGGAGGGGGGAGGGGCAGCGAGCTGAGGGATCTCCGGGGTTCCGTTGGGAGGGGGAGGGGCAGAGAGCTGAGGGATCTCCGGGGTTCCGTTGGGAGGGGGGAGGGGCAGAGAACTGAGGGATCTCCGGGGTTCCGTTGGGAGGGGGGAGGGGCAGAGAGCTGAGGGATCTCCGGGGTTCTGTTGGGAGGGGGGAGGGGCAGAGAGCTGAGGGATCTCCGGGGTTCCGTTGGAGGAGGGAGGGGTGAGCTGAGCGAGTGAGGTGTCTGTTGGAGGGGGGTATTATGACATCATCACCACCTAACCGCCCAGCCGATGTGATTGGCCCTGAAAGACTTTCACCCCTGGGGGGCGTCAGAGGTGAGATCCGAAAATTTTTCGACCCTTACCAGCATCTAGACCCTAATACCCCTCAGTGTACCAAAATTCAAGTCTCTGGCTCAAACGGTGAGGGAGGAGTTCGCTGTCATACATACATACATACATACATACACACATACATACACCACTTGACTTTTATATATATAGATGTTGAGATCCTCCTAGGAAAGGGACTATGCCAGCACCAACTCATAGTATTATTATTTCATGCATGTGGTTGAAGCATGTGATATACATCTACTTCCAAGTGAAGCTGTTTGACAGGCACATACATGCTCACACTCCCACTTTTAATTAAAGTATCGCATATTCATCCAGAACCTTACATCCGAAAAGATCCCCAAATGCTTTAGATCCTTTATGTACACAGATCGCTTCAACTAGAATGTAGCCATCTCTGGGAACCCAGCCGCTCTGTGATAGCAAAGCACTGCTACATGACAGTTCAGGGCGGAAAGTGAAGAACAGTGGACCCAACGGAAACTGCAGAGGCAATTTAGGAAGGTGGAATGTAATTACTATCCACACTGGAATTTGGCCAAGACATGAAAAGGCCTTGGCCTATTAATGATCTCAGGTGATCCGTAGTTTGGTTGTATAGCTCCTATGTAAGAAGCATAGTTAGGAAATGGATCCCAGTACATACCACTATAGATATTTCAATTGTGATTTAACAGGCAATAATTTCCACTTAGTGTGAAGAATGACTGTTCATTTAGCATTAGTTTACCATCTCTTTTTTTCCCCCGGTAGGAAGTGTTGCAACTCAAATCACACCCAAAATCTCCTGTGTAGACCTATCCACGCAGCAGCTGGACATCAGAGGACTTGCTAAATATGAGACACAGCACGCACCAGTAAAAGCTGTGATGTAAGTATCTGGACCATGCTTCAAACTAGTCTAGAGACACATGCTGCTGAGAGCAGGAGAGAAAGGGCCAGGGTATAACTGAATCACAGCAAGCATGAGGGTCTTCAGTCTGACCAAAACATATTGCTGAAGAGCATCCTTTCATTTCTAGCATGGAGTAACTATTAGTGGATGAACTTCAAAAGGTCTGGAGGATTTGTGCTGTTCGGAGGAGCATCCACAATTTTGACTGAACAGACAAACCTTTTTGATGAAGAAATTGGGAGGAAATCTCACAAAGAGCAAGAGCTGGGGAATAGCAAACAGTGCTGTCAATTGGCAATGAGGTGCATTGGGCTGAGCTGTGTGAAGGAAACGTACATAACAGCGAAGTGTGATTATTCCTCCTGCTAAAGGATGTGACCAGCCCTTCAGTCTCCTGAGCATTTATTTAATCTTGGTTCTTGTGGGATACATGAGGGGCCAATTCAGTATGCCAGGTGCTTAGCTCTTTGGAACTCTCTGACTATACAGTATATGCCTATGTAGATATATGAAGACACCACACACACAGACACACATCATGTATGTAGAGTTGATGTCCATACCATACTGCAGAACCAACTCATTCCTGGCTTCGCCACTCTTTAGTGATACAACCATTCCAAATGCCTGCAGATGAAACCTTTGTACCACACGCATAGAATAGAAACATGCACAGAGAAGAATTTTAATGGCTTTCCTTTTCTTCCCCTGCAGGTTCATCACCAAACACGGCATCAAGATCTGCGTGCAGCCTGATCTTAAATGGGTGCAGGATGCCATAAAATTCCTGGATAGAAGATCCAACAAGCAGCTCAAGCGTAAATCCAAGCCCAAGCGTAAATCCCAGCCCAAGCCCAAGCCCACGCAAAAGGCAATGAACTAAACGGATGCACCAGCCCAACCCTCGGCAACTGCTTGTAACTTCTTCTAGGCGTTAGTTGGAAATAAAATCTATGAACGAACACGGGCACATCGTAATCCATTCACCATTAGGGCAGAGCTGACTGAGAATTATTCCATTTTATAGCTGGACTTTTTCACACTGGTTTTCAGGTTTATTTTCTGAAGTGTTCATTAATAATTATTTATTACTGTGTGTAGGCGGCCCCTCCCCCCACCTGGAAGCACTTTTATACAGTTAGAAAGGACAAGGATGTGGGTGAAGGTATTTCAGAGAGGGTTTGATCAACCTGTGGATATCACAGGTGAAGGAGGTTAGTGTCAGACACTGGGGCTGGATAATTTTATGATAATGAATAACTATATCTATATATATAAAAGTCAAGTGGATTATGTATGTATGTATGTATGACCGCGAACTCCTCCCGCACCGTTTGAGCTAGAGACTTGAAATTTGGTACAGTTAGGGGTCTTGGGGTCCACATGGTCATAAGGGTCGAAAATTTTTCGAAGCTCACCTCTGACGCCCCCCAGGTGTGAAAGTCTTTAAAGGCCAATCACATCAGCTGGGCAGCTAGGTGGTGATGATGTCCCCCTCCAACAGACACCGCACTCGCTCAGCTCACTGCCCCTCCCTCCTCCAACGCAACCCCGGAAATCCCTCAGTTCTCTGCCCCTCCCCCCTCCCAATGGAACCCCGGAATCCATCAGCTCTGTGCCCCCCCCCCCCCCACCTGCGAAGGTCCCCGGAATCCCTCAGCTCTGGGCCCCCTCCCCGCCTGCGACGGATCCGAGTTGGGTTTGGTGGGACGGTAAGTGAGGTGGGGGTGTCGGGTTCGGTCAGGGGGTGAGGTGGGGGTGTTGGGTTTGCTTGGGGGGGTCAGGTAGGGGTGTCGGGTTTGGTCGGGGGGTACGTAAGCCGGGGGGTGTTGGGGTTGGTCAGGGGGTGTCAGCTGTCTGCCCCCTCCCCACCTCCGACTGACCCGAGCAACGCTGGGCACTTTTGCTAGTCTATATATATAAAAGTCAAGTGGTGTATGTATGTATGTATGTATGTATGTATGTATGTATGACCGCAAACTCCTCCCGCACCGTTTGAGCTAGAGACTTGAAATTTGGTACAGTGAGAGGTCTTGGGGTCTAGATGGTCGTAAGGGTCGAAAAATTTCCGAATCTCACCTCTGACGCCCTCCCAGGGGTAAAAGTCTTTAAGGGCCAATCACATCAGCTGGGCAGTTAGGTGGTGATGATGTCATATACCCCCTCCAACAGACACCTCACTCGCTCAGCTCACTGCCCCTCCCTCCTCCAACGGAACCCCAGAAATCCCTCAGTTCTCTGCCTCTTCCCCCTCCCAATGGAACCCCGGAATCCATCAGCCCTGTGCCCCCCCCCCCACCTGCGAAGGTCCCCGGAATCCCTCGGCTCTGGGCCCCCTCCCCGCCCGCGACAGATCCGAGTTGGGTTTGGTGGGATGGTAGGTGAGGTGGGGGTGTCGGGTTTGCTTGGGGGGGTGGGAAGGTGTCGGGGTGGGTGAGGGGTGAGGTGTGGGTGTTGGGGTTAGTCAGGGGCTGTCAGCTGTCTGCCCCCTCCCCACCTCCGACTGACCCGAGCAGCGCCGGGCACTTATGCTAGTAAGCTATAAATAAACAACCCTTATGCTCCCGGGCATTATCTGTTTCAGGAGGGAATTAGCTAGATGTATTGGGTCTAATTCTCTTCCCACTTTGCAACAATGCAACAATGCAAATTCATTGGGGCAGGCCCTCTCCCAGTATAAGTGATGATCGGTCTAAAGCAGGGGTTCTCAACCTGTGGGTCGCCACCCCTCGGGGGGTCGCCAACTCGGTTCCCGAGGGGTCGCGAGCTGTTTTTTTCTGCCGAAAAGCCGCCGCTGTGATCACGATCACTTCCGCTTTCAGCGGCTTTTCGGTGGATACGCCGAGCTATTTCGGGAATGCTCAGCATGTCCGCCAAAAATAGTCGCTGAATGCGAAAGTAATTCATTCGGCGGCTTTTCAGCGGACACACAAGAGGTTGCGGCGCCGTGCCGCTCAGAAAAAAGGGGTCGCGCTAAAGGTAAGGTTGAGAACCGCTGGTCTAGAGAGTGTAACTTGATGCAGATTTACACCCACTGACTTCTGTGAAGTTACTCCTTATTTACACTGGTATGAGATAGATCCGAATCAGTTGCTTTATTTCATTCCTTTGCATTGCTCTGAAGAATCATGCACAAGTCATGGCTGGAGGCAGGAGACCATGCTTGATGCCTACCTTATGTACTAATCCCTTATTCTCCAACTAGTGGAGAGGCCTGACCAAGGGGCTCAAGAATATTCAGTGTAAAAGTAAACTATATTTTAGAAATGAATGGATTCTAATAACTGTGGTTTCTTTGTTTTTTTATAACGTAATAAGATTCTTGCAAATCTATAGTCAAATGGTACATGTGTTTGTATGTAACCTGTATGGAGATCAGACAGTGGGGGTGTGGAGGTTATAGCACAAATCCCAAATTTTATTGTCAGTCAAGGAGAAATTACTTTTCCAGCAACATGTGCTGACACCTTCAATAGCTAACAGTCGATAGATGGAATTTGCATCCAAGCTTTCATATACTCAACCCTATATTGTATAGATGAGTTCACATCACTCCAGCCCTTCAATTCCCTCTTCTGGATAACACTGCAGAAAGCATTCCTCCCCAGCCTCTCATTCTGTGTCACTGTTCTCAAACTGGGGGATAGAATGTGTTCGGGGGGGGGGGGGGGGAGTATTGCACACATTTTACCCACAGCAATACACCACCCTTACTTCTGCCACTGCTCTCTGGCCATCCAGCTCTGAAGGCAGAGTCAAGAGTGGTGGCTGCGGACCAAGTGCCCAGCTCTGAAAGCAGCACCACCACCACCAGCAGAGAAGTAAGGATGAGAATACCATGCCACCCTTATTTCTCCACAGCTGCTGGTAGTGACACAGCCTTCAGAGCTGGTTTGTTAGTTTGTACTGCCCATTCTCACGTGTGCCCCATATTCACACTTTTTACAAGACTACGATAAGATTTGTACAAAGTATGTCTTGTGAGGTATTATTTGAAAAACTCATAATGTGCTGAACATTAGTATCCTGTTGAAAAATGTGGGGCAACATTATATGTAAAGATATAAGCTTCTGAGAAACACCCACACACCAGATCCTCACAGATGGAAAGACTATCCAACGCATCAGTCAAGTATCAATGAGATCAAGTGACCATGACTTGGTTAAGTGGCCATTCTTTGGAAGGAAGAAGGGTGTGCGTGAGAAATGTATATCTTGGCAAAGGAACAGCTGAATTTTCTCATCCCAACAGACTTGCTGTTGCCTGAACCCCAGCTGTAGATCACTCTCAAAGAGGAGAGAAAGATATAATAGAGAACAAACACGCCAAGTTACTCCTCCATTTCTCTTTGCTCGCAGCATCAACACACCTGAAGGAACACTGAACTGAGGGAGGGATCCTGTCTACAAGTGAGACTGCAAAAGCATGTGGTGAGAGAGAGAGATTTCGGTTTGAATCCGTTTAGCTTGTTAAGTTAGATGTTAGTTGCATTTTAACCTTTTATTTTCTTTGCAACCAATTCTGACTTTTATGCCTCATTACTTGTAATCACTTAAAATCTATCTTTCTATAATTAATAAACATGTTTTATTGTTTTATCTAAACCAGTGTATTTGGATTGCAGGGTTTGGGAAACTACATTTGAGATAACAGGATTTGTCCTTATTTTCTATTACTGAAATGACGGACTTGTTATTAGCTTGTATTGTTCAGGAGAGGCCTGGGCATTACAAGATGCACATTTTGGGAGTGGGGGGGAAGTCTGGGACTGGGAATTTGCTGGCATTGCTCTGGAGTGTAATTGAAGAGCAGCTGGCTATAGCATTCATATAGCATAGCTGGGAGTGATTTACATGCTGGAGGCTATGCATGAGCAGGCCAGGAGGGGTTGCTCTCAGAGAGAAGCAGTGTTAAAGGCCCCCAGGTTGGAGCGTTGAGGACACAGAGCTCTCCTGCAGTCCAACTAGGTTGTGTGACAGTGGGGCGACTGGAGAGCAGCTGCTGCTGGCTGCCCAGCTCCACCAGCAGCAGTGGAGAAGCAAGGGTGTGATATCGAGCAATCAAATAAGTTTGAGAACCACTGGCCCAGAAGAGAAAAGAGAACTGCAATCGCTCTTGACTGTCCCAGACAGCAAGCCTGAAAGGAGGCCACTGCCCAGAGAACATCTTTATGCAATACTGCCCTGCGAGCCAACATTGTCTATTTTGCTTCCACTACACAAAGCTGCGTCTGCCTTCTCATCTAAAACTGCCATTTTGAGGATACTAGAAAAATTGCCGCTGCAATGAGCTGTGGTAATAAAAACATTGTAGGCCGAGTAGACTGCTGAGAAAGGACAAGTCAGCCTGCCTGGCCAACCGCAGCACTGAGCAATCATGCTCCAGGAGTGCCCTGGATTTAGCATCCCGTATGCAGCAGCAGCTCTCCCGACTTGTGTGCATCCCAGGGCAGAATTTGCTATCAACAGGGTTCTTATCGATCTTTACTCTCATTGACTAGTTAGTACATTGTGCTGCACTACAATTAGCCTCATTGAAGTCAATGTAAAATTTGTAATTGAGGGTGCCACAGTTCGGTGCTACATTCGTTAGTTTGTGTTATGAATGATTCTTTTATATATGTGCCCACTATTAATAGTTAATACGTTTCATTATTAACACTGATTAATTATTAATAATGAATATTTAATTATCGATTATACATAATCTCTATATATAAAAGTCAAGTGGTGTATGTATGTATGTATGTATGTATGTATGTACGTATGACTGCGAAGTCCTCCCGCACCGTTTGAGCCAGAGACTTGAAATTTGGTACAGTGAGGGGTCTTGGGGTCTAGATGCTGGTAAGGGTCGAAAAATTTTCAGATCTCACCTCTGACGCCCCCCAGGGGTGAAAGTATTTCAGGGCCAATCACATCGGCTGGGCGGTTAGGTGGTGATGATGTCATAATACCCCCCTCCAACAGACACCTCACTCGCTCAGCTCACCCCTCCCTCCTCCAACGGAACCCCGGAGATCCCTCAGTTCTCTGCCCCTCCCCCCTCCCAACGGAACCCCGGAGATCACTCAGCTCACTGCCCCTCCCTCCTCCAACGGAACCCCGGAGATCACTCAGCTCACTGCCCCTCCCTCCTCCAACGGAACCCCGGAGATCACTCAGCTCACTGCCCCTCCCTCCTCCAACGGAACCCCGGAGATCACTCAGCTCACTGCCCCTCCCTCCTCCAACGGAACCCCGGAGATCACTCAGCTCACTGCCCCTCCCTCCTCCAACGGAACCCCGGAGATCACTCAGCTCACTGCCCCTCCCTCCTCCAACGGAACCCCGGAGATCACTCAGCTCACTGCCCCTCCCTCCTCCAACGGAACCCCGGAGATCACTCAGCTCACTGCCCCTCCCCCCTCCCAACGGAACCCCGGAGATCACTCAGCTCACTGCCCCTCCCCCCTCCCAACGGAACCCCGGAGGTCCCTCAGTTCTCTGCCCCTCCCCCCTCCAAACGGAACCCCAGAATCCATCAGCTCTGTGCCGCCCCCCACCTGCGAAGGTCCCCGGAATCCCTCGGCTCTGGGCCCCCTCCCCCCCTGCGACGGATCTGAGTTGGGTTTGGTGGGACGGTAAGTGAGGTGGGGGTGTCGGGTTTGGTCGGGGGGTGAGGTGGGAGTGTTGGGTTTGCTTGGGGGGGTGGGTGAGGGGTGGGTGTTGGGGTTGGTCAGGGGGTGTCAGCTGTCTGCCACCTCCCCACCTCCGACTGACCCGAGCAGCGCCGGGCACTTATGCTAGTCAATATTTATCCTTCACTACAACAGTGATAGTGAGACTCAAGTACTATGTGAGGTTCCTAGTCCAAGTCACCTCTTCACAGCGCGTCTATAATCCTCTAAGGCTGGCCTGCTTTGCCTTCACCGTTGTTTAATGAAGCACTGCTTACACCAGTCCTTACGCTGCCTCTCACTCTCTCCACACAGGCAGCTGCAAATGATTTCCACCTCTGTTGCCACACGCACCCTCGTGGTTCATAGTGAATAACTACTTTGCCCTGCTTTGGCACCTCCAGAGCTCTCAAAGAGCTTTATAAAGGTCGGAATGATCACTGCCATTTTATAAAAGGGAACCTTGCAACATCGGGAGATTTGAGAGCTGGATTGGAGCATTACACTGCCCCACAAGCAGACCAGGGTGGGAATTTCAACTCTGAGAGATACATTTTGCTCCGAGTTGGTGCTCTTTTGGGGAGGTGGCTTGCTTTTTCTCTCTGACAGCAGCAGATGAATTCCCCCTTCAGGCCAGCTCAGCACTGCTCTGCCAGCTGATGTCTTGGAGGGAGACAGTGACAGCGCTATGACCATTCTCTACATCCCATGAGTAGGATGGGGAGTAGCTCCCCTCCCCTTACCATGCTGTGACCTGTCATGCAGGTAGCCTGTGCAGGGGAATATGGCAGGACTTTGCACCCCTTACTCTCCTGTGTGCTGGTGTAAGGGCAGGTCACGATCCTGCCCTAAGAGTACTCACCATGGTTACATAACAAGACAGCAGTAACTCCTGGCCCTAGGCCCTGGCTATTAACTCTACAAATGCTAACTGCCATCAACTCAAGTAGCAGATAACACTCTGGATGAGCAGGAATCCACTCCCCCACAAGGTCATTCTTCTCCTGCGGGGGTAAATACTGACCGCATGCAGAGATCCTTCACATGAACAACTATGCTAGGTGAATGGAGCACTGGAAACAGAGGGGTGCGGTGGGATAGCTCCTCAGCCAGTGTAAATTGTCAGAGCGCCATTAACGCCAGTGTTTCCACAATCTCCTTGCATAGAGAGTAATTCGTCTACCTGTAGCACGGCCTGCTTCTTTTTCTAACAACTTTCTTTAGGAATTTAGCGACTGTGGCATTGCAAATTCATGCATAAAACAGTAATAGTAACCAACATATCTTGAAAACACTATTAAACCGTTCAGTATCCGAGTCCTCCTATAACCACTGATGCTCTGTTGCTTCAGATGCTGATTAATCATGTTTATTACGGTAGTTCCTAAGGACCAGTCAAGAGTGGAGCTCACTGTATGCACTTAGGAGAGCAGAAAGTCTCTGCCCAAAGGAGTTTATAATCTAACTAAACTAGGCAGACAGGGGTGGAGGGTGGGGCGGGGGGGAGAGGAGAAGTCTGAACGCACATGTTGATGGCTGTTTTATTTGGCCATTGAGAATTGTATTTGCGTTTTGCTTTATGTTATTTCAGGATGTTTTTGTTGTTTTGTGTCATTATAATTTAACTGTTTGCTAGGTGCCTTATATGGAGAAGGGTTGATAGATAAAGGTATGATACATGACCGAATAGCATAAAATGACTTGAAATTACATAGCAATAAAGAAAAAGCTTCACTCCTCTCTCTCTCACAGCCCCTTGTGCCAACACAGATTGTAGACTTTGGAGAGAGAAGAATCTTATTTCAGATCAAGACTGAAAAATACAAGTTTGGAGGCTTAGTATAAGGATAACTGGGTGAATTTTCAGAAATTCTGCATTACAGGAGGTCAGACTAGGTGATCTAACAGTCCCTTCTGGCCTTAAACTCTGTGACTCTATGAAAAGCAACTTCCACATGATCCTTAGCCAATTTACTCATTTAAACATTCACCAGTGACCAGCGTATGCATTGGATTGTAGCAATCCAGTTCCAGCCGACTTCAGACCACAGGGACTGACCTTGCCTGTGCAGCTTAGTGATGGAGGGAAAGAGAATCGAGTTCAAACAAGCAAAAGTCAAGTTCTGGGCCTTGATGATACAGCAGTTGTGCCTCGGAGGCTCTTCCCAGCATGGTTACTCTGAGGGGCCGGTTCTAACTCGAGCTTTTCAGGACAGGGAAGTGGTGAACTGGAACACAGTTGGTTAAATATCGACAGCGTATACCAGCCAGAGGTAGCGTGCTCGCTTCCTGGTACAGAGAGTGAAATTATTTTCAAAACCGGTCGAGTAGAAAATTAAATCTACAGAACAAAGCACGTGTAGAAACCTCTTTCCAACAAGGCAGCGGCGGAGTGTGAGGAGTCATTGCCTCATCAAGCTATTATTTGATACAAGTGCTCATTATGTCAGGTTTACATGTACAGTTCTGAGATACTAGAAATCCCATTCTCCTCAACGCATTCCAAGAGCGGGGCAGACTAGCCAGACTTCTTTATCTCGCAGTGCCAGCAGCATGCTACAATGTCAAGGCTTACTAAGGGGTAGCTTACCCCTGCGTCACACTGGAGTAAACTGCAGAGGTACTTTCTACATCTATACTAGAGGTTTGCAGCTACGCCAGTGTACAGCCACCAATGGCTGAAATCCCCAGTGTAAACGAGGCCTAATAAACAAAGGACACAGCTTCAGAACAAAGTCAGAAGCAGTAAGTATGGAGAAAACCATGTCAATCCCATCGGAGTAATTTTCACTTACATTTCCATAACGCAAGCAAGGGTTTTATCCAGTCTCTTGGCTCATGCAGAACTATCAATGGATACATTGTGTTCACCCTGTGATCAACAATGTCACAGACATTTTCCCTAATAAACCAACCAGCCTAGCCTCTCTCTCTACATACTTTTAAGGCACTTATCGGAATGGCATCTAAAATGCCCCAGGGACATTGTTCTTCTCCTTCTTCATGAGTGACTATTAACTGCTCACAAAAGAGAGAGTGTGCACTGAATGTCACTAAGAGTTATTCATAGCTGATGAGGTTTCTCAGCCTCTCCCTTCAGTTGCTTCATTTTTGTCATCTGCACCTGTATTTATGAGTTCTGGAATGCCAGGAATGAGACAAGTGCTTGAGATTGCACCTGGCATCACAAGATTTGAAAACGCTTTACCACACGGAGGCCTGTTTTACTGCCCCATGTTACACAAGAGTAAATGGAAGCACGGAGGAGATGTGACTCAACAAAGGTCACTTAGCAAGCCATTGGTGGAGCTGAGGAGACAGTCCAGCTCGCCAGACTCCTCTCACCCCCCTACCCTAACCACTAAACATGCTGCCTCCTTCCATAATCGGCTGGCAAAGGTGACCTGGTTCAGAATAGAAGAACCAGTCTTTTATTTACATTATTGTGTTTTTGCATATAACTCTGCATTTCCTTGTTCTGACCTGGCTGGGAAGCTGAGGTGCTAAAAAAATGTGCAGAGAAAGGCGATTTGACTTAGTATTTTCAGCACAGCCAGATGTAGGTGTTGGTACTGGCTCATGAAAGAGCTTCAGTTCATGCAATGTCCAATCCCATTTTTCCACACCTGATTTAGATAAAGTTTGGACAAGCATCTGAACTTTGGATGTCTATTTTATTAAATAATAAACACAACAACAACGCTATTAAAGGAACATTCTGACTTCTTTGCAGTTCACTTGCTACTATTGTTACATGCAGTCATGAAACTCTGATGCTTTTGTTGCCTGTGTGCTGCGCCTTTATCTATAGAGGGACCCATTCTTTGTGCAGCCGAAGATTGCAGCCATTTTGGTTTCAGAGAAGCTGCAGACTGTAAAAATGGGACACGCACGCTGTCCTCTTTCATGGATATCTTTTGGTTTTGCTTCTTCTTGTTTTCCTGAATTTAAAATCAAAGCCATTCTAGCCCAGAGACACATGCTCTTGAAGTTAAGGTGTTGGTCTAACACTCAGGAAGCCAGGGTTCACGTCCTAGCTCTCGTACACATTTCTTAGGGTATGTCTTCACTACAGCAGTAGGTCGATTTCCCTTAAGTCGATTTTCTAAAGTAGACTTTAGAAAATCGAATCAGTGCGTCCCCACAAAGGACAGCAGGTCGACACTGTCTGTCCTTCAACTTTTGCAGGGGTCGACATAGCCAGCATTGCACTGTGGGTAGGTTCCGGGAGTCCCCAGCAGGCACCACCTTTCGGGGCAGCCAGGCATGCTCCCCAGAGGACCAGCCCCAGTCCGAGCAGCTCCGTGGCCCCTGTGCCCGCCCGAGCAGGTACACGGACACCCCCGCCCGCCCGAGCAGCCCCGCACTGGCTCCCCCCGCCCGCCCGAGCAGCTCCGCGGACCCCCGTGCCCGCCCGAGCAGCTCCACAGACCCCTGTGCCCGCCCGAGCAACCCCGCGCCGGCTCCCACCTCCCTGCTCTGGCGGGCGGGGGGGGGTCCAGTGTGGGGATGCTCGGGTGGGTGGGGGGGTCCGGCGGGGGGCTGCTCGGGCGGGCGGGGGGGTCCGTGGAGCTGCTCAGGCGGGGGGGATCCGGCGCGGGGCTGCTCGAGCAGGCGGGGGGGGGGGGGGGTCCGCGGAGCTGCTCGGAAGGTCGGAGGCTTAAAGTCCCATGCATCCTCACTAGATCACAATCGACCCAGAGACAGGTCGATTTCAGCTACTCCTCTCATTAGGGAGGAGTACAGAAGTCGATTTTAAGGTCTCCTTAAATCGACTTTAAGGGCATGCATGTGAGGACGGGACCAGGCCTTACTGTGTCTGCAGTCAAGTTTCTTTATGCCTTAACCTCCCCGTAAATGAAATGAGAACAATGCTACTTTCTTTATCTGTCATCTGTTGAGACTGTGAGCTCTTAGGGGAAGAGGTTGTCTTTTAGCATGCATTTGTGCCGTGTCCAATATTGCCAAACCCACATATTTAAAAATCATGAACGAGGGCCCAAAACCATGAGGTTGGGGTAAACAATTGATTTGTTTTTAATGAGGAGTTCTTTCTCTTTGCCTTCTGGGTTTTGAGATTTCAGGGTTACATTCAGTCACATTTTCAACCTTACCCTACTACTGTGAGGGCAAGACACTTACATTTCCAAAAATGAAAGCTGAACTTCTCATCTGATCACATACCTCCAGGAGCTGGGACTTTAAGAAACACACCAAATAGAATCACACGTGATAAAAGGGTGGAAGCTGGCAATGCTGTGTGTCTAGTGCTCGGGGGCCTATAGGTGCTCCTTTACAGCTACTGTATCCACGGGGTTCCCTGTAGCATTGCCTGACCAAATAGATCTAAATGACATAAGAACTGATGTGAATCTTAGGTCCCCACCCTAAACTTTCATCTTCCATTATTAATGGTGCCCAAGAAACACTCCGAGGTGGATATTTCCATGCACATCATGCCCTGGCCCCGTCCAGTAGAACAGCCGTGTTGCTTTGGGTTCATTTACACTACAAGTAAGAGTGTGGCCTTGAGTCGAAGGTGGCGAAACCTGGCAGGGTTAGAACTCTGCCATTAGCCACAAAACTAGCCAGCAGGAGCCCAGTCTTCCCCAGGGGCCTGCGCTTCTCCTATCACCGGCACGCTAGGGTTCTCCGGGGCTGGCGGATTCACTCACATTCCAGGGAGAGGCTCTCCAGAGGGACAGCTGCTTGAGGAGTAGCCAGCCCAAGGGAATGCTGGGAGCCAGCCCCCAAGGATTGGCTGCTTATATAAACGCTTATGCAAGAGATTATTAAAGTGAGGGTTCAAAGCTGACATTCCTCCCACTTGTAGCTATCTGTTACACATTTGCCTGAGTGTTCTTTGTCTGCCCTTTTTATTCCGCAGCGAACTTAATACCTAAGCCACTGTGCACATTAGTGATGCTTCACTGCAGTGCTCTGGATCTGCATTTCAGCTCTACAGCTCTATTACTAAAGGGAGAATGCCCTTGGTCTGTTTCTCAGCTGCTCCCTGCCTGGGAAATGACATCTTGTGAATATCTGTTACCAACCAATGATTGCAAAGTGTCCCTCAGTGGAAAGCTAGAAAGAAAAGGGCATATTATGGCACCCAGCATAACAACTGGGTAATCCTAACCTGGCTATAAATAAACTTTATCGACAGAAATTGCTACAGTGCAAGTTGTGATGAAGGGATCTCTCCTTCAGAGGCATTTACTTAGCTGGACTTGATCTACAGCAGTCAATTAGTGCTAAGAAGCTATGCACCATGGAGTGCGCTATGCAGGTGACCTCAGAAACAGTGGTGAGCTAAATGGCTCTGACAAAATGAGGTACAGTGCCTTCCCCAAATAGAGCAACATTCTCACTGCTTTCAGAGTAGCAGCCGTGTTAGTCTGTATCTGTAAAAAAGAACAGGAGTACTTGTGGCACCTTAGGGTTTGTCTTCACGAGGCTGCTCCGGGATCGATCTTCTGGTGATCGATTTATCGCATCTCGCTAAGACGCACTAAATTGATAGCCCGCAGTTCCCCTGTCGACTCCGGAACTCCAGCTCGCCGGGAGGCGCAAGCTGGAGTCGACGGGGGAGCACGCCGCCGACTGCCGCTGCCGTGGGGACGAGCAGTAAGTTGGCGGCAGATACGCAAACTTCAGCTATGTGATTCACGTAGCAGAAATGCATATCTGCCGTCGATTCCTCCCCCCTCCCCCAGTGAGGACAAGCCCCCAGAGACTAACAAATTTATTCTCCTGGTGATAATAGCTCATCTAAATTAAATAGCCTCTTAGAATTGGTATGGCAACTTCCACCCTTTCATGTTTTCGGTGTATATATATATTTTACTACTCTGTGTTCCATTCTATGCATCCGATGAAGTGGGCTATATTCTCACTGCTGTGAGCTAATTCGTTCCTTGCACTTTGATTGAAACAAGTATCAGAGGTGTAGCCATGTTAGTCTGGATCTGCAAAAAGTGACAAAGAGTCTTGTATTCAATCAGGGAGGGTGGTGAAGCCCACTTCCAGCAGGTGATCTGGAGGTGTGAATGTTCACCTGCTGGAAGTGGGCTTCACACCCCTGCCCCCCGATTGAATTTACCTTGCTTTCTTGCCTGCATATTTATGCCTGCCTCTGGAGATTTCCACAACATTCATCTGATGAAGTGGATCTTAACCCATGAAAGCTCATGATCCCTAAGATTTGTTAGTTTATAAAGTGCTACAAGACTCTGTTGCTTTTGATGGAAACAAGTGGCTGGATTGAGTTATCTGACCACCAGGGGGCACACAGCCACTTGCCTAGCAAACAGAGTGACATCCCAAGATGGAGTCTAGAGACATGTGGTCTCATCACATGTCCTTGCAGAGTCCTAGCAGACATTACTCAGGTGTAACTACATTTGAAATGTAGAGACATAGTCAATAGTCATAACTTCAGATACAAACATCATACATGCACAAAAATAGGATTATCATATTCAGCAAATCATAACCTTTCCAACAACATCTCGCATGACCTATCTTGCATAAAATGCATCATAACTATGCCATAAACATATCATATCACCATGCAGAATATGGGATGAAGTATCACACTAGGAATATTTATTCCAGTTTTTAAATTTGTTTTAACTGTGTGCATGCCCCTTTAGCATTTATTTTCCACATATATTTTGTAGGAGAGATTTTTCAAAGGCAAAATATAAGAGAATATTTGTGCTGAAAGAAATGTGAATTCATACATGCAAGTGTTAGGGTTGGAAAACAACGGGGGACAGAAACCTAACACCTGACTTATATTATGTGTCCAATCAAAATTACAACACAACTCAAATTTTGAATATTGCATGCTCACAATAAACTGCTTGCAAATGAGTTGCAGATGAGGAACTGCTGACCAAAATAATACAATAAATAATAATATCAAATGATGGATACATCTGAAAAAATCCATTGTTACTCATGAACAATCCTCAGAATAAAATTTAGGGAAAATTCATCAAATTAAATTATTTGCTACAAATTATTCCATTAGTTCCAGTGTGGACTGATTTAAGTCATTCTGATTTAAATGACTGATTTCAATCATATTTAAATCAGCAATCAGAAAAACTTTTATTTAAATCATCAATTTTAATTATGTTTTCTGTTTGTACTTTTATTTTCCCATTTCATTCTTTTCAGTTAGTATAATCATTAAAATATGTAGATTTGCTTATTTACCACTAAATATAACCTTTTCATCAGGTACGGATTGTCCTTTCACTAACCAAGAGGATACACATTAACTATACATATTTAGTTACACAATTATGTAGTTTAATATACATTTATTCAGATTAATAGTTTCTACATTTTTTCATTATGTTAGAAAATGTGATGGATGCATTTCTTATTTACTAGATAATGATTAACTTTTAATTAATTATTAGTGTCAAGCTGCATTTGGATAGAAATTGGAATTCAATGAAAAAAAACACAAAACCAGCGTTTAAAAAAAAATCTTTTCCCCCAGCTTTCCTGTTGTTGACATCTACAGTAGAAGCTATACTGAGGAATCCTAAATGACTCTGATGAATACACTAGACTGCAAATGTGAAATTAAAAGTATTTCTGCTAAACTGAAATTAAAAGTAATTAAAGCAAAAGCTTTTCTGCAAAACAGAGACTGAAAGTGCTGACATTTGGAGTTCGCTTCATTATAAATACCGAAAAAGATACGAAGACTTAATTTAATTCATATTGTCTTATTGTGCCATCTTTATAAAACTTGACCTTACAAGTTAGTGAAAGATCTTTTCCCACTATTTTTTAATATAAAAACAAAGCATTAACTTAAAGAGAGCTCATTTATTCAGCATATTACTTTGTTATTTATTTAAATGATTTTAATAGATGATAGCAGGTTTATATCTTAATGTAAATTGTCAAATTCAGATTTAGTTTTAAACAGATTTATTTAAAAAAAAGAAAAACATGGTCATTTAAATAAAAAACAGATTTAAATTAAAACATCGGTTTTTAAAAAAATTAAAAAACAATGCTTGATTTTTATCCACTCTGAATAGCTCTAGTGGGTGAAAGTTTTGAAAATGTCTACATTTAAATGTTGTAACACTTCTGAATAAAAAATACATAAGAAGAATAGTTAGCAATAATATAGCACATTTCCTGCAGTGATTTGGGGTCAGAGTTAAAGTTGACAGCAGAAACTTAACAGATTTTCCTCACTTTAATTTTTTTTTAAAAAATAGAACTACAGCATTCTAATATTTTGAATTAATGGATTTATTTACAACCTCTGATCTTGCAAACATTCACCTGCTTAACATTATACATCAGTATGGATTCAAAGGGACTGCTCTTGGGTGTGAAATTAAGCACATGTAAACTTTTGCACCATCAGGGCCCTAGCTCATATCAAAGACTTTCCTGTTATAAACTAAACAGTCTGTTGTCAGCTCTGGTTTTGTCAGCCTGGCTTTGTATTAGTAGGAGGATAATGGAATAGAATTCTTACTTGTCTGCATCAGCATCAGCATCATGATACCTAGCTGTTACATAGCGCTTTTCATCATTGGGTCTCAATATTGCTTCACAATATTTTTGTTCTCACTATATCTTGTGGGATTTTGTTCCCTGTAACTTTTAATATCATCATTCTGCTTGCCTGATAGTAAAAGCCTATTATGCTGCTTTTAAGAACCTATAACCTCACAGCACGAGGCAGCTGACTCAGTGAATATCCTCCCATTAAAAAGAAACAACACTTCTCAGTATGGGTATGTGCCTTCTCACTAGGACTACATGACGAATATAATATGTGCATCTTCTTTCTTTTCCCCTTTCTCCTCCCCTCCCAAAGTTGTGGCAAGGTAGCCTCAATCCTACACATCTAATTTGAATCTCTCTTTCTTTTTCTCTAGGTACCTCTAAGGCACCTACCATCCATGAGCTCACTGTACAGCCAGATTATATATGATGATATATGTGACATGACAGTGAGTTTCCACTGAGCATGTGGGGAGGGCTTGTTTTACAGTACTCTTCCTTTTTTGTTATGTGTGGAATTAGTGATGGATAAATATTTATTATTATTAATAAATATAACAACAACAATAAATTGCATTTCAATAGCTCCCAGGAGTCCCTGTCATGGACCAGAACCCCATAGTGCTAGGTGCTATACAAACACAGGGCAAAAAGACGGGCCCTGCCCCAAAGAGCTTACAATCTAAAGTAAAAGGTTGGGAGGTTCAGAGCAGATAAGCACCCAAACAACTGAAGCATCCCCACAATGATGAGTGCTGATACGGGGAGTATGTACATATAAGTCTATGCACACACATATCTCTCTTTGCCCATCACCCCCCAGCCAGGGTATGGGCCACCAACTGGTGTTGGTGTTTTAGTAGCAATTGGTTCCCTTACAGGGTGGAGTTGTTGGCCCCACACCCCTGTTAAGCCTACAGCACCTGGTATTCCTAGGAGGTCTCCCATCCAAGTACTAGCCAGGCCCAAGCCTGCTTAGCTTTGAGAGCAGACAGGAGCAAGCGTGTTCAGGGTGGTTTAACCATATGCACACACATATACATGTTCTAAATCAGGGGTCTCAAACTCAAATGACCACGAGGGCCGCATGAGGACTAGTGCACTGGCTCGAGGGCCGCACCACTGACACACACACACACCCTCACTGCCCCGGCTGTGCCCCCACTCCACCCCTTCCATGAGGACTAGTGCACTGGCCCGAGGGCCGCACCACTGACACACACCCCGCCCTTGCTGCCCCGGCTCCGCCTCCACTCCACCCCTTCCAAGAGGTCCCACCCCTGCACCACCTCCTCCTCTGAGCACGCAGCTCCCCATTCCCTCCTGGAAAGCGCTAGGCACCACCAACAGCTGTTTGGCAAACAAAGCAAGAGCAATCTAGGAAGTCCAGAGCTAGAAACACACGCGGCCCAGCCAGGCAGCAGAGAAGCCTCCACTTCTGGCCCCTCCGTCCTGCAAACTGCTATGAGGGAACCGGGGGAGGGAAGGGGCGCCAGGAAGCTTGGCGGGCCGCAGGGAAGGGCTTTGCGGGCCGCATGTGGCCCCCGGGCTGCATGTTTGAGACCCCTGTTCTAAATAGTCCTTTGTTTGCTATAGTACAGAACAAAAGAACGTACACCGTGTAGAACGCCCCTGCCCCCGTGGCACAGAACAAGGCACGGCAGTATTTTCTTGACAAGGGTTTTCCTCAAGTGAGGCTCACATGAGCCTGATATGCTGCACCCCCTGTAGTTTGGTGGGACCTCAGTGAAGGGTGGGTTCAGTCATTCTCAGGTGTTTCTCTCTGTACTGCCCTAGCATAGTCAATGGGGAGAAAAACAAAGCAGGGGAATAACTCTTGCCAGCTGAAGGCAAGCTGCTGGGGAGAACTCACAAACAGTTCCACTAAGAGAATGAAGGGCAAGATACGGCTGAAACTCCATCACCTGCTTCCCACACTAGGAAGATCCCGTTCTTCTGAGTTGTGCTGGTATCAACTCCTTTCCAATCAAAACCGCAATCACTGGCAGCAGGGCTCCAGAGGGATTGATTTAAAGATGAAATACTCTGTACTGTATATCTTGGCTACACAACAACCAGGAGTACAAACTAATGTCTCTCCGTAGGTGAAGTGTGCAAAGAACAAAGAGGAAAAGGGAATTATTTAAGATGGTCCGAGATGTTATAACTAGGGATTAAATCCAACAAAGGAAAATTTATGATAAATACAAGAACTTGCTAATAATGAGATGTATGAGGCCAAGGAATAATCTCTAAGGGGCGTGGGAGAAGCTTTGTCCTGTAAGATATTTTACACTAGGCCAGCTAATGCACGGGAAGAGAGGCAAAGTGAGGGCCAGAATGGCGCCCACTTTACATCACTTTGCCCTGGTGTAAATGATTCTACAAGGTGCCCAATAATGGAGCATCAGACCCTAGGAAATGGCAGGGATAGACTAGGTAACCAAATAGGCCGGTTACAGTGCTCATTTCTACCATTTTATGATTTGGGGGGGGTGTGTGTGTGTGTGAGAGAGAGAAAGTGAGGGTGTGTGAGAACGAATATGGAAGCTACTGCTGCCCCAAAAGAAAACCATCTTGAGCGGGCATCTGTTCCTCCAGATGAAGACTGACAACAGAGACAGTTCAAAAGGAGGTGGGCCTGCTCAGTACTTGAGAGGGGGAGCTCAGAGGGAAACTAAGGAGGATGCATAAAGACTCTTGGGGATGGATTCGCACACCCTTACTCACACTGAGCAGTACCTGCCTCTACTAACAGTGCCGTTGTGTGAGTGAAGATAACAGAATCGTTATTAATTATTATTGTCTCTCCTCTTTCTAAATAAGCATCGTTCTAAGTATTCGAGTGGAACACCTGTGACATAACATCCTGTCTGGATGAAGTAACCAACTCAGGGCCATCAAGCCTGAACAGAACAACTACCAGATCACATGTCATAAACAGAGCAATCAGGTTTGTTGGTTGTAATTTAGTTCCTTCCCATTCTGAAACAACAGGGCAATTTTAGGCAGAGGCTGCTGCTGCTGCCTCAACCAAGCTTTCCTGACAGCGGTCATTTTACTTTCCCTGCTTGAGTAACAAAGCACCTCCCCACTTAACCTCAGCAAAGCTAAATATAGCCCCTACAGAGTGCACGTTTTCTATATTTAGTGCTTGGAAAGTCAGAGTTGAGTGCACAGCTCACCAAACCATTAGGCTTGCCACAATCCAGGTGATAGATATAGAAATGGAGCTAAGTGCTGCACTGGGTTGTGTGTCGTGCCCCCCCCCCCCCCCTCCCGCACATGTACTCTGGGAAAGCACCAATAAGAATGGGAGGACGTGTCCAGGGCTGCATGGTTTTCTACAGTAGATATCACAGGCTCTCTGAACACAAGCAGGTACAGAGGTAGGGAGCCTAGCACTGCTGGAAAGCATATGCATATACCTTCTGCCTTTATAGGACAAGGGAGAGAGCAGCAGGATGTTAGTGGTTGTGTATCTTGGCAGGCTGGTTGTGACACACACAGACAGTCCAGCTCCTCACATACAAAGAGCAATTGCTCTGACATGCTGATGCATCATGCTCTGATTTACTAGGTCCACTGTGGATTTTTCCATGCTCACATCAATGCAGCCAGCTGTGTTAGAGTACAGATTGGGCCTGCTTCTCTTTTACACTAAGGTTCTTTAACATCACTCTGTCAGAGTACAGGGACCTTAAGGTAGGTTGAAATGTGTTGTATCTTTTGCTCTTTACACAATCACTGTAATATGAAGGAACCACCTGGGCATGATGGGGGTCAAAAAATTGAATTTACTGAATATACACGATAAACAAGGCCTAGCTACACATATACACTGCAGATTGTGCAAGTTTCTGATGGTGTCATAAACACAGAACATGGTGAGAGCCACTAGTGGGCTCACAAACTATTTAAAGGGATACTACCCTATTCCTATACTCAGATTGAATTTTACAACCATGTTAAGGTCCCTTACTGTGGCTAGAGCAATGTTACAGGGACTTACTGTAAATAGGAATCAGACCCATTTGGCGAAAACCATTCCTGGTGTACCTCCATTCAAATCAGTGGATTAATTTGGGCTAGAGACATAGAATATCAGGGTTGGAAGGGACCTCAGGAGGTCATCTAGTCCAACCCCCTGCTCAAATCAGGACCAATTCCCAATTAAATCATCCAATATATTTTTGCCCCATATCCCTAAATGTCCCCCTCAAGGATTGAACTCACAACCCTGGGTTTAGCAGACCAATGCTCAAACCAGACATCAGCTGGTCCGTTACACATGCAAGCCTGTTACATTATTTTCAATGTAAGTTTTACTATTTATTTTGATTGAATCAGAATTGTTCCCTAAATGCAGAAATGCTACTGAAATACCAGGAGAGATGTTGGAATGCAGCCCTCCACTGCGAGCAGTAAGTACATGAGTCTCATTATCTTAAGTTCTCAAGATAATTATAAATGCTACCAATCTTCATGCTTCAGGATGTGATTAGATCACCAGCTAGGGTCAGGAAGAAATACTTCACTTCATGTGCCTTACAGAGAATTGCACAATTAGGTGTGCTATGGTGAGGCAAGATGGGGCATAATTTTCCCTGAAATGTCATTTCTGACAAAAGTGCTCAGAGTCAGGACACTAGACTAGCTGGACCATTTATCTAGTATCTATGGGGAAAACTATGCTAGTGCAGAATTAAGGTTGCTTGGTGATATGCAGAATGTTGAGTTGAGCAAAAATCAGACTTCTGAAAACCAGAGAATGCACAGTTAAGGTTGCCCATGTAACCTTAACTCTGTCCTCTTTCAGCAGTGCCACAATATGCCTCATTACTACGCCTATTTTTTCTCTGCCAGAACCACAGGTGCCGAAATGTACAAGCTCTTCACCTCCTTTTACACCCAATTCACTCTCACCCACAGGATTCCATCTGACACTATTGAAGGACAAAAAGGAAAAAAGAGGTTTTACCATGCCATCTTCCCTGTACCCTCCTTGAGCAATGCCTCAGTATGCACATAGTACTTACTCACAGCGGCCCTTGTCACCCTAAGACTCAAGAGGTTCCAGATTCTGGCATACACGCACACAGTCCACCAACTCCCCAGGAAATGTACCACACGTGTATAATTTAAGAACCAAATCACAGCCTTTTACAACTTCCTTACACCTACTCACAGGATACCATCTCAACCAACACTTTCACCTAACCTTCCTTTAAGTGTTAGAATCCTCTTATATTCCATCCCACTTCTGACAATATCCTTTGGAATAAAAGCCCTACCCCCTGCTGCCGACTTAATTCTGGACAGAAGTGAGGCACATTGGATCCTGAAGGCACGCAGAAATGAAAGGGTGGAAAACATAGATCGCCCCATATGACAACCACAGCCCGGTCGCATGCCTCAGACTAATCCACAGATCTCACAAACACCCTCTATCAAGCAGAGCTAACTACTGCCACCGCCACTCAGCAAAGCTACACCTGACACCGAACACACTCATTTTACCAGGAGGTAATAAATGCTTGGACTGCTATCATATCCCAGCTTGCTACTGACCTTTGTAATAAAACCCCTGCGCCCTGCTAGTTATATAACGTACAGCGTTCTATATTAAAATACTGTCTGCTGGATCCATCAGATCCCCATGCAGCATTTCCCTTTCCTCACACACACTGCAGGGAGCAGAACAGAGACCTCCTCCTATCACAGTCACAGCTCTGTCACCCTCTGCAAAGGAACGCAGACATGGCCTCAGCTCACAAACACACCTTTACCAAGCAGCTCCATGTACTGCCTCCACCCATTAGTGTAGGTCCCTGGTTCTCAACCTATTTATCATTGTGGGCCGCATATGCAGCGCTCTGTGTCTTATATGGGCTGCATACCCACACTATATATACCACCTGTATGGCCCTGAGGATGTCACATGGGCCTTAGCTGTTTGCTGATTGGGATGCAAGTGGCTGAGAACCACAGGTGTAGGTACACCTAACACCCTGACTGCAGCTGAAGTGTATGCAAATAATTCCCATTGGTTACTGCCAGATAGAGGGGAACAGAGGGTATGTGGATGGATGACTTTTGTGGGTGTCCATCGTTTTAGCCCTTTAAAAGTGGTAGGTGGGCTCCTGGGGGTGAGCGCGGCTGGGATATGAAAGGGCTGTGGGGCATTGGCAGAGCTGTGGGCTGTAGGAGGTTGGGTTGTGCTGACACACCTGTGAGTCGCAGGGGGCTGGTGTGCAGCAGCAGAGCTGGGAATGCGGGAAGGTTGGAGTGCAGGGTGTTTGGGGTGCCCTGTCAGAGCTGGAGGGGCTGGGAGGTTAAATGCAATAGCAGAACTGTGGACGGTTGAGGTACACTGTCCGAGCTGTGGTGTACAGAGGGTGGAGCTGAGAGGTTGTTGGGATGCAGTGGCAAAGCTGGGGTCTGGCAGAGCAGGGAGGTTCAGGGGGGCTGGGAGTACACTCACAGTACTGGTAGGTGCCACACCTCCCTCACTTGAGCACCAACCTCTCTCCCCTCCCCTACTACCCATCCCTATTTATCTCCCTACCCATAATGCCGTCTCATGGCAGTCCCAAACCCCTCTACCCCATTCTCCTGCTCCTCAGCCCCCTAATAGCCTTCTCTTCCCCAGAAGCATTCACATTTCATTTTCCCCCAGATACTTTGATTACATCTCCCCCAAAATAAAACTGCCCACCCCCCATGCCTCACAAATTGTAGCCAACCTCCACACCTCAGTCCAAACCTTCTTTTGTCTTAGCTGCGGGTTTGGGATTCATTTATCCCAGGGGTGCCAGCCTGGGGCTCCGGAGCCACATGCAGCTCTTCAGAAGTTACTATGCGGCTCCTTGTACAGGCGCCGACTCCAAGGCTGGAGCTGCAGGTGCCAGCTTTCCAATGTGCCAGCGGGTGCTCACTGCTCAACCCCTGGCTCTACCAAGGGCCCTGCCCCCACTCCACCCTTTCCTGCCCCCTCCCCTGAGCCTGTTGTGCCCTCACTCCTCTCCCCGCCCCGCCCCCCAGAGTCTTCTGCACAACATGAAACAGCTGATCTGGAGGTGGGGGGAGGGTGCTGATTGGCAGGACTGCCGGTGGGCGGGAGCTGCTGGGAGTGGGGGAGCTGTTGGGGGGCTGCTGACATATTACTGTGGCTCTTTGGCAAGATTCATAAGTAAATTCTGGCTCCTTCTCAGGCTCAGGTTGGCCACCCCTGATTTATCCTAGTTCTGCTATTGAAGGGGAGGTCACGGCCATCAGTTTCAGTGAGGCCTGTGTGATTACTTCAGCCAGTACCTCTCACTTTAACAGTCCAAGGCAACAGAAGGAAACAGTTTTTTGGGGGTGTAACTCGGGAACCCACAGTCAAATGTTTCCAAATTTGGATCACTGACACGACCCTGAATCCCCATGAAACACACCATGTTTCAAAGCAATCTGAATAACCATTCAGGTTTTAGAGCACTAATAAGAGTTGAGCTGTAAAGCATATAAAGTGGGGTAAATGGAAACGCTCTAGATATTTTTCTGTATTGACACATGCACACTGTAAAACGTGCATTTTCTTAAATACTATTCTCCATTTGGGTTCCTCAAATATTTAATGGGTGCCATGCACTACCTTAGGTAAAACTTGACAGAGTGAGACCATTTTGACCTACATCACATCAATAGTTTGATCTCTAGCTCAGTGCAAAACAAACACAATCCAACTACAAACGAAAAACCTAGACAATTTGGAAAAAATGTGGGGCTTATCCTCACAACCCTTAGCTCAAATGACCCCAGATTTGGATCACTAGCCCTACTCGTGCGCACCAAATTTCAAAGGAACCTGACTAAGCATGTCAACTTAGAGGACTTAGAAAGATTGACCTTTAAACAGAAGTTATGATGCAACCCTAACTATAGTGACGCTGCCACGCCCCTATAATACAACGGACAAAGATGAGAGAAAATAAGTTTGATTATCCCTGTTTCAGACCCAATTTTAATTCTATAAAAAGGCTATTTCAAAATGAAATAGGTTTTCAAATAAAAAGTTTTAACATTCCTGTGTAGCAGCAAAATAACTCCAAACATGATCCTCCAGTTACCTGATGGTGAAAAAGAGGCATAGAGATAGAGTGATTTGCCCATCATAACTAAGCAAGTTAGTGATAGAGTGCAGACTAGAACTTGGGATATCCTAGCCCCATTGAAATCAAAGGCTAAATGATTTCATTGGGACCAGGATTTGGGTCTTAATATTTCCCTTGGTGTTAATACCCATCAGAAACTGATAGCCCACCCCTTATTATACATAGGGGGTATGTATGATTTTCTCCTCCATTTTTGGTGTTCTGATTAATATGACAATCAGCACGTGAATACACCTCTACTCTTTTCTACCTGCCAGACACTTCTCTCTGATGCTGTTTGTTTCTTCCCCCCTTGAGAAGATGTCTCCCTCCCCAGCAGGCTGTCTGAGGAAGGAATCCCCCCCCCCCCCCCCGCCCCCATCTCTTTCCCCAGATGGCCACTGCTCTTCTCGGCATACACCAACTGCTGAATGTGAAAGATGCATGAGATGAGCGTTGACATAGTGAGAGGCTGAGAAATTCCGCCAGGCCGAATGGCTTGTGGTGCTGTCCTCAGCTCGACCTTCCTCTTCCTCTGTACTTTCACTTGCGAGGCAGCGCAGGGATGGGGGGGGGGGGCGGACATGACTCATCACAGCGTTGATGACTAACATTTTCAGTTAGGCTTAAGTGTACTGGGCTGTGCTGAAAGGTCTTCTCAATATGTGCTCAACCTTTATGCCCGGAAGCTGAGGGAGGCTCTTCTATTTTGAGCATAAACATGGGTTTTCTCCTAGTGATTCTGACCTCTGCCCCCTTCGCGTGCTATCTTCTACTCTGAGGCGCTTCCTCCTTGGCCTTACTGCCAAAGCTTCCCTGGTATCCACGCTGCCTCCCTCATGCTCCGATTTCATTCCAACATTTCCCTGTAGCAGCTTTCCCTCTCCTTTCTGTCCAGCAGAGAAAATCCATTGGCACTGAGAACGAATGTCAAGTGCAGCAGACAAGTCCTGTCCAGCTTGAAGAGTCTGTGTGAACAGGCTGTGCTAAGAATTCCCAGTTTCCTTTTTTATCCAAGTGCCCGGGTACTGTGTGGTACCTAGAAACCCCCGGCAGCTAATGTGGCCCAGAGAAAAGGGTGGCCCTCCACATGCACATTTGGAATGCTGAAAACGCCAGCACCTCCTGCTAAGTGAAGCCTGCGTGTCATCGGCATGGTGACTGGCAGGAGCAGCTGGCATGCCAGAGAGTTACTGGTCTCTTTTCTTCATCCCCTAGTCTGGCCTTCATCTTCAAATCACACCGATGTACCAAGAAGATACGCAAAGGAGCTCTTGGACTATGGGAGGCCAAGAAGCTGGGTAACTACTGACTAGAGCCTTCTCACAAAGGAGATGGCCCAAAGAAGGACAATCAAGAGATGGCTGATAGGAAGTCAGGGAAGGTTAAGGAGATCAGTGCTAGAAGGAGGAGGTGAATGAGAAGGGATAGGATAGAGGACAGGATACAAACTAGCAGTATGGAAAACGGGAGAGAGCAGAGGTGGCCAAACCATGGCTCGTGAGCCACATGCGGCTCTTTTACAGTTAAAGCACAACTTGCGGAGCCCTCTTCACGCCCCTCCATTCTCTGCCTAACAGACTGGGAGAGGGAGGGCTTGGGGATCCTGTCCTGTGGCAGGGTGGTGGGGCTAGCGGCTTCTGCTAGAGATGACTGGTGCCAGCTGAGAGCTGGGGGAGGCACAGATAAAAGGTTCACCACCCCCACCCCCAACAGCTTCAGTCATGTAAGGCCGGTGCAAGGATATTTTGCACCCTAGGCGAAACTTCCACCTTGTGCACCCCGGGAGCATAGCTTATTATAAACTTTCAAAATACTTTCAAATATACACCCTTTTTAGTCACGTACACTTCTTTCCTTCATTGTTTCATATCAAATTCTACTACATTTTATTCTACCTGTAGAATATCCAATTATTGTTATTAATAAAATTTATAAAATTAGAATGGCGGATACTCCTTCATACAACAACAACTGACAATATCAATATGACAAATTTCAACAACCTACACATGCATATTACTGAGTTTGGATCCCATGCCACTCCCGGGAGTCAGCGATAGATCTCTGGGGGGACTAGTGGATCCAATCGGAGAGAAACTCCCATGCAGCTCTGGGGTGGGCAGGTGGCCTGAAGTAGGTCCTTTGTCCGATGTCCTTTGACCCTTTCTGCTTGGTGTCAGGGAGCTCCACTTTTTTGACTACTGCTTGGGCACTGGTGAGGAGTAGCGGGCCGGTGCCAGACTGAGCCTGCTATCAGGGGTGCGCTACAAACCGAGGCAGAGATGCTGGGCCTAGAATCCTCCCGAGACTGCAGTTCTGCACTGGGCGGAGCACAGCCTCCCTGCGGGGGGCCCTCAAACGAATATCACGTTTCCTGCAGAAAAGGCTGATTTAGCAGGCTTGCAAAAAGTGAAGCAGTTCTCATGCTATCTGGGAAAAGCTGAACGTCTTTCAGGAAGTATGTAATGCTGCGAGATCAAAGTGTCCCCTGCAGAGAATTGCTGATATCAAGTGTGTTCCAGAAACTCGGATAGATGCAACGTAACTAGTGCCAAGTGCTCAGGGGAGCTGCCAACAGTGTTGTGTGTCTATTGGCACCACCACTAGGCACTTAAATAGCTGGAGACCTTTCTCTAGCCAGGAACAGGCGGGAGGGTAAAAGTCCCTGATTCTAAATTGAAAAGAAAGCTGTAAACAACAGGCATGCTGACTGTAAATATGCAAGGGGATTTATGAGGTTCACCTTTGGTCTGCACTGCAAGAAAGGTCAGCTTCCCATGTTTTCCAAGTAAACACAGACAACGTGTGTTCAGAGGCAAGCTTTGCTCAGTTGCTGGGAGAGGTTCCCAAAGAAGGAGGAAATTGTTTTAAACCCCTCAGAGCATCCCCAGTGGGATTTAAGCCACAGACTCTTAATTTGGCATTGGCCAGGCAGTGCTTACAGCCCACCATGGAGGGAGCTTAACTGGCCAAGAGATCCTGGCCAAATGACTCGATAACTGGTTAATCATCAAAATGGCTGTCTCCGCCATTACAGATGTAGCTCCTTTCTTCAAGTGTCAGCTCCATCTCCAGCCCCTTGCTTTCAGATACACCCTGCATGTGCCATTCCCCACACCCTAGGCTCCAGAAGTTCAGATATAGTAGGAGCCAAATCTGAGCCTCCCTCTTCGTCCCCTGGTTCTGCAGAATAAAAAAAATAGAACAAGATTCTTCAGGACCAAGTCCACCCTTGCAGGTTTTATTCTTATGGTTTTCTGGGGTCCCAAGCTCCCTGGCCACATTCTCAGGTGCTGTTGCCATCTGGGGGCACAAGGTATTAGCTGAATAATTCCTCCTACTCTGGTCCTACTACAAGATAGAGCTGATCTGTGAGAGGCAATGCTTGCATGGGAGGTAAGTATCTTAAAGGAGGAGGAGTCCAAGAGGCATCTTCCTGTTACCCTCGGGGACTAACCTGACATCATCAATAACATTATTATTATCCCTACTACTACAGTACAACCCACAGACTCTGAATTAGGTCAGGGCCCCATTGTGCTGTACAAGCACATAGTTAATTACTGAGCTGAAGATCTTAAAATCTAAATGAACAGTAGTAATAGTATTATTCCCATTTTATAGATAGATAGCTAAGGCCCAGAGAAATTAAGTGACTTGCCCAAGTTCATACAGGAAGTCACTAGCAGAGAAGGGAATAGAATCCAGATCTCCTACAGCCTAAGTCAGTGCCCCGTCCTTCCCCTTTAAAGATACAGCACCACTCATGTCCTTTACAAGACTTTGTACAGGATTTGAGCCCAGGCCTTTTCATATGCAGAGCAATAATCATACTCCTAGGAGATGAACAAGCTGCTTTTAGGATAAGTTTATGCATGGGATTAGACTATACAGTTGGCTGTGCTAATAGGGGACTGAACTTGATGACCCAGATAACCCTTTTTAAAGAATATCTTGGTTGGAAGGAACCTCAGGTGATCACCTAGTCCAACCCCCTGCTCAAAGCCAATCCCACTGTCACATTTCTGCCTCAGATCCCTAAATGACCCGTCAAGGGTTGAGCTCACAACCCTAGGTTTAGGGGGGCAATGCTCAAACCACTGAGCTACCCCTGCCCACTACATATGTTTCTACTACTTTAGGTTGCTGGCAGACATCATGGCATTGACTTGCAAGCAACAGAAAGTTTTCTTCAAGACTATAAGAGATAGAAACATCATTGTTTTACAATGAAATCCTATATACTGGAGCTGTATACTCTTCTATAGCAAGGGGTGGATTCTTTCATCACAGATTTGCAGAATACACACCACCCTGATCACAGCATCCAGTGCATTTATTCTTATTTAAAATCTTCTCAAAGTTAGAAATCGGCAGCCACAAAGGATAGCAAGATTGAGGTCATCATAGTAAAATGTGGTAGGTGTTTTTGGAGTTTAAGTGGAGAAAGGTTGTGAATTTCTATGCCAGAGTACATATTCCTATGTATTTGCAAGATACTAATGTAACTGTTTATAGAATATTTAGCGCTTTGGTTGTTTAGAGATAATGAAATATGGGTTATTGTTCAATGTGGTGCTAGTGGGTTGCTCTAATTACAGTCTACTAGATGAAGCATGTCTACCAGCTGATAAGAAAGACTTCCCCAAATTTGCAGTGGTTTTCCTGTTTCTGGATTTCTAATTTAGACTAGTAGGTGGGCCCTATAGGAGAGGAAAAACTAGACGTCTTATTCAAAGAACACTGTTACACACATCTCGTTCTGTGTTCTGGGTTTTGCCACCGTCATTATTCATAATAATGAAGGTGTCAATGTTTTTAGAAGTCAGCCTGAACGAAATGCAGATTTTGCTGGCCTTCTGGCATTCCAGTGAGATGGAAGACTCAGTGCACCATGCATCTCAGAGAACTGCTTTCTGCAAATGTTGCTCTGACAGGTAATCATTCTAGAATCTGCATGCTGCTGGACTTTTCCAAAGGAACAAAGAGATTTCCTAAAATGTGAGAGGATTGAAGGATTGAAGATGGACGAGGTGAATTAAAGCAGCATCCTAGAGATCCAGGCCTGACTGTTGGGGAAATAGAAAATCAGTAAGACAGCAAGGGCCAGATCCTGATCTACTTTATATGACACCATTGTAACTTCACTGACTTCAGTTGAAGGATTCCTGATCTAGAACCTGGTCCAAATCCAGTGAGAGTCCATGGAAAGACTCTCACTGAATCCTAGGGGCTTTGGAATGGGAACCTCCACTGATTAATGTGAGATCAGAATCAGGCCCCAATAAACTGAAGGGGAAGATAAGAGACCAGGGTTGGATGGGAATGAGGTTAAATGGGGGCAAAAAGTTTGTAGGAACAGGAGAGAGTGGAGGCGAAGGGAAGGGAGGAGCTGATGGGAGCACAAGTCTGTAGAATGGAGCACAACGCTTTTCTAGGCAAAGAGTGGCAAAAACCTGGGCAGGTCAAGACCTTACTAATTAACTTTTAGAAGTGGTTCTAATCCCAAGATCTCAATCTAGTTTACTTTAGGAACACTCTAGCAGAGTCAGTCTGTCAGTCAAACCTCTCACCCTGCATTCAAGCCAATAGAATCTCTCTCTCTCTCTTTGCCCGTCACCCCCCAGCCGGGGTATGGGCCACCAACCACAGATCCAATAGAATATAGCACAACATATTCTACCTAGCATCCCTGTTAAAAAAACCACTTTACAGAGACCAAAGTAACATAATTCTGTATCAACAAAGAAAGGGAGAATGATGCATTTATAATAGAAAATAAAGAGACTAAAGGAGAGAGAGAGAGAGAGAGAGAGAGAGAGAGAGAGAGAGAGAGAGAGAGAGAGAGAGAGAGAGAGAGAGAGATCAATAATGCACCTTGGAAATATATATTCCTGTCTGAAGCACCAAAGAGAAAGTGCCAGACAAAACAGGTCCATTATTCTTTTGTGTTCCCATGAGCTCGACTTTGGAATCTGCCACCTCTAAATTACAGGGGCCAGATTTTTGAAGGTATTTAGGTAGCTAAACATGCAGAAGGGAGTTAGGCACCTTGGCACTTCTGAAAATCCCTCTAGGCACTTATCAGTATCTTTAGATTCTTAAATACCTTTAAAAATATGTCCCCAGGAGTTCAGGTACTTTGCAGCTTTCAGTCATGTTATGGAATATGATGTAGCTGTGGATAAAAATAGTATTATCTGGATTCCATCGTATTATTTATACACCTTGCTGAACATGGGTGCAGCAGATTAAAGAATATTCATGGAACCATTTACTACATGAATTATTTGCGGGGTTTTTTTAAAAGGCTGTACAATGAAGTATTTTCTCATTACTAGCACAGTTCTAACAGAAAGCCGTAGGGAATACATGAGATGGTGTGGTCTAAATGACTAACTGGCATGAGGCCGGCTATGATTACCTTTTTAAAGCATTTCCCACCCTCTCCCTGAGAGATCTGATACCCCAGTGATTTCTCAAGCACCGCTCCTGTTTATAAGAATTAGGATAACAAATCAGGGAAGCAAAACAGTACCACGTGGCATAGAAAACCAATCAAACAGGTCACTGAGCATTGAATTCTGAATGTCAAATACACTTTCTATGTGCACTTTGCCCAAACGCATAGGTAGTTTCTGATTTTCAGTTTTAATTGATAAACTTTAATAAAATACTAGATAGAAAAGAAGTGTTTTTCCAATAAACTGAAAAAGCACCCAAAATCTTAC
Source organism: Sternotherus odoratus (assembly GCA_032164245.1). Classification (NCBI taxonomy): domain Eukaryota; kingdom Metazoa; phylum Chordata; order Testudines; family Kinosternidae; genus Sternotherus; species Sternotherus odoratus. The sequence continues at coordinate 132,178,046 of JAVMKO010000001.1, read as the reverse complement.
TTGTATCGCAGGTCTTGTTTACATGGAGAAGTAATATGGACTATGGGATTGTGATTTCTAAAGAGCACTAACATCTTGCACATTAGTCCGTGTACCCTGCTTGTGTGTACTAAAGCTTCCCTAGCATGCTTTAACATAGTGATTTCTGAAACAGTACAATGTTAAAGTGCACTAGGGAACATTACAAAGAGATTAGTCATTACAGTAGAAATTACTGTAATAAGTAACACATATAATATATATTACTCATTACCGTATATACAAAGAAAAAGCCCCTAAAATCCCAAGTTTTGGACATGTACATAAAATCATTGCTAACAATAAACAAAGAAAAATGAAATAAATAACCCCCCAAACCAGAAGCTCCCTCCATAAGCTCAAAAATGTACATACAACAAATCTATTATTCAACCAGTTCTGAACAACAACCCAGTTTGTCAGTTTGTGGATAATGGGTGAAGAGGAAAGAAGAGCCAAATTCATTCAATAATTTATTCACAAGCTGAGCTGGTCCAAAATCAGGAAAAGAAATGTGTGAACTTGTTTTGGAAAATCCCTCCCCTCGCCCCCCAAGCAACAGACTTTTGTGGTTCAATTTGAAAAGTTATCAACATTTCAAAATTTGAGAAACATGCACTTTTCCGCACTCAATCAACAGTTTCACCAGCTCCAGTCATTCACATTATTTTAAAGATAGTCAAAGGACTGAACAAACCTCTTAACTCTCCCTCTTGTATGTCACTCCTTTTAGTCCCAAAGAAATACATTCCTCAGAAATTTGGTGTTCCTTTTCCTTGCATTGTTGAAAATTATTTCCACTGGAATTATGAAATGGATGTTATGGGAAGCGTTATCTCCACTAAAGACATGAATCCCACTGTATTTAAATTCCCTCCATTAATTATTTTTGTGTGTCCCTCATTTTGGACTTTTGATGTACATTCTGTTCCATATTTGGGGCCTTGCTAGATTGCGAGGCACAACTATGGGTGATACATAAGTGCTGAAGTTTATGTCGCCTTTATTTCTTTTTTCTTCACACGCACCTCTTGTAGCAAGCTAACCTTAAAAACATTCCCCACCTGTATTGATTTCTGTATTATAATTTTGCAGGGCCCTCTGGTATTCCTGCCCCTTTCATTTGTAACCTGGCCTTTAAGATAGTTACAGTTTGAATGTCATTCTCAACACAGAGCTGATCAAAGGGCTACAGTGCAACACAGGGCTGATGATGAAAGTGTTAGAGTGTCACAAACCTCTTCTATGTCCCAGAGGGCATCTTGTGCAAATGTTTGTTCAGCTCTTTTATTTGTGTCTAATGTGGCGGCCTCTAAAAATTGGTAAATGCCTACAAGGCCAACAAATATTTGACAATGGGCCCTTCGATCTAGCAGACAAAAGTATAGCAAGATCCAAAGGCGGGAAGTTGAAGCTAGACTAATTCAGAGTGGAAATAAGGTGTAAATTTTTAACCATGAGAGTAATTAGTCATTGGAACAATTTGCCAAGGGTTGTGCTGGCTTCTCCCTCATTGGTTTTTTTTCTCATCTATTGGATTTTTTCTAAAAGATCTGGTCTAGTTGAAACAGGAATGAATTCAGGGAAGACCTACAGCCTGTAGTATACAGTAGGTCAGACTAGATGACTACAGTGGTCCCTTTAGGCTTTATAATCTAGGAAAAAGTGGTCAGCACTGTGTCTTGAGATTATTTTGAAATTATTTCTGCCCCTCAGCTCTCCTCACTTCACACCCTTTGAGCCAATTTGCTGCTGGCACAAACTGGTGCAGTTCTGTTGACGTGGATGGTTGTTTGGCTCTCTTGCTGTGGATTTGTTGATAATAGCTCCCTACCCCTCAAAGACTGCGTCTGTTCTTCGCTCTAAACTGTTAGCATGGGGAACATTGGCGGTACCAGTGATCCCCTTCCACAGTGACTGCTGCCACTTCTTTGCCCAGCGACATGGGGAGGGAGCTCTGGAACTCCCCTGCGGCTAAGACTGCCTCTCTATGCTGGAGGAAGGCACTCTGCCTGGGCTCCCCTTCTGTCCCACTGCTGAATATGGGGAGGTCTGATTCTCCCACCCAGACGGGGGAAAGGGAGTTCCTTTCCTTTTTTCCCTCCCCTCTTTCACCTGATTATTCCATTCTCTCTCCTTTCCACTTTCCCTTCATTTCTCTTTTTCCCACTCCTTCCCCCTTCTCTAACTTTTCTCCTTCTTCCCCTGTCTTCACCACCTTCTTTTTTTTTCCTTTCCTCCTTTCTCTCTTTCCCTTCCTTTTTCACCTCTTTCTCCCATCCCCTTTATCTGTCTGTATGCAGAGGAAAAGGCTGCCTCACTACACATTTAAGACTCGCTTATAGACCTCAGTCCAGCAAAGCACTTAAGCACATGGTTTTAACCTGTGCTCAGTCACTCATTCATTTCACAGTCACAAAAAGGACTTTGAGGGAACATTGTCTATGTTGTCTGTAGATCAAGGGTCACTAATTTGAGGTACATCCATTAGAGTTCAGTGAGTGTCAGGATGATATTTCAATGCATGACCCGAGGACTAAAGGTGTCGCATCAAAGATGGGGTAAAGAAATTAGGCTAAGAACTCTATTGGAATAAAATATCTGACATGGAATCGGAAGGGTTAAAAAGCACTGAACTCATGCACTATTAGGTTGGGCTTAATAGAGAGGAGAAAAGATGTCTCAGAGCAGGGAAATGTTCTTTGTCCCAGTTCCATTGTCTATTTTAGGATGACCAGACAGGAAGTGTGAAAATTCGGGATGGGGGTAGAGGGTAATAAGAAACTATATAAGAAAAAGACCCAAAAATCGGGACTGTCCCTATAAAATTGGGACAGCTAGTCACCCTATTGTCTAACAATAAAATATGGCTATCTCCGTTCTCAAGCTTTGTTCCAATTCTCTCAGGAAATTTCAAATGAAACATTGTTGGTGCTATGAGTGTCCTTTCCCTGAATTCTGCTTGTTCTGTTTTGGGCGACAGTGCCAAGGTTTCTGATTTTCATCTTGTTGTGAGCACATCTGGCCCTCAGTTAGATGTGTCCGGTTCGTTCTGCTCTCACCTTAATATAAATTGAAATGCCACAGCTCACACCAGTTGGGGAATGTGAGTCAGAGACACAATGCTTTGCTTCTACCCCTTGTGTTGCTACTGGTACTCTGCCCAGTATCATATGGATGCTTTCCATCTAGAGAACACCTTCCAAAGAACAGCAAGACAACCATATTAGCAGCCAACCTGGGAACAACACTCACGTTGTATAACACCAATGACTTGCCCTTTCAACTGCCAAATGAACCAATAAAAGACCAAGATCAACAACTGTTGACGTGCCAACATCACCTAAAGTTTGTCCAGCAAGTATCCCCAATGTTCAGACAGCACAGTAGAGAAGAGAGGAAATTATTGGTGGTGAGTGATTCAGGGATTGACATGAAAACAGTGGCAAGGAAATGAGCTGTTACAGAACAGAATGTGTATTGTAATTATTGCTGGAGAACAATGCCGGATAATACTTGCTCTTTCTATGAAACCTCTGTAGGTGATTGCCTGAAAAATCTGGCTGCTTGCTGGCTAGCTGGCAAAAAAGATATAATCTGAACTACTTGTGTTTCAGATGGCCAATCTGGATGGGGCAAAGAACATTGGGCACAATGTATTGAGTTCTCCTTGTTGTGGCTCTTAGCTCCCTCTTCTTACACTACTGATGACCCTCTGTGGTCCCAAGCATTGTCTGCCTTCGTTCTAATTGTGCGGGAGACTGGCATAGCTCAAGTGACATTACAGGTGAAAGCATGTATGAATGCAGGGGGGCACCAGGCAGTGCCTGGTATTCAACAACTAATCCCCAGTCTAGTAAAATATTAGCTGGCCAAAGAAGTTTTGGAAGCACTTGTACAGAGTACTGACTCTTCGCCTTATTCCTTATCTTGCTGAGACCTGAGTATGGGACAAAAGCACCTACCCTGGGACAAAGAGTCACAGACTGTAAGGTCTTTAGGGCAGGTCTTTGTATTATTTTTGTACAGTGCTGTGCACACTGGGCTCCTAGTCCATGATTGAGGCTCCTAGACACTATAATACTGCTACTACTAATGAGGGATACAAAAGTAATGCCAATAAAGGAACGATGTGTGATGAATTTCTTCACATGAATTTTCTCCGTTATTGTCCAACCTCAGTTTCCTGCCTCTGCAATGAGGATATGAATCATTTTACAGCAGTGAGAAAACACCATTTATTTTTTTGGTGGAAGATGGATCTAAACAGAGGCATTTTCCTGATAGAAGTGAGAGTTTTAGAATTTTGGGGAACCCTCCTGCAAGGTAACTTCTGAGAAGGCCCTCAAATTCAAACCATGGTGTGATGCATTGATGGTTGTGTACATGGAAGTGAAATAGTGCACATTATACTTTGTATAGTGGGCATGAAAACAGAGCACGGTGAGGCTCTCCCTCACTAAACAGGAGAGGAACTGGCCTTGGACACAGAAGCAGGACACCAAATCCAAAGCGTAGGCCTCTTCAGCAAAAATGGAGCCCTCAGCAGAGGAAGAACCTGCACTGTATGTCCTCTGTATAAACAAACACATACAAGGAGATGGAAAAGCACAAGTCCAAGCTACCCTAGATGTTCAGTTTGCCATGTAGCCCATTCTATGCATGTTGAAAGGTGGGTATTTGGGATGGGGGGCAAGGGTTGCCAACCCTCCAGGATTGTCCTGGAGGCTCCAGGAATTAAAGATGATGTCATGTGATGAAACATCCAGGAACACACCCAACCAAATCTGACAACCCTAACCAGAGCAGAGGGTCCCTTAGGTGAATAAGGTCTTCTGTCAGTCTATCCCATGCATGACATGGGAGAGGAATTTCTGGAAGGTTATAACCAGATTTGACTCCCAGCACCAATCACAGTAGGCAGGTGACTATAATTAGAGACATACAAGTGCACATAGAATGGGATATCAGCATGTGGGTTACACACATCCACAGACATGTAGGCACTGATTGTGCTGTGTCTATAGACACCCTGTGTACCTGAACAATGAACTCCCAGGAATAGTGGACAGCTGGCTCTAGCCTCTCTTATAGCAGATTATCACACAGCCCCAATATCAATGCAGTGGTTTCCAGTGTTTCCCCCCTCTCGTAGTTGTGGTTGTTTCTCACTGCCATGTTCAGATCGGCACGATACAGTTTTTTCACCATGCCCCTGACTTTCCATAGATTGGTTTTTGCACTGCCCGCCAGGATACACATGTGCAATGTTCGGTTTAGAGGTGTCTTTTCCCCTTCTGCACATCTCCTACTTGACGCGGGCTCGTTGAGGACTTGAATATGAGATGTTTGTGCTACATGGTTGCTGTTCAGACTCATAGATTGAGCAGGGTTAACCAAGCCATCAGCCTTAGGTGGCTGCCTCTGTCCTCATATTTTAACCTGGCACTTGAGATTAACGGGGATATTGAGTTGACCCTTCCTAGACATTTTGTTAGAGAACTGGGGCAGGTAAATTTCAGAAGAGGGCCTTCAGCTCTACAAAATATTTCCCCCTTAGTCTGACAGAGAGATTTTTACTGACTTGCATGGTATGTTGCAAATGCTCTTATCTACTAGCCGTCTTCAGTAGATGTTGACTGAATGGGGAATGACTGGATTAGGAGGTACTGGTTCTGTGGGTTAGAAAGGCATTTTAAGAGTCTGTTTTTCTCTGAATAACATGGTACCTTAATACTCTGCAGACTGGATCCATATCTGATGACTTTAGTGACTAACATAAGTGTTACAACACAACTGATATTTATTCTTATAAACTTTCAGAACCAACATACCAATAGGAGAGGGAATTGGATTTTATTCAATTGGAATTTATTCAAACAGTATCACCGTTTTGTTAACTGAGTTCTCATCGCTGACTCTTTATGGATGATGATGATGTATAAACCAGAAAGTTCCCAGCTTGACATTCAGGTTCCAGGCTGAGTTTGCAGGGCCAGCAGTTGGGGGGGGGGGGGGGGAGAATGTTTTATTTGAAAAGTGCTCAGATCTGATCTGGAGTCACTGAGAGGCAATAGACATGAAATCCAAAAAACGCCATAATTACAGAATCAATTTCAGAGGCCAAACCACACTTTAATGTGGCCCTAGGACCCACTGGAAATGTTGTTTTAAACAACCTACAATGCTGGGCTAGTGCATTTGCAGAATCTAAACAAACAAACAAGTGGTACTGAGCAGAGTTGAATAGACTGGTTGGACTTTCACCTTTGGCTAAGTGAAGATCTCCAGTGAGCAGGGAGGATATTGCACAGGCGAAGGAAGGACTCTTCCCGCAGGGAGTTCACTTTTACTACTAGGTCAAAAATTATAGGGTATAAGTCAATCTTTTACACAGTTGTGGCCCATCATTTATTTCCCTACATTTTTTTTTGCTTGATGCCTAGATGTTACAACTTGTCACAGACCAGTGACATCTATTTCCAGTATGTAAGAGGATGTATGGGTATAATGACAAGATCATGACTATGCAGTTAGCTAATATTAAGAAACTGCTTAGGCCTATAATGGCTACTGATGCCAAGAGTGGGCCCAGACAGAAGGTTGGAGGCAGCTTCCTCTAAAGTGAGCTCTACATTACGTCTGGTTTTGTATTCTGAGGGAGCTGACGACACGTAGTTGCAAAATAATCTTTCCACACACTATGGTCATCCTGAGTGGGACTTCCTACACTGGTCACAGGCTGAAGCCTGCCCAGGTTACTGAGAATTGGGCCACACTGACTATCCAGAGTGAACCATCTAACTGGCCCCAAAGCTATGAAGGGGTGGGGGTCTAAGATGGAGTAAGTGGGAGTGTTGCCCATATAAGGGTCAAGAAGACAAAGGGGAAGCATGAGTGTTCTCTCAGGCCATCAACATCATCTGAAGCAGGAGCCCCTCTGTTGCAAGGTACACTGAGTCCCATAGAAATGAGGCTCACACTGCTGATAAAAGTGGTGAGTTTATTGAAGGCAAACAGTGACACAGTCACAACGGGGGGCCCTTATCGTTGCAGTCCCTGAGAGACGGGGAGAAAGCCTGATGCACCGAAGCAATGCTTGGGATGAAGCCAAACATGCTGGGGCCTGCTGACACAGAAATACCCATGCACGTTTGCATCTCATACATAGCTCATGAATAGCAAGCACTTGTTTTTCAGTACTGCCTTAGTTTACATTTCCTAATCTCACACAAGCTAGCAAACAGTTAACAGCTAGAGCTGGGAAATTCTTCTCAGACACACACACACGAGATAACAGGGAGGCAAGGCCGTTCCCTGGGCCGATAACCTTGACCCTGGAGACGAGTTGGAAGCGGATTGCGTTTCCTAGCAATGGCCCGTTACACTTTTTCCCACACCCTACACCTTCTTAGTCCCCTGGGCAGGCCACTGGTTGAGTGTGCGCGTGGCTGCAGCTTTGTCCTCAATTTCCTCTGCTCACGGGATCCCGTCAGCCGCTGTACTTGTCAGGTGGGTCTTCGGTTACTCAGCCCTCCAGCTGAGTCACTCAGTCCATGTGAGAAACTGAAAAAACTCCTCTGGGGTACACTGTCCAAAATGTCTCGTGTCCTGCCACCCTCCCTGAGCTCAGTCTTCTAAAACAGTCCAACAGGACCTATTGTGGTATGCTCAACTGGTGTGCCCTTCTCTGCATCCCTTTCCGGGCTCAGTCTCTAACCAGTCCTATAGGGCTCACCATGTTACCCTCGCTTGGTCCAGATAGGTTGCAAGGGTCCTACTCGGGAATTGAGCAGCACCACAAGGGGCTTCTTCCTGGGGACTCCTAACCTCTACTTGAGTTCTCAGTGACCTCAACCCTTCTGCTAAGCCACACCTCTTAGAATCAATTCGCTGATCACAGCTCTCTGCTGAGTCAGTCCCAGTGCAGCCCCCCTTACCCGAAGTGCCACAACTCTAATTCCCTTTCTTAGGATGTAGCCACTTCCCCTGAGTGGCTGCTCTGGGTCCAAACCCCTTAAGTATAGCAGCCTTGTGCTGCATCTCTTTACTAATTGTTGCTCCCCCAGTGCCTGCTAGCAGACTGAACTCATGCTAGCCCTGCAGCTATTTTTATGGGCTTTCTGGGCCCTGAATGGCTGCTCCCTGCAGTCTCTCTAGCCCACTTGGAGGACCTCTCTACTGCTCCTTTCCTGGGACTAGTGTGGCAGGACACTGTGGCCTCCAGAAAGGGGCCTCTGAGCCTAGTTCACCCCATCACACCCATGAATCCCCTCAAAGCCAATAGGCAAGGGGGTTACAAGAATTTCCTTATTCTGGTACTTACTTTCTGGTTCACTAAAGAATGTCATATGAGATCTCAAAGAAATCCAGGGTTACAGTGGTCATTAAAATCACCGTGAAATGTATGTACAAGTACTATGAAGGGAGTTATGTACGTATACTCAAAAAATGCTTTAAAGTCTGAATCAAAGCAGAATTGACAAACAGGTTTCTTGTTGATTTGCCTGTTGGCATATAGATTAAGCATTGTAAACAAACAAAATGGGGACACGTTTACACACGAAGCCAACAGAATGATATGAAGTCAACAAGGAAAAGGACATAGCAGGGGGAGGTTTGCAGGACTATATCTGAGGAACAGAGAAGACACCCCATAATCCTACACCTAGGAAGTGACTAGGCAGTGCATTTACATTCATGAAAACAGGATCTCAACCTGCCTTGGTTGAAATACTGCAAATGACTTTTAGGGTGAGACAAACTTTTTTAGAAAGGTGGCTAGACTGTTAAGTTTAGAAAGCGTGTTATTAATTTGTTTTTACATGTAACCTTTCACTTCCATTATCCTTACTCACTCTCTCTTGCATCTTGAGTAAACTTATCCTTGATTTCACCAAAAATATATCTCAGTGCTGTGGTTTTACATAAGGAGCTGAACCTGAGTTGGATCATACAAGCTGGTGTGTACACTTTTACCTTGGGGACAGCGGAGCTGCTATGTCTGTGAGCGTTCAGTGAATAAGGTGCTGAACACTACAGGGGAACCTTTGCAGGAGCTCGGGGACTGGGCTGCACCTATTGTTAATCTGCAAGACAACAGTAGGGCTGGCATAGCTCAGAGGTGAGTGCTTGGGTGACTCACAGGTTGGTGGTGTCAGGGATCTGACACCCACTTAAGCCCAAGCAAGTCTCCCTCATGCAGGAGGCAGGAGGGTAACAAGATGACTCACAGTCATGGGTACCCCAAGAACCAGCACAGACTCATGCTGGTGATGAGCTCTACAATGACGCTATTACATCGTCTGTGGCTGTAGTCACACTCCTGCATCACCAGTAACTGTAGTCACAATCCTGCAACATGACACCAAGAGCACAAAGCAGAAGGAATTCAAATCTTTTTAAATATCTTATTTTCCTCCTTTTTTTTCTTTTTCTTTTACAGAAAGACCTGGACATTGGGTGTGTGTGTGTGTGGGTGGGTGTGTGCGCATACTTTAAAAAGTCCACCTTGGGAACAGCACCAATAATGATTCCCTAACTGAAAATCCTAATTCTGCCGCCGAATCATTCCACGTGTTTCCTCAGCTAAGACAGAATGCTGTCCAGAGCTGCTATCGTGTAAGCTGTAAGCATTGCTCAGTAAAACTACCCCTGTTCTGTTCTGAAATAACTTGGTAAATAATAAGAGGAGAACATTAGTTGCTATAACAACATAAGATTTAAGGAGGAAGCATGGAGTAACATGGAGGATGTAATTTAAGAAACCACTTTGGTCTCTGTACTTCCTTAAGAATAGCTAAATCGATCTCTCTTGGTCAAGGTCTAAAACCAAAACGGACAGCGATGTCTTTCACCAGCTAAATGCATTTCAAGATCTTTTGATTGTGGGGTTTTTAGACTAAAGCCAAACAGCTGCCTCCTTCAGTCTCCTGATACTGGATTAATAAAAAGTGATTCTTTGTGATATTAACCTCATGATCTGATTACCTGCTGTAGTAATTTGATAATCTGACCACTTGATGACTTACTCCAATATTGTTCTTAACCCATTGATCTATTGATTCAATTTCAGTTGCAACTGTGATTTAATCATTGTATTGCTTAATTCCTAATTAATTTAGTGGAATTTTGGTAGTTAGCCTTAGTGATATGTTAATTTAAATGTTAATATCTGCTTGCTTATCATATAAAACCCATAAAAAGTACACGGAATAGGTTTATTCTTTCAAATAACAACATGGGCTTGAACTACAAGGAATAAACTAAATTAGCCAAGTTACTAAATTACTTGGCTGTCTCCATAAATCAAAAGCTTTATCCATCACCGCCCCATCCCATAAATGATATTGAATGTTAAATATTACATTTTGGAATGTAATGAGTTCTATGGGTTACTGAATTCATCCTTGCAAACTAATAAACGCCTTGTAAATGTGCAAAACAATTATGTTAACTATCAGTTGCATTGTGGTAACACTTAAAGTCCCCTCTAGGGATGAGGACTGGATTGTGCCAGGCTCTGTGCAAATGAGTGGGTGAGGGAAGACAGTACATGCCCCAGAGAGCTTAGAATATTAGCATATGACGAGACACAAAAGATGGAGAAAAACAAACTGGGGAGAAGAGTGAGGACAAACAGTGTCAGGATTGTGTCTGGTCTGCATTACCTGTTTAATGATCATTAAATACCTTGTGAGATGGAGATCATAGACCAAATTATTACAGTTTTTTCCACATCTAGGGGAAAATAACCTTCAACATACTGAGGGATCTTCAACTGCTTCTAGTCTAGGAAGGGCTTAAGTCTGCCCTTTCTCACATTTCAAATTACGACTGTCATGTTTTCTTTAAAAAATAACTCACACTAGCCAGTGGATAACTACTCATTTAACGGTCTTTAGAACTTTCAGGAGGCTTTGAGATCTGTACACAGGGTCATGATGATAGCAACACAGGAGCTCTGCTCCTGTAGTGTTAGAAGCTTGCTGAAGTTTACTTCAGTACTGCAGCGCTTAGAAGTTCTGTGATATCAGAGTTGTAGTCATAGACTTTAAGAGCTCTGGTGGGCTCACTTGAACAAGAACTGTGGTCCTTAGAGCTCCTGTACAATGCAGGACTGAGGATCTTGTGCAGTTTAGGAGCTCCAAAGGACTAAATTCTCAAGGATGAAAGCTCTGGTCTTGCAGAATTTAGTACAGGAGCTCCACGGGACTGAAATTTCAGGGGATAGTTTCAACCTTCACATAACCCATGGGAATGATCCCATTGGACCCCAGACTTTCAATTAACCTGTGTTCAGATAACAGACTTGACTGAAATCTCTCTCTCTTTCTGTGTATATATACAGCATATATATATAAGAGAGAGGGAGGGAGAGAGAAGCCAGTGAAACAACTGCAGCATATCATGTCACATAGTTCTCTAATAGTGACATCACATAAACAGTTCAACACCTGTTTCTCCTTTCTCCCACTCTCTTGGGAAATATCACACCCACTGAATCAGCTAGAGCCAGTCTCTGATCAGAAAATGCAGCACAACAAATGTTGGGCTTGATTCTCAATTGCTTGGTGCCCCATGCACTAATTGACCTGTGCAAAGTGTCCTGATAGTTTTATACCCGTTTGCCCAGAGGTAAATGACTAAACAGGGTGCTATGGGACAATCCAGCCCCATGTTTACTACTTAAACTGACATAGGACCAGATACCCATGTGAATGAAGGGAACAGAGCAGTTTTTCACTCTCCTCTTCAGAACTGGGAGCAATTAAAATCTGCATTTACATTTTAAATGGCACACAATTATGCTTAGAACTATCATTAAGCTAATTAGGCCCGACCATTTCTAGGATCAACCTGACTTCCCACTGATACCCCATTAGACATTCCTCTCTGAAAACCTGACTCCTTGTTCTGCTGAGAAGTGCACTTGGATACCACGATGATGGACAATGTGTAAGTGTCACAGATCCTAGCCAGCACCCGCTCTTGGCCACCCACTAGTACTACCGTGAAGGGAATACAAGCCTCTGTGCTCTGGAGCTTGGCAGTGATGTGACACAATCCTGCTAACTCACAGTGGACCCACATACACGTAGGCTTCATGATACAATTTCATAAAATCATCTGCAATGTGTTATATGAAGAGGAATAATCCGAGGAAAGCAGAAATCATTCGTACTGCATATTACCCTCATTAATCACTTTCAAAATGAAACTATGTTCTTGAATAGAACATGCTGCCTAAAAGGGCTGGTCTACACTAGAAAATTAGATCAACCCAGCTTCATCCCTTGGATGTGAAAAATCCATATCTCTGAGCAACAAAGATAAGCCCCTGATGGCTACGTCTACACTAGCACTTACTGCAGTATAACTTATGTTACTCAGGGCTGAGAAAAACCCACCCCCCTGAGTGACATAAGTTACACGGATGTACGCACCAGTGTAGGCAGTGCTGTGTCAGGGAGGATCTCCTGCCAGTATAGCTACCACCACTCATTGGGCTCCTTAAGCTAATGGGAGAGCTCTCGTCTGTTGGCTTAGAGCAGTTACATTAGAGAGCTTACAGCTCCGCTGCTGTAAACTCTGTAGTGCAGCCATAGCCTAAGTCCCCGTGTCGGTCAATGGAAGAATTCTTCTGTCTACCTAGCAACCACCTCTTGGAGAGGTGCCTTAATTACAGCATCAAGAGAAAGCCTCCTGCAGCCTAGTGAGTGGCTACACTGAAGTGCTACTCTAGTACTGTGCAGTGTAACTGTAGACAGATCAGGGGACTCTGGCATCTGGGACCCCTGGCTTCTAATCCCAGCCCCCTATCCACTCAGTGTGACCTTGAGCAAAGTCCTTTGGCCACTCTAGTACTCATTTTTAGCAGCCCTAAAATTGGTATACTATTTCCCTTAATACAGGGAATCCATTAATGGTTGTGAAGTGCTTTGAAATGCATGCAGGAATGGTGCTACGTTTTATTGAATACAATGCATTGCAAAAAAAAAATGAGGCGCAATTACTGTGGGTAGGTAAATGGATAGGGCCTAATGTAAAGTATATTGAAATCAGCAGGAGTCTTTCCAGTCACTTCAATAGACGTCAGCTTATGCCTGTGGGTTTGGGGGAAAAGAGTGTACCAGTCAATCTGGCCCATAGAGTCAGCTACTTTTTTTTTTTTTGGTAAGAAAGAAGCAAACGGGTAACTTGCTGACTGTATATATTGATTTATGATGATCCTCAGCAAAAAATATCTTATTTAGATCCCATCTGCTTTCAGCCAGGTGTGGGACAGATCTTGGGAACTGTTTGAATCAGCAGCATCAGTAATTTCCTATCTGCAATATTGTGCATGGTGATGTAGTAATTCATGCACCGCGGAATAGAAAGAATGGTCCATGGCAAGGCTGGGTTTTTGAAAGATGACCTGCACAAAGGTCCCTGATACTCCCTTGGAGTCATATTGAAGCCATTCTGTGCAGGATCAGAGACCAGATTAGGAAAGTGACATCTTTAGTCATTCAGAGTCAGATGACAGGTGATCATTCTGAGATTGCACCTACAGTGTGAAAAAAATCCCTTGGTCATTTTTCCTACATCCCCAAGCTACTCTAATATGGAAAACATGTGAAACTGAAGCTGGGGATCAGTGTATGGAGCCAGCTTTTGGCTTAAAGTGGAACTATTGTACTGAGAAAACTCTCAGGCATGTTTCAGACCAAAATAATTTGCCTTCCTTTCTTTTGTCAGTCCATTTCCGTACTGCATTGGCTGGATTACTGAGGATCTCTATGCTCAAAGGATGGGGGGCAGCAGGGATTAAAATATGTGACTTGGAGTCAGGAGATCTTGGCTCTCTATCTGACTCTTGGGTCAAATCACTTAACCTCCGAGTTTCCCGCCCCACCCCCTCCATACCGTGGATTAAGTTGGGTTGTAGCTGAGGCTGTGTCCCAGCAGAAGCCCCTCAGACTCTGTTTATCTTTTTTGGTTCCAACACAATATGGTCTTCACCTGATGCCACATCAATCTTCAGCTGAAGTCAGTATAAAAATGCTCCTTGAATGCAGTGGGAGTTGGATCAAGGTGCACAGTTCGTCCCTCCTCAAGATATGAGTAACTCCCACTGAAGTCAGTGGGAATTACTGCAAGGAGAGATTGAGGCCCCAGGTTTGCCTTTTGACTTTCTCACATCATCCTCAGCCTTCCTTGCTGAGTTCCTAGAGTCTGGTCCAAAGCCCGCTGCACTCAACAGCCCCTTTTCCATTGTCTTGAATGGGCTTTAAAATATGCCACAGGGTGGGGTAGCAGTAGGGTGACCAGACAGCAAATGTGAAAAATCAGGACAGGTAGTGAGGAGTAACCAGCAGATAAGAGTGATGAAAGACCCATAGACAAAGTCATAATCAATACATTTGTAGACCAGTAACATTTGTTTTCTGAATATGCTACATATTCCTGAATAATTCACCACAGTGCTTATTAAGGCTGTTTTACATTTGTGAACACAGAAATTGTGTTCACAAATGCCTATATAAGAAAAAGACCCCAAAATCAGGACCCTCCCTATAATATCGGGACATCTGGTCACCCTAGGCAGGAGACACTGAATTCATGCAAGGGAAGCGATCGAATAGTTCTTATTTCCTCCAGTCATGCAGAGGAAAGGCAGTCTTCGGAGACAGCTTCTAGCCACTCATTACCATCAGTTTTCCCATGAACTCTAATGCATCCGCTGCCCTTTGTATGTTTGTGGTGTTTAAATGGTGTACACCTATACACCTGGCAATAAGAACTCTTGTTTTTGAAAAGAAAAAGCTATTTTTAGCATGCTTGCCAGGGCAAATCATCATCAACCATCATCATCATCATCATCTATTTTCTTGAGAGCAGTTTGGTTGACTGCAATGGAGACATAGTGAGTTACACCAGTTGAGGATCTGACCATTGATTTTTTTTTCTCTCAAGCTATACACCTAAAGAAAGTTATGCACAGCCGGGGTTCCCAAACTTTTTCCCCCCTCCGGTGCAGCTGCAATAGGCACTGTGGCCCACTATTAACACTTCTTGAGGAAAACTATTAATTTTAATTACATACATATAAACTGTAACACTGTAACTAAACAATGCTCATTCCCTTTTCAATTTTAATGCAAGTAATTGTGATGATAGAAATCCCTAGCAATAGGCACTCAAAGAAAAGCATCAGGATCTTTGAAACCAAACAGCTTTAGTAAAACTACACTTAAAAAAACATTGAGAGGAAAATGTAGTGTTCAAACAGGGGAAACACAATTTTGTATAAAACTGAACAATAAGCAACATAATGATATTAACAAAATTGTAAAAAAACACATGTTGCTATTTGTTGATTTTAAAACAAAATAGTCATCCAACTTTGAACACGATATTGTATTTTCAAATTTTTTAGTGTAAAAGCTCAATTTTTGTGCTGTGGATGCAAAGCTCCAACCCTACGGTCTACTAGTTAGAAAATAATCAAATATTGCAAATAAAAATATAAAATAACAATTATATTATAACTCACTGAGGCAACGGGTACTCCTCCAATTTGGTAAAGGAGAATTCAAACTTCAAGCAAGTATCATTGTATTGTCTTATCACTTTCTTTTTTTAGCTGGCTCATTTCGTGTAGCTGTAGATGCTCCAGGACTTTCATTATCTTCTCCGCTAGTGCACCCTTCTTGTTGTCAAAAAATATATCACTCCATATCAGATTGAAATACTGCTTGTCATTTTTCACTGTTGTAAATGGCAGACTGTGTGTATATTGCTAAATTACCTTGCAGTCAAATGCAATACTGTACATGTGAAATTTAAACTTGACATATTGCAGCTTGGTTTTTTAAAATAAATGAATAAAGTTTTTTCTATACTCGGTCCAACACACATACCTCAAAACATTTACATCTATACAGTTTTTACTTTGATTACACGAGTCACATGGAGTTAATAACTAAGGGCAGGTCTACACTACCTGCTGGACTGGTGGGTAGCAATCTCAGGGTTCGAGATAGACTAGACTAGACGCGATACATTGATCCCCGAGCGCTCTCCCCGTCGACTATGGAACTCCATTGCCGTAAGAGGCGGAAGCGGAGTTGATGGGGGAGCAGCAGCAGTCGACTCGCCTCCGTGTGGATGCTGAGGTAAGTCGACCTAAAATATGTCGACTTCAGCTATGCTATTCCCGTAGCTGAAGTTGAGTATCTTAGGTCGACCTCCCGGCCCCCAGTGTAGCCCTGGGCTAAGAGCTTGGCTGGAGAATGCAGTTGCGCCGGTGGGTCAGCTAGGACTATGTCAGGCCACAGCCCACAGTCTGGGACCCCCGAGGTACACTTTGTACCGTTCGTAATAATTGTGATGATTATTATTCATGTTGAAGCACAGGAAAATGATGCCTAGTTTAGCCTCAAGACTTCTCATAATTCTGCTAATTCCAATTACAAATCATTTTCTCTCCTTGTTTCCGAGCTATGGACAAAATTTTCCTCTCGCAACTTTCCTCCACCTCTGCGGTTTTGCTCTCTCTGGGTCATCAGCACTTCCAGACCATGTGATTGCTCAATCGATGTCCATCAAAGCAAGCCCCCTGCTGCCATGTTTTCTCTACACAATGAGAAATCATTTACTCTCCGTCTGTGTGACTTATTTCAGAAGAAGACAAACGCTGAAAGGACAAACAATAGGACTCCCTGGTGTGCGTGAGACAGAGAGAGATTGAGAGCGAGCCGTTACTCTCTTTCTCGATAATGACTATCATGGTTATTATCTCAGAGCATTGCCCCCAGGCAGGGGCATTGGAAGAATGTGTATAGTGGGGGTGCTGAGAGCCATTGAACTAAACTGGAAATCCTGCATATGACCGGAATCACTTCAAGACAGGACATGCAGCATCACACCCAGCATCTCGAGTTTCAGCACCAATACCCCTAGAAACCATAGAAGGAGACACAGTACATTTAAAGACACAGTACATGTAAATCAGATTCATAGCACCTCAACTAAATTTGAATAACTACATGCATCGACCATACAAATGGGTTAATCCAAGGATGGGAGTCTTTCTGCATTGACTTCAATGGGCTTTAGATCTTATTTAGAAGCAGGAAGAACAGAATATTAGAGTCAAGAAAATGTGCAAGGAGAATTTTGCCCATTTAGTGGCCAAGAGACATTTCAGCAAGTAGAACAAAACCAAAGAATGGATCATGTATTTCCCTGGAAAAGGGAGCGGCAATACCCTTTATTGATAATGGGCAATATGGATAATATTGATCCATGATAATGGATAATAAAACCATGGACATCCCAGATGGAGAACAAAGACAATGTCATTCTGTCTGTCTAGGGACCAATGAAGACTGTTCCTTACAGTAGTTTTCTCTTGTCTAGGCTTCTTTTAAAAATCCCAGCTATGGAGCTTCCAACACTGCTCTTGAGACAGTCTAATTGATCTCAATGACAGGAAGTTTTACTGTTTTGCAACCTAAATTTTCCTCTTTGTCTCTACTACTCTTAGTTATACCCTCTTTACTGGAAATACAATGGTGGGAGAAAGGTGAAGTGATCCAGTACTATGTGCAGAAAGAAATAGTGATACACTGGGCCTGATTCTCATTTACACTAAGGCCTCTTTATAACACCTTGACAGTATCGAAAGGGCTTTAGTGTAAGTGAGAATCAGGCCAGATATTTTTCTGCATAATTCATAGGGCTTCCTATTTCAGATTAAGAACTAGCACTTGTGTCCTGATGGTTCTCTAGTGCACTAATTCACTCCCTGTGCAAAGTGAGTGTAGACCACTTCCATTCTGCTTTGGAAGGGGTTTAAACCTACTTTGCACAGGTATAACTGACAACACTAACTGATGAATTAGGCTTTTTAGGTCATAAGTGGCCACCTGCCCTGATGGTCATTTCTTTTGCTTAAAGAAGCAGCATTATTAAAAGCTAAGGCCAAAATTTTCAAACCTGGTTGCCTAAAGTTAGGCACCTAAATCCATATTCACAGCCTGATTTTCAGGACAGTTGAATACCCAGAAGCTCCCACTAAATCCAGCAGGAGAAGCAGATGTTCAGATCTTCAGAAAATCAAGCCCTACGTGTGGCTTTAAGAGTCTAGCTTTAGGCACCCAAGTCTGAAAACCATGGCCATAACATCCTAATCACCGATACAATTCCTGCAGCTCCAGGGAATTTTCCTTAGAGTTCTCTGGCACAAGGTCTAGTCGTGTCTGACGGTCTAGAGTATGGAAACAGCCCAGATCACCACTTGCAGTGCTGTGACTGTGCCTTTTATGCACTCACTCTGAATCAGAACCATAGAAGATTAGGGTTGGAAGAGACCTCTGGAAGTCATCTAGTTCAACCCCCTGCTCAAAGCAGGACCAATCCCCAACTAAATCCCCAACTAAATCATCCCAGCCAGGGCTTTATCAAGCCGGGTCTTAAAAACCTCTAAAAAAGGAGATTCCACCACCTCCCTAGGTAACCCATTCCAGTGCTTAACCACCATGCTAGTGAAGTAGTTTTTCCTAATATCCAACCTAGACCTCCTCCACTGCAACTTGAGACCACTGCTTCTTGGTCTGTCATATGCTGCCACTGAGAAGAGCTGAGCTCCTTCCTCTTTGGAACCCTCGGTCAGGTAGTTGAAGGCTGCTATCAAATCCCTCCTCGTTCTTCTCTTCTGCAAACTAAACATGCCCAGTTCCCTCAGCCTCTCCTCATAAGTCATGTATCCCAGCCCCTAATCATTTTTGTTGCCCTCCGCTGGACTCCAATTTTTCACATCCCTTCTGTAGTGGGGGGAGCAAAACTGGACACAATACTCCAGGTGTGGCCTCATCAGTGCCCAATAGGGGGGAATAATCACTTCCCTCGATCTGCTGGCAATTCTCCTACTAATGCAGTGGATCTCAACTGATGGTCCATGGACCATTGATGGTCTATGGTGACTTTTTCGGTGGTCCACATAAATATTGTCCAGAGTCAGTTAGTGTGAGCAGGCGCTGCTGTTAGGCTGTTTTACACTATGTTCACAAGCACGCAGTGTGTCATCTATAGCGTCATCTGGGACACAAGCGCGTTGTGTTGCCAGTAACTTCCGTCTAAGGCTCTGAGTGTCAGTGTAGCTCCCGCCATTGTGCTGAGTCGTTGTCGTGTCATTTGTTCTGTGCTAAATGTGCTGTTTTAGTTTGTTTATAATTTCTGTTGTAAAGTGTAAGTTTGCACACCATTTTCAACTTTATGTACGTTAGTTTATTACACACTTCTTATTTCATTTGTGGCTTTTTTGTATGGGGATTTTAACGCAGGGGGTAAGACACAAACTTTTATATTTTACATCTGTTGAATGTATCAGGTTGGCATGAAAGTAATTTTGGTTTTGACAGTACTAAGTTAAATGGTCTACTCCCAGAATAAATAATACTTTAATGCTGGTATCACAGGTTAATAAAATATTATTATCTGTTAAAAAATAACCCTAAAATATGTTTTTACTCAACCAAATACAAGAGATAAAAACTGACCACCAGAATTTATTTTTTTGTAACCCATGTAATGTGTGCAGTGCAAGTTAGCTAGTTCCAATGTTTGCCACCGGACAACTTATTTTGGGACATCAATTTGAGTGATTTACAGGGCCAGCGACAGGCGGGTACTACGGGTACAGCTGTACCGGCCCCCCCGACTTTAGGGGGGCCCCGGTACACAGCTGTACCCGTTGTCGCCGGAGCTGGAGAGCGGGGAAGGGGTGGGGAGGCGGCGCGGCTCTCCCCCGGACAAGCGAGCCTGGCCCCAGCAGGAGCTGTGAGCCCGGCCGGCGGCAGCAGCACTATCCGGGGGAGGGGAGGGGAGGGGAGGGGAGAAAGGGCGGCTCACACAGCTCTCGCTGCCCGGGGGAGGAGGGGGGGAGCGCCGGCTGGGCTGGGGGGGGCCCCCAGCCGCTGTGGGCTGGGCTGGGGGGGGGCCCCGGCTGGGCTGGGGGGGCCCCCAGGGGGCCCCATCCGCTGTCGGCTGGGCTGGGGGGAGGGGAGCGCCGGCTGGGCTGGGCTGGGGGGGCCCCCATCCGCTGTTGGCTGGGCTGGGGGGGGGCGGCTGGGCTGGGGGGCCCCCCAAACTATCAAAGTAGGGGGCCCCCAAATTTCTGTCGCCAGCCCTGGTGATTTATAATTACTATACATCTCCCAAAATAAATCGTCTGTTCAAAAATCAAAAGTTTGTTGTAACCCCACAGATTTGAGATAATGACAAGGACAGGAAGGAATGTCAAGCACAAGTATTCAAAGGACTACATCAAATTAAGCTTCACTTGTCAAGAAAAAGGAGTGGATTTGCCACAATGTGCTATTTGTTTCAAAGTCTTGGGGAATGACTCAACAAAGCCGGCTAAGCTGAAACTCCATCTTGAAAAGTATCATACAGACTTGTTGCAAAAGGATTAAGATTATTTTGAGAGGTGGTTATCGGGTCTGGGGGGGTTTCAGGATGAAGCTCCCCACTCCCTTTGCCCCGTTCCCCAGCACTACTGCATTTCAGGTACCTGGATCCCAGGCAGCTAGGTCCTTCTCTCTCTACTACTAGAGAGAGACTCCTACAGCTTCTAGCCCACAGCCCTCTTATAAGAGCCAGCTGGGACCTGACTGAGCTGGTCAAGGCTGTGGCTGCTTCCCCAATCAGCTTTTCACAGCTGCTGCTCTTTTTCTCATGGAATGGGGCAGCCATTCCACTACAGACCCAATAGCATTCATTTTATGGCTCTATGTGGGATACATTTTTATAGCATTCTGGTGTCAGAAGACTAAATACTGGAAATACCTGTGTAGATTGGCTTGTCTAAAAGACCACTTTATCCCTGGGGCTACTATTTCCCCAGGGCTGGATTGTTATTTTTTGAATACGTTCTCCTCTTTTATATATTCAGAGGTTTGAAGATGGCAAACCTTCCATGTCAGGACATGGCCAACTCTTCCATTGAAGACTATGATTCAATATAGAGTCACTGACTATATTGTTCACTTAGACTCACTCTTCAGACATTTCCCATAAACCACTGACCAATGCCCATAGCTCAGTAACTAGGTTTCAGTTTTGCCCAGTGCCGTCCCAAAGCCTAATCTAGTGCTCTGTTCACTGAAATGGGGACAATTCTCATCCATTCCTACCTATAAGAGAAGAGAAACATGTTGAAAACTTCAAGCAAAATAAGCTCAAATGTTCTTGGCTGCCAAATTGAGCAGCTTTATGTCAATGTCTTTACATCACACCGGCCTTGACCTTAGCTATCCGGATCTGGACTTTCCAGAGTGGAATTCTTCAGATGAATACAGCTGGTTTCTTTCGGCCAGCTCGCTCACACAAGAAGGCACTTTCACATCTTCTTCCTTCCCCCACCCCCATCTTGCTCCTTCCACTTTCTACTTTCCACTACTAAAGAGGCTCTGCTTGCAACGTCCCTATCGTTATAAAGTCCCAGCACTACTCCACTGGGAGATACCATTCTCACTCCTGTCCCCCGTGTAGTGCTGTGCATGCCCTCCTGGTACCAATGCTACAGGATGCCCTCATGGCTTTTTCTACTGGTGGACTAGCATGAGAAGGCACAATCCCCACAATAATGACGAAGGCACTAGGTAGCATGCTAAAGAACCCCCTCTGTTTACTGCTGGAATTGGATTCAGAGGCAGTTCACTCCTCTGGCTAGAACCACTATCACACGGTCTTTCTAGCTTTTGAGGGCCTGAGGAACAGACTCAGCCCTGAATTTCCTCTCAGAAATGCTTCTTAGGGCAAGGATCTTTCCCATATAGGGGGAGTCACACACTTTGGGAGCTGTCGGGGGGTGTGCCATGAAACGTTCACCCCCTCCCCCTCCAGCCAGCACTGTTAAGCAAACGCCGTTTAACAACTGTTAAACAGCTGCTGCCACCCACCCCAGCGCCGGCTGCATTTTAGTAGTGGACTAATTGATCTGGATGACAGTTTCCCTATAAATACATCTGCTCTTGTCCTTTCCTTTTGAAAAGCAGGCTTGCATTTAAGGCTTGGCCTCACTTCTTTTGTCACTATCCATCGGTTTGTGGCTCCCCTGGCTCATCCTGTTGCCGTCTTTTAGGCACGATTTATGACTCAGCAGAATTCCTGAGCGTGTTGGCAGGCCTCCAGCATTATTGTATTGATTCAACTTACAGCTCCACTATGTCTTTGGCCGCCAGCCATTTCATAGAAGAAAAAGATCCTTCCGTAATGGATGTACCTGTTCTCCTCTTCTGACTAAAAACAAGTACATGATGGCTCAGTCTGAGTTTGTTTAGAGTGCATCTATCCCGACATCAGCAAGTCTCAGTTCCCCAGGGTGAGAGACACTAGATGAGACCGATTAGAAGAATAAATGAAAATTACAGGGATTTCTTATCCTACCTTTGGGCCAGATTGTGAACTCCAGGCTCATCAATGTATATCTAAACTGGTCTGACTATAGGGGATACACCTGCCATAGGGTGACTGTGACGGGGTCGGTCACTCACCCGGCGGCGCCCCCATCTGCTCATCTGGGAATTAGCTCTTTTTGACCCTGGAGCGCCCTCTGCCGGCCGATGTCCGCTTCTCCACTCTGGCTCCATGCCCCTCCCGGACCCCGGAGTCCCTTGCTGAGGGTGCTGCACCCCTGCAGTACCCCCCTGGCCTTAGGGTCCTCCTCCCGGGAACCCACCACCCACTCCCCTCAGATTGTGCCACTGTCAGTCACTACTTGCCCCCGCTCACCGGGGCGGACTGCAGTCTCATGGCTACTCATCACCGGCAAGCAGGGGTTGGCCTGCTGCTGCTATCACCAGCCCTGGGCCGCCCCCTGGCAACCCCCAGTACCCCGTGGATCGGGCCTTCTCTAGGCTCCGCAAGCTGGGGCCTTCTCGCTAGAGCTAAGGCTCCCCGGCTCCCAGCTGCCTTGCCCTCGCCCTGTCCCAGTCTGGGTACCCCGGTACAGGCTCCGTGCAGCCAGGCCCTGTCTCCCTCTGCTTACAGAGAAGACTGACTTTAGGCCCTCGCCTGCACTTGCAGCCTGGGGCTCTCAGGCTAGAGCTTTCCCCAGCTCCTACCGCCTAGCCCCAGCCCTGCACCCAGCTCAGTACCTTCCTTCAGGCTCCCTGCAGCAGGCCTGTCTCCCTCTGCTTACAGAAGAGGCTCCCTGCTTCTACTGCCTCCCAGGCTTTTATACCGTCCTGAGTGTTTGGGGCGTGGCCACACAGCTGAGCCTAGCTCCCAATCAGTCTGGGAGCTTGCAGGCTCCCAGCCACAAACCCTTTTCCTAGGGCTATCCCAGCCCTGGCCAGCAGGGAGCGGGGAGCACCCCACTACAGCAGGGGTCTCCAAACTTTTCAGCCCGAGGGCCGCATTAACTATTAAATAGCGGTTCGGGGGCCGACAAGATAAGAGGGCGGGGGGGGGGGGGAGGCGGGTGTAAGAGGGCTGGGGGGGGGCAGGGCCAGCAACATGAATTTTGGGGCCCCGTACAGCAGACCGTACGGCCCCCCCCGCCAGTCTCCCACCGCCCGCGGGCCCCCCCCCCGCCAGTCTCCCGCCGCCCGCGGCCCCCCCCCGCCCCGTCTCCCGCCGCCTGCGCTCCCCCCCCCCTCCTGCCTCCCGCGCCCCCCCTCCCGCCGATCTCCCGCCGCCCGAGGGCCCCCCCCCCCCGCCGGTCTCCTACCTCCCGCGGCCCCCCCGCCGATCTCCTGCCTCCTCCCCGTCTCCTGCCTCCCGCGCCCCCCCCCGTCTCCTGCCTCCCGCGGCCCCCTCCCCCCGGGTCTCCTGCCTCCCGCGGCCCCCTCCCCCCCGGGTCTCCTGCCTCCCGCGGCCCCCTCCCCCCCGGGTCTCCTGCCTCCCGCGGCCCCCTCCCCCCCGGGTCTCCTGCCTCCCGCGGCCCCCCCCCCCATCTCCTGCCTCCCGCGGCACCCCCCCCCCGCCCCGCCGATCTCCCGCGGCAGCCCCCCCCGCCCCGCCGATCTCCCGCGGCACACACCCCCGCCCCGCCGATCTCCCGCGGCAGCCCCCCCGCCCCGCCGATCTCCCGCGGCACACCCAGCCGGTCTCCTACCTCCGGCATGTGCTGCCGCCACGTGGCCGGCCGGGAGAAGGGGGGCGGGGCTGGCTGCTGATTGCCGGGGGAGGCGGCTGGTGAGCTCTGCCGCCGCCGCCGCCCCTGCGGGGGGGGGGGGACCCTGCTCTGCCCCCATGGCAGCGGCGCCGGGGGCTCCTTACCCCGGGAGGGATGGAGGGTGCCCCGGCCGCTGCCCCCGAGCCTCCCCAGCGCCTCCCGCGCCCCGGCCCAGCCCTGCCTTCCACGGGCCGGATGAGAGGGCCTCGCGGGCCGCATCCGGCCCGCGGGCCGTAGTTTGGAGACCCCTGCACTACAGTGACACAGCGTCTGACTAGGCTTTGAGCTGTCTGAAACCCTAGATATGTGCCCGGGAGGGTTAGCCACTCCCACTGCAGCAGCTACACGCCATTTTTAGTGCATTAATTTGATTGCAGCCTAGTGGCACCACACCACGGCCCGTGCAGCACATGGCGCAGAGGCTGGCTGAAAAGAACGGGACCTGTCCGGAGCACTGCTGCACTCCAGTTACTCTTGGCTGGCACAGTGGCCCCTTGGAGCTGTAGAGAACAAAGTGTAAGTTAGAGCAGCCTTAACACACAGACTGGGCAGGTTGTCAGCTGGCCTTTAGAGCAGCGTTTCTCACATGCAGACACAGTGGCTACATACAGCCACCAGGGGCTTTTCTTGTGGCCACAGCCTCCAGGGTTGTAATGGGGTGGGGATGGGGGGGGAAATAGTGAGCTCTCCCCTCCCTGTTGCTCCTGGACGCACCACCGTGGTGTCAGTTGCTGGGGCCACCAGCGGGGGTTGGGCCCTGCTCGCCTCTGGAGCTACCTGGGGCACAACACTGGAGGAGCAGGCAGCTGGTGAATTCCCCACCTTCCCGGGGCAGTGGGGCTCAGGCTTTGGGCTTTAGCCCTGGGGTGGTGGGGTGGCAGGTTCTGGCCCAGGTTTGGGCTCCAGCTGTGCAGCAGCAGACCCTGACTCTGGCCACAGGACTTCAGGCTCCAGGCCCACCAACCTCATTGCCCCTGGCCCATGATGGTCCCCCAGCCCTCCATCCAGGGCTTAATTTATCCCCAGGCTTGGCAGAGGCTGAGTACGTCTGTTGTGAAAAGTGATACTTGTATGTACGTTAATATCACTTTTCACGGCAGACTTACTAGCTAGCAATAAATACATCACAATGATTTGGATGTGGGTATGGGCATATTTCTTGGTTTTCCCTAAAGCTAATTAACTATTTTAGGGGAAAGTGTGAGAGTAGCTACCAGCAAGAGTTGGTGTCTGTCCTCTGAGGCCAACTAAAATTTTGTCCTGAGAACCCCTGCCTTACAATATAAAGAGGCACAAAGGTATCAATGGGCATCTTTCACTAGCACTAAATATATACAAAATAAACAGGCTGTTACATTTAAAACATTATTAAAAGAAATGGTCATGTTCTGGGAGTTAATCTTCAAGGACCTATCACTTAAGTAGGGCGCAGTGCATCATGGGACACATTGCGCTGAATACCGAGCTACATCGCAGTAGGGATGCCACCGTATTGCAGTGTCAGCTGAAGAGAAACCAGCATGGCTGAGAAAGCCTGAGGAAGGAGGCCGGATTTGCTTGTCATTCATTCTCCAGGCATAAAGTACCGGAGCACTGACCTGGCGTAAGAATGCAATGATATGACACAAACATCGTCACAGCCTCCTGTCCCGTGTTCGAGTCCTCTCCTCCACAAGTGACCATGCAGGGGGTTTAGTCAGTTGCAGTGACTTCAACAGTCCAAGGCCCATTAAAGATCCCATTAAAGTCAATGGGAGTTAGGTGCCTAAATCCCTTTGAGGATCCAGACCTTGGTCTGTATCTATTTTCCTGGCCTCTTTTCCAAGCCCCAATTTGAAAAAGACTAAAATCCCAACACTACGGCCTATGAAGTTCCTTTAAAACAACATGGGGCCAAACTGCTCTTGTGGGCTAGGAAATCTTAGATTCTGTTGGAAAACCATGAAAAGTTGGGAAAGATCACAGAGCTCTGATTTATTTACTAAACTCCCTTCACATGCCCACACCTATGGTTTCTTACTAACATTTCTCCCCAGAACCCGGGAGACTAATTCTGTCTATCTTCAGCCCTTATATGCCCCCTCGCCCCCATTAACCTAGTATCTGAGCATCTCACAGCCTTTAATGCATTTATCTTCACAACATGCTGGTGGAGACTATTGCTTCCATGTTGCAGATGGCGGCACAGCAAGACTAAGTGAGCTGTCTAAATCAGGGTGGCCACACTTACTGGCCCTCTGAGCTGCATTTGACAATCTTCAGAAGTTTGAGAGCCAGGGTGCACCTGCTGGGGTTTGGGGCTTCAGCCCAGCAGGGAGAGGGATGTTGGGGCTTCAGCCCTGCAGGACGGGCCTGATAGGTCTTGGGGCTGAAGCCCTGCTCCTGCTGAAGCCCTGAGTCCCGGAAGCATGCCTGGTGGTGCTGAAACCTTCAAGCCCCTCCCCCGCTGCACACACACACACTGGGCAGAAGCTAGAGAAGCATGGGGTCATGTGCCCCCCCCCCAGATTTTTGCCAGGGTTTGTTGGCCCCTCTCTGTCACATGGTGCTGCCAGCCCCCCTCCCTGTGCGGCAGCTGCTGGAGCCGTCACACTGGGAGCTTTGGCCCTGGGGAGAGGCGGTGGCAAACATTTGGGAGCTGCAGGGAGAGCCACTGCTTTTGCTGCTGCCTCTCCTTGCAGAGCTAGAGTAGCAGCTCCTCCCCACAGCTCCCAGCTGTTTGCTGCTGCCTCTCCATGATGCAGAGCTAACACCTGGGAGCTGTAAGGAGGGGGCGCTGAGGGGAAGATGGGGGAGGAGCCATGGGGGGCATGATTCAAGATGTTGGGGGGCCCTTAAAGTGTGCCCCTTACTCTCAGCAGGCACCATCCGTCCATGCCCCTAGCCCCACCACCCCACCGCAGGGCAGAAGCCCTGAGCTCCCCCCCCCCAGTCTGGTAGGTGGAAAAGGGGGGGCACAGGTGGTTCCATGAGCTTCCCTTTAACTATAAAGGAGGTGCATGCGGCTCACAGCCACGGCTTGGCCACCCCTGGCCTAAGTCACACAGGGAGTAGAGCAAAGAATGGCACCGGAATCTGCCACGGTTCAGGCAAGTGCACTAACCCCGGGAGCATCCTTTCTAGGCAGGCGACTAACAAAGGGATTGGTCATGGGGAATCTATATGAGCTGTTTCCAGGGCAACAATCACCTCCCAGTGCCATTGCGGATGCCGGGCCCCCTAGGAATCCCTGACTGGGGGGGGAGGGAGGGTGTTTCTTTCTACAGCCGTTTTCCCCTCAGTGCTCCCTGGTATGACTCAGACATATATTTTCATTGCTTGTCATGCAGAACACAAACTGCGGCTGGCGCATTTGTAGTTGCACATTCCTCTGACAGAATAATGGATTTGTTCTTTCTGCCAGGGTAAATCACCAGCCACCCTCGTGCCCAGGCAAAGATTGCAGAAAAGGACCTGGTGCCTCTGACCTTTGGGGAACAGTACGTTCTGATTATTTTTCACTTTCATCATCCTCCACCCACCCAAGTGCTCTTCAGTTCTTAAGCGTCAGACAATTGAGAGCTTCCCTAACAAAAACGGGTGACGAACCTGCCTCTGCAATTTGGTTTTAATTGGAGATTTCACCCTCCAGGGGTGAGACATTTACAACCAATATTAAATCCATCCCTACAGCCAGTTCGACCTCACTTATAATTTGCTCTCTGATGCAGATTTCGCCATTGGCAGGCTTCCCTCAGCTCCTCCGGGTCTCATGCACCTCTTGGGGCCCAGGCAGTCATTGGACAGTGGAGTTGATAATCTGACAGGCACTCTCTCAGCACGGTACTTGCTCCTGAGCTGCTGTCCACAGGCATTGCTGATTTACATCAGTTTCTCTCAGGCACTTGTATGGCCCCCAGCACCACAGTACCTGAGCACCTCACACTCTGTAATGTGGTTATCCTCCCGGCATGCCTGTGAGCTAAGGCAATGCTGTTGTCCTCCTTTTGTGGATGGAGAATGAGGTACAGAGGGACACAGAACTGAGCCCCCAATTTCCCCTGGCTCTGGCTCGTGCTCCAGCCACTGGGCCACCCTTCTTTTCACTGAGGATCTGGCCACAAAAACATGCACTTCCTAGGGTCTTTTTCTCCCAATGAGCCTTGCTCACCACCCTTCCCCCACTACTACATCACCACCGTCGTCATCACCTTGGCTCATATGACACAGTCCCCTAGGCAGCCGACGTGTGTGTGTGTGTGTGTGTGTGTGTGTGTGTGAAGTCACTACACTTGTTAGAACAGGCCCAGACTCAGCACTGTTTAGTCTCTGTCTCTCTTTGGGGGGGGGGGGGGGGCATCGGAAGAGTTAATCCAATTCCTGTGCTAAACGGTCGCTCCATAAAGCCACAACAACAGTCCTTGAGCTTTGCATGCATTCGTAAGATTCGTTATGTAAATGTGGTTTCAATTTTATTGTAAGCACACCTCGTCTGTGCAGATCCCATTGCAAATGAATAGATCTGGTGGCGTCTGGAGGCAGAGCTGGCTGCACCTAACACAAGTAACTAGCTCAGTCAGGATAGGGAGCAGGAGAGTGAGCCCTGGGCTAAGCTAGGGGAGGAGGTTCGACTTAAGATAGGCAACGTCAGCTACGAGAATAGCGTAGCTGAAGACGGAGTACCTAGATCGACTTACCGCAGCGTCTCCATGGCGGTGAGTCGACTGCTGATGCTCCCTCATCAACTCCGCTTGCGCCTCTCGCAGCGGAGTCGATGGGAGAGCACTCGGGGATATCTACACTACCTGGATAGGCAGGTAGTGTGGACATACCCTGAGTACTCAGCCCACCATAGATACAAGACATTCCAGCTCCTGGCTGAATCCAATGAGCAATGCTTTCCAGCAATAAGGCAGGAGTGGGTTTAATTGTTTGTCCTTCAAAATATATCTGCATTCAGAATTTGTATCCCCTTTAGTGAATGTGCTGAGCAGCCATGCTCCCACTGATTTTAGGTGGAGCCACTCGTGCTCTTGACCTTTCAAATTCAGGCTACACTTTAGGAAAGTGATGAGCACATAGCAGCGGCTTGAGTCAGGCAGTTGCTTTGCCTATACAGAGACATCAATATACCTGATCTATAGATCACCACTCCCCTGTGATTCCAGTCCTGGGCCCTCACAATTCTGCCCGTGCACTCACTCCTGACATGCAGCAATGCTAAGTGTTCCAGTCCTGGATCCTTGCTAGCTGTGTAGCAGCTTTGTGATGTGGACAAATGGGAACTAAGAGAAAACTCCGAAAGGTCAAGGGGACAGTCCTCAGTGAGGGCAAACCAGGATCGCTTTATTGGTGTCAGTGGATTTACACACATTCACAGTAAGCTGAGGATCTGACTCGTTGTCCTTTGTGACATAAATCATGACTACAGAAGTGAGAGTCTAATGAACAATGCCGCTGTGCCATTTAATCCCTGTGGCATCCCAGTTCTAGATAGCCCGGTCCTCTGTGTGCTCAGTGTTTGTATGAAACAGGGCCCAAGGAACAATCTCAGAGCACAGACATTGCCTCCTTAGACAGTGGGATTGTTAAAGACTAATGCCACAGTTATCCATGCATTTACTCTAGCTGCCAAACTGTTTTTAATTTCTCCCCAGCTTCCTCCACCAACCTGCCTTGTAAATAACACGGAGACTAACCAAGAACAATAGTTCCTGTTGTTGATTTAATGTTTTGATGCCTTTGTGCTCTGTGTGTCATGCTGGAATACTAAGCGCAGACTCTGATGCAATGTTTTAGTCCCTGTCTGCACTGGCCAATGGGAGTTGAAAAGTCTGTACACAGCTGATAATGTGGAATCAGAGACAGCAATGTTGCGGCCAAGGATGGCACTTTAAAAAGTTTCCAAATGGGGGGAAAATGACATTGTTTTCCAGATCTATGCCTGGGGCATCATAAAAGGAATTAGACTGGATAACATTTTCAAACCCAGCACACTGGGATCAGTGCTGAAACACAGCAAATAAAATCCCTGAAAAACCCAGCATTCATGCTACATATTAGCCTAAGACCTACCATAGCTGCAAGTCGTTACCATTCAATGGCTGTTTGGTGGCCTATGTGAAAAAAATGTTGGTCTCAAGCCAGTTCCTAGTGAAAAAAACACAACAACTAGCAGTAATTGGTCCCTTTGTTGTCAGCATCAGCAGAACAGTTGATGAGTGAATGAGCCATAGGGACTCAACTGTTGTCTCAGCTCCTACAGGTTCTCTGCAGGTCAGGAATGAAGGATCTGGCTGGTGGACCATATGAAGAGCATGTAGTACTACTGCACACACGGTACCTGTTCTGGGGATGAGAATGACACAACTGTCCGTCTTGAACTGTGCTGAATTCACTCCAAACATGTACAATAAAATAAAGAAATTATCTGTAGGGCCGAGATAATTTGCTTAGTAGAAAAAATATAGTTGAATTCAATATCCCAGTGTATGGTTATGACTGTTTCACTCCAACACCAAAGAACACCCTCAAGACGATTGGTGGAGAACTTGGGGCCAGAGCAGATGGTGGTGGGGAAGGAGAGACTTTCTCTATGGCTGATGGCTCTGCTCCTTCACCCAAGGTCCACTGAAGTCCAGGGAAAGTCTCCCACTGAGATCAGTGGTCTCTGGATCAGGCCTTCAGGCAGTGAGGACATGTTTATAGATAATTGCGTCCCAAATTGGAGAAACCTAAACACATAATGTGTTTTTCTGAGCTGTTGCCTTTTATTACTTCTATAGTATCATAGAATAGGTACACAGGGATCTTGGCAAACAAGGCAGGGGAGACAAGGTCACAGTCTCAGAAACCTTGACATCAGCTTTAGATGCAGTACTAACAGAGAGTCCAGTGAGAGGGTGGGTGCAGGCAGTTCCAGAGCAGAAATTTGGGAAGCCAAGTAAAAGAATACTGAGTGGAGAGCAGGAAGAGGTTGCTTGCCATATGGGTAGGGGTCTGGAATGCTGCTCATTCTTCCATAGGAATTGACTTTATATGTAATGTACCGGATTCCCTGCCTCCCATAATAAATCCTGGGGTAGGGGAAAAGAGGAGGGAATCTCTGTGAAGTTCCCCTTTTGGATACTGCCCCACATTTCACAGGGGGTGGGGTTTGCATTTCCCCAGGAAACCAGCCAAGGGACCTCCTACCACATGCCGGAGCATGAAGATGATTAATAGTGGATGATCTGTGCTATTATCACACGTTCTTTTGGTTAATTGAATGCATCAGTTTGCTGGGTCAGTGTTTGTTCAGCAGGGATGGGCCTGACCCCAAACCTTAGCCCTGGACAACTCCAAACTTTGAAGATGTTTGGATCCAGGTCTAGATCTGAATTTTGTAGCTGGGCCAATACATCTATAGTGGACCGAATCAAACCCTGGATCCAGCCTCACACAAACATCGAAGTTCAGATTTGTATCGGTTTTGTAGTTTATTTCCATTTCTTTTGCTTTCTGAGGGTGTTTGGTAGAAGGTTTCACTTTAATTCATTTCTCTATTATCTGTTCATGTCTCCTTTCCTTATTTATGATCATTCTTCCTGCTTGTATGTATACCTCTTCATTGCCTTGTTCCCTTCTGTTCTTTTCTCTGTCCATTTTCTTTGATCTGTGGCCAAGCACTCTTAACGAAGGCTAAAAAAAAATCTAAATCCACATTACCAACTGGCTTGGATTCCCCTGGCACATTGCCTATCTTTCAGGAAGATATTTGATTTACGGTGTTGGCTTTTGAATTTGGAAAGTTATTTGGGATATTCTTGCCAATTTCTTGACTTGTTTATTGATTCCAAACTGAAGTTGGTCATCACAGCTGTTTGACTCCCAGTGTACTGTACTGGATGCTATTTTACAGAATTTCACCACCCAAAATTCATGAGATTGCGTGATAGTTCTCTCCGCCTTGCTCCTGTTCTTGGCAGTCCATGGGCATGAAAAACGGTGGGCTAAGATGCTCTTGCTCAATGTGTTTCCTTCTAAATTCCCCCCACAGTTCAGGCTGCCAGTTACTTAAGGCCAACTTCTGCAGCCTTAGTGACTTGTTTTTCTCACTCTCGGCCTGCAGATTCTGGCCCCGCATCTGTGATCTCATGTCCTGCAAAAATGTATTCAGGAGTCTATCTTTGTTCATTGTGAGTAGTCCCATTGACGCAGCGTGTAAACCTAAGCACACACATTTTTGCATGATTGGG
Organism: Sternotherus odoratus; assembly: GCA_032164245.1. Lineage (NCBI taxonomy): Eukaryota > Metazoa > Chordata > Testudines > Kinosternidae > Sternotherus > Sternotherus odoratus. Next base: position 132,145,640 of record JAVMKO010000001.1, on the reverse strand, counting down.
GCCTAATGATGGACTAGGGCAGAACGCCCATTGAAGTCAATGGCATAGGCACCCACTTCCCCCGGTGCCGATGGGGGCTCGTGCCCCCTCTCCCTGCCCCAATTCCACCCCATCCCCATTCTCCACCCCAATTCCAGCCTCTTCCCCAAAGTCTTCACCCCAACTCTGCCCCCTCCCTGCCCCTATTGGACCCCTTCCCCAGATCCCTGCCCCGGCCCTGCCTCTTCCCCTGAGCGCGCCACATTCCTCCTCTTCCCCCCTCCCTCCCAGCTGTGTGAAACAGCTGTTTCACATGGCAAGCACTGGGAGGGAGGGGGAGAAGCAGGACACAGTGGCACCCATGGAATCGGCGCCTATGGTCAATGAGGGATGTCAACTTCATAGTAGGGTTTTATGCTGGGAGGACTGAGACCTCCTAAATTTATTATGTGTGGCATCTAGGCTATTTACATACTCGATACAGGTGGTAAAATCCTGTATATTCTTTTACAATTATTTTGTTTCAGATAGGCTGGGCAAACTCTGCCCCAAGCTTGATATGACTGTGGAGTGTCTCTATTGACCTTAGTGAAGGCTGCATTTACACCTGTGTAACTGAGAGCAGACTGACCCCTTGTCAGTATTGTGTACGCCTATATTGTCTTTGTGTGATTAGGTCCCAGATCCACCACTCTTACACTGAGCAATAGCTTAGTCTGCAAATTGTCTCATTGGTTTCACTGGGTAAGGCACAGTACTATTCAACATGAATGGGGGGGTGGGGCTGAATCAGCCCTGTGGACCCTCATCCTGGAAAAAAATGGCTGCATGTGCTTAACTTGAAGCATGTGAGCAGCCTCATAGACTTTTCTAAGCTTCTCAGAGCATGACCCTGGATTTCTGTGGTGGCAAAGCACTATTACAAAGGCATACATAATCATGAATAAAGTAATATCCTCCTGTATCATTGTACTATCTCATGGAAGGCAAGTCCAGGCACACCCTCGTCTGGGGCATTATTAGCAGTGTTCTTTCTGCCTCCTGCACATGCTAACAGCTGAGGCACAAAATTCCACTGCCAGTAGAGTTGAGGTTCTCGGGTTAAAAACAGCTGGTAGTTTTAAAGGGGCAGACCACTATAATAATCCCTGGCGGATGGGATAAAGACAGGCTAGATGTAAAATTTCAAAATGGAAAGAGCCACTGGCTGCAAGCTCAAGACCCTTAGATATTTAAACAAGTTATCCTGAGAGCCAATTGATGTCCTGCCAGAGCACCTCCTTATCCTATGTACTGGTTTCCCTTCAGCTGTGTTGGCGTCTCTCTGCTCGGAGGATGCTGTGCCAAGGGTATCTCATGTTACGAAATCGCAAGCACTTAATTGAAAGAGGTTTCAATGCCCTCTTGATCATCCGGGAAATATGCCTTATTTCAGCATCGCTTACTGAACATTGGGGGAGGGGTGTTAAATATGCGAGAGACAGCAACGTTGTACAATTTTATCGCTAGTTTCATGATATTTGGTGTGTTAAAGTGCCAACTCCTGGAGTCACATGATTACATGAGAACATCAGCTTTTATTACTTAGAAAATACATGTCATGTCTAACTCCCATGATTGCAGAGAAAAGCTTGACAAACATGCTCTGAGTGCACCTTAAAGGCTCAGAAATCATATGCAAAAGGAAAGACTCCAAAATTAATTTTTAAAAGTCTCTTGATTTTTTAAGCCAAACTCATGAGTTATTGAGGGTCCAACTCATTATTTTGGGGTTGGCAATACTACTCATACTCTCCTCAATCACCCCTGGAACCTCTCTTGTCTTTGTCTTCATGAGGACAACACCAGCTAGGAGGAGTGAGTTTGTTCGGCTACAAACTCAATTCAATCTCAAATTAAAAAAGACTTACATAGGGGGAAAATTGGTTCGTGCCTCCCTGCACCTTTTACAATTATTTTTCCTCTTTGTAATGTATTTTAAAATGCCTGAAAGGTTTTTTTGATTGTTTATTAGGTGTTTTTTCCCTCCCTACTTGTTTCTCTCCTTAGAAGCAGCAGGTCTGTAAAGGCTGGTCTTCCCTAGTTTGCTAGAGGATCCATTGAAAATGCCAGTGATGCAGGCTATGAGCTTTCTCAGCCCTTATCTGAAGGGATAATGGTGTTGAATCTATAACAGAGTCTGTTTTTCACTCAAGTGTTTAAGTCAAACACATATTAACCCTATAGCTAAAGTGGGCCTTGTGTGATGCATAGGTCTTGTGCTGCTCCTCCAAACACGGGTGAACTCCACCCCTTGTACCATAGGCGTGCACGGCACTTCATTGCAATGGAATTTAGTCTGAATTAGGATTGCACTCTCTGACCCTGACTGGGATCTCATGTGCACTGTAGCTTCACTGACTTCAGTGGAATTACCCCTGATTACTACAAGTGCTAGTGAGAGGAGAACCAGGCTGGGTGGATACAGTAAGAGTGGGCTAAGCAAGTTGTGATTGTGAGAGTAAAATCCCATCTTTTCCCACACTGCCACCTAGAACTCCCAGCAAACCTGAAGTCAAATAATGACCTTCTTTGTGTGTCGTTTCCATGTCACTCTGTCCTTACTGGTTCCAGCTGCATGCAACGCTTTGAAATCTCTCTTAGGAGAGGTCGTTCTTGTGCTGTTTCTAGCCGCGACTAGAAGCAGCAGGCATACGTAGTTCAGATAAAACTTAATTAAACCTCAAGTGCTTATTTGAACCAAACTTCTGCACCTTTTTAAGGTGCTTGTAGCAAGCCCGTCATCTTGGTATCCATGGATTTAACAACACAGGTACCACAATCTAGTTGCTGCCACCAGGGTATGTCTACACTGCAATCAGAGGTGTGACTGCAGCATGTGTAAGACGTACCTGAAGAGACTTGGTAGCGAGGTCCCCTTCTCCATGGCAATCGCCCCAGCTCTCCTTTTAAGGGGGCGTCTCCCCACGCAGGTGTATCAGCTAAGTATGGAGTGCAGTGACTGGCCTCAGGCCTGGGATGGGCTCTATTCCTAGCTCTCTGTGCAATGCCAGGAAAATCATTACACCTCAGCCTCGGTTTCCTACCTAGGCAATGGGGCTAGTGGTAGCTGATTTTGAGAAGCATTTTGAGATCTGCAGACAAGGCGTGCTACGCATTACTATAAAAAGATGGGACCAAATGGAAAATGCACCTTAAAATGTAAATGGCCTCCCAGAAAATAAAGGGTAATGGGGTAAGATATGGTACAACACGATTTTCTGTTTACTGCAGGTGCTTCCCTTCCCAAGTCCTTGCCACACAATATACAGAGTTATCGCCACCTCTGGGCAGTAACCATCGTGCTATAGAACAGGGCGGGGGCCACTGAACCAGTGCAATTCTCCTGGGCTTTTTATAACACCCCATCAGCAAAAGGGGACTGTCAGGTGTGTGGAAATAGCTCCTGTGCGGAAGATTTTCTTAGCCAGTGTAAAGCTAGCAAGAGAGCTGTCGGCTGGCCCTGCTCCTAGCCACAGGGGTATGTCAGGGTTCACTGCACTAAGCTATTCTCTCTTTCCCAGGGCCCATACTGGAAAGCTGGTACAATCAGCGTGGCTCCACTCACTTCAATGGCGCTATGCTGATTCACTGCAGCTAAATTCCTGGCCCTGGGATGGCTTACGGCCGTTTGTGCTCCTCTAATCCTGCCCCAAGTACAGGATTGGGGTAACTTACAAATAAGCGCAAGGGGAGCTGTCCATGGAGAGAGCACGGCTTCCAAAGTCTCGCCCAAAAGACTCATTCCCTATAAACAATGTGGGAAGCAGTTTATCGGCCTGACCGTGACACGGAGCTGAGCAGGACCCAGGTAGAATTTGAAAGTGTAGTTCTGAGGAGTGACTAACCAAGCGGCTTCATAAACGTTTAACTTCTCTGCGTTAGAGTGCGTCAGCTCTGCCACGCGGACAGCTGCAAGCTTGCTCCCTGTGCTCGGACAGCACTTGGCTTCTTTTGCTCAGGGCCAGTCCCAGGAGGTGGGTGCGTAGGTGTAGGGGGCATTGTGCCGCTGAGGGTCACAGCAGGCCATGAATTCAGGGCAGAGTTAACTTGCATTAGCCCACGAAAGCTTATGCTTCTATACTTCATAGTTAGTCTTTAAGGTGCCACAGGACTCTTTGTTATATCCTCATTATATTTTCTGCTATTGAGTTAGCCTAACTCAGGTGACAGCAGCCACCCAGACACACACTTGGGCGGCTGCATCCATACTGGCAGGACACTTGCTCCTGTGTGGCACTAATACTTCAGGGGACGTGTCCCGTAGTTATCTGCACTGCAGGAAGCTGAGCTGCTCTACAAATTCTTCCCCAAATGAACTGTGGGGGAACTTTTCTGGCACATGGGGGTGGGGGGATTGTGGGAAGGCATTGGAGGAGTAGCCTCACTCGAGTGCTGCTAGCTTGCATCCGCATTGCAGAGTGGTCATGTAGGCAGCTGATGAGTTTTTCCCCCCTACCAGACCCTCCCCCTCCCCCAGCGCCTCCTGCCCACCGGTGGGCCTCGCTTATCAGCACCTCCCTCCCTGGGCCTACCACCCGCTGTGGATCAGTTGTTTCGCAGTGTCTGGAGGCGCTGGGGGAGAGGGGGGAGGAGCGAGGGCGCAGCATTCTTGGGAAAGGGTGGGAACTTGGCAGGGAAAGTGCAGGGCAGGGGCAGGGAGAAACAGGGCAGGGATGGGCCCTTGGGGGAAGGGGTGGAGTGGGGGCGGGGTCTGGGCAGAGCCAGGGGGCAGTTTAGAAACTCGGCGCCTATGCTTACATGCAGGGGTGGCCAACCCGAGCATGAAAAGGAGTCAGGATTTACCAGTGTACATTGCCAAAGAGCCACAGTAATACATCAGCAGGCCCCCATCAGCTCCCCCCTGCCCGCTCCCAGTGCCTCTCACCCACCAACAGCCCCATCAATCAGCACCTCCCCCTCCGTCCCCGGACCTTCCGATAAGCTGTGGCAGGCAGAAGGCTCTTGCGGGGGAGGAGCGTGGGCACGGCAGGCTCGGGGGAGGGGGTGAGAAGGGGTGGAGTGGGGGCAGGGCCTGTGGCAGAGCCAGGGGTTGAGCAGTGAGCACCCCCCGGCACATTGGAAAGTTGGCATCTGTAGCTCCAGCCCCGGAGTCGACGCCTATACAAGGAGCCGCATATTAACTTCTAAAGAGCCACATGTGGCTCCGGAGCCATAGGTTGGCCACCCCTGCTCTCATGGATCAGTAACTGCTTAAAAGACAGGAAACAAAGGGTAGGAATAAATGATCCGTTTTCAGAATGGTGAGAGGTAAATAGTGGTGCCCCCCAGGGGTCTGTACTGTGGCTTGTGCTGTTTAACATGTTCATAAATGATCTGAAAAACGGGTAAGTAGTGAAGTGGCAAAATTTGCAGCTGATACAAAACAAAAAAATACATATAAAATGATGGGGTCTAAATTAGCTGTTACCACTGAAGAAGGAACTTGTAGACCTTGTGGATAGTTCTCTGAAAACATCCACTCATTACGCAATGGCAATCAAAAAAAGGTGAACAGAATGTTAGGAACTATTAGGAAAGGGATAGATAAGACAGAAAATCTCATATTGCCTCTATATAAAGCCATGGCACGCCCACATCTTGAATACTGCGTGCAGATCTGGTCACACTATCTCAAAAAAAAAAAGAAAGAAAGATATATTGGATTTGGAAAAGGTACAGAAAAGGGCAACAAAAATGCTAAGGGGTATGGAATGGCTTTCATATGAGGAGAAATTAATACAACTGGGACTTTTCAGCTTGGAAAAGAGATAATTAAGGGGAGATATGATAGAGATCTATAAAATCATGGCTGGTGCAGAGCAGGTAAATAAGGAGGTGTTATTTACTCCTTCTCATAACACAAGAACTAGTGGTCACCGAATGAAATTAATAGGCATGAGATGGATTACCTGATGATCACTGTTCTGTTCATTCCCTCTGGGGCACTTGGCATTGGCCACTGTCAGAAGACAGGACACTGGGCTAGAGGGACCATTCATCTGACCCAGTGTGGCCTTTCTTATGTACCCATCTTCACGAGTTTGAATGTGAGGATGGGACTTGAGTAATGGGCAACAGTCAAGCTATGACTTGAGTTATCTCTGCAGTGAAAACAATACCACAAGAGACACTGTCTGCCACCTCCCACAGCTGGATAGTGAATGCATCAAAGACTTCTCTAGTCCTGGAGAAGGCTGGCTGGAAACAAAGACCCTGCTGCCACAGGATCTCAGCCCTGAAGTATCCACAGAAAGGAGGTCAAGGTGGGTATTGTGGGTGGGTGAGGAGGGAGAACTGGAGGGACAGCTGAGCGGCATTGCCCAGGGAGAGGCGATTTCCTGGCCTGTCAGTAGGTGGTTAGAAGAATGCTCATTTTAGTCTATGAGTATGGGGGTGAATGGATCATTAAGGAATTTTTCTTGTGTCCTCGCTAACCCACAAATACCAGACACTTTGCGTCTCTACCAAAGTCTCTGTCCTACAGAGGAAACCATCCCATCCACCTCCTCTAGCGATTGGCCCCTATTTGAACACAGGACCCCCAATTACATGGGGCCAGCTTGGCTTTCAGAGAAGCCGAATCTGCTTTTGGCTTGTGAACAAAACCTGGCTTGGTAAGACTTGAGGGGAGGAATCTCTGCTGATTCCTACCTTCTTTAAGGTATTTCTCCTCTCCCTGAGGAATGAGCGTCAGCGTTCAGAATTTATCGGTTACCCCAGGAAGTCTGGCTAGGAAGAGCCTTGCCAGTGCCTCACGCACTGCTTTAGTCATCACCAGTCTGTACCACTGCCCTGGCAAGAAACAGAAGAAAACAACCTGTGCAGAAGTAAATAAGAAGAGATTGTATCTCTGAGCTGCCCTGTGAATTTTCTCCCATCGATGACTTTGCCTCCCCACAGCTACCGCAAGGCATCAAACTAAGTGATAACACAACAGCTTGCACATTGGTAACACCATCCATCCATATATTATATTCCTCTCACAGCCCTCTTGAGGTAGGATGCCTGAGTCTGACTATCCCCATTTTGTAGCAGGGGGTAAATGAAAAGTAGAGAGGAGAGCTGGTTAAAACTCAGAATTTCTGGTTCACAGGACATCGACATTTTGAAATCTAGTTTTATTCCCGTTCAGATCAAAACCAAATGTATCAAAATTCCTAATGAACTAGAAATTCTCCAAAATGTTTGTGTTGGAAACACCAGCACAGAGTGTTTCCAAAACAGAATATGCTCCCCACACCCTGGCAGCTGCTGACTGATATTGGCATGATTCCTCTCAGTTTCACTGCTGCCCCCCACTGAAAAGAAACCCTGAAGGTGAAAAGAATCGTATCGGTTTCAGTCAGCAGCTGCCAGGACGTGCATGGTCTCAGGTGAGATGCCATGGGGGGTCCCAGTTCGAGGGAAGTCTGCAACCTATGAAGCCCAGGCTTTCTAGCAGCTCGCTAGATGAACTGGCAGGAAATTGGACAGATTTGCAACAGAGACTTGCCTGTGATTTGTCGGAAGTTTGTCAAACCTGATTCATTTCCACAAAACATTTTGGGTCTGACAACTCAGCATTTTCCAGTGAAACCCTGTTTCTCTGGAAACTTCCCAGTCAGCTGTAACAGAAAAGTTAAAGTGGCTTGTTCAAGATCACACTGCAAAGTTAGTGGTGGAGCTGGGACTAAAAAGCCAGATCCCTGACTAAGAGCTCATCTATGCTGCACAGCAATGTGAACTAGGGGTGTGTGATTTTGTTGTGCTCTAATGTGCTGGCATTCTCTAAAAAGGCACCACTGCACATTAACATAGTCCTGTGTCAAATGTGACAACAGCCGTGTGACCTGGGCACCTGTCAGATTGCACCAGCAGGGTCTACCTGGGGCAGTTAGGACACAGCACCTCAGAGTGCTAGAAATCACACCCCTCTAGTTTGCACTGTGGTGCCATATAGACAAGTCCTAAGCCTCCCTCTTTCATTAATGTGCATGGCACTTTTGATCCCAAAGCACCCCAGAGTGTTCTACAGACTCCCTTCCCAGGAGTAACCATGCTGCTTTCAGCACAAGACCCAGGCAGGAAGCAAAAGCGGCCTTAAACTGACAAACAGGTCAGCCTTAGGATGCTCTGTCTAATGCCCTGGATGACCATTGTCCCAAGGGGCAATTCCAGTAGCTGGAACTAGCCAGATTGCAGGGCAAGTGTTTGAACCTCGTTTTGCACTCGTGTAACTCATTGCACAAGGTACCAGGCAGCATCAAATCAGGATCAATCTATTTTTGAATATCTTTAGGCTGTCCAAGACCTGCAGGCTCTCCAGCAGAGAGGGCTTTGGGGGCCACTGCACAAGGTGACCAAGAGAAGCCAAATCCTAGACAACCAGAGGGAGCTGGCAGGAGCGTAGAGTGAGGTCAGTTCCATGAGGCAGCCAAGAGGTTAGAAGTTTTTAAAAAGAAAGGAGAATATGACTTAGGGGGTGGGGCACTGAAGAATGACTCAGGAGTCTTGGGCTGTGTTCCTGGCTATTCCACTGGCCTGCTGCGTGACCCTGAGCAAATTATTTCCTGTGTGTGCCTCACTTTCCCCATCTGTAAAACAGGCATAATGATATCAACATCCATTCTCAAGCGCTTTGAGATTGTCATGGGATCCGCTCATCGTACATGGCACCACCCCGATGGCTCTGAGGATTAGCGCCAGCCAGGTATTGCCCTCTCGTCAGTCTCTCTTTCACCCTGCAGCCCCCTTCCAGAGCTGTAGCTTCCTGCTTGGGACTTGGCTCTCCAGCCAGCTCACCAAAGCCCTCCCCATCTGGGCAAGTCAAAGACCTTCCAGACCAGCTGTCCACTCCAACACCCTGCACCACTTCTCAGTGGCTGGTAGGGAACACTGGCCCACCACACTAGGTTCCAGCCCAGGGACCCAATAACAAGCAGCCAACACCTGTACTATAGACGCCTTCCTTACAACCCCCTTCCTGCTCACAACTCCTGGGCTTTATACAGACCCCTCCTGTTCCTGCCTAGCTGAGCCTATTTCCAATTAATGGCCTGTTCCCTGTTTCCTTCGGGTGCACCCTGAGCCATTAATTGGCCTGTCCGGCCACTTGAATTCCTCCAGGCCTTGTCCTGTTGGGTAGACACCCTATCACAGAGATCTATTGATGAAAAGCGCTATCTGAGAGCTAGGTATTAAAAGTAGCACATTCATTCATTTTACTCTTTGCACTGGCTTCTGCAAACCTTTTATATGCAAATGTATTATGCTTGTTTCCATTTTAAATGTCTGTACTGATAAATAGCTGTAGGAGATTGAGATGATGATGATGATTTGTAGTACAGAAATATTTAAGAGGGGGTCACAAGATCAGGACCTAATTATTCTAGGTGCCGAAAATACACATAGCAAGATGCAGTCACTGCCCCCAAAGAATTTAGAATCTAACTAGACAAGACAGACAAAGGGGGCCAGAAGGAGGGCTGACATAAATGAGAGTAACAGATGTCTCTCAAGGAGAGCTCTTCCTGTGGAGGACCAAGAATTATAGATTATGAGTTTGATTTAACTCCATATCCTTTCCCATCACTACTCTGGTGTGAGGGCCTTTTCCTCTGCGGTGCCTGTTGTGTGTTCTACTCTTTATTTCATCAACTCTCCATCTCTTCTGATGTCAGCTAAAATCTTCTCTTCCTTTCCTGGGCCTCTCAGATTTCTCTTTCCCTCTGTTACTTATTATTTGGCCTAGTGACTGACTAGAACAGAGCTTCACTCATTACGGTGAGTGATGCACTCTGTGAATGATTGGTTGGTTTTTTTTTGCAGATTAGTGAATTAAATGAACAAGCAGGTTAAAAAAGAATAACCCAGGCTACCACATTACAAAATGTACTTAATTCATTTATTTGACAAGTGTTTTAATGCTAACATTTCATAGCATGCTAGTGGATACCTAGTATAAGGGAGATGCTTGTGACAGGATAACTGAAAGATTTGACTCCATTCATGTCCGTGTTTCTCTTGATCTTGGAATCTTGAATTTAGTGCATGTCTCCATTATGGGCCTGATCACGGAAGACGGTGGGAACTTTGTCATTGATTTCATTTGGCAAAGTCTTGAGCCCTAAATGTCTCTTAGTGTGAAAAAATCTCATATTTGACCTTTCTGGCACAAGTCATCAGAAGGTCGTCGGTCTGGACTGCAACTGCACAAGTGTCCTTTTGAGCGACGCTCTTGAAATCCTATAGGGTCATGGACTGCCGACTACATGGGGAAGGGAAAACATGCACTTGAAAGTGAACGTTTCCAAACATCACTCTGAGGCTTATGTCTACACTGAACTCGGACCAGCTTTAATCTAGCGAGCGTGGCCAATCTCGAAGATGTGGCAGGACTCTGATGGGACTGGGAGCATCAGGGATTCTGATCCTCCAACAGCCTGCACTGCTGCTGCACTCTATTTTTAGCCTGCTACCTGGATCAGAGCTAGCACAGGTATGTCTTCTCAAGCGGGGAATCACAGGTATGTCTTCTCAAGCGGGGAATCCCCAGCTTGAAGTGTAGATATACCCCAAGTCTAAAGGAGAATCAGTTTCCTAATATTAACAGATAAAGCTGCTATTTGCTCTGGTGGAGCTTACTCTGATTTCAAACAGGGGTAAATTCTTCTCATGCAAATAGTGGTTTTGCCTGTCCACACAAGGGATTTACACGAGTGCAGTCACACCAATGGCTGGAACTGGGGCAAATCCTCAAAATGGACAATGCCAAGATCCTGGCAATGTGAAATCTCTCTACAGCGCCGTCTCAGTTATTAAACGCTAAGAAGCGGGCCAAGACCATTGGGACTTGTGTGCCACCCAGAAGGTGTGAAAGAGTAATGAAGTGCACACGGGAGAGCTTCTGGTGTATTTTAACCTTGTGCGCAGTGGTTTGGGGATGGGAGGCATTTGACACAAAGGCGCTATGCGAAATAATGCTGCACATGTGCCAAGTGGATAAATACAAAAAGAAATAACTGCTAATAAAATGTGTGTATATCATAAGCATTTTAGCTGTGAGATGCAGCCCCACATAACGTTCAAGGGCATCCTCCAAGGCTGCAGCTGCAATCGTGTTACTAGACTAAAAAGTGCCTTGGGCTGGTACTGCAGTTAACAGCTCCACAGGCAGAGGAGAAGGACGGTAACTTCAGCAGCCAGCTGGTGCTGCTTGATGCTCTCTTTGTGAGTTTAATTGCCCCTTTCCAACCCACCCCAGCCTCCCCAAGTTTGGAATAGTCAATACGTCTAAAGGTTTTGAAACTGACAGTCAAAGTCTGTCATCCTGCAGATGATGAACTTCCACTGACGATCCCTGCAGGGGGGAGAGAGACAAGAGACAGACATTAATGAGGCACGGGCAACCACAGAAGACAAAATTATACAAACGAGAACAACTTTGCACTAACGGTGCCTCCAGCTAGAACACGCTGACTGTCTGCCACTAGCCTAACTAATAATTTTTCCTCCAAGCGTTACCTGCTGTGCTGTTACACTATGGAAGGCCGCTGAATATTTCAAAAGGTTGATAATACCCTGCCCTTCCCCCTGACAAACTGAAGAGCATAAGGCCACTGAATTACCCATCAGAAGATAATGACTTTTGATCAGATCTATCTCCAGTAAGCTTCAAACCAGTGACTAGAGGAGAAAAGCCAGGCTGATTATGATCAAAAGTCACTGGCCAGATGATGAGTCGTTCTATACTCTGCGGTCCGTGAAATGGGTTGGTCACCTTCAGCTCTCATATGGTCCTGGGTAACTAAAGAATTCAGACGTAGCGTAAAATATTGGGAGGGTTTAAATTAGTCATGAGTGGCTCTCCAGAGTTTGGAAGCTTCCAGAAGCTCTGATACAGCTCATTGACTGAGCGTGAGTCTGAACACTGGGTTGGTAACGCTGCGAGAGCTAGTCCAGGCGAAGGGGAGATTTCCTTCCCAGATCCGTGCCCAGTCTCTGTCTTCTGCTGGCAGCCCCATACGGAGCTTCTGTGCATTCATGAGAGCTGGAAAAAACAGCGAGGTATGTCGGTGTCCAGAAGCCTCCCTAAAGATTCCCAGGCTGTTACCTTAGTTTTTTCTCCCTCTCAAATCCCCCACTGGAGCTATCATAGGTTCAGCTCTACCAGTGACGCAGGACAGGGAGCTCCTGGCGGGTAGCTGCATTTTAAGCACCATGTCATTGAACCCTGCTCAACCAGCAGCCAGCGCCTTGTCTACACTAGGGCTCCCATTGCTACTATCAATGGGGACAGTGCAGTGGGAAATGCTAAAGGGAAAAACCTAGTGTAGTCATGACCTTGGAGTCTTGTTTCTTCTCTACCACAAGGGAGACTAGGCACCTCTGATCAAACTGCCTGTCTCTTACATCGGTTACTCCTGCCTCTAGTAGGAATAATTTGTGCTACAAGGTTATCAGTAAGTAATCATCAGCCCCGTGCAATTTTGTCAGAAACTATCATTTCTGGGATAGTAAAAGCCTGGGAATTTATGATCATTTCTGCAAATCCACAACTCCCGTGGCATCGTTCTGACAACCTTGGCCAAGGGGAGCCCCTGGTGTGCTGCCAAGGAGCTGGGACGGTCACTGTGGCCAAGGCATCTCGTCCTTCCTTCCCACTGTAAATTTGGGTGGGCGGGAAAAGTGTTTGAACTCCTAATTCTCCTCTCCCCAGCCATTCTTGGCAACAAATCACTTCCTCAGTACACCCCAACTCAGTAGCTACAACGGTATCCCATCATGGTGGGCTAGCAAATTGGCTTGGTGTTGCTGCTAAAATATCCAGCAGTGAAATGGTTAACTGTGTTGCCCTGTAAATCGACCTCATTCTAATTGAGACAACACCCCCATTTGGCTTAATATGGAAGCTGTTCAGACTTCTTAGGCCTGTTTTTTCAGACCCTCTATAAATTGGGCACTGTATTGTTCTACATTAGGTTCACATTTTGAAAGTTATCTCTGCAACCATGATGGCTAGAGAGACCATTTATTTTAAGGTGAAGATTTTGGAGCACACTAATGTAGCAACTTCAAAACCAAACCAATGATATCCATTTAGATGCCTGTATAATCTTATTGTATACAGAGCCCTGCTTATCAGGGGGTAATGAATGCTAATGGTAAATAATGGTCTGGCATGATTGATACAAAGTAATTAACTCATTCTTTGGAAAGGAATCAGTGTTATATTTCATTAATCTTAATTCTCTGGGCCTGACTTTACAGCATGCTTCGAACTACAAGGCCTGAAGCTGCTCACTTACATCATGTTTTATATCGGTGTCACTGTTGATTTCTATGACGTTATTCTGCATTTACAGTTGTGTCAAAGAAGTGGAAGAATCAGACCCAATATAGGTAAAATTCCTCATTTTAAACCACTCCATATTGTGCCTAATGAAACACCATGGGTTCTACAGTCGGCTTTTGCGGATCCCCTTCCAGTCCCCCAGTAGATTAATAGGGTTTCCCTTTTCTGTGTGTCCTTCTGCCTGAAACCCAGCTTCTGATTCATCAAGCTGTTTGTGAATGGGGTTCTGACATTAATGAACCAGCTTGATCTATGGTACAGAATATTCACCAGTGTTTGGCCCAATCCACTTTTGAGTTATTGAAGGGATGGGGCTATTCAGTCACATTATGATTGTGTATGTAGCTATGATGCTGTGCCTTTGCTTTCCAAATTCTGCACCTTTAAATTACTAAGAACTCTCCCTGTGTGCATAACTCATGTATTTATCCATCACCCTGAACAGAGGAGATGCACATACTGTCTCTCATGAAGATTTTATTTTTGTTCCTTTCTGTTACTTTTATTTTAGATGAAGGAAACCAATTTTAGACTGAATATATAGTGTTGCTCTTTGCATATGGAAACACATGTAATTGAAATACCTTCAAATTGTTAATGTGAGTTCCCTGAATGTCTACAGACACAGGCATTCTAATCCCTTTTACATGACTGTAAATTATAAGAATTAGTTTCAGGCATGGGGAATAATCTGAAGTTGTCTATAGGAATATGGGAATTACTGTACAGGGTCAGACCAATGGTCTGTTCCTGTTGGCACACTGCTTAAAGGAATTCCAATCAGCAGCCAGCTTCCAGCACTAGGCTCTACTCAATGGGTCAGAGAAAATAATCAGACCATCACCATATATAAAAGTTGGGGGTAGTGTGCTATTCGGATTGCTGTGAGGCTTCAGAGGGAATAGATCTACTGTTATGACAGGGTTTCGGGATTGGGAGTGGAAGGGGAGTCCCAGTCCTCTTCTCCTTGTACCCCCAATGATAGCACCGAGTAACTGTCTACCTTCATCAAGCTACAGATAGCAAAATGCAGTCTTCAGGGGTTCTGTGGCTCTGGCAATTGACACCAGCGTAACAGGGGATTAAGGGCATTGTATCCGTCAGGATGCCACCCAGAAAGGGGCTTTTAATTTGTCAGGAAGCAGCGTACATCCGATGTGGATCACCTGCGGCTGATGCAGTGTGGCACACACAGACTGAGCATGCAAGTGAGCAGAAGGAGCAGTAGATGCGTCTCCACCTCTCCGCACACCGCATGCAGCATTTGGCAGTCCAGTGTGGCCTGAGGGAAATGCCAAGGGCTCTACCCACCTGCTGGCTCCCCAGTTGCCTTGATGAAGGGTGGGCTGAAATGAGCACCTCTGCCCTTCCAGGGGCATGGGATAGTCAAGATGGAATTTTAAAGATCTGGATAATTTTATAAACAACAGTATCTAGAGCTAGGCCAGAGCCAAAACTCTAGATCCAAACACCAGTGAATCTGGGGGGAGCGCAGAGCCACATGAGAACTTTCTGGCCGAGGCCCACTGCTAATAATGCTTGTAGCTATGCCTACTAATCAAATCTCCTCTAAGATAATCACCACTGAGGACAGGGAGGAATTCCTCCCCTCCCCCATGTACAGCCCACAACAGTTAGCCAGGCGCATGATGGACTTACCCAGATGAGGACTAGTGCATTTGAGGGACCATCATTTGATCCAGTATGGCAAGACTATATTCCAGATGGGGGGGAAATACCCACTTTTTCTCCCACTTCCAATTAACAACACAAAGCGAAAAGCAAACCTGTCCACAGCAGAGAAAGTAGTAGTTGCTCCCCGGATGTAATGATCGTAAGTGTACATAATCATGTCCATATCTTCTCCATAGTGTCCTGGATGTTCCGTTGTCATACTTTATACCAAGGGAAAAGAAAACACAATTTACCTTTTGGAAGACACGAGGAATGACGTTGGAATTGACAGAGGGCAGGTCAATTGCCAGAATCTTCACCTCTATTCCTTTGAAAGCGTTTACCCTTTGAAAGTCCTTATTCTTTGACAACATAATAATGCAGAGTCCTACACATAACATGGTTTTGTTTCTCTTGCATGCAATTTGTTCTTGGAATCCTTTGGGTTATTACAATGAATTTAGCTTGTGTGGAGCAGGTCTGGGTGAGGAAGTGGGGGAGTTTCTTGTTTTCCTTTATTTGCCTATGGGGGATTTTCTTGGTTTTCCTATGCTTTGCATGCAGAGGGGGGTGGGATTCAGTTTCCCAAGGTGTTATGGGTTTAACGGGGTGATAGGAGAGGGAGTTTGTTGTTACACAGGACTGGACAGGGAACTTGGGACCCCAACCAATCACCTGGAGAATGGATACCCTGGTGATTGGTGACCTGGTGACCCGGAGGCCCAGTTCAGGAGCTGCAGTGGTTCTGGCCACTGGGAGGACAATGGGCTGTGGAGAGAGGAGCTTAGTGACCTAATCAGCTGGTTCCAGCCAGAGGGGGGCAGAGGACAGAAGAGGGGAGAGGAAGCCCAGGAGACCCTGTTTACCTGGAGAGAAGACAATGGACAGAGGTGGGGCTTGGGGCCGGTGATATCAGCTGCCCAGCTGGGCAGCAGGGTGGCTCTGGGCTGGAGAGAGGGAGCAGGCAGAGCTCATCTGGATGCAGGGGAGACTTGGATGTGCTGTGCTGAGGGAGTCCAGGCCTGAGGCCCTGAGAGTTTCCTATGCTGTGTTCAATCACTCAATAAATCCTCCTGTTTTATGCTGGCTGAGTGTCACTCCAGTCTAGAGGACAGGGTTGCATCATTCCCTTTGGGAGTGGAGGCCCCGGAGGTCCAGACCGAGTGGACTCACTGAGGGGGCCCAGGGCAAGAAACAGGTGTGCTAAGGCTCCGGGAGGTGCGTTTCCAGGAGGTGGATGGACTTGACCCCTGAGAAGGGTTGTCTCACTAAAGGGGGCTTCCACCACGGACCGCACGACCAAGAGTGGGCACGACCCATGAGTCCGTGACAGTCTGATTATTAAACATAGCAGCACCTCTGGAAGAAAGGCAATCTGAACAAGAATGTAATGCCTGTCTATTTCTGTTGCAAGTATTTTCACTTTCCTCGTATCAGTTTGTTTGGTTCACTACTGCAAAATGTCCTAAATATTGACAAGTCAAATAAATACAACCATGTCTCCATTTATGACTTATACGAACATAACAGCTATTGTGTTCCTCGTTCTTCTCTTTCCTCCCAGTTTGTATTCAGGCTTTAAGAGAGAATGATCTGGATTAAATGTGTACAATGTAAGTTATCCAAGGATCTCCAAGTGCTTCTGTAAACATTAATTGAATAATAATTACAAGCAACTCTCCTGAGAAGTAGACAAGTAGTATTATTCCCATTTTACAGATGAATAAACACAGGCACAGAGAGGATAGGCAGCTTGCCCAAGGTCATCCATCAATATGCTGGCGGAGGTTGGGAATGGAGACAAAAGGCTGGATTCATCACTTGGTTTATGCAGGTGTAAATGGAGTTATATCAACCTGAATCTGGAGTAACATAGTGATGAATCAGGTTTCAGGAGGAAATTCTGTCCAGGAGTTCTAACTCCCAGTTTTCTGATCTAGGCCCCAATTCAGCAAAGTCCTTAAGGACATTCTTACACACACACAAATAGCCCCCTCCCTATTCAGCAAAGCACTCAACTATGTGCCTGAAGCCTATTAAAGTCAATCGGATTTAAGTACATCCTTGAATTTTCTGCTGAATAAGGATAGTTGTATTAGGATTACTTACCTGTTTACAATTCAGCACATGCTTAGGTGTTTTGGTGAATCGGGGCCCTAACCTGTAACTATGAGAACTATCAGAAACTGAAAGAATATTTTAAGGCAAATGTATCTGATTTTTCAAAAAGATCATGTTTACATATTATCTTGAGATGCTTTATTCCAGAACTGTTTCAGTGATTAAAAATTCTCTGCAATTACCACCAATGGCTGTATAATTAAATGCATTTTACATTATTTTGTTTACCATACTATTGAGCTGTTTATTTTCTGTGTACATAGCAGATGTGACTTAATTACAGGTCATTTTCTGCTCTTGAAAATGAGAGGAAAAGACCATCCAGTGCAACATCACAGTTGGCAAAATATTATTCCCAGGCAAATAAAACTAAGAATCAGGTTAGAATTCTGATGCTGCTGTTTAAGACCCTAAAGGCATCAGGAGCTGATTCCTTTTTACCCCACAGGCATTCTTCTGGCACCTATCCTCCAACCCATACACCATCATCAAACAAAGTAGTGATGGCAGCATGAGGGCAACACTGCCTGGTCTTATCTGAGAAGTGTGTGATCAGGTCTGTGTAACAGCGTTCCAGACAGAGGGCTGGCGATCAACCCCGTCTCCGTGGTGCTGTGTTGTTACAACATTTCACCACTGAGACAGGCAACTGAAGCAGACAACTGAACAGAAGGGAGAAATAACACAGCCAGGGGAATGCTGAGCTGGGTAACGAGACGGAGCCGTCCTCTGTGGATGAGAGGATTCGGGTGAGAGGCCTCAATCCAGCTCCCGCTGGAGTCCCTGAAGAGATCTGGCTCAGGCCCAGGGTTGTCTTCGTAGTGTATGCACAACATGCCTCAAGTGTTGCGTTGCCAGGCATCTGGTTTTCAACTGGAACATCTGATCAAAAAGTAACCCTGACGGCTCCGGTTGGCACTGCTGACCAGGCCCTTAAAAGTCCAGTGGTACAGTAGGGGCCCGAGGCTAAGGCAGACTACCTTGCCTGCCCTAGCTCTCTGTGGCTCCCGGAAGTGGCCACAGGGTCCCTGCATCCCTTAGGTCCATGGGCGGGCAGGGAGGCTCTGTGTCTGCCTGCGCCCTGAGTGCCGGCTAAGCAGCTCCCATTGGCTGGGAACTGTAACCAATGGGCGCTGGAGGCTAGCGTCACCTGCAGGCACGAGGGCAGCCATAGCACACAGAGCCTCACTGTTGCACCTAGCGGCCACAGGGACCTGGCAGCTGCTTCCTGGGAGCCGCGGTAAGCGCTGCCAAGACCCCATACCCCAAACCCTCCCCTGCACCCCTACCCCCTGTTCCAGCCCAGAGTCCCCCCCCTCCCCGCACCCAAACTCCCTCCTGGAGCGCACAACCTGCAACCCCCCTCAAATCCCAAACCCCTGCCTCAGCTCGGAGCCCTCTCCTGAACTCCAAACCCCTCATTCCCTGCCCCACCCCAGAGCCTGCATCCCCAGCCAGAGCCCTCACTCCCCTCCCAGTTCCCAACCCCAGCCCGGTGAAAGTGAGTGAGGGTGGAGGGAGAGCAAGCAATTCTGGGAGGCAGGCTGGAGCAAGTGGGGCGGGGCCTCGGAAAAGGGGTGGGGTTTGGGTGTTTGGTTTTGAACGATTAAATAGTTGGCAATCCTATGCAGGTGACACATGACTAGGTTCATCGCCGAATCTGGGCCGCTGGTTGGATCATTTGCTACCCCAGCTTGGGCCAGGTACAGACAGGAAGTGTGACGTGAACACTGATCCAGCCCAAATACGAGTATGGCATAGGTGGCAAAATTTCTTTTCAGTCGTTCCCAAGTGAGATGGCAGCTTGTCTTAGACTATGTTTGTGATATAACTTGCGACCCTCTAAACTGAGGCAAACTCAGTTGGAGTATTATTGTGATTGATAGCTGGCATTGTATTATTTCTGCTTTGGGGACATCTGTCTTCACGCTCTTAAAATATATATCTAGGGCTTCTGTTTTTCAGGGTTTATTAATATCATTGGCGGGGAATTTTTAGCATTTTTTGAGTTTTATATAAATGTCCAAAAATTGGGGATTTTTAGGGTTTTCTCTTTGCATATACTGTAATAAGCAACGTATATATAATATATAAACTGCTCAAAATAGTTAAGACCCAAGCAGACTGTGAAGAACTTCAAAAAGATCTCACAAAACTAAATGATTGGGCAACAAAATGGCAAATGAAATGTAATGTGGATAAATGTAAAGTAATGCACATTGGAAAAAATAACCCCAACTATACATACAATATGATGGGGGCTAATTTAGCTACAACCAATCAGGAAAAAGATCTTGGAGTCATCGTGGCTAGTTCTCTGAAGACGTCCATGCAGTGTGCAGCAGCAGTCAAAAAGCAAACAGGATGTTGGGAATCATTAAAAAAGGGATAGAGAATAAGACGGAGAATATCTTATTGCCCTTAGACAAATCCATGGTGCGCCCACATCTTGAAAACTGTGTACAAATGTGGTCTCCTCATCTCAAAAAGGATATACTGACACTAGAAAAGGTTCAGAGAAGGGCAACTAAAATGATTAGGGGTTTGGAATGGGTTTCATATGAGGAGAGATTAAAGAGGCTAGGACTTTTTAGCTTGGAAAAGAGGAGACTAAGAGAGGATATGATAGAGGTCTATAAAATTATGAGTGGTGTGGAGAAAGTGAATAAGGAAAAGTTATTTACTTGTTCCCATAATAGAAGAACTGGGGGCCACCCAATGAAATTAGTGGGCAGCAGGTTTGACACAAATAAAAGGAAGGTCTTCTTCGCACAGCGCACAGTCAACCTGTGGAACTCATTGCCTGAGGAGGCTGTGAAGAGTAGGACTATAACCGGGTTTAAGAGAGAACTGGATAAATTCATGGAGGTTAAGTCCATTAATGGCTATTAGCCAGGATGCGTAAGGAATGGTGTCCCTAGCCTCTGTTTGTCAGAGCAGGGTGATGAATGGCAGGAGAGAGATCACTTGATCATTACCTGTTAGGTTCACTCACTCCGGGGCACCTGGCATTGGCACTGGCCAGACAGGATACTGGGCTAGATGGACTGTTGGTCTGACCCAACACGGCCTTTCTTATGTTCTTATATCACATACAACATGATAATGGCTACACTGGGTCAGACCAATGGTGCATCTAGCCCAGTATTCTGTCTTCTAAGAAATGAACAAAAAAGGGTAATTACTAGTTATCCACCCCCTGTCATCTCTTCCATACTCCCAGTCATTTTTGTTGCACTTCTCTGTACCTTTTCCAGTTCTAATGTATCTTGTATCAATGCTCTATCTTGCACTGAGCTTCTCCTGGCCCATTATGGATCCTGGCTATAGAGACTAGTCATGTGTAGCACACTCTGGCCTTGGCCCTGACATGCCCATTCTACTTCCTCTCCTACTCCCGTGTTCCTTGTTGCAGTAGTACATGCTGTAATAAGTAATCTCTCTGAAAGGTCCCAACAGAACTATGTTTAAGCACAAGAGGGAACATTTCATGCACACCAGCGAGGTTTACTCGGAGCAATTAATACACAACACGTTAGTGCACTGTCAAATCACACCCTCATAGTTCACATTCCTGCTCTGTGTAGATAAGCTCTTAGATACCATAATCGGGGGGCGGGGGGGGGGGCTAATGGATAAATACCCATTTAAAAAAATTTTTCTTTTTGTGTCAGGGGTGTTTTATCAGTATTTATTGGTTAAAACTGAAAATTAGAAGCCCTAAATGTATACTACTGTAAGCAACCTCAGAAACTTTGCAGCATGGGCCAATCAGCTTGACTTTCAATATTTATGTTACTATTTTATCTAGGGCCTGATTTTCTCTTACAGTAAGCCACTCTACAGGAGCCCTGGAGTAGATATAAACAGCTCCCTGAGGATATCGCCTGTGCAGGAGGTCTCCCCAGCTGGTGTAGAGCTGGAATAAGAGCTCACTACTGTCCCAGTTCCCAGGCTCCAGTATAGGAAGGGGAATAGGCACGTCAGAGCAAGGTCACAACCCACTACACAATGACTATTCCCTATGCCCAGAGTCCATAATGGACCATGGGAAGCTGAGTGAAAGATAGAGCATCCCTGAGTCTGCTCTAACTTACACTTACACTATGAGCTAGGCAGGCCTTTGTAGCACATCAGAATGTGGGGAGTGGAAAGGTCATCTGAAGTTACCTTTGCCCTTGCCCCCTCCACACTTCCTGCCCCGAATATGGGAATGGAGTAAATGAGAATCAAGCCCCTACGGTCAATCCCATGAGTCAAAGAAGGCGTAGAATCAAATGAAGTAAAAATCTTAAAATGAACCAAACTGTACCATAGAATCTGTATGGATAGCAATTCCATGTTCGAATAATAAGAATATAGCAGTAGGGATATATTACCGAGCAACTGACCAGGATGGTGATAGTTACAGAGGTGTTAAGGATAATTTTGTATTACCAGTGGTGATGGTTTCATGTGGCATGTTTACCACACAGGGAAGTTAATTGTCAGAGAGGAAGATTTTCATACTTTTGGAGTTGGGAATCATGGGTATACCCTCCTAGCAAGCAGGCTGTGTTGAAAAGCGAAGGGAGGGCTCCTTTTAGTCATGCTTCGGGAGAGGCTCTAGCCTAGCACGTGATTTTAGTAGAGCTCCAAGAGAGGAATTCTGCTCAGGATTCAAGAGATACAAGGTGCCTGGAGCTGCTGCAAAGGCAGTCAGCCTTTTATGGGGGCAGCATAGATGGGACGCTGGACTGGGCATCAGGCGTCCTGGGCTGTATCCCCCAGTTCTGCTGGGTGGCCATAGGCAAATCACTTCCCCTGTCCTTCCCCTCTCTTGTCTAATTAGACTATAAATTCTTTGTGCATACATGTTGTCACAGGGCTCACACTCACCCCTGCGGCGCCTCCCGCTGGTCATCTGGGGAATCAGCTCCTTCAGCGTCCAGAGCGCCCTCCGCAGGTTGATGCCCCGCTCCTTTGCTGGCCCCATGTCCCTCCCGGACCCTGGTGCCCTCCGACTGTGGGGGCTGCACCCCTGCAGTACCCCCTTGGGTGTGAGGGTCTCCCCTCCCTGGGGGAACCCTCTACCCCCTATTCCCACCTCGCCTCAGAATGTGCCACTGCCAGTCACCACTTGCCCCCACTCACTGGGGCGGACTGCAGTATCATGGTCTCTCATCACAGGCAAGGAGGGTTGGCCTGCTGCTGCTATCTCTAGCCCTGGGCTTCCCCCTGCAACCAAGGTACTCCTGGGTCGGGCCTTGTATCAGGCCCGGTGGCCTGGGGCTCTCTGGCTAGAGCCTGCCCAGCTCCCTCTGCCCTGCCCCAGCTCTGCCCTAACCCAGGTACCTGGCTTCAGCTCCTGCAGCAAGGCCTGTCTACCTCCTGAGTACAGAGGAGACTGACTCTGCCTCTCAGCCTCCCAGCCCTTATACTCTAGCCTGAGTGTTTGGGGCGTGGCCTCCCAGCTGGGCCTACTCCCCAATCAGGCCTAGAAGCCTGCATGCTCCTGGCCTTAACCCCTTTCCTACCCCTTCCGGTAGGGGGCGGGTGGTCACCCCGCCACACGTCTTATCATGTGTATGCACAGTGCCTAATACAACAAGCCACAATCTCAGCTGAAAGCCTATAGACACTGGCATGATGCAATTCGCTGTGTGATCTGGGAGCTGATGTCCATTCTGCAAAGGGGAAGGACTGAAATAGAGTTAGGTCGTTTTTCAACAGTAAATGAATTAGGATCTCTTGCAAGGTGGCTCACTGATAGCCATGGAGACTGCATTCGTCGGGTTGTATTCACTGGGATATATGTGAGGAACAAAACTTTACTTTTGTCTTAAAATGACCACATTCAACCAGAAGGTACTGAGAGCGTAAATGTGGGTTTCCAATTCTGCAGTTACTTTTCTGACTCTGTAACTGCACTGCTCATAATCTCAGAGGTGTCAGTTAAAGCTCCCATGGATTATCATATGGTTTCGATGGTAGGTTGGGTAAAGGAAACAGACACTTCCTTTAGGGCCAATAAACTGTAAACGCTTGGAAAATGGTGTCGTTGCCTGGACAATCTAATGGCGAGAGAAAGCATCCATAGCGCAAGCCAGACCTTCTGGCACTCAGCAATGTTGTTTGTTTGGAGAAGGGAAACAATCATAAACAGTCTGTGCAGACTTTCGGCTGCTCCAGTGACATGTGTTTGCTTTTGAGAGCATCGAGTCAAGCTTTTCAATTACCCTACGAAAAGAAAAATATGAGGGTTTATGGGATTATTTAGTAATGACGTGTCCACATCTGCAAGGAATTTGTTGCCTTTCCAATTAGATTACATTTGGTTCCTTCCAGAGAGTTGGAGGACACTTGGTCTCCTACCACCAAACATACTTTACTTTTGTAGCATTTTCCCAGGCAGGTAAAGTACTGTGTTTTTTTCCCCCTCCTGTAATTAATGTAATAATCTTCGGTGTGGTAGAAATCCATGGAATTCAAGACCAAGGCTTATCATGGTAGGGAAAAAAAACAAGAACTCCCCAAAAATATCAAGTTCAAAAATCTGAGACTGGAACAGGCTACTGTTGTAGCTTGCAAAGCGTGCAGATAGAGGAGTTTCACTGGGAGTTAGTGGTGAGACCACATGTTCAATGTTAAGCATGTGCTTAAGTCTATCCCCGTTCAGCAAAGCACTTAAGCATGGGTTTTAGTTATATAATGGTGCCTTAAAAAAGTATTCTAGTAAGTAGTCTATATAATCTGAAGAAGTGAAAGCCAATGAACTTTATGTTTAGGCTGAGAAGCTGGAATGATTCTAACAAGCTATGTGCCAGCCGGCTGTATATTGGAAGACTCTGTCTCTTAGGAAGGAACTTTTCATTTCATGAGGAGCACTCAGGTAGGATAATTGATCATTTTCTCCTTCAAGTGAAACATAGATGCAGTCTAAAGTGAAACCCAAAATAGGAGTGATAGGTATATTAGAGAAGATGCAGAAATGGGCATGAAAACATTTTGAGTGGGAAAGGGGGTCAGACAAATGAGATAAGAAAATCTTAATTCTTAAACTACTTAGTGAATCTCCAGCCCCTATTCGTTTTCCTTAGAAATCTCCCTGCACTCAGATACCACAGTGAAGGGCTCGTTTTGATTTGGATGAGAGCAGATCAGGGATTCGCAAACATTTTGGTAGCGTGAACCACATTTTCTTATGGCTCACACATTATCCATGGGGCAACTACAGTAATTGCACACAGGGAAAAGTAATATTAGGAAAATGTGCCTGTATTGGTAGAGATACCTATTAATGCAACTGAGCAGGTAGAAGCAGGAAGGAGGAGCCAGCACCATGTGAACAGCTAGTTCTCCACAGACAACCAGAAATTGTTCCACAGACTAGACCACAGTTTAGGAGCCTCTGGCAGAAAGAGAGAGAGAGGTAGGGGAAAGAAGGGGGGGGGAGAGAGAGGTATTGAAATAAATAATTAATCTTGCATTATCATTATTATTACTTAAGTAGCTCCAACAGTGAATGAGATGCTTTATGGATAATTCAGAAGACATGGTCCCTGCATCTAAATAGGCCATGTACAGCTAATGGCTGGCGGATGAGAAGTAAAGGAAAAACAAGTGCTGAGCAGTGCAGGTGAGCAGGGTCATGTTAGTTTTATATTTTCAGTTGGAGTCAGGGAGTGCAAGACCAGAATGAGTCATGGGAGGGGGTATACTTGCCCTGCATTGGGCAAGAAGAGGTTAATCCTACGCTGTGGTCTGAGGAAGCCAAGAGCCCTCTCCCCTGCTGGGCATGCTCCAAATGGAACCACAGTATAAAAGGGAGCAGCCTAGCTCAGTCTCCCTGACCGCTGAGCGGACAATGTGCACTGCAGGTTCCTGTCCAGGAGTTGTCGGAGCCCCAGAGTGCAGAGGCCAGGCATGCCAGGACCCAGGAGAGTACCTGGCTAGCCATGGGAACCCCTGAGAAAGTGTCATCAGGGGCTGCGCTGGTCAAGTACCCCAGAGAACAGAGGACCTGTGGACTCTGGAGCGGACGTTGATCCGGCTGTGGAACTGGAATACAGTCAGTGTGTTTGGGGCAGTTCCCCGCTGTCCAGTGGCAGATACTCTCGCTGCTGATAGGGCCCTGGGCTGGGAGCTGGTGGAGTAGGGAGGGCTTGGGTTCCCCTGCCCCAGCTGCCAACCCACCTCTGCGTGGCAACCCATCCCACTTTTTGGCCATTAGACCGTGCTGCCCTGCACTAAAGCACCGGCCCACTGACTCTTGTCATGAGGAGGGCAGCTCTATCAACTCTGGCCAGTAGGCCATGCTGCCCTGCATGGAAAGGCAGCCCTATTAACTTGACCGTAGGGCCATAACTCCCTCAAAAGGGGTGACAGGGTAAACCTGTCCTGCGACAGGCCACTGGATCCTGCCCTCCTGTATAGCACCTAGCCACCCCCACACCAAGCCAACAACCAGCATTAGACCTAAGTATTACAGCCCTCAGGAGACTAAACTATTGTGTGCTACAGGCAGAGGACAGGAGGGATCCAAGTACATCAATGTCCAAGGCCCTTGCAGAAGGTGAGTGGGATTCTACTATAGCTTGTATCTGTCGTGCTAACACTACTGTGAGGGGAGGACTAGGGGTTGTAGGTCACTTGGAAGAAACATGTTTTAAGGAGGGACTTTAAAGAGGAGAGTGTCAGTGAGCCTTGCACACTGGGCCAGGGAGAGGTTCCAGGCTGAGGAAGCCACATGGGAGATGGCACAAGAGTGGAAGAAGGACATGAAAGCAGAAGGTTAGACGTGTAGCTTGAACAGAGAAAACTGGACCCTGGAGTGAGTGCCTAGAGATGAGAGCACAGAGTCAGGCAGGAGTTAGAGCAGGGGTGGGCAAACTATGGCCCGTGGACCATATGTGGCCCGCCGGCCATTTTTATCTGGCCCGTGAGCTGGGGGCGCGGTGAGCTGCGGGCCGCGCTCCTGGCCTGGGGGCTGGGCCAGGAGCGCAGGGAGCCGCTGGGTCCCACTGCTCCCTGTTGGGGGCACCACGTGGTCCCGGCGCTCCCCACAGGCTAGGAGCACGGGAGCTGTGGGGGCGCACGGCTGGGCCAGGAGTGCGGGGAGCCGCGGGGGCCCCACATTACCTAGCGGCAGCGCCGGGCCGAGCCATGGGGGCCCCTCATTTCCCAGCGGTGGCTCCGGGCTGGGAGGATCCGCGGGGACCATGCACTCCCCAGCCAGGCCGCCTAGCAAGGAGCGCAGGAAGCCACGGGGGCCCCATGCCAGGTGGAGGCGCTGGGGCCGGCTGAGCAGGTAAGGGCGGGGCTTAGTTGGTGGGGTTCCTATTGGTGGTGGTTAGGGTGGGGAGTTTCTGGAGGGAGCAGTCAAGGAACAAGGAGCAGGGGGCCTTAGATAAAGGTTGGGGTCCTGGGGGGGCAGTTAGAGTGGGGGGGTCTCCATAGGGGCAATGGGGGGGGTTGGATAGGTTGGGGATTCCAAGGAGGGCAGTCAGGGGGCGGGAAGTGGGTGGGAGTCAGATAGGGGGCGGGGCCAGGCTGTTTGGGGAGACACATCCTTTCCTACCCGGCCCTCCGCACCACTTTGAAGCCCGATGTGGCCCTTGGGCCAAAAAGTTTGCCCACCCCTGAGTTAGACAGTGCAGAGCTGACTTTATAATGTCCCTGTCCTCCTGGAGGATCCCAAAGACCTTTAACAAACTGTGGGCAAAATCTTGTCAGATCTGCCCAATGAATGGATCTCCGCTGTTGTATCCTGCTCTGTTTAGATGAATGGCTCTCCAACCCAATCACTGGGTGATCGAAGCACAGAAAGTAGAACAGAGGAGCCAAGATTTGTTGCATGGATCTGCGAGCAGGATTTTACCCTGTTTATGGAGGAAGCACTTCACCCTCCTTAAAATGCTTCCACTTCTGCACTGGAATATGTCTGCTCTTTAACAGTGCAAGAAACACTACCAAACAGCTGACGACAAGAAATTGAGAATGCCATGTCTTTTTGAAACAGATGGGAAATCTTCAGGCTTATGCGTAGTGTAGGAAAGAACCACAAGATATGATGAACCCAAGACTATTAATTTAGATTTTGTGCTAATCTGCCTTCAGATTTGTAGGGCATAGCCAAGTGGTAATACCAAGACTGTTTGAACGAGAGTGATTTGAGTGTGTTTGGGACAGATCCCCACTGACCCAGTGGTGGATACTCTTGCTGCTGATAGGGCCCTGGGCTGGGAGCTGGTGGAGTAGGGTGGGCTTGGGTCCCCTTCCCCAGCTGCCAACCCACCCTGGGTGATGACGCATCCCACTTTTTGGCCATATATATTGGAACACACACAACAAATTCCTGCCTCACAAGAGGTGGAGACTTTAAAATCTGCCTAAAAATGAGATCCAAACAAAGTTTCCCTCACATGCCGGAGACTTGGCTAGTCTGTGAGTACAATTTGCAAATGCAGAGCATCTGCAGACCACATAAAGTGGGAAGGTCACAGAGGGGCATTTACAAATTTTGTTATAGCTCCTTTTACTTAGGCTTTAAAAATGCAGTTTCTTTCCCTTCTGGCTGTAAGAAGATTGGATTCTGAAAATTAATGCACTGCTGTTGCGTTTGGTCAGTAGCCAGTCAGCCAAACAATAAGGCCTGAAGGCATGTGGAACATCTCACATGCATCTCAATGAAAAATGCGCTCCAAAAACTAGTTCTGGTCACACAGCTATAAGCACTTTGTTTCATTAAAAAATGTGTAAGAGAATTATTTAGTGTGCCAGTGGGAAAAAATGCTGGATTAACAACCATGGAGACTGAAGTCCCCTGTTTTGCCTCAGAGCAGGCAGGAGCAATGCAAGCTTGCCTTCTAATATCCTGATAATAAACTTCCTCCTTGATTTAGAAGGCCACATCTAGGGGCAGCAGAGGAGCTCAATACCTCAGGGTGGCCCAGTTAATCCTTAGCCTCCTTGATGAGACTGCCAACAAGGAGACCAACAAATGACAACTGTGATGATCTTTTCTGAGATGTGGACATCTCTTCACCAGGCCCTGGACTATGATCATTAATTCATCTCCACAGAGGCTCCCAAACAGCCTATGTACTACAAAAAAATTGGAGAGTGATTTGTGTGAGGTGACTAGAGGTGAAAAGTTCCCTACTCTGTTCCCAAATCTCCTGAGCCATGCAACCTGGGGGTGATACTGCTTGGCCAGAATGGAAATATATGTGGTTCACCTCGGTATACAGAACTAATGTCTTCTCAATGCATAAGACAACAGGGCACTGAACTTCCTGGGTCCAATGGTCAGTTATGCTACATTGGGAGGACAACAATTCTGAACGCTTTGCAGCAAGAACTGAGCAGATTTGGAACGTGCTATGCCCAGAGTGCCTTCTCCCACTATCCCGGATCAACCTTATGGAGGACCTGGAATAAGATTTTTTCCTTGCAGGAGGTGCTGGTGAGGCTGATGAGAACCAAAACCACCACTCCTGGAAAAGATGGCATCCACTACCACTTGCTGAAGAAGCAAGACCCCAGCTGCTTGGTACTTGCTGCCATCTTCAACAAATGCAAGCAGTTCCGCCGCACCCCCCCCCCCTTGAAAAAATCCATGGCGGTGGTCATCCACAGAAAAGGCGAATGAGACGACCCCGACAACTGGAGGCCCATCTCCCTCTGCTCCACCATCTACAAGCTGTACGCCAGCTGCCTCATAGCAAGGATCACATACTGCTCAGTCTGCTGCGGAGCCATCTGCTCAGCGCAGGGCTTCATGTCCTGGGAGGGATGCCACAATCACATCTTCCTTCTTCAGGTGGCCACCAGGCAGCCAGGAGGTCCAGGAGGCAGTGCGCTGTAGCATGGCTCAACCTGGCCAATGTCTTCGGGTCCATACCCCACTATCACATCTTCACCATCCTGGGAAAGTTTGGGATGCCATAAACCTTTCTCCAGATCCTCCAGTACCTCTACAAAGACGGCACCACCACCATCCGCACCACGGAAGGAGAGACAGACGTCATCCCCATCCGCTGTGGCGTGAAATAGGGCTGCCCCCTCAACCCCATCATGTTCAACTTGGCCATGGAACCGCTCATCCAAGTTGTGTCCAGCGGCTCGGCCACTTTCAATCTGCACAGAAAAAGAATCAGCATCCTGGCCCATGCAGATGATCGGGCCCTGGTCGCCAACAGCTCAGAAAGCCTCCAGTGGATGCTCGAAATCACCAGCCAAGCCACCAAGTGGATAGGCCTCTGCTTCAACCCCAAAAAGTCTGTCTCTCTCCACTTCGAAGGTGTCATGGTTCCTGATCCAGGGCAAGCCCATAGCCTCTCTTGAGGAGGGAGAGGTATACCAATACCTGGACACACCTACAGGAGTTCGCATCTGACAGACCCCCAAAGACTCCACCGCGACGATCCGGGCAAAAGATCAACACCCTCAATACCTTCCTGATCCCCCACATCTCCTTTGTCCTCAGCCAAGGTGCCCCTGAACAAGGCTGATAGCACCATCAGGCAGTTGGTGAGGAAATGGCTCTCCCTTCCCCAGAGCGCCAGCACCGACATCATCTACATTTCCCACAGGCAGGGCGGTGCCAACGTATCTTGGATGGGCGACCTGTGCAACGTGGCGGTGATCACCCATGTTTTCCACCTCCTGACATGCCCAGACCCAACGGTGAGGAGCATCGTGGAGGAAGCTGTACAAGACCAGGTCATGAAACGCATCACCAGGTCCCGCTCCAAGCAGGACATCGCCGCTTACCTCAGCGACTCCCTTGAAGCTGAATTTGGAAGAGATGGGAGAGACCTGTCCTCACTCTGGTCCCATTCCCAAACTTCTTTAGACACCTAGAAAAGAGGATCTGCTGCCACTGGAAGTAGTGCGAGGAGCGCCGGGAGCTGGGAATACTAGTGCCTCGCATAAAGACCCCGGACCACACCATTGTCACCCCGACCGCCAGAACTATGCTGGAAAGGACCCTGAAAGACGCCATCTGCTGCCACTACACTGAGAACCTCAAGTGGAAGCCAGACAAAGACAAAGTGTTTGAGGTGTCCAGCAAGTGGGACGCCAGTAACCACTCCTCCCCAGGGGCAGCTTCACTAGGTTCGCCAACTAGCGGTTCATCCACTGGGCCTGACTCAACTGCGTTCCCCTCAGTGGAGCCATCCGTCATGGCAATCAGGACAAGTGCTGCAGGAAGTGCGGCTGTGCCAATGAGACCTTGACTCACGCCACATGTGGACGCAAACAGCGCTCCGGAGCCTGGCAGCACCACCACAACGCCATCCAGAACCAGCTGGTGAAAGCAATCCCGTCATCCTTGGGGAAGATCGCCATCAACTCTGCCATCCCTGGGACAGACAGCCGACTGCGACCCGACATGGTCGTGACTGACACAGAAAAGAAGGTCCTCATGGTAGACATCATGGTGTCATTTGAAAACAGGTTACCGGTGTTGAAGTACACCCCGGTGTTGAAGTACACCCCGCTGGCCGACACCCTGAGAGCCCATGGCTACGAGGTCCAGATCCATGCCCTGGTCATGGGAGCTCTGGGCGCATGGGACCCCCTACAACAAGCTGGTACTGAGGGCGTGTGGGGTCAGGTGACGCTATGCCTGGCTCATGAGACAGCTCATTGTGTCCAACACCATCAGATAGTCCAGAGACATCTACACAGAACACATCACAGGACACCGCCAGTACCAGGTCAAGTAACCGAGAATGCCAGCCAGGGAAATAACCCACTTCCTCCCTTCCCTGATGAACCAAAGGATGCACCCCACTCATGTACTTATTGCCTACACCACTACTCACTTGGACTCTTAATACATTCCGTGGGTGGCCAACCTGAGACCATTTATCTACTGACGCTTTAAAAACTCCCACCCTCCAAACTGGATTGATCTGGTTATCAATATGTATGTACCTCGTGAACCTTGTAACTGATACTTGCAATCCCCCATAACCCACGCCCGACCCCAGATGTACAGAACCTTCCTTCTTAACTTGTGTAAATTTGTTTTTAAACATTAGCTTTAATAAAAATTTAAAATCTTGTGAAACTCACCTGCAAGAGTATTGGCATCTCCGCCCATAGCGGCAGCAGTAAAATTGCCACTCCCGATCGAGCACAGATGGAAAATACTGACTCTGGAACCCTGCCACCAGTCCATTATTTGAACAGGTCTGATACCTGAGAAAAGGGAGGGAAAAACAAAACACGTTATTAAGTAATACTGTCAAGAAGAAAGCAGCACTTATATTGCAGTTTATATCTTCAAAGCACTGGCAAGGAAATAAAAAATCATGAATCAGGCAAAGACTGGCTTTAACATGTTAAATTAATGCTTCTTTTTCTTTGCCCTCTGGTACATAAGCATTTAGGGTTCACTGGGGCCACATTTTCAAGCTTTTCTCGGCAATCCTGCGCGCTAGAAACTGACTTTTATTAAAATGAAAGTTGAGTTTCTCATGTAACCAACTGAATCCAGGAGCTGGGGCTTTAATAAAAATACCAAATATTGTGTGATAAAGTGTGATAAAGAGTTGGTAACAGCATTACAATATTATTTTTCAGGTGGGGAAACAGAGACATTCTCTGGGGGTGGGGATTAAAAGACTTGCCTAAGGTTTTGAGTTTGGATTTGCAAAATGAAATGCTGCTAAATTTACTAAACCAATAGGCTAAAAGTTCTGAGGAAGGTCCTCCGCCAACAATCTAGAGTTACAAAAAACTCAGTTTTCCTTGTAGGGCAGACGATGCCTGAAAAGCCTGTGGTATGATACTACAGTAAAACCTCGATTTAACGGACCTCGATTTAACGGACTTCGGATGCAACGGACAAAATTTTTAAGAAAGTCCGATGCATCCGAAATCCGTTAGTCGAGATCCGGCTGCGGGCTCCCTGCTGTAGCCAGAGTTAGAGCTGCGCCCGGGCTGCCTGCCGGCTCCCCGCTGCCCCTGGGTCCAGGCAGCGGGCGGGCTGCCTGCCGGCTCCCCGCTGCCGCCCGGGTCCCGGCAGCGGGCGGGCTGCCTGCTGGCGCCCGCCGGGGTCCCGCCTGCCGCCCGGGTCCTGGCAGCCAGCTGGAGCCCCTAGCCCCGGGGAGCGCGGATCAAGCCACGCTCCCCTGGCGGCAGCTGCAGTCGTGCTCCCCGGGCGGCGGCTGGATCCGCGAGCCCCGGGGAGCGCCGCGCTTGGAGCCCCGAGCCCCGGGGAGCGAGCCCGGGGGAGCGCGGGCGGCGGCTGCAGTAGCGCTCCCAGGGCGGCGGCTGCAGTCGCGCTCCCCGGGCGGCGGCTGCAGTCGCGCTCCGCGGGCGGCGGCTAGAGCCGCGAGCCCCGGGGAACGCCGCGCCTGGAGCCCCGAGCCCTGGGGAGCGAGCCCCGAGCCCCGGGGAGCGCCGATCAAGCCGCGCTCCCCGGGCGGTGGCTGGAGCCGCGAGCCCCGGGGAGCGCCGCGTCTGGAGCCCCAAGCCCCGGGGAGCGAGCCCCGAGCCCGGGGGAGCGCGGGTGGCGGCTGCAGTCGCGCTCCCGGGGCGGCGGCTGGAGCCCCGAGCCCTGGCCGCCAGCGGGGACTGGGGCCGGGGCGCATGGGGATCCAGGGCACGTTTTTTTTTTTGGTTTATTAAAAAAAAATCCGCAGCTTTTCGGCCTCGAATTAAGGACTAATTGGGCAGGCTGGGTTGTTTTTTTTTAATTTTTAAATAACGGACTTTTGGGTTTAACGGACACCCAGTCACCCGAATTAGTCCGTTAAATCGAGGTTTTACTGTACCACAAAGCTCCCACTTCAGAGCCAATTTATAAAGGATGGATTCACACATCATGGAGATGGCAGCCATGACAAACTGACTCAGTAGGAACAGGGCCACACTGTCAATCACCAATGCCATTTCCTGTAGTACCTCGGAAATTCGAGGAGAGAGTAGGCCCGATCCAGTTTAGTCTGTGAGATCACAGCCCAGGATAATGCAGCTGCTGCCTCTGAAGAGCAGATGAGCTGATTCTTTCTCAAAGAGACATGAAAGGGCTTTGCTAATGAAACATCAAGCCCAGTATTTTCCCAGAGGAAAAAAAGACTGGCCTAGGTAATTTTGTTTTCCTGTAAACCTCTTTCCTCCAGTGGCACTGCACAAAGATCTATTATTTTTAATATTCCATGCAAAATTCCCTCCATGTGGAGCAGCGGGACAGAAGTGCATGCCTGCTGGTTTTGCTGATGGAGGCCTTGTTTTACAGAAAACCATTACCTGAGAGATAGAGCCCAACATCATTCTTCATCAGCCCATTAATGACGAGCGGGAAGGGTAAGTGCTTGAGGAAAAGCTGAAAGCAGTTAAAGCATTTCTGCTCAGGCCAAGGGCGGCCCTCACACTGTCCAGCTCTACTGAGGTCATACAACTTCCTGTCATCTGCTTCTGCCAGGGCTGCAGGAAACTCCACCATCCATTTCCTCCAGGGCCTTCGGAAGCCTGTCACCCACTTCCCCATGGTCAGAGGCAACCCTGCTGTCCAATTTGACTCGTACCACTAGCAACCCTGTTTCCCTCACATGAGCCCACCGGCAGTGACCCATTCCTTTCCCACACAGCCTCTCTGCCCTTTGGGGAGGCTAGCTTTTCTCCTTCGTGGCCTCACTCCTTGATGAGGTTGACTGGTGAGGATTATACACAAACCTAAGCAGCCCTGCTTCCATTTCCATCTATGCAAATAGTCCCTCTGGATTCAATACAGTAGATCTGTGTAAAAATGCACCTTGTTGTCCCTTTAAAATAAACCTACAACTGCGAATGGGAACACGTGGAAAGGACAGTCTAAAAAGCAGCCAGCCTGATTCCTGGGTTTGTGTAACGCTTCCCCAATGTTGGACATAGAGTCTGCACAAAACCAGTCCTCCACGAATGTACTGGACCATGCTGCCAACATGTTAACAGGCAACTCCCACATACATTTGCTTCCTTAGCCCATGATGTAATCTGTGCTCCAGCGTTATGTGCGCGTGTGTGTGTGTGTGTGTGTGTGTGTGTGTGTGTGTGTGTGTGTGAGAGAGAGAGAGAGAGAGAGAGAGAGAGAGAGAGAGGAGAGAGAGAGAGAGAGAGAAAATAATTCAGAGACTGCAGAATCTGTTTTCCTATCCTAACCAAGGAAAAGAGGCAACAAACTCCCTCCCTTCAGTCAAACTCCCTCCCTTCAGTCAAACTCCGTCCCTTCATTCAGGTGGAAAAGTTTTAAACTTGAACTCCCAGGGCCCCCTCCATTGTTAAGGGAATGGGATAAACATACATTACCCTTCCTTGGATTACACATCCCTTTTCAAAACGTGTCACTGTGTAGCTGTCACAAAGAAGCCACAATTAACAGGGCTTATAATTTATAAATATTTATAAATATAATTTATAAATTATTAGAGACTAACACTGTCCACCAGACCTCTCACTGCTCCAATCCCCTGCCACTCCCTACCCACCAGTCATTAAGGACCAGATTCTGCTGCCCTAACAATGAGCAGTATCTTGTTCTCTAAACAGTCTCCAAGAAGCTAGTCGAGACACTTGTGAATTAAGGGTGCTACTCAGCATGACTAAAGGTGTCAGAATCTCTCCCTTCAAAAATAGGCCTCAATTCAGCTAAGTCCTTAAACACATGATTAACTTTAAAGACATTCATAGATTCAAAGGTCAGAAGGGACCATTCGATCATCTAGTCTGACCTCTTATATATCACAGACCACATAATTTCGTCCAGTTACTCCTGTACTGAGCCCACATGCTTATGTCTGTGAGGCAGGGATTGTGTGCAACTTGGAGGACAAGGTGTGTGCGTGTGTGAGGGGGGAGTTATCACAGCTTCTCCAGAACCAAAATTAGTGAGGGGTGATTACATAATAAACACCTCCAAGGAGGTACCAACCATGGATAGGGCTGCATGTACTGGTTCAAACTTGCTTTTCTAGACACCAACAGACAAAAAAGAGGGCTTTTGGCATAAAAAGGCTGAATTTATACTGACGCAGGGCTTTTCTTCTGATCCAGCAAATGGGCAGGACCTTCTCTCTAAGGACCGCAACCCTTGCAGAAGAGTTGGAAAGACTTTGGGAAGAATTTTGGGTGACCTCTGGTAAGCTTTTAGCATTTGCATAGGAACTTTTACTGTTTTTATATGTTTTCTCTGTGATGCTTTTATCTTAAGAATAAATGTGCTTGCTTAGAAAGAGCTGTGTGGTAACTTGTAACATTTGAAAAACACTGCTCTTAGCCTTCAGCAAGAAAGCAGTGCACAGGAACTGGCCTTTGGGAAGACTGACTTGGTTGGGATATTGCAGTGTAAGGCAGGGAGCTATGCAGCCTTAAAACCCCTGCTCTGCTCTGAAGGAGAGAGACGTGGGTCTCTGCCCAAGAGAGGTGATGGCTGGGAGCCAGAAACCTGAAGTGCTGGCCTCAAGGGACTACAGAGGGGAATACAGGTACAATTACCCTGAAGCTGGGACAACAATCACCTGCTAATATGCTAAAGGAACGTCAGGCAGACGACAATACATTTATTCTCATTAGTCAGTGAAGGCAGGGCAAGAAGTAACAGGCGTCGACTGCAGCAGGGAACATGTAGATTAAATATTAGGAAGAATTTTGCAGCTTTATGTTTGTCAGTGGAGCAGGCTGCCAATGGAGGCTGTGGAATCTCTGTTGCTGGTGATATGCCAGGTGAGGCCAGACACCCATCAGCCAGGGCTGAAGTAAGGATAATAAAATCCATCCCGCCACAATGAGAAATTGGTTAGATAATTCAGCAGAGATCGTTGCCAATTGAAATTCATCTAATTTGTCCCTCATAAGCAGAACTGATCACTCAGGTGGCCAAAAGGGACACAGTGATGGCCAGAAAGAGACCCACTGTACGACGGATTATTATTCATATTTGTGTTCCTACACAGTTCCTGAATGGATGTATTTTCAGAATAGTGCCAGGCACTGAAATACCATGGTGATGAGTCTGGTGGAGAGCTGGAAAAGAGAGGCAGATAGATAAATAACGAGAAGACAGAAGGATTGGATTTTCAGAAACCTAAGAAAGTGACAAGAACACAAGTCCCAAGGACTTTCAGTGGTCACTTAGAAGATGGGTTTGAAAATCCCACCTGAAATAGATCCATATAAGAAAAGAGAAAATGCTCAATACAGAGATATGATAAACAGAACAGACAGATAAAAGAGTTAGATAGGACAGGTTAGTTAAGTAAGTAACATCCAAAATAGATAAGATTGGATAGAAAAAGACACTTAACTAAAATATCCAGGATAAATAAATGATGGTGAGATAAAATAGGTAAACACAGAAAAAGAGAGAGAGAAATATCTAAGCCAGAAAATTGATAGGAAAAAAAGATAGGAGAGCGAGAGGGAAAAAAGAACGAAAAGAGAAAGGAAGTGTGAGAGACAAAGTAGAAAGATCTAAGAGATGAGAAAGAAATAAGGCACAGATGACATGCCAAGGATATAGACTTCCTAGGGACATATAGTTCTGATGATTAATGTTGCTAGATGGTTCCGATGGCATAAGAAAACTTTTTGTATAGAATTACACAATATCCTGTTTGGGAGAAATGACTTTAGCAATTACTGTCAAGGATTGTTTGAGAAGAAAAAAAGTTTTCTTTATTTTTAAACGATAGAAAGAACTCAGTCAAACTTATTATGCAATAAATGCAAATTGCATCAAAGTCTGACAAGGACTGCGTACTACAACATTACCAGAATTATCTGTCTCTTGCTTATCTTTCCAGCTCTATCTCCTTCCTACCCCTCCCTTTTTCTTATTCCAAAGTGAGTATAAAGAGTAATTTTTTTTCTTAGCAATTGCATCAGCCATAAGAACTTATCGCAGGGTGAACTGAGGAGCAGGAATCATTCAGAACATGGTTCAAACCCCTTGAAAATCAAAGGTTTCACATTTCATTTTGAATTTTTGAAAATTTTCCTGTCATGCAAAATCTGCAAAAGTTTGTGTTCTTTACTGAATTTTTTTGAGCCAATTTAAAAAGTGAAATATTTGAACTGAATACATGAACATTTTCAATGTGTCTGTTTTCCATTTCATGAAAACATCATGAGAAAATGAAATTTGGGGATCATGTAATGCCTCAGAATGAAATGCCATAGATAGTCTCATGAAACTTTGCCACTCCCCTCCCCCATCCCTAAAATCTGATCATTTCTATAGAGTCCTTCTCAGAAGCACAGTAGCATACATTCATGTTACATATGAACTAAAGCGGATCATATTAGGCTTTACATAACATGCTACATCATTATCATGTAATTAATATCCACTATCATCATCACAGATTAGCATGCATTTTTGGCCCCTGTAATACTGATGTGAGTATTAAACAGTCCCATACTGGGCCCCAAAGTCTTCAGCAACAGAAAAATATAGAGGAAAAGT
The DNA here is from genome assembly GCA_032164245.1 of Sternotherus odoratus. Classification (NCBI taxonomy): domain Eukaryota; kingdom Metazoa; phylum Chordata; order Testudines; family Kinosternidae; genus Sternotherus; species Sternotherus odoratus. Next base: position 132,108,051 of record JAVMKO010000001.1, on the reverse strand, counting down.
ACGCTGGGAAGGAGCTTTTTCTAATAATTAGGGTTGGAGATTGGTAGTCAGGAATTTTGGGTTCTGTTCCCAGCTCGCTCACTGATTCCTTGTTTAGCCCTAGGCAAGTCACACTCCAATCTGTGTCTCCGTGCCTCAGTTTCCCTATCTGTAAAATCATCAGCAACAATATCGAGGGTAAGGTTGTGAGGCTAAATCACTTAATGTTTGCAAAGTGCATTGGACTCCTGCAGTGGGAAAGTGCTATAGAAGTGTAACTTAGGATCATTATCACATCGTATGTATCATTACTAATATGACTAAGACAGTCATTTGTAATGACCAAGCAGAAAATTAATGTGCACTTGTACTATCACCACTGTGTTAATATGAACTCTCTGACTTTGGGCAGTGCAATGTCTCTTTCAAAAGATAGTTTAACAACAGTATCCTACCATTGCATTCCAGCTCTGTTGATCTCTTCCCACCAGCATTCGGTTGGTTCCCCAAGACTCTGGGGCGTAGGCATGCATGCATAGTTCCACAGTCTGTCAGAGCCTTCCTTCTTGCTGAAAGTGCTCCTTACGGCCACTATCACCTGGCCATGAGGGCATTGGAAGTTGAAGCCCTGACGATACACATTGACCCACCCATCATTACCCCCGTAGTCATAGTTATAATCCCCATACTGGCCCCAAGCCACCGTCACCAGTGGCAGGAACACACAGAGCAGAACAAGGTCCATGTTGAATATGTTTCTGGCTTAGAAATGCCCCACTGGTTTGTTGTGCTGGCCCTTTTATATTGCCTCTAACATGTGGCTTCCAGATGGTTCATATCTAGATCCAAGTGCAATGTGTCAGTGTTTAGCAAAAGTTCTCTGACCTAAAATATTGGCTACAGACACTTTCAATGACTTTTAAGGTGGAACTCTGCAAGCATAGTAGTGCTTAGGAGCATAGGAGCTGGGGTTTCTCAGGAGTGTGAACCTTCTCCAATCCCTTACTGTAAAACTACTATCTATAAAGGCTGTACACATATATCACACATGGATAAAACATAAGCTGCAGCAACCCACCGGGCAATAGTTAAGGTTGAAAAACAGTTTCATTTGAAATTCAAGCTCTATTAGGTATGGGCAGAACTTGGTGAAATGTTGGTCTTTAGGTTGCAATTTTCCATTCTCGGCATTAGTCTGTCTTTTTTTCATCTTGAACAAAAATGGTTCTATTATTTTTGAGTGAGAAGAGAGTGGGGGAAAATACCCTTTCGACTTTTCGGAGCCCAAATGACTGGGGGTTGATTGTCCTGATCTAGCATGGGAATGGCCCTCATTAAGGAGAAGAGCACAAGGTGTTTCAAGAGGAAAGTGATTTTGCTATGACTGAATTAATCTGAAGACAACATACGCTGCGCGTTCAGCAGATATTGTTGCTAAGGTCATTACCCTGTGTCTGCCTGACAGAGGCTATGAAAATAATCTGTAGAAGTACATAGTAAACCGCAACATATGGAGCTCGACCCGCAGCTGGTGAAAATGAGTGGAACGCTACTGGTTTCAGCGGAGCACCATGGAAGTACACCCGGAGGATATGGCCCATGAAGTACAACATCCAGGAACAGGAGCAAAAAAAAGTACATCTCTAGAGGGTTGGAATTAACTTGCAAAATAAAATTATTTCAGTGAATGTATGAGTGGGGCTTTACGAATGAATCTGACTAGGAATACGCTACCAAATTGGGAAGCCATCACAGAGTGTTCATTAGGTGTTTTCTCTGGGCTAAACCTGTGATCCAACCCCATTCCTAACCGAACAGTCGGTTTCCTGATGCAATCAATGGAAAATCCCAGCCTCACCTGCATCCCATTTGATCCCCACATGTGATTCCCAAGTGTCTAACACTCGGAAACTATACAGTGTTCTAAGCCAGTGGTTCTCAATATTTTCCACAGCAGGACCTCTCCAAGATCCACCTCCCCCCCCCAACTTCTAATTAGGTTCTGGTTGAGATCCCTGATCCCAATTAGCAATACGAGCAATGCAGAGTGGGACTCTTGAGGCATCGGAAGCTACCAAAAGCATCCCCTGGGTGCCAGACAGGGGAATGTCCACATGTGGACAACTCCGAATAATGAAGTAGCTGTGGAGCTAAAGTTGTGCATGGGGCTGGTAACCCCATCAAATCATAAGAACATAAGAAAGGCTGTACTGGGTTGGACCAAAGGTCCATATAGCCCAGTATCCTCTCTACCGACAGTGGCCAATGCCAGGTGCCCCAGAGTGAGTGAACCTAACAAGTGATCTTTCTCCTGCCGTCCATCACCACCCTCTGACAAACAGAGGCTAAGGACACCATTCCGTACCCATCCTGGCTAATAGCCATTAATGGACTTAACCTTCATGAATTTATCCAGATCTCTTTTAAACCCTGTTATAGTCCTAGCCTTTACAACATCCTCAGACAAGGAGTTCCACAGGTTGACTGTGCGCTGTGTGAAGCGTCAGACCAGACTTGCTACAGAAATGAATACTGGAAGCCATCTCGGTATGCAGCAGGCTTCATGTGAAGAACATAACAAGCATTGATCAAACCCATAACAAAGCCCACATGTCAAAAAGTCCCTTGCTCAAGGCCAGATCAGTACTGAAAATCAGATTCTGAAATGTGAAAAAGAAGTCAAATATATCAACATGATAATCAGTAGCCTGAACAAGCCAGCACAAGACTGAGATAAATGGCAGAAACTAATAAGGTGCCTGAGGAGAGGAGAAACCTGAGGGTGCCGGGGGGGAGGAGGAGGAAGAGAGAGAGAGAGAGAGAGAGAGTGGGACTCCCATGCTGCACCATGGAAATGATTGCATTGCATTGTGGGAGATGTGGTCTGGCAGGAGAGGGTCAAAGAGGGAAGAATGGGGCCTTGAGAGATCTGGAAATACAGCTCTCATGAGGCACCATAGCAGTTCAAGTAGATGCAGATTAATGTCAACCCAAAACAATATGTTTCAGTATTTCCAAATCAATTTTTTTCTGAACTCTTAGTTCCATGGAAAGTTTTGGTATTTCAAGTTTTCACACTGATCTGGGATGAAAACAAATATCAAAGTATCAAAATTTCTCATGGGAGGGAAATTCCGTTTCTCGGTCAGCTCTAGGACGAGAACCCTTGTGAAGGGTTAAAAAAGAAAAGCCTAAATGTGTGAACTTTCCTTCTGAGTAACATCATTGTTCACTGAGCTCTGAAGTTCATAGGGTGAAACTTCCTCTGGGTCTACAGTAGGCTTTTTGCCTTAATGTTTTCCATCACCGCTATAACCAAGGCAGCTCCATTAGTGGCAGCAGTGCTGGGAGGTGCTAGCATAGCAAGGTCTCCAGTCAGTCACTGGTGTTTTAACCACCCTGTCATCTAACCTTGCTCAACGCAGGCTAGACAACACAGAGGTTAAAAGGCCAGTGATTAGAGGTCTTGAAACAGACAGACTGTAGCAGAATCAAAGTTCAGGCAGCCTGATTGGCTGCATAGCATGATGCAGACAGCATTTTAAGCCAAATCTGAGTTCTTGCGTTGAGTTCAGATGAAGTTTGCCTGGGAGAAAATCTCAGAACCTGACTCTTTCTGAAATACCTTGCCCTGTAATTTGACTTTGAAAAAGTCAGTTGCCTGCCTTGTGGTTTGATGTTCTCAAACTCTTACTCATAAAGCATCAACGCAGAAAACAACAATATGGTAGGAAACAGGAGACTCTAAAGCCTCCCTGTTGTCAATGCCTTATCTTAAACATGCAATAACTAGTCTTTCTAACAGTATTAAATATGCTACAGTTTAACCCATCTAAACCATATACAGTAAACCCTCGATTTAATGGACCTCGATTTAACGGACTTCTGATGCAATGGACAAAATTTCTGAGCAAGTCTGATGCATCTGAAATCCATTTCTCGTGGGCTGGCTGCTGGCTCCCGGCTGCCGCCCAGGTCACAGCAGCGGGCGGGCTGGCTGCCGGCTCCTGCCCGGCTCCCGGCTGCAGGCGGGCTGCCGTCTCACGCCCGAGTCCCGCCAGCAGGCGGGCTGCCGGCTCCCGCCTGAGTCCCGCAAGTGGGCGGGCTGGCTGGCTGCCGGGTCCTGCCTGCGGGCGGGCTGGCTGCCGGTTCCCGCCTGGCTCCCGCCTGCGGGCTGGCTACCGGCTCCCGCCCGAGTCCCGCAAGCGGGCGGGCTGGCTGACGGTTCCCGGCTCCCGCCCGGGTCCCAGCAACGGGCGGGCTGCTGCTCCGACAGCTCGGGTTTTTTTATTATTAAATAACGGACTTTTTGATTTAACGGACACCCCCTCGCCCGAATTAGTCTGTTAAATGGAGGTTTTACTGTACTGTCTTCAACAGTAGTTGCCTGATAGCACTACAATAACTCTTGTAAGACCATTACTCTGGATCACTACTTTAAAATACTGTAGTACAGCACACAGGGAAACCCAGAGCATGGGGTTGTGTCCCTGACCATCTTGGTTAATATCCTGTGTGAACTTATGTAACTCTTTTTCGAGCTGAGTTATACTTTTGACCGTCACAGCATCCCCAGCAATGAGTTCCACAGATTGCCTGTGTGTTGTGTGAAGAAGTACTTCCTTATGTTTGTTTCAAATCTGCTGCATATTAATTTCATTGGGTAGCCCCCTAGCCCTTGTGCTATGGGAAGGAGTAAATAGCACTGCCTTATTCACTTCCTCCACACCATTCGTGATTCTATAGACTCTGTCATATCCCCCCTTCATTGTTATCACATTCTGGGGTGCAATCCAGATCAGTGAGTGGTTGTGTCACCACCAGCTCTGCAACCTTGTGTGCCTCTCAATCCTTTGCTGCGGTAGCTCCCAACCTGGGCCTCTCACAAACAGCTAAACAGCAGGCGGTCCACACTGAGTGCCTGTGAATAGCTGCAGCTCCGGTCCTGCAACTCTGACCCCAGAGCCTGTCAGCAACACACAAGCCACGCTCTGGCTTCCAGCTGGGTGACCCCAATGTACTTCCAGTCCTACATCTTCCCCCCAAATACTCTCCGTATTCTGCAGTGTCCAGCCCTCTCCTGGGCAGTTCAGATATTATAGATCAGTTGCCCAGGTACAGGGTCAATGTATTATAGTTTGCTACTCTAACTGGAGTCACCAAACAATTCGGTTTAAACACAACACAGGAATAGTTTTGGTTAAAGAATAACAAGATTTTATTTAACTACAAAGAGAGATTTTAAGTGAGTACAAGTATAAGGCATTGCAGTCAGAAATAGTTACAAGAGAAATAAAGACAAAAAGACAAATAATGAAAACATAACAAACTAAACTTCATTCTCAAATTTTCAAGTTAGGATCTCTCACAAAGTCCCCAAACTAGTTGCTTTGACTTCTTAGGTGGACGAAAGAGAGAGAGCGAACCCCTGGTGTCTTTTTGCCCCTCACTTTTATAGTCCAGTCCCGATTGCAGTGAATTCTTCTGAGGATTAGGCCTCACAGCAAAGTTTATTCAAACAGTAAATGTGGCTACCTGGAGTCTGGGGGTGAAGGTGCCCCCATCCTCTTTCTTCTCCCTCGTGTGTGTTGAAGTGCAGATTTGCCTTGTCTCCTTCTTGCTGTCACAAGGGCCCTGTTTACTACTTATATGTCCACTGAGGTAAACATTCATTCCTTTGTTTACAATAGATCTGCCAGAGGCTTGGTGTACACGTAAAATTAGATCGACCTAGCTACATTGCTCAGGACAGTGGAAAAATGTCATGGCCTTGAGAAGTAGTTAGGTCAACCTAACCTCCACTGTAGCCATAGCTAGGTTAATAGAAAAATTCTTCCATTGGCCTAGCTACTACCCCTTGGAGAGGTGGATTACCTACATTGATGAAAAACCCCTTCCATTGATGCAGGAAACATCTACACTACGGCACAGCTGCAGCACCATAGCTATGCTGCTGTAGCCACTGTAGTGGAGACATGCCCTGAGCTTTATTTGCTCAGCTTCAGTGGTGGTGAAGCGGTTAGATTATCCCTCCTCTGAGCCATGCAGGAAGTAGCAATAATGATAATGAACACTTTTATGTGAGCAGCAGTATGAGTGACCCTAGGTGAGGCTCTAAGAGATGCTGTATTCGGGTAGCACTTACCATTCCTATCAGACTAAAACTGTATCTAACTCAAAAGACTGTTAAAATTTCAATCTGCCAGAGTTATGATAACAAGGAAAGGTCAGTTTGATGGAGGGAGAAAGCAGAGGGAGTGAGGGAGCTGCTCGTAGGTGACTTGAAGCCTGGAGCAGGCTTGCTAAAAGAGCCAACCAGGAATACTTGGTGTAGGGAAGGAACCTTCAAGGAGCTGGCTCTTTGTAAGAGAGATGAAGCCATTCTAGGAGAAGAGCTGCTGCTGGGAAGTCTGCAAAGGAGTCAGCGCTGAGCAGGGCAGTTGCAAGCCAAACCCCAGAGCAGGTTGCCCCCTAAGAACTGATGAGAAGACTCTGTGAAGAAGCCCTTTTGCTCACCCAGGCTCTGAGGAAAGAGGCAGGCCCTGGGACAGATTTTGGGGACTTTGAGTTTCACTGTTGAGTCTATTTTGTCTGAATAAACACAGCCCCCAATATGGGTGGTGATTGGAGGTTTGAGAGGTTAGAGTCTGTGTAAAAGGGCCTGGAAGAGGGAGAATAAAGAGCTTGGCAATGGAGGGGCACCCGGCCACAATAGGGTACATGAAGGCGGCCAACTCATCTATAGTTGGGAATGCACAACTGAGGTTTCAGGTGTTGGGACAGGGTACAGCACTTTTCCAATGGCATGTAACTGCTAAGACCTGAGGGGGGTGTGTTATAAATGCCTGTTTTAATTAGGTAGTTATGTAAGCTTGACTGAAATCCATAGTGGCTGTCGACCTGCATTCCCAGCAGCTCTCATATACTGCTCAGTTCTTAGAGGGGAGACTTCTAAAGCCCAGGATGTTTCAGCAAAGGCTGTTGGTGACTCAGTGGAGGGGCTGGGTACTTCTCTTTGAGAGTACACCTACATTTTGAGCTGAGGGGGGGAGGTTAATTCCCAGCTCGAGAAGACACACCCACACTTGCTTGACAGAGCATGGCTGTGGTGGCAGAAGTACAGGCCGAACATCTTGGGTGGGCACACACTCAGGTGGTTAGACCCTCATGCCACCAAAACTACACTTTATTTTTAGCAGTGTAGCTCAATCAGAGCCTGTGCAGGGATGTCTCCTCGAGCCTGAGGAGGGGGGGTGTCTTTGGGGTCCTGGCCAAATCCCCACAGCAAATAGGATTAAATAGTTAGTTCCTCAACTTGTTATGCAAGCAAGTGTATAAGAATGATGAGCAGGGGGTCTTGTTTTCTTTCTAGAATTAGGGTTTCATTTGAAAATTTTCACTTGGCTCTCCCTAGCCCCTACGATGAGCTACAGCTCGTAATAAGCATAGTATCACTGCAAAATGCTGGGGGTGATTCTGAGCTAATCCCTCTTAATAGCTCTACACAGAACCACAGGGGTAAATCAGCCCTGGCTTGATCTTTGAAGTTAATGGGGACAGTAGTTGTAATTCTCAGACTGGTCGTGGGAATGAGATACAGTCAAAACCGAGCTCCTCAGAGGACTGGGGAGGGGACCGTGACCTCACTAATGAGTGGTTCAGTTTCAGAGAATGATCCATGGGCCTCCCTCTCTAGGCAGTCATGGGGGCCCAGTGCTGAGTGAGTGCTGTGTGAGTGTATCATGCTTCTGTTCTTACCAGGAACAGTTCCACACCCACATTATGCTGGCAGAAATGACTGGCCCACGGAGGCACAAAATCTCTTGCCTTAACTGTGACTAATGTCTACGCAATTAAGTTGACGTGCGTTACGCCAACGTACAGCCACCAGAATAATTACTGCAGTTTTTCATGTCCCCCCTACCCTCCTTCTGCCAGTCATGTGCACCCTCCCTAGGAGCGCTTGCAACATCTTAAGTGGGGCATTTGTCGGGGACTGACTGCCAGAGCCCTGCTGCCTTGGGCTGACTGGGATCTGGGCCCATGCTGCACTGAGTGACGCTCAGAATTCTCATTGCTGCAAGAGCCACTGCAAATCCTTGCGTCTGAGTCTCTGGGTTCTCATCCCTCATTAATCACCCCCAATTCCTTGTGGAACTCTCGCTTGGTATTGTAACCATCAAGACACTAACCACTGATATTTGCCAGCTGAAATCTGAACCTGCTGGTAAAGTAGCTTCTTGCCACCCTAAAATTGCCTCTGTTCCAAATGGATCCTTCCTCAGGTCCTGCTCTCACTCGTTCACTCTGGCTGATAAAAGCATGCCTGACGTGTCCAACCCCAGAAGTGACTGCTTTTCAGTAGATGTACTCAGATGATCACACACTTCTTTTGGTGTAATCTACCACTCTTGTCTTTCCTGTTTTGTTCTCTCTGCATCCTCTCTGCTGCTGTTCCCTGTGCCAATCCTCCCCCCGCCCCCCGCGCCCAGCCACCTGTGTGCCTTCTGTGAGATGTAGAATAACTAATGAGCACGATCTAGCCCACAATCCCGGAGTCTGTGCAGGCGGATGGCAAACGTGGCTCTCCAAGCCCGTGCCAAATTAGCTCCATCTGCCGAAGCTCGGAAAAGGCCCTGTTGCTCATTCTGTGCATGTGTCTCTCTGTCTCCCTCCCTCTGTGCTTCTCTGTCTGCGGCTCCCTCCCCTCGTGGATTTGTGCATAGAATCCTAGAATATCAGGGTTGGGAGGGACCTCTGGAGGTCATCTAGTCCAACCCCCTGCTGCATGCCTATGTCTCCCCAGTCTTTCTGCAGCAGGTCACCCGATTCACATTGCTAACTTGTAAAGCACAGCCATGAAATCTTCCCTTTCCAGGGAAGGCGGGTGCGTCAAAGTAATTTCATTCCTATCAGGGGAAGGTGACCGCTCCATCTTACCTTTAGACCGAAGATCCTTTTTATAGGCTCACTCAGGCTGTAGGCTATAGACCATGAATGTCAGCTAGACTCAGATCAACATAGGTATCTATGCCCTTAACCTACATTCCTTTGTGAAACTGGGCCACAGCTCCTTTCTAGATTATAAATCCTTTGGGGGCTGTGTTTGTACTGCACTTAAGGACAATCAGGCCTTGGCTCACCCCTGGGGTTCCTAGGAGCTACATTAATAAAAAATATCTCCAACTTGTACTGTGCAAAGCACACTGGGATATTTTCAAGTATCGATCTATTTCATTAGTGACGCCAAGGTCCTTTACAAACTGTAAACAAAATCAAGAGGTACAGGAGGCACTTCCGTCAACACTGTAACGCAGCAGCCACCTCTAGGGTGTAACAGAGCATCAGTTTAACAGCACACAAGAATTCCACTCAGTATTTCAGGCCAGGAAGTGGAGATGCACTGTGAATCCATTTGATACTGGTGGGGGAATTTGGGTAGGCAGCATTACCCAGACTGGAATTGGACCAGGACACTGGGGTTAAAGTGTCATAGGATAGTCAATAGGAATGGATGACCGGGGTTTTGGATTTGCACCATGTTTAAAACATGTCACCTCCAGGAGCACAATGCCACTTAGCACCATGCTGAGGCTTTGATCCGGTACTACTCCTGTAGGAGAATCAGTAGGTTCATTTCACAGGAATGCTCTTTCGGGAATGAGGGGGTATCACTATGGCGAGTTTGGGGCTCAGGGCCACAGAAATGGCTTGTGAGCCTGACATGAGCTTCTCTGTTTTAATAAAATCCCAAGCCAGATGGGTTTTGCATGGCCCGGAGGGTTGCTGTGAATATTTTGCACTGCTCTATTTGGTGCTGACTCAATGGGAACAAAATGCCACCTACCGAAGCCCAGATCCTCAGCTGGTGCAAATCAACACCGCTCCATCCACTTCAGTGGTGCTCTGCTGTCTTGCAGTAGCTGAGGATGTGGCCCCAAATCATCCCCTCTGCCTAAGTGACACACTCTAGATCTAAATATAAGGCGTATATACCTAGAAGAGCGTATACGATCGAATTGGCTCGGCAGTGGGAATGGGGAAAGGACTTGCATGATTAACACATCCTGATTTATTCACTCCCTGCTTTGTACATTAGCGCATCAGCAAGGAGACAGCATAATTTAGTGATCAGAGGAGGCGGGTGGGGCTTCAGGACTCGTGAGTTCTGCAACCACATCTGCTGTCACTTTCCATGTGACACTGGGTGACTGAGATTAAATGTGTAACTATTTAATATATGGAGCCCTGATCCAGACGGGGGGGGCCTTTGGGCATTGCTGCAATACAAATCATAGGTGAATCATAAAAGTCCCAAATGGTAATTAAGGGTGTTACTCCATTCCTCAGAAACCAGCGCAAGAGAGAGGTGTGCTGCGGGGGTTGGGGGGTGGGGGGGTGAGTTAAGTTTCTGTGTGAGAGAGGTTTACGCGGGGTCCAAGGTGGAAGAAAACAAGAGATCATTTACATGAAGGTAACTGAATTTGACAGGGACTTTCTGACTGCCCCTTTCTCAGCTTTTTGAAAGCGAACGACAGGTCTCGCCATAACAGAACTTTGCTAGAGCGCCCCCTAGAGCACGGCACTTGCATTCCTGGACCATCTGTCTCGGCCCATCCTTCCACATTTGCACCTGCTGAGTTCGGGGACTGAAAAACCGCAAACTTAAAGTGAAACTCAGCTGAAACTGCCACATTTGGTCTGGCCTCCTCCTGACAGCCCCAGTCAGCCCAGACGTGGCTCAGATTCTGGTTCTGAACCTAACAAGATGATCGGTCAGCCTCGCTGTGTGCTTATAGGATGTCTGTCACTTTTGTATGTAGAAGTCAATAATAATATCACAGGGCCCAATTCTACCACAACACAGGGCCCAAAACACCAATGGAGCAGAGTCACTTTTCTGGCCATAAACAAATGGAAAAAAGGAAAGATACAGTGCCTGGCTATGTAATGTCTGTGTGGTTCTATATACCTGAGGTGCTTGGTTACAGAATCCAATGCTATTATTATTCATCATTTTGCTGCTGCTCCCGCACTGTTTGTACTGTTTACCCATCATTCATTGCCATCCCACTGAAATCAGTGGCCTATGAGGACTACCTGGTACTGTACATTAAAGAACTTGGCATGAGTCTTCCAGGTGGACATCAAATATCTAGCAGCACAGAAGGTTCACTTTACAGAGATGTATCAAATATATTCAGTGGGAAAGGCAAAATACCTTCTACCAGAACATACATGGAGCACGCCAGCATGTCTTGTGCATTTCACTTGGCTGTATCTGGCAAGTTGGACAGCACCCAGTGGTTTAAAAATGCAGAAATGTTCTTCCTTGTGGACACCAGATTCCACCAATTTTCACTAACATTGCACATATTCTCTGGCCCAGACTCGGAATGTCCGAGCTTTGGCTCTAGCAGTAATCCGGCCCCGCACACATTCACGTCTCACCAAGGAAGTATGCAAATTGTTTGAAAAGTGGTCTCCCAGCTTTCTCTCCTATCTCTTTTTTCATTTTTTAAAATAGTTTTTCAGACTCTTTTTAGTGCAAGGGAAAGGTGCGGTAGTAACAAGCCCTGGAGACTGGTATTGGATCTTCTGTTCTAAGCACAGAAGCAAAACAGCTCTGCCACTGATCTGCAGTATGACCTTAGGCAAGTCACTTCACCTCTGTAGGCCAGAGGGTCTCCCCTCCCTATCATCTTCTGTCCTGTCTACTTAGAGTGTCTCTTAGTATATACAGCACCTAGCACAATGAAACCCCCCCTCTCAACTGGGGCCAGTGGGTGCTATTGTAATATAAATAATGAGATCAGGTGGACAAGGAGCTCTTCCCTCACACTGTCCCCTGTCAGTGTGCCTCAGCACATAGCTGAAGGAACCACCTCTAGGGATAAGAGTATAGTTCACTCTTTGTGGCCCATTCAAACCTGGAAACTCCTGCCAAACCTGCACATGACACCTGTGGTGAGTTCTGTGACATTGGCATCCTTCACCAGGAAGTGGACAGGCACTCAGCAGATCTTTTGCACGTGGGCCTCTGGAGAGCCAGCGGCTGGTAATAACTTTGGGCTACAAGTCTCAAAACACAGGAATTTCTTTGGCATTAAATAAATCTGATGATGACAGCAGCTTCCCCTTTCTTATATAGACTCCTATTACCCCCCCCCCCAGTAACCGCGTCTCTTTTTTCCGCCTATTGTGCCATTCTGCTGTGAAAAGTGGCCCTCGGGGGGGGGGGAGGTTTCCGTGTTCATTGTGTCTCCTGTCAGACTTGCACACTGCACAAAACAGGGACGGATGGAAAGGCTGTCATTAGTTGCGGTGGGCTCTGGATCAGGGCTATAAAAAGGCTTTTTCTGTCTGACATCCCTGTAATTTCAGCCTTAGAGCAGAGAGCCAGTCTGGGTTGCTTAGAAACGAAGGGGCTAGTGGCATTTGGCATTAATGTGGATTTCATGCATGGGCAGTGAGGAGAATAAGCCACATAAGAAAACATGGGGACCACAGGGACTGCAGCCTTCTCTCCTTTGCCCTGTTTCTGCTGCTATGGGGAATTTCTGATGTTGTGATGTGCTGCTCTGTGAGGTGCATGCGAATAGCACTTCCCCAGGACTATGGAGCAATCAGCTGTTCTGCTGCAGTGATTTTATTGCTCGGTGCTTTGTTTAAAAAGTCAAGCGAAATAACTGGCAAAACCCAGAGTGCAGGTTCAGATCCTGGCAGTACCACCGAAGAAATGCTGACCAAGGAAACAGCAGTTCTGATACAGAGGGTGGAGATGAGCCAGACGACAGGCAAATCCCCAGAGCAGGAGTCCCCTGTCATTGCAAAAGTAAACTGCAGAGAGCACATGGAGGTCTCAGATATGAGCTCTCTCCTCAGTGTCACAGGGTTGCTAGTAATGGCCATACAGGTGATACGGAGACACTGTTTCCTTCTAAACACACTAGGATGTTGTCATATTATAAGTGGAAATCCAATTAGGAAAACTCTCCTTTTCACTATTCCCTTGAACTCTCATTGTTTGTTTGTGGCATCCACCTATTGCATTTTATCTCATAGTAAGCTGTTTGCAGCAAGAGCCAGAATTTATGTGTGTGTGTGTACGGTGCCCAGAATAGTGGGGGCCCTGATTAGGGTGACCAGACAGCAAGTGTGAAAAATCAGGGCAAGGGTGGGAGCAATAGGAGCCTATATAAGAAAAGAACCCCAAAATCGGGATATCTTGTCACCCTAGCCCCGATCCTTTAATGGAGCTTCTAGGCCTTACCATAATTAGCCATCATCACCACAATAGAGCTTATTGACTTACACTGGATGTCTGTTCTTTGGCTGGGGAGCTCCACCGCTGCTCTTCCCAACACGCCTCAAAGCAGAGCTGCCACATTCTGCAGAGCTCTTTGTATGACGTACTTCATCAGCCCATTGCCCTGTCTCTAACCAATCCTATACTCACAATAATATTTTGTCCTTATAAAATATTGTCCTGCCGTCCAAGGATCTTGAGACGCTCCCACCTACTTGTGAAGTCAGGAAGTAGCATTAGCCCTATCTGGAGGGGTGGGGGGCGGAACTGCAGCTCAGACAGGTGAAATGATTTGCCCCTAATCTCACACAGCTAGTCAATAGCAGAACTAGAAGCTCACCTGCCTCCTAATCCTTTGCATGAGCCATGAGCTTCTTCTCTGTTTTCTCCTGTCTTTTTTCCTCTCTTGGACGGCTCCTTTTCTTCCCCAGCTCCTTTTCTTTCCACTATTGCTGACCTCTTTGTCCACTACTAGGCCTTACTTCTCACATTGCTCAGATAACAACCCATTCCTCCCCCTCAGTATTTTCCCTCCCCAGTATGGCCCTGCTGTGGTCTCCTTTCCCTCTCTCTAGTTTATATCCAACTCTGTTCACACACACACACACACACACACACACACACACACACACACACACACACACACACACACACACACACACACACACACACACACACACACACACACACACACACACACACACACACACCCCCTGCCCTGTTCTGCTCAGCCTGGAAGCAGTAACAAGATCTCTTCTGCCATTTTTCTTTCCATTACTCACCATACCAGCTCTACATTAACGAAAGCAATTGCTGCATAGTTTTACCATGTCAACATTGGCCCCGGCAAAACACCACAGAGCAGGCAATCATTTACATATGTTACAGCAGCCTGTAATGGGACACCACCATCCATAGAAATAACCAGACTTGGGTCTGGGTACTTAAAAATATCCCTGTTTAATGTCCGCCATGACACAGGAGAACCTGGTTCAAAAAATAGCCTGCATAGTGCATTTTCATTGATAGAGATGCTTCCTTATTATGTCAAGAATCAAATACCCACTTTGTCTGCTTGCATCCGACGAAGTGGGTATTAGCCCACGAAAGCTTATGCTTCAAAACTTTATAGTTAGTCTTTAAGGTGCCACAGGACTCTTTGTTACTTCCTTATTATGTAGTTTGAGTGAAGTTTAATTAAACTGCCTGCATAGATTTGATGTCCTGCTTTTTGAAACAGCTCTCCCCATACCTGTCAAGAAAGAGGGGGAACTGTCAGGGGAGCATGGCTTAGATCAGCAAAGGAGAAAAAGGGAAGCTTCATTCTAATTTTAGCAAAAGAGAGGAGACTCTTCTCCCCTCCTCCCTGCCCCCGGATTCTTTCCCATTGCCTACAGGAACTCCTGGGGCAAGATGGGAGTTCACTCTCCAACCAGATTCACCTCTTGGTCTCCCTGCTGAGGCTGCTAGCAATGGAATATCAAGTTAGGACCTTATTTTTAGAATGTGGTTACCTCTCTTTTCGACTAAGGCTACCAATATATTTCCCCATCCAACCTCTCCTGAACACAACAAAAGAAAAATTCATCTTCTCTCAGCCCCGTGGATAATGCTGGGGAAGCCTCTTGCAGGGATAGGGTGACCAAATGTCCTGATTTTATAGAGACAGTCCTGAAAAAATTTGGGGATCTTTTTCTTATATAGGCTCCTATTACCCCCTACCTCCTGTCCTGATTTTTCACACTTGCTGTCTGGTCACCCTGTGCTCGGGGGATGTCTTTGGGCTGGATGCCCCTAATGGAAAAACTATTACTTGAAAGAGCTATAGTTTCTCTTACCAGGAGTGAACCACCGGTGACCCAAACTGGGGCAAAATAGATGACCGTTCCCTTTCTTTATAAAAAGGACCCGCTAACTACTGAGACAGGCTTTACTGGTAGCACCTGGAGCTGGGATCCAATCGGATCTACCCAAATAAGCATCAGTGAACTGGACCATAGCTTGACTGGGAGGATTCAGTTGAATATAGACAATACTGTAAGTGTTGCAGAAGATGGTGCTGGTGATGTAGGATAGTAGGTGATGCTGTTCCGTCTTGGCAGTCCTGAACCAACACACCAGCAGCCTCGTGTTCAGTGTTACTGTGCTGGTGGAGGTGCCATCTTTTAGAGGAGATAGAAAACCAAGTTCCTTACCGTGGCACTATTTCCAATAGCAGAGAGGTTTGCCCCAGGGTTGTAGCCATATTCAAACTTAGCTATTATCTGTCTATGCATCCATCACTGCAGGCTGGTTGCATTCTGCCTAAGTCAGAACTCCACCTGAACTGTTTGTTAAATACACCATCCTTCCTCACTTCTCGTCGTAAACCACTGTGGTGCTGTTAAACAGCTACCAGCTTCCACCCCAGAGGTGGCTGCATTTCAGTGGTGGGTGAAATATGCCCTGTATATACATGGCAAAGTACACAAGGATGAGAAATGCTAGGTGTTAATATTGACAACATGATGTTACCACAGTGGGATCCTCATCCTTCAATGGGGCCAGTAGGTGTGAATATAAAATATAACATAAATCCGGGGGGGCGAGAGGGCTTCTATACTGGTTAGCGCTCTATCAATGTTTGCAGAGCAGCTCCTCAGATTAGTCTCTTGTTCTCCCTTAAAGAATTTAGTTCAACTTTTGAATGTAAACCAGCCTGCTGGAGGACTGCCTGGATTTGCTTTGGCTTGCTTCTTCCCCTGGATTACCGCCACATTACAGACATTAGCTTCTTTGCTTGTTGCACTAGGAACATGGAAAATGTGGTTCATGTAAACGGGTGCTCACGATCTGCCCTGCTCGTCAGGCAAACGTTGCCCTTTGCACTTGGCATCTCCTGCTCAAGATGGCAGTTTTTCCACTTGGCCAAACCTCACCCTGGAGCCTGTTTGCAAAGACAGCTCTTTTTCAGAGGCGACGGGACCTGTTGTTTAAAGTCAGGAGGAGAACTGGCTCACTGGACAAATGTAACTTTTTCTGTTTGCCTCACAGGTTATCCCTAGAGGGCTCTCTCCTTCACCGCCCTCTGACATCCTACTTGCCTAGGCTGACCATATTTCCTTTAGACAAAAACGGGACATTGGGAGGGCAAAAACGGGACAGGGTGGGGGGGGCATGGCCCCACCTGGGCCCCCCAGCACCGGTCGGGGGGGAGGCAGAGGGGGGTCGGGGGGGATGGATGGAGGAATAAGCAGAACAGGGATGGGGGATGAAGAGGATGGAGGGAGAGAGAGAAGGGGGGATGAGGGATGAAGATGATGGAGGGGACGGAGGGAGAGAAGGCACGAAGGTGAGAAAGGGAGAGGATGGATGGATGGATGAGAGAAGAGATGGGGGTAGGGAGCAGGGGGGATGGAGGAGGCAAGGGACAGCGAGAAAGAGGGATGGAGAGAAGGGAGATGGAAGAGGAGGCAGTGGACGGAGGGAGAGAGAGAAGGGAGGAAGGGAGGGATGGAGAAGGGGGATAGAGAGAAGAAAGAGAGGGATGGAGGGATAGAGAGAAGGGAGGAAGGAAGGGATGGAGGGATGGAGAAGGAGATAGAGAGAAGGGATGGAGGGAGCGAGAGGAGGCAGTGGACGGAGGGAGAGAGAGCAGGGAGGAAGGGAGGGATGGAGAAGGGGGATGGAGAGAAGGGAGGGATGGAGAGAAGGAGGGAAGGAGGAATAGAGAGGAGGAGGCGGCAGCGGGCGGCGGGCTGGAGGAGGCGGCAGATCAGAGCTGTCAGGAGCCGCAGCCGGGGGCCGAGCGAGCCGCCGGCGGTGGTGGCGGTGGCGGCGGCGGGGGACGTTTTATGACTCCATGTTTTTTCTGAGTCCTGCCCCAAAAACGGGACAAAATTGATATTTTGGTCAAAAAGACGGGACGGTTAAAAAACATTTAAAAAACGGGACTGTCCCGTTCAAAACGGGACGTATGGTCAGCCTATACTTGCCAGGCTTTTAACGGAGGTCAGTTAACTCATCAGTGGTCCAAGATCCTAAACCCCAGAGTGCCCTTGGGGCCAAATGCAGGCCATAGAGTCCTAGCATGTAGCCTGCAGCAGAATTCTTCCTGTAGCTTCAGAGTGAGGGGTAAAACTGTCTAACTGCAATGCTTATTCCTGGAGGATTCAGCCAACCAGCATGTCCTGCTCCTGGGGGGAGGAAGACACAAGTATAAGCAAATACAACTGTGCGGCTTTGGGTTTTGTTGTTTACTCAAATATCCTATAGATTTTTAAGCTAAATTAGGCTCTCAGATCCTCTGCTGATGCGTGTGCTACAAACGCCTACAACAGATCATTTAGTGGGGAGGCCTGGCAAGTTGCCAGGGTGGCCTTCAGTGCCAGGAAGCTTGGGCTTCCCTGTAACATACAGTTGAAGGCTAACCAAGAAGAGGTGACATGCTGGGTTGACTCCTCCTCTTCTTCCCAGAGTTTTCTTGAGTTGTGGTGTCTAGAGACAGGCATGGAAACATGGTCTCAGCATCCAATTTGAACTAGGGTAGGAAGGATATTCTAGTAGGCAGGGGCTAGACTGGGTCTCGGAAGAGCTGTCTCCAATTCGCAACTGTACCACAGACTCCCTGTGTCACCATGGACGAGTCACTTAAGCCATTCTGTGCCTCTGTTTCCTCACATGCAAATAATCAGCCTATTACTTCCCACAGATGTTGTGAGGGCAGAATCCATTAATGATTATGAGGTGTTCAGGTACCACAGCATGATGAGGGCCATTTCATTGTCTGCATCGATGAGTAGGAATAATTGATGCCTTAAAGCCAGACTTCCAATTCCAAGGTTGACTCAGCTCCCTGACCCTCTGAGGTAAGTAAAATGAGTTCTGGATCATTTACTTGATATGGCTCTTCTGGACAGAAAACTTAAAAAATGAGGTCATGCAATGGCAATCTTATAAGAATATGGACTTGTTCAGTGTCCTTGGACAAATGTCTCTGGTGAATGTCAATCGGCAGAGGTGGCTGCATTTCCCTGGAAGATTAGATGATTCCTGGGTGCGTAGAGCATCTAAAGTGCTTTGGATTACTCTGAGATGAGATGCACTCTAACAACACAAGAGATTATGGGTCAAAAATTCTGTCTGTCTTGCACTCAATGGCAGAACTCCCATTAATTTCTGTGGGGCCAGGATTTCACTCTCTGCTGACAAAGGCTGACCTTTCAGCA
Source organism: Sternotherus odoratus (assembly GCA_032164245.1). Taxonomy (NCBI): domain Eukaryota; kingdom Metazoa; phylum Chordata; order Testudines; family Kinosternidae; genus Sternotherus; species Sternotherus odoratus. The sequence goes on along the minus strand of JAVMKO010000001.1, from coordinate 132,089,556 downwards.
GTGGAAACAGCAAAAGGATGAAATCTGGCTCAGCCACACCTTGGCAAACTGAAAATCGGCTTCTGTGCAGGAGAGTCTTTCCTCTTGGCTCACCTCGCTTGGAAAAGCCTCAGTATCGAGGTCACAGGCAAGTCCAGTGGGGTGGGTGGGGGCACATCCACTCTCCTTCTCTTTATGGCTAACTCAGAGGGAGGCCACAAAACGTTTCCTGTTACAACATGGGGGCCCAATATGGAAAAGGTGGAGAATTGCTGTCCTAGACAAACCCAGATCTCGGATTCAAATATCCTGCTCTCTGGGGGATGCCAAACCCAAACCTCACATGGGATCTGAACTGAGGCAGCGATTGCTGTCTGTACAGAACGCCCCCACACCAAACTCCTCTGAACTCATCTCTCTAGTAACAAAACTAACCAGGATGAAAGGTGTCCCCTTGCCACTGATGAAATAGTTCTGCACACCTCCCCTGCCACCAGTGCCCCCCAACCTCCCACTGAGTCAAAGGGGAACGAGGAGAACTGCTAAAACGATTGGCCATGGTGTGTCTAGTGTTTTTCCCAAGGGAGTGAGTCAGTGTCAGTCTGGGTGCTCACTGGGAGTGTCAGTGAGCGGGCGGGTTAAGAGGAGAGAAAGACGGTGAGGGGTGTCAAAGCATGGCTGGGGGGAGAGTGAAAGGAAATCTCTAACAGCACATGCTGTGCATGGGTTAGCCTGCCCGCACTCACTGGGATCCGGCCAGTGCAGGTAACAACGGCAGTGAAACAGATCAGTGTGGGCTTCAGGGCCAGAAGTACAAGCCCAGCACAGAGCCAGAGGACATCCGTCCTCTGCTTGCTCGCCCAGTCTGGAGCCTGAACTGTGCTGTCTTCACTGCTCTTGTTCCCCGGGCTAGAAGGATTCAAGCGAGCAGGGATAAGCTGGTCTGTGCACAGCTTTTGCTCTGTAGACATACCCAAAGATTGAGAACGGGAGTGTCAGGGGGTGAATCTGTGCGCATGAGGCTGGAAGCAAAAACATTTGTGTGTTTGTCAGACAGTGTGAGCGCCCAGATTGGCCCCAGAACTGGGTGAAGAGCAAAGACAATTTATGACCACCTATCCGCCCCAGTCTTTAACACCTCTGATAGACAGTTTGCAATCCCATTGACTTCAGTTGGGTCGCACTCACTCACGGCAGGTCTGGATTTGACCCAGAGGTTTTCCTTTTGCTCCAGAGGAAGAGACGAGGGGAGAAAAGATCCAAATAAATCAACTAACCTTGCAGCTGTGAAACTAGGATCTTTCGTTCAGTAAGAGTTCTCTTCCATCGAACGCTGCTTCTGGGTGACAGTAATGCTGACAAGAGTTTAACACACACTAGCTGATCCTCACAAAGAAGCCTTTACTTTCAATGCTATGCAGGCCAAGGCTTGTTGAAAGGACAGAAAAAGTGTGGGGGTAAAGAACTAGTTAAAGCGGACATTTGTCAGCACAGAGTTCAGCAGTGAGCTTCAGCAGGAAAAAGCCTTGGCGTTTGATCACAGCACAGAAGGGTGTTTAGGAAAATGAAGATAATGAAACTAAATGAGCTCTTTAGAGTCACAATATCCAACCTCAGATTACATGGGAAATCCTAGAAATGTAGGACTGGAAGTAGGGTGATCAGACAGCAGGTGTAAAAAGTCGGGACAGGCAGTGGGGGGTAATAGGAGCCTATATCAGAAAAAGCCCCCCAAATCAGGACTGTCCCTACAAAATTGGGATATCTGGTCACCCTAACTGGAAGGGACCTTGGCAGGTCATCTAGTTCAGTCCCCTTCACTCATGGCAGGACTAAATATTTTCTAAACCATCCCTGACAGGTGTTTGTCTAACCGGCTCTTCAAAATCTCCAATGATGGAGATTCCACAGCATCCCTAATTAATTTATTCCAGTGTTTAACTACCCTGACAGCTGGGCAATTTTTGCTAACGACTAACCTAAAGATGCAGTTTAAGTCCATTACTTCTTGTCCTATCCTCGGTGTCCAAGGAGAACAGTTTATCACGCTCCTCCTTTATAAGAGGGGTGGCCAAACTGTAACTCGTGAGCTGCATGGGGCTCTTTTGCAGTTAAAGTGAGACTTGAGGAGCCCCCCAGACCTCTCTCATGCTCTGCCTACCCGGCAGGGCGGGGGGGGGGCACTCAGGGGTTCTGCCCGGTGGTGGGGTGGTGGAGCTAGGAGCTTGTGCCAGAGACGACTGGTACCTTCTGGGGGAGGGGACAAATTTAAAGGTTCAGCCCCCCCCAACAGCTTGAGTTATGCCCCCCCCAGACACTCACATCCCTCTTCCCCTGCACTCCCAGGTATAAGCTCTTCATGGAGAGGCAGCGGCAGACCACTGGGAGTGGAAGGGAGGAGCCGCTGCTTTCGCTCCATGGGGAGAGGCAGCAGCAAAAGCAGCATCTCTCCCTGCCATTAATGCCCAGCAGTTTGCCGCCGCCTCTCCTCATGGCTTACTCCTGAGGGGATTCTGCACCAACAATTTAAAAATTCTCCACACAATATTTTCAAAGTTTGAAAATGTTATTTGTCAAATAAATGTGGAGGTTTCAGCCTGGCACTGGGGGCCACAGGCCTCTGGCTGCACAGAGGTGGCAGATCACTGTGCAGCTCCCTCCCCTCCCCCCTCACCACCACCACCTGCCCCGGGACATGGCCTTAGTGATGAGGCTGCACCCAACCCTGACACAGTGCAAGGGCTGGGCCTGCCCCAGAAACACCCCAGGGCCCTGCCCCTCCATGCCAGGTGCCCCAAGTGTGGGTGAGCAGGCTCAGCAAGGCAGGATCCAAGTGTGGAGAGGCTCAGTGTGAGGAGATCCAGGTGTGGGGTGGGAAGGTTCTGTGTGGGGCAGTCTGGGTGCGGGGGGCTCAGTGGGGGATCCGGATGCACAGGGGCTTGCAGGGAGGTTCAGGTGAAGGTGGTTGGGGCTAAACAGGACAGTCCGGGTTTACAGGGAGGAATAGAGTTCAGCGCGGGGGTCTGGGTGTGGGGGCTCATTGGGGGTCCAGATACTGGGGGAGTGGGGCTCAGTAGGGTGCAGCTGGTTGGGGCTCTGTGGGGTAGGGATCCAGGTGGGGATGACTCATTGGAGTAGGCCAGGTACAGGGGGAGTGGGGCTCATCAGGAGGGGTTCTGAGTGTGGGGGTGAGGCTCATCAGGAGAGTCTGGATCCATGGGTGTTGGCTGGATTTGGGTGCAGCTCTCTGTACAGTGATCCCTCCTCAGGCAGCTAAGGAGCGATGGAAGCAGGGGCGGGAATGGGGAAGAGAGTTTGCAGACCTTCCTGCAACTGGGGGTGAAATCTGACACGGCTCCAGATGCCATGCAGGGGAAGAGGAAGTCGTGTCCGCCCCAGCCCTGCCAGGACTAGCAGCTGAGCCTGGCATAGGGTAGGAGCCACCATCTAGGTTTTTCCCAGTCCCATCTCCCACCCCACAGTGATCTACCTCTCTGTCAGCTGCCCTGGGCACCCAAAACATACTGCTATGGAGGGTCATATGACCGCTCATGCCTTCCCTTTGCTTTCCACTCAGAAAGTCATTTTTCTGCAGGGAATCAAAGAAATCTGCAGGGCATATAAATTCTGCGCATGCGCAGTGGTGCAGAATCCCCCCAGGAGTACTGGGTGCAGCTCCCAGCTTGCCAGCTCCAACAGCTGCCATGCAGGGAGGGAGCCGGCAGCACCATGTGACCAAGTGGTACCAGCAAATCCTGGCAAAAATCAAGGGACAGGAGCAAGGCTGAAGCCCTGAGCCTAGCAGGCACTTCCCATGGGGCTGAAGACCTGAGACTCCCCTTCCCTGCAGGGCTGAAGCCACAAGCCCCAGCAGGCATGCCCTGGCCCTCGAACTTCTGAAGATTGTCCAATGCAACTCAGCGGTCAGTAAGTTTGGCCACCCCTGCTTTATAACAACCTGTTATATACCTGAAGAAAGTTACTTTGCCCCCCACTCCCGAGCCTTTTCTTCTCCAGACTAAACAAACCCCATTTTTTTCCTCCGAGGTCATGTTTTCTAGACCTTTACTCATTTTTCTTGCTCTCTTCTGGACTTTCTCCCTTTTGTCAACATCTTTCCTGAAGAGTGCTGCCCAGAACTGGACACAGTACTCCAGTTAAGGCCCCATCAGTGCTGAGCACAGTGGAAGAATTACCACTTGTCTTGATTTACAAAAGCAGAGAGAATCTTTCCAGGGCAGCTTTTCATTTTCCACACAAACCATAAAGGAGATTGATCAATAATTAAACTATAGCACAGGGATGAGTCACATAGGCAGGGGGCAGTGTTGGGGTAGCTTGTTTTAAGCTGTTACATGCATAAACAGAGGGCTATAGTCTCCAAACCCTGAAAAATAAAATATGGGCACCTGATTCTCCTCTCACTTACAAGAGCATAAATCAGGAGCAAACCCACGGAGGTCAGCGGAATTGTTCTGGCATAAGGAAGTGGAGAATCAATGCCATTAAATAAGATTAAAGTCCCCTGTTTCTTTCCAGACTGTGTACAGCATGGGCAACAGCACCTCACATGTGCCTCTTCCCTGACCTTTAGGGACAGGTCCATCTCTGCCCTCACCACCCACCCCATTTGGACCTGGCCTCACAGTTGAATCTGCCAACCAGAGACCTGTCTGCGAAGTGATTCTGCACCAATACAACTGATCCCACGGGTATCCCTGCCACACACGGTGCTTGGTCCTTGTCTGTGTGAGGCACTCGGCGTAGACCTTGTCTGTCCTCAAGCAGAGGCCCGAAATGAGCAATCAGCAGGCAGCAATTGGTGCCGCTGGAGTGGTGCTGACCCCTCTGGGAAGACAAAGGCATCATGGGTTTGATAACTGAGCTAACTGAGGTTTGCCCGTTTGGCTTGCCCTTGTCTATACTTCGGCGTCAACCCCAGTGCTGAAATGGGGCTGTTCCTGAGACTAGGCAAGGCTTTATTTCCACACACTTTCTAACGCCTCAGTCCACCGCTCTCCGTTCCCCTTAGTGCATGCGGCAGGCACGGATCAACCAACACACTGGTAGCAGCTGTGAGTTTCTGCAGAACAGAAACCCAGCAGCAGCAGACTGAATACAGAGAAATGCCAAGTCGCTTTCTGAGTTGAATGTATTACACAGACGCCAATGAAAGCAGGGCTTGCAATGCTTGCATTTTTTCCCAGCAGCAATTGCAACCACCCCTGTTGCACGGGATGCGGATGCAATATGTGATGGCCCCACAAGAGCCTTGTTACATTTGGAGCTTGGTGGGCGCCCACTGAATCGATGCTGCTTGTGCCCCTCCAACTGTTTAACTCAAACTCCCCTCTGGCTCAGCTCTCTAATCACCAGCTTTAGGAGGGCATCAGGTGTCACTTTCAGCCTGCCGCTTACAGGGATAGTGTCAGTGTCCTGGTATTTGAAAGAAAGGGAGAGCTGAAAAATGCCAGGAGATTAGCTGTTGCCTATTGATTTCCACTTTCCTAAAGCACAGGAGGAGGATCTTTAAAATGGCCTCCCTCTCCCCAGTTCAGCAGGAGCCTCGATTTTGAACAGAGCTCGTCCAATTTTAATGTCATGTGTCCATTAGTTTTGGCTTGTTACTGTCATTTTAAAAAAGCAGTTTTGGTCCATTCATTTCCAATCCCCTTCTCCTCTCAGTTACCAGCCACGATCTCACCCCAGTCCTCGGGCAGCAGCAGCAGACCTTTTGGGTTGGACTAATTCAGTCCGTCTCCCTCCGATACCATTTTTAAACCATTTTATGTAGCCGTCTGAGCTGGACTTTTGCTACCCTGGACACCTTGAAGTCCAGGCCTCTGCACAACACAGTGAAAACATCTCTGAAGACATAACAGAGAAATCCACAAAGACAGAGGAGACGAGAGGGACACAGGGAGAAGAGGACAGATGGAGTCCAGCTTTCCTCATAGGGGGGAAAGGTGTAACCCAGGCCCATATAGTGTGGCACAACAGTGCTGGTCAGGCCACATACATAGGGGAGTGGATGTGGAATTATCTATGGGAAAATGTGGGAGGGGGGGAAATCAAAATTCTGCTCCAATTCAGAGGTAGACGAGTCTGCTACAGCCTGGGCTCACAGAGTTGGATCTTTTACCTCAGGTATTAGGGGCTCAGGCTTTAAGAACCAGAGGCCCCAGGCTCTGCTGCCAGCGACCCAGCCAGGGACTGAGCATTAGCACAGAACAAGTGTATTGCAGCACGCTGAATGGCGCTTGTGTCACTGGGGCAGTGGGTTGGGGTGCAGGAAGGGATGAGAGCTCCAATTGGGGGTGCGGACTCTGGGGTGGGGCTGGGGATGAGGGCTCTGGGGTGCTGCTGTGGGCTCTAGGACGGGGCCAGAAATGAGGAGTCCAGGGTGCAGGTGGGGGCTCTGGGATGGGGCAGGAGGAGGGGGTGGGCTCTGGGAGAGAGTTAGGTGCAGGAGGAGGCTCAGGGGGTTGGGGGGCAGGAGAGTGCGAGGTGTGTGGGCTCCGGATGGTGCTGACCTTAGGTGGCTCCCAGGAAGTGGCGACATGTCCCTCTGGCTCCTAGGTGGAGAGGCAGCAGGGATCTCCGCACATTGCCCCCAGCCACTGCCGCTGGCTGTGGTTCCCGGCCAATGGGAGCTGCAGAGACGGCACTCAGTGTTGGGGCAATGCACAGAGCCTTCCTGGCCACCCCTTCACCTAGGAGCCGGACATGCTGTCCGCTTCCTGGGAGCCATGCGGAGCCATGTAGGAAGTCTGCCAGCCCCACTGCACCACCAGCCAAATTTTTAATGGCCTGGTCAGCAGTGCTGACCAGAGCCACCAGGTTCCCTTTTCTACCAGGTTTTCCAGTCTAAAACCGGACACCTGGCAACCCTAAACCAGGGCGGTGCTAAGTCAGAATGTGAATGGGTACTGTGGAAATTGGTGTTGATGACAGAGAGGCGGCACTCTTCCCTGTAAGAAGGAGAGATCTTTGAGGCAGCCTGGACCTTCTTTTTGCTCAGTGTTTGTACAGCACCTGGTCCATGATGGGGGCTCCTAGGTGCTATGGTAATACCAATACTAAATGAACAGCAATAACTCCTGTAGGTGTGTGAGCCACTTGTATTCGTATTAAAAACATAGCTTTCAAACTAACAGTCCAAACACAATTTCTGCAACTTGCCAATTATTACACTGGCCCATGCAGCCAAACTTGTGCATACAAGTGAAATACATTTCAGATGACTTTGGAAAGGTCCTCTCCAAATTACGATTGCACGTTATCAGCCTCACAGAAACACTATTTTAAGGCTGGGGTTTTTTTCAGTTTGGACCTTTATTTATAAGAATTGAAACCAGTTCTTAAGGGCTAGGTGCCTAAATAGAAGCCTCTAACCAAACAAAGTTTTGTATTCCCCCACCCCACACACACACATCCGGCTCCGACAACACATAGATGTGCTCTAGCGCCATCTAGCTAGACGTCCAAGCACCACATATATCCCTATGGCCTTTTTCTTTCAACTTAGGGTGACTATCTGTCTCGTACTTTAATGTACATCCCTTATTTGCTGTGTAATGTCCTGCATCCTCTGTCAACATAACACACCTTCTTCTTATCTCCAGGATGTATTTTCACCCTGCAGATCTGGCCATCAGGCAATTTTCAGTGGTGGGGGCCGTTCCACCTACCAGTCCCCATTGTAAGGGGAGTGGCTAAGTGAAGGAGGGTGTGGCTGGAGCACCCCTTCAAAATGATTATATTGAGTTGCTGAAACAGCCCCTTGCGGGTGTGGTCACCAGGCATAGGTACAGGGCCAGCGACAGGGGGGTACTACGGGTAGAGCTGTACCGGGCCCCGCACTTTAGGGGGGCCCCGGTACAGCTCTACCCGTAGTCATCCGGCACGGCTCTCCTCCGGACGAGCGCGCCTGTCCCCAGCAGGAGCAGTGAGCCCGGCCGGCGGCAGTGGTGCAGTTCGGGGGGGAGAAAGGGCGGGGAGGAGGGGGGAGCAGCCGGGCTCTCGGTCCCGCTGCGGCCAGCTGTCAGCTGGGGGGGAGCGCCGGCTGGGCGGGGGGGGCGGCTGGGCTTCCTCCCCCAGCTGCTGTCAGCTGGGGGGGAGCGCCGGCTGGGCAGGGGGAGCACCGGCTGGGCGGGGGGGGGGCCCCCAGCCGCTGTCAGCTGGGCTGGGGGGGGCGGCTGGGCTGGGGGGCCCCCAAACTATCAGAGTAGGGGGCCCCCAAATTTCTGTCGCCGGCCCTGCATAGGTAGCACTGAGGCTGTGCTAATTTAGCCACCCTGTCCTCCCGATTGGGGCCTGTCCAAACACAGTTCAACTGGACCCAAGAATCAGAGTCACTGTATCCACAGATTGTATCCAAGGGGCAGGGGAATTTTAGGTAGACAAAAATAGTTACCCAAGTGGAATGAGGCCAGGACACTGGGTTCATTGCCCCTACTCCCCAGGTAAACAGCATCCCAGTGTTCTTCTGAAGACAATGACAGTCTGCTCTGTGCAGTCACTCTCACACACAGTTCCAGAGTCGAACTGGTGCCACCCAAATGCTGTGTGCTCCTTCCGTGTGGGGACACTGAGGTAGCACAGCAGGGCAGGAGATGAGACTGCAATATCCCTGAAAACCCACAGTCCTCATTTCCTACATGACAAAGTCCCTGACCTGGGTAAATTTCCATTGCATGCAGCACTTTCCCATTCCGACTCAGCAGTTCTGACACTCCACTGCAGCTTTTAGTCCAGTCTCCTCGTACTCGCTTGGTCGGTTCTTGGTAGGAGGAGGAGCTAGCAGACATTGCTGGAGTGATCTGGCTGCTGTCCAGCAGGGTGTATATTACTCACAGGTTTTCCTGCTGGCAAAGGGCTTTTCTTTTCTCTCTGTCCGGCAGCAGCCTCTTGTTATCAGCATCACTAGATAACTCAGAAGGCCAAGGCTAAAAAAGAAATCTCTCAGGCTCTTTACAATCAGGAGGAAAAAAGCCAAACCCTGATGAATCTTCACTAGGCTCGTTCTCGGACACTGCTGAAAATGTGACTCTGGGAAAATGAATATTTATAAGATGTGCTGCCCTGACTGGGTAAGTCTTAAGGTCATCAGGGGAAAGCAATGGCCAGATAAAGCTTTTGTTACCCAGCCATCAGGGGACTGCATCCACCTCTGAAATTTACAAGCAGAATAGGACTCTACCTTTTCCTTGACAACCACCTTTCCTGCAGCTGAATCAAGAAAACCTCAGGCCTGGAAGCTGGGCTGCTCAAAATGCCTGGATGACTTTGCAGCGGGAGAATGTTGTGATGTTAACGCTAATCCCCTCAGAGACAAAAGCCAGCCCATCCACAAATTCATTCCACTTTCGGGCTCATTTGAGTTTGGCCGAACAACAAGTGAAGGACCCTAGAGGCAGAAATGCCGACATTTCGGTTTGTGAGCCCTTTCTGCCTCTCAAGTTTTCTAGAGGGAATTCTGCATAAAAGCTGTAGGCCAGCCACTGTGGGAATGTATGAAGAGAAGAGAATCTCCATGCACCATACCCCAGTGCGCTCCAGCAAAAGGACTGGTCAGAAACCTGTTAGGGGAATGCAGTCCTCTCTCCATCCTAGTGTCAACTCCTTATCTATCCAAAGAAGCCTCCATTACTGTAATATCTCAGCATCTCACACTCTGATGTAATATATTCACCTCAGAACACCTCTTATCCCCATTCTACAGATAGAACAAGTGACTTGCTTGAAGTCATACAGGAAATCTTGGGCAGAGCAGGAGCCATGAACCCAGGTACCCTCAAGTACTAGGCACCTGCTATAACCACTCAACCATCCTTCCTCTCCCAAATAGTGTCAATTATTTTCCTTATATATTGCTTGTGATCCTCTCCAAGATAGCATTCATTTCTTCATTGCATCTGTATGCGTGTTTCGATGTTTTATATCTAACTATCAATTAAACAGAACATAAGAGTGGCCACACTGGGTCAGACCAAAGGTCCATCTAGCCCATTATCCTGTCTACCAACAGTGGCCAATGCCAAGTGCTCCAGGGGGAATGAACAGAACAGATAATCATCAAGTGATCCACCCCTTGCGGTCCAGTCCCAGCTTCCAGCAAACAGAGGATAGGGACCCCAACATAATACCACATTACAATTGTATACCAAAGAGGAGTGGATGCACAACTCGAAGCACTTGCTCAGGGTGACAGTGCGGTAACCAGTACATGGCACAGCAAAGCAGCCGTCAAAACCAAATGAGGCTAAGCGCACAAGTCACTATACACTGCAGTAACCTGTGCTGGGCAGGACAATAGTTATGTGAAAATAACACCATGAATAATATGAAAAGCATACAGCAAAGTTCAACATTTGCAAAAGCATAGGATGCTGAGCATATATCTTTACTGCTTAACTCAGGGGGAGCACTCAGGTTGGCCAAGCTTGGGTGTGGCCACCAGCACTTGAGATTGTGTCCACTCAACTAGGTCCACACCGGTGCTAAACTCATTCATGTGAGGAAGTAGGACTTCTGGGGTCATCGCCTATGGTTCTTAGTGCTACACCATTGCTTCACTACTGTAGGAATTCTTTCCCAGTGTACTGTGTGAGAACTTGTCTGTCCTTCCTGAGCACCTGGGCAGAAGTAGTAGAAAAGTTGCCAGTACAGCAAGCTGTATGCAAGGTGAGGTTTAAACACCAGCCTCATGTATATGAACTAATAGGTGACTTACAATGCAGAACCAGGTAGATGGCAAGAAAATATGGCCCAGGGGAACCGTGGGAAGGCACTGGAGGACTAGCAGTGCCCAAGTTGATTAGTCAGTGTATGGGCTTCAGTGTGGGCAGATAACCAGGTCAGGTATAAGCCCTGTAGCTCCATATTTGCCAGCTAGCCCATGCTGAAAGGACCACCAAAACACAGGTGAGATGTTCTTGTGTAGGAGCAGGATAAGGACAACACCTGAGTAAGTTAACTCTGCAGTGAAGACAAGCCTTAACTGTGAAACGTGTGGTACTGCGCTGACAGGAATGTATGCACATGTAAGAAACAGAGAAATAGAATAAGACAGTGCTGCATCATCTAGGTCAGAGATCAACCCACACTGGGTGCTCAAAAAAAGAAGTCATAAAGGTGAATCCTCGTGGAAAAACAATGCTGACAAGACACTCTGAAGAACAATAAGCTTGGAACTTATGAGCGCCTGGTCTAGGATGTTTTCTTAGTGCTAGGACTCAACATGTGTGTGATACTGAACACGCTTAAGGGAATCCATACCATGAAGGCTGTGACGAAGTCACATGACATTCTCAAGTAGTACAAAGCATTTTGTGGGCTAGATTGCATCAAAGGGGTTGTCTCTGTCATATCAGAGAAAACCCTAATATCCAGCCTATACGCACACAACAATGTGAGAGCAATATTAGGGCACAAAGTTTAAATAAAACAAACAAAAAATGTAATTTTGTGGAAGATGATGGTGTTGCTGAACACATCCCAGACCCTGCTGGCTGGGGCAATGGGTGACTAGTGAAATAAATCATAATTCAGATTTGTCTTCAAATGTGTAAATTCACCATAGAATCATAGAAATGTAGGGCTGGAAGAGATTTCGAGAAGTCAAGTCCAAGCCCCTGCACTGAGGCAGAACCAAGTAAACCTAAACTATCCCTGCCAGGTATTTCTTCAACCTGTTTTTTAAAACTTCTACTAACGGATATTTCACAACCTCACTTGGAAGCATATTCCACTGCACTTATAGATAGAAAGGTTTTCATGATATCTAACTTAAATCTTGCTTGCTGAGATTAAGGCCATTACTTCTTGGCCTACCTTCCCCGGACATGGCGAACAATTGATCACAGTCCTCTTTATAACAACCATTAACATATCTGAAACTTATCAGGTCTCCCCTCAGTCTTCTTTTCTCAAGACTAAACATGCCCAGTTTGTTTAACCTTATCTCATAGATCAGGTTTGCTAAACCTTCTATCATTTTTTGTTGCTCTCCTCTTGACTCTCCCCAATTTGTCCTAAAGTGTAGCACCCAGAATTGAACACAGTAGTAAAACTGAAGTCTTACTAGTACTGAGTAGAATGGGACAAAATTACCTCCCATGTCTGACATATAGCACTCCTGTTAAATACACCTCCGAATGATACTAGTTGTTTTGGGTTTTTTTGAATTGGCATGAAATTGCTGACCCATAATCAATTTGTGATCCACTACAACCCCTAGATCTTTTTCAGTAGTACTACTGCCTAGCTAGTTATTTCCCATTTTGTAGTTGTGTATTTGATACTTCCTTCTTAAGTGTATACTTTGCACTTGTCTTAACTGAATTTCATCTTGTTGACCTCCACCCTAAGAGATGTAGAGAGAATGTCTTTTCCAGAATTCGCAAAGCAACAACGATCTGTGTTCCAAAAACCAATGATTCACGAGTAGGATAGCTATTGGTGTAAATTCTAAGGTGGTGCATGGGGGTAGGGCTTATAAACCAAATATCTGAGTGTGTTTTTAGAGTTGATTACCAAACACAGGCAGGGATACTGGAAGGCGGGGGGCGGAGGGGGATAGAGGGCCAAACCCCTCCCATTTTTTACTAGACGTAAGGGAAAGTGATGGGGGATAAGGGTTGGAAAGGAGCAAACAAGGGGTGGGGCCTCAGGGGAAGGGGTGGCACGAGGGAAGGGTCTGGTGGGAGAGGCGGTACAAGGGCTGGGCCATGGCTCAGGCACCAGTGGCACCCCCACTTTTAGGGACCTTCTGCCGCACCTTAACATGGGCAAATTGAGTAGAGAAAATATACTGTAGCTTTGAGCTAGGAGCTTATACTATTTTATGTTGTCTTGTTTAGGCAGTGAGCTTGTCTTATACAAGGCTGAGAACATTGTGAGGCAACACATGGTTGCACTGTAGCTAGTTTGAGCTGGTAAGGCCAGGGAGCCCAGCACATAGAGGAGAATGGGGACATGAGGTACCACAGAAGCACTTCCAAATAGAATTTTAGGGGGGGGGGTTCACAACAAAAAAAGTCTAAATTTTCCAAGGAGGGGCAAGGGGAGTATTTTCTGACCAGATTTAGTAATGCTATATTTACTAGTCGTGTACTATTCAGCCAGTAGATGCTCTGTGTGTTTTACAGAGTTCCAAGCAGGAAATAGCTCTTGGTAAAGAAAGGAGACAAAGCTGCAACGCAAGCAGCGTAAAAGCCTGTTTGTCTGTCGTTCTCTTTCATTACATCTCTCACTGAAGGAGGACTGTGATTCCATGCATCATGACATGAGAAAAAATCCGGGCAAAATGAGCTTTCGTACTGAATGCCGAGCTAACGTACCCAGTTCTATGCACCCCAGGTTGGAGACTTGGAGCCCCTCATGCTAAGTTCAGGGTCAGGGAAGTGTTTTGGCCAAGGCATTCCCACACTTGTGTTGTTCCCAGGTACTGCAACACCCTGTAGGGCCTTTACAGTGGGGTGCATATTAGGGCAGCTCCATTGTAGGCACTTATGTAACAAGAATAGTATGTCTCCTCATGCTTTATGCACGTGTGTGAGAACTCCACGCATTCAGGCATCTTTCTCCTGTCCCTGAGAAAGAAGACACCCTTCCCATTTAAAACATGACAAAGCAGAGGATGGATTCTGCCAGTCCACTTTGCAGCTTACAGGTTTCTTACTGGCATTTTCACTCTTAAACTGCATGTTAACGACTCTAACCTTTCTAGTCATTTGATTCTGACAACAGGCAACTGAGCTCCAAGCTATCATTTTGATAAGGGCCAGCAGAGAAAATTATTACGGCTTCGAAAATCAGAGCAAGAGCTCTTCTCACAAACCAGTCTGGGTCCCCATCCTCCTCCAGCTCCACCCCATTAGCCCTGTGCTTATCATAGATGTTGCAGCCTCGTTAGCAAATGTGCTGCAATCGACTCAGGGCTCAATTTAGCCCGAGACTTTAAAAGGAAGTGCAGAGACTAACATGGTATTTTGAAATCACCATCTATTATTATGTTCATCCCAGTCGCAACTAGAGGTCCCAGCTGAGATCAGCACCTCATTGTGTTAGGTGCTGTACAGACAGAGTAAGAGATAATCCCTGCCCTGAAGAGTTACAATTAGAGCTGGACAGAATATAGGAATTTTTCCTCCAGAAAATTTCAACAAAATTTTTTCCTTCATTTTCATCAATTTTTCAGCAAAGTATCTTAGCCAGAAATTAGTTTTTCAACAAAATATCAAAATTTTCTGCAGAAAGCAAACACTTTCCATCAAAAACTTAATATAGACAAAACCCCAGTTTTCCGGTGAAAACTACTAACTGTTTGAACTGCTAATTTTTGACCAGTCCTACTTACTGATAGGACAGGAAAAGGAAGTTGTATTATCCTATTCGATATAGGTTCTTATACTGCATTTACCGCCCGTAATATCAGCATTAAGTAACATGACCAACATCTGTCATGTGTTTCTCCTCATATTACAGACTAGTCTAAAAGCCCGTGTACATGGGCCAACGGTAATGGCTCATGGCCCCCCCACTCGCTCAGCTCTCTCCCCCCTCCCCACTCCAAGGGCCCCCCTCCACTCGCTCAGCCCCCCTCCTCCCCACTCCAAGGGCCCCCCTCCACTCGCTCAGCCCCCCCTTCCCCCCACTCCAAGGGCTCCCCCCGCTCGCTCAGCCCCCCCTTCCCCCCACTCCAAGGGCTCCCTCCGCTCGCTCAACCCCCCCTTCCCCCCACTCCAAGGGCTCCCCCCGCTCGCTCAGCCCCCCCTTCCCCCCACTCCAAGGGCTCCCCCCGCCTGCGCCTCCTGCGCCCAGCCACCCTCCTGCCCGCGCTCCCGAGCCTCTGATCCAGACCCTGCTTCCCTCTCGGCGGCACACGCGCGGCGGCCATGTTGTGCTGCCGAACTACTCCTCCCAGCATGCCGTTCATCTGGGCCGTCTCTACTGCACATGACGGTTTCACACACACTTCTCTAGCCGATTATTATATAGGATGTGGAACTAAGGCACAGAAAGGGTCCTTGTCTATGATTTGGGCTCTTCCTAGGTACCACAACATAAATGATCCACGATAATTAAGTGAATTACTTGATTTCACAGAATAAATCCATGACAGAGTCAAGAACTGAACACACATTTGCATAGTATCTTGACTACAAAAATAATTTTCCTCCTCATCTATGGTATTTTACACAATCTGAACATGAATCAATACAAAGACAGGATCCTGTGCACCCTTATACATGTAGTTCCACTACATTCAGAAGTCAATAATGTGTAACACTGATGTTAGTGACAGCAGAATCAAACCCTGCATTTTGTTTAAAATAAAAATATTTTCATTCATATTAGCTTTTATTTTAACATATCCCCCATTTGTAGTTTTAACTCACTGATAGTGCGTCCTCTTCGCAGAGATAGTTCAGGTTCTTGTTTTATTTTTCGTTTGTCACCGTCACATTTCAGAAGACAGACAAACAGTATATTAAATTAAAATCTAATTAGCTGTTCCACAAGCTTGGCAGAAGTATCCATTTTCAATCTGGCCTTCTCATTTTCTCTCCCCAAACCCTTCTTGAGGACAGTCATTGGAGGGCAAGGGTGTAAAATAGAACAGGGTTGAATCAAAGTGGTTCAGAATCAAATCCCACAGTCCAAAGTGTAACTCCTGACAAGCAGCTAATTTAAGAGGGCTGCTGGACTCTAAAAAGTGCCTGTAAAAACCACAAGGGGAAATTCTGTATTGATTGCCCTGAATTCAAATCAAATGCGTTCAGTTTACAAGTAAAACAAACAATGATTTTTGCCCCTAAGTGCCAGCCCTGCAAAATCGATTCTGCACAACAATCGATTTTGTTGATCGACATGAATATTTTTCATAAAAAATTGTAATGAGGCATTTTCAGTACCAAAAAACCCAAACCAAACTTTCAACTGAAAATATATGTTTGACCTGCTCTAGCCGTCATCAACAATACAGAACATACAATAGTCTGTTGGTGATGCGCGAGCAAGAAAAGTCTCCACCTGCTTCACCAAGAGCTCTCTTGGTTCTGCAGGGCTGATGTCTGTAAAGAGAAATAAAGACATATTTTAACTCCAAATTTAGCAAAGTACTTTAGCGTGTTCCTAACTTAAGCATTTCTATAATCCCATTGAAGTCAGATCCAGAGCCACTGCTGTCAATGGAAGTTTTAAGATTGATTCAGATGGAGCTGGATGAGATGCATATGTGGTCTGCATAGGAGATGTTTTACTGGCATAACAGAGGGTCCATCTACACTACAATCAGGCGTGACTACAGCAAGTGGAGACTTACCCAAGCTTACCGAGAGGAGTAAGGGGACAAAGAGCAGGGGGGATTGGATAGGGTGGGGTTCCGGGGTGGTGGTTAGGGTGGGTGGGTCTTAGGAGGGGGCAGTCAGGGAACAAAGAGCAGGGGGGCTCAGAGGGAGGTGAGGCCCTGGGGGGGGGGCAGTTAGAGTGTGTGGGGGGGTCTCCGGAGGGGCCATCGGGAGAAGGAAGGGGGGGGATGGGTCGGGGGTTCTGAGGGGGGCAGTCAGGGTGCGGGAAGTGGGTTGGGGTCAGATAGAGGGCAGGGCCAGGATATTTGGGGAGGCACAGCCTTCCCTACCCGGCCCTCCGCACAATTTCGAACCCCATGTGGCCCTTGGGCCAAAAGGTTTGCCCACCCCTGGTGCAGACCATTATATTGGAATATAGGTGACTCAGAGTGGTATGGCTTGTTTCGTCTCCTGAATCAGAATAAGTTATACTGACCGGAGCACTTTTATACCTACAAAACTGCATCCACACTACATTATACTCATAAACTTTAAGCAGCAGAAACAGTTAAAGCAGCAAAACTTTCCAGTGCACTTCATGGGTGACAGCCAGTGTTCAGTCCCTCTGAAAATCAGACCATATATTTGCATGCCTAAATATGGATTGACGTGCCCTTCAAGCAGCCAAGTCTGAAAATGTTGGTATTCTCACCACAATCAAAAATCAGATGTAGTTCTGATCGGAAATGTCACAGGGTGAACAGGACCGGCGCAAGGTATTTTGCCACCCTAGGCGGTAACTATTTTTCCACCTGAGGTGGCAAGTGCCTGAGGGGGCACCGGCAGCTGAAGAGCAGCATCCTAGTGTCCGCCGAATTGTTGCCGACACGAGTCGGCTTGTAGGGCTTCTGCCGAATTGTCGGCGGCAATTCGGCAGCAGCTCAACACACTGCATTGATGTCGGCGGCAATTGAGCAGACACTGTTCGGTGGACAATTTGTTGGGATGCCGCCGAATTGCTGCCGAGGGGGGCAAAAAACCACCCTCCAAATTCTGCCACCCTAGGCAGCCTAGGTCGCCTAATGGGTAGTGCCAGCCCTAGTGCAAGTGTAGCCAATCCCTTTAACTATACTGGCTTGAAAGCTGTACAACCCCAAGTGTGGACACAGTTATACTGGTATAAGGGCTTTCATTGCTCAGAGCTGGTAACACACCAGAGCAGAGCAATCCAGCACATAGTAATGGCTGACCTCATTAGGGTTCTGCCTAGCACATATGTAGCTTTACTTGTCATAGGTAGGCTTAGCAGAATTCTGTTTTTATTTTTGTTATGATTTCAGTGGATAAGATAAATGTTTATTTTTAAGCATTTTTTCCCAATTGTTACCTTTTTCATTTTTTATAGCTGCATCAAATTATGGGTAGGAGTCAGACAATAATAATTTAATGACAATAGACACTGAGATTCAAAAAGTTAAAGCTTTCACTGTTAATTGTCAGCATCAATAGACAAAGCGAATATCCTTAAACTCTAATAAGTTCTCAAGTAGCGTTTTTCGTACTTTGCTTATCTGTACATTTCAATTATTATTGATGGAAATATTTTTTCATTAGTTTATATTTGTACAGTGAAATTGAGGTTTACCGCCATTTCTTGATAAACATCTAATCCTTCCAAGCTTAGTTACAGGCACCAAGGCATTAAGAAGAAATGGTGAGCTTTACTAGACATGTCCAACCCATCTGCACAGCTGACTAAGCCCCCAGAAATCCCATCACAGCTGGCACTAGGCTCAGGGAACAACGTGGCATGGATTCTGTAATGGGGGGCACTTTTTTCAGTTGCTTGAAAGTCCTGGTCAGAGATCTCAAGTTGGGGGGGAATCTTCCTAGGACATTACATAACTCACCCAAGCATAATATTAAGCAATTAACATTAATAAATAACATTTTAATCTCTATGTTACTCAAACCTGAAACACACAAAGGCATTAACGATATTAGCAATAGATTCATAATATATGTGTAGGGTTTTTCATCCATACCGTTATTTAACACTTTATTGCAGTTTCATTTAGTGCCCCCACCAACCCTCGGATCAGCACCCTTTTGTGTTCAGTGCTGTACAAACTAAGAGGTCCCCTGCAAAATATTTACAACCTGAGACATTCTCAAAGCACTGTACGAAGTTGAGCAAGTATCAACCATCCCTATTTTATAGATGAGGAAACTGAGATCCAGAGCGTGGATGAGAGTTGCCCAAATACCACGGCAGAGCAAGAACTAGAACCCAATGGAAACCCAGTTCTGTGTGTTAGTCACTACACCGCTGCCTCAGTGGACTCCCCCCATTACTACAGTTGGGTCAGTTTAAGGTAGTTTGATTAGCTGGTGTCAGGGTTCCACAAGGAAGTTGCCCTTTGATCTAACATTTCTCATTGTGGGACCTTGTCCTTTTTTCTTCCAAAAGTCGTCTGGTGGGGAGAGTAGATTCTTTTCACAAAACAACATCTTTCTTAAATTAAAATAATCCCCTCTGGGCATTGTTGGCATTTGGCACAACCCTCTCTGTTTAGGCACATTTTGTGGTGTCGAATGGTTGAATAATTCATAGGTGCCACCTGGCAGGAGCAGAGACACTGACTTTTGAAGAGATTCCATGCTGATGACACAGGGACCTTGTTATCCCATAACACTCGGAGAATAAGTAGCATTGAGGATATGTTTATATCAATTCTTCTCTCTACTCCCCTTTTCCACCCCAAAACTCCCACGTCAATCCTCTGGCCCCTCCTCCAATCACTGACCCTATCCTTTTCTGCCCTCCTCACATAAAATCAAAAATGTCCATTTGGACATGCCACCATGGTGCCTCATGGGAGTTGTAGTTCAAGTGCTGCTTGCTCCCATTCTTCTCCCAGAATGTCCACTCAAAATTACCACTCCCTCAGCTAGTTCCCTCCATTTCCCCACCTCCCTCCTGCTCCAGCCTCCAATCCATTCTCTCCCCAATCCCTATGCACACGTGGTCCTTGTTAATCCACCATCCCAGTCCAAAAGCAAGGTCAGGTATCTGCAGTGAGGAGTTGAGGGGTCCTGTGGGAAGTGCATTCCAGGGGAGTAGTGAGGCTTTCCAGTACTGGCAAGGTGCAGCAAGTTGGAAATCACTCCAAACAGGAATTGCACTCTTTTTCAGCTACAGGAAACACCTGCTGATCCCCAAAATAATGACTCAGTGGATAACTTGCACCCTGGGAAATAGAGATGGGACCAAAACATAGAATTCTGATTCTGATTTTGACCACTCCAAAATTCAGGGGCTCTCGAAACTAGGGCTTTGGCTTGTGCCCCCATCTCTACTGGGAACTGACCAGTTTTCAAAGGGTTAATTCCCCCTAAATTCACTGACTTTTCATGCCACTATTTTCCTACTACATTTGTGACTGTCTGGTTTGCATGGCCCCGGCCTAGATAATTAGGAGGTCTTAATTTTGCTATTTGAGCAGCATAGGTATTTTTGCATTAATTAGATGTGAGAGTGAAATATACCAACACAATCTAATGTGCCTCAAATTTCAAGGAGTGTGAGAGAAGAACACACACATGTAGACAGGAGAGATAATCAAAGAAATGAAAACACGGCAATTAAAGTTCTGATCTCACCCAAAGCATCCACTCCCACAAGTTTGCAGAGGTATGGACTTGATAGATCAAATAGTCTTTTATTCTCCATCGCTAACCTGTATGATAGGATTATAATTTAACTTTTCACCTATAAGACTTAAGCAGCCTTTTGCGAACCCTCTGTCAAGGAGTGAACTGCACAAGGATGAATAAGGCCCAGTCACGTGTAAATAATAGGTTCACACTAGCTAGCTTTGAAATGAGCTGTTTATTGCAGATACATGCGACAGAGGGGAGCAAAACCAAGCATTCCAATTCCTTTTCTAAAGGAATTGCTACACCTCTGCTATATATTTGTCCTCCTTGGAGAGAGCTGTTGAACGGCTGTCAGCACACGGAAGGTTTCTAAAATACACTAAAAGAGCCAACCTAAACTTTCCTCATCTGGTCTGCATAATCTGCCTGATCTCGCTGTTCCTCTGAACAATGGAAAATTGCCTGAATATTTAAACACGAATTGTTCTTAGGGAAACAAAATGTTCAGCTAGTTCAGTTGCCTTGGCAACATCCACTTCTAAAAATACAAAAGAGACAATCTACAAAATAAAGGCGCATGTAAAATAGGCTGCAGGAGAAAATGCTTCCCCATCCCTAGCCCAGAGCAGTTACCTGGTCGCTAGCTCAAAGCACATTAATTTAGATCTCAATAGAGGAATTAGAGCATGTCTACACACTGAAGTCACACCGGTTTAATTTAAATCAGCTTAAATCCTGATTTAAATTAAACCACTACAAACCCATACATGGGCACTCCTATTTTGGTTCAAAACATGACCTATCAGTTTTGCTTGCACCTGTAAGTTTACAGTAATATAAGCCAGGGTTTAAATCAGTTTAAGATTGTCTGAACCCAAAGTTGCACTAGTTTAAATTCACCCCTTTAGCTAAGCCAGTGCAAATCCATGGATAGAACAAGCCTTGGGGAATGATTCACAGAATGACCAGGTGTTGGGGAAGGGAAGAATTGATCTCATTTCAATAGCATTCTCTCATAAGCTGTATTTATTGCTGCTGGTGAGAGGTAAAGTATCAGACTAACCCAAAAGCTCCTGAGTGGGGACAGAATCCGAGACCTTCAGCAGCAGCGGCCTCTGCCATTTGAGAGCCCCACGAACGTAGGGGCCCTTGCATCTACTTTATATGGGGCAGCCACTAGAGGGTGACAGGCTTACACACCCTTTACACATGAGTGTGTTATAATAAAGCTAAGTCCTATATACATTAGAGTCTGTCTATCCAGGACATAAGTTGAATCTGGTTCTTAGTAGGGCTGTCAAGCAATTAAAAAAATTAATCATGATTAATCACGCAATTAATTGCACTGTTAATAAGAGAATACCATTTATTTAAATATTTTGGATGCTTTCTACATTTTCAAATATACTGATTTCAATTACAATACAGAATACAAAGTGTATAGCGCTCACTTTATATTTATTTTTGTTTGCAAGTATTTGCCCTGTACAAAAACAAAAGAAATAGTATCTTTCAATTCACCTCTTTAGTGCAATCTCTTTAGCATGGAAGTTGAACTTACAATGCAGAATTATGCACAAAATAACCTGCATTCAAAAATAAAACAATGTAAAATTTTAGAGCCTGCAAGTCCTACTTCTTGTTCAGCCAGTCACTCAGACAAACAAGTTTGTTTACATTTGCAGGAGTTAATGCTGCCCACTTCTTGTTTACAATGTCACCTGAAAGTGAGAACAGGCGGTCGCATGGCACTGTTGTACCTGGCGTCGCAAGATATTTACATGCCAGATGAGCTAAAGATTCATATGGCCCTTCATGCTTCAACCACCATTCCAGGGAACATGTGTCTGTGCTGATGATCGGTTCTGCTCAATAACAATCCAAAGCAGTGCAGACCAACGCATGTTCATTTTCATTATCTGAATCAAATGCCACCATCGAAGGTTGATTTTCTTTTTTTGGTGGTTCAGATTCAGTAGTTTCCACATCGGAATGTTGCTCTTTTAAGACTTCTGATCGCATGCTCTACACTTCGTTCCTCTCAGATTTTGGACGGTACTTCAGATTTTTAAACCTTGGGTCGAGTGCTGTAGTTATCTTTAGAAATCTCATATTGGTACCTTCTTTGCATTTTGTCAAATCTGCAGTGAAAGTATTCTTAAAATGAACATGTGCTGGGTTATCATCTGAGACTGCTATAACATCAAATATATGGCAGAATGCAGGTAAAACAGCAGGGAACATACACTTCTCCCCCAATGAGTTCAGTCACAAATTTAAATAACACATTTTTTTAACAAGCATGTAGCAGAGCGGCAACTCATCCTGCGGCGGCGCCTGGTGGTCGTCCAAGGAATTAGCTCTCACCAGCATCCGGAGCGCCCTCTGCCAGCTGTAGTCCCGCTTGCTTCTGGCCCCGTATCCCTCCCTGGACCCCAGTGCCCTCTTACCTAGGGTGCTGCACCCCTGCAGTACCATCACAGCCTCAGGGTCTCCCCTCCCCAGGGGAACCCCCACTCCCTATCCCCACCTTGCCTCAGTCCAGGCAACTGCCAGTCACCACTTGCCCCTGTTCACTGGGGCAGACTGCAGTATAATTGCCACTCATTACCGGTAAGGAGGGTTTGGCCTGCTGTCTCTGTAGCCATGGACTGCCCCCTGCAACCCTAGTACCTCTTGTTAGGCCTTCCCCTTGGCCCTGCAGCCTGGGGGTTTCCAGGCAGAAGCTCCCCCAGCTCCTCTTGCCTTGCCCCAGACCTGCTTCTAATATGGCCCTCGACTCATAAAGTTTGGAGACCCCTGCTCTAGGTACCCTGTTAGCTTCCCCAGCAGCCAGGCCAGTCTGCCTCTGCAGCCAGAGGAAACTCTCTCTCTCTCAGGCCCCTGCCTCTCAGCTCTTTTTATAAGGGCCTGCCAGAGTGTTTGGGGCATGGCCACCCAGCTGTGGCTGCCTTCTCAATCAGTCTGGGAGCTTGCTGGCTCCCAGCCACAACCCTTTCCTGGGCTGTTTTAAGCCCTTTTTCCTGGAGTGGAGCAGCCGCCCCACTACCAAGTGTCATCAGCACTTCCTGTGGAATGGTGGCCAAAGCATGAAGGGGCATATGAATGTTTAGCGCATCTGGCACATAAATACCTTGCATTGCCAGCTACAAAAGTGGCATGTGAATGTCTGTTCTCACTTTCAGGTGACATTGTAAATAAGAAGTGGGCAGCATTATCTCCTGTAAATGTAAACACACTTGTTTATCTTAGCGAGTGGCTGAACAAGAAGTAGGACTGAGTGGACTTGTAGGCTCTGAAGTTTTACATTGTTTTATTTTTGAGTGCAGTTATGTAACAAAAAAAATCTACATTTGTAATTTGCACTTTCACAATAAAGAGATTGCATTACAGTACTTGTATGAGGTGAATTGAAAAATACTATTTCTTTTGGTTATCAGTGAAAATATTTGTAATCAAAATAATATACACTGTAATTTCAATTACAATACACACTACAATATATATGAAAATGTAGAAAAACATCCAAAATATTTAATACATTTCAATTGGTATTCTATTGTTTAATAATGCAATTAAAACTGCAATCAATCGTGATTACTTTCTGAGTTAATTGCATGCGTTAACTGCAATTAATCAACAGCCCTAGTTCTTATTGTTAAACACTCTAGGCACTTAGGTGGTCTTTGTCACTCTTGTATGTAGGCACCTCATGAAGATTCCTGAATGTGTCCTCACAACACCCCATTCAGGGAAACATTATCCCCATTTTATAGCCTCAAAGAGGTTGAGTGATTTGCCCAGGGTCACACAACATGTCTGTAGTGGAAGGGAATACCTGTGTCCCAAGCCACCGTATCATTTCCGAAAAATTCAGTGTGGAGGTGGGCAAAGATGTGTCACTCTACAGAACTGTAATAGTAATCGATTCTGCAAAGTCTGAGGGGGGAGCATACAGCCCTCTGAAAAACCAGGGGAGGGGCAAAGGTCTGAGGGGGACAACTGCCCTCCTTGTCCCATAGCAAATGAGGCCCCCTGCTCCCAAAGCCTTAGCCACATAATCATCCTCTCCCAGTGACACCATTTCCTCTTGGTTTCACCTTTCCTCTCATTTAGTCTGACTTTGTCCCTCTGATCCCCTGCACATGCTGCCCAGCTGGCTGGTTCCCTGCTCCTCTGCACACACCATCGGGTGTCTCTGTTCCTTTTTTGCCCCATCACTAATTCTTACACAGCCCAGGGTATCACAACCATCACTCCCCACAGGCGTAGTCGGAACATTTACATACAGTACTGGAGGCTAATCGTTGGTTGTACAGTACTTGAAGGAAGTCAATTATTGAGACTCGAGCTGTGGGACCAGAAATGGGAGGCTGCCCAGAGTTCTGGGAGAGCCCATGGGCCACTGGCTTTACTTACCAGTCCACTGTTACGTTGTAACTATCACAAGAAGGTTGTTGAAACAATCTGAAAGGATTTCCATTGAGGACAGTTTTATGGACATCTAAAACAGATAAACTCACACATATCCCTCGCCAAGGACATTGAGCCGTAGCTCATTGCCACGTGAGCTTTCTCTTGCAAGATCATCCGGATACATACATTTGCAAGCGGAACCGTAATTATTCTCTCCAGAGGAACATGTTTCCAATGCAAAGCCTAGCAGGATTTTGCATGAACTTTTCCATTACAAAGGGAGACTCAGCGCAGGTTTGTGAAGCACTGAAGGTTCGAGCACGGACATGCATACATCCTCCCTACAGTGGGCACATTACAACTCATTACTTTTTCAGTCAGGATCATTGATAGAGGCAGATCTCATCACACCTGTATCCCTGAACAGAGAGTCTCAAAACCGTTCATGGAATAGCCCACATCTAACAGAAAGACTGTCACAGAGACACCACCTTTTACAAGGGCCCAGTCATTTCTCATTTGTGGTCATGCAACATCCCTGTTACAACTATAGCAGATGCTTACAGAGAAAGCTATTATTAGGGAACCATTCATTAATTCATAAATGTGGTTTATTCCCTATGTGCTTTTGTCCCTTTGGAAAATACAGATTTTCAGCTCTGTCAAGTTCACAGTGGTTCAGTGGTTCAAAACTGAGCTTGCCAGAGAGCAAAAAATCAACCACAGTATAATTTAAGTATAATTTAAAGAGGAGCTGCTCTAAACTATGCTGGAGGCAGCAGTCTCACAGAGACAACTGTGCTGGATGGAGACCAACTTTGATGGAGGTGTAAATTCCAGCTCAAGGAGACATACCCACACAAGCACTGATCAAGCTAGTGTGCCAAAACCAGCAGTGTAGCGGTGGCAGCATGAGTGGTGGGAGGGGCTGGGCTCCCCAAGTATGTACCTAATATCTGGGATAGATATGTACTCAGAGCAGCAAGCCCCTCCCACCACTTCAGCTACTCTCTGTTTTTAGCATGCTAGCTTGATCAGAGCTAGCGTGGGTATGTCTCCTCAGGATGGGAGGTACCCTCCACACCTCCACCTTGAAGGGCAGACACACTCCTAGCATTCTCTGCTGCGCCCTCTCTGCCCCCTGGGAAGCCCCCAGTTCCCAGCCCTACTCAGCAGGAGGAGCAAGTGGCATGGAGTTAGGTGTTCTATCTATACCACCCATGAATTCCCTATAGGGAATCCCTGGCTGCCCCTTTAAGGTGGCTTCCTCCCTGCTGTATGCTGCTGAGTCACCATGCAGAGTTGGGGTGAAGAATCTGTCCTATTCTCTCCCTTTCCATTTTTTCCCTCTTCTTCTGTTCCTCTCTCCCCCTTGCTCCTCTGCATGTGCTTTCCTTCCATCTGATCTTCTCATTCCCCAGACACGTTGTTTTGCTGCCAGGTTCCTGTCTCTGTTTAGGACACCCAGGTGCCTGGTTCATTCCCTCCCCCCCCCCCCGAACAGTGGTTACATAGGGTATGATAGGTGGGGGAGCTCAGCAGATTTGGAGGCTGTCATCACAGGCTTTGGCAAGTGAAGTGGTGATATGGCACTGTCCTCTCACACTGATGGGATGCAGTAAGAAAAAGAGAATGGGAACAAGAAGCAAACTCTGTCCAAGTGGGGGTCATGTCCCCAGGTAGGCCCAGCAAGAGTGAGTGTGTGTCCATGTGTGCAGTGTGCGTACCCCTGTAAGGCACCTCCCTGGTCTTCCTTTCCCATTTTCTGTTAGGATGGAGAATCTGCACTGAGGTAAAAGCCAGTATAAATGGGAGGCCCTAGGGAT